>CM073733.1:46465605-48865605 GCA_037113605.1 Calophaca sinica | reverse complement strand
CTAACAAATATTTTGTCAATTTGATTGAGAAGAAATGTGGGTATAGGAAGTGGGAGTTGTCTGGTATTCCATGCTGCCATGCCATTGCATGTATGTGGCATAACAATGTTGCTCCAGAACAATATGTGTCATCATACTACAGGTACTGACTACCAATTGTTAGGTGTAAAAAATGTGGCAAGCTGGGTCACAATGTTAGAACATGTAAAGGCAAGACAGCTGCAGACAGAGAGATTCCAAAAGGGGGTAACAAGGTATAATATTCCTACTATGACTTTGTAATTGAATACATTAAATCACAACATACAATGACTGTATATGTATTGTGCAGAAGCTTAAAAGGCAGAAGAGGACATATGTTGGAGAAGGTTCACAAGCTGCACAAGCAGAACATGCAGAAGCTACACAACCAGAGGCTACACAAGCTGCAAGATCTGCACAAGCTACACAAAATGCAGCAGCTGCCCAACCTGCAGGAGATGGACAAGTTGATTATGGCCCTGGACCACAAGCACCAACTGTGTTGAGCCAGTGTTCACAAGCACCTCAAATTGTTCCAGATGAAGCATTGTAGATTAACTGATAGGAATGTTTAGTTTAGGAACCAAGCAGCCATGTTTTTGTATTTAATGTTGTTGGTGGTATTTTGCTTGGCCAACATCAATTTTGTTGTGTTTTAGTTGTAATTTTGGATGTCACTTTTGCTGGTATGACAATATAGTTATGTGGCACTATCTAAATGTTTGTATTAAATGACAATATGACTTGAGGCTTTAAATTCAATGTTGATTTAGCCAATTCTGAGTGTATATCTATGGCTTTAAATTATGGCCAATTCCGAGGCTTTAAATTATGGCCATTTGTTAGGAAATATGACAGTGTATATCTACCTGGAGGAAATATGATGATAATAACCAAAGAGGTGGCCAAAAATACCATTTCATTAAAACAAAATCATGATTTAATACAAACACCATACCATGATTGACACCATTACACCAAAAGCAAACATAACAACAATTACAACATATAGATTTTCCTAAACCCTAAACCTATAACCTATTTGACCAATTGTGTTGCCACTAAAGCAAACACAAGAACAATAACAATGACCCAAGAAAAAACAATAAAAAACCCCGCAGAGCTTCAGCCTCATATTCAATTCATCCACCGTCCTCTTTGCATCTTCTTCCTTCTTCTCCAGTAACTCTGTCATAACCCTTTTTTGTTGTTCACAAATTTCCAGAGTCCTCTTTGAATCTTCTTCCTTCTTCTCCAACTCATGAATCTTGTCAAGTAACTCTATAATTATCCTTTTCTATTGTTTACTAATTTCCTCATCAAGCCAGTGAAAGAAATTGCACACTTTCCTCCCATATACCGGCATGTATAAACCAATCCAGAAAATTAAATAAATTAAACCAGTAACTAATGGACTTGTCTCCAGCAATGAAGAGAAACCGAGAGACAAAGAGACTATGGTTTCTAGTATGAAGCTTACGTTAAATAATCTACACCCATAAAACCTTCTTCCTTAGTTCTCAAGTGTCTTGCATGTTAGCAAAGGAGACTCAACGTCACAGTGGCAACGATTTCTTCGTCTTCGCAGTGACGAATGGGTTGATGATGAATCAGAAAACTCCAAACCACTTCCCATGTATTGATGCAAATCGGACATTGAGATGCAATTTTTGATCTTGGCAGTGATGAATGGCTATGTGTTCTTATGAAGCAGAAAGAGAAGAGGAGAAGAAGACAATGAAATGCGATTAGGGTTCGCCATCAAAGCCCTTGTTTGCACCACCAGTTCTCGCCATCTTCTTTGCACTGGTCGAAAGGTTGGGATTTAGGGTTCGTCGTTTGACATGGTTCTGGGTTTCTGAACAGTGATTCTGGGTTTCTGATGTGGGAGCAGCGAAGAATTTGGGAATTTAGGGATTTATTTTTAATTTTAGGGTCTTATTTTTAATTTTCTAAATTATGGTAATGACATGGATTTGACTACAGGTAATGACATGGCTTTTTTATGACATGACACCAGGTAATCACACATCTCAGCTGCCACGTAAGTGTACGTCAACAGATTTTGGATGGCAATTTATCACATGTACTAAATGTCAGAATTTTCAAAAATAGGGGGACTAAATGTCTGAATTTAGAAATAGAGGGACTAAAATAAAAAATTGATCAAAATAGGGGATCAAAAATGTAATTTAGCCTATATGTAAATTAAGCTACTTTTTTTTTTATTTGGAGCTTTTGTAAAATATTGTTTGGTCTAGCTTCTTCTTTTAAGGCAGTTGCTTCCAGCACCCCACCATGCTGCTGCCAGCACCCCCAACCCCACTAACATTTATGAAATCCCAAAAATACCCTTGGCACTTAAACCCAAATTTAATTTTTGTTTTCCCTCCCTTTTATTCTTTTTCTTCATCTCTCCCGTCCTCCACCACCCCACCACCGTCCTCCACCACCAACCACTGAGCACCGCCCCTCCACCACCACCACCTCCCCAAAATACCTCCACTCACCTAAAACCCATATTTCTCTTCTTCCTTCTCCCTCCCATCCCTCCCCCACCACCGGAAAACTCGCCGGAGCCACCACCCCTCCACCCCCCAACACCGGAACACCTCCCAAGGGGCCACCGCGACCAACCCAGCGGCCACCGGAGATAGTTCTGTTCGTTTTCGCGTTTCTGCTTTTTTCCCCCGCAGATTTACAGGCTTCCGGTAATTGAATTACCGGAAGCTGTTTAAAATGTATTCCGACAATTCAATTACCGGAACATAAATATTCTTCCAGTAATTGAATTACCGGAATACATTTTCATTACTTGTTTGAAAATGTATTACGGTAATTCAATTGCCGGAAGCATATTTTTTCAAAATTATGATATGTTCGGAAGCTGTTGAAAATGTATTCCGACAATTGAATTACCGGAACATATCATAATTTTGAAAAAAAATATGCTTCAAGTAATTGAATTACTGGAATACATTTTCATTACTTGTTTGAAAATGTATTCCGATAACTCAATTGCCGGAAGCATATTTATGTTCCGGTAATTGAATTGCCGGAATACATTTTAAACAACTTCTGGAAGCCTGTAAATCTGCGGGAAAAAAAAGCAGAAACGCGAAAACGAATAAAACTATCTCCGGTGGCTAATGGGTTGGTCGCGGTGGCCGCTTGGGAGGTGTTCCGGTGTTGGGGGTGGAGGGATGGTGGCTCCGACGAGTTTTTCGGTGGTGGGGGAGGGATGAGAGGGAGAAGGAAGAAGAGAAATATGGGTTTTAGGTGAATGAAGGTATTTTGGGAAGGTGGTGGCCGTGGAGGGGCGGTGCTCCGGTGGTTGGTGGTGGAAGACGGTGGTGGGGTGGTGGAGGAGGGGAGGGATGAAGAAGAAGAATAAAAGGGAGGGAAAACAAAAATTAAAATTGGGTTTAAGTGCCAAGGGTATTTTCGGGATTTTATAAATGTTAGTGGGGTGGGAGGTGCTGGCAGCAGCATGGTGGGGTGCTGGAAGCAGCCACCTCTTTTAAAGAGAAGAGAAGCCCAAAATAAACCGGCCCAAAATCCAACTTCATCTATTCAACACCATTTTAAACTCCCATTTTGGTGAGGCATCAACTGAGGAGTTTGTTTCACAAAATATGTGGTCAGTATTCACCGTCCATTGGCTCACAAAAAGATCAAAGATGTACGGTGGAATCGTCTATGCATATGCCTGAAACTGGGGTATACTCCTATCAGCTAGCATAGTAACCAATTCCAAGGCATTAGTGTCACACAACTTGCCTGTAACCCAACTCCGGGTTGAAGTTCAGGCCATGCTTAGCTTCAAGTATTAGGAAAACACTATAATATAGTTTGTTATATATAATTTTACAAATTATATGTTCACTTATATGAAAACAATACTTCAATTATTGTTTTTCCTGAATTTCAGCCTTTAATTTTGAAAAAAAAAAATCTAAATATTTTACTTTTTTGGTTTAGTTGCACTTTTAGTATCATAGGTATTGAGATTGTGCGATTTTAGTCTCTCAGGTTCTAATTGCATGAATTCGATCCTCCTGGTATGACGATTGTGTGATTAGTCCCTCGTGTTCCAATTGTCTGTTTGGGTCATTTAGGTATTGCAATTGTGCGATTTCGATCCTCCACGTATCGCGATTGTGTGATTTTGGTCCACCAAGGTGCATATATAACGTGTAACGATTTATATATTTTTAAGTCAACTAAGATGTCACCCAGACCAAGTTATATGTCAGGTCATACCCACATATGATACATCAGTATTTTCGGTTAGAAACTAAATGACAGTTGGACGAGAAGAACCATAACACACAATCGCGAAACCCTGAGGACCCAATTCGCGTAATTAAAACCCTGAGGACCAAAATCGCAAAATGACAATTCCTAAAGGATCCAATTTGATCAATTGAAACTTGGTGGACAAAATAGTATAATCACGATACTTGGAGGACTAAAAGTGAAATTAAGCCTAATTTTTTTAAATATTTTTTAACTAATTTTTTTTTCATTGAAAAACACTTAAAAATCCAATCATATGTTCAGTAAGTTTTCGTATAACAAAACCATTCAACAATAAATATTTGACGAGCTTGATATCATCACCATCATGTATTACATTGCCATCCCTTAATTGGTAGCCGTCCACAGATAATAGAGATCTCAACAGTGTCATGCCTTGCCGTAGGTGATGTAACTTTCAAGAAATCGTTTTATCCAATGCCTCTGCCGAATTTGATGCAAATTAACCAAACCATTCTATTTGTCCCCATCTTCCATTTGAATAATTTCTCTCCCTTTCCTTCCTTCATTAAATTTTATGTTGTACTTTATATATCATCCACATCTGTGATAGGGTAGCTACCTAGCGAATGCCCTTCAATCATTGTTTTATAAATTCCTCTACATCTCCTCCATGTGTTACATTTTTCTTCAGCAAAGAAAACTTCAAAGGGATAAAATATAAATGGCAGATTGGGCTCCAATTATTATAGGCTTGATCCTGTTTGTGTTGTTTTCTCCAGGATTACTGTTCCAGCTGCCAGGCAAAGGCAAGGCAGTGGAGTTCATCAATTTTCAAACAAGTGCTATCTCCATTTTTGTTCATTCCCTTCTCTTCTTTGGTTTTATGGTTATCTTCCTCGTTGCCATTAAAGTTCATATTGGTAGTGGTTAGTTAGTTGGTTGCATAGAAGGTTGCTATGCCTAATGCCTTGCTTCATAGTGAGTATTATTAAATTTAGATGAGAATATTCTTCTCTTTGTGGGCTTGTTATTTTGTAGTGACCAATTTTTGTATGAGGACCGTGCTTATAGATACTACTAATCAAAAGCCCAATAGAATATAAAAATAATAACAGTGAATTACTCTTGGATTCATTGTGTCTTTTAAATGTGTTTACACCCAAAATATTCACCAGAACCAGCCGAAGCTAGTCCCAGTCGAATAGATCAAATAGCCGATTGTTCAGCAGCCGATGTTCCTACTAGTCGATATGGCGTGTCAGCTGATAGGTTCGAAAGCGGGAAACTGGAAGCTATACATGGGCCTTGGACTGATTGGGCTTCAAGGAAGATATTCAGGCCCATGGGGATAGCATGGAGTCACTTATGGGATCAGATTCTTGCTCCACGAGTCGAGTGACGTGGGAGTAATTTTGAATTAATTAAATATCCAAGGAAAAACTGATTAAGATTGTTCCCCATGGTTTTAGGAGGTGGCGAGGGAATGCGAGGAGATCTTTGCACATAGAGGACCGTTGGTTGAAGGGACGTGGCCATAATGCACTAATGCGCCTAGTTTTTAGGATCGTGGTTAGTGGGGCATGGCACGACTTCGGTAGAATAGCGCCAACTAGGAATGTATCAGTGTTAGCCAACTGAACGTGGTAGATAGGGATAGTTCTTAGTTGCTACTATAAATACCCAGTTGTACATACATTTTAAAGGATGGATCAATCAAATAACTTATATTTTTTCGCTCAAAGCTTTTATTCGCAGTTTATGTTTACCTTTGCGTCCCAGTTTTTATCTTAGTTCACTGACTTAAACCTTTCTGGAGTGAGTTAAGGGACCCATAGCTAAGGAACAGAGTTCCTTCCTTGGCGTAATCGCTTGAAGAAAAGGGAATCACCGTTGTGAAAGTTAGCCGATCTACGGCTAATTGACTTTGTAGACAACAAAATTGGCACGCCCGGTGGGACCAAAAGTGACCGAATCAACACGTTCGAATCCCCAGGTCTGGATTACCAGTGGCGTATGCACTTGCGTTCGGGCAAGAGTTTGAGCAATATGACGACAAAGAGAAATCCCAGAAAACCGGTTGAAGGAAGCCCATCCCGTGGAAGCAATGTTCCACCAGCAGAGTAAGTACAAGCAGAGATGGAGGCTGAAACTCAACCCAACGAGCTCAATGAGACCCCGGTGGTGATGACCACTTCGTTTATACGCCAACAACTCGATTTGGGAATCAATGATATCATGTACCAAGTGTCGCAACAGTTGGTCGATATATTGTGAAACCCATGGTGCACAACGGCACAAAGAGCCAGTGGAGACAGAGGCTAGGAGGGCTCGTGCAAGTGAAAGCTCTATCAATTACGCTATCCCAACGCAAAGCTGGGTACCCTACCCAGGCAGACTCGCTCATCCAAAGAGTGCAACTCAAAGTGACCAATTCAGGTTCAAATTAACATGACTCAGGCAGTGCACACCAAGCCAAATTTACCTACATTCAGTTGACCTACTCAGTTCAAATTAATATAGAACAGTACCTTCTAATCCAATTAATTCCCAGCATGGTGCTTTTGCCACGTTGAACACTGGAGGGCAACCGGTGGCGAATGACGTGAACAACCACGCTAACCTTCATTTTGGACAGGTGCAGATGGCTAGGAGGCCACCGGATGCAGTGGGACAAATTGGTATGCCGCAAGCTATGCCATATGCTCAGCCTTATGGTTCTGCTGTGCCGGCGACTAACCCATATACTGGGGGGCAAACTCTTGGTACAGGATTGGGTGGTATAAGACCACCTGGGGGATATGCAGGTCAGCAGCCATGGAACCAGGTTCCACCCGTATCGGCTAGTCTTCCATTCTACCCATCCTATCCTGAAGTATCTGCAGGCACTCAAATGGGGTCAACTCCTCCAAGGGCACCTGGTTTGATGGCAGAGCAGTCATGGGACAGACCCACCTCTACCATTTACCCCGAGTGGGCCTGGAACTCAATATAGGGCACCCGGCGAAGGAAACATGGAGCAGCCATGGGGGGTTTACCCACCTCCATTGTTTAATCAACCAGGCTACCCCAATCCTCCAGAACAAGCATCGGCGCATCCCCAACTTGGAGACCGGCAACCACAGGCTGCTCCTACTTTGGGAGAAGTGAGGCCAGGGGGTTCACAGCTACTAGACCCGGCCGTCATTGCAGACACCATCAAAAAATACTTTGGTGTGCAGCTGAAGCCTCTGGATCGTCCAATCTACAGGAAACCTTACCCTGAGTGGATGGATAGATTGGTACCTGCCTGGGGATCTGAGGACTCAGGACTTTGCTACTTTCTCAGGGAAGATGGCAAATCGACTATGTAGCATGTAGGCAGGTTTACTGCCCAATGTGGTGAAGGGAACCAGAATGAGTACCACAAATTGCAGCTGTTCCCCTTGTCACTTACCGGAACAGCTTTTACATGGTATTCCTCTTTGCCACCTAATTCTATACAAACATGGTCAGATATGGAGAGGTGCTTTCATGGCGATTCTGGCCCCAACGAAGTCACTGCTTGATCTCATGAACCTGAGGCAACGGGTAGATGAATCTGGCTGATTTTGTGGAAAGATTCAGAAAATGGTGGGAAATGTTCGGTCAGGTTCTCGAGGCGAATATGCAACCATGGCCATTAGCAGCATGCATCCCCAACTCAAGGAAAAGCTAGTCGGCCAAACTTGCACTGACATGAACCAGTTAGTCTCAAGGGCTACTCGCATTGAATAATTTATCCAGGAGAAAGAAAAGAGGCGAGCCAGTAGGGGGAGAGGCCCTCAGTTGGTATCCATTGTAGAAGCCGAGGACTCTGATGATGATTCAGCCGATTCCACGGCAGACATCATGGCAAATTGAAATAGTGAAGGGTAAAGGTTATACTTGCCCTGCCCTAAGAGCTGCCAAAGGAAAAGAGCCAAGTTCAGGAGATGGCAAGACAGAATACTCCTTCGATATCTCCAAGGCAGATCAGATCTTTGACTACTTGCTTAAGGATAAGCAAATTAATTTCTTTGGATGGGCACAAAATCCCACCTGCTGAGGAGTTGAAGGACAAGAAATACTGCAAATGGCACAATTCTTATAATCACGCAACTCAAAATTGCATGGTTTTTAGGAAGGCCATTCAGAAGGGGATAAAGGAGGGGAGGTTCAAGCTTGCAGACAAAGGAATCGCAGAAATGACGGTAGATACTGATCCTTTCCCTGCGCTGGGGATAGGTATGGTCTCATTCTCAGGATTTGATGACGAAGGGCCTAGCCACAAGCACAGGATATCTGTGCAACAAGTCTGGAGGCCAAAAAAGGGACCAGCCGATTCAACCCATATCGATCGACTGGGATCTCAAGATGCCAGGGTTTCTGTCTTTGACATGAAACCACCTGACGAAGCAAGACCTAGGAAGGGGGCAAGCCACCCAAACCAGGTAGGCTCACCCAGGAATTGGTGAAACACTACATTACACACTGCCAGACCCCAACAGGGAATCCTGACAAAGAGAAAGGCAAGGCACCTATCGAAAAAACTGGGGGGCAAGATCGGCCAACCATTAGAGAAAGTGGTAGGCTATCTTTACCCAGGATTGATGAGGAGCCTATTCCAGGGGATAAAAGAAGGATAAATGAGTTCACCGTAGAAGGAGGAATGTCCTCCTTAAAGATATGATGAGGAATGATGAGAAGTTAAAAACACAGAGAATGCTGAAACCCTGGCTAATGTCCTTTGAAGGACACCGGTTCTTGAATAAGCATGCCAAGGACAAAAAGGCGATACGGCCGTCTTGTGACAAGAACCCAAAAGAGAAGGATCACGAGAGAATGAGGTGCATCCGAGAAGATGAAACAAACTCTGCAGATGATAGCCGATGTAAAGAATAGCGAGAAGAGGAGATCCCTTAGAAGCTGTTAGTGAAGCATTGGATAAGGCTTTCCAAGTCGGAAGCTAAGGAGGCCGAGAAAAAGAAGTGCCCAAAAATGTAGAGCCAACTCTGCGAACAGGAACTGTCCCTGAAGCGAGAGGTCCGATCGCCGCGATCGATGTAGATGAAGAAGCGATCACCGTAGAAGGTTCGATGATCCCAGAGATGCACCGGGAACAAGATGACATCATGGAAGACTCCTTGTTGGATCTCTGTTCAATGAAGAGGCGATGGCTCTTTGGCCGAGATAGAGGCTATCGGCTTAATCCCGAAGAATTACGGGCAAGCGACAACCAGGAGGTTTGGAGGGGGACGTGTTCTTTGAAGAAGCAGAATGGGCTACGTTAGCCGATACACCGGCTGATGAGGTCACCAAGGTAGTCTTTGAGAAACCTACAGAAGAGATGATGAAACATTTAAAGCCCCTTTACATCAGGGCCTATATTAATGGGAAGATTTTTGGAAGGGTCTTCGTGGATGGAGGGGCTGTGCTAAATGTCATGCCTGTGACAACCATGAGAAAACTGGGAAAAAGTCTTGAGGACCTAGTTCCCACCAACATGAAAATGTCCAACTTCCTGGGGGAACCTTCCAGGGCACTTGGAGTCTTGATAGCTGAAGTCACAGTAGGCCCCAAGACCATCAAAGCAGTTTTCTTCGTGGTTGATGGCAAACCTTCCTATAGCGTGATTCTGGGAAGGGACTGGATTCATACAAGTCAGTGTGTCCCCTCTACTCTTCATCAGAAGCTCATGTTTTGGGTTGGAGACAACGTGGAAACAGTCGAAGCAGATAAGAACCCTTTTTCGGCCGAGGTAAAAATGTTGGAAGCCCTGTTCTATTCCCCACACCTAGGGCCTATTGCCATCCCAGAGGATTATGAGGAAGGGGTATGGAAAGCATGCAACCTTACTAATGAGGGGTTCAAGTTAGGATCTCAGGCCGAACCACGACCCAATGAGCAGATAACTCATGAGTAGGGCATCCCAGGTACTCGAAGACCTTTTGGGTCGGCTAGAAATCTTTAAGGCCGAGTCCAAAGCGATGGATGCCATGATGGAAGATTATGACACTGTAGAGGAAGAGGAGGTACTACTCTCCAGGGAGAAAGGTGCGGCAGCCAAGCCTGATGAGGTGTGTGCAGCCGAGCCTATGGAATTGGATTCCCCTCTTCACAAGACTGCTCCTACGTTTGAGGCAGAAGATCCTTTAATTGAGATCAATTTGGGCACAACAGAACAACCCAGAATCGTGAAGGTGAGTGGATTGCTTGAGGAAGACCAACGGGGTAAGATAGTCGAATTAATCCAGCGGTACAAAGATTGCTTTGCCTGGAATTACTTCGAAATGCCTGGTCTGGCGAGAAGGTTGGTAGAACACAGGTTGCCTATCAAAGCAGGATACAAACCGTTCAAGCAGGCGCCTCGCAGGTTCAATCCCCAACTGATGCCTCAAATTAAAGCTGAAATTGAAAGACTACTGAAGGCAGGCTTTATAAGAACGGCCAGGTACGTTGAATGGCTATCTAACATAGTCCCTGTCGTCAAGAAGAATGGCCAGATAAGAGTATGTATAGACTACAGGAACTTGAACTTGGCCACTCCCAAGGATGAGTATGCTATGTCTGTGGCTGACATGTTAGTCGATCACGGCTGACTACGCATGGCATTCTCACCTTTATGGATGGGTACTCGAGGGTATAACCAGATCTTTCTAGCAAAAGAAGACACTCACAAGACAGCCTTGGTGCCCGGGAGCATTGGGGATTTACGAATGGGTGGTCATGCCTTTTGGGCTCAAGAATGCAGGAGCCACTTATCAAAGGGCCATGAATTCCATCTTCCATGACTTGATCGGCAAAACCATGGAAGTATACATAGATGACGTGGTTGTCAAGTCCGAGGATTTTGAAAGCCATCTAGTCGATCTAGAGTAGGCCCTGAAAAGGATGCGTGCCCATGGGCTAAAAATGAATCCGGCCAAATGTGCTTTTGGAGTGGCAGCTGGCAATTTCCTAGGATTTTTGGTCCACCATCAAGGAATAGAAGTAGACAAGAACAAGGTGAAAGCTATATTGGAAGCCAGACCTCCTAGGAATAAAAAGGAGCTGCAAAGTTTGATTGGTAAGATCAATTTCCTAAGAAGGTTCATAGCCAATTCGGCTGGAAAAATAAAGGCTTTTTCCCCCTTGCTGAAATTAAAGGATACGGAGGATATGGTATGGGGGAATGAGCAACAACAGGCCTTTGATAAAATTAAGCAAGCGTTGGCCAAACCTCCCGTGCTAACGCCTCCAGTGTCAGGAAGGCCACTCAAATTGTATATAGCTGCTGAAGAAGAGTCAATCGGTACGCCATCGCGCTGAGATGCCGATGATCGAGTTGAAAGAGTGTATACTATCTCAGCACCTTGAATGATGCGAAACCAGATACACCCCTATTGAGAAATTATGTTTATCATTGTTCTATGCTTGTACAAAACTTCGAATATTATTTGTTGCCTAAGGAAATATTAGTTTTGTGCAAAATTGATATTATTAGGTATTTACTTAATAGGCTGTCTTACAGGTCGATCGACGAAGTGGGCCATTAAGTTAAATGCTTTCGCTAAAAGACGTTCCGTTAAGAGCAATGAAGGGCCAGGCGGTGGCGATTTTTGGCTCAACACCCTTGTGTTGAAGTCAAAGACCCATTAGCCGAACACGTTGCATGTATTAATTTGAAACCTTGGGTGTCGATGTTTGATGGGTCACGAACCCAAGGGGTAGGTGTTGGCATCACCATCACTGATCCAACTGGGAAAAGTTGGAAATTCATGTGTCAGCTGGATCTTGGGTATTCTAATAATCAGGCAGAATACGAAGCTTTGATTTTAAGGCTTAAGATCCTGGCAGCCATGAAAACAAATTATGTTCAAGTCATGGGAGATTCACAGTTGGTAATAAAACAGCTAACTGGGGAGTATAGATGCAATAACCCTAACTTGAAAGAATGCTATGAAACGGCTAGCAAGCTACTTCGCTTGTTTGCTGATGCAGTAGTACATCACATTCCTAGAGAAGAGAATGAAGAGGCTAATGATTTGGCTCAACAGGCCTCAGGGTATAAAGACATGATAGTCAAAGTAAAACATGAAGAGTACCCAATCTGAGAGTGTGCACCAATAGGAGCAATCGACTCTTGGAAACAAGAGTTAATCGACTATCTTAAAGACCCTTCAAGCAGTACTGACTTCAAACTCAAGCAGAAAGCACTCAAATACGTATTGGTAGACAATGAAGTTTACAGGAGAGCCATCAATGGAGTGCTACTCAAGTGTATTGACAAAGAGGAATCCATGAAGGTCATGGGGGAAGTACATGAAGGAATCTGTGGATCTCACAGGGTTGGACCCACGATGAAATGGCTAATATACCGACATGGATATTATTGGCCTACCATCACGGTGATTGTTATCGGTATGCCAAAGGATGTGAGGCGTGTCGGTGCATGGTCCAATTCAAAGGGTTCGGCCGAAAACCTCCACCCAAAGGATAAAACCTTGGCCATTCAGGGGATGGGCAATGGATTTAATAGGCAAAATCTATCCACCTTCGTCCAAGAGGCATGCGTTTATCATAGTTGCATCGACTACTTCACCAAGTGGGTAAAAGCCCGGTAGATGGTGAATGTGACTCGGGAGGAGGTGATTAGGTTTATACAATGCGGATCATATATAGATTTGGAATACTGAAACCATCACCACGCAGATCAAGGCACTATGTTCATCGGGAGAAAGTGGTGGCCTTCGCACAACAATTTGGGATTAAGTTAATTCACTCATCCCCTTATTATGCTCAAGCCAATAGGCAAGTCGAGGCCACCAACAAAGTTCTTATTGATATAATCAAAAAGAACATTGAGGATAAGCCAAGGAAATGGCATGAAACTTGAATGAGGCATTGTGGGCGTGAGGAACTCCAAGTGTAGTGCATTTGGATTTACTCGTGTCGGCTAACATATGGCCAAGATGCAGTGTTACCCTTAGAAATAAACGTGACTTCACTAAGAGTAGCAAAGCAAAACCTGCTGAGCCTGGATGAATATCAACAGGCCATGTTAATGGAATTAGATTCGGCTGACGAAGATCGACTCATGGCCTTAGATCAGATTGAGCATAGCAAGCAAAAGATGGCTAGGGCTTACAACAAGCGTGTGAAGCCAAAAATGTTTGTTGAAGGAGACCTGGTTTGGAAAACCATACTACCTGTTGGGATCAAGGATCCTAAGTTTGGGAAATGGTCACCAAATTGGGAAGGGCCATTCATTGTTAGCAAAGCTTATCATGGTGGTGCTTATCGACTAGTCAACATGCAAGGCGAAGAGCTAAATAGAAGCATCAATGGAAAATACCTCAAGAGATATTACCCCACTATGTGGGAAGGCATATCGGAGAATTAAAAGCAGGTGCATTAGCATAAAGGCAAAATTGTTTGTGGTGACCACAGGCTGGCCACCTAGCCAAAATTACAAAAGCTTAAATGTGAAACTAGGAAGCCGCCTCGGGAACCTCACTTAATTTTTCCTCAACCTGGCGGGACTGGATCGGTGACTATGCAGGAGCATCGATCATAGCCAAGCTTGACTATATCTGGGATAGGTTCTCACGCCGCACTTCACCTAATGCCTCCAATCGAGGAAACAACAAAGATCTTCGTGGATCGCCTTCGGTGGTTGAAGGATCGGTGCTACGATAGCTTCTGTTTCCTAACCTCCTCTGGCGATGCTTGAAGGAGTGCGAAGCTTGATTGGCCTCGGCTAACCAGTAGCGGCTAGTCTCAAGATCTTTGTCTAAGCATTGTCTTCGAAAGGCCAAAGACCGCTAAATCGCGATTCAAAAGTTGTTGTTAATGGATGACCTCGCATTTATGATTTAAAGGTGATTTGACTTAAATCATTACGCCGCAACCTAAACCTAGGATGTTACTGGTGAGACAGCGTAGGGGCAATTGTTTACACCCAAAATATTCACGAGAACCGGCCGAAGCTAGTCGGTCGAATGGATCAAATAGCCGATTGTTCGGCGTAGATGTTCCTACCGGTCGATATGGCATGTCGGTGATAGGTTCGAAATGGAAGCGGAAGCTATACATGGGCCTTGGGTGATTGGGCTTCAAGGAAGATATTCAGGCCCATGGGGATAGCATGGAGTTACTTATGGGATCGATTCTTGCTCCACGAGTCGAGTGGCGTGGGAGTAATTTTGAATTAATTAAATATCCAAGGAAAAAGCGATTAAGATTGTTCCCATGGTTTTAGGAGTGGCGAGGAATACGAGGAGATCTTTGCACATAGAGGACCGTTGGTTGAAGGGACGTGGCCATAATACACTAATGCGCCTAGTTTTTAGGATCGTGGTTAGTGGGGCATGGCACGACTCAGCCGAATAACTGCCAACTAGGAATGTATCAGTGTTAGCCAACTAAACGTGGTAGATAGGGATAGTTCTTAGTTGCTACTATAAATACCCAGTTGTACATACATTTTAAAGGATGGATCGATCAAATAACTTATATTTTTTCGCTCAAAGCTTTTATTCGCAGTTTATGTTTACCTTTGCGTCCCAGTTTTTATCTTAGTTCACTGACTTAAACCTTTCTGGAGTGAGTTAAGGGACCCATAGCTAAGGAACAGAGTTCCTTCCTTGGCGTAATCGCTTGAAGAAAAGGGAATCACCGTTGTGAAAGTTAGCCGATCTACGGCTAATTGACTTTGCAGACAACAAAATGTATTTTGGTTTTTGATTCAATGTGTCTAAGGCCACTGTGCTCAAATTAGAATTACTCATTTTACTTGATGATCAAAGCAATTTTATGTTGATTAGATCTCAATATTGTTTGTATAATTTTTCCTATAAGACAAGCGAATACTGTTGCTCATGCTCTTGCAAGGACGGCTGTATCAAACTCTTGTAGTTATAGTTTTGATTATGTTCCTGATTTTATTACGGATATTATTGGGAATGAAATAAAGAAAGCTTATTTTTGTCCAAAAAAAAAAATAGAGAACCATAGTATGAAAATGTTTCAGAATTTTCACCAAAACAACTTAGGTAGGTTGGAATTTCTCTTGCTAAAATTACAGATAATCAAATTATTGGCTCCTAATTGCCACTATTAAATATACAAAAAAGTATACCTTATCATTAAGGATTAAAAGGAACCAAAGCAAGATATTGCAGATTAAAATACCATGTCCACTCACACACAAACAGTGGTACCGACAAAACCGACATAATTTCCTTGCGTATAAGAATATTTAAAGGATTTATCAATATTTCGATAACTATAAATTTTATATATGCTGATAAGTTCAAGACTTCAAGATAATCATTACTCAGTATCTTTACCCTGTCAAGGTAAAGAAACATTATTCTCTCCACTTATTCAAACACTCCTGTGTATCAATTACAATTGAAGTGTTCAAGAATCAAGGATTTCACTATACATACTGGCTCAATCGAAAATAGTTGATGGATAAACTTAAAATTGACACGACTAACAAGATAAAATCGTTCCTTCCATTCATTGTTTGCAAATGATATTATCAATACTCTCAGTAACAAGATTATCTTATTATCCAATATGACAAAGCTACCTAACCTCAATTTCTCCATTATATTGGCCTCATCTGTACGACGACAAATTGCTGGCACTAGAAGTAAATAATAATATTAATAGTATACAGACTAAACCATAAAATAAAATTGTTTAAATTAAAAAATGTCAACAAACAAATTTGAAAAGCCAAAGATAGTTCGATATTGTTTCTCCTACATCCCTAGGACAAGGGAGGTATAATAAAAATGTTTAATTACACTTTTAGTTAGTAAGTATCACGATCGTGCAATTTAAGTTCCTCATATTTCAATAGCGTAAATTGGATCTCAAGTGTCCCAATTGTTAAAATCAAGCTCTCACAAAGCCTATAAGGCAAACGTCGGTCTGTGTTGACACTGATTTAGAGCAGCTTAGTCCCTAAGACAAGGTATTTACTCTGGCACCCAAAAAGCCTCTTTTATTAAGTCACTGTAACCGGTATACTTTTTTTGCCACATCAATTTGCTAAGCTGGCTTAAGTTAGTATCAATTGAGATTCATGTTAGCGATATAGGCTCCTGGTGTTAAAAATTAGATACGAAGACCTGCTTGAAACAAATGGGATACTTTGGGACCCAATTTGGGCTATTTAAACAGGAGGAATCCAGATTGTACAATTCCTTGGGTACTAAAATTGTAATTAAGCATAACCATAAAGTAATAGATATATGATGACACAAGGTTAGAAGAGGGATAAAAAGAGTGCAAGACAGTTGCAAAAGAGGGAAAACAAAGAAGAAAGAGGCTCACGTGGAACATCCTTGTGCAAGTGCAACCCCAATGGAACCAAGAATGAAACGACCCAATAAGGATAAGTTGGAGACAAATGCAGCGACATAGAAGACCATCACCAAAAGAATAACCCAAGGCAACAACAGCAGCCCAACGAGGAATATGACCGACCCGAAAAGCATTAATGCCAGAGATATGCCCAGAAACAGAGACGCGAATGCTGTTGGAGAACCCTGCGCCGGGGATGTCAACAACGTTGTCCACCACCAAGGTTGTCTCTTAGAGGGTGCCGGCAAAGAAGAAGAAGAAGAAGAAGCAGAAGAATGTTGAAATGGGGTGGCGAAAGGAGAGGGTAATGGAGGGAACTTGAGAGTGTGGATGATCATAGAACAGAGGTCGTATAAAACCCTTAATTGCTGGTCTTCTTCGTTTTGGTGTCTCATGATTCTTTCTTGGGAAGCCTATAGAGGGAACTGAAGGTATCATATGAAAAGAAATTTATATATAATTTTGCTCTATGAAAATTTTCATTAAATAATAGCATGTTTACTTCCCATTATAGTAATGGTCATAAAATGATTGATAAGTGGGAGGGTAGGAATTTATCTTGTATCCGATTGTCAATGGGTAAGGAAGAGTATGGGTGTTGGAATGGGGTAGGTCAGGTCAGGGCATGGGTAGAGTGGGGCCTTCTGTTCTGTGTTTCAAAAACCGAGAATGATGGATAAGCTGGCCAGGTTTGCAAAATTGCAAACTGGCGTGGTAGTTGACGCCTAGTCTTAGGTGTTTGTGAATTGTGGTTGAGCTATTCAATCAAGTAATTAAAAAATTCTTGTGATATTGGATCACGATAATTAGGCTAATTTACACCGGTATAATTTGAACACAAAATTACGTATTTGGGATAACTTATTTTTTATTTACGTGTCTAGTGTAAGTTGAGACTATTAGTCACGATTTATTTTTTTTAATTTTTTTTGAGTCGTGATTGGTAACCACAATTTATGTTTTTTTTTTAAATATAAGGCGTGAATGTCATTCACGATACACATTTTTTAATTTTTTTTAATATTTTGGCAAGTCGTGAATGGAAATCACGACCTTGGCTTTTTTTTTTTAAATTATATTTTAATTAAGAAAAACTTTAATTTCATGACTTAGGTTTTTTTTTCAAAAAAAAAATTAGGATAAAGTCATGGACGACCAAAGGATCCAAAATATAAATTTTGAGAATTTTTTTATGAATTTTGGGTCCAAAAGACAGTCTAATTAGTACTGTCGGGTGCAGAAGACGGCCCGGAATTCGGTAAAATTTTAATTCCAAATTTTAATCATAACCTATTATGATATAATAGGTTTGATCTACTAATTTACTTTTGCGAAATTTACTCACTTGATCATAGTTTAAAAATGGTTGATTGAGTTTCACAAAAGTAAATTGAGTGAGTGAAACTCAATCAACCATTTTTAATCTACGATCAAGTGAGTGAATTTTATAAAAGTAAATTAATAGATTAAACCTATTATATCATAATAGGCTACGGTTAAAATTTGGATTTAATATTTTACCGGATTTTGGACAATATTCTGCACCCAGTAGTACAATCTTGATCATCTTTTAAACCCAATGGTTATCAAAAAAATTCTCAAAATTCATATTTTAGATCCTATGATTTTTTAGGACTTTGTCCTAATTTAAAAATAAAAAATAAAAAAAACCTAAGTCATGAAATTAAGATTTTTTTAATTAAAATATAATTTAAAAAAATAAAAAAGGCAAGGTCGTGATTTCCATTCACGACTTGCCAAAACTTTAAAAATAAAAAATAAAAAATGCATGTCGTGACTGTGAGTCACGACTTATAAAAAAAGGCTTAAATATGTTTTTAGTCCCTGCAAATATAAAGTGTTTTGATTTTATTCCATGTAAAAATTTTTGTTTGTTTTTTGTCCTTACAAAATTTTTAATTTTGATTTTGGTCCTTCTAATCCAAATTCTTAGCAAAATTTCTTGTGAATTTTGACCCGAATAACTAAAAACCATTATTTCGATCAAAATTCATAGTAAAATCCATAGAAAACATTTCATTTTCATATAGAATTTCCTATAAATTTTGATCAAAAAGACCAAAATCAAAATAAAATATTTTGTAGGGACTAAAACCAAATAAAATTTTTTACAAGGACTAAAACCAAAATACTCTATATTTATAGGGACTAAAAACATATTTAAGCAAAAAAAAAATTGTGGTTACCAACCACGACTCAAAAAAAAAAGAAAGTAAATCGTGACTGGTAGTCTCGACGTACTCCAGACACGTAAATAAAAAGTAAGTTACTCCAAATACGTAATTTTGTGGTCAAATTACACTAGTTGCGTAAATTTGCTAGACAATTAGGATTTTTTAAACAGGGTGTCCAAATCCAGTGGTATTCAATGAAGACTTTTTACAAGTTATAAAAAGTCCTGTGGTATTTAAAATCTTTCTAATTTCGATGGATTGTTTTCTAAGATGGATTTTGTTGGATTTTGTTAAACTTTTTAGTGATATTTTAGTAGTAAAAAGTCTTGCTCTATCACATGAGATTTATCAGGATTCTCAATCTTTGTTTCTTTTCACCTTTCTCTCCCTCCTCTCCCTCTCTCCCTCCCTCCCTTCCTCCCCCATCTCTCTCTCTCTCTCCCTCTCTCTCGTAAAACATAAAATGTTGTTATGTTGTTATTTCTCTTCACCTTATACCTTTACATCATTCTCATTTTTCCCCTCCCTCCCTGCGGTGTTAATATTTTGTGACACATTTTTACTATATTCTTCTCGATCATACGCATCTCTTTCAATTTTCTGTAACTAGAACCAAAAAAATAACCAATGGTTAACGTATATGACCGTGCACCAAAAAAATTGATCCTTGCACGTTGTGTTCTTCCTTCACAATCTTTACTTTCAGTGACCCTTGAATGTTGTGTACATAAGTCATAATCATCTAACTTATCGTCTTTTCTTACTTTAAAATTTTTGTCGATATCGATTATAATGTCATTACTGTCTTTTTATTCTTGTTATTTTATTTTCCCATTTAATTAATGACATTTATGACATTTTATTCTTTATACATATTTTGATTGAAACTAATTTTTTTAATATAGAATAAATAATTATTTAATAAAGGAGGGACATAGTGTATGTTTTGTTTATTTTGGTCATTTTTTCTATTTTTTTGCGGTTTTTTTTTTGCCAAGAAAACCTTGTTCACTGCAAGGGCATAACCCTAGCCAAAATAACAGCTACATTGTAACACCCCGTTTCTGGAGCGCTACTGTGTAACCCAATCTAATGCTGAAAACATTTAATGCTTGTATGCTTTCAACAAAGACTACTCTTCTGTCTTTTACAATGAAAAATAGGAGTAATTTTTTTTCTTTTTCTTTCCTTTGAAACCCTTTTAAAAAATAAGACATAAAGGGTACTACAATTTTCTAAATAATGCAAAATCAGTCTTTTACAAATATCAGAGTATAACGCATCACAATCAATACTTCTCATAACATAAAACATAACATAATAGTTTTGCACTGAGGCGAGGTTTTCTGAAATAGAGTAATTACAAAACAACAAAGACAAAACCCTAAGCTAAGCTGGCCAACAACTATAACACTTATTGAGAAAGCTTGATTGACAAGATCAAAACATGAAACATTCAGAGGAATCTTCCCCCACTGGCTCGATCTTCAACGCTCCAGGAAAGACGAAATTGCAGCAACTATGGAGCTCCATCTGGAAGTGACATCCATTGGGATATCCAATCCAACAACAGTGCAAGGGTAAATTCTTTGTCCACGAGTTTATCATAGGCTATGTCGCATGCAAACAATGTATACATATCTAATACAACAACATGCTTTTATACACATATACATACTTAATAGACCGTACGCATCATCGTGGTATATCAAACATTGCATGTGAGCAGACAACTCAACCAGCAGATCAACAATCAAGTCACCACAATATCAAATAATTGCATGTGAGCAAACAAATCAACCAATAGATCAACAATCAAGTCACCACAATATCCAACAATTGCATGTGAACAATGTAACGACCCGTTTTCCGGACCGCTACCGAGCTCAACATACCGAGCTCGAGTTACCGAGCTCGACACACCGAGTTCAAGTCACCGAGCTCAACACAACGAGCTCGACTACCCTGTATGCGATGTGTTTTAAAACGATACTCTTGTGCCCTTTTAGAAAAGTACGGTCTATTTTTTTTTTATAAAACCAGCTCGTGCACATCAGAGTAATTACAGCTTTTCGAAACATGATGCAACTAAGACACAAGGCTTAAATTCTAATAAAACATACATGCATAACATACATATATACCACTCGAAATAATAATGTATCCAACATACAGAGTAGTAAATGTACAAAGAAAATACACCTAAGGTATGACGACTTCAAGAGAGTAATCATACCCTGGGGGTACTTTCGGCAGACACCCTCGCAGGGGGCTGCTCCAAAAGTAAGTCCATCAGTCTACCCTGTGCTCAAAATAACATCTCGCCCAAACTGGTCACAACCACTATACACAAAAACACAGGCAAAGCAAATCACGACAAGTAGAGGTCGTCGCTCGGGTCCTCGTCGAGCTCCTCCTCGCCATCATCTGCTGTCGAGTTCCCTGCACCCTCGACATCGCCTGGGTAACCGTCATGGATTGAAGGTACCACGGGAAAGGGCCAACTTCTCAACAAATCAAGATAAACACGGCATAAAGAAATCAGCAACACAACAATGTATATCAATCACCAAACGTGACTCGACCTTCTCACTCTAGACTCGACTCAACTCGCAATCCATTTTCTCTCGACTCGACAATTTTTCCGGAATGCACACGCCGTGGTATCTTTGTAAAGTCCAGTAGAAGCCTTGGGATCTTCGCTCTCCCTAGACGATCAACTCAGGACACATAGCGTGGCGACGTCTAGTCAATCTCCCGTAAACAAAAGGGGACCTAGCACCCTTAGTTATCCGGGTCACGGCTCAAAAACGTCATAACGACTCGCCTAGCTCGCTCACTCGATGAACAATTCGCCGCATACGATATTCAAAGAGTTATACACAAGATATTCAACCGCATGTCAAATAAAAAGAGCAAGCTCGACATGAAGAAACGCAATCCAACATGCAATACATAATTCACAGCATATATTCAATCACATATTAAATACATGCAAAAACCCAATCATATCACAACATTTCATGCTCGACACCGATCAAGGAATCCATACATAGTGATATAACAATAAAAATCCTAGAATGTTTAGAAGTGTCCTTACGCACAAAACATAAACACGTAAAATATGAAGTGCCCTTACCGAACTCCAAGTTAATGCTGCTCGACAACGACTTCTCTTACTCGATCTCGACACGTACGCTTCTTAGTCGACCTCGACACGTACAGCTCTCGATCTGGATCCCACTGCTCCCACGTCCTCGGATTCGCTCTCCCGTACACCTCGATTCGGAAATCACACGATCTCGGGAATCAGACTTCCTAAAACAAGCACAACTCAGTTCCATCTATGGGTTCTAATAACATTAAGCTCTCATTACCCCGATCTTAACTACAAAGTTAGGGTTTTCGATCAAAAGTTCATGAAAAAGGTTATCTGATGCTACAACAGGTAAGTCGACAACAGCAACAACCAGAAGCAACAAACAACAAACTAAAACAAGAAATCGAAACAAACCAAATAGGGAGCGTTTTGAGCGCCTCTTTGCAGAAGCGAGAGGAAGAAATTTGTTTTACAAGCCCAAATAATCGGTTAGAAAGGGAGGTAATATCATGAAGAAGAAAACCCATCAGTTTGACATGATTTGGAAGCATAAAAACTAGCTAAAATGGAAAGAAGAAATGGCGCTAAACAGTAGCATGAAGAGAAAATCTGTTTTTCCATACCTCAGATGGTGGTCGAGATGGTGAGATATGTCGAGAGGATGATGAGGAACAAGATTGATGAAGAAAGTTTATGCAGAAGCTCGATGGAACTCAAGGTTCTTCGATGGAAGTGTTGGAGAGAAAGAAGGAAACTCAGAGAAGAAAGGAAGAAGAAAGAAGAAAAGAGAAAGTGAGTGTTTGTGAGGGAACTGATCGAATATACAGCTGGTGAGAGAAGGGCATTATCGTAACTACAGTTATGAGATGCCAATCCCATCAGTCAATCTACCCATCTAATCTCTGCTCTCTCATGATTACCCTCTACTCTATAGGTCAGAGATCTATACACAGTGACGAGACTGCAAGCCGAAAATATAAGTATTACAAACAATAGTCATAACGCTGAATAACGTTCGTAAGAATACGAGTTACCGTCTCGACACGAGGTCGATTTGGGTGCTCGTGCAAGCGCACAAGGCTCTAACACGAGTTCGTGCACGCGGCCTCCTCAGTTCGACATGCGACCTCCTCAGCTCGGTACGCGACCTCGACAGCTAATGCACGCGATCTCCTCAGCTCAGCAGCTAGTGCACGCAGTCTCCTCAGCTCGGCAAATGACCTCGGCACGCGATCTTGGCACGGGATCTCGACACAAGGTCTTGGTACGAGGTCTCGACACGAGATCTCGACGCGAGGTCTCGATACGACGTCCTAATACGAGGTCGATCTCGTGATCTCGTCCTCAAGTGTTACAAACAACAATTCTATCAACAGATCAATGATCAAGTCATCATTTATCATAAATGTGGTTAGCTATGCATGTCAATGTAGTATGACTAGCTTGTGTATACAACTGCAGCCTTAATAGGTCAGCAGTATGACGAGGAATTTATTTTCCAACGTCCGAACAAGATAGCCACACATTAGGCTTGCCTCAATTTAGGCTTGCCACACATTAGGCAATGCAGTGACAACTCGTCTTTTGAAGTCTTTAAGACCAATCAAACACTCCGAGTGTAATGACAACTCGTCTTTTGAAGTCTTTAAGACAATTAAAACGCTCCGAGTGTCGATGCTCAATAGTCAATATGCATCCAAACAAATTCATCAATATGACATGCTCACCGTAGGGAGCGCCCGAGTAATGTTTTAATTAATCAACGCGGATCGACAAACTTCAACTATGTTTCACATTCGTAAAGGTGGAGGGAACTCAAAGTTTAAGCACTACAATGAGCATCCCATACCAAGTATTCTTCATCACGCAGTGAACTGAGATGACGAGAAATACCCCTTAGAGTTCAAACACAGGACATTAGGTCCAGGTGTTCAACTGCGGAGCGCTAATCTTAATCTTAGATCAAAACTCTAGGCGCGTAATGCGGAACACTAGGCTCAATTTTTAGGTTGAGTTACTAGGCACGCCATACGGAACACTAGGTCCAATCCTTAATCAAGAAAATACGCACGCAAGCAGGACATTAAGTCCCAGCACAGGACACATGACCCATATGCTCAATAGGAACACTAGGTTCCCTATATTTTATTATTTCGTAATCTCGATATTTGAAATCTCTTTCTCAGTTCTTGTATCACTCCTATGTATTTGAAAATACTTTTTAGCTTTAGGTCGTTGAAACCCTAGTTGTGCTAAATAATATGCTAGGATAATTTCCAAACACATTACTTAACTCAAATCGTTTTCAAAATTTACAATGTTTTCTTTTTAAAAGAACCTCTTAAACAACTTCTAACCCTCTGATCCATAAAGTGTGTTTGTACACTGACTTATTTTAGAAGATACCTTTAGTTTACCATGAAAACATTTCTCGGCTCATGGAATCGCATCAGACTTACCGTTGTAAGTCGTCAAACCAATAACAGTCGATCAATGCATTATTAATTAATCCATTATCATCAACAATATCTTGCATATTCCAATCAATATCAAGTTCCATTTAAATCCAACATGATTCAAGGAAAACAACACAATTGATAATGCCACGCAGGGCCAAGAACATGCTACAGCATTTCATACAGCACATAACAATTCAGTAAGCTACAACCTGCTACATACTTTCCCCAATTTCAAGTCCAATCAAATCAATCAAACATGATTTAAGTCACACAATACTATTCAGTCTTGCCACACAGGGCCAAATCAATACACAATAATTCATGCTACAACATCTCAACAACACATAGTAATATTACAAGTACTACCACACAATTTAACCAAACATCAAACCAACCAACATACAAGGTGAAAAGCCCAAACTCATTATATAAGAATTTCCCTTACCTTGGGCGCTTTAACAATCCACTCTAGGTAATTCGAAACTATCGTCAAGTGGTACCTCCCGCGTACCTTAAGCACGAACCTTAACAACACAAACTTAATACAATTAGACCCCAAAAAATACAAATCCTAGACCCCTAGGACAGCCACGGTTTTAGGTCCCTAGAAAGCCTAAGAATTACTCACTTAATCCCATATGGTTCACATCTAGTCATATAACATGATACAAGTTCAAGTCATGCAAGTTTTCAAACTTTTACTAACTCTACACACTTAGAAAATACCTAAACCAAAATTTACCAATTGGAATAGTATTTTTACCAAATGAATAGTGTTTTTCCAACTTTGAATCACTTTTTAAAACACCAAAACATGTCACAAAATTTTAGAAACAACTTCATTACAAGTTCAAAACAATTCTTGAAACGTAACCCAAATCTTTTCCCAAAATCATGCTTCTTTGAAAAGCTTTACTAAATCAAATCATCAACCACTTTTACAACTATTTTTAAGCATAAAACAAGTCAAAAACAAGTTACAAAACTCCCTTAGAGGCCACGGTTTCTAGGGTTCAAAAACAATTCCAATTTTTCAAATCTTTAACTCCTAAATCATACAAACTTTGGTACATCCAAACATCTTAC
The DNA here is from genome assembly GCA_037113605.1 of Calophaca sinica. NCBI lineage: Eukaryota > Viridiplantae > Streptophyta > Magnoliopsida > Fabales > Fabaceae > Calophaca > Calophaca sinica. Next base: position 48,840,124 of record CM073733.1, on the reverse strand, counting down.
CAAAATCAAACTTCTTTACCACTTTAATACAACTAAAAACAAGTTGAAACTCACTCAAATCATACTTATAAGTTACTATTTTTAAGGTCCCAAAACAGCCCCAAATTTATTTTGTTTCAAACAATTTTTCAAAGCTTTAAACTTACAAATCCTTATAGATTTAAAGTCCTAATCAAAAACCAACTTCTTCAACACTTAACACACTTTAAAAACAAATTAAAACATCCCAAAATACTTATAAATCAACCACGGTTTCCAGTCCCAAACTTTAACTAATTTAATTTCACAAAACTTTGTTAAACATGCATATATGACTAGTTTCAAACATACCACTAAAACCCACCAAAGAACTAACTCCAAAACCACCAAATTCAAGCCAAGATCAAGCCCCCAAAACAGTCCATGAATTCGGCCAGCCCCAAAACTTAGGGTTTCTCAATTTTAAAAATTTTAAACATGCTTAATCATGGAAGGAATTAAAGGATCAAAGGACTAATCTCACTAATCTAGCAAAAACAATCACTTTCTAAGCAAAACAACTCTAAAATCATTGAGATCTCATCCATGGCAACCATGAGAAGAGGAAAGTGAGTTAGAACACTTACTAACAAGATTGATGATGGTTGATCAGGGATTAAGAACAAGGATTGAAGGTTGCAAGCTTAAACACCAATTTCCTTCAAGAATCAAAACTAAAATCATGAGGAACAACACTAATACCATGAAAACTCAACCATGGCAGCCATGAAGAAAAGGAAAATAAGCTTACCACAATGATGGAGATGATTGAACAAGAAGGAAGGAGAAAGGATTAGGATTTAGCTTCCAAAATCACAAGATTAAGCACCTAAATCAACTTTCTCTTTCTAGAATTTTTTCCAAGCTTTCCAACAATGGAAGAAGTGAAAGAATGAAGTCTAGTTCAGCTAGGGAGCCACGAAAATTTTGGGGACAAGGATGGAATGAATTTGTTCATTTAGTTAGGAATTAACGAAACTAGTTACAAACTAACTACAATTATATAACCACCAATCATATGCCTACACTTGTCAAAGAACATTCTAAGGATGATATTCAGCTCCCCTAGTTGCTGGATGCATCTCCCCTCATCCCAAAATATCTAGCTATTTTGTTTCGTCGCGTTCTCGCTCAATCGGGTGCGCGGCATTACGCATATATTAGGGTTTTTCTACCAAAAACTCCAAAAATAAATCTAATAAATTATTCTATAATCAAAAATTATTAATCAACCAAAATGTCCCTAAAAATATTAGAAGTATTTCTATGAATGTTGCTTTCTCGATTTACGAGCTAAAACGCGATCGTAATGCAGTTCTGCGCGTGGAAAACACCCTATATTTTTCTGATGCCCAAAAATCCCATATAAAATTCCAATAAATCATAAATATTGGAAAATGCTAAGATCTCAAATTTTATAAAATTTGGATCACGTTTGGGCATGTTTCAGTTAGAAACTCGTCCAATAGCCTAGTTACGGCAGAATTCAATAGAATTCTCGCAGCGTAATAAAAACAGTAAATTAGTGAGGATCACTAATTTCAATTTCTCTTATCAACTAACTATTATTCAAACAGTAAAATCATCAATACAAAATTATTAAAATAAAAATCACCTTAATTACGACATAAAACCAACAATTAATAAAATAGCTCAACGTCAAAAATTTAAACTGTGACTTAAAAATACTTATTAAATCCTGAAAATTATTTCTCATTCAATAAAATAATTTTCTTTAATCAAACAACAATTTTTCACATTTTTCAAGATTAATTCATATTAAAAACAGTATACGTCTACACTGTTTCTTAATCTGAATTAATTACTAAAACAGTAAATTGTTTACAACAAATGTAGCAGCTCTTTGTACTTTTCATAAATCATCAAGGTGATCAATCTCTATGATTTATTTCCAAGTAGTCGGAACTGTAAAATAATTTTCACAAAAATTGGGATGTTACATACATCATATTAGACCAATCAACGCTGGCTTAGCAAACATCATACAAGACACATATAGGACACACTATTGTTGTAAGAACAGTAAAACCATCGAAATGAGAACCAAAATCTATCAAAGACAGTTACAAAACAAATGATACTCTTCCCTAAATAGAAGGCTAACACACAGAAACAAAACATAGACATGTAATTGGAAGTTTCCTAGAGGCCTTAACACTATTGGGATGGATTTAGCCAATTTTGCAAGCACCCATGTTCTTCCGCACATGCGTCTCTTTTCCACGGTGTCCCTATTCCATTCTTTATTGGTTACCATCCTCCGCATTGGTTACCACCCTCCGCATTAGGTGAAGCCAATCCACTGTTCACTCTTATTTCTTTGCGTAATTGTGAAAATGTTAAACACCATGCTTCATCAAACCATCCATGCTTTCCAAACAACCCCATCAAATTAGTACCCACAAAAGCATCAGCATCAAAGAGTCCATTTCAAAAAGTCAAAGCGAACAAACAAACACCCCTCAAGTGATTGAGAAAGTTCCAAACATTGTTAATGTCTCCATGTTGATTGTGAGCATTGATGAGTGTATTGTAAGAAATGAGCGTTTTGTGAGGCAATGCACCGAACACCTTACATGCGCGAGGCAACACGGTGAGAGAGCCGTAAGAGACGATGATGTTGTTGTGGATGAAGATGGGTTGTGTAACATCCCAACTTTCCCTAAGCTTCATAATTAGAGATTCTAAGTGAAAAAGGGATTTAATCCCTAAGGATTAATAAAGTTAATATCCTTTAATCTAGTGATTTAACGCAAAGTTAGAACATAGGGATAAAATAGTAATTTTTTCAAGGATTAAAAAAATGTGGAGCTACTTATTCATGAGTAGTTTTAATTGATTAATTTACCCAAGGTTTTATTAGGGACCAAAAGATAAATTATGAAATTAAAAGAGGACTTGTAATTCAAATTTTAGTAAAACCTATGATTTTACCCCACCATATACCATATTCCCTCTACTCCTACCTTAGCACCCTCTCGCTCTCTCTTTTACTCCCACTCATCGCGACCTGAGAGAGAAAAGGAAAGGAGAAAAACAGAGAAGGAAAAAGAAAGAAAAGGAAAGAAGATGGAGAGAAAGGGAATGCGAACGGGAAACAGGGGGAACAGGAACCGCGACAGTTCCGGCGTGGCCGCGGGTGCTGCGACGTGGAGGTGGTGGTGGCGCACCACCGTGTGCGAGAGAAAGAGAGAGATTGAGTCGAGAGAGAGATCGGGTAGAGAGAGGGAGCTCGCACACAGAAGAAAGAAGAAGAAAGAAGAGGAAAAAGGAAGAAGAGTTGAAAGGCGATGAGGAGCTTGATCAAAACTTCAATGAAAAAGAAATCATGGAGGAGAAACCCTAGAAATTGGGGATTTTATCTCCAATCTCATCAAGCCCTAAGGTAACATAGAATCCCCAAATTAAAACCTCTCTTTAGGGTGTACTTAGGTTTTATGTAAATTTTACAAGATTGCAAGATGTTTGATGTGAGTTTCACTTGCTTGGTTTAGTTAGACTTTGTTAGATTACTTGATAAATGTAGGTTGGGTTTACACAGGATGTTCTTGTATATTTGGTAGCTGAATACTTCATTATGTTAGACAGAAAAGAATGGGGTATTGATATGATAGGAGTTGGGTTCTCATTCGGATTCATGAAAGTTGTGGAGTCAATGACTTGTATGCAACATGAAACTTTTTAAGAATTGGGTTAGAAGTGGTTTGAGATTCATGTAATAAATGTGAGGTTTCTTCCTTTTTATCATGTTTGATCCATGATTGTTAGCCTTGATTTTATTGGGATTGTTCGGGGGTTATGGAACTCAAAGTATGGAAATGGGTTGGTGCTGTGTTGTTCATGATTTTATGGATTGTGTGACACTTTAAAATGTGATTGCTCATGAATTGATCTTGTGTACCAATTGGGATGTTTGCTTTGAATGATTGGATGTAGTGAGTAGGAGTTGATTAAAGTATTTTTGGATAATTATGTTCATGCTTGATTGGGAGGAGTTTTCTATACGTAGCACACCACGTATGGCTGAAAACAACGGTAAAAGTTTTTATGATTTCAAGTCTATGTTACTGAGGTTTATAAACTCACATTTTGGGGCGTTGTTTTCAGGCACAAGCTTACTGGAAAGGTTCAGAGCATGAAGATGTGCTCGGCCTTGCCCTCTCGCGAGACCTTGAGTTATCGGATCATGAGTCAGAGTTTTTAGAGTATAATTGTTTTCTTTTTCAGTTATAAGCCCATAATAGGATTTGATTCTGATTTTGTAAATTATTTAGAGCAAAAATGTATTTTTGTGGGAATGATTTAAAAAGTTGCAAACTCTGATATTAATAGTCTCTTATAAGCGAATTCTTTTTATAAAACCATTATGTCTGACGTATCCTAAGATTTTTATTTAGCCAAAGTACTGTATATCAAAGGACTGACTTTCTATTGTTTACCAAGTAAAGTCAAAAATTTTCCACGTTTAACTTTAATTCCTATTAGTTTAGCACGTAGTTCTCCGATTAGAGTCAGGGCGTTACATTATGGTATCAGAGCAGTTCGACCCTCTCGGACTGTGAGTTAAGTGTGTCTAGAAGTGATCCGGTTTAGGAAAGAATCAGTTGTGACTATAAATCCAAATTTTCTAAGTTCTTTCGATGAATTATTGAGGCAGGCCACCTCAAGGATTTGTCTAAAGAATGAGGAAAATGAAGACGAGCAGAGATTAGCATGGTTACTTCTTCGTTTTACGAGATCCTTATATATATATATATGTATATACTTACACGTGAGGGTGTATACATTTATGAAATCACTTGGATAAAGTATTATTTTTTTTTGAGAGTCTGGAAGGGAGTTTGAGCAAGGTACAAACATTCTGTGATCGACAAGTTGCAATTGGCTATACTTCAGGCTTCTATTCTTAAGAAATATCCAGTAAACTTGATTGTTATAGTTTTATTCTCTGTGTGGTTGTGCAAATTGATGCGATGTCGAGGAACGAATGTGTTAGAACTTTTGTCATTCTTTTGTTTGGCTTAAGTCTAGGTGTGTGATCAATTCATGGGTAATGTTTTTTTAGTTTACGAAAGTATTGAATTCATTCTTAATTGTTGACGAGAATGGATATATGGTGTTATGTATGTTTAGAATGAATTTAGTTAATATCTGCATATTTGAATGCCTTACTATTATGGTTTGATGTTGAAATGTTGGGTCTTTTTGGGTGGGAAATGGTGAATTGATGTCCTCACCCACACACTAACATATGTTTTAGATTTCCTTCATTGTTCTCTCCACGAAGGGAATTTTGAAGTGATGTATGTTTCGGTTAGCAAATATACGTGAGAAGTGAGTACCATGTATTCCTTACATATATTCGAGAGTCGAACTAGGGGTTATGAATTATGATTGCAACTTGGTCGGCACCGTACCCCAAGTATGAAGTGGTTTGAAAATGATGAATCTGGACATTTCCACGTTTGCTTAGATTTTATGTGCCTGATAAGTTTGGTTGTGTAGTACTTTAGAAGCAGGAAAATGCAAAGGTCACTTTGGATATATTGAGCTTGAATCTTGTGGTAATTTCATGTAGTTGCCTCAGAATATATGATCATGTGTTGTTTAATTCTATTGTGGTCTAACACTTATTGTCAATTCTTTTGTTGTGGGTCTTTAGTTCAATGGCAATTAGAATGGATAAGAAAGGACTCCTTTTTCCCTTTTTTTGGTTTATTCTCTTAGCTTATATGTGGCTTTGGGAATCATGCAAGGGTTTCGGAGAATATAAGAATTGATCATTGTTGACATATTTGGTAATAATTGAAGTACGTGATTGTTTGTAATTCATAAGTTGAATGTGAGTTTCTTCTTCTTTTAGGTGGTGGGCAACCATAAGACTCCCGTTCGGGTTTTCATTTCCTTTGTTTTGTATGATTGCTTGATACCTGTTTGGGGAATTTGGAGAATCATGTGATGGGAAATGGGTTTGGAAAAAGTTGTCCATTTTGATGAATGTTAAGATGTTTAAAGCATGTTGTATTCATGATGTAGTGTTGAATGTGTTGTTCTCATACTTTTCATGTGTTGATCCTTGTTTTTGAACCCTTAATTGCTTGGGATTTGGCTTGGATTAAGTAAAATTGAAGGTTGGAATTGGGTTATGCAGAAAAAATAAGTTTTCTGCAGAATTCTGCAGGGAACGCGCGTGAAGCACGCCCCAAGCGCGCCCTGCGTGCATAGAAACAGAAGCAAAGGACATAAATGTGCATGGCGTGCTCCCCAGGTACGCGTGAAGCGCATAGAGACAAAATACAGAGTTGAAGCGCGCATGACCTGCGTGTGAAGCACGCCCTGCGGGCGTAGAAACAGAACCACAAGGTTCTGGCGCGCACGAAGCACGTATGGAGCGCGCGCGAAGCACGCCAGTTTGTGAAGTTTTATAATTTTTCACATTTTTAGGGCTTCTAAGGTCATGAATGCTTGTTTTTAGTACTCTAAATCCTAAAGGATTAAAGGATAAACTTAGGATGTTGGTCCTTGATTAGTAGGGTCTCAATCCTAGTTATGTTGCTATAACAAATGAAGGGATTTGCTTTATATTTTATGCAATTGAATGAATGTTTGTGTAGTGCATTGATTACTTGAAATTTGTTTGTTATGCGATGTTTGTCTGTCTGGATTACAATTCGGCGGCAAACCCATCGTTACAATATCCGGATTACTATAAGGTCCGGTGACGGGGACCCTCTTGGTTGTACTCCGCACTCTATGGACCTAATTCAATTTCAATTGGGCCAAGTGGGTACATTTACGGATTCATTGTGCATTATGCATGTATTGTGATTAATGCTTTATGTCTAACTATGGATTGGTAATAGTTGTCAGTAAGCACACTCAGCTCAAAGGAAGTTGAGGTGTAAGTATTCATGCTCAGCCCAAAGGAAGCTGAGTTATAGGTAACCACACTCAACCCAAAGGAAGTTGAGGTGTTACACAAGAGTAATAAGTTAAGTACGTTTGTTCATTAAGTTTATGTTTATCCCGATTGTTTGTTTGTGTGATGTTTGACGGTCCGATGTTTCACGGCCAGCAAAACTGTCGTTACAATGTCCGGATTGCAATTCGGCGGTGGGGACCGTCTTGGCTGTATTCGAACTCTATGATTCTTAACTCAATTGTAATTGAGCCAAGTGGGTACATCTATGGATTTATTGTGAATTATGTTTACATTATAAGTGATGCTTTATGATTGACTTATGACATTATGTTGTTTTGAAGAGAGTGATGGTGAGGCTCAAATATGGTCACTTGATGTTTGGAACTCCGAATTCTATGTTAGTTGAAATGGTCGGTTCCATTTATGTTTTGAGATTTATGAGCTGTCCTAGGCGATGTCTAGTTGACCCTAGAAGGGTAATGAGGGTGTTTTAACTCATAAAAACCACTAGTTAATAGGGGGTACATATGATGTAAGATGAAGATAAGTCAAGCTATCAAACACCTAAGTTGTAGCTAGGGAATCTTGAAGGTAATCAAGCCCTAGTGATGTAGAGAACTCTAAAACCTACAAGTTGGAGGAATTAGATTATAGTTTTTGAGCTATAAGAACTTTAGTAGCAGCTAAATCAGTGGGAAATCAACGAGAATTCAAAGTTATTAATGTCTACACTAGATTCATTAACCGGTGTATGAAGTGACCTTACTGACCAATTATAAACCCAGTCTTGACCTAATAAGAACCTTATTGAGAACAAGGCTTAGTCTGTAACCGGTTAACAAAATCACCGAATTCTCTGGATAATTGGCCTATTGTTGAAATTAATTCCTTTTCGAATTTCCAATGACTTAGAACGAACAATAAATGGAATGCATCTATGGATTGATGGGAAATAATGGACTCATCGTTATGGTGCTTTTGCATAAATTATGTTTTGATTGTGAATTCCTAGTTCAATCTCAATTGAACCCTAAGGGGATGCGATATATGGTCCTAAATAGGGGAAATCGATTTCAAATCGAGTTACGAATACCATTATGACTTAAGCTTTATTTTTATGATGTTGAATACCTGATTGTATGAATGAAGTATGGTTTATAATGCTGTATTCTAATCTGGTGTATAGAATAAGACGACAACTTGATCATGATCTTCATAGTTTAGAAACACTGTGAGAAATGTGTACAATCATTTAGCTTTTTGGTTAAATGTTAAGTGGCATCTCAAATAAGTGATGAGCCCTTAGTAACAAGACTCAGTAAGGGGTATGGATATTAAAGAAAAGCCAAGTATTGACCCTATAAGGAAGACACTGTTACCCCAAACCTTACGGTACTAAGCAAGTGCAACAATCACTGACCAGTGAAGAATAGCCAAGGTTAATATGTGTGAATCCTTAGCATGAGTAAGCAGTGGCTTACGAGGATAGACATTCGTGGAAAAAGGAATTGTGCTCAAATTTTGAGGGCAAAATTTCTAAAAGGAGGGGAGTAAAATAACATCCCAACTTTCCCTAAGCTTCATAATTAGAGATCCTAAGTGAAAAAGGGATTTAATCCTTAAGGATTAATAAGGTTAATATCCTTTAATCTAATGATTTAACACAAAGTTGGAACATAGGGGTAAAATAGTATTTTTTTCCCAAGGATTAAGGAAATGTGAGACTACTTATTCTTGAGTAGTTTTAATTGATTAATTTACTCAAGGTTTTATTAGGGACCAAAAGATAAGTTATGAAACTAAAAGAGGACTTGTAAGTCAAATTTTAGTAAAACCTATGATTTTACCCCACCATATACCACATTCCCTCTACTCCTACCTTAGCACCCACTCACTCTCTCTTTTACTCCCACTCATTGCGACCTGAGAGAGAAAAGAAAAGGAGAAAAATAGAGAAGGAAAAGAAAGAAAAGGAAAGAAGATAAAGGGGAGGAAGAGAGAAAGGGAATGCGAACGGGAAATAAGGGAGGCAGGAGCTGCGGCAGTTGCTTGGCGTGGCGTGAGTCTTTGCTTGACATGGAGATGGTGGTGGCGCACCACCGTGTGCAAGAGAAAGCGAGAGATTGAGCCAAGAGAGAGATCGGGCAGAGAGAGGGAGCTCGCGTAGAGAAGAAAGAAGAAGAAAGAAGAGGAAAAAGGAAGAAGAGTGGGAAGGAGATGAGGAGCTTGATCCAAACTTCAATGAAGGAGAAATCATGAAGGAGAGATCATGGAGGAGAAACCCTAAAAATTGGGGATTTTATCTCCAATTTCATCAAACCCTAAGATAACAAAGAATCCCCAAATTAAAACCTCTCTTTAGGGTGTGCTTAGGTTTTATGTAAATTTTACATGCTTGCAAGATGTTTGATGTGAGTTTCATTTGCTCGGTTGCGTTAGAGTTTGTTAGATGACTTGATAAATGTACGTTGGGTTTACATAGGATGTTCTTGAATATTTGGTAGCTGAATATTTCATTATGTTAGACAGAAAAGAATGGGTATTGATATGATAGGAGTTGGGTTCTCATTTGGATTCATGAAAGTTGTGGAGTCAATGACTTGTATGCAACATGAAACTCTTTAAGAATTAGGTTAGAAGTGGTTTGAGATTCATGTAATAAATGTGAGGTTTCTTCATTTTTATCATGTTTGATCCATGATTATTAGCCTTGATTTTATTGGGATTGTGTGAGGGTTATGGAACTCAAAGTATGGAAATGGGTTGGTGCTATGTTGTTCATGATTTTAAGGATTGTGTGACACTTTAAAATGTGATTACTCATGAATTGATCTTGTGTACCAATTGAGATGTTTGCTTTGAATGATTGGATGTAGTGAGTAGGAGTTGATTAAAGTATTTTTGAATAATTATGTTCATGCTTGATTGGGAGGAGTTTTCCATACGTAGCACACCACGTATGGCTGAAAACAACGGTAAATGTTTTTATGATTTCAAGTCTATGTTATTGAGTTTTATAAACTCATATTTTGGGCCGTTGTTTTCAGGTACAAGCATATTGGAAAGGTTCAGAGCATGAAGATGTGGTCGGTCTTGTCCTCCCGCGAGACCTTGAGTTACCGGATCACGAGTCGGAGCTTTTAGAGTCTAATTGTTTTCTTTTTCAGTTATAAGTCCATAATAGGATTTAATTGTAAGAAACTGAATTTCATTGATAAAAATAAACATGTACAAACCCCAATTATATAGATTGACTATCACCTAAATAAGGAAATATAAATCTGTATAAATCAGAACCAAATCAATCCTAATTATGGCACAAATCTCCTAATAATACACAATGATTTTATTACACAACACTCCCCCTCAAGCTGGTGAATGTATGTCTGTCATTCCCAGCTTGCAAATAAGGTCCTGAAATTGCTCGATGGGAAGTCCCTTGGTCAACATATCTGCCAAATGATGTCGTGAAGGAACATACTCCGTGGATATGAGACCACTTTCTAATTTCTCCTTAATGAAGTGTCGATCTACCTCTATATGCTTTGTCCGATCATCTTTGGCTGGGTTGTGTGCAATGCTGATGGCGGACTTATTATCACAAAACAATCTCATAGGAGCTTCATACTTTATTCTGAGGTCATGAAGTATAATCTTCATCCATAACAACTCACAAATCCCTTGAGCCATAGCTCTAAATTCTGCCTCGGCACTTGATCTTGCAACCGCATTTTGTTTTTTACTCCTCCATGTCACCAAGTTTCCTCCCAAGAACATGCAGTATCCAGTGGTGGATCTCCTATCAATAACTGACCCTGCATAATCTGCATCAGTATATACTTCCACCGATCAATTCCCTTCCTTGTTGAACAGTAGTCCTTTCCCTGGAGAGGCCTTCAAGTACTGAAGAATTCTATTCACTGCCTGCAAATGCCTTTCTCTTGGATCATGCATGAATTGACTCACTACACTGACCGCGTAAGCTATGTCGGGTCTAGTGTGAGATAAATAGATGAGTTTTCCTACAAGTCTCTGATATTGTGCCTTCTCCACCTTTGGGATTTCCAAGTCATTCCCAATCCTGTGATTTTGCTCTATAGGTACTCCAGTAGTCTTACAACCTAGCTTACCAGTTTCTTTAAGAAGATCGAGGATATACTTCCTTTGAGAGATAAAGATACCTTGTTTAGAGTAAGCAACCTCTATTCCAAGGAAGTACTTTAGCTTCCCGAGGTCTTTCATCTCAAATTGAGTAGCCAACCTCTCTCTTAGAGATTGTTTCTCAAGCTCATCATCACCTGCAATAATCATATCATCTACATAGATTAAAAGAACTGTAAGTTTTCCATACCGAGAATGTTTTATAAAGAGGGTATGGTCACCTTGGCTTTGCCTGTACCCCAAGGATATCATAACTTGAGTAAACCTTCCAAACCAAGCGCGAGGAGACTTCTTCAAACCATATAATTCCTTCTTGAGTCTACAAACTTTATTCCCCCCTTCAGTGACACCATATCCAGGTGGAATTTCCATATATACTTTCTCTTCTAAGCTTCCGTGTAAGAAAGCATTTTTAACATCGAATTGGTGCAGTTCCCAACCAAAGTGTGCTGCCAAGGAAAGTATAATTCTCACTGTATTCATCTTTGCTACTGGAGCAAATGTCTCCTCATAATCGACCCCATAGGTTTGGGTGTAACCCTTTGCAACCAGTCTCGCCTTGTATCGGTCTAGTGTGCCATCTGACTGATATTTAACAGTGTATATCCATCTACAACCAACTGCCTTCTTGTTCTTTGGTCTCTCTACAATTTCCCAAGTCTCATTCCTTTCCAATGCACCCATTTCCTCATTCATGGCTCGAACCCAATTCTCATCCTTTAAGGCTTCCTGTACTGAACTAGGGATTCTGATAGAATCAATAGCTGAAATAAAGCTCTGGTGTTGCACAGAAAGGTTTTTAGTAGACACAAATTGGGATATAGGGTATTTAGCACAAGATCTTTTTTCTTTTCTCAAGGCAATTGGTAAATCATCTGGGTTAGGTTCACAAGAGACATTTAAAGTATCTTCAGGGTTATGAGTACTTACCTCTGGTTCGGACGATTGAAGTTGCTGTTGAACCAGGTCGGGTTTCTGCTTGTATCTTTTCCGGTAATATTGCTTCCCAAATTTACCATTATTATCCTGCACTGCATCCTCCTCTTTGTCATCCGAGACATCCTGTAAAGAAAAAGACAGCTTAAGGGACTCAGACTCAGACTCTAGAAGGGACTCAGCTTCTAGACCACTCTCCCCCTGAAGCTGAGGACTAGGGAAGAAGGAAGCTGATTCATGAAAGGTGACATCCATGGATATATAGACACGACGAGTTTCAGGGTGATAACACTTGTACCCCTTTTTGTTTGGGGCATAACCTATGAAGATACATTTGATGGCACGAGGATCTAATTTTCCCCGATGAGGACTGTGAACATGGACAAAGGCAGAACATCCAAAGACTCGACCCTGAAGATTAGTCATAATGGGAATGGAAGGATGAAAGGTAGACAAGTGTTGTATCGGACTGACACCATCTAAGACACGAGAAGGCAACCTGTTTATCAAATAAGTGGCAGTTAAGACAGCTTCCCCCCCAAAAGACTTGGGAACAGACATTTGAAAAAGTAAAGATCTGGCAACCTCAAGAAGATGACGGTTTTTTCGCTCTGCAACCCCATTCTGTTGGGGGGTGTCCACACAGGTTAGCTCATGGATAATACCATTATCTTTAAGAAATTGGGAAAAATGGTGATTCACATACTCTCTCCCATTATCAGAACGCAATCTTTTAATCTTTTTTCCAAATTGAGTTTGAATCATATTGTAAAAGTTTACAAACAATTGGAAAACTTCGGACTTATCTTTCATGAGAAATATCCAGGTAACCCGAGTGCAATCATCAATAAAGGAGACAAACCATTTCGCTCCAGAAATATTACAAACAGATGTAGGTCCCCACACGTCCGAATGAATAAGATCAAAAGGATTGGAACTTTTATTATTACTAGGAGAAAAAGTTGTACGATGGTGTTTAGCAAATTGACAAACATCACAATGAAAGGACTCAACTGACACTTTTATAAATAAAACAGGAAATAACGACTCAAAAGACACTAAATGGAGGATGACCAAGACGCCTGTGGTGAAGCCATATCTGGGCGGATGACCAAGATTCTGACTTTGTTGGATGACTAGAAGCGAGAGCCTTTTGTCCAATGTTCTCTTTATTCTTTTCATGCTGCAAGTAGTATAACCCGTCCTGTTCCTTAGCAATTCCAATCGTCCTCCCTGTGGCAAGATCCTGAAAAACACAATGGGAATGGAAAAATGTTACTGCACAATTTAAATCTTTGGTGATTTTATGAATGGACAGGAGGTTACTGGACAGCTTGGGAACATGAAGTACATTCTTTAAGTGATGGGTTTGAAGTTTAATGCTTCCACACCCGGTAACTGGGATATGTGATCCATTAGCTACAGTGATATGTTGACTACTAGGTAAAGTGGTGTAGGATGAAAAATAAGAAGTATGGGGTGTCATATGATCTGTAGCACCAGAGTCAATAATCCAGATATTCTCAGTACCAGAAGCATTAAAGGATAAGAAACTAGAACTCTTACCAGTCATGGTGAGGGAGCAAGTGGAAGAGGAAGGCTTACTAAGGGAACTCATAAGAGCCCGCAGACGTTCCAATTCATCTTTGCTAAGAGCAGGGACCTCCTTTTCCAGTTGAGTGGCTGGTGAGTCTTCAACTAAGGTGTCTGAATCAGTGATTGCTTGGTTAGTATGCCTCTGAAAAGGACCCTTAAATCCCCCAACACGCTCCAGAACCTTCTCCTTTCCATGTAGTTTAAAACATGTCTCCTTGGTGTGACCTGTCCTCCTACAGTGAGAGCACCAACGATCTTCACGATTAGACTTAGCATGAGGCTTTCCAGAAGAGGAGGATTCCTTTATGGGACCCTTCACGGAAGTTAAGGCTGAACTTTCAATGGGTTTATCTTCCAACATTACTGCCCTGCGACTTTCTTCACTACGAATAGTGTAAAACACCTCCGAGAGAGAGGGGAGTTTCTCTTTGCCTAAAACTTGAACCCGAATAGGATCAAATTCAGAATTCAGGCCAGAGAGAAACTTGAAGATCCTTGATTTCTCAATAAATGTAGTCAGTGTGGCGGAATCATCAGTGCACTTCATCTTCAAATTTTGATATTGATCCAATTCAATCCACAAACCATTCAATGTCCCATAATAGTCGGTTACAGAAGAAGTCCCCTGCTTGGTGCTGAATATCTAATTTTCCAACTCATAACAAGCTGAAATATTTTGTTTCATGGAATAAGTTTGAGACAAATTGTCCCAAATCTCCTTGGCAGTAGAGAAGAACATGCAGTTCCGACTAATTTCCGGAACCATAGAGTGCCAAAACTAAGTCATGATAAGTGAGTCGTCTTCATCCCAAGCTTCAAACATAGGATCAGTGTTGGCTGGTGCCTTTCCCTCGATATGTTTCAGCCTCTTACAACTCTTGAGAGTTGTACGAACAAATTGGGCCCATTGCATATAGTTATGCCCATCAAGCTGGTATGTACCTTTAAGCACCGGTAAGTCAGAATGGCTTAGAGTCTGATCAGCAGTCTGTTTTTCACCTGAAACAAATTTGTCACCTGCCATGGTTAAAAAAGGGATAAAAAAACAAATAAAAACCTGTCTTTAAAGGTTGAAGAAGGGGGGCTTCACTGTAAGCCCAAGGTTGAGGTGCCAAACACAGCTGATGACCCCTGATATGGAACCAGGAGGAGCCGGCGAACCAGACGGAACAAACGGCGCGGCGAACAGAGGTCGGGAGGGCGGCGCGTGGGTTACACGCACTCGAAACTCAGAGGTGCGGTGACGGCGCGTGTAGGCGCGTGTGATCTCAGACGGGCCGGAAATTTTGGGAAACGTCAGATCGGCGGGAGTCGCTCCTGGTGAAGGTGGTTTCGTCGGAAAACTCGCCGGAAAAATTCATCGACGGCCGCAGACGGCGGTTCAGGCGGCGGCGAACAGTGCTCCGGCGGCGGACTCGATCAAACCAGGCTGGGGGCTGGTCTTGAGTGAAAAACACAACAATGAAGGCTGCCTGAGAATGACGGCTAAACCTAGTACTGGCTCGTGATACCAAATTGTAAGAAACAGAATTTCATTGATAAAAATAAACATGTACAAACCCCAATTATATAGATTGACTATCACCTAAATAAGGAAATATAAATCTGTACAAATCATAACCAAATCAATCCTAATTATGGCACATATCTCCTAATAATACACAATGATTTTATTACACAACAGATTTGATGCTGATTTTGTAAATTATTTAGAGCAAAAATGTATTTTTGTGGGAATGATTTAGAAAGTTGCAAACTTTGATATTAGTAGTCTCTTATAAGCAAATTCGTTTTATAAAACCCTTATGTCTGACGTATCCAAAGATTTTTATTTAGCCAAAGTAGTGTATATCAAAGGACTGACTTTCTATTTTTTATTAAGTAAAGTCAAATTTTCCACGTTTAATTTTAATTCATATTAGTTTAGCACGTAATTCTCTGATTAGAGTCGGGACATTACGGGTTGCTTTGGAATGGGACCTGTTATGCTTGCGAGACCATTTATTCCATTCAGAGCTGCCACTCTGTCTGGTGGCTCTTGTGGGGGTCGCTCCACTAGAAAAGATTCAATGATGGTTATTGGTGAACGCTTGAGGGGGGCACTGCGTGAGTGTGAAAGCTGTGAGGAAACGATGTTTTGAGGCAAGGGGGGAGAAATAAGCCTCCGGTTAGAGAACTAAACCCTGTTACACGGAGAGGGAAACCTCCACTAATGGAGGGAAAGAGAGCCAGCCATCTGGAAGACCAAAACCCTCTTTTACTGTCTTTCTATCTCCCATTCAATCATTTATTGTCAACAAGTTTTTTAGGATCATATGCCTTTATTTCGTATATAAAAAAGGATCATATGCCTTTGTTCTTGATTCATAAATTTTCATTATATTGACCATAGAGTTGTTTCTCAATTTTTACTTTGTAGACGCGTGTATGCAAAGCTAGAAGCTCCAGAGTCCAGTCAAAAGAATAACTAGAAGCTGCCTAGTGTGGAGAAACAGTTGTTTGTGTAACTAATGGGCATGACCAATGATATTTGACTAACAGATCTGGTAATTATCTGAAAGGAACCTAATCATGTTTCGAAGCTGGGATCATGATGTTAACATCATCAAACTGATCAAGCTAGCAACGTCATATATATGTGGATGCTGATGTCGGGGCCGGGCAGCATCAGATCCACTATTCCACTCCACTTCCAAGTTGTAATAATAGCAACATGAAGGAAGAATAAAAATATCTCATGTGACCAAAAAATTCTCATGGGCGGATAAGATAATATATAGGAAGGAATATCTGGAGTACTCTTTTGTAATTTTTGTGATATTTCAAAAGTGGGGAAGCCTCACATAAGATGGTTCTCAAAGAGTCAAAGTGTTTATAAGCCATCATATTATATGAGGTGGTAAAAGTGGCTAGGAAAAAAGATGAGCCTCGCGCACATGAGTCTGGCCCAAAGTGGGTGGTTTCAGTGCAAATCTTCTGATTTGCTCCCTTGCATTCAGGATAAGGACTTGCGTTCTTTTTTATTTTTTGAATTAATATTTTCGAAAATATTTTTTATTTGAGAAGACTTATCTGGAAACCCCTGATTTTAGCCAGTTTTTGTTCCTTGACCAAGTCTTAAACGTGTTTGGTAGTCCTTATCCACTAATGATAACATTCCCGATTTTTAGGCCACGACTTGATCCACTATCTACCACTAACAGCTATATTTTAATTTTAAACGTATATATTATCTGTTAATTATTGATTTTTGGATTTGGTTATTTAAGCCTGCCAGGCTAGTTATTTTTACTAGCCCGAAAATCAGACTTCCTCTTCTTCCCTTCTTACCCTGGGGGCGGATAAATCCTTTTCGTGACAAGTTTATGTTTTGCAGGTTCTTCGATTCTTCAAACGTTATTCAGCAATTTGGGACAACAATCTTAAGGATTTAACATGACTACTGATCACGTTGATGATACAACGAAGACGAACGACAGTGAGACCAACCATGGTACTGGTTCAACGCCACCTCCACCCGTGACCACCATCACCTACGCGAAGCCCTTTCCTGACGTCTCAATCGAGGTCTTCAGTGGCCAGAATTTTTGAAGATGGCAGGAACGGGTGCATACCGTCATTGACGTACATGGGGTCGCATATGCTCTGATGGATCCCAAACTGTCATCGCCACCTAAACAAGTCGAGAATTGGACATATGCTAATAAGATTTGTCGTCACACCTTAATCAGTACTTTTCTAACGATCTGTTTGATGTCTACTGTTCGTATAAGGAAGCAAAACAGATATGGGACTCTATGATCCTGAAATACACTGCTGAGGATGCTGGGAAACAAAAGTTTGTGATTGGAAACTACTACAAATGGGAGATGGCCGAGGACAAAGACATCAAGGCGCAGATCAACGAATACTATAAGCTGCTGGAAGATCTGAAGTCCGAGAACATCACTCTGCCGGACGAGTTCGTGGCTGGAATATTCATAGAAAAGCTGCCGAAATCCTGGAAGGACTACAAACAGCAACTAAAGCACAAGCTAAAACAACTATCTCTTCCTGATATGATTACCCACATCATCATTGAGGACATCAACCGCAAGGAGTGCAGTGCTGTAACAAAAAGCCTGATCACAGTAACAACAATAATAAAAATGATTTTGTCCCACGTGTTGCTAACTCCAATTTCAAGAAGAAAGGCATGTGTTTTGTTTGTGGAAAGCTAGGTCATCATGCACCTCAATGCAGGCATAGAGCGAGAAACGACAATCCTCCTAAGCCAAAGGCCAATATGGTGGAGGCCGAAGGAGATGATGATATAGTTGTTGTGGTCGTTTCTCAAGTCAATATTGTGACCAATGTGAACAAATGGGTGGTAGACTCTGGGGCTACCAGGCATATTTGTGCAAGCAAAGATGCTTTTACCTCCTACACTTCTGTGGGAGATGGAGAAGAACTTGTGTACCTTGGTGATTCTCGTACTGCTGTAGTCTCAGGAAAGGGGAAAGTTCTTCTAAAGCTCACATCGGGAAAGACCTTGGCTCTTAGTGACATGCTGCATGTGCCCAGTATAAAGGCAAATTTAATTTCTATGGCCTTGCTGGGAAAAAGAGGGGTTAAAGTGTCATTTGAATCTGACAAGATTGTAATGACAAAAAATAATGTCTTTGTGGGAAAGGAGTATTGTGATCAGGGACTCTTTATTCTTAACGTTTCTGAAGTTATTAATGAAAATGAATCTTCTTCTGCATATTTGCTTGATTCGTATGATATATGGCATGCTAGACTAGGACATATTAATTCTGCGTATGTTAATAAGTTGCAACGTCTTGGCATGATTTCGTTAAGTGATAAACAATTTAGTAAATGTGATGTATGTGTAGAATCAAAATCAACTAAGAAAACATGTCCCCCTGTGCAATGTGTAACTAACTTGCTTAGTTTAATTCATGCCGATCTAGGAGATTTGAAACAAAATATGACAAGAGGCAGTAAACAATATTATGTGACTTTTATCGATGTTTTTTGAGATACAATAAGGTTTATTTATTAAGGCATAAAGATGAAGCGTTTGATATGTTCCTTTCTTACAAAGCCGAAGTAGAAAATCAAACGAGTTAGATCCGATAGAGGTGGTGAATATTTTTCCTTTAACGAATTTTGAGAAAAAGAAGGTATTATCCATGAAATTACTTCCCCTTATTCACCTGAATCAAACGGTGTAGCTAAGAGAAAAAATAGGACATTAAAAGAAATGATGTATGCGATTTTAATTAGCTCTTTCACACCTAGCAACCTTTGGGGTGAAGTGATTTTAACTGCGTGTTTTTTGCTAAATAGAACTCCCATAGAACTACAGGTAAAACACCCTATGAGTTATGGAAAGGTTATCGACCTAACTTAAAATATTTGAAAGTGTGGGGGTGTTTAGCTAAGGTAATGTTTCCTGAGCCTAAGAGGAGGAAAATTGGTCCTAAAACTTCTGATTGCATGTTTATAGGATATGCCGAAAATAGCGTTGCCAATAGGTTCCTCGTAGTAAAGAGTGATGTACTTGATTGCAACACAATTGTAGAAACAAAGAATACGGAATTTTTTGAGAACATACTTCCTTTGAAATATGCAAGTACATCTAAATAGCCATTAGAAATTGCTAATGAGGATTTACACGAGGACATTAGGAGGAGTAAAAGACCAAGAAAAGAAACATCATTCGGAAATGATTTTTATACTTATCTTGTTGAAAAGGATCCTGAAACTTTTTCTGAAGCTATTTCTTCTTATGAAGCTAATTTTTGGAAACAAGCTATTAAAACCGAAATTGATTCTATTTCGGAAAACAAGACTTGGATTTTAGTAGATTTACCTCGAGGAGCAAAAGCAATTGGTAGTAAGTGGATTTTCAAAAGAAAATATAATCTCGATGGGTCGATTGAAAAATACAAAGCTAGATTAGTAGCAAAAGGGTTTTCTCAAAAAGAAAATATTGATTATTTTGATTTGCTCCGATAATGAGAATTTCTTCTATTCGAGTTTTAATAGCCTTGGCTTCCATTTATAAACTTGTGATTCACCAAATGGACGTAAAAATCATTTTTTTGAATGGTGATTTGGAAGAAGAGATATATATGACCTAACCCGAAGGATGTGTAGTTTCTGGTCAAGAGAATAAGGTGTACAAACTCTTAAAATCTCTATATGGTTTAAAACAAGCACCAAAACAATGGCATGAAAAATTTGATCAAACCTTGATCAGTAACGGTTTCTCCACTATTGAAGTTGATAAGTGTGTTTACACTAAATTTGTGAATGGAGAACATGTTATTATATGTTTATATGTGGATGACCTGCTCATTTTTTGTACTTGTATTGATATTGTGATTAGAACCAAATCTTTCCTAGCATCTAATTTTGATATGAAAGACATGGGCTAGGCAAGTGTAATTTTGGGAGTTAGAGTCATAAGGAAGGGTGATAGCATAATACTATCCCAAGAACATTATGTTGAGAAACCTCTTAGGAAGTTTGGTCATTTTGACTCTAATCCGGTGAGTACCCTTTATGAATCTAACTCTCACTTAAAGAAAAAATAGAGGTGATTCTGTTAACCAATCTCAGTATGCCCAAGTAATTGGGAGCTTACTGCATTTGAAGAATTTTTCTCGACCAGACATTGCATACGCAGTGGGTCGTCTGAGTAGGTATACTTATAATCCGAGTCAGGATCACTGGGAGGCACTTGCTAGACTTATGCGATATTTAAGAGGTACCATGAACTATGGTCTAGTGTATAGTAGATTTCCCACTGTGCTAGAAGGGTACTGTGATGCTAACTGGATATCTGATTCAGATGAGACAAAATCCACTAGTGGTTATGTATTCACACTTGGTGGTGGTGCGGTAACTTGGAGATCAGCCAAACAAACAATAATAGCGAGATCAACTATGGAGTCAGAGTTTGTAGCTCTGGAGTTGGCCGGTAGTGAGGCTGAGTGGTTAAGAAATCTCTTAGAAATAATTCCTTTGGGTATAAAACCTACACCATCAGTGTCAATACATTGTGATAGCCAATCGGCAATAGCCGTTGCAAAGAATAAGACCCATAATGGCAAAAACAGACATATACAATTGAGACATAATGTGATAAAGCAATTGCAAAAACAAGGAACAATATCGATCGATTATGTGAAGTCAGAAGTGAACTTAGCCGATCCTCTGACAAAGCCCTTGGGGAGGAAATTAATTTGTGATACATCGAGGGGAATGATACTTAAGCCAATTGAAATTAACAAGTGATGGGAACCCGACCTTTGTGATTGGAGATCCCATGAAGAATGTTCAATGTGGTAAAAACAAGTCGCTTGTTAGTTCTGCTAACACTAATTTTAATTAATTATATTTTTGTCCCTTTTCTATGGTGTTTTTGAGTAAGTGTTAGACACTGCATTACTGAGAGGGTAAACTATTAGCTTTTAACGATTTTCATATCCCTTATGGGTGGTGTATGATACATACACTTGATAAAATCACCTATATGAGTGTCAAGTGGGGCCGCTTGCATGAGATCCTGGCGAGATCTCTAGAGCACTCATGAATATCGGGCACGCACAAGGCCTATTAGCCCAAAACGGCGTAATAGCAAGAATTTTAGGGTTGTAATGTGATTGTAAGACCTCTAACATACATAAAGTGTCTTGGGTTCTATAGCTTGCTACACCAATTCACTGTGTGTTAAGTCTTATCAGTCTAGGCCTGGTTCCATAGCTTGCTACACAGGACCGACACATTACATCCAAGATGTTGACCCAAGAAAATTCTTTTCAAACTTTTAAATGTTTTTCACACTTTTGAAATATGTGGGGGATTGTTGTAATATTTGTGATATTTCAAAAGTGGGGAAGTCCCACATAGGATGGTTCTCAAAGAATCAAAGTGTTTATAAGCCATCATATTATATGAGGTGGTAAAAGCGGCTAGGGAAAGAAATGGGCCTCACGCACATGAGCCTGACCCAAAGTGGGTGATTTCAGTGCAAATCTTCCAATTTGCCCCACTTGCGCGCACGATAAGGACTTGCGTTCTTTTTTATTTCTTGAATTAATATTTTCGAAAATATTTTTTATTTGAGAAGTCTTATCTGGAAACCCCTGATTTTAGCCAGTTTTTGTTCCTTGACCAAGTCTTAAACGTGTTTGGTAGTCCTTATCCACCAACGGTAACATTCTCGATTTTTAGGCCACAACTTGATCCACTTTCTGCTACTAACAGCTATATTTTAATTTTAAACGGATATATTATCTTTTAATTACTGATTTTCGGTTTTGGTTATTTAAGCCTGCCAGGCTAGTTATTTTTACTAGGCCAAAAATCAGACTTCCTCTTCATCCCTTCTCAATTTTCGAGTTCCTGGGTTACATCTCCTGTTTTTCTTCTTGCTGTTCTGATACCCCGGGTTTCTCCGGGACAGACCTGTTGTACCCTGGGGATCCTTAAGGGCAGTCTCACCGACGCCTCAGGTTTCTTCGTGACATGTTTCTGTTTTGCAGGTTCTTCGATTCTTCAAACGTCATTCAGCAATTTGGGACAACATACTCCATGTACAGATATTTCTTGTATATATAGATGTTATTATTATCAAAATATAGTAGTCGTACATTTGAGAAATTTCAATGGTAACAGACTATTAGATCAGAACAAATGAGATTAGGGAAAGACTTCCTTTTTTTTATAGGCAAATGTTAATTGTTAATAAGTTATGTTAGTAACCAGGATTTGAACGTTGGACCTCCTACCTCCAACTCCTTCAAATGTCCTAGCTCAACCATTTGAGTCACACCTTTTATTTGCCTTTGTCTACATACTTTAATCTCATTTGAATTTCATAATTAATTTTATGCTGCAGTAATTATTTAATTTAATTTTTAGCACATAAAATGTAAAATAAATAAAATCATTTATGTTTCAAAACTCTTAAGATAAAAAAACCATAAGACGTGATTCAATTGATCAACAACCTGAATTCTAGGTGCCCTCAGGTCAAAGACAATTGGCAGTATCCTTAGGTCAAAGACATACAATCAACCGACCACATGTTATAGAATAAAATTCTCAATTACATCTAAAAACATACCAAAAAAAAATATTACTAAGAATAAACTACTACCTCTGCTTTTATTTGTAAGCCCCTTTTTAAAAAAAAATGTTATTTTTTATAAGTCTTTTTAAAATTTATAAGATACATTAATTACTTTTTTAAAAAATACCCCTAATTAATAATACTATTTTTTTAGTGTGGTAAATATGACTCACAATAAATATAAGGTAAATTAAGAAAAACAAACACATTACTAATAATTTTAATTAGACTAATTTTTTTTAATAAGTATGTTTTTGTCTAAAAAGACTTAAAAATAGAAACGGGGTAGTATTACTATTTACTATTTGGAAGATGACATGGGTTACAATTATAGAAAGAGGAACGATCGCATAACTATTCTTCATATCGATAGGCCGCTACAATTAAAATAGTATATCAAGGGATTTGACTAATTAATTTGTATGGTATGAGGTTATCCATTTTGTTCTCTTCCCGCATCTTAGATGCTCAGCCAAGTGTGCTATAAGCTCAATAGAGGAACTCATTAGATCGTTTCCGAGATAAAGTGACTCCTAACAACCGGATAAGGTTGCTAATTAACTGATGATAACGATATAATCCTAACGGAATAAGGGCTAACCTCCTCAATCATATCGATAAACCCGTAATATATATATATATATATATCAGATTTCCTCCGGAGTCCAGGTACATGATCATTTCTGATACTCTTTGATATTATAGATACACTAACTTCAGCGTTAGAGCATGGACGGATCTAGAAATATATGACATGGGGGGCAAAAAATTTAAGAGTTTTATTAACGAGTGTCCTAAAGGCATTAGTTAAGAAATCTATAAAAAAGTTTGTCTTGAGAATATAAGTTAAACACTTTTTGATGTAATAAATACATTATTTTCTCATACAAACTTACCTCTTTTGATTCCTTAACCAATGCCCTAAGGGCACTTGTTAATATTTTCCAAAATTTAATAATAAATAAAACATAAAAATTTATTGGAGATTCACAAACTTTATTGCAACTTCTCTTTTTCGGTAAATCACTTTTTATTTTCGTATCATCATATATAATGTTATTATAACAGAGGTGTTATTTGAACACACCAATGGACACACATACTGTCTGTACTGTACGGACACCACATTTTTTTTTGTAAAAAAATGTTTTCAATTTTTTTTATCTGGTTAACGAAGTTCATTTATCTGGTTAATGATTCACATTATCTGGTGAATGCCAACCCTGAAACTTAACACATTCCATTTTATTTATCTGGTTAATGCAGTTCACTTATCTGGTTAATGATTCACATTATCTGGTGAATACCAACCCCAAAACTTAACACATTCCATTTTATTTATCTGGTTAACGCAGTTCACTTATCTGGTTAATGGTTCACATTATCTGGTGAATGTCAAACTCACATTTCATTATTTATCTGGTTAACGAAGTTCATTTATCTGGTTAATGCAGTTCATTATCTGGTTAATGACAAATATTTTTTTAACCAGTTAAAAAAAATATTAAAAAAAAATTGGAAAAAAAAGTTGTGTCCATACTGTACGGACCGTATACGTATTGTGTCTGTGTCATTTTTTGTGTTCAAAAAACATTATTGTTATTATAATATATAATAATATATCATAATATTATAATTTATAATAACATATATAATCCATTTTGGTAATTTGATGAAATTCAAGGTATTAGGTATGTGCCGTTTTTTGTCTTTATATTTTAATAATATATGAACTAGCTTAAGAAACTATCCAGTAGTAGCTTTTCTAGGCTTGTAGGTAATTCTTTTTTTATTGAAAATTTTAATTGACAAGTTATTTATTTCTGATCGTTCAATAAATGAGATAATAAAAATGGTGAGATTAAATGAGTACTTGTGTACTCTTGTCAAAGGCTAGTAGCACCTGGTTTACTTGGGTAGCCAATATATCAGTTTAGTTTCATTTATTAATGGTTTTTTTAAAGTTTTTGACATTGGATTTTGTTTACCAGTCTTGCTTGTTCTAACGTCTTGTCTTACATTAAGGATCTACGCTTTCTACACAACATTTTATGCTTTGTACTATATCCTGATCTTGAGGCATTTTCCTAGTAGTCATATGTCATGAATTTATGTCAGAATATGTCCATGGTGCTTAGCACAACTGACAAAGTATTTGCTGCTTGGACGCTTGGGCGCGGGTTCGAACCCGCTACGCCCCCTTTCCAGCGCTCTTTGGAGTGCGTAGTAGGCCGCTAGGCCATAAGACCAAAAAAAATATGTCATGAATTTATTAACATATTCTGAAAAGGGAGGGAGGGGCTACAGCCCATGCCCGCCCTCCCTTAGATCCGTCCCTGCGTTAGAGTCTTTGCAGGGCCACCACTATGTGCTATGGATTTTCCAATGCTTTCATCCCCATTCACTACGATTTAGAGTATTCGATCCATCATTTGTTGCATCTATTCAAGGTATCTTGTCAAATCCTATTCTTTAAGTTTACCTTTGAGCAGTGGCGCCGTGTGTGGGAACGACAACTTGATCGTTATGTTTCTCTTCTTCCAATCTTTTCTCTGAGCAAGATCCAAAGATGGTTGACACCAGAAAGACCGTTGTAAAATCCCTGATTTTTCTGTTTTTCAAAAACATGTTTTCTGTATATTTTTATATACAGGGGTATTTCGGTCATATACATATCAGATTCCCTCCAGAATCTAGGTACATGATCATTTCTCATACTTTTTGATATTATAGATGCACTAACTTGAGCGTTAGAGTCTTTGCAGGTTGCCACCACCGTGTGCTATGGATTTTCCAATGCTTTCACCCCTATTCACTATGATTTAGAGTATTCGATCCATCATTTGCTGCATCCATTCAAGATATCCTGTCAAATCCTATTCTTTAAGTTCACCTCTGAGTAGTGGCGCCGTCTGTGGGAATGACAACTTGATCGTTATGTTTCTCTTCTTCTAATCGTTTGTCGGAGCAAGATCCAAAGATGGCTGACACAATAAAGACCGTTGTAACATCCCTGATTTTTCTATTTTTCAAAAACGTGTTTTCTGTATATTTTTTATACCGGGGTATTTTGGTCATAAAATAAAGTCATGATTTTGGAAAAACTGATTTCATTTTTGGATTCTGCTATTCCACATTAGTGGGTGGAAAAATTCTCAGAAATTAATTTGGACAAAAACCGTGCGATGTTTTGGCCATCTGGCGATATTTTACCTACCGAAAAACCCTATTTTTGAACTAATTAATTATGATTTTTGTAACGACCTGTTTCCGGACCGCTACCGAGCTCAACATACCGAGCTCGAGTTACCGAGCTCAACACACCGAGCTCTAGTTACCCTGTATGCGATGCGTTTTAAAACGGTACTCTTGTGCCTTATAAAAATTTACGGTGTATTTTTCTTTTTCTTCTAAGACCAGCTCGTGCACATCAGAGTAATTACAGCTTTTCGAAACATGGTGCAACTAAGACACAAGATTTAAGTCCTAAATGACAACACGCAGGTATAACAAGTACATACTTATATATACAAGATATAAAGAGTGCATACAAAAAGACAGAGTAATAATGTACAAAGAAAATACACCTAAGGTATGACGACTTCAAGAGAGCAATCATACCCTGGGGGTACTTTCGGCAGACACCCACGCAGGGGACTGCTCCAAAAGTAAAACCACCAGTCTACCCTGTGCTCAAAATGACATCTAGTCCAAGCTGGTCACAACCTCTGAACACAAAAAAACAAAGTACAGTCATCCCAAAAAAACATCCAACACATAATCAATCACGACAAATATAGGTCGTCGCCCTGATCCTCGTCGAGCTCCTCCTCGCCATCATCTGCTGTCGAGTTCCCTGCACCCTCGACATCGCCTGGGTAACCATCATGGATTGAAGGTACCACGGGAAAGGGTCAACTTCTCAACAATTCAAGATAAACACGGCATAAAGAAATAAGTAAACAGCAAAGTAATACATTCACCAAACGTGACTCAACCATCTCACTCTAAACTCGACTCAACTCGCTATCCATTTTCTCTCGACTCGACAATTATTCCGGAATGCACACGCCGTACCGTATGCTGGAAAGTCCAGCCGTAGCCTTGGGATCTTCGCTCTCCCTAGGACAGTCAACTCAGGTCCCATAGCGTGGCGACGCTTAGAAGTCCCCATAAACGGAAAAGGGGACCTAGCACCCTCTCCGCTATCCGGGTCGCAACTTCGAACGCCAAAGACTCGCTAAGCTCTCTCACTCAATGAACAATTCGCCGCATACGATATTCAGAGAGTTATACGCAAGATATTCAACCGCATGTCAAATAAAAAGAACAGGCTCACATGAAGAAACGCAATTCAACAGCAACACGCAATTCGCAGCATATATTCAATCTTATATCAAATAATGCATAACTCAATCATATCACAACATTTCAAGCTCGACTCAAATCAAGGAATCCATACATAGGAATATAACAATAAAAATCCTAGAATGTTTAGAAGTGCCCTTACCGAACTCCAAGCTACGCTGCTCGACAACGACCTCAACACGGCTGTCTTCAAACGAGCTCGACAACGACTTCTCTCACTCGATCTCAACACGTACAGTTCTCGATCTGGATCCCACTGCTCCCACGTCCTTGGGTTCGCTCTCCCGTACACCTCAAATCGGAAATCACACGATCTCGGGAATCAGACTTCCTAATACAAGCACAACTTAGTTCCATCTATGGGTTCTAATAACACTTAGCTCTCATTACCCCAATCTTAACTACAACCCAAGTAAATATTAAAACTCCTTTTCTCTAATAATTTTATTAAAACATCTTTCATACATATCCTCAGTCAAAGCCATTTTTCCTAAGTATTAACTCAAGCTTAAAATCAAGTAGCATATTACGCACAAATTAATAAAAATCTAAGTTTATGT
The DNA here is from genome assembly GCA_037113605.1 of Calophaca sinica. Lineage (NCBI taxonomy): Eukaryota > Viridiplantae > Streptophyta > Magnoliopsida > Fabales > Fabaceae > Calophaca > Calophaca sinica. Next base: position 48,812,412 of record CM073733.1, on the reverse strand, counting down.
TTTCTGAAAAATATTTTCATCATGAAGAAGAAAACCTATGAATACGACATGATTTGGAAGCATAAAAACTAGCTAAAAAGGAGGGAAGAAGTGGCGCTAACAGTAACATGAAGGAAGAGGAAATTTTGTTTTTCATACCTCAAATGATGATCGAGGTGGTGATATATGTCGAGGAGATGATAAGAAACAAGGTTGATGAAGAAAGTATATGCAGAAGCTCGATAAAACTCAAGGTTCTTCGATGGAAGTTTGGAGAGGAAGAGGAAACTTAGAGAAGAAGGAAGAAGAAAGAAGAAAAGAGAAAGTGAGGGTTGTGAGGGGCTGATCGAATATACAGCTGGTAGATAAACCACTTTCTTCTTTTTTTTTTTAAAAAAACACAATTAAGTGACGTGTAACTACTGTTATGAGATGCTAATCCCATCAATCATTCTACCCATCTAATCTCTCCTTTTTCATGATTACCCTCTAATCTATAGGTTAAAGATCTAAAACACAGCGACGAGAACTGCAACCGATAATATAAATATTACAAACAATATAATCAATAACGCTAAATAACGTTCGTAAAAATACGAGTGTTCCAGTCTCGACACGAGGTCGATCAGGGTGCTTGTGCAAGCGCACAAGGCTCTAACACGAGTTCGTGCACGCGGCCTCCTTAGTTCGACATGCGACCTCCTCAGCTCGGTACGCGACCTCATCAGCTCGACATATGACCTCGGCACGCGATCTTGGCACGGAATCTCGACACGTGGTCTTGGTACGAGGTCTCGACAGGAGATCTCGACGCGAGGTCTCGATACGATGTCCTAATACGAGGTCGATCTCGTCCTCAGGTGTTACAATCTCTCCCTCTAAAAAAATTTCGTCCTCGAAATTGCAAATAAGTTACTTACCATGAAAGAGTTCAGTCTCGAGTCTTCATCTTCTCTTCCAGCTCCCAAGTCGCATCTCCAGTCTTCTGATCCCACACAACTTTGACAAGTTGAATCTCTTTGTTCCGCAACTGTTTGGCTTTCCGGTCAACAATTCTTGCTGGTGAGGCTTCGAAGGATAAGTCGTCCCTCAGTTGAATCACATCCGGTTCGATAACATGAGAAGGGTCGGAATTATACTTTCGCAACTGTGAGACGTGAAAGACATCATGTATGTTCGACAAGAAGGGTGGCAAAGCAATCTGATATGCCACTGGACCAATACGACGAAGAATCTGATAAGGTCCAATAAATTTAGGGGTAAGTTTCTTGGACTTGATCGCTCGACCAACTCCAGTAGTGGGGGTGACTCTAAGAAATACATGTTCTCCTTCCTCGAACTCGAGTGGTCGACGTCTTTGGTCTGCATAACTCTTACGCCGACTTTGAGGCGTTCGCATCCTATCTCTCGATCAAACGGATCTTCTCGATGAGTCTGCTGGATCATATCTGGTCCTACAACAGAACTCTCGCCATCCTGGTACCAACAAAGAGGCGTCTGACACTTCCGTCCATACAGTGCTTCAAAAGGTGCCATTCCAATACTCGCATGGAAACTGTTATTGTAGGTGAACTCCACCAATGGTACGACGTCGTCCCAACTTCCTCGGTGATCTAAGGTACACGCTCGCAACAAATCTTCAAGCGATTGGATCGTTCTCTCAGTCTGACCGTCAGTTTGGGGGTGATATGCCGAGCTAAGCCTGAGCTCGGTTCCCATCGCTTCTTGCAATTCCCTCCAAAAATGAGACGTGAACTTCGGATCTCGGTCCGACACGATTGAAGAGGGTATACCATGAAGTCGCACTATCTCCGCGATGTAGATCTCGGTCAGCTTTTCCACGTTGTATGTCGACCTCACTGGCAAGAAATGAGCAGATTTGGTCAATCGGTCGACGATCACCCAAATCGAATCATTCTTCTTCTGCGTCTTCGGCAAACCTACAACGAAATCCATGGAGATACTGTCCCATTTCCATACTGGTACGTCAAGCGATTGTAGCATTCCCGCTGGTCGTTGGTGCTCCACCTTCGCTTTCTGACACGTTAAACACGAAGCTACGTACTCAGCCACTTGCTTCTTCATTCCGGACCACCAAAAATGCTTCTTCAAGTCTTGATACATCTTCGTAACTCCTGGATGAATTCTAAGATTACTCTTATGCGCTTCGTCAAGTATTAACTTTCTCAGCTCCGCTACGTTAGGTACACATACTCGACCATTGCACCTTAAAATGTTGTCCGCTCCGACTTTGAATTCTGTCGCTTTCCCTTGCGCTATCAACTGAACCTTCTCTTGCAGTAGCTCGTCATGAACCTGCTGGTCTCGGATCTCGTCCAACAATCGGTTAGAAATGGTAAGCATACCAAATCTCAGCTTCCCCGGTGAAACTTCCACACTCAACTTCAAGTCTCGGAACTTCTCGAGCATCTCCAACTCCTTGATCATCATTGCTGAGGCTAAAACGCTCTTTCTGCTCAATGCATCTGCTACTACGTTAGCCTTACCGGGATGGTATTCCAACGTAAAGTCGTAGTCCTTGAGAAATTCTGTCCATCTTAGCTGACGCATGTTGAGTTCTTTCTGATCGAACAGGTACTTCAAGCTCTTGTGATCGCTGAAAACAGTAAGAGTGCTCCCATAAAGGTAGTGCCTCCATATCTTCAAATAAGAAACCATTCTTTGCCCGGCTCCAAGTCGTGAGTAGGGTAGTTTCTCTCGTAAATCTTAAGCTGTCTTGAAGCATACGCTACCACTTTCCGATGTTGCATCAGCACGCATCCCAATCCCTGGTGTGACACATCACAATACACCTCGTAAGGCTCTTCGGGTTGAGACAAAATCAACACCGGCGCTGTCGTCAAGAGCTCCTTCAGTCTTTGAAAACTGGATTCGCACTCCTCAGTCCATGCAAAAGGTTGATCCTTCCTCGTAAGCCGTGTGAGAGGCGCGACAATCTTCGAGAAACCTTCAATGAATCTTCGATAATAGCCTGCTAAGCCAACAAAACTCCTGATGTCGGTAACCGTCTTAGGCTGTTCCCATGCTAGCACAGCTTCAATCTTAGTTGGATCCACGGCTATCCCTTCTTTGGAAATCACATGACCAAGAAAATTCACCTCTTCGAGCCAAAATTCACACTTGGACGAGTTCGCATAAAGTTGCTTCTCACGCAATATCTGTAGTACTCGACGTAAGTGTTCTTCGTGTTCATCTCGGTTCTTCGAATAGATCAATATGTCGTCGATGAACACTACAACGAACTGATCCAAAAACGAATGGAAAATCCTATTCATATAGTCCATAAACACAGCTGGCGCATTTGTCACTCCAAACGGCATCACCAAATACTCGTAGTGACCATACCTAGTCCTGAAAGTTGTTTTGGGGACATCTTCCTCCTTCACACGAATCTGATGATAACCAGACTTCAAATCTATCTTGGAAAAGATCGCCGCTCCACGAAGTTGATCCATCAAGTCGTCAATACGGGGTAACGGATACCGGTTCTTCACAGTAACCTTGTTGAGCTCGCGGTAGTCCACGCACAGCCTTGATCGTCCATCCTTCTTCTTAACCAACAACACTGGAGCTCCCCACGGTGACACGCTCGGTCGTATGAATTGCTTTGACTCCAAGTGTTCGATCTGGGACTTCAGCTCTTTCATCTCGGCAGGAGACATCCTGTATGGCGCTTTGGAAATCGGTCCTGTTCCTGGAATCAACTCGATGGAGAACTCGACCTCTCGCACTGGTGGTAACCCTGGCACGTCTTCGGGAAAAACGTCCACAAAGTCACACACCACTGGTACATTCTTCACTTCGATCTGCTGGAAAACTTCTGAACTAGCCAGATACATGTATTCCCTAGTTCCTTCTTTCAAAGAAACTCCAATATGTTCAGTAGAAAGATAATTGGAGACTCCAAGGTCAGGGAAAATTACAGTTTTACGGGCACAGTCCAAGAGGACATGGTGGTGTGACAACCAATCCATCCCGAGGATGACATCTAAGCCCTTAAGAGGCAAACAAACCAAATTGACCACAAACTTTCTACTCTGAATAACCACTACACAATTAAGACATGCAGTGTTTGTGACTAAGGTTTTAGCGGTGGGTTGTAACTACCAATTTGAGCGGTAAAGCGATCCACGATAAGTTCAAATGGTTCACACAATCAGAGGAAATAAAGGAATGGGTTGCACCCGAATCAAAGAGAACGGATAAGGATTTACCATCAATCTCACATTCACCTTGAATAAGATCATCAGCTCGCTCTGCTTCCTCACCGCTCATGCAGAAGACTCTGCCTTTAGCTACCTGACGCTTCCCTTTGGCCTTAGCCGCAAGCATTGCCGGTTCAGCTTTAGGTGTGGGACAATCCTTGGCAAAATACCACGGCTATACGGTTGAAACATACCTCCTCCTTCCGAGTGCGACCACTCGCATAGTGTCCTGGCCTTCCACAACGATAGCAAGTCACCTCGGCACGGTCGACCTCCGCTTCTCGCTCCTGGGTCATCGGACGATATTATCCCCTGTTGTTGTTCCCACGAGGTCGGTTGTAAGGCTTCTTCTGCGATTGTTTCCCTTACGTGTAAACTCTCGCCGCACTCTGGGGTCTCACCGGTCCGCCTACAACAGTTTTCTTCTTGTGGCTTCTTACACCCTCTACCTCAACACAACGATCTATCAGCTCTTGTAGATTCCTGATCCTCAGTGACACCACCGACTTCTGAATATCAAATCTTAATCCCCGTTGGAACCTCTCACTTAACCATCCTTGGTCAGCTCGATCACGAAATGGACTGAAATACCTCGCCAGTGACTCAAACTTGGCTGCATACTCGGGCACTGTCATACTGCCTTGTTGTAGTTGTAGAAACTCTTGCTCCTTCTCAGCTCGTGCCGTATCTGGGAAGTATTTGTCCAAGAACCTTCCACGAAAAAGCTCCCAAGTTATCTCGCGACGTTCCGCTATCAGTGCTTGCTTCACTCCCTTCCACCAATACTCTGCGTCTCCTAGCAGCAAGTAGGTGGCATAGTCTACCTTCACGTTGTTTGGGCAATGGAGTGCCTCGAAGATCTTCTCGATCTCTTGCATCCAAAGATCAGCTTTATCTGGATTCGGCTCACCGTAAAATTTCGGTGGATCATGCTTCCTAAAGTCTGCTAATCCTCTCGCCAAAGACTCGCCCGCTCATTGTTGTTCTTTGTAAGTTTCTTTGGGTTAATGCTGCCGTCTGTTGAGCCATCGTGTTAGCCTGTTGAGTTGCACAGCTGATTGCAGAGCCATGGCTCCCGCCATCTCGGTCATAGCTTGAATTGCTCGTTCCATGTCGACGTTCTCGCACAAATTGTCGTATCCCTACGAGGTGGCATTAGATTCCACAAAGTTCAAAACCCTGTCAGAATCTCACAACAAGGACGTGTTAAAACACACTGCTTCAATCAAGAAACAGTTCAAACAATTTTTCAAGCAATAAGTGCTTCACTTAATCAAACAGCAATCAACATAGCACAATTAGGTACCCAACACATATATATATATATATCCCGACACAGTGACCAGTCCAAATTTCCTATGCACAGCTCGGTCAGAACCGAACTGCTCTGATACCAACATTGTACCCGTTTCCGGACCGCTACCGAGCTCAACATACCGAGCTCGAGTTACCGAGCTCAACACACTGAGCTCTAGTTACCCTGTATGCGATGCATTTTAAAACGATACTCTTGTGCCTTATAAAAATTTACGGTGTATTTTTCTTTTTCTTCTAAGACCAGCTCGTGCACATCAGAGTAATTACAGCTTTTCGAAACATGGTACAACTAAGACACAAGATTTAAGTCCTAAATGACAACACGCAGGTATAACAAGTACATACTTATATATACAAGATATAAAGAGTGCATACAAAAAGACAGAGTAATAATGTACAAAGAAAATACACCTAAGGTATGACGATTTCAAGAGAGCAATCATACCCTGGGGGTACTTCCGGCAGACACCCACGCAGGGGGCTGCTCCAAAAGTAAAACCACCAGTCTACCCTGTGCTCAAAATGACATCTAGTCCAAGCTGGTCACAACCTCTTAACACAAAAAAACAAAGTACAGTCATCCCAAAAAAACATCCAACACATAATCAATCACGACAAATATAGGTCGTCGCCCTGATCCTCGTCGAGCTCCTCCTCGCCATCATCTGCTGTCGAGTTCCCTGTACCCTCGACATCGCCTGGGTAACCATCATGGATTGAAGGTACCACGGGAAAGGGTCAACTTCTCAACAATTCAAGATATACACGGCATAAAGAAATAAGTAAACAGCAAAGTAATACATTCACCAAACGTGACTCAACCATCTCACTCTAAACTCGACTCAACTCGCTATCCATTTTCTCTCGACTCGACAATTATTCCGGAATGCACACGCCGTACCGTATGCTGGAAAGTCCAGCCATAGCCTTGGGATCTTCGCTCTCCCTAGGACAGTCAACTCAGGTCCCATAGCGTGGCGACGCTTAGAAGTCCCCATAAACGGAAAAGGGGACCTAGCACCCTCTCCGCTATCCGGGTCGCAACTTCGAACGCCAACGACTCGCTAAGCTCTCTCACTCAATGAACAATTCGCCGCATACGATATCCAGAGAGTTATACGCAAGATATTCAACCGCATGTCAAATAAAAAGAACAGGCTCACATGGAGAAACGCAATTCAACAGCAACACGCAATTCGCAGCATATATTCAATCTTATATCAAATAATGCATAACTCAATCATATCACAACATTTCAAGCTCGACACAAATCAAGGAATCCATACATAGGAATATAACAATAAAAATCCTAGAATGTTTAGAAGTGCCCTTACCGAACTCCAAGCTACGCTGCTCGACAACGACCTCAACACGGCTGTCTTCAAACGAGCTCGACAACGACTTCTCTCACTCGATCTCAACACGTACAGTTCTCGATCTGGATCCCACTGCTCCCACGTCCTCGGGTTCGCTCTCCCGTACACCTCAAATCGGAAATCACACGATCTCGGGAATCAGACTTCCTAATACAAGCACAACTTAGTTCCATCTATGGGTTCTAATAACACTTAGCTCTCATTACCCCAATCTTAACTACAACCCAAGTAAATATTAAAACTCCTTTTCTCTAATAATTTTATTAAAACATCTTTCATACATATCCTCAGTCAAAGCCATTTTTCCTAAGTATTAACTCAAGCTTAAAATCAAGTAGCATATTACGCACAAATTAATAAAAATCTAAGTTTATGTTTTCTGAAAAATATTTTCATCATGAAGAAGAAAACCTATGAATACGACATGATTTGGAAGCATAAAAACTAGCTAAAAAGGAGGGAAGAAGTGGCACTAACAGTAACATGAAGGAAGAGGAAATTCTGTTTTTCATACCTCAAATGATGATCGAGGTGGTGATATATGTCGAGGAGATGATAAGAAACAAGGTTGATGAAGAAAGTTTATGCAGAAGCTCGATAAAACTCAAGGTTCTTCGATGGAAGTTTGGAGAGGAAGAGGAAACTTAGAGAAGAAGGAAGAAGAAAGAAGAAAAGAGAAAGTGAGGGTTGTGAGGGGCTGATCGAATATACAGCTGGTAGATAAACCACTAAATGAATTTTTCTTCTTCTTCTTTTTTTTTTTTAAAAACACAATTAAGTGACGTGTAACTACTGTTATGAGATGCTAATCCCATCAATCATTCTACCCATCTAATCTCTCCTTTCTCATGATTACCCTCTAATCTATAGGTTAAAGATCTAAAACACAGCGACGAGAACTGCAACCGATAATATAAATATTACAAACAATATAATCAATAACGCTAAATAACGTTCGTAAAAATACGAGTGTTCCAGTCTCGACACGAGGTCGATCAGGGTGCTTGTGCAAGCGTACAAGGCTCTAACACGAGTTCGTGCACGCGGCCTCCTTAGTTCGACATGCGACCTCCTCAGCTCGGTACGCGACCTCATCAGCTCGACATATGACCTCGGCACGCGATCTTGGCACGGAATCTCAACACGTGGTCTTGGTACGAGGTCTCGACAGGAGATCTCAACGCGAGGTCTCGATACTATGTCCTAATACGAGGTCGATCTCGTCCTCAGGTGTTACAATTTTAGAGACATAAATAATTATTTTATGATATATTATTTGCCAACGCTAGGTTAATTCGCGTAAATTTTCAAATGTGCGATAAAAACCTAAATACGTTTTTGTGATTTCAAAGAATTTTTCCTTTCGTAGTGTGTTACCTAGGAAACCTTTAAGTCTTCAAAAATGTGGTAGAGTGTGTACAGTTTATAGATAAGCTTTAATTATAAATGTCCTAAAAGTTTTTTTTAACTAATACCGAAATCGTTCAAATGACTTAAACCATGGTTAAGTTCACTAGAAGCCCTCCTCTTGGTTACAAGCCCTCCTCTTCATAAATTTTCATCCCTCACTCACTACCAAATAATTTGTTAAGGTATGTGTAGCTGTTATTTTATGTAGTAGTAGTTGGTTTAATAGTTTTTATAATATATGTTTTGAGTAGTAATTAGTTTAATAGTTTTATATTCTAGACTTAGTTTAATTAATGAATTTCACATATGCAAATGATACATGTTTTGGAAAGTTTTGACTAAGGTAAGACTTGGTATTTAAGAGATAAGTTTCACCTCTCTTACCTAGGAACAATCTAGTGTATTATCTATTAAAACTCGTAGAAAAGATAATAAACGAAAACTAGTTATAGATATTCTCTGCCTCGCTTCAATCTCCAATGTTAATTAATGAATATCACTTATCCGTTTAAAATTAAAGATTAAAACAGTTGACTTGCTACACCTTCAATCTTTGATTGTACATCTGTTGTGAATAAAATACTTCTACGTGGAATAAGTACTTGTACTTTTGGTTTTAAGTTTTATATACGCGTATAATCATGTTTAATAAATGGATTTGAAATTCAAGTTATCCTATCCTTTTATCCTTAAGAAAATCGTGATTTTTAAGATTAGGGTATAAGAGGTTTATTTTGTTAAGTGATTGTTGGAAGGAAAATCTTTTAAGGTAAGGGAAATTTCTCTTGGAGTTTTGAGAAAGCATAAGTCTTGTGTGTTTGTGTGTTTGTATGCTTGATTTGGTATTAAGTTATTTTTGCATAAAAATTCTTTGGAGTTTCATTCCTTATTTTTGGAAAAGTAATTATTTGAAGTATATGTAAGCATGTTGTGTTGTTGGATTCATTATTTGTTTGATTACGGATTGTTAGTTGGTTTGACGGCATAGCTTAGACTATGGCTTGATGTAAATTATTCTGTTGCTTAAATGTTTTTTGACCACTTTTAAAAAGTGGGGGTTTGTTTGTAAATATAAACGAGTCATGACAAATTTTTTGTAAATGGTTTTGCTTGAAAGTGGTTATGAGAATGAGTCTTGATATACTGTTGCACTTATGCATTGCATGGACCTCACAAATTATTGTCAGCTGGCCTTTGAGTCTGTGGACATGACAAATTACTATCATCGGCTTTCTTTAAAGCGGACCTGATAAATTATTGTCAGCTGGGCTTTATGCCTGTAGACCTGACAAATTACTGTCAGCTGGCTTTTAAGCCGTTTTCATGCATGTTGCATGAGAAATTATCATTGGAGATCACTAAGTCATGAAGATATTTATCGTTGTTTTCTATTATTGGAAAATATTATTCTATCTATCTGTGTATAATATTTATTATTTTTATTTTACTTGTGCAAGTATCGCAATAAAATTCGTTAAGTGAGATTTTAACCCTTGCGTTTTTTTGTTGTTATTGTTTCTCTTTTTATTTATGGACAGGTGGAAGAGGGATATAGATTTCCCAGTTGGAAGGCTTATGTTTTGTTTTTTTGTTAGGAGTTTTATAGACTTTGGGAAGTTTGTCTTTTGTATTTTATTTTTAGTACCATGGCAAGTGGATTTTATTCTATAAATACTACGCTTACATTTTTTCGCATTACTCTGGTGATGAAATAAAGTCTCGTGTGTTGAACACGTTTTTTTTTAAATCTTCCGCTATTTTAGAATTTTAATTATTTTACTCCCACGTGACACGTTACTTTCGGAGGGTGTTACAACCGTTGTCGTAAGACAGAGAGCATACCCTCATCCACTCCTCCTCACCTTGAGGAACCTGCTAATGGATCAGAGGCCTACCTTACTGACACTCCTCATGACAATTTGCAACTGAATCTCATTGACGAGCCTTTATCGCCATTGCTGCCTGTTCTTGACCGAGAGACGCTGTTACTCCCCCCAATTCCACTTTAAGATCGAGAAACTCTGGCACGACCCCAACAGTCATAGTTAGGACACAAAGAACTGTTGGAGCTCCTTTCCCAACTATAGCTCCTCGTCACCGAGAAAAACAACTAGCTTGGAATATGCCAAGTGTATCTTATGTTTGCCTAATGCGATACCGAGCACAACCATCCATTTATGAGAAATACGCACCCCAAGACTCGAGTGGTCCACACCTCATCGTGTCAGGATGTTGTCTTATTTGTTGTTGGAATCACCCCGCTTTGAGATGCACCAGTTACGCTCCCTTCGCATCATTGTTGACCTTAACCCCCACAGACCTAAGAATTTCTCGTTCTTGAAGACCATGAAGTGATCTTGGTTAATGTGTTCTTCTCTAAGCAAATCATGCTCTTTCACATCCCATGCATCCTCGACAAACTTCCTAGTATGGAACAGTATGATGCGATAAAAGATCCTAATGAGCACTAAGACATCTTTGAGTCACTATTGCCATACAAGTGAGTCAGTGGACTGATTCTTTGCAGAGCATTCACATTCTCCCTTAAGAAGAACGTCCTTAGTTGGTTTTAGTCCCTTCCCCAAGGATCCATCAATTTCTAAGGCAAGCTACAAAAGTCTTTCCTCACCAATTTCACCACCACTACTTGAAAAAATGTTGAAATAGCGACAAAAATTAGAGACGAAAAAATATAATTGGTCTCTAATTTTGTCATCTCTAACAATTAGCGACGAAATTAGATACTGAACTTTTTCATCTTTAAATTTCTGTCGCTATTTCAATTTTTTCTAGAATTGCACCAACCGATTCAACCCAAGAATGAGGCAACTCTGGTAGTAGTATGCCAGAAGAAAGACAAGTCTTTCAAGATTCCTCAAAGAGGCAATGAAGGTACACGATTTGATTCCTAGAGTGGAGCTCATTCGTCTTAAGGATGGACTTTTAACTAGAACGCCCTTTTATACCTTATTAACCAAGAAAAACGCAAGAACAATGAAAGAAATTTTGTAAGGATCTGAGAAGTTTATCAATCTGGAGGACAATATGAAATCTATCTAGATGAAGGGTTGAGGCCCCCCATGACAAGGGGGCATTCAAAGTCAAACAAGGTCGCCCGCTCCTACAAGTCGACAACACTTCGAAAATAAGAGTATTACACCCCATTCTCCGACTCACATGCCAAGATCCTTTCAGAGGTCTTATCCATCAACCACAAAGAAGCTAGGATTCAAAACCTAAAGCCCTTTAGACCAAGGTAAAACGCCAACCGGACAAAATATTGTCAATTCCACTAGTACTTCAACATGCCACCTTCAACTGCATCTAGTTGAATGATGCTATCGAAGAGTTCATCCGTTGAGGCATCTTAATCAACACGCCAACGGCTGAAACACTGACATAGGTAAGTCGTAAAACCGCGACTCAGATCTTGATAAAGAAAGGCTTGACCCCTGACCATCCTATGGGTTACATAATTGCGGGAGGCTTTGCTGGAGGAGGCCCCAACAAGCCTTCCCTCAAGAAACAAATACGGGAGGTCATGGCCATCACCAAAGGCAATGAGAAACCGCCCAAAAGATGATGAAGAGGAACACCCTTCTCTAGAAAAGATTATGGCCAGTTGAGCCGGGCCATGACAACCCGCTGATTATCACCACCCTCATAGCCAACCATGATGTATGTCAAATATTCATCGACCAAGAAAGCTCAGTCGACATCATGTCTTATGACTTGTTGTGTCGCCCGGGGCTTCCCAAATTTGATTTCATTTCCTAAACACAAGACCTCATTGGCTTCATCAGAGATCAAATCCAACCACTAGGCTACATTGAGCTATTGGTGACTTTTGGGGACTCGCCGATGTCAAAAACCATGAAAGTCAAGTTTCTAGTAGTTAATTATGACTCTGTGTACAACGTCATATTGGGACGTATGACTGAGTGCCTTAGGTGATATCACATCCACTTTTCACCTCGCCATGAAATTCCACAATGACGAAGGCAAAGTTGTCACAATTAATGGCGATCAACTCGCCGCCCAGAACTGCTACACGGAAAGTTGGCAGAGATTTCCTCCTATAGTCTTCCAAAGGAATGTCTTGGTAATGTGATGAAGGAGCCCACTAATGATAATGAGATCTTTGACGGTCTTGTTGCATATGATGATGTTTTGAATATTTTGAATATTCAAAATATTCAAAATGGTTTTGATAATCAAATGGTCTTAGCTTCCAGCAGCAACGACACTGCAAGTTTGCAGCAGCCAACAACAACATTTTATGCAGCACAGCTGACTTAGCTTCCCCAAGTCTTGATAATCAAATGGTCTCAGCTGAGCTTGGCTCTGTGATGGCTAATTCTTTCCAATCCATTGAGGACACAATGACTAGGAAAGCAATTGAAACTCCTCTAGATCACTGTAATGCCGTAGTGGTCCAGGACATGCAGGTTGCTAGTCATCTCTGGTGCGACTCTGTTGAGGATTCATCTGATGATGAGGCAGATTTTGTTGCTGACAGCTTCTCTAATGTGTTTGTGCTTGATGCTTCCAAGTACTTGGCTGATTCGGGTTCCACACAGCAAGCAGATGCTGCTGCAACTGATGCTGCACATTATGTTGTAGCAACTTTCACTGAGGTGTTGTCCAAATCCCAGAGAAAAAAGATGCACAAGAAACAGCTGCAGATTTAACGAAGTGCTGGTTATAGTACCCGTTCCAAGGGTGGTCTCAATCAATCTTCTAAATGTTGAAGTTGTTATACTGGAACGTCAGGGGTATAGGAAACCCAGACACTAGATTGGCTCTCAAGAACTTGTGTAGAATGCATAAGCCAGATATTCTGATTATTGATGAACCTTGGATCTCTTTTCAACAGGTTCCAGCTGGTTTTTTCTGCTCCATTAATATGAAGCTTTTTGCTGAAAATGATAGAGGTATTTTAGCCTCTAATTTATGGTGCTTTTGTTTAAATAATCACTCGCTGTTACTAAAAAAGGCAGGCAACATGTCTGCTTCTGTCTCAATCATGCTGGTATGAATTTATATGCTGCTACTGTTTATGCCTCTACGTCTTATATCTTGAGAAGACAGCTTTGGGATGAGTTTCATGATGTTCAGATTGCTAACACTGGTCCTTCGTGTCTGCTTGGGGATTTTAATGCTGTTTTGGGTGCTCATGAGTATTATGGTAGAGATATGTCTTCTCAATTAGCCTGTGATGAATTTAGAGTTTGGACTGACTTAGACCACTTAATCCATTTGCCTGCTCAGGGATCTCAATTTACTTGGTCTAATGGTAGGTTGGGTAATTCTTATGTTGCTAAGAGACTTAATAGAGCTTTTTGTAATAATGATTGGGTGGATTCTTGGAGTAGTGTTGATTGTTGCACTCTTACTAGGGACAAGTCTGACCATTTCTCCCTCCTTCTTAGTATGAATAACTCGGATAAAAATTTTGCTTCTCCTTTCAAATTTTTGCAAATGTGGTCTAGACATCCGAATTGTATAAATGTTATTAAGGATGCTTGGGCCTCTGAGGTGACTGGTTATCCTATGTTTGTCCTCTCCCAAAAATTGAAAATTTTGAAACTCAAGCTTAGGGCCTGGAATAAAGATGAGTTTGGCAATGTTCATTTAAATGTTTCTAATGCCATGGCTGAGTTAGATGTGGAGCAAGCTAACATTAGTAACTCAGGTGGTTCTGATGATTTATTTTTTCAAGAGCAGGCTGCTCAATTTAAATTGCAGGAGGCTTTGAATTATGAAGAAGATTTTTGGCGGGAAAAAACTTGTTTAAATTGGCATTTGCAGGGTGATAGAAATACGGCTTTCTTCCATAGAATGGCCAAAATTAAAAGTATCACTAACCAAATCTCAGTTATTCAAAACGGTGGTGATCTCCTCAATGACCCCTCTGACATTGAAGCGCACATTGTTAATTATTACAATAATCTGTTTGCCTCTGGAAACTCTTGTCAGTCCAATGGTTTAATTGATAGTGTTATTCCTCATTCTGTGACTGACGAGGATAATGATCTGCTCACTAGAGTGCCTTCCTTTGAGGAAGTAAAGTAGGCTTTTTTCTCTTTAAGTGGGGATAGTGCTCCTGGTCCTGACGGGTATGGTGGTCATTTTTATCATACTTATTGGGATATTATTTCTAACGATTTTTATTCTGTAGTTCTCTAGTTTTTCAGGCAGGGTTGATTGCTTCCCAATTTGAACTCTAATCTTGTTGTTCTGATTCCTAAGGTGGCTGGGGCAGAGCGTTTAGATCAGTATTGGCCTATTGCTCTTGCTAACTTCCAATTTAAAATTATCACTAAGGTTATTGCAGACAGGCTTGCGGTGGTGGCCCCAAAAATTATTTCTCAGCATTAGCGTGGTTTCATTAAAGGAAGGAATATTTCTGATTGTATTTGCACTGCCTCTGAAGCTATTAATCTTCTTAAGAATAGATCCTTTGGTGGCCAAATTGCTTTGAAGATTGACATAAAAAAAGCTTCTGATACTATCGATTGGAATTTCTTGATTCAGGTTCTCCGTGCTTTTGGTTTCAGCGACAAATTCTGTGGTTGGATTAATTTAATTCTTTACTCGGCTAAGCTTTCTATTTCTATTAATGGTCATCTGGCTAGTTTCTTTAGTTGCAAAGGAGTGTTCGTTAGGGTGACCCTTTATCTCCTCTTCTGTTTTGTATTGTTGAGGATGTGCTTAGTAGGGGCATGTGCCGAGTCATGTGCTTTATGCAGATGACGTTATGATCTTCTGCCGGGCTACTCAAAGGAATATTAATAATCTGTTGAAGCTTTTTGCGAAGTATGAGGCTGTTTCTGGGCAAGTTATTAGCTCCGAAAAATCTAAATTCTATTCTGGCAGCATCTCTCAGCCTCGTGTAAGGCTTATTTCTAGCTTGTTGGGGTTCTCTGTTGGCTCTCTTTCCTTCACCTATCTAGGTGTTCCTCTCTTTCAGGGGCTCCAAAGCGTGCTCATCTTTTTCCTATTGCTGATCGTATTAAGGCCAAGCTTTCTTCTTGGAAAGGCTCTTTGTTGTCTATTATGGGCAGGGTTCAATTGGTGAAGTCCATCATTCTTGGCATGTTGGTTTACAGCTTTCATATTTATGCTTGGCCTAAAAATCTTCTTTCCTCTTTGGATCAGTGGATTAGGAATTTCATTTGGTCTGGGGATGTTTCCTCTCGGAAGTATGTCACTGTTGCCTGGAAGAAAGTGTGCTCCCCTCTTCTTAAAGGTGGTTTGAGGGTCCGCCTTATTAACTCTATTAACAAATCGGGTTTGCTTAAGCTGGCTTGGGAGTTCAGGACGTTTGACTTGCAATGGGCCAACTTCCTGAGAGCCCGAGTTTTCAAAAATAATTCTCTAGTTACATATCATGTCTCCTCCTCTATCTGGTCTGGCATTAAGTCTAACCTGTCCGTTATTGTTGAAAACTCTATCTGGCATCTTGGTGATAGCTCTAACATCAACTTTTGGACGGATATCTGGTTGCCTAGACCCATAGTGGATATCATGGGAATTCATCCCTCTTTGCACCACAGACTCAAGGCTAAGGTTAGTGACTTCATTCATAATGTTCTTGGTGTATTCCTGCTGCTCTTTGCTCCCGCTTTCCCAATATCTTGGCCGAGATTAAAGGGATCGTTATTGCTATTGATCATGGGCTGGATGTTTTACGTTGGGATGCTAATGACTCTGGTATTTTAACTTCTAATGATGCCTTCTTGTTCCATGAGCCTATAGGCCAGCATGCTCCTTGGGCTAAATTAATTTGGAGAAACTGTGTTCCTCCATCTAAATCCTTTGTTCTTTGGAGACTTCTTCATGATAAAATTCCTACTTGCGGAATAGAGCTATTATTGTGGTTTCTATTTGCTCTCTCTGTGGGAAGTATGCTGAAACTTCCCACCACTTGTTTTTGGATTGCGCTTTTGCTTCTTACCTTTGGAATTGGCTTAGCACGGTTCTTAATAGCTGTGTGGATTGGAGCACACAAGTTTTTGATGTTGTTATTGCCTCTATTATCAATGTTTATTGGACTATCTGGCACTGTAGAAATAAGCTGCGATTTGACAAAAAGCTAATTCCTCGTCAATCGGCCATCAATCTTATCTTGAGTAATGTCTATCTTGTTGGGAATTCTAGCAGGGGGAATATGTCTTCTTCTATCTCGAAGTTTACTATTTTGAAGACTTTCAAAGTGGAGGGTCGTTCTGGTAATCGCCAGAATATCATTGAAGTTATCTGGAAACCTTCCAGCTATGATTAAGTGCAACACTGATGGCGCAGCTAAGGGTTGTCCTGGTCTTGGCTGTTTTTCTGCTAACCTTGACATCTGTAATGCTCTTTAGGCGGAACTCTTTGGTGCAATGATTGCTATTGAGATTGCTTTTAAAAGAGGTTGGCATCGTTTATGGTTAGAATGTGACTCCCAGTTAGTTATTACTGCCTTTAAAAACATGTCTATTGTGCCTTGGAAGCTCAGAAATAGGTGGTCCAATTGTATTGCTCTTACTAAGCAGAAGTCTTTCATTTTCTCCCACGTATACAGAGAAGGAAAATATTGTGCTGACAAGTTTGCCTCTCATGGAACTCATGTCAACGGTACTGTTTGGTGGAATACCATCCTGACCTTCATTTCTGATGATTTCTTTAGAAATAGAAATAGCTTTCCATACTATAGGTTCCCCTAGCCTCTTTTCGATTAGATTGTCGTTCCCTAGGTGCTCTGATGTCCTTTTGGATTGTATTGCTTGTTCTTTTGTTCCGGTTTTGGGTTTTGGTCTAGTCCCCCCAAGCACCTTTTGTTATTGTTTTTTTTCTCTTTATTAATATAAACAGGGAGGAGTACTCTTTTTCTTTCTAGATGTTTTTTCCCTAAGGAGGGTTTTGCATCAGAAGGTTTTAACGAGCCTCTTTTTCCTTCATTTAAAAAAATGAATAATGAAGTTTTATGTATGATTTTTTTTTATACTTGTACCATCGTCGACACCCCACTTTTGTAAAAGACTACTAAAAATATTTTGAATTAACCAACATTTATTTTCTAAAAACCATCCTAAAATAAGGTTTCCAATGTTGTTAAGATCATGACTTAAATAGTAAAATCACACAATTTTAAGATTTTACTACAAAGGAATGATTCAAATCGCGTGCAGGTTCAGAAGTTGGTGGGATCGTTGTAAGATCTCGAGCAAGATCGCAAAACTCGTGAGATCAATTGATATCCTTGAAAGCGATGCAGTTCTCACTCTTGTCTCTGTCTCTCATGTCTGCCTTTTTGGCATTGTTGCATGTTCTCCAGTGTTGTTGTGCGTTTTTCGGTGTTGTTTCTCTTACTTAGGCAGTACTCTCATAGGCCAGAGCCAATGAGTCCCAAATGTCTTTTGCGGTAGCATTCTTCCCACACTTCTCATATTCTTTTTCAGAAATAGCATAGATAAGGAAATATCTTGCTTTTTGATTTAGTTGGTATGCTTTCTTTTTGTTAGCATCCCAACTAGCTCTAGGTAGTGGAGTACCATCAGCAGCCACTAAATCAGTGTATGCTGTTTCAATCATATCCCAGAGTTCAAGTTGTTGTGACTCAAAAAAGGTTTTAACTTTTTCTTTCTAGTAGTCATAGTTTGTTCCAGTGAACAAGGGAGGACGGTTCACATGACCACCAGCTTCGTTGCTTGCCATGGATAAAGTGTAAGATATTTTCCTCTCACACTAGTTAAGTGCTCAACCAAGAGGCCGAGCTCTGATACCAATTGAACATGATAAAAAACACAAGAAAGAGGGTTTGAATTGGGTTTTAGAAATCTTTTTCAAATGCTTGCGATTTTGAAAACCTTTTTCAAAACAACTTTTGAACAAAAATAACTTTAAGAAGCAGTAAAGATAATAGAAGAATTAAGACACAACGATTTATACTAGTTCACTACCACCTGGTAGCTACGTCTAGTCCCTTCACCACTGAAGGATTTTTTCACTATAATCAACCGATTACAAACTCAAGAGTATACTACTGCCAAACTTGGCTATACTCTCAACTTATAAGAACGACTTAGTATGGTCAAGCCACTGAGGAAATACAGCCACTACTGGGCTTAATACACGTGTATTCAAAAATGATTTTTAAATAATCTAAGCAAGCTCTCAACATGAGAGGATAAACAATGAAAGCTTAAGCACAGAAAAACTTTCTTGAAGAAAGAATAAATCTTTTGAAGTGCAATTCTTTTGGTCTCAGAATGCTAGGGTTGATTTCTTGGTTGCTCACTTGTCTACATTCTTCACTGTTTGGAGATGATATATATAGAGATATTCCAAATAAAGCTGTTGTGACATAGGCAGGTCCTTCACCAGCGGTTAAAATATCAGATCTACTTTTTGTGGCTTTTCATGAGACGTAGGCAGGTACTTTTTGTCAATGATAAATATGTCCTTTTGTGATCCTTATTTGAAAATGAGATCATTTCAAGGCGAGACGTAGTAAATACATATCCGTTAACATTATATTATGCCTTTGATTCCTCGTACATTAAAGAGTCATCGATAAGGATCCTTAAATGCTTGAAATAGACTTTGAAGGCTTCGCTCAGTCTGGTGTGATACCAGAGTCAAACTTGTACCAGAGGGTCTTTGACAACAGCGACGCTCTATTTACCAGAGCAAAGTAGACATGACCGAGATAAGATTCTAATAGAGGATGGTTCCTCCAGAGCGTAGTTCTACCAGAGCGTAGTCCTATCAGAGCGTAGTCTACCAGAGCATGGTCTTCCAGAGCATGGTCTTCCAGAGTGTAGTTTCGCCAGAGCATAGTTTTACCAGAGCATCGCTCTACCAGAGCATCATCTTACTCTTACCAGACGATTCACACCAAATTCAGCTTGATCTTACTAGAGGTTAAGTAGCGCACATAGCCATATCTTTCTGAGACAGATCCATCTGATGAATAATAGTGAATTCTCGCTAGATACTGCACACTAGAGAACACATCAGAGGATAAATTGTTCTTATACATTATTTCTTATCATCAAAAAAATTAAGGATCATTGTTTCTGAATCTACTTAATTCCAACAGCCCAAGTGTTTTATGCATCTCTCTCTCTCTCTCTCTCTAATTTGGTTTGTTGGGCTTCAATTTGAGTTGAGTTTAGCTTTTTTTGTTTGTTATTTTTAATTTAAGGCATAACCTATAACATAATAACCTAAACAATAATAGTAATTAAAACTTTTGAAATAATATAATAAACTAAATAACAACATATAATATAATAAACTAAATAATAATGAGTTTTTCTAAAGTGCAACCTTGCACACCATAAAAATCATTAATTGCTCTCTTTTTTCTTTATTAATTATCTAGTTTCCTATTTTATGGGTGGAGAGAGATTACATAAACATGAATCTATAGAATAAAAAGGGAAAGTAAATAATTAATAAGAAAAAAAGTGAATAATTATAACTCTTATCGTGTGCAAGGTTGCACAGTTAGAAAAATCGATAATAATATAATAAAGAAATTTCAGTTTTGGATGTTATGGTTATATGAAATTTCAGTGTTAAGTTTGCTTTAATGTTATCATTTATAGGTATTTTTCTCTCTATCTCTCTCTCACTCTCTCTCTCTCACTCTCTCTCTCTCTCACATATATATTAGTATATATAATTTTTCAATTAGGCAGGATCTTACAATCCTTGTGTTACGATCTTATCTTTTACGATCTTGCAAAGTGATATATTATTATTATTATTATTATTATTATTATTTTGCCAATGTCTTAAAGTTTATAATGGTGTAGAAAAATAACTCTATTAAGAAAAAAAAATATAGTGTATATGATATATTTATTAATTGCAAGAAATTTTTTTCTTTCGGACATACTAGACGATAATTTTACAATTTTATTTTTTTTGCACTTTGAGTCAACCCAATCATGTCATACTTAGAATGGTCCTAATTAGACTCGTACATCATCAAGCTTACTAAGGTCTAAGATCGAATTTGGGTTAAAAAGTTGACTCGAACAAAATTTAGGGTGGGTGAGGGACAACATAACCTATTTTATCTCATCCCTTGAACCCCTTCTTGATCTTAGGTAGGATCTCAATCTTTGACAACATTGGTTTCCATTGTAATTTCCTCAAAATATAACTTAGAAGAATATATTTATGTAACCTTAAACAAATTAATGCCACCTAAGATGCCAAAATGCTTAATAGTTTACATATGTCACCATCATTGTAAAATTCTGTCTTTTGTTCTATTGTCCTACACTATCTTGCGCTAAATAGATTATTCTTTGTTGGCGTTTTATTTTACCTTATATCGTTTCCCCATATTAACTAATTTCTTGGCAAAGCGTGATTAGCCTCTTAGCATACAGTCAATGTCTTCATTTTTACTGGCAGATATTTCACAAAAAGTGAAAATGATGACAGCTTAAATTTAAATCGTTCTTAAAATATAGTTGTTCATGAATTTCAACTATTCATCACTATCATTCATGAATTTTAACTTAATTTATTTACTTTGAGAATTCAAGTTTAAATGAAAAATTCGCACAGTTAAATGGAATAAAATTAGTGAATATTCACATCATATAATTAAAAAAATTCATAATATGAAACGTTAAAATTTTGGGGCAACGGAACTCCCTTACCTGGCAAAACACTTTATGCAAAAACAAAAAAAACAAAAAAAAAAAAAGAGAGAAAAGATTTTCAAGTTATAATCCACTTTTACAGTTCCTTAGTATTTTGCGTAAGGAAACAAACGTGAACTAAATTTAAAAATAGCTTATCTTTTTTGGGGGTGGACAAGAAAGCAGAACAAATTAGCTATAAACTAGGATCCTTTGCAATTCATTTTAGAGCTACATGTGCAGTTTAAGATCCACGGTTTTAGTTATCATAAAACAATTGTATTAAGCCTGAGAGCTTATGCATTTATGAAAAAATTGCAGAGGATCCTGATTCGCCAGTTATCCTCTTTCTGTTGCGATCACGAACTGAGCAGCGACATCAAGGTTTTCGATTTCTTTGCGATCATACATCAACAACGTTTGATTGCTATTCTTTACAATATCAATGATCACGATACGACTGTGATTTAAAACCTTGGTATATATGCAACTTACAATTATGAAAAATGAAAACTTCGTGTAGCGCAATCTCAATCAGCCTGGCTTTAACTATATTATGTTTAGATTATAGTCTGCACCTGCACAGCTTAGTATAACACAAAAACAAAGCAATCAATTTCAGCTAATGATTTGATAAATTGATACCAAAAATTATATCCAAACACTATACAATCAAGGATTCGCCAAGCATAATTAATATATAACCCAAACTTGCTATTAATATCTATAGGGACAACATTTGCAGACTTAGTATTATTTGAACAAAATACAGCATAGCATAACTTTCTCTACACAAAGTGTCAAAGTGACACAAACTACAGGCTATTTATTGAATGGTAACCCATGTAGCTATAATCATGCTATAACTAAAATACACCATGGTTCATCAATTCTCTTGAACTTGCTCAAGCATTAAACGTTGTTGAACCATAGATATATAAATTCCAGCTTTGATGTCCACGCTTTCATCCGTAGGCATGTTATCGCCCCAGCAATCTGTTACCACAATAGAAACTTTGGGGTTTGGCTTTGTGATTGCGTAGTCCTTGTGGACCACAAATCCTACAGATGCAGGGGAAGGAGAAGAATGATTTGGCTTAACATTTGTTGTTGTTGTTGTTGTTGTGTATTGTACAGTTGAGGAAGGTTTTGTTGGTGCCTTAAAGAAAGGTGCTAACTTTCCTTTCAAGACTCCTCTGTTGCGCTTTCGGTTTGCATCCATTTTCACAAGTAAATTAGAAAGACACAAAAGTAGGAAAGGATTATACGGTGTAAATTTTGGTACTTCAGAGAAAGTAGAGAGTGTGGGTATATATATTGCTCCTTGGGTGCCTTTTTTTGTGTTGGATTGGATTATGGATGAGCATGAGGAGATGGTCCCTCACATGAAAATCTGGAGGAATAATCTCTTTGAACTTGTATTGGTGCACTGGTTTATTCCTACTATTAGTTAAATAAGTTTTCTACATGTGTCACAGTCGGCAGATACCAAAGTCTATGTGATCATTGGTTCAATGTTCATGTGTGTAAAAAAAACATAGTTGGAAGAGGTTATCTTTAAAGACGGATTTAGGGAGGGGCAGACATTAGCCTTATCCCCTCTCTCTGTCAAAACTTCTAAAATATAAATGTTACCTTTAGTGATAGGGTCATTAGAAAACAAATACCAGTTGGTAATAACATATTGTGCACCAACGGATTTTTATCTATAGGTAAAAATTGGTTTGATTGTCACTAAAAGTTTTTCATGTGTACCTTTAATATCCAACACACTGAGGTATATTGTTGTTTGAAGACATGTGCACTTTATCGTAATTCGTAATAAAATAAAACTATTTAAAGTCATAGATGTCGATTCCACAAGGAAAATGCACTTACCATACAAGTTGAAGAACTATTAACTATTTAAGCAAATCAGTATTGAGTGTGTGAGCATAGAATTAACAAAGAAAAGCAATTAAGAGAGATCAAGAGTGAAAAGCCTAGGGTCATGATTTCACTTGTTCTTTTGGTTCTCCCAATCCTTGGATTTAATTCAATTCCTTTATTACACTCCAATTGACAATTCCCTTAGCCTGTTTGATCATTCACGACTAATATTCGTCTTCCTATTATTAAACCCTTGTTTGGTCATTCAAAAGATTTTAATCCAGGAAGAGCATAAAGATCAAAGGAGTTGCAAGCAACTAGTCTGTTGACTGAAAGACTATAACTAGTGTTTGGTCATTCACAATTATTAGCCCTGTTTATTTTATAGGTCCACTAATTAAATGACATTTGGTCGCGACCAATTAATTAATTATTAGCATGCAAAGTTTAGCTACTCCTAGCATGTGATTAAGCTTAATAAAACAAATCCAATCGGAACACTAATAGAGAGATCGAATCAAAACCAATTCTTGTAAACTATGACATAGTAATAAGGGTTCCTGTTAAAACAAAATCCACATAGGACCTAGAAGAGAGTTTAGCTACTCATGTTCATAAGGAAAATAAAAGCATAAACAGGGTTCATAATTACAGAATTGGAGAAATACTGAGGCGGAAATCCTCCTTTTGTGCCCCAAACCCTAGCCTCCACTTCAAGCTCTCAAAACTGGTCATGACATCTCTCTCGCAGCAAAACGGTCCCTTAAAACTGAGCTCCACACACATATTTATTGCAACTAACAAAAATCAGATGAATTTACACATGGACGGTCATGCTTACTTCCATAGCACGACCGTGGATACCTTTAACCACGGGCGTGCAATGTTGAGCCAGGGCTAGCTGGAGGCAAGACCCTCGTCTCGTTGCGCAAGCATGCTCACTGAGTTAGACCTGACTGATGGTGATCTTCATATGCGCGGCTATGCTTACCTATGCACGAATGTGCTTTGACGTCGTTGCTAAATCTTATGATGCTGGGGTTATGCACGATAGTGCTTATCTCTTGCAAGGCCGTGCTTACCCCAAAAGCTCTAAAACACTCCATTTAGCTCGAAAAGCTTGTCTTTTCGATCATCTTCACTAATTTCTCCTTTTCTGTCCAAAATAGAGCAAATTAGCTAATATCCAAACAATTAATTCAATTATGCTCTCAGTTTGGCCTAAAGGTACCAATGTAAAATTCACTATTTTAGGGTTTATCATATATGTTTTGATGTGCACGACTTAGATAAACGATACAATGTATTTAAATTTTTTTTTAACAGCAAATGTAAGTAGTTAATATGTTATGTTAGTGGGAGATTTGAACTCATAACTTTCCTCCTTGTCTCTTCAATCCCTATATCCTTCACCTAAACCAACTAGTCCACCTTATAACTCTGATACGTAAGTCTTGTTGCATCCTAAACTATGATGTTGGTCAGTTTTTCAATGAGTATCTATAATATCATTTCTTTACTAATACTTTATATTGAAAAGTCTGGCCTAACAATCTCGGAAAGGGATCTGATCCAATCCCTCTGTAACCAAATTTCCTATGAGGTTAGGCTTAATATATAGTTCATCTACAGAACAATCATTATACTTTTTCCTTGATCTCTATTTGTTAAGCTTTAATCATATTTTGACACGTATTAATTTGAAGCTAGCTGTTATGAAAAAGGGGATAGCCTGCTTAATTTAGGAGTTTTTCGTAAAGGGATACAAGGTTCCACATTATGCTTGATAGTTTAGACTTTAAAGGAGAGGGATTTATGCTCCATCCACTAAACCCAAGCTTTTCTACCAAATATATTTTTGGTGAAGAAAATTTTCTACTATATATATGTAATTAATTAGCTATATACGAATATGTAACATCACCTCAATAAGATACGGGAAACCAATGATTTTGTTAGTTTTCAGTGTATTTAGGAAAATTGACTATTTAAGCACTTTTGGGGCCTCTAAATACACAACGAATTAAAGACCAGATATAAGGGCAGAAGCAGAATAAAGGAAAAACTATATCTTCAAAAGGACCGGTAGAAAGCAAGATTGCAGTGGATGGTGTGATAACAATAGTGTCATTTTCAACACTATGCAAAGTTCAAGGCGGCATTTTCTTGTAACACTAGGCAAACTATTATGCTTGTCTTGCAAGCAATTTATTAAATTCACACTTAAATATTAAATTAGATTGCCCACTTTTGAAAATATTGTCATCTCCTAGATTGCGTTTATTTCGTATTGTTTTACTAGAAAAATACCTTTTTAAAAAACTATTTTTTCACTTTTTATTTTATTTGGATTAATTTTAAAAAGCACATAAATTTTCTGAACTTTTTTAAAATTTTATGAGTAGTTTCTTAAGATGATCACTTTTCTACACCCAAAAAAAAAAATGATCACTTTTGGTAAATTACGAGAGAAAATAAAAAAAGCACTTTTTATAATTGCAACAAACACAAAATAGCTTTTATTTTATAAGAAAGTTTTATAAATTAAATAATTTTTACACAAAACGTTCTTAACTTCTTTATAAAAATTTCAAATTTAAATTATTATAAAGAATTCATATATAGTTTTCATAATATACATTTCCATTTAGTACTTAGTGTTCTTATCCCCATCGTTGATCCATTCTTTACGAGATATTTGGATCCATAAAGCCTCCTTCCCTATATATCTAAGAAAACCTCAGGTTATCTTTTGAGCTCACCCTCCAGTTTATCAAGGAAAGGGTTCCTACCATACTTAACAGATCTTTGTATACCACATAGATACAACTCATTAGCTTCCTCTTCTCCCTAAAAACATTATTGAACGAGCTTTTATTCCACTCCTAAAGCTTACAAGTAGTACGCTTGATGTTGGGAGACCATCCACCCTCTTCACCCTGGGGTTGTCCAAAACACACTTCAATTCATCATGCATCAGCCATGTTGCTAGGAAATGAAACGACCTCTCACCTTGTTGCAAACGATCCATCTCCAAATTTAGTCATATAGTGTGATGGTCAGATTGAATGCGAGGAAGGGAGTTTACAATGGCTACACGAAACCTTAGCCTCCAATTGGTTTTACACATGGCTCTATCAAGCCTCCTAAAGACCCCACTCCCTTCCGTTCCATTTAGGGCCACACCAAGCGAACTGTGATCCCACAACGCCCAATCAAGCAACTTCCATCTATGAATCCACCTCTGGAACTCATCACATTTGCGAGCATCAACTGAACCACCCCTTTCTGTGCTCTAAGTGATTTACAACGACATTAAAATCTCTTAGAATCAACCAATTGTCATGAATTCTATTACTAGAGAACTCTTCTACACCCTTAAGTGTTTAACGCCCTTGCAGGCAAAATACGCCTTAGCAGAAATCCACGAAGGGATTTGCGGTCATCATCCCAAGGGAAGTCGTTAGCAAATAAAGTCTTATGGGATGGCTATTACTAACCAACCTCAAAAGCCGATGTTGTTAACCATGTAAAAAGATGTGAGAAATGCCAGCGGCATGCCAACATCCATGTCGCTCCGCCCATAGAACTCAAAGCTCTAACTTTTCTATGGCCTTTCACATGGTGGAGAACCGACATTCTAGGCCCCTTTCCATAAGCTTCCAAACAACATTACTTGGCGATTGCCATCGACTATGTCACAAATGGATTAAAGCGAAGGGCCTAACTAAAATTACGGAGTAGAACCTCATCATATTTGTTCACTGGTACATTTTTTTGTGGTTTGGTATTCGAGATACCTAGTAACAAACTATAGGACTCAATTCACTGACAATAGATTCTACGACTGCTTCAAGGATTTCACAATTGATCAACACTTTGAATTTGTTGAACATTCTCAAACAAACGAACAAGTCGAAGCCACAAATC
This sequence comes from Calophaca sinica, assembly GCA_037113605.1. Lineage (NCBI taxonomy): Eukaryota > Viridiplantae > Streptophyta > Magnoliopsida > Fabales > Fabaceae > Calophaca > Calophaca sinica. The sequence continues at coordinate 48,785,652 of CM073733.1, read as the reverse complement.
ATGTTATCCTCAAAGGAGTCAAATGGAGACCCGACCTCATGAAAGGCAATTGGATCAGTCAGTTTCATGGTGTGCTTTGGGAATACCAGACTACTCCAATTTCAACCATGGGTGAAGTACCTTTCTGACTTAGCTACGGAACCAAGGTTGTTATACCCATTGAACCTGTAGAACCATTGTTGCGAACAAGGATGTTTGACACCTCGAACAACAAAAGGTAGAAAAGGGAAGATCTTGACCTACTTGAAGAAAAAAAAAGAGTTTGCGGTCGTACGAGAAGTTGTCCTCAAACAAAGGACTGTGTCCATATACAACCGTGTTATTTCTCGAGAAATTCATGTCAGAGACCTCGTCTTGCGAATAGCCGACATTGGTTTAAAGAATGTAGGACAAGGAAAACTTGCAGAAAATTGGGAAAGTCGATATCATGTTTTAGGAAAAACAAAAAACAATGCTTATATTGTCAAAACCTAAGCGGGTCTCCCCATCTCACGCACCTGGAATAGTTCCAAACTTAGGAAATACTATAGCTGAATGTTGTAGTCCAAAGATTATATACACACCCATCTCATTATACTAATAAAACGTGTGAGTCATATTGAATTTTTACTTTTGATAGTTATAGTTTCGCTAGAAAGGCACACTACTAACTCATAACCCAAAACCGACTTACCTCATTCTAGCTAGCCACCAAGATTGTCGTGTTAAATCGGCCTGACATCCACTTGAACCAAAATTATGCATTTCGGTTATGGGGTAGAAAGAATGGCACCTTGGCTCAGTTGCACCCGATCCCAAGGGACTATAAATGATATCTAAGATGTCTAACCTTAAGGAGAGATCAATAAAAATTAGAGTCTAAAAGTTGAAAGATAAGAAAGCATGAATGCAAACTACAACATAACATAATATCAAGTTCAACGATATCATACTCAAGTGAAAATGAAATATCCTAAAAAAAGTGACTAGATGTTTGATAAAAACACAAAACGCGGACAGGTACAATATAAACTAGCACACCCTTCAAGTTGGGATAGGAAAGCGGGCTGGACTCACCGAGCTAACCTGCGTAACTCGCAAAGCGGGGCGGGCTAACCCACTTCAACCCAACGAACCACCGACCTAAGTGCGGGCCAACACACCCTACCCTACCAACTTACAACATATATGCATTTTACAAAAAAAAAATATTTTGTATTACTTTTTTCATTTTTTTTTGCGGGCCAAACTGCCAACCCACGGTGGGATGGGCCGAGGACCTCAACACATTTCCTTATTGCGAGGAGGGGTGGGCCAGCCCACTTAACGTGGGTTTGACGTGGGGCACGTCGAGATGACCCGCTTAGCCATCCCTACCTTCAAGCTTTCTCCTGGTCGCCTTCATCTTCAACATCGGTCACTTCGAACTCCTTCTTCTCATTGGCCTGAGCCTGGATATCAACAAACACATTGACATGACCCAGGTAGAAGTTTACTCCAAGGCTAGCTTCTGAAGTGACATCCTCACCTGCCTGATCACCTTCAACGACTGCCTTTGTTTCATGCGTATAATTTTGATTATACCACTCTCAAAAACAATGTTTGGCTTTAACCCTTCGGTCTTAAGCTCAATACCCGGGTTCAAGAACTTGATTTGCTGCAGAGCAATACTGAATTTATCATCTAACATGTTGGCAATGAGAGTTGTATCTTCGTCCAACCTCTTCTTTAAATGACTATTCACCTTCTAAAAGCGTAAAATGTAGCCTTCACATTTCTGGAGGTTTTCTTCTAACCTATCTTTTTCCTTCTTGGCATTCGCCAAGTTGAAAACCACCTTATGGACCTTACCTGAGTTGAAAGTGAGACAAGTAAGGGTTGTCTCCTTCTCCTTGAGAGGGGTGCTCAAATTTTAAGTTGCCAATGTTAGGGTCGTTGTTTTCTGTCGCTCCTCGATGAGGGTGTTGCTAACCTTCTAAGCCTTGGTAAGCAAATTGACCACTTACCCTTGTAGCCTTTGATTGACATCTTCTAACTCCTACATGCAGGTAAACCGCTACATATGCTTCTTGAAACAAAGAAAAAAATGATCCCTCGAGCACACTAGGTATCTAAAGAGTGTAACATTTTGCCCAACTGGCCGACATCCATATCAGTAATTCTTTCCTCATCCTTGGGGGAGAGGAAGAACTGTTGCATCTTTTCACTTAGCATGTTTCCCTTAAATGTTGAAGTGGCATCCTTAGGCTTTGATGAAACCGCAGTCCTAGTGACAGATCCCTGAACGATCGGATCCACCACCCATTGATGTTTCGGGAAACGACTCATGTGTATAGCTGAAGGGGCCGCTGATATTCTGCCAACTTGAACTACATTTCCCCTTTTAGATGGGGGTTGAATGGAATTTTGTGACCACATGGATCTTGTAAGAATGGGTCTCTCCACCTTGGCCAAGGTTTCCCCAGTTGTAGTTTTACTCCTTCGACGAGTAGTGATGATGATCCTCACAGCGTCGGTCCTCATCTCTTCTACAAAAGATATAATATGAATTAGTAAACATTCAACACAACAAACGTATTACAAGGAAATGACAAAAACCTACCTAATAGAGCTGGCATCTCTTCCACCACCACCTCCAACAAAACTAGGACTTAATGACCCCACAGTTTCACAAAAAAAAACCTATATAAAGAGACGTCGTTGTGTAGTCAAGACACACAGTTTCACAATCATATGTCTATCTATTTTCTCTCTCTCAACAATGTGTCATTCCCGTCAAGTCCAATCATTAGTTCCTCGATCCCCAAGTAGACATGTACAAACAGGCCCAATATCACATATTGGCCCATCTCAACATGGCCACGTATTCCTCACATCTCACTCTATCAAGAGGTTCAAGACATCACTCTTGTTATGTAGGAGAGACGAATCCTTTCTACATCATTCACACCCCTCAACACGATTCATTGTAGGCCCAAGTACTACCTAAACGTGACAAAAACACAAGAAAGGGGGTTTGAATTGGGTTTTAGAAATCATTTCAAAATACTTATGTTTTTGAAAACCTTTTCAAAACAACTCTTAAACAAAAATAACAATGAGAACAAGTAAAGAGAAGAGCGAACAATACACATTGATTTATACTAGTTCACTATCGCCTAATAGCTACGTTTAGTCCCTTCACCACCCTGAAGATTTCTCCACTATAATCAACTGATTACACTTAAGAGTGTACTACTGCAAAACTGGCTATACTCTCAACTTCTTAGAATGACTTAGTACAGTCAAACTTCTAAGGATTACAGCCATTACTGGCCTAAATACAAGTGTTTAAAAATACTTTGAAATAATAACAATAACTCTCAGCAGAGAGGATTTATAATGAAAAGCTTTAAGCACAAAAATAACTTTCTAACAGAAAGAATAAAATGATTAAATGCTTGTTCACTTAATCTCAGAGACTTGGAATAATTTCTTGGTTGCTCACTATCTCGCAAGAATAAATCACTTCGTTAACCTTCTTCAGAGAAATAAGTAAGGTATATATAGCTAGGGTTCCAAATAGTGCCGCTGTTACCTAACAGGACTTTCACCAGTGGACAAAACTTGAGATCCGTTTTTTGTGGCTTTTAGTGAGTCATGTCATTTTCACTTTGCAGTCCATACACTGACACAGTTGTTAAAAGCAGTTTTTGTCCTCTTGTGATCCTTTTTGAATTTGAGATACTTTCAGAGCAAGACATATTTGATGATTATATCCGTTGACATTCTCTTGGGCATTTGATTCCTCATACACTAGAAGATCATCAATGAAGTTTCTGTAATGCAAGAAATAGCCTTTAATGCTTTATTTCAGTCTGGTTTCTAACCAGAGGCATCTTTCTACCAGATGATGCTTGTTACTGAGGTACTCCACTTATCAGAGTAAGCTTGGATCAGAGGCAAGTTCTTCAACATAGTTTTTCTTGGCCTTTCATATACTAGAGTCTTGTCGTACCAGACTCGGGGTTCTATCAGTGTAGTCCTACCAGAGCTTGGTCTTACTGGAGCATGATGGTCTACCAGAGGGTTGACTTCCAGAGCTTCTTACCGGAGCGTTAACTTCCAGAGCATGGTCATCAGAGAGAGATTATAAGATGCTGACGTCATCAACACTTACCAGATGATCAATGCCAGACTCAAAGGAGTGAACCAGAGGGTGAAATGCGCACAGAGGCATAGCTTTCTGAGACAGTTCTATCTGATGAATAGTGACTTACTCACTAAGTTCTGCACACTAGCAAACACATCAAAGGATAAATAGTTCTTTTCATTATTTGTTATCATCAAAACAATTAAGGGTCATTGTTTCTGAATCCACTTGATTTCAACAATCTCCCCTTTTTTGATGATGACAAACACATAGATTGATGAACAATTTTTCATTAGAAAAATATTTACTTAAGAAGATTTCAAAGGCTCCTCCTGAATTCAGTACATATAAATATTTTCTAAGTGTAGTTACACATCAGATGCATGCTTAAACATATATCCTATCAGAGCTTACCAAACAGTACAATGTATCAGAACAAAAAAAATAATCTATTAGAGCATACATTTCAATATAATGTATCAGAGCATACCAAATATAATATATCAGTGCATATCAAAGATAATGTATCAGATCATACAATGCAATACATGGTGTTTAATTCATTTTAACACTTAGTTGATGCATTGAGTTCATAAATTACTCTCCATTTACTTCTCTCTTTACTTCTCCCCCTTTTGTCATCAGACAAAAAGGTTAAGAATATAAATAACATCATTGTTAAATAAAAACAGAGTATATAAAAGATAAAGTTTAAAACAGAATAGGCACACAAAGCAATTTTGTCATTGATCAAAAGATTACCAAAATTACACAAGTTTGTAACTAAAATTAAAAACAAGTACAAGGCTAAAATAAAAAATGTGAAAAATAAATCCTAAATGCAAGCTAAGGCTTGTTCAGTTTCTCCAAAATCATCTTAAGCAAATCAGCAACCTCATCATGCTTCCTGCCTGATGAGACCATGAATTGCCTAAATTCTCTATTGTCTTCAAGCAACCTATCCAAGACAACCCTTGGAACAACAACATTGTTAGACTGGCTGGAAGAAGCAGAGGCAGAGGCTTGAGCGACCATAGTAGTGGATGCAGGAGAAGGAGTTGTAGGTTCTGGTGCAGGAAGAGGTGCAGGTTCTGGTTCCCAAACTGCTGGAGGTTCATGTAACACCCCGGATATACCACTGGGCTTTACCACTCTTCTTGGTGGATTTACCGCGGGGCTTTACCGAGCATGCCACTCATAGGACTTCTCCCTCCCCCCTTTTTGGGGAGTTTTTGCCTCCCCAAGGATTCGAGTCATGTACCCTGAAGCTTAAGTACAAGGTTTTTGAACCCCTGGAACCAACCATTTGAGCGCCCCAATTTTCTTAAGCTTAGTAATTAAAAATACTAAGTGAAAAAGAGGATTAATCTGTAAATATTAAGGAGGTTAACAACCTTTGATTTCGTGTTTTTAATGCAAAGTTAGAACTTAGGGGTAAAATAGTAATTCTACCCAAAAATTAAGGAAGTGTGGGACTACTTACTCATGAGTAGTATTTGATTGCTTAATTTACCTAAGGTTAAATTAAGGACCAAAGAGTAAATTATGATAATTAAATAAGGGCTTATTGGATATTTTATTAAAAATCATGTTTGTTGTTCCACCGTACACCACATTTCCTTTGATTCCACTTTAGCACCCTCCCTTTTCCCTTTTATTTTGAAAAACGCAGAAGCAGGGAGAAAGAAGTAGAAGGAAAAAAACGAGAAAGAAAGAAAAGGAAGAAAAGAGAAAAGAAAGGAGAGAAAGAGAAGGAGGGAGGCGCGATGGGAGAAGGAAGAAGAAGCAGGGCGGCGCGGCCCTGGGTGGCACGGTAGCTCGTCGGAGAGGGAGCAAGAGCGAGACAGAGAGGGACCGAGGGAGTGAGATAGAGAGATCGAGAGAAAGAGACAGTGAGATAGAGAGAGATTGAACCGGGAGAGAGAGAGAGAGAAAGAGCTCGAACAGGAAGATGAAGAAGCTTGGGTTCAAGCTTCAATGGTGGAAATGGAATTACAAGGGTGAAGGAGGAGCTTCCATGGAGGTTGGGAGCAAGCCAAGCCCTAGGATTTGGGGGTTTTCACCCCAAAATATTTGGGAATAAAGGTAACATAGATTTCCCCAATTCAAAACCTCTCTTAGTGTGTGCTAGGGTTTTTATTTTAAATTCCTAAACTTGAATGAATAATGAGTATACTGTATGATATTTTAGTGGGTTTGGTTAAAAGAGGTTGGATGGCTGCCCCCAACCCCACACAAGTATATGTATGATGTTTGTCCCATGGTGAGTTCCACAGAGCTCCCAAAGGAAATGAAGGATTGATGTTTATGTGAGTTTATTCAACCCCAAGTGTGGGTAACCATAAGTCCCTAAATGGGAATGACAATGAGGTCAATTCCCTGAGTAATGCATGCTTGTAGCTAATTGAAGTTGCTTGCTTGTGTCTTTGTCACATTCATGAGTAAGGTTCCTTATGTATCTTCATTTGGATTCATGAAAGTTATGAATGATTGATTTACATTGTATATTTCTTTCATTATGCGAATGCATTAGAAAATGTCTAAGCAAATGTTTGGATGCATGATAAGTCAACTCCTTGATTTTATTGTTAATCTCTTGGAATAGTTAATAGATGATGCGAATGTAAAATCCTAGCTTGCTACTTTACTTGATTGTAAAAATGCATAAAAGCATAAGCATTGTGATATATAAAAATCACTTAAAGGACCGTGCAAGACTCCTCTATTTATAGGAAAAGATCAGTATAGTTAGCCTCGTAGGACATCACTTGGACGGTTAAGACGTCTAACCACCGTACCGCAAGCGTGTTGATTGGGGCCTATGGACCAAAGCATATGACACAACCCAACAACACAAAGCAAAGAAGAACAATATGTTCTTATGTTAAAGTTGCATCGCATTCATGTTTCATTCCTTTTTGTGGATGTAGCAAGTTATGAGATGAATTGTAGGTTCTAAGTTTATTAGTTTTACAAATGAGTTTATGTTTATATGAATGAAGTGTTTTGGCGTTAATGCTTTAATTATGCCTAGCATAATAGTAAGAAATGAAGAGAGGGATTTTTTCATACGTAGCATGTAACACCCGTATTTTTATGGTACGTTATCTGGCGTTATTATAGTGTATTTTGGTCTTATTTATGCCATAATAAGCAATTTCTTGTGCTCTAAGTAAGAGGGGTGCAAAATGATGAAACTGGGGGTGCTACTAGCAAACTGCACCCATTTCATGCACTCAGCCCAGCCCAACGCTCTGTCTCTCACCATCTACTTCGCGCACTCCCCCTTTTTCTCCTGCGCACCTCCCAGGCTTTCTCTCTCGCTACTCGCACCACGCCCTGTTCCCTTCGCACCCCCTATCCCATGCTTCCTTCCACGCGGCCCAAACACACACACCAAGCCAAGAACCCAAATCCCATTAACCCTAATTTCAGGCTAACCGTCACTTCCCTCATAAATGAGCAGCCGCACCTCCCTCCTCAATTCTCACCCTCTCTCCCTTTCCCCATCATCCCTCATTCTTCTCCTTCTCTCTTGCCTACAATCACTCCTCCTTTTCCTCCTCATCCTTCTTTTCTCTTCCATCACCACAAACCCTAACCTTGAAAACCCTAGTAGCCGCGGTCTCCATATCTCCCTCAAATCTTTTCTTTCTATTTTTTCTCCACTATAACGAACCAATATCTTTCCAATCTTCCATGATTTGGTCTATATTCAGTCAGGATCTCGAAGAAAAGGAGAAACTGTGCGAAAATCAGGGAGTATCTTCCCCTATTCTTTTTTCTTCTCTTATTTCGTTTTATATTTATATAGCTTTTCTGATTTGCTTTTTTTTGGGGACAGGTAGAACGAAGGGCTATAAAAGCCTCTCAGATTCTGGTCTAAAAGGAAAAAACCCAGGAGTGAAACAGAACCCGAGAGCGAACCTAGTAGGAAAAACAAGGTTGAAGAACACTGAAACAGAGGAAGCAAACGAGACAGAGTGAAGGAAGAAGAGAGGAAAAACCCGTGAGGCTAATTAGATCCCAAATTAAACACTATTTAGTCTTAGGTGTTTTTTTATCCCCTCTCTTGATTGCTGTATAAGTTTTTTGGGAAAGGCTTAAACACAGGTTTCGTCATCTTCTCCACTTTATTTTGTTTCTTCTGTTTATAAGGCTTTGTAATAGAGACACAGTTTAAAGATTGAAATCCGTTCACCTTCTCTTATTTAATTTATTATTCGCTCTTTTTTTTAGATTGTGGTTGTGGTTGTGGTTATGTGATTCTTATTTTTCTTCTAATTCTGCATCATGTAAGGATCGAAATTAGGGCTAGGGTTTGGCCTTCCAATTGGGTCAAACCCTAGGTAGGGACCGAATTGTAAATATCTTGTCATGAGGGGTATAAAAGCAAAGATTGAGTTTCTGAAGTTTATTCCTAATTTACACGTTTTAAAAAAATAAAATAGAAATAAACAAGTTAATGCAATAAATAAATATATTCTTGTTTTATTTAGAATTTAGAATAATAATAAATGTTGAGAAAAACTTGTTATTTCCTTTCTTTAATTCTTCTTTACATTATTTAATAATAATAATAAAAAAAACAAAAAGATTGCTTCTTGAGGTTTTCTTTATTTAAACACGTATTGAATATTTAATTCACTTTTTTTGCTCTGCATGAGTTTAAGTCTGAGCAATTAGTATTCTGTGTCATTTTTAAATAAAACGGTGACAAACAAATTCGTATTTTATTTCTAGGATTTTTTTTGGGAATAACTTGTTCAAAGGCAAACAAATTTTTCTAAACAATTAAAGGTACCATTTTTATGGGCGTTTTAGGGGTGCTAATACCTTCCCTATGCGTAACCAACTCCCGAACTCAAATCTGGTTCAAAAGACCTTTTTCTTCAAAATAATTCAAAAATAGGTTTTCCAATGTTTCCTAAAATAAATATTGGTGGCGGCTCCATTTTTTAAAATTTTTAGGGTGGTTGTCACAGCTGGCGACTCCACTGGGGACTTTAGAGAGTTAGGCCTTAAAATTATTTGAATTAGTTTGTTTGCCTATTATATGATTTATTTCCCTTTTCTTTCTTTTATTCTTATCTCTGACTTATTTGTTTTAATTTTGCTTTATTATGTTTGTTTCACTTGTATATATTTATTTAATTTATTTTGCAGCGAGTAGTATTTTAGGTTATTGCTCCTTCACACACTTCACTTAACACATTTTTTGCACACTACGAGTGGAACCCTATACCCGGGTTTGAAAAAGAAAAAAAACTAAGTTAGGAGAGGCTGTGTAGTGAGCACCTGCTGGACGTACGGCCAGTTGGGTCCTTGCGAAGGCCTCACCTAGAGTTTGGCCCCATTTGAGAAAAAAAACTCCCGTTAATAGTTTACCTATTATTGGCGGTAACATTAAAAAATGGGACCCTTGGCTCTAGGAACCTTTTTAGATTAGTACTTCAATCCACCCAATGGAAAGACACTTATGTGGACCATAGACCCGTTCTAAGGAACTACCGGCCCATATCACTAAAGAAGCAAACTCTATCTGTCTTGTTTTCCATGTGACCAAAGCCGTAGAACCTAAAGTCTTAGGAATTACCGGTCTACCTCACAAGGGGCACTTGGCTCATTTTTTATCTTTATCCATTTAAATTCCATTATTTTTCAGAAATCCTTTAAAAAAAAACAAAAGAATATTTTCTCTTTTCCGTCGCATTCTTTTTGCATAAAAAATAATAGATAAAAAAAATGTAATAGAAAAATATTTCTCAATTATCCATCATATTATTTTGCATAAAATGTACATAAAAAAAACATTCATGACATGCATAATCATGGCATCCTCATAACATAACATATTTTTCCCCTCAATAGAAAAATAGATACAAATAAGCTTTCCCTGCATCCCTACCGAACTCGAGCCCAATCTAGACTCATGGACTTGTTGGAACAGAATCACTAAGCGATGAGAGAAGAACTCGACCAAATCAAGGGTAAGATGGACAAGATATTGGACCTTTTGCAGAACTTGGATCCAAAATTGACCATTGATAAGAACCATTCCATCAACACCAATGAGTATCGAGATGCTTTCGATGGCCCATCAAGAGACCCCCTAGATCAGGAGAGACTCCAAATTGTGGAAGATAGGCTGAAAGCAATTGAAGGGGCAAATCATATTAGGTTCGAAGCTTCAGAAGTATGTTTGGTCCTGGACGTGGTAATTCCTCCAAAATTCAAAGTTCCTGAGTTCGTCAAGTATGAAGGTTTAACTTGTCCAAAAAGCCACCTCATCATGTACTGCTGGAAGATGGCCTCCTGCTCCAGTAATGATAAGCTCCTAATCCATTTCTTCCAAGAGAGTCTTACCGGGGCATCCTTATGTTGGTATATGCAGTTAGAGCGGAGCAAAATCAACTCATGGAATGATTTGGCTAAAGCTTTCATCAAACAGTATAAATACAATATGGACATGGCTCCTGGCCGCTCCCAGTTGCAAGCCATGGTAAAAGGGAGCAATGAAAGCTTCAAAGAGTATGCCCAAAGATGGAGAGAGATTGCAGCCCAAGTGGAACCTCCGCTATCTGAGAAAGAGATGGTTACCACGTTCACTGACACACTTCAACAACCCTTCTATGATCTGATGATGGGAAATGTCTCTTCAAGCTTCTCAGACCTAGTTGTTGTCGGAGGAAGAGTGGAAGCCGGGATAACAAGCGGAAGGATTGGTAACCTCGAAGCTCAACATCCATTGCGCAGTATAGGTCAAGAGAGGGAAGAAGATACAAATGATGCTCATCACGACATGCACTGGGGCAGTGGGCCACTCCATTAAGAATTGTTGGGCTCTGATCAACACCAAGTGGTAAAACTTCAAGGAATAGCCCTGTTTAAACAACCTTCATTTGTTTTTACGCTTTGCCCGAAGCCCTGGGGCATATCTTGTAAAAGGCCCACTTTGTTCCCATCTTTTCAATACATCAATGAAAATGCAATTTGAATTTTTCAACTTCCCTTCTTGATACATGGTCAATCCGGGATAAAAAAAAGTAGTTAAGAAAAATATAAAAAAAAATGGTAAAGCAAATGCACAATTATCAAAAATTAATTTTTGTGAAAATTTGAGCAATAAGGTTTTGAGATGAAGTTTGGCCGTTTTTCTCTATCCAACAATATAAAAAATATTTATCCCTTGCTACCCCTTTTGAGCCTAAAAAAAAAAATCTTTCAAGTACCATAAACAAGGATCACCCATACATTGAAGGCTAGCACAATAGTCCATTAAATTTTGTCTGTTAAAAAAAAGCAAGCAAGCAAGCAAATATCAAATGCAACGTATCAAGACGCTTGTAAGGAAAAATGAATAAAAAATGCAAAAGCAAAACAAGACAATTGTGCTAGCAACCATCAAAATACATCTTGGCACTAAAGATCCTTGTTTTCATAAACCCTTAAATACTTTTTGAGCCTGAAATATCCTTTCTTTCATAGCCCTTAACCCTTGGCCACGTTACAACCCTAATAAAGTCCATTCTGATCAAAGTCCAATTGCTCATATTTTCTCAAAACTTGATTTTTGAAAGAGGAAATCCATATAAACTCCTCGGTGTAGTTGCTTTACCAAAAAAAAAAGAGTATAAAAGAAAAACTCGCTAGACTGAAAACCCAAAAGGGCAGGTCTAGACAAAAGTTCGAGCAACCCGCTAGGTTGAAAACTCGCAAAGAGCGGCCTGGGCAAAAGTTAGGGTCAAATTTACAAACATGTCAACCCAGATTGGACCTCACAAATCTAAACATAAGTCAAGAAGCTGGGGGCAAGAGCTGAGCCCATCGTCTACAACCTTCGCATTCAAGATTTCGTTCCAGTTTCAGAACTACATAAGGTGATCCGCGTCTCTACATATATCCTTCCTCACACGGCTGGACGAAGGCCAAAGGGACACTGAAAAGTCTCTATGGATTAAAGTTGTCAATCTAATCCTCCCAAGGGCAATCAAAGCATGAAGCTGAAAATTTGAGGATCCATAAAATGATTTATCAAGGGGTAAATATGCAAATCTGGTGCAGTACAAAGTCAACCATTCGGACAAGCAATCCGACAGAAAGTTATCATCCCACGAGTCTAGGGGCAGTGTCCTCAAAAGGAATTCGGGGAAATCAAAAAATCTTTCGAAGCAAAATAATACTCATGCATAGCATATCATTCATTGCATCTTGCATAATCATCAATGCTTTTGGGTTCACCGCCCGCCTAAAAAAAAATCCTTACTCCAAAAGCAAAAGCAGCACTCATGCATGACATACCATTCATTGCATCTTGCATGATCATCAAAGTTTTTTCAGGTCCATTGACCCACCCTCTCCAATGTTGCATACAGTTGGTCTGTTGTTACTCAATAAGAAGTAGTACTCAACCTACCCGATCCACTTATTAGCAAGAGTTAGGAACCTGTCCTACACCTTGTTGGGAATCTGACCCACCACCTTGGGAATCTGACCCAAGCTTTTAGTCGGGAACCTGACCTGCATCTCGGATCTTCCTCAATTATGGAAATTGATCCGTACCTTTTAGCAAGAGTTAGGAATCTGACCTATACCTTGCTGGGAATCTGACCCACCACCTTGGGGATCTGACCCAAGCCTTTAGTCGGGAACCTGACCCGCGTCTCGGATCTTCCTCAATTATGGAAATCAATCTGTACCTTTTAGCAAGAGTTAGGAATCTGACCTATACCTTGCCAGGAATATGACCCGAACCTATATTGAGTGACAGAGAAACTCATATCACGGACATTCCTTAAAGTAAGGCAGTTAATCCGTACCTTTTAGCAAGAGTTAAGAACCTGACTTACCCTTGTTGGGAATCTGACCCAAACTTGTGTCGAGTGACGGATAAGCTCGTACCCTGGACGTTCGCCCGTGATAGGGAAACTAGTCCATGCTTTAGCAAGAGTTAGGATTCTGACCTACACCTTATTGGGAATCTGACCTGAACAAATATTGAGTGACAGAGAAACTCATATCGCGGATCTTCTTAAAATAGGGTAGCCAATCCGTACCCTTTAGCAAGAGTTAGGAACCTGACTAATCCCTTGCCGGGAATCTGACCCGAACTTGTGTCGAGTGACGAAGAAACTCGCGCCCCAAACTTTCCCTAAACAGGGAAGTTAATCCATTTTGTAAGAGCTAGGAACCAAACCTATACCGAGAATTCACTAGGAATCAAACCTAAAATCTCTCACCAATTTCTCAAGAGCTAGGAAACGAGCCTATGCCTTACTGAGAATTCACTAGGAATCAAACCTAGAATCTCTCACCAATTTCGTAAGAGCTAGGATCCAGACCTATGCCTTACCGGTAATTTGCTAGGAAACCGAACCTGGAATCTCCCACCCATTTTTGTAAGGGCTAGTCATACATATGCCTTACGGGAAATTCACAAGGAAACTGAACCTAGAATCCTCACCAATTTTGTAAGGAGGCATAGTCATAACTATCCCTTACTGGGAATTCGCCAGAAAACTGAACCTGGAATCTCCCGCCAATTTTGTAAGGAATCATAGTCATACCTATGCCTTACTGGGAATTCACTAGGATACTGACCTTAGAATCTCCCACCAAAGTCGGGAACCAATCTCGCAATCTCAAACCACTTGTTTCGGACAAAATTAGAGTCCTTTATCCTTAATTACCTTTTACGACGAATGCACGAAGACCTTCGAGTAAAATGTAATTAAGGAGGGGCAGCTGTAGTACCCTAATTTTGTCCGGGCTTTATTTATTTATTTTATTTAATTAGTTTTGCTTGCTTACTAAATTAGTAGTAATAATGACATCTTGGTCTCAATAATTAAAAAGAAAGAAAAGAAAAAAAAAGAGAAAAAATGAAAGGAAAATGAATAAAAAGGAAAGAGGGGTGCAAAATGATGAAACTGGGGGTGCTACTAGCAAACTGCACCCATTTCATGCACTCAGCCCAGCCCAACGCTCTGTCTCTCACCATCTACTTCACGCACGCCCCCTTTTTCTCCTGCGCACCTCCTAGGCTTTCTCTCTCGCTACTCGCACCACGCCCTGTTCCCTTTGCACCCCCTATCCCATGCTTCCTACCACGTGGCCCAAACACACACACCAAGCCCAGAACCCAAATCCCATTAACCCTAATTTTAGCCTAACCCTCACTTCCCTCAGAAATGAGCAGCCGCACCTCCCTCCTCAATTCTCGCCCTCTCTCCCTTTCCCCATCATCCTTCATTCTTCTCCTTCTCTCTTGCCTACAATCATTCCTCCTTTTCCTCCTCCTCCTTCTTTTCTCTTCCATCACCACAAACCCTAACCTTGAAAACCCTAGTAGCCGCGATCTCCATATCTCCCTCAAATCTTTTCTTTCTATTTTTTCTCCACTATAACGAACCAATATCTTTCCAATCTCCCATGATTCGGTCTATATTCAGTCAGGATCTCGAAGAAAAGGAGAAACTGTATGAAAATCCGGGAGTATCTTCTCCTATTCTTTTTTATTCTCTTATTTCGTTTTATTTTTATATAGCTTTTCTGATTTGCTTTTTTTTTGGTGACAGGTAGAACGAAGGGCTATAAAAAGCCTCTTAGATTCTGGTCTAAAAGGAAAAAACCCAGGAGTGAAACAGAACCCGAGAGCGAACCTAGAAGGAAAAACAAGGCTGAAGAACACTGAAACAGAGGAAGCAAACGAGACAGAGTGAAGGAAGAAGAGAGGAAAAACCCGTGAGGCTAATTAGATCCCAAATTAAACATTATTTAGTCTTAGGTCTTTTTTTATCCCCTCTCTTTATTGTTGTATAAGTTTTTTGGGAAAGGCTTAAACATAGGTTTCATCATCTTCTCCACTTTATTTTGTTTCTTCTGTTCATAAGGCTTTGTAATAGAGACACATTTTAAAGATTGAAATTCGTTCACCTTCTCTTATTTAATTTATTATTCGCTCTTTTTTTAGATTGTGGTTGTGGTTATGTGATTCTGATTTTTCTTCTAATTCTGCATCATGTAAGGATCGAAATTAGGGTTAGGGTTTGGCCTTCCAATCGGGCCAAACCCTAGGTAGGGACCGAATTGTAAATATCTTGTCATGAGGGGTATAAAAGCAAAGATTGAGTTTCTGAAGTTTATTCCTAATTTACACGTTTTAAAAAAATAAAATAGAAATAAACAAGTTAATGCAATAAATAAATATATTCTTGTTTTATTTAGAATTTAGAATAATAATAAATGTTGAGAAAAAACTTGTTATTTCCTTTCTTTAATTCTTTTACATTATTTAATAATAATAATAATAATAAAAACAAAAAGATTGCTTCTGGACGTTTTCTTTATTTAAACACGTATTGAATATTTAATTTATTTTTTTTGCTCTGCATGAGTTTAAGTCTGAGCAATTAATATTCAGTGTCATTTTTAAATAAAACGGTGACAAACAAATTCATATTTTATTTCTAGGATTTTTTTTGGGAATAACTCGTTCAAAGGCAAACAAATTTTTCTAAACAATTAAAGGTACCATTTTTATGGGTGTTTTAGAGGTGCTAATACATTCCCTATGCGTAACTAACTCCCGAACTCAAATCTGGTTCAAAAGATCTTTTTCTTCAAAATAATTCAAAGATAGGTTTTCCAATGTTTCTTAAAATAAATATTGCTGGCGGCTCTATTTTTTAAAATTTTTGGGGAGGTTGTCACAAAGTGATTTAAATAAATCAAGATCAAAGTAAATTTGAGAGTCAATATTTAATATTAATTCATGGTTCAAATATCGTCGAAAAATTCTAACGAAGTTTCGTCGCGTTTCGAATCGCCGGGCAGTTTTGCCGTAGATAAAATTTTAAATGAACCCCGATTTTGATGAAAATCGAATCGTAACTTGTCGTGATTATTTTGAATGTTTGATATGATTTTTATTATTTATAATAAAATAATATCACACGGTGAATTAATTTCTCGCTAAATTAATTTTCGCGATTTTATCGGCGGGTAATTAATCGGTAACGCGATTATTCTACGCCGTGTTTTAGCAACCCTTATATTTTAGAATTAGAGGGTAATCATGAGAGATGTGAGATTAGATGTGTAGGATTAGATGATGTGATTAGCATCTCATAAAGTTGCTAGGTGTCATATTGTGTATGATTAATTTGAAAATTCCTTTTTACTAAACTATTTTTTTTAACTATGTCTTAAATTGTTTTTAAGCAAAATAAAAAAAGAAAGGAGCCTATATGCAGCCCCCCATCGTGATTCCCTCTCTCTACCTCATTTCAACTTCTTCTTCTTCATTTCCTAGAGTGAGGAAAAAAAAAAGCTTGAAGCTCCATGGTCACCAACCTCCATTTTCTTGCATTTTCAACCTCCAACCTTCATCATTCTTGCACCTAGGCTCAACTTCTACTTGAATCATCACTTCTCAACCCTCCAAGCAAGGAGGAAAAACTGATTTCCCTCCCCCCAAAACAGCCCCAAAACCGTGAGCTAGGGAGGAGGAGTGGTGGTGGTTTTCTCTCTTTTTCTTCTTGATTTTTATGCTTAGTTAAATGTTGTTTTGTGATTGTCTATGATTGAACGAAAGAGATGAGCATGTAAGTCCCTACTCTTGAGAACCCTAGGCACAATTCAAAGGGAAAAAGAGGGGTAATGTGATCTTGAGGTTCAATCTTGCCATTAGTTGTTTGATTGAGTTTAATTTATGTTGTTGTTGATGAATGGGAGTAGTAGTTTGGAACTAGCATGTTAAAGTGGTTGCTTTAGGGTTTGAACCTATTCTTGAAGAGGTGAAAATGTGGGTGTTGATGGTTAAGACATGTGATTAATTGTTGTTTCTATCTTGCTATGTGTTAATCTTGTTGTTGTGGTTGAAAGTTTTGTGTTAGAAGCATGATTAGGTATTTATTTAGAAATTTGAGACTCTTGAAATGTTGTAAAGCATGCCTAGACTTGTTAGTAAATTGTTTCAAGGTGTTTAATTGTGGTTTTATGAGAAAAAGAATTGATTAAAATGGTGTTAGTAGTTGGTTTTGTTTTGAAATTGATTTGGTGGAAAAACTTGGATTCAAGAGGTAGTAAAAAGGTTATTGAAAATTCTTATTTATTGGCATTGAGAAAATGGGTTTTGAATGCTTGATTAAGTTGTCTTTATGTACTAGTTGTATATGAAATTAAATTGAGTCTTGCTTTTGAGTTATTGGCATTGTTAATATCATGGTTGAATAGTTTGAATCAAAAGAAAATTTGAAAGGTTCTTGGAAACTTTGCTCTTGAAGTATTTGAAAATATTTTGGATTATGTTTGAAATGTACTTTGAATTATGTCTTGAGGATGACTTGATGTTTTGATTCCTTGAAGTGTAATTGAATGACTTGAAAATGGTTTGTTAGATTGTAAAAATGAAAGTTTTGCAAATTTTTTTGAGAAAAAGGGTGAAGGCCGAGAGGCCATAGGAGGTGTTGGAAGGAAATTATTTAGTATGAACTTGTTTAAATGCTTGCATGAGATGTGTTTTAGGCTTTTGGAAATGTATGAAAAAAAATGGTTAATTGATGTATGCTTATTTTAAGGTTTTCAAGGAATTAAAGATATGTGTTATGTTAACCTTTTAAGAAATGATTTTAAATTTTTAAAAACCTATTTCTTTCAAGTTGTTAGTAACTAAATGCTTGAGTGAATACTTAGTTAGAAAAGGGTTAGATTTTGAGAGCCTAAGTTTCTAGTTAGTTCTTAGAATTGTGCTAAGTTTACGTGCGACGTGGGCTCGAGGCGTGAGGTACCACACTAGCAACTAACTGTGGTAAGGACACTTCACATTATATACTTTATATAGTGTAGTGTGAGTAAGGGCAACTTATATATTGATAGGAATTAAATTTTCAAGTATTTATGCGAAGAAGTCTGAGAACCTCAGGGTTCGAAGTGAGGGTCTTGTACCCCTTCGTTTTACTGCTTTTTTATATACTGATTATTTAGTGGGCTTGTCTGCAAGTGGTTGGCAGTTGTCCCCAACCCCCCACACTTGTTTGATTTCCTCTCTGTCAACTCCACTGAGTTGCAGAGGGATGAATTTAATTGTCGATTTCCGTTGTTTGCTGAGTGGTGATTGGTTGAAATGAATTGCTTGTACTGCTAAACTGTTTCACATTATATTGAGCTTGGTATGAATATTATTTGATATGCGGTTAAATAATTATTCAATTTGCTTCGTGAATTATCGTGTGCGGCGACCTATTCATTGGAGTGCGAGAGTTTAGTCAAGTCGTTGAGTTGTCGTGACCTTTTTGAGCTTTGATCCGATTAACCTAGGGTGCTAGGATCCCTTAAACGGCTCCAGCTGGTTTTTCGACAGCTTAGCTAGACGTCGAAGCGTCAAGGAACCTGAGCTAAATGTCCTAGGGTGAGCGGAGAGCCCAAGGCTAAGCCCAAGGCTATGGCTGGTATTCAGTGGATGGATCGACGTTACTTTCCAGAAGTTGTCAAGTGTCATGAGGATATGAGTCTTGAGTTGAGTCTTGTGAGAGTCTTGAGTTGCGTCTTGAGTACTGTGCATATAGTTCTTTTTGCCTATTGTTATGATTGTTGTTCCCTGATTTATTGAGAAGTTGACCATTTCCCGTGGTGCCCTTAACCAATGATTGTGACCCAGGCGATGACGAAGAGCGTGCTGATACCGGTGATGAGGACATCGTCGGAGATCATCTCTTATTTTCTAGACATTGAGATGCCCGCGGCGATGGAGTTTGACCCCATCTCCTGTCGCGTTGTTTATACTGAGGATGTTGTACAGAGCTTCTGAGAGGGTGGTATGGTTGTGAGACAGGAGACTTCACGGCGCACAGTGAGTTTCCCGATTCGGATGACACAGGTGGTTGACGCTTGGCGAGCTATTCAGGGAAAGAGGACTATGCCAACATCATTTTCCTCACCAGAGGGACCCCTCGAGATCCCGAGGCGCACTGCTTCCCGACTTGCTTCCCGAGGACGAGGACCGAGGGTTCGATGGACCGCTCGTAAGAGCGTGATTAGACATGGGAGAGCTTGAGCTGTTACTCCGAGTTCTTTGGCAGAGACTGAGCTAGAACCAGCAGCAGAGCCGGCCTCCCCCATGCTTGATTGGACCCTTACTCCGCTGGTGGACCCTCCTCATGTGTGTACTGTGTGCAGAGAGGTGGGTTGTAGCGGTGCAGGTGCTGCGGAGGATGTGCTAGCAGGAGAGGATGTGCTGGAGGACGTACCAGCGGCTGTACCTTTTATTGATCTGACTGGAGAGGACCCGATGGACGATGAGGAGGAGGAAGATCCATCTAAGGATCCGGATAGTTATCTGTAGTCGTCTTGTTGTCTGACTATCTGTTTATGTTATTTTGGATGACTGTAGTATTTGTTTTGGTGTACAGTTTGTCTGGTGACCAGTCGGGCTTGATGGATGTTTTTTGTATTACAGGGTAGACTGGTGGTTTACTTTTGGAGCAGCCTCCTGTGTGGGTGTGTACCGAAAGTACCCCCGGGGTATGATTGCTCTCATGAGGGTCTTCATACCATAGGTGTATGTATTCTCTCGTACATTTTCATGCACTGCTTATTTTGTACGTTCTGTTTATGTAGACTTGGTTATGTATATATATGTATGTATTTCCAATGCTTGAGTCTTGTGTCTTAGTTTGCACCATGTATCGAAACGATGTGACAACTCTATGTGTACTTTGCGGATGTGACTGTTTTTTAAAAAAAAAAAATAGACCACATTTTCCAAAGGACACAATAGCACTATTTTAAAAAAATGCATCGCATACAGGTTTAATTCTAGTTTAGTAGCGGTCCAAAAACGGGTCGTTACAATAGTGGTATCAGAGCCGTTGGGTTCTAACCTGACTGTGCATAGGAAACTTGGATCTGGTCACCGTGTCGGTTTATGTTTGTCGGGTAAATAGTCGTGTTGTATTGTTATTGTTTGTTGAGTGAAGCAAATTGTTGCTTGAAAATTGTTTGAATTGTTTCTTGATTGAAGCAGTGTGTGTTAACACATTCTTGATTTTGAGGTTCTGATAGGTTTTTGGACCTTGGAGGACCCTTATGCCACCTCGTAGAAACCCTACGACAGGATCGGATAACCCCAACATGGAGCGAGCAATTCAAGCAATGACGGAGATGGCGGCGGCTATGGCTCAACAATCGGCTGCTGCGACTCAACAATCGAATGCTATGGCTCAGCAGACTGGGGCATTGACCCAGCTGAACCAGCAACAACAGCATATAGCTGAGAGGAATACGGATGCTAGAGGATTAGCTGACTTCCGTAAGCACGACCCACCAAAGTTCTATGGCGAGCCGAATCCAGACAAGGCAGATCTTTGGATGCAAGAGATAGAGAAAATCTTCGAGGCACTCCATTGCCCAGGGAATGTTAAGGTGGACTATGCAACCTAGTTGCTGCTAGGAGATTCCGAATACTGGTGGAAGGGAGTGAAGCAGACTTTGACGGAAGAGCATCGTGAGATTACTTGGGAAGTTTTCCACAAAAAATTTATGGACAAATATTTTCCTGATACTGCAGGAGTGGAGAAAGAGCAAGAGTTCCTCCGACTACAGCAAGGTAGCATGACGGTGTCGGAATATGCTGCTAAGTTCGAATCACTTGCAAGGTACTTTCGTCCGTTTCGTGACCGAGCTGACCAAGGATGGTTGAGTGAGAGATTTCAGCGAAGATTAAGGTTCGACATTCAGAAGTCTGTGACGTCTTTAAGAATCAGGAATCTTCAAGAACTGATTGACAGGTGTGTTGAGGTGGAAGTTATGAGAATCGCCAAGAGGAGTGGTACAGGGGGACCAGTGAGACCACAGAGTGCAGGACAGAGGTTTGCTCAGAAGGGAAAGTAGCAGAAGAAGTCGTACAGTCGACCTCGAGGGAACAACAGTAAAGGCCAGTATCGCCCGATGGCTCAGAATACGAGAGGCGGGAGTCAGACTAGCGCCGATGTGACTTGTTACCATTGCGGTAAGCCAGGACACTATGCAAGCAACTGTACTGCGAAGGATGATGTGTGCTTCAACTGCAGGAAGCTGGGACACTTCGCTAAGGATTGTCAAGCACCTAAGGCTGATCCGGCAATGCACGCAGCAAAGGCAAAAGGGAAGCGTCCGATGGCCAAAGGCAGAGTCTTCTGCATGAGTGGTGAAGAGGCAGAGCAGACTGATGATCTCATTTAGGTAGATTGTGAGATTGAGGGTAAATCCTTAACCGTCCTTTTTGATTCCGGTGCAACCCACTCTTTTATTTCCTCGGATTGCATAGATCGGTTAAAATTGACTGTGACTGCCTTACCTTTCAAACTACTAGTTACTACCCCAGCTGCTAAAACCTTGGTTACCAATACTGCATGCCTTAATTGTGTAGTGGTCATCCAGGGTAGAAAATTTGTGGTTAATTTGGTCTGTTTGCCACTTAAGGGTCTAGATGTCATTCTCGGAATGGATTGGTTGTCTCACCACCATGTCCTTTTGGACTGTGCCCGAAAAACAATAGTTTTTCCTGATCTTGGAATTTCCAACTACCTATCTGTTAATCATATTGGTGTTTCATTGAAAGAGAGAACTCAGGAATACGTGTATTTGGCTAGTTCAGAAGTTTCTCAAGAACTCGAGTTGAAGAATGTTCCTGTGGTTTGCGACTTCTCAGATGTTTTTCCCGAAGATGTGTTGGGATTACTGCCAGCGAGGGAAATCGAATTCTCCATCGATTTGCTTCCAGGAACAGGACCGATTTCAATAGCGCCCTATCGGATGTCTCCAGTCGAGATGAAAGAGTTGAAGTCTCAGATTGAGCACTTGGAGGCGAAGCAATTCATACGACCGAGCGTGTCACCTTTGGGAGCTCCAGTGCTGCTGGTGAAGAAGAAGGATGGACGATCAAGATTGTACATGGATTATCGTCAACTCAACAAAGTTACTGTGAAGAATCGGTATCCGTTACCGTGTATCGATGATTTGATGGATCAACTACGAGAAAAGCAGCTTTATGCTAATCTTTCTAAGTGTGAGTTCTGGCTCGAAAAGGTGAATTTTCTCGGACATGTGATAACCAAGGACGAGATAGCTGTGGATCCAGCCAAGATTGAAGCTATGTTAGGATGGGAACAGCCGAAGACTATAACAGATATCAGAAGCTTTGTTGGTTTAGCAGGTTACTACCAGAGGTTTATTGAAGGTTTTTCAAAGATCGTAGCACCGCTTACACGACTTACGAGGAAGGATCAACCGTTCGCTTAGACCGAAGAGTGTGAATTCAGTTTCCAGAGGTTGAAGGAGCTTTTGACGACAGTGCCTGTGTTGATTTTGCCTCAATTGGAAGAGTCTTACGAGGTTTACTGCGATGCGTCACACCAAGGATTAGGATGCGTGCTAATGCAACATAGGAAAGTTGTGGCTTATGCCTCGAGACAGCTCAAGATTCACGAGAGGAACTATCCTACGCATGATTTGGAGCTTGCTGCAGTGGTTTTCACATTGAAGATTTGGAGACACTATCTCTATGGAAGTACGTTCACTGTTTACAGCGATCACAAGAGCCTAAAATACTTGTTCGATCAGAAGGAGCTTAACATGCGACAGCGAAGATGGATAGAATTTTTGAAAGATTACAACTTCACTTTGGAATACCATCCAGGAAAGGCGAACATGGTAGTTGATGCACTAAGTAGGAAGAGCGTTTTAGCTTCAGCAATGATGATCAAGGAGTTGGAGATGCTAGAGAAGTTTCGAGACTTGAAGTTGAACGTGGAAGTGTCACCGGGGAAGCTGAAGTTTGGAATGCTCACCATTTCTAATGGATTATTGGATGAGATTAGGAACCATCAAACTGATGACAAGCTACTACAAGAGAAGGTTGAACTGGTAGCACGAGGAAAAGCGACATAATTCAAGATTGGAGCGGACAACATCTTGAGGTGCAACGGACGTGTGTGTGTGCCTAATGTGGCGGGATTGAGGAAGTTGATTCTAGATGAAGCACATAAGAGTGGATTGAGTATTCATCCGGGAGTTACGAAGATGTACCAAGATTTGAAGAAGCATTTTTGGTGGCCCGGAATGAAGAAACAAGTGGTAGAGTTTGTGGCTTCCTGTCTTACTTGCCAGAAAGCGAAGGTAGAACATCAGCGACCAGCAGGGATGCTACAGTCACTTGACGTACCTGTGTGGAAGTGGGATAGCATTTCTATGGATTTCGTCGTGGGATTGCCAAGAACGCAGAAGAAGAATGACCCGATTTGGGTAATCGTTGACCGAATGACTAAATCTGCTCATTTCTTGCCGGTGAGATCGACTTACATCGTGGAGAAGCTGACAGAGATCTACATCGCGGAGATTACGCGACTACATGGCGTACCTTCTTTTATTGTTTCTGACTGAGATCCGAAGTTCACATCTCACTTTTGGAGGGAATTGCAAGAAGCGATGGGAACCAAGCTCAAACTTAGCTCAGCATATCACCCTCAGCAAAGGATTCAATCACTAGAAGACTTGCTGAGAGCGTGTACGTTGGATCACAAAGGAAGTTGGGACGATGTCTTACCGCTAGTGGAGTTCACCTACAATAACAGTTTTCACGCGAGCATCGGTATGGCACCTTACGAAGCGTTGTATGGACGTAAGTGTCAAACGCCTCTTTGTTGGTACCAGAATGGTGAGAGCTCTGTTGTTCGACCAGACATGATTCAACAGACGACCGAGAAGATCCGATTGATCAGAGATAGGATGCGGACGTCTCAGAGTCGACTGAAGAGTTATGCGGACCAGGGTCGCCGACCGTTAGAGCTTGAAGAAGGAGAGCATGTGTTCCTCCGAGTTACACCTATCACTGGAGTTAGTCGAGCGATCAAATCCAAGAAACTTACTCCTAAGTTCATTGGACCTTACCAGATTCTTCGTCGTATTAGTCCAGTGACATATCAGATTGCCTTGCCACCCTTCTTATCAAACATTCATGACGTCTTTCACGTCTCACATTTGCGAAAATATGTTTCCGACCCTTCCCATGATATTGAACCGGATGTGATTCAACTAAGGGATGACCTATCGTTCGAAGCGTCACCTGCAAGGATTGTCGATCGAAAGATTAAGCAACTAAGGAATAAAGAGATCCAACTTGTCAAGGTCGTGTGGGATCAGAAGACCAGAGATGCCACGTAGGAGCTAGAGGAGAAGATGAAGAACCAATATCCAGAACTTTTTCTCGGTACGTATCTTACTCGTAGTTTTGAGGACGAAACTATTTTTAGAGGGGGAGTATTGTAACACCCGTATTTTTACGGTACGTTATCTAGGGTTATTATAGTGTATTTTGGTCGTATTTATACTCCGAGTTCTTTGGCAGAGCCTGAGCCAGAGCCAGTAGTAGAGTCGACCTCCCCCATGCTTGATAGGACCCCTACTCCACTGGTGGACCCTCCTCATGTGTGTAGTGTGTGCGGAGAGGTGGGTTGTAGCGGTGCAGGTGCTGCGGAGGATGTGCTAGCAGGAGAGGATGTGCCGGAGGACGTACCAGCAGCTGTACCTTTTATTGATCTGACTGGAGAGGACCCAATGGACGCTGAGGAGGAGGAGGATCCATCTGAGGATCCGGATAGTTATCTATAGTCGTCTTGTTGTTTGACTGTCTGTTTATGTTATTTTGGATGAATGTAGTATTTGTTTTGGTGTCTGATTTGTCCGGTGACGGTCGGGTGATGGGTGCTTTTGTATTCTGAGGGTATTGGTGGTTTTCTTTTGGAGCAGCCCCCTGCGTGGGTGTATGCCGGGAGTACCCCCGGGGTATGATTGCTCTCATGAGGGTCTTCATACCATAGGTGTATTCTTTCGTTCATTTTCATGCATTGCTTATTTTGTACGTACTGTTTGTGCAGACTTGGTTATGTATATATATGTATGTATTTCCAGTGCTTGAGTCTTGTGTCTTAGTTTGCACCATGTTTCGAAACGCTGTGACAACTCTATATGTACTTTGCGGATGTGACTGTTTTTAAAAAAAAAATAGACCACATTTTCTAAAGGACACAAGAGCACTATTTTAAAAAAATGCATCGCATACAGGTTTAGTTCTAGTTTAGTAATGGTCTGGAAACAGGTCGTTACATAGCACACTACGTATGGCTGAAACCAACAGTAAAAATGTTTTTAAGTTAATGTCTATGTTACTGAGTTTTATAAACTCACTATGTTGGGGTGTTGTTTTCAGGTACAAGCTTGCAGGAAAAAGCGCAGAGCATGAAGTTATGCTCGGTCTTGCCTTCGCGGCGAGACCTTTTGAGTTAATACCAGATCACATGTCGTCTTTTAATTCTTAAGTTTTAATTTTGAGTCGAGTCATTTTAATTATGAGTTTTTGTAGTTATTCGAAGTTGGTTATGCTTTTCTGTAGAAGTCCTTTGGTTAACAAATGTTGTTTTAAGTCCTTTATGTAATAGTTTATCCAAATATTTTATTCAGCTAGAATATTATTTTACAAAAGGATTTATCTTAGAACTTTAATATGTAAAGTGAGAAATTTTCCGTGTTTAACCTTAATATTTGTTTAATTTAGTAAGTAACAATCTGATTAGAGTCAGGTCGTTACACTATGGTATCAGAGCAGTTCCACTTTATCGGACTGTGAGTTATGAGTCTGGAAGTGATCCAGTATAGGAAAGTGTCAGTTATGCCTGTGAATCCGATTTCTCTGAGTTCTTTTTACAAATTGTTGGGGCAGGCCACCTCAAAGATTTGTCTAAGGAATGAAAGGAATGAAGACTAGCAGAGAGTAGTCTAAGTCTGATCTCGTTTACGAGACTTCCTCAAATATGTATGTGTTTATACATAGAGTTTTAGAATTCCGTAATGATCGATTAAATGATCAAAGTAGTCACGGGACCAACAAGTGTATTATAAGATGCCCTTAGGGGTGCTGGGACCTATGAATAAAATGAGAATGTTTTGGTATTAGTAAATACTCAAAATTCAATCATAGGAATTTCTTTTATATGAAATTACGAAGCTTTGTCCTAATATTTGATTTTATAATGTTTGACCCTGTGATGTTAAGTTTCAGGTGGTGTGATAAGTTTTCAATACCTGTAATTGAAAGATGCATATTTGAATATATTTTTCTATGCTTTGATGTTTGAAACATCTGGTCCTTTTGGGTGGAAAAAGGTCAGCCGCTGGCCCCCACACCAACATATGTTTTGAATTTCCTTCATTGTTCTCTCCACGGAGGGGATTTTGAAGTGAGGTATGTTTTGGCTAGCAAATATACGTGAGTGAGTACTTTCGTATTCCTTACCTATATTTGAGAGTCGAGATAGGGGTTATGATCACGAAATGGTCAGTGCCACACCCCGAGTATGAAGTGTTTAGTGCAATGATGAAGTTGGATATTCCCATGTTTACCTAGACCTTAGGATCCTGATAAGTTGGTTGTGTAGTACTTCTAAAGCAGGAAACACGAAGGTTATTTTGCAATATGCTATCATGTGCTGCTTGAATTAGTGTGGTCTAGCAATCCTTGGTAATTCTTTTGTTGTGACCACTTAGTTCAATAGCAGATAGAATTGATGAGTAAGGATTTTAGCGGTATGATTTTAATCAATTAGGATGGGCATTTATACTCGAGTAGGTTTCCAACACTTGTTAACTAGTCAAGTTGTTTGGCCTAACCTGTTATGAATGGATCCTAGATCGGTTAAAATCCTACTATAGTCCGTAAGTGAATTGTAATGTCCTAAGTAGTTAGTGAGAAGGATAAGAAGTAAGATCAAGGTAGACCACCCACTTCAATGCCTAAATTGTAGTAGGGAATCTCGAAGGTGATCAACCCAATGGAGTAGAAGAAACCCTAAGTCTCCTAGACTTAGTAACCTTAGTAGAGTGACTAGCCTAAGCTAGAAGAGTAGACTATAGACTTTGAACTACAAGAATTCTAAGCAAAGTTAAGTTAGCTGGATTCCAAAGATATTAATGTTTGCATTCAATTAAATTGTCCAGTACATGAAGTGAATTCTTTTGACCAATTATAGACTTTATCTTAGCCAAGTAAGGACCTTATTCAGAATGAGACTTAGTCTGTGATCGAGTAGTGAAATCACCTAGTTCACTGGACAATTAGTTCCTCTGTAAGGGTTAATTTCTTCCTGGGTTTTCAATGATTCATATATGGCAGAGTGGATTGTAAGTTTAATTCCAATGGAACCAAGAAGGGGATTAATCCATCAAGTCGAGAAGAGTAGTTGTAAACTTCAACTCAGAATGTACTAGTATGGGTATGATTTAGTCTGTTGGCGTTTAAGGTTAGAAATTATGGCGGATAAATTCGTTGGGATGTGTCTGATGTGATTCTAACTAGTCACTTACAAATAAGAAGGTTCGGCGAATTTTGGGAACAAAATTCCAGAAAGGTTTAAAGTCGTAAGGAAGTAAGTTGCCACCAAATCAGCGGAGACCTAAAGTTATTCACGATTACAAGTACTTTGTCGATTAGTACTTAGTGTAATTTCATCTAGCCAGTTACAAACTGCACCCCAACCGGTCGAGTAATGTTTCTCGGTTAAGGCCTGGTCTGTGACTGGTTAATGCAATCATGATTAAGCTAATTGATCGATGCCTTGTAAGGATGAATCACTTCAAGGTTTTCATGAATGGAATTGGCTATGAGAGATAGTCGCAGTTGTAGTTACGATGTTAGACATAACAATTTTCGAGGGCGAAATTTTTTAAAAGGTGGATAGTAATGTAACACCCCAATTTTCTTAAGCCTAGTAATTAAAAATACTAAGTGAAAAAGAGGATTTAATCCGTAAGCATTAAGGAGGTTAACAACCTTTAATTTTGTGTAATGTAAAGTTGGAACTTGGGGGTAAAATAGTAATTCTACCCAAAAATTAAGGAAGTGTGGTGTAGCACCCCATTTCCGGAGCGCTACTGTGCAACCCAATCTAATGCTGAAAACATTTGATGCTTACATGCTTTCAGTAAAAAGTACTCTTCTGTATTTTGCAACGGAAAATAAGAGTGATTTTTTTTTCTTTCTTTTGAAACCCTTTTCAAAAATGAGACGTAAAGAGTACTACAATTTTCTAAATGATGCCAAATCAGTCTTTTGCAAGTATCAGAGTATATTACATCACAACGAATGCTTCACATACATAAAACATGACATAATCATTTCGCACTGTAGTGAGGTTTTCTAAAAAGAGTGATTACTCTAACAATAAAGACAATATCCTAAGCTAAGCTGGCCAACAACTATAAACCTTACTAGAAAAAATCATTCAGCAGGATCAGAACTAGAGCACAAGGAGGAATCTTCCTCAACTGATTCATTCTTCAACGCTCCTAGAAAGATGAAACTGCAGCAGCTATGGAACTCCATCTGGAAGTGACATCCATAAGAATGCCCAATCCAGCAACAGTGCAAGGGTAAATTCTTTGTCCACGAGTTTATCATAGGGTATGTCGCATGCAAACAATATATATATATATAATACAACAACATGCCTTTATATACATATACATACTTAATAGACCACATGCATCATCATGGTATATCAAGCATTTGCATGTGAACAGACAAATCAATCACAGATCAACGATCAAGTCATCACAATATCAAACATTCTCTAAACTGACTTGATAGTTTGTCTCCTCTTCTACCTTCCCTAGATCATTGGTAATCAACAATCTTCTCCTTTGTTACTTATTAATAAAAGCTGTTATATTCCTGCTATATGTTTCTATACTGAATATGTGCATTCATTGGTGTGTGTGAATGCTCTGGTCATACAGGATTTCAAAGGCTACATTGAATGATTATTCAGAGAAGATCGAAGCCATTGCTTCCAAATTGGTTAACCATGTGGTATTTATTTGTTAACTATCGTATTTTGGAGAGATATTGAAATGGATAACCGAACATTAGCTTAGTTGTAAAATGGGAAACCCATTGTTGAATAGGAAACCCTTAGAAGGAGCATTCTCTCTTTTTTTGCTGAGATTTAATAAACCTATGCAGATTTACTCTCTCTCTCAATTTCCCAGCTTTCTTGCTTGTGGGTTGGTAATCACCTTGGAATTTGGTTCATAACTTAGATTCAAATTCATTTTATCTCTATCCTTTTTTCCCACCTACTAACTACTCAACTATACAACCCTTAGGTTTGTAATGCGATGGAGAACATCATAATGCATTCACTATAGCATGGGAAAAGTGTATATAAAGTACAGGATATTTAATGGCTTGAATTCTTGGAACTTGGTTGGAATGCATCATTGAGGCTGTAAAATTTCCTCCATTTTGGATTTTCCTTGTCATTTATTCCATTTTATTTTGGCTAACTAGGCACACTTTTTGATTGTCTTTTAACCATTTAAATTTTCAGTCTGACATACAAGTATCTGAGAAGGACTTTGAAAGAAATTTTGTTAAAGAAAACCCTTCTGAAATTGAGGAAAAAAAGCAGATACCCCTTTCTTCTGTTGTATAATCTTCCAGCTTAGCATTATCTTTCTTACAAGTTGTATGCTCTTTATGTTTGTAAACTTCTTAGATATATTTTGAGATTGAGAGAGCTCGATTGATCAAGAAACATGCAAAAATTAAGGAAGAACAAGGGCTTATAGCTGAGGCTGCTGATTTGATGCAAGAAATTGCGGTCAGTATAAATTAAGAATGTGTCATATTTACACACCTTTCGTATATCTTTGGTTTTTTGGATGCAACTGATTTGTACAAGCATCTTTTGGTGTAATAGTGAAAGTCAAAAAATGTGTCATACTTGAACTATGTTTATTTGTATTTTCCCCCTGATTAATTATGTAATAGTGAAAGTCGAAAAGCCTAGTAAATATGCTAATGTCACTTCGTTTGATTGTAGCCTTGCTTGATTAGTTTATGTAACCTTAGTTTTTTGGAACTTTTGTAAATGCATTTTGATATTGGATTAAATTTACCTTGAATTAGAATAATTCTTATGAAATTTCTACATTCGTCTGCAGTCTAATTTTGTCCCTATTGGTGAAGATCAAAAGCAGCATTTGGAGTTGACCCGTGACTTAGCTGAACGGGTTAATAATTTATATGGAGGAAGAAAGTGGAAGAAATTAGGCGGGTGAGGACTTGTTTTTAGAGTGGACATAAAAACCATCCACAAGATGTAGTTGGAATTATTTAGCTTCATTTTTTGGTACATATATTAGGAATGATTATTGTACTTACGATCGACTTTTGAAATGCATTAAGTACTCTAACTTTTTATTTTTTGAATGTAATGTTATTTTGGTAAAGAATGATGAGATGATTAATGAAATTTCTTGTCATTACTTAGTTGATGTTAGTGATTATATTGTTATCTTAATAAGTGGTTCTTTTAATAACTATATTTAGAAAATAATTCTCTATGTCCATTTATATTGCCTTATGTAAAAATCGTTCTCTAACAATGCAAAAACCGTTTTCTATACAATACAAAAAACGTTCTCTGTACAAAAACATTTTATATCATCAAAAAAAGCGTTCATTTATCATACAAAACCGTTGTCTATTTTTGCATACAAAAAACCATTGTCGAAAGCAAACCCAATTGACAACGGTTTTATTATGTAAAAACCGTTGCCTATTTTCGCATGAAAAATTGACAACGGTTTTATTAAGTAAAAACTGTTGTCTTTTGACATCTAAAGAGAACGGTTTTTATATGTTGCCATTGACTACAACAGTGTCACACCGTTGTCCTAGAGAAAACAAAAAACTGTTATCTATACACTACCAAAGGCTACGGTTTTATCGTGTTGTTGCCTTTATAAAAAAAACCGTTGCCTATAGAATAGGCAACGCCTGAGAATACCATGGTTGAAAAACCGTTGCCGTTGGAAAAGAAAACGGTTTTTTCGTCTTACGCAAGGTTTTCACACGTAGCAGAAAACTGAAAATGTTGTAGTGCCTCTTGGAGCAAAAGTATGCATTTCGGGACAAAAATGGACAAAAAGGAGTGAAATTCTGAGTTCCTGTGCAGGAGGTATGGCCGCATATACCCTATGTACGGCAGTACATCCCCTGAGATCAGCAAGGGCGTACATATTCACATGTACGGGCCAGCGCCAAAGCTTTTCTTATGTACGGTTGCACATGCCTTAGGTACGGCCGTACATACCTGTGCGTGAAAATCCAAATTCAACAGCTATGTGAAGTACGACCGTACATACTAAGGAAGTACGGCCGTACATAATGGCGGATCAGGCAATTCTGATGGCCTGTTGACCTAATTTTGCCCAACTCTATAAATAGGGGATTAATCCTCATCTGAAGAGGACACTTTTGGAGGGAGAAAAAGGTCAAATCCTAAACTTGGAGCCTGTGAAGCCATCAAGGAGACTTTGGAGCTGAGCCAGGATTCGTCTAAAGACTAGAAAGGATTCCTTCCCAGTTTTCTTTTATTATTCTTGAACATGTTTCTTGTTGGAATTGTTTTTGTACTTTTTGACATGAGTAGCTAAGCTTTCTTCTAAGGTCTTTTGTGTAGTTTGCCTTCGTAGTTCTTTAGCTATATCTTAGTGATTATTCTATTCTATTTCTATACTGAATTTATTATCTATGTTAAAGTCCCTCAGTATTATGGCTGCTTGTGATTTATTTATCTATGTACGAGACGTTTCATAAACTATCGGAGAATCCGGGGTTTTACAAAGGGGCAATAAAGAAACCTTAGGTAATTAAATTGCATGTTTTAGTTAGTTAATCTGTCGGTGGATTCGTGGTTAATTAATGGACCTATAAGGGAATTGGAGTCTTCTATAACAAAACTGATTAAGGGAGGTATATGACCTTTTGACCAATTCAAACTCCTAGGCTATTATAGGACTTAATGCTTTCACACAAGGTTGGTCTTAGGGGAAAAGTTATTGGTTGTCTAAGGATCAGGGCTAATAGGTAGGCGGGGGTTAATAACATAGCGTAAATGAGGAATAGGATAGAATAGGATTAAGAAAGGAACGAACGGGATAAACGAAACCAAGGTGCTAGGCTCTAACTCTATTATTCTCTTAAAAGCTTTTTATGCTTTCTTTTCCATTGCACACTCAAACTAACTATTCGATGATTAAATAATTGAGACACCTAGAGTAGATTAATTTTATCCTTATTCCTTGTGGGTTCGACAACTGGGACTTAAAATCCTAATTTATTACTATAGCTGACCAGGTGCACTTGCCTGAGACGCAACAAGTTTTTGGCACCATTGTCGGGGAGTAATGGATATAATTGATCGAAAAAGGACTCTTAATTAATTTAGGTACTTTTTCATTGCTTTCATTTTTATTTGAAAAAAAAACCAAAAAGATTTTTTATTTCATTTCTTTCTTTTTTGTTTATATCTTCTTCCGCTGGTATAACCTTCGCTTGTTCTTAGAGTGTATTATTTCAGGCCAAAAGCATGGATTATCGAAAGACACTCATGGAATACCTCTCACCTTTGGGGCCAGTAGGGGATAGCATCATTAATCCTGAGATGGAGGCAGAGGACTTTGAGCTGAAGCCAGCGCGAGTTTCCATGGTGCAAACTTCGGTGCGATTCAAGGGAACAGAGTTGGAGATCCCAATGCACATCTAAATAATTAGTGGATAGCGGTCTGATCAAGCACGGTGGAGTGTCGATTGATCTTTGTCGGTGAAACATTTTCGTTCTCTCACTGGCAAGGCAACACTTTGGTTGTCCTCTCTACCTGTAGGATCCATAACAACGTAGGACCAGTTGACCAAGAAATTTCTCAATAAATACTTTCCATCGTCCAAGTCTGCAAGACTCAGAGCAAAAATCTCAAACTTCTCCCAAAAAGAATGTGATTCATTGCATGAAACTTGGGAGAGATTCAAGACTTACTTAGAAGCTGTACACATCATGGGTTTGAAAAATGGCAACTTATCCAAACCTTTTACCGAGGCATCTCCGCTCAGAACAGGACTATGATTGACACATCCTGCGGAGGGACAATCCTGAATAAATTCCCAAAAGATGTCTATACTCTGCTGGAGGATATGGCCGCTAATAGCTGCCTATGGTCCTATGGGGATGATCTGGCCAAAGAAGAGGTCTCTATAGTGCAGACTAGTGCAGAGCCAAGTGAGAAAACAAAACTGGATTTGATTGCCTAACGGCTGGAAACTCTCCTGCAAGCTCAGCCCTTTCTGCAGAACACATGTCTACCAACCCAGGTGGATATGACACATGCAACGGTAATATCTCAGATCAGAGGGGCTAGCTCCGCTAATAAACATATAGATGAGATCCAGCCTAGCATGCAAGATGCAATGATTCGGTACATGGAAAAGGTCGAGCATCCTTGCATTTGGCTGGACCATTCATGATATAAAAGGGATTAGCCCCGTAGTCTATACTCATCACATTTACAAGGAAGAAGACTATAAGCCAAAGGCACTGCCGCAGCGGAGACTGAATCAAAACATGAAAGAAGTGGTTAAAAAGGAGGTAATCAAACTCCTTGATGCAGGTATCATCTATCCCATCTCTGATAGTAAATGGGTAAGCCCAGTTCAGTGTGTACCTAAAAAAGGGGGCACTACTGCTATGGAAAATGAAAAGAATGAATTGATTGCAGTAAGAAAAATTACAGGGTGGGGCATATGCATAGATTATAGGAAACTAAATGACGCCACTGGAAAATACCATTTCCCCCTCCCTTTTATTGATCAAATGCCCGAGAGAGTAGCTGGTCACGCATTTTATTACTGTTTGCACGAGTATTCTGGTTACATGCAAATACCAGTTGCACTGAAAGACCAAGAGAAGACCATTTTCACATGCCCATATGGCACCTTTGCCAATAAACGCATGCCCTTTGGGCTGTATGATGCCCCTGCCACTTTTCAAATATGTATGATGGCCATCTTTGCGGACTTAATTGAGGAACAAGGAGATACAGCTTGTCAAAGTTGTATGGGATCAGAAGACCAGAGATGCAACATGGGAGTGGAAGAGAAGGTGAAGACTCAGTATCCAGAACTTTTTCACGGTACGTAACTCACCTGTAGTTTCGAGGACGAAACTATTTTTAGAGGGGGAGTATTGTAACACGCGTATTTTTACGATGCGTTAATTAGCGCTATTTAGTGTATTTGGTCGTATTTACGCTATAATAAAGCAATTTCTTGTTCTCTAAGAAAATGTATTAATTAAATCAAGAACAAATTAAATTTGAGAGTTAATATTTTATATTAACCCATGGTTCGAATATCGTCAAAAAATTCTAACGAAGTTTCATCGCGTTTCGAATCACCGGGCAGTTTCTGCCGCAGATAAAATTTTAAATGAACCCCGATTTCGATGAAAATCGAAACGTAACTTGTCATGATTATTTTTGAGTGTTTGATATTGTTTTTATTATTTATGATAAGATAATATCACGCGGTGAATTAATTTCTTGCTATATTAATTTTCGCGATTTTATCGGCGGGTAATTAATCGGTAATGCGATTATTCGACGCCGTGTTTTAGTACCCTAAGACTCTAGAACTAGAGGGTAATCATGAGTGATGTGAGATTAGATGGGTAGGATTAGGTGATGTGTTTAGCATCTCATAAAGTGGATTAGGTGTCACTTTATGTGT
This sequence comes from Calophaca sinica, assembly GCA_037113605.1. Classification (NCBI taxonomy): domain Eukaryota; kingdom Viridiplantae; phylum Streptophyta; class Magnoliopsida; order Fabales; family Fabaceae; genus Calophaca; species Calophaca sinica. The sequence continues at coordinate 48,750,883 of CM073733.1, read as the reverse complement.
GAATACTTTTACTTATTTTTCCTAAACTATTACTAACTTAGTATTATTTTTTTTAAAGAGAAAGGAAATAAACCCACCCTCTAATCAGCCCCAGCGTGAGCCACCCCCCTTCATTCTACCTAATTCTTCATTTTTCTTTCTTATATTATTAAGGAAAAAAAAGAGCCAAGTAAACCTTTTAAATATTTGTTTTATTAAAAATTCAATTCTCTCCCTTTTACTTGAAGTACCAGCCGAACCACCACCCCACTCTCTACATCCCATTTCATTTCATCTTCATTATTCTAGTGAGAGAAAACTTGAGAGCTCATCATGGCTTCCTTGCTTCTTGAGTTAGTTTCACTTCCATTCTTCCATACTTCTTGACACTTGATTCTTCTTCTCTTCACCATCATCCATTCCATCATTGAAGCAATTTGAGAGCAACAAACTTCCTCCCATAACAGCCCCCTAGGCCACGAGCAACTAGGAGGAAGAGGTGGTAGTTTTTTTTCCCTTTCTTTTCTTGTTTTGTGTCATGTTGATGGCTTGATTGTGATCCATGATAGAAATGAACACCAAGGACTCCTAATCTTGGAACCCTAGGTGAATTCCTAAGGGTGAAAAAGAGGGAAAAAGTGTGATCTTGGTGAATCAAGAAATTAATTGGTTAAATTAGCTTCTTTGATGTTGTTGTTGTTGTTTTGAGTGATAGTTTTGGAACTAGCATGTTGTTTACTTAGTTTTGTAGACGGAGACCATTCTTGAAGAAGGGGATTAAAGGTATTTATTTTGTAAATCATGCATCTAAGTGTTAAGTAGTATGTTTTAGATAGTTAAATTGGTTATGGAATAGAGATGCATGAGTTAGCATAAGTGTAGTTTATGCTTTGTGCAAAATTGATGCTTGGAGGACTAAAATGGCATGTAAGACTTGATCAAGTGTTTCTAAATTTTAGCATGATTATGACCATGAATGCAATGCTTTTGGAATTCTTGAAATTGGTTTGATTGAAGAAATTTTGGGGAAAAACCTATTCTTGAAGAGTTTGAAAATGGGTTTTGGGAACTTAGTAATTTGGTATAAATTGTTGGCTTATGTGTTAATGGATATATGGCATGCTTGATGAATTTAATTGCTCTAAGAAGTGATGTTTGAAAAAAAAAGGGGGGGGGGATTTGGAAATTTAGTTCTTGAAATTACTGGGAATTATTGAACTACAATTTTGGCATGGGACCACTTGGAGATGATTTATATGTGTGCTGGGATCTTCCATATTAAATTTTGTAATTTTTGGAAAAGTTTTGAGACATCTAGGACATTGTGAACCCAAAACAGTCTTGCTGAAGAAATTATGTCCAAAATCCGAAAATTAAATAATTTTTCTGCACTTATTGGTAATAATTTTTACCCAAATAAAAATATGTTGATGAATATATGTATGTCAAGGACTTGCATAAAAAGTTTCTTAAGAAACGGAGTTCGTTTGATATGGTAGGAAAATTGTTATATTAAATAGCGTAAAAATTGTCAAATTTTGCACCTTTTGAGTACATGTTGACTTTAATTTATTTTGGGAGCTTTGCCAATTTTCCCCTAAATTGGTGTGGGGACCAAGAGCCCTATAGGTCGGGAGAAATTATGGTTGTGTTCTTTTAGCTTTATTAGTTGTGTTGAAGTGTATTTAAGTTTGGCTAAGTTTATGGAAAGTGGTTAATTAGTTATGTTTTATGCTTAGAGTTTCAAGAAAAGGATTTTTTTGAAAGTTAGCATTTTCCTAAATTAAGTGTTATGTGTTATGTAGCTTTTCAAGAAAATGATTTTGGTTCAAAACCTTATTCTTTTCAAGTAGCTAATAACTTAAGTGCTTGAATGAGTTTGGTTAGAAGAAGGGCTAAGTTTGAGTGCTTAAGTGTAGTTAGAATTTATAGATTGTGCTAAGTTGTTCATGGTGATAGGAATCGTGACTCCGGGGACCGAGCGAAGTGGACCCGAGGCTTGCGACATTGCGTTAGCGACTGTCTGTGGTAAGGGCTACTTCTAGACATATCTAAGGTTATGTTTTATATGTTTATGCGTAAGGGCACTTCTAGACATTTGTAGGCTTTAATTGTTGTATGTCCTTGTGTAAGGGCAACTTTTAGATACAATAGGAATTTAATTTCAAGTGTTTATGCGAAGAAGTCTGAGAACCTCAGGGTTCGAAGTGAGGGTCTTGTACCCCTTTGCTTTATTTTTTTGATATAATGATTATTTAGTGGGCTTGTCTGCAAGTGGTTGGCAGCTGTCCCCAACCCCCCACACTTGTTTGTTCCTCTCTGTCAACTCCATCGAGTTGCAGAGGGATGGATTCCTTGATGTGAGTGTTGACTGTTGCTTCGAGCTATGCAATTATTTAATATGCGATTGAATAATGCTGTGAATTGCGTATTGCTTGTTGAATTACATTTCTCCATGCAAACTGCTTTTATTGCTTCAGTTGTCGAATTGCGTTTCTTCATATTAAGCATGCTCTTATTATTTGATATGCGGTCAAATAATCTTGCGTACCACTCTTTGAATATCGTATACGGCGAATTGTTCATCGAGTCTGAGAGCTTAGTCAAGTCGTCGTGACGTTTTTGAACTTAAACCCGAATAACCAAGGGTGATAGGGTCCCCTGAAGGTATGACTTGGGTGATAGGGTCCCCAAAGCTATGGCCGGTGTTCTGAACCGAACCACCGAGGGTGATAGGGTCCCCTAAAGCTACGGCTTGGGTGATAGAGTCCCCAAAGCTACGGCAGGTGTTCGACTGCTTAGTTCACTGTCGTGTTGTTTTTTTAACTCGACCTGAATAACCAAGGGTGATAGGGTCCCCTAAAGCTACGGTTTGGGTGATAAGGTCCCCCAAGCTACGGCTGGTATTCAACAGCTTGTTCGGCGTTATTTCCGGAATTGTAAAGTGTGATGGGAGAGTGTCGTGAGTTGCATTAAGGGGTGTTTGTGTACCTTGTTATCTCTTGTTCTATAGTGGCGTGTAGTTGCAATTGCAGGCATTGATGTATTCTTACTGAATAGTGTGTTCTGTTATGCTGCGTTATATTATATCATGCTATTTTTGGATTATATGGTGTATTTTAAGAAGTTGACCCTTGCCCGTGGTTCCTTCAATTGATGATGGTAACCCAGACGATGACAGACGTGGTGGAGATTCCGGAGATGACGATATTGTCGGAGGTGGCCTTTGACTTTCCGAGCATGGAGATTCCCTCGGCTTGGCGTTAAGCCCCACTCCCGACCGGGATATATATATATATAGGAGGCGTGTTAGAGACCTTCGCGTGAATGGACTGACAAGGATGCAGACGACTTGATGCATAAGACTGAGGAGGACCCGTCAGAAGATTTGAGTAGTGATGTGCAGTGGTTGATTGATGACATCTGTCTACTTTGTATATAGTTTTGGTTTCTGACGGTCTGCATTTTTGGTAGACTTTGCGGGTTGTTTTGGTCCAGGTTTTTACTTTTGAGCGACCCCTGCGTGGGTAACTGCCGGGAGTACCTCAGAAGTATGATTACTCGTGTTAGGGTCTTCATACTTTAGGTGTATTCCTATTTATGCATATTTATTTACTATTTCTATATGTGAAATTCCTTAACTGGCAATCTTTTGGAAGTTATGTATATGTATTTGTGTTCAGTTGTAATGGTCCTTTTACATTTAGAATTCCGTCATGTTTCAAAAAAACTGTTGATACTCTGACTGTGTTTTGTAAAAGGCCTTTGTTTATAAAAAGAAAAAAAATTTACCGCATTTTCCAAAAGACACGAGAGTATTATTTCGAAAACTTCCTTGCATTTAGAGTTTGTTCTAGTTTAGTAGCGCTCCGGAAACGGGTCGTTACAACTACAGTTAAATGAATTGGACGAACTGCGTCTTGAAGCCTATGAGGATGCCAAGCTTTACAAAGAGCGCAAAAAGAAGTGGCAAAATAGGCATACCTTAAAACGTGACTTGCAAGTTGGACAGAAAGTCTTGGTTTTTCAATCATGACTACGTCTGTTCCCAGGGAAATCATGATCTAGATGGAAAGGACCATATACAGTGACGAAAGTCTATCCCTGGGGAACACTAGAAGTCACATCTGAAAGGGGAGAATCCTTCACAATAAATGGCCACTAGGTCAAGCATTTTGAAAAAGGAATACACTAATAGGTGTTTAACACCCCATTGGAAAAATGATAGCTAGTGTCTTAACCATCAGGCTCGTGACATTAAATAAGCACTTAACAGGAGGAAACCTATCCCGTAGAATAGTCGCCTTTATCTAGTTTAGGGTTTTCTTATAGTACCCCTTCATTATTATTACAAAAAAAGGGCATGTACGGCCGTACAACAAATTATGTACGACCGCACTTCACGCGCAGAACCAAAAAAATATAAAAGCTCCAGGATGTAGGGTGCTTACATTCATCTAGTACGCCCCTACATCCTTCATCGGAACCCCCAGAAGCATCTCTGGGCGCATCTTATCCCACCTTTTGCTCTTTTAATTCCAGTTTCTCCAGGTAAGTCTATCCTAACTCTTGTCCTCTTGTTATCTTGTGTAACCTGTGATGTTACTCCTTTCCACCCCATATGGTTAATCCTGTAGAACCAAATCAGGAGTTTTAGGGTAGGAACTAGGGAGATTTACATGCCTAGGACCCGTGGGAATCAGTATTAGAACCACATTCTAGTCTTTTACTGTGTTAAAAATCTGATTTAGGGCTTGAAATTTCTGGAACTGCATGGATGTATGGCCGTACATAGTTAGAACAGACCGTACATGAAGGCTGTACATGCGGTGCTAGGGTTAGGGTTCACTGACACATACGGGCGTACATGCTGATTTGTACGGCCTTACATAACTCCCAAGTACGGGCGTACATGCTTCCAAGTACGGCCATACCTATTATGCATGCTCATTTTTAAAATTTCCTATATTTCTGTGCAGATCAGATGGCTTCTAAGCGCCCGTGATCCGTCGCTGGCAGTTCTTCTCGCGCGTCTCGTGGCATTCCTTCTTATATCCTGTGGGAGATGAGGGATAGATATAAGGAGCTCCAGAGCTATATCACCCACGCGACAAAATTTTTGGATCTTGAGGTCCTTCAGAGTCACAAACTCCGAGGCGAGGTAGAGACACCCCTTCAGCACATTGGATGGCAGGGAGTGGCAGCTATGCAGATCCCCACATTTGTGGAGCCAGTTCTGGATTTCTTGACCACCTGCGCCACTTATGGCCAGGTGAAGGAGGAGGCCACTGAGCATGTTGATGAGGACACAGAGGATAAGCTGATGATTAGGTTCATCATCAGCGAGCACGAGCACAGATTGACCCTAGCCGAGTTTAACATCGCATTATGGTTTAAGACAAAAGACTCCGTCTGGACTCTAGAGTATTTGGATGCCTTCCTAGATATTCCAGATGGTTGGCAGACGGGACCATGTTGGCAGGCCTTGACTGGGGTAGGATGTTATATCCCCAGCAAGGAAAAGGCCAGCAAGATTAGAGAGCTGACAGTTAAGACAGTTCATAGATGGCTCTCCCACTTTATTAGTGGGAAAGCCAAGTGCGATGGCACCGTCTCCAAGGCTTATTTATTTTTACTCTGGTGCATGACGGAGGGCAAGGGCCACCGCTGCAACACATATGTTTCTCCTACGCACAACCCTCCAGACAGGTCGTCACCTGCAGATTAGGAACACCGACCACATTGTGATTGGGGCATTCATTTCGAGGTTGGCCACCCACCTGGGGTTTGTGCCATTGGCAGGCACCACTATAATTTAGATGGAGCTCATTTCCTCTTGCACTATGTGCAACATTAGTGTGTTGCAGAGAGATGGACATGGCCATTATTCGGTGATCCAGCCAAGGGATGCTGAACAGGCGCTCAGCAGGAGCAGGACTAGCAGCCAGCCCCATCACCACCTCTAGTTGCAGACATTCCACAGCCTCATTTGCATTCTTATCAGGATATCATGGCCCGGTTGGACCTGATGCAATTAGGTTTTGACCAGCACCGAGCACAGGTAGATGCCGGATTCCAGGGGATACATCAAAGACTTGGGCCCGGGAAGCGGCGATTCATGACCATCGTTAACCTCCTACAGTAGCACCAGGGACAGCCTCCCCGGCCATAATCACTTTCTTCCTTTTCTTTTAGCTCTTCCTTCATGTTATTTTCCATGTATTTCCTTTTTGTAAATTGTATAAACATCTTGGATACTATTTTTAATATTTTCTTATTTTATCTTTTGTTGCACTAATGTGAATTATTCTGTAGTTCAAGTTTATCGGGAAAAGCACGAAAACATTGTCTAGCTCACCACGACCACATCCATGCTCGAGGCATACTCATTAAAACCCCTGCCACACCAATTTGAGCAATAATTTCACATGGGAGTTTTTTAGTTTACTTTTCCTTTATTTTCCTTTACATTGATTTATGTTTCACTTCATAGTATTGTGATACTCTCTGTGTTTTTGCAGTGAGGACATTGCTTGATTCAAGTGTGGAGGAGAGATATACACCATTACTTTGACTTATGCTTACGTCCTAATTTTTATGATCAAATTGAAAATTTTCTTGAATTTTAAAGACTTGTGTTTTCAGGGAACTGTTACAGCTCAAGCAAGTGCACCTGATCGTAACTCGTAATAATAGTGGAGTATATTTAAGACACCAAATGTCGAACCCACAGGGAATGCACGAGTACCAATGACTTAAATGATTCTATTTTATTAGGCTAACGAAAGTTGTGATGAGAAAGTAGTAAAAGTTAACACATAATTAAAGCAATAAACAAATTAAAAGCAAGAACGGATTAAATGTTATGGGAGGTCTAGGGGAACCGGGATCACCAATACTCTACTCTTGAATTCACTAAATAATTACTACGAGTTTTCTATTATGATTGAAAGCTAATCACCCACTCTAGATTACTAATAACTACCTAGCTTGTACTAGCCTTTCTCCTAACTAATTAGTCTTTTGGTCCAGGAACGTAATTAAAGAAAAGAGCATTAAGAACATGTGGGTTTGTTAATCTAATAACTGATTAGAAACAAGCACTAACCTATCCGGGCTCATAATGCGAGTTCTTTTATTCCTAGAGATCCGTTAACTAATTATGATCCTGTTAACACAATTAAGCTAACTAATTAAAGGTTGATCAGGCCTTATAGGATTAAACACACTAGGGATAAAATATTCAATCAATTAATAGAAACACATAGAATAAAATAGATAAATAACAAAAGTATTGTAAAGGATCCCCCATCACCCCTAGTTATGGATTTAGCTACTCATAATCAATGATAATAACATTAACATAGTCATAAAACCATATGAATCCATAACAAAGAGAATAAATCAAAACCGGGATGCCCTTGCGGTATGACGACGATCCTTAAGCACGGCCTTCGCGTCCTCACAAGCTCGGGTAGCGAATTGGGATTGGCACAAGATCCAAGGAAACACAAATCAGCAGGAAAGGCAAGGAATTAATATAAACTTTCAAAAGAGGGCTCTTGACTTGAGAATTCATCAAAAGGTTCTCAACATAGGCTAAGAAGGTCTATTTATAGTGTTGGATGTAGATTACGTCATCTGGCTTTCAAATCCGCACATTCTGGGACGGGGTATAGCCATACTGGATATATACACGACCGTACCGAACTTTACTTGTGATGTTGGCCCGTACTTGTGCGTGATGCACTTCCTCACATGACCTGTGTACGGCCGTACTATCTTTGGCACGGCCATACTGGACTTTTTCATCGATGCCAGGTGGTACTGGCCAAGGGGGTACACTCCTACTGAAATTCTGACTTAGGTATGGGCGTACTGAAGGACTGTCAGGCTGTACCGCTCGTCCAGTAGTGCTAAAACTCTCCAAAACTTGCCAATTTTTAGTCCATTCTCGCATTTTTTGCTCTGAGTGGTGTCTTTATGATAACTCTGCAAAATAGGACGTAAATGAGTACCTTTATGCTTTGAATGGTGCAAACTGATATGTTTAGGTACTAAAAATGCCCTATAAAAGTAGACAAATTGGTGTGTTAACAAATTCCTACACCTGAGCTTTGCTTGCCCTCAAGCAAATTACTTTGGTAACTATAGTTAAAGAAACTATTTTTCACTGGATGGGGAAAAAAACATAATTATGACAACATAGTGATATCATAAAACATGCCAATAAATAGAATGTCCAATTAGAGGTGTAAGTTCAAATAAGTCAACAATCTGTGATTTTCAAGTCACACTCTCACCAATCTCAAAGTGTTTATAGGCATAGTCAATAACGATCAGATTTTTTAAATGAAGTGACATTACCATAGGCTTGTACATTGACCAAAACTCTACTACTAGAATCTATTTATCATGCAAAAAAGGAATGATGGTATTTCATTGATTGTAATGGGGCCAAGGTAATAATGTCAGGTATGATAAAAGAAAAAAAAAGTCATGCAAAGGGTCAGAAACAAATCAACCAGAAACAAGCAACCTATTTCTTTTTCACTTTAAAGAGCATGCAAGAATCCCCAATTTTCAATCAATATTTTTTGCAATTTCTGAAGGCATTAGCACAATTATAACTTGTTTCTTTTCAATGCTTTTTCTTTTCTTTTTCTTTCCTCCTTTCATTTATTTATGCATCAATTAACCAACTTTTAAGAACTAGGAGGGGAATGAATACTAAGCCTTCTTTTTGTAAGCACATATAAGGGATTCAAAATATTATTCTTTTGATCTTTGCCAATAATTGCTCTAAAAGAGATTTTTCTAAGGTTGCCTTCACAGAATATAAAAAATAGTAACAAGAAGGGTACCAAAGAAATTTAAATAAATACTTTTTAGGCACAAAAGTGGGCAACTAGTGATACAATGTATTCAAAATAGCAGTGGCCTGAAAAATTCTTAAACTTGCCCTTTTTCAAATTTACATGAAAATAAAATCATATTGTCTCAGCACAACTTTTAGAATGCATATTCATAAAAAAAAATATCACTCAACAATGAAAAGAGGCAAAAGCATGATGTGACCTCTTGTTTCAGGCTCAAATCTCACATTTAGTAGTTTACACAGAAAGTTAAAACTCACAGAACTTCAATGCTAATTTTTAGCAAATTCCAATACTAGCAAAGAATTAGTTCAATCACATGTTGTCAGGAAAAAAAATTGTAGCCCCTAAATCAGCAAAAAATTAAAGTTCTTCTATAATTATAAGTAGTAAGCATAGCTTAAGTAATGAGCATAATATAAAATCCCTCCCCACACTTATCTCTCGCAGTGCCCTCGCTGCGACTAAGTTAAAGCAAGCACAAGAAGATAAAGAAATTGAAATAAGTACAAAAGTAAAAAACGTTGGAAAGAGACTCCCCTCTGATAAATATCACGAGCAAAATGGATGGGGATATCGGAAAAAAATATGTTGGTTCATTTCGCAATACCGATAAAGCTGGTAAGCAGGCAGAAGAACTATGCATCACAAAACTCAAAAGTTTAGAAACAAAATAAAACTTCTTATTGACTTCACCATGGTATCTATTAACCATTTGTATTTGTATTAGGGGAAGAAAATAGTTTCTGCTAAGAAAGGAACTTCTGAGGAGTGTACTTCAAGGAGGTTACCCTATGTCGAAGAAGTCCCTTCATCCAGCTCCAACAAGGTAATGAGTTGCAATTTCAAGCTATCTTATTTTGTTTGATTTTTGACAGTAATCTCCTGAGAAATCAAATGAAGAACATCCAGATGAGCCTGTCGAGGAGCCAAAGCTACCTGAAACCGACCAACCTTCAAAGGTATATAGCACAAAACCATTCAACTGCAAGAATCCAGGACTCTTTTCTAAGGACTGTCAGTTGCCAAAGGTGGGATCCACTGCAAATGATGTGAAGTTTGCTTACCAAGCTACTGGAGGACATACCTACATGATAGGCGGAAGTGGGAGTCATAAGCATCGACAGTCGAAGACGCACTGCTTTGACAGTGAAAATGAAGAGTACAACGCTAACCAATATCCAACCAAGGAAAGGTTGTGTTTTAACTGCTAAGAATCAGGACATCTATCCAGAGACTGTAAAGTTCCACGAGCTGAGTCTGCTGTCAACAATGTTGGAACTGTAAGATCAACCATTAAGGGACGTGTTTACACACTAAGCAAAGCAGAGAACTCATCATCTGAAGACTTCATCCCAGGAAACACGACACAATGGAGTCGAGTGGCCAGAGTTTACAAGAAAGATTACCCGTAAGAGACGCTATAATTATCATATTATATGTATTATGGTGTGTACGTGGCTCTATGTATAGACCACATAAGTGTCTTGACTCTGTAACATATTTTATTATTATATTAGATTCCAAAATCCAAATTTTAATATACTTTTGGTATTACGATAGATGTTATTGTGATTGTTGTATAATTATTTGTGAGTGATGTTGTTGATCTTGTGGTTAATAATTTTTAGAACTTTCCTTTCCTTTTGATGTCATAAAATCGTGAGTTTTTGAAGAACTTGTGGGTAAGTATTTCAAATTACTTACGTTTTTTGATTGTGTGTTGTTTTAAATTATTTTGTTGTTGGCTTTGGAAAACTCTTCTTTTCTTTTGTTGTATGAAAACCATGAGTTATTTCATGATTTTTCTAGTTGAATTGTTGTGGATTTTGTTATTATTGTGGTTTAGGAGTTGTAGATGAGATTTTGTGTTGATCTTTTATTAAAAAGCTTTTGGGTGTGAGTAAAATGATTTTGAAAAATGGATTTGAGTATATGTGTGCAAGCCGTGAGGCTCTTTGAGAAAACTAAAATTATTCCATGTTTTAATACTTGGTTTTTAATGATTTTGTTGTTGTTAGTGTTTGATGCAAGTTTTAGTCTTTGATTTAAATGTGTCTTGATGATTTTAAGACAATGACAAACCTAATCTCAAAAAAATCATAGTGTTCTTGAGAAGGTTGAGTCTTGAAGAGATCAAGGGGTTTTAAGAAAAGTAATTTTTGCTCGGTGTTATTTTTAGAAATTAGATGTTTTAGAAATAAAAGAAATTTGATGTTGATTTTTCTGTTAAAACGTGGTTGTATTGTGTTAGTGCGGTTCTATTGGTGTTATCATGTAACCGTAACTCAGTAGTCGTCTTGACCGTGTTCGTGATCGTGATGGAGTATAGATCGTAGTTGGAATAAGGCGTCGTTTGCAATGACTTCTTCGACATAGACGCGTAATATTGTGTTTTGTAGACGTTTAAGTTGAAGATGTAGTCTTTTAACTTGTTACAGATGTATGAATAAAATGTATGCTTTGGTGTTTGACTGCTTGAGTGTAATAATTATTATGTTGTATCGAATTTCAAAGTCCAAATTTATGATGCTTTTAGTGTTAAGTTATGACTTTTCAGATTTCTGATTTTGTTTTGGTTTATAAGTTAATTTTCGGGGACGAAATTTTTTTAAAGAGGGTGGTAATGTAACATTCCAATTTTTATGAAATTTATTTTACAGTTTCCGACTACTTGAAAACAAATCATAGACATTGTTCACCTCAATGGTTTGTTAAAAGTATGAAGAACTACAAAGATTTATTGCAAACAATTTACTGTTTTAGTAATTAATTCAGATTAAGAGACGGTGTGGACGTATGCTGTTTTTAATATGAATTAATCTTGAAAAATGTGAAAAATTGTTGTTTGATTAAAGAAAATTATTTTATTGAAAGAGAAATAATTTTTAGGATTTAATAAATATTTTTAAGTCACAGTTTGAATTTTTGTTGTTTAGTTATTGTATTAGTTGTCTGTTTTATATCATATTTAATATGACTTTTATTTTAAAGATTTTGTCTTGATAATTTTATTGTTTGAATGATATCTAGATGATAAGAGAAATTGAAATTAGTGATCCTTACTAATTTACAGTTTTTATTGCGCTGTGAGAATTCTATTGAGTTCTGCCGTAACTAGACTATTGAGTGAGTTTCTAATTAAAACCTGGTCCTGCTGCTGCTCCTCCGGTCTGATGACCTCATAGTCTCTGTGCCCCAATCTCCGCGGAACACCAATGTTGCAGAGAGTCATAAGTCCAATGGACTCCATCTCAATGCAGGTGGCTCCAGCTCCAACGCGAACTCCGAGGTGGGCTGCTAGTCAGGAGATGAAAGACGCCAAGACGACGTACCCAGTGTTCTGAGTCTGAAGATGAACACCCAGCTGGGTGTACGTCCGCGAGAAAATATCCCGGCATCGCAGCGGCATCCCTAGGTCGTGGCCCAAAGTAAGAACAAGTCCAGCATGGTGACTGTATCGTCGCTCAAGGCTCTTCCATTAATGGAACGAGCAATCCATCTGTGCACTGTGCACACAGCTGGGTCTCTAATCTTACTGGCCTTGGCGCGGCTGGGAATGTAGTGGGCATCCCCAGTGAGAGCTCTCTAACTCTCTGAATCCTGCCACCCCTCTGGGATCTCCAGAAGTGCCTTCAAATACTCCAGCGTCTGCACTGTCTCCGTCGTCTCAAATACTAGCTCGATGTTAAAATCGGTCAGGGTCATCTCGTGGTGAGCCCCACGGAGCCAAAAAGCAACAACCAGATCCTGCTCTGGCTCATCCTCCAAATCTGGGTGCTGGGGCTCCCTGTCCCTCATATTATAGCCACATGTGGCTAGGAAGTTTCAGACAGCCTCCACATGTGTGGGCTGTCAGACTGAGGCTACCTGGAGCCACCCAATCCTCTGCAACAATGCCTCCACCTCCTCTCGCAGGCCAACATGCTGGAGGGCGTCAAAGTCCAAATATCTCTGGGTGTGGGCGTGGAAGTCCCGCAGCTGTTTGTATCGCTTCTTATGCTGCTGTGGGATATAATTAGGCATGGCCTTAGAGACACGTGTTGTTGTAGATGAAGAGCCTTCAGTTTTCTGGCGTTTACGCATTTCCTGCAAAAATAAAATAGGAAAAATTAATTATTTTTCAGTAGAAATCGTATTAAGTACGGTCGTGCTTTGTGAGGTACAGTCGTACTGTATCTCTTTGTATGCCCTAATTTAAAAGGTCAGTACGGCCTGACTTAATGGCAATGTACGGCCGTACATTGCCATAGGTACGCCCGTACCTATGGTCAATCTTCAACCCTAAGGCCGCTAGTACGACCTATTCTTGATAGGTACGGTCGTACTGCGCTACTGTTTTGTATAAAATCTACCCTATGATCAGATTTTCTCAGTTTTAAGCCTAAATTATAAGTTTCTATTCATTTCTAGGGTCTCTAAGCATGCAAAACCAAGCCAAAACTACTCCTAAATTGCTAAAGTTAGATTTAAACAAGACTAAAAACCTAAGTTAACTAAAAACTCAAAACAACCAGTAGAACAACCAATCAATCCAAGAAATAGGGTTAGAATCAGTACCTGGATGATCTTGTGATGAAGAATGCGAAGAAATTGAGAGATGAGGGTGCTTGAGTGGAGAGGGTTTGGGTGTACGAGGGTACGGTACGCCCTTACCTCTCACTGTTTACCTTAAATATTCAGCCTCTGGACACGCGGTACGGCCGTACCTGGTTATATGTGCGGCCATACCTGTCTGTTCTCCGCGTTTCTCAAGATGAAGCCGTGTGGTACGACCGTGCTTAATATAAGGTACGCCCGTACCTACTGGTTTTCCAGAAAATTTTTGATTTTTCAGAATATTTCATTTTTTTTGTATTTTTAATAAAAATAATAAAAATAAAATTCACAAATAAAATAAACAAATAAGAGAGAAAATAATAATAAAAATAAAAGTGTTATTAGACACAGGTTGTCTCCTGGAAAGCGCTTCTTTAACGTCCCGAGCCTGACGGTTCGGAGGACTTAGAATTAGTCCTCAGCGGGCAATGGCCCTTCTTTGACCTTACCTTTTGTTTTCTCACTATTGGGAAAGACTGCAATGTAGTTACCTTCCTTAGAGTGGTCCATCCAAGCAGGACCTGAGCACTTTTTTTGGTGGGTTCATTGTATACCCACAGTCTTCACAGATATAAATTGGCTCCCTTATGATAGGTGAAAATGTCCTAATAAATTTTTTTACCAAGTCATTTCACGTTTCTATTTCTTCAACTGGTAGGAGATATAGCCATAACTTGACTTCCTCATCTAATGAGAATGGGCAAATCATTAATTTTGCTTCATCTGGAGATAAGTTCTCATATTTTGCTTTTCTCATTTTCTTGCAGAACTGTCTTATGTGCTCAATAGGATCTTGCCCTGTTGTTTCCTTAAATTGTAACTGTGACACCTCTGAGATAATAGATGGATCTAATTCAAAACCAGTGAATTCTTCATGAGTGTCATCCTTTAATTGTTGGAATTCTTGGATATGGTCCACTTTTTCCTCCACTGTAAGTTGGAAAGCCCTTACAAACTCTTCCATCAATTCTTCCCAAGTTGAAAAGTGAAACTTTGGGTATATTGAGAACCATTGCTTAGCCAAACCTCCTCAAGAAAGGAGGAATAACTTAAGTCTTATTCTACCTGCAGTGGTTCCTGCAAAGTTGTTAGTCTTAACCAAGTCATAAAAATTTAATATATGAGGAATAGGATCTTCTTCATACAGTCCATTGAACTTAGGCAAACAAAGTGCTTCCAATATCAAGGAAGAGTTTATGTCTTTATCCTGCTCCAAAGAGTTGCTATCTTGCTTCTCAACTTGCTCTTCTTTTTCTTTTTCCTGTCTAAGTTCCATATCCTGCAAGAAACAATAAGAAGCACTAGAGGAAAAAGTTTTATTATTATAAATATTAAAAGCTTCCTCTTCATCCTCAATTCTCAACATTATGGTTCCCTTTTTCACTTGAATGGTAGCATCTCCAGTTGCCAAAACTGATCTTCCCAAAATAATAGGGACATCTCTGTCTTCTTCCATATTTAGAACTACAAAGTCAACTGGGAAAATAAATTTTCCTACCTTAACTAGCATATCCTCTATTATCCCTCTTGGGTAAACAAGAGTTCTGTCAGCTAACTGCAAGGAAATATTAGAAGGTTGTGGTTTCTACAAATTTAATTTTCTAAAGATAAACAGAGGCATCAGATTAACACTTGAACCCAAATCACATAGTGTTTTAAAAGAGTTATTACCAATTGAGCAAGAAACAGCAAAGGTTCCTGGATCTTTAAGCTTAGGTCGTAATTTGTTCAATAATATAGCAGAGCAATCTTCATTTAATTTAACAGTCTCAACCACTTCCAATTTATTTTTGTTAAAAATTATTTCTTTTAAGAACTTAACATATTTAGGCACTTCAGAGACAATTTCAGCAAAAGGAATATTGACATGTGATTTCCTAAGTTTTTCTAACAATTTATAAAAAAAATTAGAACCTTGGGAAGAAGAGTTACTTACCTGCTGAGGCTCAGTTTGAGCCTTCTCCTCTCTCGGTTCCTCCTTTGCCATAAAGACAGCATTGCACTTCCTATTTGGATTTGGTTCCACTTGACATGGAAGTGCTCTTTTTTCTCTTTGAGTCACCACATTCAATAAGGTTGTCATTTGTTCTCTCAATGATTTCTGCTCTACTGCGTTAGTAGTTACTATCTTTTCTAAGTTGTTGTATTTTTCGGTCATTTGTCCCACAAAATTGTTGATCTCATTTTCACCGGAACTTCTATCATTCTGAGCACGATTCTGCAAATGCGGAGGTTTGTAAGTATTCTGATTTTGACCTTGTGATCTCTGTTGACCTCTCCATGAGAAATTAGGGCGGTTCCTCCATCCGGGATTATAGGTGCTTGAGTAGGGGTCATTCTGTTGCTTATTCCTAACAAAATTCACCTCCTTAGTGCAATCCTTAGAGTCATGACTTGTTACTCCACAAAAATTACAAGAAGCCTTGGTTGTCTTGGTTTCTATAGCCTTAAGTCTTTCTTCAGTCTTCTCCATGAAACCGGTTAAAACTCCCATACACGGATGTCCGTGCCTTTGCATAAATTTTAACATAGCTTCTTGCATCCATGTCTTTAGGTCAAAATCCTTTTATCCCACAGCATTGAGTTCTTCCAATTGGCTTTCAATTGCCATGCATCCCCAGTCATTATTAGTTGAAATTGCATTGGACTGGGTTTGCACTGCCATTTAAGTCTCTAATTTTTTTGTCATTGCCTCCAATTTTGCTTCAAGAGTTGTGTTGGCTTCCACTTTATAAATTCCTGCTTGATGGTTCTTTCTTCCAGTTTGTCGGTCACTTGCTGACCATTGAGCATTATTCTGAGCTATTTCAGTCATTATATCATAAGCCTCAGTGGGTGTCTTCTTTCCGAAAGATCCTCCACAAGCAACGTCGACAGCACCTCTAGTCTGCATGGTAAAACCATTGTGTAAAATCTGAACTAGCTGCCATTTGGTGAAAACATGATGAGGGAAGCTTCTAATCAAATCCTGAAATCTCTCCCATGCCTCATGCATTGATTATCCTTCATTTGAGCTAACCCAGATATGTCAGCTCTCAGCTTCGCATATTTTGCGGGAGGAAAGTATTTATTTAAGAACTTGGTTTTCTGGTCCTCCCAAGTAGTAACAGAATTTGGTGGAAGTGAATCCAACCATAATTGTGACTTCTCTTGTAGTGAGAATGAGAACAATCTTAATTTGATGGCCTCCAGTGTCACACCATGACACTTGACAATGTTAGCAACTTTCTGAAATCTCTTGAGATAAGCATTTGGATCTTCAAAAGGTAAGCCAAAGAACTGCACTGCAGATACCATAGAAATTAGTGTTGGCTTCAATTCAAAATTTGTGACCTCAATTGTCGGATAGTTGACACTGTTTGCCACATCTGTAGTTGGAGTGAAGTACTCGTTCAACATAAGTTTGTTATCCATTGTTGGTTGCTGTCTTCTCAATAATCTAATTGTTCTTTCAATTTCAGGATCAAATATCAATTCAGGATGCTAAGACCTTGTTTGCATACACCAAAGGAAACCAAATTAGAATGTCCTTAGAACCAATTAAAAACAAACAGAAAATAAATTACTAAATAAAATAAAGCCTAATGAAAATAAAATCATAATTCAAATAATATCGCCAAACACTCCCCAATAACGGTGCCAAAAACTTGTTGCAGCTTAGGCAAGTGCACCTGATCGTAACTCGTAATAATAGTGGAGTATATTTAAGACTCCGAATGTCGAACCCACAGGGAATGTGCGAGTACCAATGACTTAAATTATTCTATTTTATTAGGCTAACGAAAGTTGTGATTGTCACGTAATTAAAGCAATAAACAAACTAACAGCAAGAACAGATTAAATATGTTATGGGAGGTCTAGAGGAACCGGGTTCACCAATACTCTACTCTTGAATTCACTAAATAGTTACTACGAGTTTTCTATTATGATTGAAAACTAATCACCCACTCTAGATTACTAATAACTACCTAGCTTGTACTAGCCTTTCTCCTAACTAATTACTCTGTTTGGTCCAGGAACGTAATTAAAGGAAATAACATTAAGAACATGTGGGTTTGTTAATCTAATAACTTAATAGAAACAAGCACTAACCTATCCGGGCACATAGTGCGAGTTCTTTTATTCCTAGAGATCCGTTAATTAATTATGATCCTATTACTACAATTAAGCTAACTAATAAAAGGTTGATCAGGATTTATAGGATTAAGCACACTAGGGATAAAACATTCAATCAATTAATAGAAACACATAGAATTAAATAGATAAATAAAAAAAATTGTAAAGGATCCCCCATTTCCCCTAGTGATAGATTTAGCTACTCATAATCAATGATAATAACATAAACACAATCATAAAACCCTATGAATCTAAAGTGGCATAGAGAGTCACAAGAAGGGGGGTTGAATTGTGACCTTTTTAAAATTTTCAATCTGAAACTTTGAGGACATCCTCTCAAGTTGATACTTGGAGATGAGGCAGTTAGCATAAAATAGTTTCAATGAACATCCTCTTAGATGGGTATGCTACATACAACATTTTTAATGAATGTCCTCTTAGATGAGCAAGTTCCATGTAGTATGAGTATTATGCAGTGTTGTGCAGAATGAACATCCTCTAGTGAATATCTTTATGCTGGCTTAAAACAGTTTTAGAAAACATTCTCTACTTGAGTAGGTTCCACGCTGTGAACTTACTCTAGTTGTGCAGAATGCATGTAAATGTGAGTAGGTTCTGTTTTAAGCATAAATCAATGTGAAGTTTAGTGGATGATGCAGTATGAGCAAAATGTAAAGTAGGCAAGAGATAAGAAAAGAGAGTACCACACAGAGAATTTTTATAGTGGTTCACCCAACAACTATGGGCTACATCCACTCCTCACCATCAATGAGATTTTTCCACTATTTCCCAAATAGCACAAGTGTTCTTTCACCCAGCCTCTTCAAGCTGTTTACAACAAGTATTCTTTCACCCAGCCTCTTCAAGCTATTTCCTAGTATTCTTTTGCATAGCCTCTACAGGCTTCTCCTTCATCTTCTACCCATTGTTTTCCTCACCAACACTCACCCATCCTAGGTAGCTTGATAGAAAATATCTTCCCAAGACTTTTGTCATCAACACTCACCTCCCTAGGTAGCTTGGTAGAAATACATGGTAAAGAATGTTACAAAGAGGGTTTGGGATTTGTTACAGCTTGAATAATACTTACATAAGTGGATATAAAACAATAAAACAATCTGAGCACACTCTCTTAGATATCTTAAGATATTAAGCACATATGAACAAGAGTGTGAAAGAGGAGAATAAAGGAGAGCATTGATTGATCTTGATAAGACTTATGTTTATCTCTCTTCCTCTTTGATTCTGATGCATTTCAGCTGAAGAAAACTCATGGAGTGGATGAACTTTGAAGCACAAAACTGAAATTGCTTCTGTAGTAAACTTGCTCATAACTTGAGCAAGTTCGTAGCAGGGAGAGTAAGATGGGGATAGTGCAGAATTTGTTTAAGCTCAGTATAAACCCATTCTCTCTACTTTTTCCAGTTGCATTTTGTGTTTAAATAGAGGTCCAATGATAATATAGCCGTTATAGAGCTGTTGGAAGTCATTGGAAGCCATTGGGAAAGATTTAGGCAGAGTAATGAGTGTTTCTGCAAAAAGCAGATTTGCTTTTTGCCTTGTGTCAGTCCTAAGACTTGTCACATCAGCTTTTAGAGCCTTCTCTCTCTGAACTTCCTCATTTGCAGTAGTAGCAGCAACTTCCTCTTGCATTCAGTGAGTGTTCTTAATGAAATGACATGGTGTGCAAATTTCTGTAAGCCTTTGATGCATTTAATTTGTCTCTTTGCTGCAGAATTTGTTTGTGCAGTAAACGAGAGTAAGTTTGAACTTACTCACTCAGATGCATTTAATTTGTCTCTTTACTGTAGAATCTATTTGTGCAGTAAACGAGAGTAAGTTTGACCTTACTCACGCTGAATGCATATAACACTACAACAAAAACAGGATTTAGTGGCAGTTGCTTAGCGGCGGTTAAAGACCGCCGCGAGTCTCTGGCGGTTTTATTGCGACTGCTGGCGGTTTAGACCGCCCCCATAATTTTCGTAAATTTTTTACCCTTCTCCCATATTTGCAATTGCTGAAGCTAATTAAATTAAATGCTAGTGGCGGTGCTAACCGCCCTTAACTTTGTTGGATTTTTTATCTGCCTCCTTGTTTTTCGCTCGTTTTATCTGGCGGGTTTATTTTTCGCTCGTTTTTATTCTCGCTCCAAAAACCAATGAATTTTTAAGTTTCCCAATTTCTCTTCCCTCACCAGCTTATCTCTGAGATTGTGGCCGCTCCCCTCTTCCCGTCGAACACTTGGTGCAACTCGTTGAAACGCTTCATCTTACCGAGAATGTCAAGAATCTCGTTGTAGACATGAGAACTGGGTGCATACTCGTTTGATTTGGAGGCCCAGTTGAAGAAGACGAACGCGTGTCTCCAATCGGAACGGTGTCGTTGCAGTACGTCGAGAACGAGGTCGTCGTTTGGGTGAATCCCGCACAGGTCGAGAACGAGGTCGTCGTTTGGGTGAATCCCGCACAGGTCGAGAACGAGGTCGTCTTGCTCGGTGGGTTTGTCCCTTCGGAACTTGAGAAGGTTCTGGATGAACGAAGCTGGTGGTGCATCAGGATGTGAATGTAGGAACCGAGTCGTTTCAACGATTCCGAGGAAACGAAGAGGGGACTGTGATGGGGTTAAGGTTTTAGGATTTGGGTTCCATGGGTATATGAGATTGTTGAACAGGGTTCGGTGAGCTCCTCTTCCCTTCAGGTATGAGATTCTCTTCTTTTATCCTTCCTATTTTCTTTCTCCTGTCCCCAATTGCTTCATTCTTTGAAATCCCCTTCCGCCGTCGACCCTCGAAATCCCCCACGCCCTGAAATCGCCGTCGCGAAAAATGGACATCGGCTGCCGCTTTCATCGTTTGAAGCGAAGGAGTTTCTCAAGAGCAAAGCGGCATCGAAGCCTGGGGTTCTGGATGGGAGATGGGCCTGGGTTCATCGTGTCATTTGCTTTCTTCCCAATCATCACTCTGCACTCAAACGAATCAAAGGGACCATCCATCTACTGGCGATGCTTCAACTTTCTTTTCTGTTCATTATGTTCCGGGATTGTTGTTTGGATGGACCAATGATATCCGTGTTTTGATATGCGATACTTGGCACGTTTTTAAAACTCTTTTATGTTCCTAAATGCTGATCTTTTGGTCTGTTGAAATCTTATGACTTGCGGTCGAATTCGATGTTGTGCTCTGTGCTATCAATATTTGCTGCTGGTTACATTGTGAAAAAAAAAAAAAACAAAGCCAAATTGTATTACAGACCATACCTTCCTTTTTTGGTACATTTAGGTTCCAACCTAGATATGAGTGATTGGTACATTTTCATATATATAGCAACGGTGGCTCTGCTCTATGTACAACTATCGGGTTAATTTGCTAATTAGAGAGTTGGACATTGGATTTAGGATTGAGAAATGGGATTTGGTTGGGGCTATGATGATGGGAACTATGCATTGTTGTTGTTGTGAATATTTTGATGCTACTATGCAAAATGTTGAGTCGATGCTCTATCAGGAAGTTGAAAATCTATTGAAGTCTTGAACTATTTTTAATTTTAAGATGCATATGCTTGCATATTGTAATTGGGGTGAGCATGGGAAATTTGGGTAATTTAGTTTATCAAATTAATTTTGGAAGCTCTTCTTAATGTGTCTTTTTGGCATGGTTTTCCAACAGGAGGAATAAGAATTAGTAATTTAGTATAATGACAGATTTTTAGTGAATTTTTCTCAAAGAATTTAATGTTACTTGACATTGTGGTTTTCTTTGATCAATTCTATTTTATGGGCTGTGGTTTTTCTTCCTTATTGAGTTTTGGTTGTGGGTGGTAACGAGGGAGCATCCATCAACGTAGTTTTCTTGTTGGATTCTGTTTTTTTTTTTGCATTATATCAATGTAAAACTTAGAAGGAAATATTTTAGAGATGAATGTAACAGTTTACAATAAGGATAATTATTGGATAGACGTGATGTATCAAGTAGTTTAGTTGTGGGTCAATAGGATTATGGTTTCAAAATAAACTTCCAGATCTACTACATCATTTTATGGCCAAAACAAAGTTTCTAATGTATCAAAAAATATCATAATCAATATAGTGAAATAGATGATGATATATTAGCAATTGCTTAATAGGTTCCAAAAAACCTAGTAAGAGAAGGCATTGTACTTTTATTTTTTTTTTCTTTAGCACAATAAATGTTCATATATTCTATATAAAGCTATTCATATAAAACTATAACTCCTGGGTGCTCTTTCCTTTATTGTTCAGGTGTTCTCAGGTTTTTGGTTTCACATAGAGAAGACTGAAGCTGTTTGTATTGGCTAGGTGCTCTCTCTATAAGGTTTTTTTTTCCTATCACTCTTTCTCATTCCCCAATGCGTGTATTTTTTTTTTACAATGGCTGTCCCCATTTTCTGGTTTGGGATTTTTTTGTCTTTGATAAAACAAGCATTCTTAGCTCAAATGTAAGGGGAAAAATGGCTTTTAGAGCCTGTCTTTCTAATAAAATCTTATTTCTGATTTGTTTATAATTTAATGAAAGAACAAATGTTGGTTTGTGTAATACAGTTTTTGGATGATGCTGTTTATCGATTTTGATAGTAACATGTGCCTTATCTTTGTTATATCAATTTTCTATGGCTAGAATTTTTAATTTATGTGCTTCTGCCACTAAAGGGTTTCATAGACTGAAATAGTTTTGGATTTACACCCTTTATGATTTTATCCACTTTGCTAAATGATCATATATTGCACTCTTTATGAATGTGGGCTGAATTAGAACAAATATTAAGGAGGTTTGTTGTGATTTATAACTTTAGAATTAATTGCTAATTTGCTACCAGCCATTCTAATAATGATTGAATGTTTTTAATATGATAATGGCACCTTCGATTGTGTAGTTGCTTTTATTTAGAAGAAATATGTCTAATTATTTTTAATAAATATATTTCAATGAAAATATAAAACTTTAAATGCAGAAAGTATAAGCAAATTTCTTGCACTTATTATTTTTCTGTGCTGTTGTTTTTCTTATTTATTTGACTAATCCCTCAATTTAGTCCTTAAATTTACACCCTTTCTCCTATTTTCTCATGCTTATAATCAGATATGGATAAATCTTGGATTAAAATGCCACGCAATACACTCCAGTATAAGGCAGGATTGATAGGCTTTTTAAAATTTGCCTTTCGACATAGCTCTAGTGCGGGTAGAATATTATGTCCATGTAGCAAATGTGGCTTCTGAAGTGGAAGACTCCAGCAAAAGTGTATGACCACTTGTTATTGACACCATTTCCTCAAGGATACACTTTTTGGTGTCGTCATGGGGAGACATTGTTGGGAGAACCTGCTGTTTGCCCTTCCGTAATTCAAGAGAATCCTTTAAATGAAGATTATGCTTCAAGGACTATAAATGAAGATCTGATGCAAGATATGATAAATGATGCATTTGGATTCTCTAGAATGTGTGCCAATGAAGTTCCCTTCCCATCATCAACCGAACATAGAGATGGAAGTGAAGGAGGTATGCCAGAATCACATCATGGAACGACTGGTGGTGCTAAAGAGTTTTATGATTTGCTCAAAGACGGAGAACAACCATTGTATGATGGATGTACAAAGTACTCAAAATTGTCTTTTTTGGTGAAATTATATCACATTAAGTGTTTATGCCAAGTTAGTGACAAAGCAATGTCAATGATTATTGAGTTGTTGCAAGATGCCTTTGAACATGCAAAAATTCCTGCATCCAGCTACGAGGCAAAGAAAGTCATTAACAAGCTTGGTCTTAATTACACAAAGATACATTCGTGTCCTAATGATTGCATGTTATATTGGGGGGAAAATGAAGATTTAGAGGAATGCAAAGTATGTAAGATATCTCGATGGAGGGAAAGAGGAAAAGAAAAGTCGAGCGTTCAAGGTTCGACTCCCACCAAGCCAAGAAAGAAATTGCCAGCAAAAATTTTGCGATACTTTCCATTGATCCCAAGACTGAAGAGGTTGTTCATGTCTTCAAAGACAGCCAAGAGTATGGTTTGGCATTCTGAGGAGAACAACAATGATGGGATGATGAGGCATCCTAGAGACTTTGAGGCTTGGAAGGATTTTGATTCGACACATCCTGATTTTGCTTCTGACCCTCGAAACGTACGACTGGCTTTAGCAAGTGACGGCTTCAACCCTTTTGGAAATTTGAGTACCAATTATAGCATTTGGCCAGTAGTTCTCATTCCATACAATATTCCTCCATGGACGTGCATGAAGCCATCAAACTTTATTCTTTCAAGCTTGATTCCTGGAAAGCGAATGCCAGGTAATGATATAGACATTTACATGCAACCTCTTATTACGGAGTTGAAGGAGTTGTCGGAAAAAGGTGTTGAGACATATGATGCTTCAAGAAACGAAGTGTTCATGATGCGTGCATGTCTTTTATGGACCATTAGTGACTTTCCTGGCCTTGGGATGCTTTCAGGATGGAACACTTATACTGGGCTAGCTTGTCATACTTGTAATTTCAACACAAATCCTCTTCGTCTTCCATTTAGTAAAAAATGGTGTTTTATGGGCCATCGCCGCTTTTTGTCTAGAGGACACAGGTTTCGGTTGAATCGAGTTCGCTTTAATGGGAACACAGAGGATAGGGATCCACCAAGAAACTTATCGGCTCAAATTCTTAAACAAGTAGAGAATATTGAAGTCACATTTGGCAAACAACCACAATCGAGGGATAGCCGAAAGAGAGCTCGCAGGATCAACACTAACGGGCATCAAACTCAACAATGGAAGAAGAAAAACATATTTTTTCAACTTCCATATTGGGAGTTTAACTTGTTGCGACACAATCTAGATGTAATGCATATTGAAAAGAATGTGTGTGACAATGTGATTTATACATTGATAAATGACAAAGACAAAAGAAAAGATCATGTGGAGGCTCGAAAAGACTTACAGGCAATGGGTATAAGAAAAGAACTTTGGCCCCCAGATGATGGAAAAAAGTTCCCAGCAGCTTTGTTTACATTGGCAAAGGAAGAGATAGATGTTATGTTAAATACCTTGAAGGATATTTCTGTTCCAGATGGTTACTCAAGCAACATCTCTAGATGTGTTGATACAGTTCAACGCAAGATCTTTGGTTTGAAAAGTCATGATTCTCACATTATTATGGAGCAGTTGCTACCCTTGTCAATCAGAAATGTGCTGCCTGTTCGAGTTGCTACAATTATCGTCGATTTATGCAATTTTTTCAAGCTATTATGTGCCAAAGTGTTGAACCCTAGCGAGCTAGACAAGCTTAGTGAGCAAATTGTTCTCACTTTGTGTCATTTGTAAATGTTATTTCCTCCATCATTCTTCACAGTTATGGTTCACCTCATGGTGCATCTAGTTGATGAAGCCAAACTCGGGGGGCCAGTGCATTATCAATGGATGTATCCCATAGAAAGGTACGACCAATCTTTAATTGTGAGACATTCAATGCATTATCACTCATCATATTGGCTTGAAGATTTTGATGTGTAATAATTTTCAAACATCATAGGTTCTTGGGGAAACTAAAGTCCTTTGTGCGTAATAAAGCACATCCCGAGGGCTCGATAGCCGAAGGATGGGTCTCCGAAGAGATACTTACTTTCTGTTCAAGGTACTTGGAGAATGAAATTGAGACAAGACTCAATCGAGGAGGTCGTGTTGATGATGATCCCTCTGAGTCGTCGTCGCCTCTGTTTCCCAATATAGGAAAACCAATTGGAGGTTCATCATATTTTAATTTGACACCCATAGAGTTGCTTCAAGCACATCGACATGTGTTGGTTAATTGCAATGAAGCACAACCCTTTGTTGAGTAAGTCACTTGAAACTTGCACATTTTATATTCTTGACTTCCATCAGAATTCTTATACTCATGATTGGTATAGGGAATTTAAAATTATAACAAAAAGGAAGTTAAGGAGTCGAACACGATCATCAAATGAGATAGAGAAGGAAGTTCATCGTGGCATTGTCGAATGGTTTAAACGACGTGTAAGTAGAAGAGATAACTTTTACTGCCAATATGTTATTATGCATTATTACTAAAACAATTTATTCTTTTTGATAGATTATGAATGATAGTATCGATACACACTCGGTGATGTTCATGTCCTTGCACGAGGACCACTACTGACAAGCTAGAAGGTTTATTGCATATAATGTGAATGGATATAAATTTCGAACCTTGCAACGTGAGCAAGGGATGAAAACTCAAAATAGTGGTGTATTTAGTACCATTGGAACTAAAAGCTATGCAAGAGCAAGTGACAACAGGCCGATAGATGGTTTAGTGTCATACTATGGGAAATTGGTTGATATTATTGAGCTAAACTACTATGGGAGATTTGTAGTGACCTTGTTTAAATGTCAATGGGCTAACACTACAAATTATAGATGCATTAAAAAAGATGCATTGGGTTTCACCTCAATCAACTTTTCTCATTTGATTCATATGGGTGCACGAGAAGATGATGAACCATACATTCAAGCTTCTGAAGCTCAGTTGGTGTACTACGTGGAGGATAAGATGGATGAAGGATGGTGTATCCCAGTACACCTAAAACCGAGAGATTTGTTTGATATGGGTGAGGATGATGCAGAGACAAGTTATGAGAGTGAGCCTCATCATCAAGAGTTTCCCTTGCTTTGGCCAGATGATAACAATGAATCTCAGTTATTTAGGCCCGGTGTACATGTAGAATTTGAATAAGTTCGATAATGGTATTTAGAAAGATGTTGAGTGGTGTTGCTGTTACCTATAATACAATATTTTTTTTTAATTTTGATCAGTACTTGGCTAATTTTTGATTTCACAAGTAATGCTTTGCCAAATTTTAAATGACAAAACTAGTGGTATTTTTATGCTTTAAATTTAAATAAAATCTGTTATTAAGTGATTAAGTGCTTTAAGTTATAATGGAATTCTGTTATTACCCAAATGGCTTGTTACCTATATATTCTTGCGGACATTTGAGAATCTGTTTCATGTAACTTGGAAACAAAATTTTAAGACTTGCAAGTTTATAATTTGTTTCATGTTATTTATAGACATTTGCTCTAATTTGTCTCAATTTTAGTCCACTTGATCTGACATGGAGACACATCAAGGACCTTGTCATTCAACCGATGATGGACATGTTGTGCTTGATCAGCTTGATGAACTACAGGCTGAGTCCTTAGTTGATGTTGAAGGTACTTCTAATGGTGGAGAAAAAAGACAATTTTGGAAGGTCCAAGTGAGAAGTAAGTCACACTTAATTATTGCTTTCTTTTTTGTTTATGTATTGGTTGATTTATTTGATATTAACTAGTTCACACTTTCTTTTTGCAGACAGTGAAGGACAGGATAGAGAACGCCCCATGAGGGTCAGAGATGTTAACTCGCTTCCAACTGGAGAGAGGGTACTGATTCCTTTTGATGGAAGCCAATGAGTGGCACAGACCGATGGGCTCTTAGGAGGTTTCTTAGGTCGATTAGCGCAAGATCACAATATCTTTCCAATTAGCTTTAAGAGGTGGCCTGAGGTGCCTGAGAAAAACTATAAGGATGTTGCCTGGAATATTATCATTAAGGTATAATACAATGACATCATTCTTGCTATTTACATATGATACTTTATTTTTATTATAATATATAATATATTGATGTAACACCAATAATTGAATGAAGAACAAGTTTTGTTGGGAGCCAATACATGAAGATGCGGCAAAGCATTATATGATGAAAGATATAGGGAAAAAATGGAAGGAAAACAAATTGAGATTTTAACACTTACTATGATGAGACAAAAGTCGAGAAGAAAATATCGTAAATCCCCCAAAGTCAATTCTAGCAACTGAGTGGGCTTCTTTTATAGATTACAGATTAGAAGGAAAAACTAAGGTACTATGCTTATTCATTATTTAAATGGTTTAACCATCATAATAGAACTAATTTGTTTTTTTGGGTACGTTTGCAGCAAATGTGTCAAAAGAATGCCCAAAATAGGACCAAACTCACAATTAATCATACTGGAGGTTCTAAAAAGCTCAAGAGAAGGAGATTAGAGATCGTATGTATTTAGAAACATGTTCATTATAGCAAACGGTGTTGTTGTAACTTGTAATTATTATTATTATTCATACCTAACATTTAAACATATGATATTCATGAGCAGATGAATAAAACCGGGCAAGCAGTGAGTAGGGGAAATTTATATATCCAAACTCACAAAAGAATTGATGGAACATTCATTAATGATGAAGCTCGAGCTATTTGTGTAAGTAATTAGTTTCTTGTAAAAATTTTAGAGAAGATTTCTTCTGTAAGTAATTGGTTGACACCCTCTCACTTTAATCATATAGGAGAAAATTTCTGAGATTGAAAGTCAAGAAAATACTCCTGTAGAAATCTCACCTAATGACTCTCTTGGCCAAGTGTTTGGTAAAGAACATTCAGGTCGGGTTCGAGGTGTGGGTGATGGTGTTTCTCCGTCTCAAGTGTTTGGCTCTCCCTATCAACGATTCTCTACTTCGTCTAGTTCTTTTAATTCTGTTGAACATAACCGTGTCACACAACTAGAAAATCAAGTTCAGAAATTGACAAAAGAATCAGAAGCAAAAGATGAAAAAATGAACAGAATAGAGAAGTTGCTTGCTCAACTCCTTGCAAATTCATCAGTGCATGTACCTTCTGATCTTGATATTAGCCTTGATAATATTGTAAGTAATTTTATCATTACATAATCTATTATAACTCCTTAATGTTTTTTGTTGTAATAGTAAGTCATTCTTCGACTCCTATTTTTGCAGCAAACTCCTGGTGGTCCGTCTTCACATTCGGATATTAATCGCCCATAGCTTGGATTTATTATCTTGCCTAATTAGGTGACCACTCTTCCTTCATTGACGAATTTATCATGTTCTATGCATCATATATTAGTGGATTAAAGTAGTGTTGATTCTATGCATCATATATTAGTGGATTAAATCAATGGCACCACTCAAATCGTTGTTGCGAATCTATCATAAACATGTTTCCATCATGCACCTATAAACTCTCTAGTGATCATGAATATTGTACCCTGGATTGATCCTTAAGTTTCATAGTCCATGGATTAAAAAAAAATCCATATAAAAAAGAAAACCAATTTCTGCATCAATAAATAATATAATCATTTGAAAAATGAATGTAATCCTTATCAAAGTTTACTTTAGCATATTTATTCATTACTTTTGTCACTACTAAACTCTAGATCTATTAAACAAAAAATTATTAACCAAAAGAAATAAATGATGAAATACCATCTGATTTGAGATAGTAACATTCAAAAAGTAAAGGACATTTACATAACTTCAATGGGAAAAAAAAATAACATGATCACTCCAGAATCTAAAATGTGCTTACAGGAATAGCTAAGTTCACCTGTCATGGCTTACATGCTAATACCTAAATATTAACCACTTTATTCCAAGGTGACATGGTTAGTGAATGTGGAATAGTAAATAGGTTTCTATTATATTCCATGATTAGTTAACATATTCAAGTAGACACCCACCGTCATGAATAAGCTAGCATAGCCTAAGGATACTAATATTATCTATTTTCAGCAGATATAAAAACAACAATGCTAGCACATAAACCTGGACTGATGCAACAACTACAAAAAATTTGGGAAAACTTAGCAAAACAACTATTAGTTATTAATAAATCAAGAGATTATCAAGAGCTATTTACTTAATTAACAGTCAAAACAACAATTTATTTGTGGCAATTGGCAAAGCACATAACTTTTTTTTACCTAAATAAGTTGAATAATTTCTTTTGCAATTAAATACCTCCTTTGAAAAATATGTGCAAAACAAAATAACTAAGTATCATAAGATTTTGTCAAAAAAACAAAAGTAAGTATCATAAGATCAGTGATTAATCAACTGATTTGTTTCATAACCTTCGAAAGAAACAATTGCATTCTAAAGACAAAAATGGAAGAATTTAGATATGCTTACATTTTTTTTAATGGAATATATGAATTCAAATCCCTGTTCTGCAGTAAAAATCTGTGAGTGTTAGCAAACGTAATGGTATAATGGAGATGCAAACAGAAAGAGAGGTAAACATAATAGTAGAATACCTACGTTGAACAAACACGTTAGATTTAAAGAGCTGTAGCAAACGTGTAGAGCTGGGCAATCCTTCAAACATGATTCCTTTGGAATCATCTGAAGAAGCTTATTGCACCGATGAGTTTTCTGTTAAAGAGCTAGGCATTAAAATATCGGTTTTGCTTTTTTTAATAATGGAAATTTGGAATGAAGATGAATTTGGTAATGAACTTTCAGCTTTTGGAATTCTAAAAGTTGTAACCGTGTGGTTTAGTTTTAATATTATTATTATTACTTCCTGCATTTGGAATTCAAGGGATTGTAATAGTGGGGTGTAGCTGAAATCACATTGAAGTGAACATTTAGAAGGCAATCCTTCAAACATGCTAAAATGTGTTAGGAGCTGCAGCAAACAACATAGGAGAGTGGATATGAGTGTTTTAGATGTGCCACCTCAGCATAAATTTGATGTGGCAATATTTGAATTACATGGCATAAGAAAGTATGAGGTGTCCTCGTTAGAATTCGCAGCTCTGTTTTTATAAATTATAAATAGATGTTTTGTGTATATGTCCCATCAACACTAGCATCCTTTAGTTTCAGTTGTTTATGTGGGATGTATTTATCCCTCTTGTATTAGATTGATTCCTTGAACTATTTATGAAATTATATGGATAAGTTTTTCATCTACGCTTTAGTGCTTAAGTAGGCTTTCTTTGTGGTGTGTCTTAGCTTTCTTAAATTGTTTAGTTTGGCAAAAGTGGCAGTTTTCCTTGCAACTCAACTAAAGTGGGCATATATTTGGGATTATGTTATGATTTGTTGGCTAAAATTGGGTATGTTTCTTTATAGAGACTGCATAATTTGTTTTCTGTTAGGCATCTGCTTATGCTCAATCTGGTTGGGCATTGAGAATATAACATAACCAAACATGGATATGGTCTTGATTAAATAGACTACTTTTGTTTTGCTGCTTTCACAGTTCCAATTTTATTGTTATTTTTATCAGTCAGGTCCTAATGTAAAACTATATTTAGAGAAATAAGTATATTACTTGATGTATCTGCTTTATGATTCTAAACAAAGTTTCTAATATTCCTTGTGCATAACTAGTGTTCTGTTGGTCTGGGCAAATAATTGACCGGTCCATGAACTGGGAAAGCTAAGTGCCTATTTGGCTCGGGAAAATATTTATGTTTTCACTATTAATTATAAGAATATCATCTTGGCTATGTTGTTAAGAAGGTAATGATTCCTATAACAACAAAGCTGATCCTATTTGCTTTTTTTTTTTTCCCGGTTTTTACAGGTTGTGTTTATAAATACCTCACACACCCAAACAAAAATAATATTTTTCAAGTGATCAAGTTAGTAAACTGATTTGCAAAAGGTTGCAATATTCAAGATTGGTGGCTAAAGGGATGTTGCATCTGTGATTATTGTGTAATTTTAATGGTGTATCATCGATACAAACCTTTTGATTTATCATGCATCATTTGAAGAATAGAGGTATATATTTGGGATTGTGTTATGATTTGTTGGCTAAAATTGGGTATGTTTCTTTATAGAGACTGCATAATTTGTGTTTCTCTATATGGTTTGGTATAACTTTGGTGTAGTGGGCATATATTGTGTGAAACTCTCTATGTCATGGACTATAATGAACTTGAACTTCTATTTTTCTATTTCAATATTGCATTCTTCATAGTATTTGCCCCTATTAACAATTCTTTTGTTGCAGTCGATTGTGTCAATTTGAAGGCTTTTGAGGTTCACATTGGGTTCTTTGGAGAAAAGAGAAGTTCTTCTTGTTTTCCATCATGTATTTTGTTAGTCCTTTGCATCAATCAATATCTGATCCTGTAGGTTTAGGTACATCGTAAATGGAGGTTTTGTTTTGATGATACGTTATGTAGAAAACTTGTTTTAACTCCTTTCCATTTGACTCTCTTTTTTGGGGGTGGAAGCACTTCAATTAGTAGATTATATACCTTTAGGTCTTGCAGATTTAACAAAGTGGCAAGTGGTACTTTATGTTTTTGTTATCATTGATATGTTTTCTTCAATTATCTATCTTGTATAAACTTTTATTGCTGCTGAAATTTAGTAATTGGACAACTTTTATCCCTTTGTTTTTCTATATGACAAGGAAACATGTTGAAACAAACATGTGCAAGGAGCTCTTTTTTTCTTTTCTTTACTTATTAGCCAATAAAATAAGATTTTTTTAATATATAAGGAAGGTTATTGTGTCTTTGATCAAGAGAGTGGCAAAATAGTGGCGAAAGAACCAATAAAACTTTTGAAAAGTCATTAGTATGTAATAAACTACTAATTAGGCAAGCTGTAAATGAAATACAAAAAAAAAAAAAAAACACGGGTCTAACTTAGTGGCGGTTTTACCAGCCACAAAAACTTTAGTCACCAGAAACAATGAACCCAAGCGCAGAATCATCGTGGGTCGTTAAAACCGACGCCAAGCAAAGACTTAAAGGTGGTTACAACCGCCACGCATACAATTTAGGCGCCAAACATAACGAAATGGAGGATGGGTTTTGTGGCGGTTGGGCAAGCGTAAGCAAAGACTTAAAGGCAGTTGCAACCGCCACAAAGAATTTAGGCGTCTAACATACAGGAACGGAGGATGGGTTTTGTGGCGGTTGAAACCGATGCCAAGCTATCACTTAAAGGCGGTTGGAACCGCCACTAAAGTTATCAAGTGGCGGTTATGCCGTGATTCTTTAAAACGACGCTGAATGGACTTGTGGCGCCAATTTTAGTGGCCTTTGATAAACCGCCAGTGAATTTTATTGTGGCGGTTAAAACCGCCACTAAACGAAACCTTTGACCGCCACTATTCTCAAAGTATGGTGTAGTGCCTTTGCTGCAGAATCTGTTTGTGCAGTAAACGATAGTAAGTTTGAACTTACTCACCCTGAGTAAGCTTACAAACATTTACTTTAAACACTACAGCTTGCATTCTTCTCTGCTTTGTGACATGTAACCAACCATATTGCTATCCCTTAATGCCTTCATAATCCACTCAAATTCTCATGATCAATCTCCATTGTCTTCTTGCTTATTTGAGAATGCTGACTTTAATTACAGAGCATGTTTCTTAACTTACGCAGCATGAGTAAGTTGACTTGTACTTTCTATTTTTGCACACTCCTTTGGTTTCTGCTTGCTCCAGTCTTCTTCAATCTATTGTGTGAACTTTATTGATGATTCTCTTCCATCTTTATAGACATATAACATGGTTGATCTTGAGTCTTCCTTTTTGTACTCTTTTATTGCTTTCCTTGATCTTTTTTTTATAGGTTTTGTGAATCTTATGTGAGTCTTCACTCATGATCTTGTGAACCCTTTTCTTCTTGATGTGAACCTCTTCGTGCGGATTCTTCTTCCATGAACCTTTTATACTTGCTGTGAATCTTCTTCTTCTTACTTGAGCCTTCTATACTTTTTGTGAACCTTCAGGTGTTGTGATGAACAAAACTCTAGATGATAGTTTTCTCATCCTCCTCTCATGGTTTCTGTAGTAGCCTTCTCATATCTTCATGAAGCTTGTAATGCTACTGTTGTAATCTTCTGATGCTACTCTAATTCTTCAAAGGTTGAGTAGATATAACATGCACTTTGTTGATGTGAGTGGCTTCTAGCTTGTTAACTTCTGAGATACATATTCTTTCAACAAAACTCAAATGTAAACATCAGTGGATCACCATTCAGAAAACTTAATACTTAGTTCAGAAGGTTTGTTGTCATTAAAACACATACCAAAAGGGTTTTGATCTCAACATTCTCCCTCTTTTTGATGATGACAAACCTTCAGAACAAAACTTAAGTTTTCTAGATGGATATAATAACAAATGCAAGAATGTTTATGGATATACAATTAAACTCCCCCTGAACATATGCAAGAGGTTAATTCTTAACATTCTTCATTAATTATTTCCATCCTTATTTCTCTCCCCCTTTTGGCATCAATCAAAAAATGTGAAGGGAGGATTCTAAGGGCTTAGGAGATCAGAAATATGTCGTACAAGTATAGGCACTAAGAGCAAGGCATAATAGGCTTCTATTTATCACACAAGGCAAGCATATAATTGAGAGGTGTATGCACATATCAAACTTAGCAAGTTTGTATTTAACATTTAGAGCTCATTATATGAAGAGAAACATCAATTATTTCAGTAAGTATTGCAATCAAGAAATAGGCAATGATAACAAAAGCAATACAACCGAATTATATGCAAGCATTTCTAGACATTCAGAAATTTAACACACTCACTCCATG
This sequence comes from Calophaca sinica, assembly GCA_037113605.1. Lineage (NCBI taxonomy): Eukaryota > Viridiplantae > Streptophyta > Magnoliopsida > Fabales > Fabaceae > Calophaca > Calophaca sinica. Next base: position 48,716,900 of record CM073733.1, on the reverse strand, counting down.
CTCTCCCCAATATGGTAAAGGTGTTTTGACCTCAATTACTGTAAGTTTTTAAAGAAAAAGAACACTTTCTATTCCAGATAACTCCCCTGAGTTTTATGAGATGAACATCCTCTCATCTTTTCAATCCTCTTGATTTTAGAGGATGGTTCCTCTTTTCCCTTTATCCTCTTTCTAAAGGCAACTATTTCCTTTAGGACTTGACCATGATCATAGTTAGGCTTTGATGGAAAGCCTTTATATCTTGAAGGACAAACTCTTTCAATGCTCATTGTAGGGATTAACTAATGCAAATTTCCTTAACAACCCTTTCTCTATTATGAAGCACTTTCTTTGGCACAAATGCGAATCAACAACTTTATCTCAAGCTTTAGAAGTGTTCAATATGAAGTACAATTGATTTAAACATTTAATTTACCTCAAACCTTTGCAAGGAAATACTCACTTAGAAATAATAGTTTGAGGACAATCAATTGACCATATTTAGTTATCCAAAGTAATAATTGAATTTGTGATATGATTCTATGCATGTTAGTGACAATACAAAGGCAAATTGCAGGAAAAAAAATTCTGCACAATTTCTGCAAACACACAAGTTAACATTCATGCACATGCTTAAACTTACTCTCAATAGGAAAAGTGTGAAACATTTTGGTTGCTGCTATTACTAGTTGTATTGTTTGAAATACATTTTAAACATTTTTAATCCATGTATCAAAAATGAATTATGCAGCAAGTAAGATTCATTATGTAGAAAAATGCATTCATATTATGCAGAAAAAATGCATTCACATGCCACATTGTGCTCATATCTCCATTTTTGACTTCATACATGCAAGTACAACAAGATAGTCATTAAAACAACAATTGCATGCTAAATATAAGGTAAATATAAGTTTAGGAACACAACTGTATGGATTTTATTCCCCTTAGATCAGATTTGGCATTCATAGCCCATTTAATTTCAAACATCCACAAGAAGGCAATCAATTCGGTATGGAAGACCAATCTTATCAACTCTTTTTGAAATCCTTCCAAAATTATATCCTATGCTAGGATATTCATTTAAAACATGTTGAAGAAGGATATTTTACATAAGCCATATCAGAATCTCAATTTTTTGAAAAGCCATATTCAAAATATTACACTTAGGCATCAAGCAAAATATAGGCTAATCAAGAATTGCAAACCAAGTTGGATTCATCCAAAATTTTGTATTGAGATCCATGCGTGCACATAAGACTTATAGAAATTGGATATGACATGAAAAATGCACTACAAGTCAGATTTATACAAGGACATCAATTGACCAGGATTCAATTAAAAACATAAGTTTTTGTCATTTTTTTTGCTCTAAGTCTTAGTTCTGTCATGCTTCATTCTCAAAAGGCTAAATCCAATCTCTAGAGGATTTGTTTAACATTAAAAGCATATTCATCATTAAACACTATTGTCATTCATCTGGCTTTCAAATCTGCACATTCTGGGACGGGGTATGGCCGTACCGGATACGGCCGTACCGGACTTTATTTGTGACGTTGGCCCGTACTTGTGCGTGATGCACTTCCTGACATGATCTGTGTACGGCTGTACTGCATTTGGCATGGCCGTACTGGACTTTTTCATCGGCGCCAGGTGGTACTGACCAAGGGGGTACGCCCCTACTGAAATTCTGACTTAGGTACGGCCGTACTGAAGGACTGTCAGGCCGTACCGCTCGTCCAGTAGTGCTAAAACTCTCCAAAACTTGCCAGTTTTTAGTCCATTCTCGCATCTTTTGCTCTGAGTGGTGTCTTTATGATAATTCTGCAAAATACGACATAAATGAGTACCTTTGTGCTTTGAATAGTACAAACTGATATGTTTAGGTACTAAAAATGCCCTATAAAAGTAAACAAATTGGTGTGTTAACAGGAACTCCACAAAATTTTATGGGTGACAAGTAAACTAGTATGCTTAATTTGGGGTCATTTTATGGAGCTGAAAAATTAGCAATGTATTTATTGCTTAATTGTTTGCTGTGAATTAGCTTCTAAATTGTGAGACCTTGGACCTTGAAAAAGGGGGCTATTTTTAAACTATTAATCTTGCTTCTTAAATTTTCTTCTTTGAGTGTATTTCCAATTTTGACACATTCTTTTTTTTTTTTGACTGAATAATTTTGACACATTCTAGAACTTGTCTCATGACCACTTCAAAGCGGAAAATTGATTTGCATCATGTAAATTATTTTAGGGAATATTTAGGCATTATTCTGACCACTGTAATTGTTATCACAACTGTATTCCTTAGTTGCCTCCTTTGAGCCTATATTGTTATATATTTTCCTTGGTACCCAGTAATGTTTTCTGCAGGATCTTTTTGGTACCCCCTGGAAGTGGAAGAAGGAGCAACTAGAAAGCGCTTACTTTTCCCCCCAAACACAACAACAAGGCAGGATCAAAAATTTAAAGCTTTCTCCCTTTCAGAAAAAGAAAAATGAAGAAAAATAGTACAAAATAAAAAGGAAAGAAAAGAAAAATGAATTTTGAAGCTTAAAGCAAGAAGAAAGGGAGAAGAGGAAAAATGAATAAAAACTGTCTGTTCAAAAGGAAAATGAAGGGAGGAAAGAAACGAAGCTCGAAGACAAAAGACTTATCCCAAGAAGCTTCCGGTGACTTCAAGGGGTTACCGTTTGATTAACCTTTTCTTTGTTTTCCTACCCATATGTTTGACATTAGCCTCATTACAACCTTTTTGGTCCCCAAATATTATTTTGCATGCATGTAGATATTTAAAGTGAAGATGTTGATTAGGTTACAAGCCTATGGTAATGTGCCAGATTGTGAAATTTGAGTGATAATATTTCATACTCCCTTAAACACTTGGAGAGGCAGTGAACTGAGTGCCCCTATTCACATTGAATTGTTTTGCAGGAAATTCTAGCCTCTAATTAGGCACCTAATTTGCAACCTCAATTTCATGAGTACTCTCATCCACTTGTCTTATTCTGGGTTCCCAATTTTTCTTTCATTATTATTTTGAGACGTTGATTTTTGAGCCTACGTTTGCTTGAAGATAAGCAAAAGTCAAGTGTGGGGGAATTGATGAGTGAATAATTTGTGATATTTTGAGGGGTATTTTAAGTGTATTTCCCCATATTTCTAACCCATTTCATTTGATAAATCCTCATATTTGCTCATATTGTGCAGAAAAGGGTAAAAGGACCCTCTTGGAGCAAAAGTACACAATTCAAGACAAAAATGGACAAAAAGGAGCGAAATTCTGAGTTCCTGTGCAGGAGGTACGGCCGCACATACCCAATGTACGGCCGTACATCCCCTGACATCAGCAAGGGCATACATATTCACAAGTACGGGCCAGCCCCGTAGTTTTTCTTATGTATGGTCGTACATGCCTTAGGTACGGCTGTACATACATGTGTGTGAAAATCCAAATTCAGCAGTTAAAAGAAGTACGATCGTACAAACTAAGGAAGTACGACCGTACATAATGGAGGATCAGAAAATTCTGAAGGCCTATTGACCTAATTTTGCCCAACTCTATAAATAGGGGATCAATCCTCATCTGAAAATGACGCTTTTGGAGAGAGAAAAAGGTCAAATCTTAATCTTGGAGCTTGTGAAGCCGTCAAGGAGACTTTGGAGCTGAGCCAGAATTCGTCTAGAGACTAGAAAGGATTCCTTCCCGGTTTTCTTTTATTATTCTTGAACATGTTTCTTATTGGAATTGTTTTTCTACTTTTTGACATGAGTAGCTAAGCTCTCTTCTAGAGTCTTTGATGTAGTTTACCTTAGTAGTTCCTTAGCTGTATTTTAGTGATTATTCTATTCTATTTCTATTCTAAATTTATTATCTATGTTAAGGTCCCTTATTATTTTGACTGCTTGTGATTTATTTATCTATGTATGAGACGTTGCATAATCTGTCGGAGGATCTGGGGTTTTACAACGGGGCAATAAAGGAACCTTAGGTAATTAAATTGCATGTTTTAGCTAGTTAATCTATCGGAGGCTACGGGGTTAATTAATGGACCTATAAGGGAATTGGGGTCTTATATAACAAAACTGATTAGGATTTTTTGACTAATTCAAACTCCTAGACTATTATAGGACTTAATGCTTTCACCCAAAGTTGTCTTAGGGAAAAAAGTTATTGGCTGTCTGAGGATCAGGGCTAATAGGTAGACGGGGGTCAATAACATAGAGTAAAGGAGGAATAAGATAGAATAGGATTAAGAAAGGAACGAACGGGATAAACGAAACCAAGGCCCTAGGCTCTAACTCTATTGTTCTCTTAAATGCTTTTCACGCTTTCTTTTCCCATTGCACACTCAAACCAACTATTCAACGCTTAAATAATTGAAACACCTATAGTAGATTGATTTTATCCTTATTCTCTGTGGGTTCGACAACCGGGACTTAAAATCCCAATTTATTATTACAACTGACCAGGTACACTTGCCTGGGACGCAACACATTTACCTACGAATCTATGACTTTTAGTGACAGATTATGTCTGTCACTAAAAGTCAAATTTCTTGTAGTGATTTTTTTTTTAAAGTAACTAATCTCAAATATATTAAGAGATATATGATTGTTTATAAATTTTTGATGTATTTTTAAGATTTCTCTATATATCTGTATGTGTTGGGCGTGTGTCTCTATATATATTTGTGTGTACAATGTAATTTTTACAATACTAACCAATTATAGTTAGGTTCCATAGGTCTCGTCAATAATTTAATAGATAGATTCTCGGTATATTAATAATGCATGCTTGACTGCAACAGGGATGCGTATGATCGTGGCTGTGTTGTTTGTGAGTAAGAGAGGCATCTAATTGATGTACATGGGAATTAGCTCTTTTGGCTTTTCCTTTCTTGTTTGTATCTCCATATGTATGCTATTGCATTCTTTCTCTGCTTTAGTATGATAGGGCAAGCAACGGTTAAGAAAGAGCAAAATGGTCATGCCCACTTATTTAGTTAGCTTGTATTGCTTTACAGGGTCTTGTGATAGAAAAGAGACAAGAGTCCTAAAGTTGTTGATTCAAAGGATAATATATATTCCAACTGACTGTCTAGTCGTACATCGCACCAATGCAAGTTGAAATTGTTTGATATATTCTTGCTTTCTTTTTTTATTTTGTGTTTGGGTTGGGTATATACGTTTGAGAAATATCAATTTGATATATTGTAAAATTGTTTTGATTAAAATTAAGTTTGGAATGAAATGATTTATGTTTGGATTTTTTTAAATAAGTTTGATATAAAACATAGTGTTTTTTAACTAAAAGCAAAAACTAAATTGTTTAATCAAACCAAAATTTGAAAGTAAATTAGTTTGAAGTCAAAATAACTAAACATCTAAATTTAGACTATGTTTGGTACGATCAAACTGTATAGCGGATAAATTTATAACAGGTGTTTGGTAACCACTAGCTTATAGCGTTTTTCCATAAGTTATTTGAAGTAGCGTTTGAGCTTATAGGCATAGCGTATCATTTTTTCTCTCATTTTTATCCTTACTATATTAATTAAGCGTGTATCATTTTTTCAGACATTATTTTATATTTATCAGTTAGTTCAACCGCTAATTTTATCAGACACTTTAAATTTAATCTACTAACTTATCCCCTATAAGCTCATCTTTATCATTATATGCTCATCTGCTATCCGCTACTTTTTGGTATACATAGCCTTAAAATCAATTTTGGTATAATATTACCAAACATGTTAGCATAAATTCCAAATCATATTAGTTTTTGGCTTTAAAAGTGATATTAAATACTCTGGTTATGGGATATTTATGAGTTTGAGGAAGGTCAATAAAACACTCATTTTAAAATAATTTTAATATACTTTTCATTATTATGAGCTACAAGAAAAGTTAATTTAATTAACTCACATCATTTCTCCCATAGTTTTGTGAAAAGAGATAGAGGATTCTATTAAGAGAGGGATAGACACAAAAGTTTTAAATGATTTAATTTTTTTAAAATTATAATAAAATTTTAATACACCAAATCTCTTATTTGTATCTATCTCTCTCTTAAATGGATCCTCCATTTATTTTGAGAAATAGAGAGAATCTCACATTGAGTTTTTAAGGCTTCTGAGTTGTCTAAGGATAAGAGGGTGGTTTTTGAGTATTACTGAAAGTAAATTCCATAACATTCCAACTAACTTGTGTACAGTATTCTCGTTTCTCAATTTGATTTCGTTGAAATTTTCATCTTCAGGTATTCAGTTATTCATAACCGATGAATCATTGGAAATATATCCATTTCAATTATTAACGGATCTTACTTTTCTGGCGATAATTGCCGTGTACCTCACGTTTAGGAAGGCCTCTCTCCTTTATGCCACTTTGCCTACGTATAATAAAGGTCGACGGAATCAAATCCTAGGCCAAAAAGGGGTTTGGCTTTATATTTTATCGATGTAGCATGCGGCATCTGTTTTTCGATCTCTACTTATCTTTTATGAAATTGTTGGATCATTTTCAATGGGAGATGCCTAGCAAGTTCTTCAGCAACATTCTTACAGTCATGAGCGACGGTGCAGTTCAAGGTGGAGATAGAAGGGCTGAGGCAGTTGGCTTCGTGTGATGGTAGATGAGAAAGAAGATGCTAGATTTTTTTTAGTATGTTATTCTTTCTGTTACTGATTTCCTTTGAAAGGGAAACGGTATTGACTGTGGCTTGAGAAGATGAAAAAAAACTGCTGGTCCTCATTATTGATTTTTTGTTCGATAGTGATTATGTGGCTATCTTATTGTTCTTTGCTATTATTTCACTTTTTTTTTATTGTAATTTTAGTGGAGAGTTTGAGACGTGCTTTTTTCCCGGAAATACGCCAAAATCGTGTTCGAATAATGGTGTTCACATTATGTTTACAGTGGGAAGCATCATCTAAAAAAGTACGGAGATTATTTAAACCTTCATATGACGTTATCTTTATTAAACATACAAATAACGTTTAAAGATAGAAACGAGGTGTGAAAAAAACACGGAGAACTCGGATAAAACTCAGATAACATTTGTGTGACAAAGCGTTATCTGAAGCTATCTTTCTAATGACGTTTGTTTTAGAAAGCGTTATCGAAAACTTAAAACCTAATATAAAACACGAGATAAAGTCTCACTCCTCAATTTTTCGATTTCATCATCACAAATCCTAAACACTTACGAGAGAACAACGAGAGAAAGTCACTCCTTCGATCTAATCATCACAAACCCTAAACACTTATGAGAGAACAACGAGAGAAAGTCACTCCTTCGATCTAATCATCACAAACCCTAACACTTACTTTGATCACATCGATCACAAATAACACTAAACATTTACGAAAGACTAACTTTCCGTGATAACTCATCGTCCTTTTCTACCCTATAGCATCTATGACCATGAAATAGAACCTGTTTAGAGACATTTTGGACCCTCATCGTCCTTTTCCACCGAATGGAAGCTCCAACAGTCATCGCGCATCCATGGTAGACACCACCATGGTTAGGGTTTTTCCGATTACCTCTTTTTTTTATTCTTTTCTAATCTATCTTTTCATCGTGAAGTCCGATTCCTAACCCCATTTTTTTGTACACTTTGTTGGAGCAGTAATTGTGAGTTTGACGTGTTGTTGCTGTTATACCAAGGAGGGGTATACCCCTTTCTTAGTTTTTATGGTTTTATTCAAAGAACTATTTAGATTAATTCTGTGATTAATTCTCCTTTAGATTGATTCAAAGTGTTATTATTTAATATTTACTGCATTATTCAAAGAACTATTTATTTGCTTTAGATTAATTCTGCTTATTCAAAGAACTATTTATATGCTTTAGATCAGATAGGTGGGGTTGAGAGTTTCATGACAGAGTAATTGTCAAGATGAGACGAATTACACAATGAATAGTTGTTTGAGCATGATAGACCTTAGGCCATGCAAGAAATAAAGGAATAAAATGAAAGTAATCAACGGATGGGGGTCATCAATGACCCACATCTTCATCATCTTCTATGTCCTTCAACTTGAAAGACCTGATGTGTGGCAAATTAGTTCATCAAGGAACTAATTTGAGATCTACGAATTCGATATCAATAATCTATCTTGGCCTAATTGAGGTACTGAATGTGCGGTTTAGATAGTGTCAAGAAGTAATTACTTCAAGAAAAGTAATAATTTGCTTTGCTTTCCATCTAAGATGATGAGGCGAGCATGACGGAGTTCAAGAGTTACAATGACAATGCATTGTATACAGTACAAAGCATCATAATTGGAAGTCTTGAACTCCGTCGTGTAACTCGCCTCATCCTCTTAGGGCTAAGAAAGCAAATTATTACTTTTTTTGAAGTAATTACTCCTTGTTACAATGGGAAACTCAACCGCACATTCAGAACCAAGATAAATTATTTGTCATCATCACTATGCTCAATATATAATTTAAAAATGTACCTTCTCTTATTTCCTTTTTGTGTTTCTTGTCATGCATGCTATACATATATTGTGTATTCCATCATCTAATCTGTCTTGATCTAATTAATGTACTGCATGTGTGGTTAAGATCCCTATTAAAATTAGCAAGCAAAGTGGATTTCTATTGACAAGCACATTAATAATATTCCTTCTCCTGATCTAAGTGTTTCCACTAGGATCATTGTGACAAGCCTCTTATGCCAGAATATGGTATTTGACGCCAGATACAGATATGCTACTGGATATTCTTGAAGAATAGGAATGTGGTATGGAGAAGACATGTTGATGTTATACATGGTATAATGTATATTACACTGGAGTATAACGAAGGAAGACTACTATAAATTCAAAATGTCCAATTCAGGTAAACTTGTGTATGGGACTTAACGCCAGATATAATATGCTACTGGAGCTTCCTAAAGAATATGAATCTATTAGATATATTCTTCTTTGAAAATCTGTTAGGTTTCTATGTTAGCAATATATATGGTATAGAGAAGACATTGATGTTATCGCTGAACTTGTATTTTTTAGTGTTTTTATATATGTTAGGAATATATATGGCGTAGAGATTACATTGATGCTATTGTTGAACTTGTAATTTTTAGTGTTTTTTTATATGTTAGAAATATATAAGGCATAGAGAAGACATTGATGTGAAACATATTGTATTTTTTAATATTTTGTAATTTTAAATGTTGAAATTTTGTTGTTGAACTTGAAATTTTTCGTGTTATGTAATAGTGAACTTGAGGTATAAGTTATTGTTTGCTAAATGCAATGGAAAAATACGTTAAACAGAAGGGAAAAACGCTCAGATAAGGCTTCTTTGAGAAAGCGTTATATGAGGATCTCGTTCAGATGGTATTTGTTAATGGAAACGTCATGTGAACAATATATCACAATAATGTTTGCTCGGGGGAGAACTCACACGGGTTCTGATTCATTTCTTATAACGCTTCTGAAGTGTTATTTGAAGGTGTGTGTGCTCATTAGATGATGTGTTTACACATAACCCTTTTAAACGTTATTAAAATCAAATTTAAGCTTTATAGGAAGACAAATTTGGCATAGTACTGGTTTAGGCTACTATAGTATGTTTGACAGTGGGGAGAAAGTGAGAAGAGAGAAAGAGGTAAAAAATAGTGTGTGTGAAGAGATAAAGATGTCTCCAATAGTGTAGATTTGATATGTTGTTTGGTATAAGAGAAAGAAAATAGAAACCACGGGGTTGGATGCAAGTGGTTAATAGGTTTGGCGAGTACTCGAGTTCAATCCCTAGTGTTGGAACAATTCGTGTTCATGCATTACTTACCTCCCGACCAACTGCGGGTTAGTTTAAGGGCCCTTTCCGTAGAGATACTGCGAGCACCCCAAAAAGTTGTACAAATCAAAAAAAAGAGAAAAAGAAAAGAAATTGAAGAGAAAGAAGAATGTTTTTATCTCTAAGAGAAAAGAAATAAAAAAAAAAGTAAGTGAAGAGAGAAATGCTATTATATTTTAGAGGACAAATATACCATCGAATTAAAAAAAAATAGAATACAATTTTATATTATTTGAATTTTATTTCCTATAGAAAATAACTTTTTTATTTTAATTTAGTTAATCAATTAAAATACTTAATTAATTCATTTTATTTTATTTTTAAAAAATTAATTATAATTAATTAATTAATTGCACAGTGGCGACCCTTTCAACTCTTCTTTATTCTCTTCTTCCTTTCCAAATTATTTTCTTTAGCTCCTTTCATTCATGTAATATTTTATTTTATGGTGACGCCCAATATGCACCCCAGAAAAGAGGTGCAATGATGGACCCTTTCACTTTTACCTCCTATAGCAGGTTAAGTTTTTTTTTTTAGTTATTTCATAAAAAAACCTAAACCCCTATTTTTTTAATCCTCCATTTTTGACTTTTTGTAGTGTATTTTCACCGTTCCACAAGTGCTTGTAATTGTTTGCTTTGGACTAGTGTTTTTGACCCACTATCTGGCCATCAAGCCTCCTCAAGCTACCACCCATTAAGTGAATGTTAGTAGAGGCAGGGGAAGGAAGAAAGATCAGGTTTGGTCAAAGGTACTCAAACTGATGAGAAAGGATACAGAGGGAGCCATCGTGAGTTAAACATTAAACATTCACCCTTTTTTTCTATCATCCATCTTCTTCCACCTCCTTCTCTTGACTGAAACCACTCCTCCTCTTTCTTCCACATGCTCTTCGATCCAAACAACACATTCTGTCAACTCCTGTTCTCATGCTCTAGATCCAGAACCAATGGCGGTTCCAATCCGAAGCCCTCGGAACTCGTCGGTGATGCCTCTTCCTATATGGCTAGGGTAACATCGGGCAACAATCATCGAATGGAGTTACAAAGGTGGAGAATTGTGAATGGAGGGGGGTGCACCAACATGGTGAGAAAGAGGATAAGGGTTAGAAAGGGTGAGGTGTGAGGGTGTAACACCTGAGGACGAGATCGACATCGTATTAGGACGACGTATCGAGACCTCGACCAAGACCTTGTGTCGAGATCCCGTGACTAGATCGTCACGAGATCTTTGTCGGTGATGAGACCACGTGCACTAGCCGATTTGAGGAGGTCGGGTGTCGAGTTGATGAAGTCGCGTACCGAGCTGATGAGGACGCAAGTCGAGCTAAGGAGACCGCGTTCACGAACTCGTGTTAGAACCTTGTACGTTTGCACGAGCACTCTTGTCGACATTGTGTCGAGATGATACCTCGTATTATTTCGGACGTTACTCAGCGTTATTATTATATTGTTTGTAATTATTACATTGTCGGCTTGCCGTTGACCGACAGAGTAGAGGGTAATTATGAGAGGAACGAGTTAACGGGTAGATGATTGATGGGATTGGCATCTTATAGCTGGAGTTACGTTTATACCCCTATCTCGCCAGCTGTATACCACGACCGATTCCCTCACACTCATTTCTCTTTTCTTCTTTCTTCTTCCTTCCTTCTGCTCTGTGTTTCGTTGTTTTCTTTAAAAATCTTCATCGACGAAACCGTGAGTTCCATCGAGATTCTGCACAAGCTTTCTTCATCAATCTTGTTCATCATCAACTTCTCGACCCATATCTTGTCTGATCGACCATCACCGTTGAGGTATGAAGAACAGATTTTCTTTCATTTGTGCTACTGTTTAGCGCTAATTCTTCTTCCATTTTTAACCAGTTTTATGCTTCCAAATCATATCAAATTGATGGGTTTTCTTCTTCACGATATTACCTATCTTTTTAACCGATTAATTGGGCTTGTAAAACAAATTTCTTTCTCTGATTTTCTGCAATCGGCAGTGCCCAGAAAACCCCATTTTTGGTTTGTTTCGATTTCTTGATTTTCATTCGTTGCTTCTGATTATTGTTGTTGTCGATCTTTCTGTGAAGCATCAGATAACTTTTTCATGAAATTTTGATCGAAATCCCTAACTTTGTGTTAGAGGAAAAATATATTTCAGTTCTTGAGTTTCATATTTTTCTGGGTTGTGGTTGAGTTTGGGGAAGAGAGAGCTAGATGTATTAGAACCATAGATCGATCTGAGTTGTGTTTGTTTTAGGAAGTCTGATTCCCGAGATCGAGTGATTCCGAATCAAGGTGTACGGGAAAGCGAATCCAAGGACGCGGAAGCAGCAGAATCCAGATCGAGGATTGTACGTGTCGAGGTCGACTGAGAAGCGTACGTGTCGAAGTCGTTGTCGAGTTCGTTGAAGACAGCCGTGTCGAGATCGAGTAAGAGAAGTCGTTGTCGAGCTCTTTGAAGACAGCTGTGTCGAGGTCGTTGTCGAGCAGCATTAACTTGGAGTTCGGTAAGGGCGCTTCACATTATTACTTTCGTAGTATGCTAGCGTAAGGGCATTTCAAATTCTACGTGGTTATGTTATTGTGTATGGATTTCCTGATTTGTGTCGAGCTTGAAATGTTGTGATATTGAGTTTTTGCATGTATTTAATATGTGATTGAATATATGTCGTGAAGTGTGTATTGCATGTTGAATTGCGTTTCTTCATGTCGAGCTTGCTCTTTTATTTGACATGCGGTTGAATATCTTGTGTTTAACTCTTTGAATATCGTATGCGGCGAATTGTTCATCGAGTGAGCGAGCTAGGTGAGTCGTATGACGTTTTTGAGCCGTGACCCGGATAACTGAGGGTGCTAGGTCCCCTTTTTGTTTACGGGAGATTGACTAGACGTCGCCACGCTACGGGAGCTGAGTCGATCGCCCTAGGGAGAGCGAGGATCCCAAGGATTCGGCTGGACTTTCCGACATACCACGGCGTGTGCATTAGGAAAATTGTCGAGTCGAGAGAAAATGGATATGTGAGTTGTGTCGAGTTAGAGTGAGATGGTCGAGTCACGTCGGTGAATGTTATACTTGTTGTTTGCTTATATTTTTATGTCGAGCTTATCTTAACTTGTTGAGAAGTTGACCCTTTCCCGTGGTGCCTTCAATCCATAGCGGTTACCCAGGCGATGTCGAGGGCGCAGTAACTCGGCGATGAGACGATGCCGAGGAGGATCTCGACGAGGACCCGAGTGACGACCTCTATCTGTCGTGATTGTTTGTTTGTTGGATGTTTGTTTTTTTCTGAGGACTGTTCTTGTTTTTCTTTTGTGTTCGAGGTCGTGACCAGTTTGGGCAGTGTTGCGTTGTTGCGACAGGGTAGACTGGTGGTCTTACTTTTGGAGCGACCCTGCGTGGGAGTCTGGAAGTACCCCAGTGGTATGATTATTCTTTTGAAGTTGTCGTACCTTAGGTGTATTTTCTTTACACATTTGCTACTCTGTATTTTGTACACATTATTATTCGGGTGATATATATATGTGTATGTTATGCATGTATGTTTTATTTGAATTTAAGTCTTGTGTCTTAGTTGCACCATGTTTCGAAAAGTTGTAATTACTCGATGTGCACGAGTTGGTTTTATAAAAAAATATATCGTATTTTTAAAAGGCACAAGAGTTTTGTTTTTAAAAACACATCTCATATAGGTTTATGTTGAGCTTGGTGTGTTGAGCTCGGTAACTCGAGCTCGGTATATTGAGCTTCGGTAGCGGTCGGAAGCGGTCGTTACCTTTGTTGGTATCGAGGCTTGATTCGGTTCTGGCCAGAAGTGCATAAAATTTGATGGTCACTATGTCGGGTTATGTGTTGGGTACCTAGTTGTTTTGTGTTGATTCTTTGTTTGATTAAGTGAAGCATTTATTGCTTGAGAAATTGTTTGAACTGTTTCTTGATTGAAGCAAAGGTGTTTTAACACATCCTTGTGTGAGATTCGACGGGTTTTGAACTTTGTGGAATCTAATGCCACTGTAGGAATACGACATCCGCAACCGAGAACGTCGACATGGAACGAGCTATTCAAGCTATGGCCGAGATGGCGGCAGCCATGGCTCAACAATCAGTGCCGTGAACTCAACAGGCTAACGCGATGGCTCAACAGACGGCGGCGTTAACTCAAGAACTTGCAAAGAACAAAGAACGAGCGTAACGAAATGTCAAGCGAGAGGATTGGCCGACTTTAGGAAGCATGATCCACCAAGTTCTACGGTGAGCCAAATCCGGATAAAGCCGATCTTTGGATGCAAGAGATCGAGAAGATCTTTGAGGCACTTCATTGCGGACAACGTGAAGGTCGACTATGCCACTTACTTCATCGCTAGGAGACGCAGAGTATTGGTGGAGAGGAGTGAAGCAACGCTCATAGCGTAACATCGCGAGATGACACGGGAGCTTTTTCGTGAGAGGTTTTGGACAAGTACTTCCTGACATCGCACGAGCCGAGAAGGAGCAGGAATTTCTTCAAGCTGCAAAGAAGGCAACTCGACAGTGTCCGAGTATGCGCCAAGTTCGAATCGTTGGCGAGGTATTTCAGTCCATTTCGTGACCGAGTTGACCAGAGATGGTTGAGTGAGAGATTCCAACGGGGATTGAGATTCGACATTCTAAGTCAAGAGTGTCGTTGAGGATCGAAATCTCCAAGAGCCGATTGATCGATGTGTCGAGGTAGAAGGAGTAAGGAGCCACAAGAAGAAGAGTTGTGGCGGACCGGTGAGACCCAGAGTGCGGGCGTAGATTTGCACGAAAGGGAAACCACCGCAGAAGAGGCCTTACGACCGACCTCAGGGAACGACAACAGGGGGACGATGATCGTCCAGATGACCCAAGTACCGAGGAGTGGAGGTCGGACCGATGTCGAGGTGATTTGCTACCGATGTGGAAAGTCGGGACATTACGCGAGTAATTGTACTCGAAGGAGGGTATGTTTTAATTGCAAGAAGCCAGGGCATTTTGCTAAGGATTGTCCTACACCTAAAGTCAACCGACGATGCTTGCGGCAAAAGCCAAAGGGAAGCGTCAAGTGGCTAAAGGCGAGTTTTACGCATGAGTGGCGAGGAAGCGGTCGAGTGATGATCTTATCCAAGGTGAATGTGAGATCGAGGGTAAATCCTTATCCGTTCTTTTCGATTAGTGCAACCCATTCCTTTATTTCTTACGATTGTGTGAACCTTTTGAACTTGGATCGCGCTACTGCTTAAATTAGTAGTTACAACCCCACCGCTAAAACCTTAGTCACAAACACCGCATGTCTTAATTGTGTAGTGATTATTGAGTAGAAAGTTTGTGGTCAATTTGGTTTGTTTGCCTCTTGGGGCTTAGATGTCATCCTCGGGATGGATTGGTTGTCACACCACCATGTCCTTTTGGTGTGCCCGTAAACTGTAATTTTTCCGGACCTTGGAGTCTCCGATTTTCTTTCGAACGTATTGGAGTTTCTTTGAAAGAAGGAACTAGGGAATACATGTATCTAGCTAGTTCGGAAGTTTTCCAGCAGATCGGCGTGAAGAATGTTCGGTGGTGTGTGATTTTGAGGACGTTTTCGAAGACGCGTGCGGGATTACCACCAAGACGAGAGGTCGAGTTCTCCATCGACTGATTCCAGGAACAGACCGATTTCAAAGCGCCGCATGTGATGTCTCCCGCCGAGATGAAAGAGTGAAGTCCAGATCGAACACTTGGAGTCGAAGCAATTCATACGACCGAGCGTGTCACCGTGGGGAGCTCGGTGTTGTTGGTTAAGAAGAAGGATGGGCGATCAAGGTCAGGCGTGGACTATCGCGAACTCAACAAGGTTACCGTGAAGAACCGTTATCCGTTACCACGTATTGACGACTTGATGGACCAACCGTGGAGCGGCGATCTTTCCAAGATAGACTTGAAGTCGGGCTACCATCGATTCGCGTGAAGGAGGAAGATGTCGCCAAAGCGACTTTCAGGACTAGATACGGTCACTACGAGTATTTGGTGATGCCGTTTGGAGTAGCGAATCGCGCCGGTGTGTTTATGGACTACATGAATAGGATTTTCCATTCGTTTTTGGATCAGTTCGTTGTAGTGTTCATCGACGACATATTGATTTACTCGAGGAACCGAGAAGAGCACGCAGAACACCTATGTCGAGTACTACAAACATTACGAGATAAGCAACTCTATGCCAATCTGTCGAAGTGTGAATTTTGGCTTGAAGAGGTGAATTTTCTTGGTCACGTGATTTCCAGAGAAGGGATAGCTGTGGATCCAACTAAGATTGAGGCGGTGATAGCATGGGAACACCAAGACTAAGCACGAGATCGAGTTTTGTCGGCTAAGCAGGATCTTACCGAAGATTCATTAAACGTTTCTCGCAGATTGTCGCCCCTCTTCCACGACTGCCAAGGAAGGACCACCCTTTTGCTTGGACCGAGGAGTGCGAAGCCAGTTTTCAACGGTGAAGGAGCTTTTGACGGCGGCGCTGTCTTGATTTTGCCTCAACCGAAGAGCCTTTCGAGGTGTATTGTGATGCGTCACACCAGGGATTGGGATGCGTCGATGCAACATCGGAAGGTGATCGCGTATGCTTCAAGACCTTTTAAGATTCACGAGAGGAACTACCCTACTCACGACTTGGAGCTAGCGGCAGTAGTTTTTGGCCGAAGATATGGAGGCACTACCTTTATGGGAGCACTCTTCGCTTTCGGCGATCACAAGAGCTTGAAGTACTGTTCGACCAGGAAGGAGCTCAACATGCGTCAACGTAGATGGGCGTAATTTCTCAAGGACTACGACTTTACGTTGGAATACCATCCCGTAAGGCTAACGAGTAGCGCATGCGTTGAGCAGAAGAGCGCTTTTAACCTCGGTAATGATGATCAAGGAGTTGGAGATGCTCGAGAAGTTCCGAGATTTGAAGTTGAGTGTCGAAGTTTCACCGGGAAGCCGAGATTTGGTATGCTTACTATTTCTAATGATTGTTGGGCGAGATCCGAGACCAACAAGTTCATGACGAGCTTACGCAAGAGAAGATTGATTGATAAGCGCAAGGAAGGCGGCGAATTTCAGGTCGGAGCGGACGACATCTTGAGGTGCAATGGCCGAGTGTGCGTGCCTAACGATCCGAGCCGAGGAAGTTGATTCTCGAAGCGCATAAGAGCAACTTTAGTATTCATCCAGAGTTACGAAGATGTATCAAGACTTGAAGAAGCATTTTTGGTGGTCGGAATGAAGAAGCAAGTGGCGAGTACGTAGCTTCATGTTTGGCGTGTCGAAGCGAAGGTGGAGCACCAACGACCTGCGGGAATGCTCTGATAATCAGCGTGCGGTATGGAAACGGGACAGTATTTCCATGGGTTTCGTTGTAGGGTTGCCGAAGACGCAGAAGAAGAATGATTCGATTTGGGTGATCGTCGACCGATTGACCAAATCTGCTCATTTCTTACCAGTGAGGTCGACATACAACGTGGAAAAGCTGACCGAGATCTACATCGCGGAGAGAATGCGACTTCATGGTAATCCCTCTTCGATCGTGTCGACCGAGATCCAAGTTCACGTCTCATTTTTGGAGGAATTGCAAGGAGCGATGGGAACCGAAGCTCAGGCTTAGCTCAAGATATCATCCACGCATCGACGGTCGACCGAGAGAACGATCCAATCGCTTGAAGATTTGTTGCGAGCTTATGCGTTAGATCACCGAGGAAGTTGGGACGACGTCTTACCATTGGTGGAGTTCACATACAACAACGACTTCCATGCGAGTATTGGGATGGCACCTTTGAAGGCTGTATGGGCGGAAATGTCGACGCCTCTTTGTTGGTACCAGGACGGCGAGCGACCGTCAGAGACCAGATATGATCCAGCGGACTCACCGAGAAGATCCGTTTGATCGAGAGATCGGATGCGAACATCTCAAAGTCGATGAAGAGTTATGCGGACCAACGGCGTCGACCACTCGAGTTCGAGGAAGGAGAACATGTATTTCTTAGAGTCACCCCCACTCACCGGAGTTGGTCGAGCGATCAAATCCAAGAAACTTACCCTAAATTCATTGGACCTTACGGATTCTTCGTCGTATTGGTCGATGGCATATCGATTGCCTTACCCCATTTTTGTCGAACATCCACGACGTCTTTCACGTCTCACAATTGCGGAAGTATGTTTCCGACCCTTCTCATGTCATCGAACCGGATGTGATTCAACCTGAAGGGCGACCTATCTTTGAAGCGTCACCAGCAAGGATCGTTGATCGGAAAGCCAAACAGCGATTCTTGAACAAAGAGATTCAACTTGTCAAAGTTGTGTGGGATCGAGGGCGGGAGATGCGACTTGGGAGTTGGAGGAGAAGATGAAGACTTCGGTACCCTGAACTTTTCCGAGGTAAGAATCTTAATTGCAATTTCGAGGACGAAATTTTTTAGAGGAGAGATTGTATCACCTGAGGGCGAGATCGACATCGTGTTAGGACGACGTATCGAGACCTCGACCAAGACCTTGTGTCGAGATCCCGTGACTAGATCGTTTGCCGAGATCTTTTGTCGAGCTGATGAGACCACGTGCACTAGGCCGAAATTTGAGGAGGTCGGGTGTCGAGTTGATGAAGTCGCTGCATCGAAATGATGAGGACGCAAGTCGAGCTAAGGAGACCGCGTTCACGAACTCGTGTTAGAACCTTGTACGTTTGCACGAGCACTCTTGTCGACATTGTGTCGAGATGATACCTCATATTATTTCGGACGTTACTCAGCGTTATTATTATATTGTTTGTAATTATTACATTGTCGGCTTGTCGTTGACCGACAGAGTAGAGGGTAATTATGAGAGGAACGAGTTAACGGGTAGATGATTGATGGGATTGGCATCTTATAGCTGGAGTTACGTTTATACCCCTATCTCGCCAGCTGTATACCACGACCGATTCCCTCACACTCATTTCTCTTTTCTTCTTTCTTCTTCCTTCCTTCTGCTCTGTGTTTCGTTGTTTTCTTTAAAAATCTTCATCGATTTAAACCGTGAGTTCCATCGAGATTCTGCACAAGCTTTCTTCATCAATCTTGTTCATCATCAACTTCTCGACCCATATCTTGTCTGATCGACCATCACCGTTGAGGTATGAAGAACAGATTTTCTTTCATTTGTGCTACTGTTTAGCGCTAATTCTTCTTCCATTTTTAACCAGTTTTATGCTTCCAAATCATATCAAATTGATGGGTTTTCTTCTTCACGATATTACCTATCTTTTAACCGATTAATTGGGCTTGTAAAACAAATTTCTTTCTCGATTTTCTCTGATCGGATGCCGAGAAAACCCCATTTTTGGTTTGTCTCGCTTTCTTGATTTTCATTCGTTGCTTCTGATTATTGTTGTTGTCGATCTTTCTGTGAAGCATCAGATAACTTTTTCATGAAATTTTGATCGAAATCCTAACTTTGTGTTAGAGGAAAAATATATTTGATTCTTGTGTTTCATATTTTTACGGGTTGTGGTTGAGTTTGGGAAGAGAGAGCTAGATGTATTAGAACCATAGATCGATCCGAGTTGTGTTTGTTTTAGGAAGTCGATTCAGAGATCGAGTGATTAGAATCAAGGTGTACGGAAAGCGAATCCAAGGACGCTAAGCAAGAATCCAGATCGAGGATCAGACGCGTGTCGAGGTCGACCGAGAAGCGACGCGTGTCGAAGTCGTTGTCGAGTTCGTTGAAGACAGCCGTGTCGAGATCGAGTAAGAGAAGTCGTTGTCGAGCTCTTTGAAGACAGCTGTGTCGAGGTCGTTGTCGAGCAGCATTAACTTGGAGTTCGGTAAGGGCGCTTCACATTATTACTTTCGTAGTATGCTAGCGTAAGGGCATTTCAAATTCTACGTGGTTATGTTATTGTGTATGGATTTCCTGATTTGTGTCGAGCTTGAAATGTTGTGATATTGAGTTTTTGCATGTATTTAATATGTGATTGAATATATGTCGTGAAGTGTGTATTGCATGTTGAATTGCGTTTCTTCATGTCGAGCTTGCTCTTTTATTTGACATGCGGTTGAATATCTTGTGTTTAACTCTTTGAATATCGTATGCGGCGAATTGTTCATCGAGTGAGCGAGCTAGGTGAGTCGTATGGCGCTTTTGAGCCGTGACCGGATAATCGAGGGTGCTAGGTCCCCTTTTTGTTTACGGAGATTGACTAGACGTCGCCACGCTACGGGACTGAGTTGACCGTCCTAGGGAGAGCGAGGATCCCAAGGCTTCGGCTGGACTTTCCGACATCTGACGGGCGTGTGCATTCCGGAAAATTTGTCGAGTCGAGAAAATGGATTTGTGAGTTGTGTCGAGTTAGAGTGAGATGGTCGAGTCACGTCGGTGAATGTTATACTTTCTTTGTTTGCTTATATTTTTATGTCGAGCTTATCTTAACTTGTTGAGAAGTTGACCACTTTCCGTGGTGCCTTCAATCCATGGCGGTTACCCAGGCGATGTCGAGGGCGCAGTAACTCGGCGATGAAGCGATGCCGAGGAGGATCTCGACGAGGACCCGAGTGACGACCTCTATCTGTCGTGATTGTTTGTTTGTTGGATGTTTGTTTTTTTCTGAGGACTGTTCTTGTTTTTCTTTTGTGTTCGAGGTCGTGACCAGTTTGGGCAGTGTTGCGTTGTTGCTACAGGGTAGACTGGTGGTCTTACTTTTGGAGCAGCCCCCTGCGTGGGAGTCTGCCGGAAGTACCCCCAGGGTATGATTACTCTTTTGAAGTTGTCGTACCTTAGGTGTATTTTCTTTACACATTTGCTACTCTGTATTTTGTACACATTATTATTCGGGTGATATATATATGTGTATGTTATGCATGTATGTTTTATTTGAATTTAAGTCTTGTGTCTTAGTTGCACCATGTTTCGAAAAGCTGTAATTACTCTGATGTGCACGAGTTGGTTTTATAAAAAAAAATATATCGTATTTTTAAAAGGCACAAGAGTTTTGTTTTTAAAAACACATCTCATATAGGTTTATGTTGAGCTTGGTGTGTTGAGCTCGGTAACTCGAGCTCGGTATATTGAGCTCGGTAGCGGTCCGGAAACGGGTCGTTACAGAGGGGACATGAGAGAGTGACAGGAGATCATGGAGGCCGCTCCCAGCTGCCGATGGCCCCTGCTTCTGGTTGCGTCGGAAAAGAGAGGGGAGGCACGTTGGATTACACATGGCGGCTCCGCAGCAGAGCACTCATGCAAGCATCAACCGTTGTGATTTCATGATAGGAATAGCGGTGGAGCAATCGAGCGGCTGGTGGTAGCGTGGAAAAGGGATGCGATGGTGCTCTCACCTGGTGGTAGCATTGACACCCCGACTCCGGTAGATGCTCGTGTGGACCGAGTAGAGAGATGACACTTGACATCTTGGTGATGGTAAAGCACACTTCAAGGGTAATCTCTAATCTTATCTGTGCTTCTTGGCAACGACATCATCCATGGGAAAGCAGTTTTTTCGCTCAAGAGGATTTTTTTGAATATGAAAAATTAAAATCGTTCCTCTTAAAACCCCAACAAGTAGTTCATACCCATTTGAATTTGTTGAGCTTTGAGATTTGTAAAATGAACGAGTCATTCCTGGAGTTATCCATACAACCTGAATTTGATGTGATCCAAAAGCGATTTTAGAAACTTGATGTATCTAGGAAAATCACTATCAAAACTAAATTACCTAAAATAGCCTTTCTGGATACAATCAGTATGTCCACCTAAGGTTAGAACAAAGGGTGCACCATTATTTTTTGAATACCTTGATGCATGTAATCATTCCATGATAGCATGTCAACTCACTCTTAATCTCACATACTAGTATGTCTGACTAAACGCAAGACTTTTCTGCCGTGTATATACTGATTTCCTTCCATCATGACTATGCTCAACTCTTTGGGACTGAGCCGCGAGTGATTGAACTTAGTGAATCTTTGTTGGCAACCATCCAAGGGATGACACCTCCAAATAAGTGGATGACCTTGCCAGACACGAGTTATGAAATTGTTTCGAAATAAAACTTGGTCCTAGTTATTTTATTTATGAAAGGAATGCATGACATTTTTTTTTCCTCTTAGAGATCATTCACCGATGTCTCAGAATAATCATCACATTATTTGCTTCAGGTTTGTGCAGAATTGTCACTTTGTACAGGAAAAATATAATGCAATATATTTAAAATGAATTCTTTGTGTTTAATGTCATGGTTGATTAACTTTGTTAAATTATGACTTATTTATAGGTCTTTTCGAAGGATGAGTGTCTGTTATCTCCTACCGCTTTGTAGTGGCACACATACTGTAAAGTCGATGCTCGTTCATGGGAATTTTCCTGTGTAAATCACATGTTTTTATTTAGTTCATTTTATCAATGAAAAAGCCCAAAATATGTTGATATTATTATAAACTGATTATACTTGTTCAATCATTTGTATCGATAATATTGTTATCGTTCGTATAATATAAATATTATCATTAAAAATTATGTTAATTGATTGATGTTTAGATATGGTATCAATTTTGGGCATTGACAGTATACATGTCGCACAAACTTTTTTTTCCCTGAAGTTGTGAGACCTTCTGTGAATTAAATTCTTGAAGTCATCTGTTATTACCTTCCAGAAGTTAACTTCTGTGTTGTTAATTTATACATTTCAGAAGTTAAATTTTGAAATGTATAAAATAGACAAAATTACTCTAGAGGTGCTTTATTTTAATTTAAAGTTGCACTTTGATCCTTTATCTTTGTTTTCCTTTCAAGTTAGTCCATTAAGTATTAAAATGTTAATACTGTTGGACTTTTTGTGTCAAGTTAATCCCTTAAGTATTAAAACGTGTCAAGTTGGTCCCTTAAATGTTAAAAAGTTAACATCTGAGTACATGGAAAATGATCAAAAAATCCAACTGTGTTAACATTTTAACACTTAAGAGACTAACTTGAAAGAAGAAGAAAAAAAGATAAAGGACCAAATTCCAACTTTTAGTTAAGATAAAAGACATTTGGAATAATTTTGCCTATAAAATATGTGTAACGGAAGTTAACTTCTGGATTGTTTATAACTTTCGGATGTTAACTTTCTGTATACATATTTTATACATCCCATAAGTTAACTTCTAGAAGGTATAAACTATAAAAAATCCAGAAGGTAAGTTCTGGAAGTTAATATAACTTTCCAATAGCGACATTTTGAAGGAAAAAAAAATCATGTTTAAACTGTAGGGGTGTATTAGAAAAAACGGGGGTGCAAATAGCAACCTCCAATAGATTATATGGGCGGGTTTGTTTTAGGGGTGGCAAAATGGATGGATCGGATAAATCTATCTATTGATCCTAATGGATGGATGAGAAAAATTTATTTATCCATTTACCATCCACTAAAATTTCATCAAGAAAATCCAATTCATCCATCATCCATTGAAAAAAAAAAACCATCCAATCCATTCATTAACAATTTTTTGATGGATGGATATCCAATCCATCCATAAAAATTATTTTAATCACAAAAAATAATTTTAATCACAAAAAAATATTTTTAATCATAAAATATATTTTTAATCATAAAAAAATATTTTAATTAAAAAAAATTATATTAATTACAAAAAAATTATTTTTGATCATAAAAAATATTTTAATTACAAAAAAATATTTTTAAATATTAAAAATATATATATATATATATATATCTCCCCTCTCTCCTCTCTCCCCCTCTCTCCTCTCTCTCCCATCTCTCTCATCTCTCTCTCTCATCTCTCTCTCCTATCTCTCTCCCCCTCTCTCCTCTCTCTTTCATCTCTCCCCTATCTCTCTTTCCTCTCTCTCATCTCTTTCTCCTCTCTCCCCTATCTCTCTCTCTCTCGCCTATCCTTTTCTCTCTCCTCTCTCTCCTCCCTCCCCCTCTCCTTTCTCTCTCTCACTCTCTCACTCTCTCTCCCCCCTTTCTCCTCTGTCTCTCTGTAAAATACTTATAATTGAAATTATTATCCTCATCACGGTACATATATAGATGGAAATTTTTACTATTATTCTATAAACAACCTAAGTCAATCACTACTTAATTTGTGCAATCTGTTGGCGTAAAAGAGACAATTTTCTTTTCGAGGTTAAAGCCGACCAAAAAGTTATGATGCGCTATGCTCCCAAACGTGCCAACTCCATTAAATCCTGTTGACGCAAAAGCGAAGCACACAACCCCGTGATCAAATGAAAAAAAGGTGTTAAGAACATTCAACTGGACATCTGCACCACTAAAATGTGCAGTAATTATCATATTTAGAATAAGTGTAGTAACCTAGAATAAACATCATCTGGAAAAAGAGTAAGTGGTGAGCCCGAATCAATTATCATATTTCCTTATAACCTAGAATAATCACAGTCCAGCAAGTCAATTCATAATTTGTGCTTCTAGCATAGGGTCAATGTATCAATCTCATTATCATATGAGAAGCAATTATTTCAGACTTCTACTCAAAGTTGCAGAAATTAAATGCACTGTAGATCCAATGTTTCCTAGATTCATAGCCAGAAAAAATTGCTACAAGTTTTTTTTGAAAGCTAAGGCCATGAAATGCAATGTTAAGCACCCCAATGAAGACAAATCAGAACTGAAACTGCATCTCAGGAGCATATCCAAGGGCTTCTAGGTGAGCAGCCATGGCCTTGTTTGTTAGTGATGGGCCACATCTCAATATCTAAAAAATCATCAGGAACATATCTAATCAGTTATCTTCCCTTTTACATGACATATTCTTCAAAATGTCTCATGATGTTTACAATTATGGAGAGGTGTGAGATTTAATTGACATTACTCTACCTTAAAATTTTATTAGAAAATTTTCATTACTCTACCTTAATACTTATACGTTTACTACACGTATAAGGAGAAAATAAGACCATAGCAACAACATGATGATTTACAGATTCACAAGGTGTCCCACTTAATAACTTGGACATACACTAACTTGAATCCCACTTCAATGTCTTTGAAGGTGAAATATTTCAATTACTAAATTAACCCATTCATCTGAAGGTAGCAAGGTGCACATAACAACACACACTGTGCCCCTTCAAGACAACAGCTCAAGCAAACAAGCAAACAAAGAATATCGAAAACTAGAAGCCATGCTTATTCTCCTTCAAACTCTCTTGTGATAATCTCTCAACTTGCTCTGCACTCTACACCTAATATATCAACTTGTCATAGGCAACATTACTTCAGCAGCAAAATATCACGAATATGATATTTCAAGGTTCCCCTGTTTCTTGCAAGATCAGCATTAATTAGCAGTCTGCAACCAATCTAGATATTTATCAATAACAAACTTATCTAGATATTAGCAAAACTAACACATCATGACATGTTTACTAAATGGTGTAGTAAGCTATATAATAGGTATAAACAAATGGCTTAAACACATTTTAATTTAATATCTGACAACGGTTTCCATTTTGGCTTTGGCTTCACTCCACAACATTTTTGAAGAATTCCTTTGGGAATGAAAAGTAATTATAAGTGGAAACATGCTGGATTCCTGGCTACTAGACATTGGCATAATCATTTCAGTACTTACTACATACCTACACCATGGATGAGAAAAGATGGAAATGAACCAATATTAATATGGGAACATGCATATAGGTCAAGGCATTTCATGCTGTTGGGCAATAAAAATAAAAAAGTAAAAACATTTAGCTTCTCGAGTATAATTGTAGTAGACATTCACCCCATCATATATGCGCTCCAGAATAATAGTCCCAGCAGGACCCCATCAATCCTTCTGCAAACCCCACACTCACAGAGACTAACATACACACTGATTAGCAAAGATAAACAGAAGAACTTATTTAGGAAAACAAGACCACCAAACATACAAGTATGTACGAATAAAAAGATGGCCCATCTTATGTTATGAAATCAAACTCACCTCCCTGATGGGGTATCCAAGCAAAGGCATCATAAGCACCAAAGAATCATTTCAAGGCCCTGGCTCTAATACGTAACCCCTGGCTCTAATACATAACTTCTTCCACTGTAGCCAGTTCAGAAGCTCCCAACATTCAAGTATATTCTACTAGTTTGTTGGCAATTATATTTCTAGGTTCCTTTGCAAAATTTGATCGATTCAAGACACACAAAGGATGTGCTACAAGTATCTTAGCCTCTAATAGCGCTCGTATATATGCTTTCAGCATATGTGATGTACAACTAATTTATTCTCTATCAGAAAATTTTAGCTGTAATTTCTAGTGACAACCTAAACAAAGGATGTGCTATAAGTATCTTAGCTTCCCATAACCTTCATATGCAGGAAACCAGGAAGCAAATGTTGAAGGAAACAAAACAAAAAAAAAGAAAGAAACAAGCCTAAGAATGTTATAACTTGTGTTATCCATACAAGGATTTGAAGAAAGTTTAGATAAAGAGAAGTCATGTAATTCAACAGCCATTATCTCTCGTACACCTCTAGTGAAATTGCATCAGCTTGAGATATGTCTGCAGATTAGTAGGAAAAGTGGCGGCAGATAATAGTCACAAATGGGTTTACAGTGGAAATCACAATGAATGTGAACCTAGCTATGTTGCTTCATGGAATGCCACAGTAGAGCCAGTAAGAAAAGTTGTTGTTAATAGAAATTATTATAAATTTGAAAAATAGTTGTTCACATTTTGACTCTCTCATTCACAAACATGTTGTAGAAACAGAAGAGCCAAGTTAATTTCACTCATGCTAACAAAATTACACTAGTGCAAAAAACGGTTTTAATAACTGAAGTTTACATCGGTTATTTTAGAACCGTTATTAAAAAATAGGCGGTGGCATTTTTGAAATTAAGTTGAAAACTTTTAATATCGGTTTTAAATTTACCCGTTGTAGAAAACTTTTAACATCGGGTTTTTATAAAACCGATATAAAAAGAACGTTTATTTTCGAACCCTTCATCACGTAGGAACCCTGCTTCTCTCTCAGAATCCCTCCTCTTTTGCCTTCGATCATCGAAAATCACAAAACCCTACTCGCCGCAACCTTTCCTTCGCCGCAACTTCCCCTTTGCCACAACCTCTTCTCTCGCTGTCAACCTTCAACAACGTCACAATCGAAGAGGAAGCTGGAAGGTGGAACCGAACATTCAATCAACGACGTCGCAACCGAAGAGGAAGGTGTTCACGAAAGACGAACCAGCCTCCTTCCTCCTTCGTCGTGAAATCAAATCCTTTTCTCAGAACCCTCACAGTTCGCGAGCATCAGCCTCCTTCCTCGGCATTTGCATTTCCGGTGAACACCAATCCCGTCGCTCGCCGCTAACAACCACTGACGAAGTCGTCGCCGCTCCCGTCCTTCGGCGTCCCTCATTTGTGTGCCTCGCGTCCTTTGCCGTGTATGTGGTGCTCTTCGGCGTTCGCATGTGCCTGCTTTGCGTTCGCATCTTGCTCATCGCTTGGCGTCGCTCTGGCCGCTAGGGTTTCGTGGCGTAGCGCGTCACCGCTTGCCGTCAATGGCGTGACGGAAACATGATCTGTCGCCTTGGGGATTCATAGGGATTTAAAGACTTCAAACCTGCTCCTAAATAATATGGGTGAGCTAAAAATTTGTGATTTTGGGTTGGCTCGTCAAGATGGGAGTCCTTTGAAACCATATACACACCTTGTGGTTACTCTTTGGTACAGTGAGTGGTATTTGCTTATTGCAATTTGTTTCTAATTCTATCTATTGATGTATATATTTGTTACACATATTCAAAGTATGGACTAATTGGTTTTACATTATTAGAGTACGCTTTAATTGTATACTTGTGAATTTGAAAGCGTGGTCATGTCTCGATGCATTGAATAAAGCTTAAGTTTCATTTGTAGTTATTACGCAATAATTATCAAGTAGTAATGTTGCAATTGGTCGCTATTTGTCTTTTGACGATTAGGTCGATCTTTACATACTTACCCTTCCTTTTTATGTGTGGCAATGCTTTCAATGAATATACCTATCGGCTCCTCTGTTAGTTTGTCATTGCACCGTGGTGCTGGTTTAAATAGTTGTAGTTGCTTTCAATTTAATTGTGTTTTAACACATCTTTGGCTGCATTCATTGCGTAAATAAGAGATCATTTACCTGATGGTTGTCTATCTGTTTCTCAGGGCACTGAACTTCTTCCGGGGCAAACAAAGACTCAACAGCTATAGATATGTGGTCTCTTGGTTGTATAATGGTTGAACTCTTGTCTAAGGAACCACTGTTTAATGGAAAAACAGAATTTGATCAACTTGACAAGGTATATGTTAAGTGTCATTTTTTTGGTGGAACGTATGTTCTCACCTTTTCTCTTTCTTTCAAGTTTTGGTGTCTTGTGCTTAACCACTTGGTCTTAAAGTGGTTACTGCTCTATTGACATCTGTTACTTACAGATTTTCAGGATTCTTGGCACACCAAATGAAACAATTTGGCCTGGCTTCTCAAGATTTCCTGGAGTCAAGGTCAATTTTGTCAAGCACCAGTAAGTACTCATGATCTCCTTTATTTAAGACATTGACTGTTCAATTACACTGTTCTTATTTTTTTGCCACTGTTTTCCCAGGCTTCCAACTTTGGGTGGTTCTGGTCTGACTATCTGGCCTCCTTTGGTGACATGCTTATTTGATGAAATTGCGATGCTCTCCAATAATTTTTCTCTATCTTACTTTGAGCCAGAATGTGTCAGCTTTGTGAGTTCTTATCAGAAGCCATCTGTAAGCTTATAATCAATTCTAGTTCTTATCACAATACTTTTTTTTTGGGTGATATTTTGCAGCAGGTGCAGCTGTTATTCCTAAACGGAGATGGAAGCTCAAATCTGAAAATGCAGTTGATCCCAAATTGTTGACCATGTAGCGGAAAGACTCAAATAGAGATGAAAAAGTTGTTGCTCACGAGGTTTTTCTTACATTGGCTGCTTGTAATACTGTGAAGTGTGATCCCTATACTTAGTGATGGTGGATTTTCTGCTTGTGAAACAAGTGAATCAAATGAATATGTAGAATCCATTGATTACCAAGTGAATCAAATCCAACATCTTATCTGAATGCACATTATGTTTGTCACTTTCATAAATTGTAACTGAATTTGAAACTGCATCTTTGCTCAGCATTTCTCTAACTATTGTTGTTGTTCCCTTCTTCCACTTGGTTCATGTGTAGAAATTGCATATCAACCCACAATACATGCTTTCCGTCATCTTCTTTCCCATCGATAGCTAAACTCATGACCTGAGTTATTGATTATTAATCCACTAGTCATATTTGTTTCGTTGGATTTACGTCGATGAGCTAACACTATAAGTTATTGATCGTAGTATACTCCGACAATTGATATTTGGAGTATAGGTTGCATCTTTGCTGAAGTATTAATAGGAAAACCACTTTTTCCTGGAAAAAGTGTTGTTCATCATCGATTGGATCGATTACATGATTTGCTGGGAGCCCTCACTCGATGCTATATCCTGTAATTTCTTTTTCCTCTATATAGGGAAAATTAATCGTATTCAAGTTATGGCTTTTCCGGTGACAGTCTTTGTGTTGGATGCAGTACGCAATGATAAAGCAAGGAGATACCTAACTAGTAACTAGTATGAGGAAAAAGCAGCCTGTACCATTTGCACACAAATTTCCTAATGCAGATCCTTTCTCGCTACTACTGCTGGGAAGGATGCTCGCCTTTGATCCAAAAGACCGCCCTCACTGAAGAGGTTTGTTATGTTGTGCTCTTTCCTTGCGTGTGTGCACTGAATAGTTATTTTAGTCATATCTAATAAACTGCTTTTTGAGCTTTTGCTTTTCCTTTGGAAAATACAATGTATAATCAATCCTAAAGCAAGTATATATATATATATATATATATGTGTGTGTGTGTGTGTGTGTGTGTTAATGCCTTGCTCTAGAGTTTTAAAGGATTTGGTGTTTTCAGGCATTAGCTGATCCTTACTTCAAAGGACTTGCAAAAATTGGAACAGAGAGAACTAATTTTCTTTATCCAAGGTTTTTTTGGTTTATTTTCAGCTGCTTGTCTTTTTCCCCTAAATTTATTCATATGGTCTACCCTCTTATTCTCTCCTTACTTTTCATTGGTCATGTTCTTTATAATACTGTTGATCAATTTGAAAAGCAGTTTGCTCATCTTGAGAAGCGGTGGTAAAAGTGATCCATTGTGCCACTTGAAAGAAAACATATATCACTTCCCAGGATAATTCATCGATATGTTGAATATCACTTGTCATTTTGTTGCAATCATAGGTTGTTTACAAAAGGGTACTTCAATTGTATTATATTTAAGATAGGAATGGTATTCTATGACGAATGTTGAATATACTCATGCATGATGTGCATTTAAGATTATGCATATGCAAAAATAAACTGGTACAAGCAGCTGACTAGTGTGATGCAGATTAGTTCTGATAGTCTATTGAATGTTTTTACATAGCAGAATACAGTGTGAAATTAGAGTTTTTACATAAATCTATAATTGTTTCATGCTTCAATTAATTCTACATAGCAGAATAATAAATCCTCATTAAATATTTTTCCAGGAGCTGTCTATGACTAATGAAGGAGAGATCAACCTGATGGCATGGAACTAACATTGGCAAGTTGGCTTGGGCATCTAGTTTTCAAGACTTGCAAATTTTGAATTTTGATTTTCCATTGTAAAGAGACGTGATATGTAAATCTAATGTTAATCATCTTTTGAGAATGTTGGTGTTGTTTTGGTCCACGGAGTTTTTATGTATGACATTAGTCCAGAGTCTTTATGTATGACAAGTGATTTCTAATTCTTAGTTGTTTATGTTCTTCAGGCTGACTATTTTGGTATTGTACTTTTTTGTTATCTGGTTTGTTGAGCTGGTTAGAGGATATATATAAAAAAAAAGAAAAAAAATTGTATCGGTTCCTTAAAAACCGATGTAAAAGTATACAATTTTAACAACGGTACTCTAAAAACCGATATGAAACGTAAGATTTTAACATCGGTTATTAAAAAACCGATATGAAAAGTGACGTTTTAACATCGGTTATTAAAAAAACCGATATGAAAAGTGACGTTTTAACATCGGTTATTAAAAAAACCGATATGAAAAGTCACATTTTAACATCAGTTATTAAAAAACCGATATGAAAAGTGACGTTTTAACATCGGTTATTAAAAAAACCGATATGAAAAGTCACATTTTAACATCGGTTATTCTAAAAATCGATATGAAAAGTGCCTTTTTAACATCGGTTCTTTTTCCGATGTAAATAGCCCCCACTTTTAATATCGCTTAAATCCATAACGAATTGAAAACCGATATTAAAAGCTGTTTTTAACCGATGTTAAAAGACCAAACTGCAGTAGTGTTATCATTCATTTTGTTAAGAGTATTGTTGTAATCCCCGTTAGAGAAGGCGTAGTGCAACAGCCTACAATACAGGATACCATCTCAGGTCTTAAAAAATAATCAACAAGAAAAAAAAAACTTACGATCATCAATTTTGGGATACAGATAAGGCTGAAAAGTCCTCAACAAGTTCTTTATCATCAAAATGTAATGCAGCTACAAAAGAGAAGCGAAGTAAAAAGTTATTAAACATACAAGAATTAAAAAAGACTCAAATTAAATAAAAAAGATTAAAAATTGAAAGTTGGTGGGTACTAACCTGGAGTTCCACAAAGCCAATCATTTGTACACAATAATGCTTCAACATTTTCAGGCAAGAGAGAACTTCGATACTTGTTAAGAATACGTCCACCAATACTAAATGTTGATTTCGATGCAACTGTAGTAATCGGTATACTCAAGACATCTCGTGCCATCATAGAAAATTCAGGATACTTACCTTCATTTGATTTCCAATACTCCAGAACATCCAAGTCAGCATACTTCCTATGATCAAGTCTATCCCATGCAGATAAGCTTGCAAATCAGATTCTTTCCTTGACGATCCACACAACTTACTTTGAAACGCTCCAAAATCTTCTAAATCACTCGAAGAGGGAATGCTTGGGCTACCTCTAACAGATCTTTGTGAACAAGAAAAACTTGTCTCATTTGGAGAGGAACTGATATATTCTTGAAAAAAAACATGGAGCTTATCATGAATTTCCTTAGCCAATCTCACACCGTCATCACTACCATACAACTTCACATAACAATATTCAACAAGTTGTAACTTGTATCTAGGATCCAAGATGACAGCAAATGACAAAATAACATTGTAGGAATCCCAGTATTTTTCAAATTTCCCCTTCATTTTCCTAGCCATACAACCTATTTGATTCTCATTATCAAACTCATAATGAAAAAAGCATGCAACTTCGTTATCTTAAAGTGAATACTCCAAACCCCATAAAAATACAGGTTTGCCGTTGGATAAGTGCTGCTTGAGAATAGAGTTATAATGTCATAAAATGGCTTCAAAAACTCTGCTATTTTTTCTATCTCAACCCACTCATCTTCAGATAAACTAACAAAATAGGGGTCCATATTTTGTAGGAGGGTAAAGGCTTCCCTAAATCCTAAAGTACTCTCAAGCATAAGATAGGTAGAATTCCATCTTGTGAGCACATCTTGACGAACTGCTTAGATGTCAAGTTTGATATTTGTTCTAAACAAGATACAAATTTAGATTTCCGTACATCTGAACCCGTGTTGTATTTAACACTTTCTCGTATTTTAACTAAGGAACTATCTATCACCTTCAAGCCCTTATGAACAATCAAATTTAGAATATGTGCACCACACCTAATATGGAAATGTTCTCCATTAGCTATTAATCCTAATCCAAATGGATGTCTTTTCAATATATTCACCATTGTATTGTGTCGTTGTAAGACGCATTATCTAAAGTAATGGTGAATATTTTTTTCTCGATACCCCACTCTTTTAGCAAATTAGTGCCCAGGTAGCGACGGGGGTTTCTCCACGCAGTTTCAGTCTTTGATACTTCGTGCTTGACCTGAATTAGGTGGGAGGATTCCCCTATTCTGCTCACTTCATGTCCGTGTTGCTGAAATGTTGGAACAATTTGATTTGATATTCCTTTTTGATTGGACATTTTAACTTCCCACGTTAATTACCACAGCAGGACTACGTTCAAAAGAAGGGAAGAAGATTATAAAGTGAATAATACCCATATGAATACTCAATGATGATGCCACAATGACAGCGAAGGTGATGGTAATTATGAATTTGATATTCCAAATTTGGAAATATGGGACCTCATGGTTGTCTTTCCAGCTACATTAGGTATAACCATAGAAAGATAAAGATACCAACCGCAAACAATTCCTGTTCATTTAGCAGTTTGATCCAATTGAAACGTGATCTTATGATATGTTCCCTCCAACCGCTTAGTCCCTCTTCGCTATATAAGCAAATATCCTTTGCTTGATACACCCAACCATCCCAACATTTTCCAAGTAAGAAACATCTTAGTCTATTTTATTTTCATTTTTTAATTTTTATATCCATCTCCTTGATTCTGTCATTAATTCTCTGCATTCTATTAATAAAAATAGTTGAAAATGGCAGCAGAAATCGGAGCTAAGCTGTTGGCTTAAAAGGCCGCAAGCGCATCCAAGTAAATAGGAAATGTGTAATGTTTTATATGTAATAACTATGTCTATTTTACATTCGGCATATATAACATTTTCTTGATTGATTAGCTGCATAAAAATAATATTCTAATGACTATTTGATGTTGGCTTGGCTCAATCAAATCAAAGTTCTTCGAAATTTGAGTCCTTTAGTCTGATTGAGCCGTGCCAATATCAGATTAAACGTCTATAATATGATACTATCTCTCTAATTACATATTTAAGCTTTTTTACATCGCATTTGTTGTTTTGATATATAAATCTTGTAGCTATATTTTGTATAGCAAAACCTGTAGGGAAAGACATAGAGAAAGACAGAAAAACAGAGTCAATAAAAAAATACAATCCAGTGCAATACTCTCGTGTTTTCTTTCACATGTCCTAGAGAAAGAAAAGAAATGGTAACTAGTTGATGGTTTATGCCATAAATAAGCATTTTATTAGTTAGGAAAAATGTTGGTAAACAATCAAAATTTCAAAACAAATTATAGCATATCACAATGCTTTCTTGAGGAAGTGTTCGTGTAGGTACGCGGGTGTGGCTTTTAACCTATAAAAGTCATAAATTTGTGCATCATGGGAAAGTTTGAATAGAACCTATAGTTGCCAGTTACTTCTGATTTCTTCGTATTTATAAATTCCTCAACAAAAGTCTGAATAATTAAAAATGTTGCCACATGAAATTTTTTACCTTTAAGTCCTGTAAATCCCTTAACAAAACCGTCTCACATAAACCAAATTGTGTTCTAAACCCACTTCTCTCTCGTAGCACATTCGACAACCATGTTTCCCTAATGAGTCAATGACCTCCCGTCTCTGGGGTATTCAACGGAGATCTTAGATCGACCCATCACCGAAACTGCGGTCAAAACAATACATTCCGCTATCGTTTCTCTGCTATCGTCGATGAATCAAAAGGAGAAAGCTTCACAAATATTATCTTCGCCGTCATGAACGAAAATCTGTGTTCGACATGTACAGTTTTGAGTTCAAATCTAAGGTAAGCAAAATGCAAAGCTTGGGTGTTTAGGGTTTAGGGATCAAAGAAACACTAGATAACTAAATGGAAGCCATATATGTGCTTCAAGACCATGGCCTTTGTTTATTTTTTTCTAGAATCATAATCAAAATTCTGAAATTCTGGTTTAATCGTGGACTTTCTCCTCTTGTTGATGCTAGAAAACTTGCAAAATGAGCTTCCTTTAGTTGCGTTTGTATAATATCTATTAAAAAAATTTGAAAGACCCTTCTATCGTACCCTAATTTTGTCCGACCTTTTTTAAAATATTTCGCTTATTTTCTTCAAATATATATATATATATTATAAATAAAATAAGATAATAAAAAAGATAAAAAGGAAAGGAAAAATATATAATAAAAGAAGAGAGGGGGTATAAATAGTAGACTGGTGGGTGCCACTAGAAATTTGCTAATGGGTCGGTAGTCCAATTGTTGGCCACACCCCCTGCCTTGCCACCTGCACCCTCCTCTCCTGCAATCAACCAAAATCTATTCAAATCTCTACGGATCTCATCCTCAATCCCTCAAATCCCTCCGAATATCTCAAATCTCCACTAAATCTGCTCGAGATCATCTAGTTCTACAAAAAGAAACTCTGCAGATCTGGTATCAATAAACGATATCAATAATTAAAAAGGGAAGGATCCTTTTTTTCTCTCTTTTTTGTTTTACCTTTAAGGTCAAAGATTCCATTTTTTTATGATTTTTGATTGTGATTCTTTTCCTTTTTTCACAGGATCTAAAAGAAGGAAGGAGAAGGCTACAAAACTAGATCCACATGCAAAAAAAACAAAGAGAGAGCAAAGAGTCAGAGTCTATAGGAACACGAAGAGCCAATACGAGACGGTGAAAGGGAGTAGAAACAAAAAAAAAACACTTTAGGTTTCTAGTCTTTTTTTTATTTTACTCAGTAATTCGCTTTATGAGACATCCGCAGCAAGGTTTTTGTCCTTCTTTTCTTTGTAGTATTTACATTCTTGTGGTTGTTAACTGCTCAGTATAACGACCCGTTTCTGGACCGCTACCGAGCTCAGGAGACCGAGCTCGAGTTACCGAGCTCGACACACCGAGTTCAAGTTACCCTGTATGCGATGTGTTTTAAAACGGTACTCTTGTGCCTTTTAAAAAGTACGGTCTATATTTTTTTATAAAACCAACTCGTGCACATCAGAGTAATTACAGCTTTTCGAAACATGATGCAACTAAGACACAAGGATTAAATTCTAATAAAACATACATGCATAACATACATATATACCACTCGAAATAATAATGTATACAAAATACAGAATAGTAAATGCACAAAGAAATACACCTAAGGTATGACGACTTCAAGAGAGCAATCATACCCTGGGGGTACTTCCGGCAGACACCCACGCAGGGGGCTGCTCCAAAAGTAACGCCAGTCTACCCAGTAACAACAAAACATAACCGGCCCAACTGGTCACAACCACTATACACAAAAACATAGACAAAGCAAATCACGACAAGTAGAGGTCGTCGCCCTGATCCTCGTCGAGCTCCTCCTCGCCATCATCTGCTGTCGAGTTCCGTGTCCACTAGACATCGCCTGGGTAACCGTCATGGATTGAAGGTACCACGGGAAAGGGTCAACTTCTCAACAATTCAAGATAAACACGGCACAAAGAAATAAGCAGACATCACAGTATATCATTCACCAAACGTGACTCGACCATCTCACTCTAGACTCGACTCTTATTCCGGAATATCGTCAGCAGGTCCATCCCCAAATTGACGCAATAGGTAAGCGGCAGGTCCAACCCCAAACCGATACCATGCATTAATCAGCAGGTCCAACCCCAAACTGATAATGCGACGTCTAGTCAATCTCCCGTAAACAAAAAGGGGACCTAGCACCCTTAGTTATCCCGGTCACGGCTCAAAACGTCATACGACTCGCCTAGCTCTCTCACTCGATGATTAGCTCGCAAATAAGGAGTGGCACATAAAAGTACTTGATCACATATCAAATAAAGAGAGCATGCTTAACATGAAGAAAACGCAATTCGACATTTAAGCAATAAAAACATTCTACATGAAGAACGCAATTCAACAGCAATTCACAATTCACAACATATATTCAATCACATATTAAATACATGCAAAAACCCAATCTTATCACAATATTTCAAGCTCGACACAAATCAAGGAATCCATACATAGGAATATAACAATAAAAATCCTAGAATGTCTAGAAGTGTCCTTACGCACAAAACATAAACACGTAGAATATGAAGTGCCCTTACCGAACTCCAAGCTAATGCTGCTCGACAACGACCTCGACACGGCTGTCTTCAAACGAGCTCGACAACGACTTCTCTTACTCGATCTCGACACGTACAGTTCTCAGTCAACTTCGGTTCCGTGTCCTCGTACACCCTGATCTCCTTGCAGCACGATCTCGGAACTCACACTGCCTAATACGAGCACAGCTTAGTTCTATCTATGGGTTCTAATTTAGCTCTCATTATCCGAATCTTAACCACAACCCAAGTAAACATTACAAAATAACTCCTTTTCTCTAAAATTTTATTGAAAACTTCTTTCATACCTTACCAGACAAAGCCATTTTTCCTCTAACACAAAGTTAGGGTTTTCGATCAAAAGCTCATGGAAAAGGTTATCTGATACTACAACAGATAAATCGACAACAACAACAACCAGAAGCAACAAACAACAACTAAAACAAGAAATCGAAACAAACCAAATAGGGAGGGTTTTTTTTTGGGCACTGCCTATTGCAGAAAACAGAGGAAGAAATTTGTTTTACAAGCTCAAATAATTGGTTAGAAAGGTCGGTCATGTCATGAAGAAGAAAACCCATCAATATGAGATGATTTGGAAGCATAATACTGGCTAAAATGGAGAGAAGAAGTGGCGCTAACAGTAGCATGAAGGAAGAGAAAATCTGTTTTTCATACCTCAAATGATGGTCGAGGTGGTGATATATATATGTCGAGAAGATGATGAGGAACAAGATTGATGAAGAAAGTTTATGCAGAAGCTCGATGGAACTCAAGGTTCTTCGATGGAGGTTTGGAGAGGAATAGGAACTCAGAGAAGAAGGAAAAAGAAATAAGAAAAGAGAAAGTGAGTGTTTGAGGAACTGATCGTGATATACAGCTGGTGAGAGAAGGGGCATTATCGTAACTGCAGTTATGAGATGCTAATCCCATCAATCATTCTACCCATCTAATCACTCCTCTCTCATGATTACCCTCTAAGCTATAGGTTACAGATCTAAAAAGAAGCACAGCGTCGAGAACTGCAAGCCGACCATATAAATATTACAAACAAAATAATCATAACGCTGAATAACGTTCGTAAAATACGAGTGTTACATCTCGACACGATGTCGAACAGGGTGCTCGTGCAAGTGCACAAGGCTCTAACACGAGTTCGTGCACGCGGCCTCCTCAGTTCGACATGCGACCTCATCAGCTCGGTGCGCGATCTCAGCAGCTAATGCACGCGATCTCCTCAGCTCGGCATATGACCTCGGCACGCGATCTTGGCACGGGATCTCGACACGAGGTCTCGATACGACGTCCTAATACGAGGTCGATCTCGTGATCTCGTCCTCAGGTGTTACACTCAGTTTGGATGTAATGAACTAAATCTATGGACAATGTTTGACTGTTTCTCCTTCCTTACCGCTTCTTTCTTTTCCTCTTTTTCTTTCCTTTTTGTATTGTTGTGCGTTTTGCAATGGATCGAGGAGGAAAACTCTTGGTTTCCCCGAATCTCTTTGATCTCCTTTGATCCTCTTGATCCCGAATCACGTCGTCAGCAACCCTAGATCTAGGGTTAGGGATTGTGCATTAGGGTTACGTTATAAAAAAATAATAACAACAATATTTTTTTTAAAATAATAATAATAGTTTCATTTACTTGTACTAATTCCTTTTTTACAAAAAATAATTGGGGGATCTATTTTGAAAGCAAATCAATTTTTTAGAAAAAAAGATAATGCAATAATGAGGAGTAAAATAGAGAAGTTTCCATAAGGCAGTAGCTAAATCTTTTTCCTTCGTAGATGTGCCATCATGATATCAAAATTTCCACACAATCCAAATCAATTATACTATAGCTGTGACATATGTGATTTTTTCAAATGGTGTTTTCCATGATGTGATGAACTCATGGTATCCCAAAGTATTGTCATGGCTGCCAAGAATGAAGAAAACAGAATGGTGAATATAGAGGGAGATCAACACACTTAAGAAAGAGGTCAAAGAATTGCAAAAACTTATGAAAAGGATTCATTTTGAGTTCGATACCGAGGAGATGAAGATAATCAAAATGCAGAAACAACTAATCGACCTCAACGAACATGTGAACCATTTACAAGGCGGCACGAACTTCATGAAGCTGCTAATACTGCTAATGGGGATGGCTATTTTAATTCATTTTTTAATGAAGTAAATCTTCAATTCTTTGTAGTGATGTCTTATCTTTATGTTGACTAGGTTATGTATTAGGTTTAGCATTTGCATTATGCTATGAAGCACGGACTCTGACACGGACACCGCGACACGACACGGACACGGACACGCGGACACCGCTAATGTAAAAACACAGGACACGGACACCGCTATATATATATATATTAATTAATTAAATAAAATAAAATATAAACATTATTTATAATAAATATAAAAGATCTAAATTGAGAAGCAAAATTTATAAATCATCTACATTGAGCACTTTGTTTCATTACAAAAAAAAATCTAAAACAAGATATAGTAATAGTCTTTCACCTAGATTCATCCATCTACCACCAAAAAGCTAAAAATGATCTAATCAAGTTAAGGTCTTTCACCCCCTAATTGATCATCATCATTGAAAAATACACCCTCTAACTCTGGCTCATCTAAAGACAAATTAGCAACTTCAAGAATTCCAACATCATCAAGTGATCCAAAATCATCTCCTGCAATATCCCACATTTTAGTTTCTCCTTGATGATATTGTGCAGTGTTCCTTGAAAGAAGTCGAAGGTTGCTATGAACAAATACTAAATCTTGAGCTCTTTGTGATGTCATCTTGTTTCTCTTTAAAGAATGGATAAATGAATATGTACTCCAATTCCTTTCACTACATGAAGATGAACAAGGTTGTGCAAGTAGTCTAAGGGCAACCTTTTGAAGTATTGGAGCATGAATACCATGAACTAGCCACCAAGTTTTTGGATCCATCTTACCTCTATCACTTAAAGAATCAACATCTGCAAAACCTTCTCTTCCATCTGAGAAGTTGGCAAACTCTATATTCACTTTCCTCCTTACATCCACATCAAGAAATAACCTTTTGAAGCATTTAACTCTTTCATGGGTGAGCTCTGTGTCTTGATGTGGAGAAACTCGATTAGTATCTTCACTTAGCCATTCATGACTGTAATATCTACAATTAAAAATAAATATATACATGATTATAAATTTATATAATCCTAAAAAAGATATAAGTAAAAAAGCATTACGTAAATATTTAATAACCTTGGATTTAGAGAATGAGCTAAGCAATGGAGAGGTGTGCTACTTTTGGTCCAACGGTCAATTAATATAGAGTGCACGGCTTCATGAAAGGTTGATTCTTCAATCTCCGCCTTTCTTTCATGTTGGTATATGGCCTTCTTCACATTTTCAATCATTGAATCCCACATTTCATACACTAGGTGTAGACATGAAGCTTCGGTATCGGTTCTTCTAAGAACATCATAGATAGGATTGGTAAAAGAAAGGATATAATCAACCTTCTTCCACCAACGATCATCTATCAAAGTATCCTTCACAAATTGAGCCTTATCTTGATCATCATCCCTATAAGAAGACCATTGCTCACTAATCACCATCTCTAGGAGTCCTT
Source organism: Calophaca sinica (assembly GCA_037113605.1). Taxonomy (NCBI): domain Eukaryota; kingdom Viridiplantae; phylum Streptophyta; class Magnoliopsida; order Fabales; family Fabaceae; genus Calophaca; species Calophaca sinica. The sequence continues at coordinate 48,676,603 of CM073733.1, read as the reverse complement.
GCTTTAATTCCTTAAACCTCTTGAGCATTACAATGGTGGAGGAAAATCTTGTTGGAGCAACAGAAAGCATCCTCAATGTGCAGAATGTGTTGAAAATTGATAATCTCATAGAGTGACACATGATAAAGTTTTTGATAAATATTGCATCTTACTGCAACTTGGGTGATCCAAGAACATTCTTCATAAGCAACACTTTGTTTCTTTACGTATTCTTGGGTGCACATATGTTCTTCAAAGCAAGATTTAATGTATGGACAACACATGGAGTCCAATAAATAGATGGAAACTCGGCCTCAATTATTAAACCCATTGCGCTTACAGGCAATTTGCATTATCCGTCACTATTTGCACAACATTTGATGGCCCAACCTCCATAATTACATCTCTCATTTGTTTGGCAATGAATTCTTTATCTTTCACCTCATTTGAACAATCAATGGCCTTTAGAAACATAGGTCCGCTCTCGGTGACAGCCATGAAATTAATTAGAGGTCTCCTTTGTGGATCACTCCATCCATCACTAACAATGGTCACACCCTTTTGGCTCCATGCATTTTTCATTGGTTGCAACAAGTTCTCAACATGTTTCCTCTCATTTTGAAGTAACGTTGTCCTTAACTTATTATAGCCTGGAGGTTGGTAGCCACTAATAGAATTGTTGGCAGCATAGGAAAACGCCTTCCTAAAGTGAGGATTTCTTGCTAAATGAAATGGCAGCCCGGCAGAGATAAACATCCTAGCAATTTCTGCATCGAGTGTCTCTCTAGCTTGGATGTTAAAAGAACCTTCTAAGGTTGATGTCTTTCTCTTCTTTCGATCATTAGCTACAATGGTTTGGTCATCAGATACAGGAGGTAACGAGACTGATTTTTTTTTTGATTTCTCCACCTTCAATGCAGCCTCGTTATCTATCTTTTTGAATTCTATAAGCTTGGTAACTGTTAACTTAGAACAAGATCTAACTCCCTTTCCTGTAATCTTCAAAAAGTGTGCCCTCACTCTAGTGTAAGACCCATTAAAAACTAATTCACAAAGATTGCATTTAATTTCAAAATTTCCCCCTCCACCTACACTTTTTATCTTTGTAACATGCTTCCACAAAGGTTTAGTGTCATCAACATCATCTTGCTCTTTAACTTGACTAGAACTAGGAGGACACATCTCTACAAAATTTTATTACAACACATATATATCATCAGACACAAAAATAAGGATAAAAATAATAACAAACAATAGCACAAACAACAAACAATAAGGAACAGCAAACCCCATTAAAATATACAAGCCCCAATAAAATAAACAACAGGTCATAAAGTGGTCCCATTAAAATAGCAGGTTCCCTGGTGTTCTTTTTGTTTTTGATGAATACAGGGTTCCATCGTTTGATATTAATATAAGCAAACTGCAAAAGCATCCCATTAAAATAAGAATAAGCAACAGTGTTCCATTTCATAAAAATGTAGACTTGAGACACGAGGCAGAAAGCAAAACGAAAGAAAAACGAAGCAGAAAGCAAAACGGAGACGCGGTCACGCGAAAGAGGAACTATGCGATGCGCGACGGCAAAACGGAGACGCGAACAAGACGAGGCAGAAAGCAAAACGATGCAGAGTTGGTTCAAAGATACGATACCTCACGGCGACGGTGCGATGCGCGCGATCTTTGTGTCTTGACGGCGGCTGCAACTTGAAGGAGGAGAAGAAAGCAACAAACTGAGAAGAGTAGAAGAGAAAGGTACTATTGCCTGTTCTGTTCCCCTTTGGTTGTGTGAGAAGGGAAAGAAAAAAAATCCCTTTTTTTAATTAAATTTCAAACGATCTGTGTAACGAAAAAAAAAATTGAAACGATCTGGTTTCCTTTTTTTGTTGCCGTGTCCCTCGCCGTGTCTCTCGCGTGTCCCGCGCCGTATCCGCCTTCCCAATCGGTGTCCCGCGCCGTGTCCAACGTTTTTTTAATTTTTTTTTGAATCGGACACTGCAAAAAGGTGTCAGACGCGCATCGTCTGGGCGTCGTGTGGGTGTCGGTGTCGGACGCCGCGTCGGACGCGGGACACGGCGGTGAGAAGCCGCGTCCGTGCTTCATAGGCATTATGGCACTAATCCAAGCTACGGAAGAGTATCATCCTTGGTTTACAAAATTCCTATTCCACTCTCGGTGTCTGCAATTTCTTACCTTCTTAATGTTACCAGAAAACAAAAAAAAAAATTAACATTTAATTTATCTACATTCTAAGCTGAATATGACCTATTCAGTACAAAAATGGTTCATTTATGCTACTTAATAAACTATTGCCAACTTAATAATTTCATCACAAGGATTTAACACCTTCAATTGCGGAGACTTGAATTGCAGTATGAACACTGTTGAACTGCTGTATCTTTCTGGGAAGGCCTATCTTTTGCCTTTGCTATGGTATTGCAATGATTTTTTTAATTTATTACACAAGGGTGTTTACAACTTACGGCCCCATCTTTGCACCGGCCCAAACTTCAGTCTACCATAAATATAATATTTGAATTATCGACTTCAAGTTTTTGTTGACATTAAGAAAATTCAACATTTACTTATCAATTCAGTATTTATATTATTAAACACTATAAAAATACAAAAAGAATACACTTATATATAACTTTCCTTGTATTGTATTTTCCCTCTAGAGCTTGTGGGCATTGAGTTCAGGTTGTGACTGTGTTCCGATGATGTGCAAAATAACCTCTTTATGTTTTTTTATAACTGTTATAATTGTAGTAGTATTTAACTAAATTTCTATTTTACCTGGTAGAGATGCCAAGATATATAATGGTGTGACTGACTGAATTTAATACTGTGTTTTTATATTCTAAACTAGTACACAAAATAAAAATATAAAGGGAAAATTGACTATCTCTAGGTTTTATGGACTTCCGAGCTCTTTCACGGTCGTCTTGAAAAGAACACAGAAAAAAAAATTAATTAATAACAAATAAATTTTTTTTAAATACAACAATTAAGTAATCAACAATTCCAAGGTTTTTGTATTCCTACTGCTTGGTGTTAACATGATTGTCATGGTTCCAACTATGAATGACTATAAGCATTTGTTGCGTCAACATCGAGAAAGATGTCAAAACAAAGAACATTAAAAAAAAATTTGAAGCTCAAATTTGTAAATATATTGTTTAACAAGGATCATTTTGTAAATAATTATAATGTGTATATAAAGTAGTCAGTCAATAAGCACTTCTTCAATCTTGTCCATCGAGGTTGTATAGCCCTTCTTACTTGACTGAGTTGGGTGACACATGCCCCTAAGAGGAAAAAATATTCAACACGTCTGAGTGCAATCATTCTAAGAGACTAGAATCAATTTATATTTTGTTGCAATTACGTAACCCATGTCTGGTAAGGACATCCACTTGTCACGAAAGCAGGTACTAGTTACACCTAGCAACGACTCTCTCAATTCTTGATATCGATCTCCAAAATGCTGGCCATACAAATCATAGTGTATTCTGATCTCTTTTCCCAAGTCTTGACGGACTATAGACCATCTGTCCTCAGATTTACCAAGTAATGCTGCAATCGAACGATATCCGCAGTTTCCATCATCTTTAACGTCCACAATGTCCTCAATATATGGGTGAAACTGTGCAGGAAATTGACCCAGGTAAGGCAATAATTTCTTTTTCTTGTGGGTACATTAGATGATGCCTTTGATGTATTCCCAGATGGTATGTCAGAATACATTTTGTCCACATGCTCAAAATAAGATGAGTCGCACCTAACATCATATCCATCAATTGTTAGGGCTTTACCTTTACCCTTTTTCGGTGCTCCCTTGGACTTCACCTTTTCAAGAGGTGGACACATTGAAGTTGTGTCCGGAAATACAAGTTCACGCACCTTAGCAAATAGTGTCCTCTTGCCAATAACGTTAAGTGACCGAAATCGCATTATCAATGCATCCCACTAAAGTGCAAGCTCTTCCTCTAACACCCCGTCTTTTGTCTCCCCTTGACGGTGTATTTCTTATTGTTCACCAAAATGTAAACTCCTCCAATGCAAGTGAACTGCCTCTACTGGAGTAGATACAAACATTCTACTATAGCCGGCCAACTCACAAGCACAGGGTAACCCATGTGTCGATCTAATAATGCAACCACAAGCAGACTTATCAATACCAACATAATTCACTCTACTGTACTCGTCGGCAATATGTTGTGGTGCAGTCCTTGATACAAATCTATGTAATCTGATAAACATACGGGTGTTGTGCCTGTGCTCCACTACATTTATGCTTCTCTCAAATGATACCTTTATCTCGGTGTGTTGCAGTGCAAGCATATTGTTCATAGCTTCCCAACAATTACACAGGTCACCCCTGTTGTTTTGTAGATTCCTCTTCAATGCCCAATGTGCAGATTCAGCCCTAATAACAAACAAACATTAAACCACATCAACTGCAATGATACAATTAAAAAATATTTATCAAAATAATTTTATATACTGGTTTAGCATACCTATTTGTTGTTGTATTTCCTAAGTGCATTACTCGGTTGGTCCATGCCGCAACAAACTTTTCCTTGTAGGGATTCAACCATGTATTCTTGACATACTCGATAAAAATAGGAAATTCTGAACATACGCACTCAAAAGTCATCAAGCACTGCTCATACTCAACCTCATCAGTCGCATTAACAACACCATCCCATGTATCCTTCACTGCCTCATGTTTGTCTTCACGAAATACCAATTTCTTGCATTTCGCATTCTTACCTATGTGAAATTGACACAGCAAATTAGTCGAAGTTGGAAAAATGGACGCAACTGCATTCATCAGAGCAAGATCTCTGTCGGTAAGAATAACTTGAGGAAATGATTCCTCTCTCATAAACAATCCTTTTAACTTTAACAGTGCCCATACAAAGTTATCCTGCTGCTCAGAATCCAAATATGCAAATGCCACTGTGTATGTAAGGGTCGTACAAGTAACACCAATAATTTCAAACAGTGGCAGCCGATATCTGTTGGTTTTGTAGGTGCTGTTCATGAACAAGACAATGTGAAATGTATTCAATAAATTGATGGCATCTAGATGTGTCCAAAAAATATCTCTCACAACGTCGGAATCGTGATGTCTTCTATACCAGAATACATATCAATCACGTTGTATTAAGTTTAACAAGTGTTGCATTTCAGTTCTTGGACCTTTCTGAGTTGATCGAAACTTAAGCCGCTCATTATATACTTGACTGATGGTAGTGAGGTTCCCCTTATTGCGTTGTTTCAGTGTCAGTAGAATGCTTCCTGGCTTTATATTGTTCTTTGTCATATCATGAATAATTTCTTTCTCATTTTGACTTAAGCGACCAATAAATGGATGTCTCATCATGCTTTCAGGCATCCGATGATTGTAAATTCCACAAAAGGACCCTAAGTATCCAGCATTCGCCCGTTGACAGACGTTTTTCTTTAAGGGTGAATGGACACTCACACTTATGAGATCCAGTTGACTTTAAAGAACTTGATGACTTGGATATGTACTTTCCATCCCTTTCACAATCCAGAATGATTTTGGTTTTTCTTCCTTTTTGTCCTGTTTCTATGTCTGATCTTACAATGACAACAACTATATTGTTTTTCTTCCCAACCTCTCGAGCCCAATACAAAAGATCATATCGTATAGGAAATATCTAAAAAAAATTAAACTTAATATTTTCATGATAAAAATATCAAATAATTCGACATATTCACAATATCAAATGATAACTATATTACCTGCGTAGTAGTGAATGCGTCACTATAATCGATAGGTTGGGACACGTTGGTAGGCTTGTCAACTTCATCAGAATTAAAGGCACTAAAATCATTCATTTCCAATAAATCTAAAATAAAACAAACAAAAAAAAATTATTAGTTGAACGAAAAAATTGAAAAAAATAAAAAAATTCAGTACACACCGAAAATTCGTAATTTTTGGTACGTTGTAAAAAATCAAAATACATACCGAAAATTCATAATTTTCGATACGTATTTGATTTTTTACAACGTACCAGAAATTATGAATTTCCGGTAAACTGCCGGAAATTATGAATTTCCGGTACATATTTCGATTTTTTACAACGTACCAGAAATAATGAATTTCCGATAGTTTACCGGAAATTCATAATTTTCGGTACGTAGTAAAATTCCAAAAAAAAAAATACCGTAAATTCGTAATTCCAGTACTCTCAAACAGTACGTAAATTGCAATTTACAGGAATGAGTCCGATTTTGAAAAAAAAAATGGGGTAAAAAATGTGAGTGTGGGTATGAGTTGAAAATTGCTGGGGGTATTTTGGGTTTTTCAGAATTTGGGGGGTGTACTCAATAGGTGGGAGGGTGCATTTAATATGGGGCCCAATTAAATGATAATTACCAGACCCAATTCGCTAACAGTTGGGCCGCCTTCCTCCAAGAAAGCCCATTTTGTGCATAGAAGCCTTGCGAGCAGAGAGCATCGCAGTGTTCGTGAATCGGCGTGCGAAGACGATCCATGGGGTTGACGAATTTTGTGCTCACGGTGGCCGGTGTAAGCGCTGTCGTTCTTCTTCTGAGGAGTGACGTGAAACAATCTGCTTCCATATTCAGGCGCAACGTCAAGCAAGTTCGTCAATGGCTCGAAGAAGAAACCGCCACTTCTTCAAAGTGAGTCTGCTTTTCTATCTATACAAGTTCGGGTTTAGAGAATTTTGCTTTTCTCTTTCAAATTTTTGTCTAACTGAAAGTTTGAAGCCGGTATCCGGAGGAATAAAATTTTTAACTATGTGATTGGACATAAACCTTTGATTAGAAAATTAAGGGGTTTGGGAACATTTGATAAATACGAACTCAGGAGTTAGGTACTGTGGAAAATTAAGGGGTTCCAAATCCATAAGTTTAAACAAATTATACTGTTTATTTACTTGTGGAGGTTCATTTTGATTGTGCTAATGTGTTAGCTCAATACCATATACTTGCTTTAGTCGTGCCATTTGAAATTCTTGAGCCATTTTTCACCACGTGCTTGCTTGTTTGGGAGACTTGTTTGATTGTCTACAACTATGTTTATGTGCATGTGATTAGAGCTTAAAACTAATGGATTAGGAACTAGAAAATTTGCATTACTGGAAAGATTTATGTAACCAAAGTTGGGCTTAAGAGATCCGACTTTTTGTTTTTCTCCCTTATCTGCCCTCTCTGACTTGAGAGGTTGATGAGAACAATGCAAGTGAAATGTATTTTCACATTAGATTTATAGTGTAGTCATGTAAGGGATGCAGGGTGCCTTTGTCTTGTGATTGGTGTGATGCTAAAGTTTTTTTATTTATTTTTATTTTTTTATTATAAGCAAATGTTAGTTGTTAGTGATTGTTAGAAATGTTAGTTTCCTGGGTTTGAACCCGGGACCTCCAACTTATACTCCTTCAGCGACCCTTAGCTCACCAACCGAGCTACCTACTTGGGACGGTGTGATGCTAAAGTTGTTTCAGGCGATAATATGCATAAACTTTTGTTTCGGAAATCTTTTCTTTTTTTGGTTGAGCAACTGACTGGAGGAATGCATTTAACCAGTATTATTGCTAATCAGCAACATAATTTGAGAAACACGGGGTACTACTATTATTTTAACAGTGTATCATGATGAAATTTATTATCTATTTATAAAAGTTAACTACAGTAATTGCCACGTGGCAGAATCTCATTCACTCACTTCAAATTATTTTCCCGCTCTTTTCTTCTTATTAAGGAGTTGTGTTGTGCTACTAGTGTTTGCACGGGTGTATCTCTGGCTAGTATAGAAAGAATTAGATGAAAGTAACAAAATTTGCTCTTATAATGTAACTTAGCTGCAGTTGTTGATGGTTCTTTTAGCTTTTCAATATTTTTGTGGAATGGTCTCCGCTTTTATTTATTGTAATTTACTAAAGGGTTATTTTTTTGTCTCAAATAATGTGGCCTTATCATTAATTAACTGATAGAGATTTAGCAATGAGTCACAAAATTCTGTAGAAGAATGCTCTAGAGTCTAGATCATGCGACTTTTCCCATTGAACAGAAGGGAAACAAAACAACTGCAGTGGGTTGGATCCATCCTATTTTTCATATAAAACAGCTCGTTCAAAACATCAAATAAACATGCTGAATACTTTACTCAGATTTGTTGAATTGGTTATAGTAGGATTAGACTCGGAAAAGGATTTTGTACTCTTTCCCAAATGATGTTCTGGTCTATTGAATAAACCCTAGAAGGAAAAATGTAAGCTATGAATCTTTTCACATAATAATTTGATGACTTTGGGTTGCTTGTTCTCTTCTTTGAGAGTATTTGTGCTACATTTGAATGTCTTACATTTTCATATGAAATTATCTGTATATTTGAATACTTCCATGCTTCCTTTGGACCCATATTTATGAGGTCCATACTAGATGGACCCTTACATTTTAGTTCATTTTAACATTACTTTAAGCGATACTTCAAGTAATTTTTTTTTTCTTTTCTTTATTACTTTCAATATCATTGGTGATTAATTTTGAGCACTTTATTGATAATTTTATAACTTTGAGAAATCAAATAAAATTTTAAATACCTATTTTATTAACTTCATAATTTTGTCAAAAATCTTTATTTTGTTTATTATTATTTCATAACTGATAGTTATAACTATGTGTTAATGACATTAAGAATCAAAACAAAGTTAAAGTTTGCATAAAAACCTTGATTGTATTAAAATGGATTAAAGTGTAATATGTATTTATTTTTTAGGGGAGTGGAGTGTATATTTTAACAGAGGAGAGAGTAGTGCATTTTAAGCTTCTCTTAGGAGATAGGAGTGTAATTTTCTCTATTTATTAAGTAGATAATTCATAGACTGTAATATGTTATTGTACTGTCTTTTCAGGGCAATGGAGAAGCCTCCTCCAAAAGAACTGGAAACAAAGGTTCCTCCAAAAGACGTTCCTAAGGAGGAGAAGCACTGATGTTTAGCTGATGCGGATGTTTACTGTAGTAATATTTCTGTTTCTGTGTTCACCTCTTACTGCCTTTGAATGCCTATATGTTTTTTCTTTGGTTACTAAAATGAGTTCTTCATCAGTGACTGTTCATGTAAATCTTGAAAAAACCTTGTTATTCGTATATATTTTTTTACCAGTATTATGAAATTATGGTTTTTCCATATTCGTAGTTTTTAGCATTTGCATGATTTAACTGCTGAGAACCAGATGGTTGTAACCTTGAAATTTGAAAATGTTAACTTCTAGAGTGCAATTTTTTTGTAATTAATCTAAGTTGATGTATGATTCGATTTGAATGGCTTAGATCCTTTCAGGAAATCCTTTTTCTCGTGCCTGTATCTAAATTTTTGGCTTATTTTCTGCTCTTGCTTTTTCTGTGACGTGAAGTATGTCAATGTGATAGATTTAAGTGGGGAGGTTTTGGTAATAGGCATATTGTTTAATGGAATTATTAAATACACCCCTCATTTTTGCTAGCACACACCCCTTGTCAGGTTTTTATTTTGTCCTTGAAATGTCCCTGTCTGGAAATATATTTTTTCGGATAGGTTGAACCCAGTACGCACATAAATTTGCCTTCTAGATGTTCATTTATGGACTATTTATAACGTCCGGAAATATATTTTCGGACAAAATATAGTTGTCTCCAAATATATATTTCTGGACACATTTTGGTTTCCTTCGTAAATATATTTTTGGAGGTTACTTTTTGTATTTTTTATTCGACGGTCCCACTTCCCCGTCTGCACGCGGGAAAAGAGATGACACATGAGAAATCAAAACTACTCAATATGAGACATATAAGACAAGAGAATGATGATGAAATGAGGAATGTTGTGACTTGTGAGGTGAGGGGGAACCGACATTAGAAGTGCAATTAGGGAAAGGAATGATTTTGAGTAGTTAGGAGATTAAATGTTGAACTCTTGTTCTCAAGTTCTCTTGTCTCAGCCTGAGCATATTGTAAGTGGGAAACAATTTTTGCTTTGGAAAGGAGAGCTTCATGTGCATGAAAGGAGAAGAAAGGAGTTATTTCTGTAGATTATGCTCATGGAAGAAGAGGAAAAATTAATAGAAGTGTTGCACACTGTTTTTTACTCTTACGATCTTGATTAGATGTTTGAAATAAAAAAAAAATGAGACTCTTTATTGTCTCGGCCAACGTGGCCATGGTGCAGGGAGAGAAATTAAAAATTATGGTTAATGTGATACGTCATTGTATGGGAAAATGCAGTATGGGATGCTTGCATGAAGTAGAGAAATCAATGCCAAATAATGGGAGCACACCTCGGTTAACACTTGCCATATTTTGGCTTGGATGAGCATAGATTAGTAACATGGCTGATGCACACGTTTATGTGCATGGAAGGAAAAGCATTTGTCGTGTCTTCACTTAACTCTCTTTTCACACACACTAGCACCCACTCTTGTTGACACACACTTCCTTAGAATTGTCAAATAAAAAAAACACAAAAAAGTATCATCTAGAAATTTATGTCCGGAGGGAACCAAAATGTTTCTGGAAATATATATCAGGTGACAACTAAATTTTGTCTAGAAATTTCGGAAGTTATAAATAGTCCGAAAATGAACCTTTGGAAGGCTAATTTACGCGTGGACTGGTTCAACACGTCCGAAAATATATTTCTGGGTAGGGGTATTTTGGAAAAAATGAAAACTAGACAAGGGTGTATCTTGCAAAAATGAGGGGTCTATTTAATAATTACCATTGTTCAAACCAACCCAACCCACAAATGTTGGGTTGGTTTGCTTCTGTTGGTTAGGTTGGGTCTGAAATCATTCTAGGGAATAACTATTAACACCCTTTTTTAACATGTACCCCATGGTGTTTTGTTATTATTTTATTTTATTTTTGTTTTTACCCTCCTTCATAAATATATTTCCAGATGGAGTTGCGTCCGTAAGTATATTTTTGAAGGGTACTAAAATCAAGTTTTTTAAAAAACGTCATCCAACCTGGCTATTTCCCTCTTCTCTATTCTCACTCTTCATCTCTTCATTTCACTCTCCTCTCCTCTCCCTCCTCAAAATATCTCCAAATCTGACTCCCCCAACTCCCATCACACCAAAATCACCAAATCTCATCATTCTTCTGCCTATTCTAAACCATTTCATGACCAGGTATGACCCTAAACCCTTCTTCTTTCGTGTTTTTTTCTTCTGCTTTCCAATGGTGTTCGGAAATAAAAATCTGGACCAGGTTTGGAAAAAGGTAGTCAATCCTGGCCGGAAGATAGATGAGATGACTATCGACCCTGACAATGGATTGTTGGTTGATATAATACAGGATTTCGGGTTGGCGCCCTTAGACACTGTAGCTACACCACAGTGAAAAAAGAGTCTTATGTCTGCCTTTGCTAAGAGGTAGCAGAAGGAGACCAATAACTTCCACCTTTCATGCAGTGAGATGACCATCACACTAGACGATGACTCGACCCTGCTCCATCTGTCGATAGTGGAATGGCTCTTACCTTGCACTCCCATCGGTAGAAAGCATGTGTGCGCCCTTCTACAACAGTTACTTGGCAACAACTATGAGGAGGCCATTGAGCAGTGCAACCTGATGAGAGGTGCACACTTGTGCTTCTGTTGGTTGTTGGACACCTACAACTTCGAGATGAGGCATACTGTGGAGGTCGAGGCTCATCACTATCGGGTAGTTGCCTAAGGTGCTATAACATCAGACGCAGGCTGCAAGGGCGTATTTATTGCATCTCATTGTTTTCACTTTATTCATGGACAAGAGCCAGGCATATGTGGACGTCTTATAGTTGAAGGTCTTTCGCGACCTCCAGACATGTGGACAGTAAGCATGGGGTACTGCTGCCCTAGCATACTTATACAATTACTTGTGCGGCACAACAGTGCACAAGACGAAGCAAGTGAGGGGATACATGACCCTGCAACAGGTAACATCACAAACCTTTGTCTTTATTGTTGATTAATTATTATTTATTATTCTAGCCAAGACACTGATTTTGTTACAGACATGGGTTCTAGAGCACTTCCCCAGCATTGTAGCCTGACAGTATGTTGAGGACTATGTTGAGGAGTGGACTTAGGACCGCCAGTCGATAATAATCCGGGGATCTAGAGATACGACATCGTACCAAACTGCTCTGGACCGGTCGAAAGTGGACGACGTGTGTTGGTCTTCGTATGACATCCATGGCCAACATCGTCCATTTAAGGAGATCTCCTTGTACTCTGAGTAGATCTGATGCAGTAGAATGATGTACCAACACCTTCCGGAGCAGGTACTACGCCAGTTTGGCTATGTCTAGGGCATCCCGCGGGATCCTCAAAAGGCTGCACAGGGGATAACGTCCCCGGAGGAGATGGATGTTTCATACCTTCAGTGGGGGGAGCACCTGGTGGACGTTGCCATCCGATCTGAATGTGTCATGCACCAGTGGGACTGCATACCTGAATTACCTTCGCTGGTGTTGAAAATAAAATAGGATCTTTGTATTTATTGTATAGATTATAGGCATATCATATCATGTAACTAGGAATATAATATTTTGTAATTAATTGTATTGATCTCTTTTAAGCCTATATAAAGAGACTCCGCTGTGTCGTTGAAACACACGGTATTCGACATATGTCTATCTCTTTCCTCTCTTTCAACATGGTATCTAGAGCCTAAAGAGAGGCAACCCTAAACCGTGCTTACCTGGTGGACCCACTGCCTTCCGATGAGAAAATGTTTTCGGAAAATTGGGTTTCAACTCTAGTTTGCCCCTTCTTCGCTGTCATGATCACTTTTCGACACTTTTTCAGGTCGTTTTTGCCCCAGCCACCACTGTTTCTGGCGATGGTTCCTGCCAACCACCACACCATCAGAACTGCAGCACTGAGACCGGCCCACCCCCAAAGCCAGACCTCTGATGGCCCTGTCACGCTCTCCCACGCGTCGTCTTTCTCCAGCGCGGTTTCTCACTTTTCAGACCGTCGCCGCAGCGCGTGGTGGCGCGTCCGGCCACCGTTCCGGCCAGATAGGGGTGTGCATGGTCCAAAAACCAAACTCAATTGGTCCAAATTTGTGGTTCGGTTCGGTTCATAAAAACCAGTTTAGCAAAAACCAGTTATTTACTGAATCGGTTTTACTTCGGTTCAAGTCCGGTTCAAAACCAGTTTAAGATACGAACCGGTTCGCTAATTTTTGAACTGTTATGAAACTGGTTTTTTTGCCTGAACCGATTTTTGATAGAGTAACCAAATTTGTACCTTTTCACCCTTTCAATAAAAATTTTTCACCCTTTCAATAAAAATTTTCTTTTCTATTTTCAAGTTACTTCTAAAAAAGAGAATATGTTTATATATTTTTATATAAAATAAATAAATAATTTTCATATTTATATTTAAAAAAAATACATATTAGTCTATAAAATATGTATTTTTTAATTAAAAATTAATATATAAATATTATAACAGCAATACGCCATAAAATACAACTAAATTCACTGCAACCAAAACCAATAGAAAACATTACAAATAAAAACTTTTCAATCTACCAGTCCATTCAATAGATAATATAAATATTTACATGAGAACTTTTAATATAAAATGATGCCTATGTATAGTTAGAAGTTCAGCTTTTTGATAATCGCTATATCAAAACCTGGGGAAAATGTCTTCAACTTGCAACATTTTTGCATTAATTATTAGAACTGGAAACTCAAGAATCTCAACCCTACCCTCTAAATCAAGTACAAGGAAAAAGTCTAGATTCTGAGAGACTATTTTGTTTAACTCGGTAACGTTGGAGCAATCGTGATTAAACCTCTCAAGGTGGATAACATCATCCATCTACAAATTTGGAGAGAGAAAAGAACACATCTTAGAGAGAGAGAGAAAAAAAAAACACCATCAAAACTATAAATATGATATTCACATATAGAATTTATCAATATAGTACAGAGAGAAAGCTATCCAATTCCAAAGATGCAAGTCTTATTTTCCAGACTGAGTCATAATCCAATCAATTCAGTTGATATCTTTTTACAATATTCTTATATATTAACAAAGGGGAAGAAGCACAAGGATTCATGGGAGAGCTCAGAAGCAGCATATCAAAGTTAGTGAAAGAGTACCATCTATGAATATCAGCATTTTGAGTAATCATAGATCTAGAGAATCAAGCATCCAAATAGTATATATAAATACAAATCTGGTTATCACTATTGCCCAGAACATGCCATTTAATTGGAAGAAGAAAATGATAGAGACCAAAAGAGAGAATCACTCTTTATATTTTATCTTTTTTTTTTGTTGACTGAAAATCAATGCTAGCATATAATAAGAAACCATAGCAGAAAACCAAAATAGTTTTTCTCAGTATTTTGGATTGCAATTGCCATGAGCAGCGAATATCAGCAATTGGAAACTATTTTTTCTCAGTTTTTTGGATGCATAATTGGAAACTAATGATAAATAGAGAATCAAAGACAATTACACACACACATCCACATTGCTCCATATTAGCAAAGCAACAAATCCACATTCAAACAAGACCATTGTACAAGATAAAGGAATATTACTAGTATGCTTTAGAAAGACCATCAATTTCGGCTCATCAATAAATGAAATTCAACCAACTTATCAATCATCTTCAATCATCGTCAATGTAGTAGAGACCGAACAACTAGCGACATCTTGCGCAAAAGGTAGTTCTGCAAAACAAACAAAGACACTTCATTGTGTATCAAGTAATAATATAATACATAATAACAAACTATGAAGTTGCTCAAGTTGATTATCTTACCTTACTCAAGTTGCTCAAGAAACTCGAAATCATCGCTTGGAAGATAGGATAAAGATGATTCTTCGAGCCAATCTTGGGTGCAAACAAGTGCCTCCACTGTTGTTGGTGTTAAAGAGCTACGATACGGATCAAGTATTCTTCCTCCAGTACTGAAAGCAGATTCAGAGGCCACTGTCGATATAGGTATAGCCAATACCTCTCTTGCAATGCTTGCAAGAATGGGAAATCGGCTTGAGTTAACCTTCCACCATGCTAGAATATCAAAATCCAATGGATGCTTTTCTAAGTCTTCTTGAATGTACTCACTTAGTTCAGAATCTGATGTGCTGCATCCAGCTGTTTGGTAGAATTTAGAACAGCCATAAGGATCATCATAAACTTCATCAAAAGCAGCCGGCTGATTGGTAGAATTACCTAGAGGAGACACCAACCCACCAGAATATTCCTCATAAATAGACTTCAAACAAGACTCTAATTTGGCTTTCAAAGAAGCTGCATCATCACTATTATAAATCTTATTTACCATCCAAGCCATAAACTTAAATTTTCGCCTAGGGTCAAATACTAGAGCAATCAGCAACAACATGTTAAGATTGGCAGGTTTTCCCTAATACTTATCATATTTTGTTTTTATATTTTTAGCCATTGAACTTACTTTTTCATCAACAGAATCACACATTTTTGCAATTTCCTTTCCAATTCCAAGAACCTCAAAACATATAAAGATTGCTAGTCAAATAGGAAAAACCAGATATTCGGAATGTAGCTTTATAAAACATCTCCAGAAATGGGAGAATTGAGTCGACATGCTCCTAATCTTCATTTTTAGGCACACCTTTTTCCATATTTAACTCGTTAACATATTTCTGATCTCGGAAATAAAGCTCGTCAAACGTCTTCCGATGTTTTAACACAGCATTTAACATGGTGTAGGTTGAGTTCCACAGAGTCTCACAATCCAACCTAACAAAACCTTTATATCCAATGTTTTGCTCGTCAATGCATTTCTTGAATCTCTCAAACCTTGCAAGGGAACGTCTTACATACTTCACAGCTGCGCGAATTCTCAACATAGAATCATCGATGTCTTTAAGACCCTCTTTCACAATTAGGTTCAAAATATGAGCACAACAGAGCATGTGTAGATAATCACCATTCAGAACTAGACCATTTCGATTTTGAAGCCCACTTTTGAGATGTCTAATCCCGACATCATTCGATGAGGCATTGTCCACGGTCACTGTAACACCCCGATTCCGGAGCGCTACTGTGCAACCCAATCTAATGCTGAAAACATTTAATGCTTGTATGCTTTCAGTTAAAGAGTACTCTTATGTATTTCGCAATGAAAAAATAGGAGTACTTTTTTTTTCATTTTCTTTCCTTTGAAACCCTTTTCAAAATGAGACATAGAGTACTACAGTTTTCTAAATGATGCCAATTCAGACTTTTGCAAATATCAGAGTATAATGCATCACAAAATAATACTTCACATAACATAATCATTTCGCATTAAGGCGAGGTTTTCTGAAAAGAGTAATTACACAAATAACAACGGCATTACCCTAAGCTAAGCTGGCCAACAACTATAACTCTTACTGAGAAACAGCTCAGCAAGACCATAACACGAA
Organism: Calophaca sinica; assembly: GCA_037113605.1. Taxonomy (NCBI): domain Eukaryota; kingdom Viridiplantae; phylum Streptophyta; class Magnoliopsida; order Fabales; family Fabaceae; genus Calophaca; species Calophaca sinica. The sequence goes on along the minus strand of CM073733.1, from coordinate 48,660,169 downwards.
GCACTCAGAGGAATCTTCCTCCATTGGCTCAATCTTCAATGCTCCCGGGAGGACGAAACTGCAACAGCTACCGAACTCCATCTGGAAGTGACATCCATAAGGATGTCCAATCCAACAACAGTGCAAGGGTAAATCCTTTGTCCACGAGTTTATCATAGGCTATGTCGCATGCAAATGATATATACATATATACTACAACAACATGCTTTTATATATATATACATACTTAATAGACCGCACACATCATCATGGTATATCAAGCATTGCATGTGAGCAAACAAAACATCCAACAGATCAACAATCAAGTAATCACAATATCAAATTCATCAAACGATTCATCACATATCATAAATGTGGTTAGCTATGCATGTCAATGCAGTATGACAAGTTGTGTATACACCTGCAGCCTTAATAGGTCAGCAGTATGACGGAGACTACTTTCCCAACGTTCGAACAAGATAGCCTCTGCTTAGGCTTGCCACTACTTTGGCTGGCCACTACTTTGGCTTGCCTCTACTTAGGCAATGCAGTGTCAACTCGTCTTTTGAAGTCTATAAGACCAATCAAACGCTCTGAGTGACATGACAACTCGTCTTTTGAAGTCTTTAAGACCAATCAAACGCTCCGAGTGTCGATGCTCAATGGTTAGTACGCATCCAAACAAATTCAACAATATGGCGTGCTCACCGTAGTGAGTACCCGAGTGATATCCAAACAAATTCCATAATATGGCAAGCTCACCGTAGTGAACGCCCGAGTGATATCCAAACAAATTCTACAATGTGGCATGCTCACCGTAGTGAGTGCCCGAGTAATGTTTTAATTAATCAATGCGGATCGACGAACCCTCACTCACTCAACTTAGTGGGTTTCCAAATCTCAATTAACTAAGAGGTCAACACAGGACATAAAGTCTGGGTGTTCAATTGCGGAACGCTAGTCCCAATCGTAGATCAGAACTCTAGGCACGTAATGCGGAACACTAGGCTCAATTTTTTGGGTTGAGATACTAGGCACGCCATACGGAACACTAGGTCCAATCCTTAATCAAGAAAATGCGCACGTAAGCAGGACATTAAGTCCCAGCACAGGACACATGGCCCATATGCTCAATAGGAACACTAGGTTCCCTATGTTTTATTCTTTCTAAAAAACTCGATTTTTGAAATCTCTTTCTCAGTTCTTGTATCACTCCTATCTGAGAATGCTTTTTAGTTCTAAGTCGTTGAAACCCTAGTTGTGCTAAATAACACACTGGAAAAATTCCCAGGAAAGAGAGGTGGTGCAAACACTCTTAATTACCAAGTCTTTCCTAGCCAGAATTTTCTCAGGCGCATCATTTAACTCAACTGTTTTCGCAAATTGTACTATTTATTTCAAGTTCTTTTCTCTACTATTATTCCATTGAAATTTCTTTGCAAGCTTTGTTCTAAAACCCTCACGCTTACTTTTAAATCAAAATGCCCTTAACAATTTGTTTACGAAATCAAAATTCGGCTTGTGGAATCGCATCAGATTTACCGATGTAAATCGTCAACCAATAGCAGTCGATCAACGCATTGTTAATTAATCCATTATCAACAATAATATTTTTCATATTCCAATTCAATGCCAAGTTCCAATGAAATCCAAGGTGATTCAAGGAAAACAATGCAACTCATACTGCCAAGCAGGGCCAAGAACATGCTACATATTATCATCAATTTCAAGTCCAATTAAATCAATAAAGTATGATTTAAGTCACACAATACAATTCAGTCTTGCAACATAGGGCCAAATCAATACACAGCAGTTCATGCTACAACATCTCAACAGCACATAGTAATACTACAATTACTACCACACAATCAATCAATAATCAAACAAACAACACACAAGGCGAAAAGCCCAAACTCATTATGTAAGAATTTCCCTTACCTTGGGCGCTTTAACAATCCAAGCAAGGTAAATTCGAACTATCGTCAAGTCGTTCCCCGCACAAGCCTTATGCACGAACCTTAACAACGCAAACTTAATCAAATTAGAACCAAAAACCTAAGTCCTAAGACTCTAGGGCAGCCACGGTTTTAGTCCTAAAAAGGGCGTAAAATCTTACTCACTTAATCCCATTTGGTTCACACCTAGTCATATGTGATGGAACAATTTCAAACCATGCAAGTTTTCAAGCTTTTACAAAAGCTACACACTTAGAAAAATAGCTAGACCAAAATTTACCAATTAGAATAGTGTTTTACCAAATGAATAGTATTTTGCCAACTTTGAATCACTTTTTAAAACACTAAAACATGTCACAAAATTCTTGAATTAAATTCATTACAAGTTTAAAACAATTCTTAAGACATAACCCAAAACTTTTTCCAAAATCATGCTTCTTAGAATTGTTTTGCTAAATCAAATCATCAACCACTTTTACAACTATTTTTAAGCATAAATGCAAGTCAAGAACAAGTTACAAAACACCCTTGAAGGCCACGATTTCCAAAGCTCCAAAACAACTTCAAGATTTTCAACCATTTTCAATGTTTTAAACATACTAAACTTTATGGATTCAAGCCATAACCAAAAACCAAATTCTTTACCACTTTAATACAATTAAAAACAAGTTAGAACTCACCCAAAATTTGATCATAAGCCACTGTTTTGGAAGCTCCAAAACAGCCCCAAATTATTTTGTTTCCAAACAATTTTTCAAAGCTTCACACATACAAATTCACTACATTCAATCCCGTTAACAATAAACCAACTTCTTCAACACTTACAACACTTGAAAACAAATTAGAACATCCCTCAAAACACTAACTTAGGCCACGGTTCCAGCCCCAAAACACCCAAATTTAATTTTTTCCAAAACTTTGCATAATCATGTATAAAACTAGACCAAAGTGCACTAAGTTAAAACCTTGCAAGATCTAATCTTCAAAACAACTAAATCAAGTCAAATTAAACCCCCCTAACAACCCCTATCAATTCGGCCTCATCAAAATGTTAGGGTTTCTCAAATTTAAAATGATCAAACAAGTGTAATCAAGGAGGAAATTGATGGATTCAAGGATTAAACAAGCTATTCTAACACAATCTAACACTTCTAAGCAACAACAACTGTAAGAATCAACAAAACCCATTTTATGAAACTCAAGAAACATAAGAGGAAGTTCATGAAGATTACCAAGAGGTTAGGTGATGATTGAACAAGGATTGAGTAGCAAAGTCCAAAATCCTTCAAAACCCACACTTTCTCTTTCAAGTTCTTCTCAAGTTCTTCAACAATGGAGAAAATGGAATGGGGCTGGTCATATGAGGAAGGAGGCCACGAAATTTTCAGCTAGGACATGGATGGAATAGATTTGTTCATTTAGTTGGAATTTAACTAATTTGGTCCAAAACTAACTAATGTAACTACCTTCCATTACTTAACCACTAACCACACACTAACACTTGTAAAGTCACACTCAAAAAGCAAATTCAGCTCCCCTAGTGGCTGGGTGAACAGCCCCTTAGCCCAAAATATCTAGATATTTCGTTTCGTCGCGTTCTCGCTCAATCGGGTGCGCGGCGTTACGCGTATATTAGGGTTTTTGTATCAAAAACTCCAAAAATAAATCTAATAAATTATTCTATAATCAAAAATTATTAATCAACCAAAATTTCCCTAAAAATATTAGAAGTATTTCTATGAATGTCGCTTTCTCGATTTGCGAGCTAAAACGCTACTGTAATACAGTTCTGGGCGTAGAAAACACCCTATATTATTCTGATGCCTAAAAATTCCAGAAAAATTTCCAATAAATCATAAATATTGAAAAATGCTAAGATCTCAAATTTTATAAAATTCGGATCACGTTTGGGCATGTTTCAGTTAGAAACACACACAATAGCCTAGTTACGGCAGAATTCGATAGAACTCTCGCAGCGTAATAAAAACTGTAAATTAGTGAGGATAACTAATTTCAATTTCTCTTATTAACTAGATATTATTCAAACAATAAAATTATCAAGACAAAATCTTTAAAATAATAGTCATATTAAATATGACATAAAACAGACAATTAATACAATAACTAAACCATGAAAATTCAAACTATGACTTGAAAATATTTATTAAATCCTGAAAATTATTTCTCTTTCAATAAAATAATTTTCTTTAATCAAACAACAATCTTTCAAATTTTTCGGGATTAATTCATATTAAAAACAGTATACGTCTACACTGTCTCTTAATCTGAATTAATTGTTAAAACAGTAAATTGTTTACAATAAATCTTTGTTGTTCTTCGTACTTTTAACAAACCATTGAGGTGATCAATCTCCATGATTTATTTTCAAGTAGCTGGAGCTATAAAATAATTTTCATAAAAATTGGGATGTTACAGTCACACTAAGCACACGAGTTAACCCCTAATTACTCAAGTATTTATCAATAATCTGAGCCATAGCTTGTCCCAAGTAGTCTGTGACTTGACAAAAATTCAAAATCCTCTTCTGCAACTACCAATTCTTGTCAATCAAAATGCGTTGTCAGACACATATAATTGAAGTCTTGAGTAGAGGTCCAAGTGTCAGTCATGAGACAAACTCTTTGACAATGTTGTGACAAAAACATCTTCAGCCTTGTTTTCTCTGTGTCCCAATGCCTCAAAATATCACGCGCTAGTATAGTGCATGATAGGACATTAAATCTTGGCTGTAAACTGTAACAAAACTTACGCAAATACAGATACTCAACTTGTCTAAACATAATCTCCATAGCAATGAACATGTTCACCAAGTCAATTTGGCTTACATCTTGGTCAAATTTGGGGAAGGAAGGGGATGAACTAACAACTCCTTTCGCATTTTCCACTGAGGATGAAGCCGAGTCATGCCTCCTATTCAACGCATTTGGATTGTTCTTGCATCTTCCTAAATGAGCTCGCATCGTACTTGTTCCATTATCGTACTTGATCATGGAACCGCAGTAATTGCATTTGGCTAACTTTGATGTGCCTTGCTGCTATGGTGTGAAGTGATTCCAAGCTTCATACCGATTTCTACATGCAGGCGGCAACATATTGGTAATGTTTGTGACAAAAGGTGGAGGAGTCGAAACAAAATGCTCTGCTGTCTCAGAGACCATAATGTCATCATGACCATCCATATTGATGTTGTTGTTGTTTTGCATTAAAATTGGAACATAAAAATAGTTAGTATATTATAAATTGGAACATAATACTTGGATTTGTATGTATATAAATATAAATGTGTAACAGCAGCTAGAAATCAGATTCCCTAAGGTTAAAGAATAGAGTAGAAACTCTAACACCAAAACAACATCTTAAGGATCATGATAATCACAAAACAGCGGCAAAAACTTCAAATAAATCCATTCTAGGTTGCTGCAAGGTATATATATCAGAGAGCAGAAACAAGAGTGCGTTGGAATCAATTGAAAGAGCTGCCAAGCTTTTTCCCTTGGCCCCCCATAATTAACAAGTTTGAAGATGTGGCTTACAATAGAGCAGGAATTGTGAAGATGAAATTGGTGCCTCAGATTGAAGTTGATTTCATAGAAATAAATCTCAAAGTACTATTTAAGCATTGTACATAGACATAAAACTATCAAGAAAGTAACTTAAACCAATTTGAACCAATTATTTCACACTAAAACAAGAAATGAAGAAATCAAATGAAATAAAAAAACCCAACAAGATAAAGTTGAAGGTGATTAAAACCTTCACCATGAGCATGTAAATACAAATAAAAAAAAATTTAATAACGATCTTCCTTCAGCATATAGGAAATCCCATAAAACAAAAAGCTAAAAAGTTGTTGTTATTTGCATAATATGATTTCCAAAACCTAACAAACAAGCATCATAAATGGCAAAAGAAACTAACAAGAAAAAGCATTGTAACCAGTTTTTCAATAATGCATGAAACAACAAAAATACAATGCATGAAAGAGATTGAAATAGAAAGAGGTCGCGTGTCTTACAACTAAAATGGCGACAATGGAGAAACTAACGAGTAGCAGCGATTCAAGAAAATGGAGAAACGAGAATCATCCACGAGAATCACGAGCGAGTAGTAGCGATTCGAGCACCAGCAGCAATTTTGGGTCCTTCGGTTGTTAAGAGAAAGAGAATCGATTTGGGGATAGGGTTCTTCATGTTGGGGCTAGGGTTCTTCAATTTGAGAAAGCAAAGAAGGAGAAGTAGAGTTTCGCTAGTCTCACAATCCTGTTCGGGTTGAAAATTTCAACCGGATATTTTTATTAAATTCGGGTAATTGGTCTTTCTTTAAATTTTTGAAGCAGTCCATGAACCATTTAATTGGGTTGGGATTTTTTGGTGTGGTGTGGTCCATTTCATTAAAATGGGCTGGTTAGCCATAAATTTTGCACACCCCTACGACCAGACCTTCCACCGCCCGACTCGGTTTCGCATCCTGGTTCCAAATCCGGTCTAATTTTGTGTTTCAGTACACGGGTAACTAGGTTCCAGTGCAAACAACCCATTTCTCTCTTATATTTGACGCATTTTCTCTCTCCTATGACTGACCCATGGCGCCCTATGGCACTTCAGATGGTTCCAAGACTAACATTCACTAATTTTGCCACTTCTCCCCTCTCTACGAAGAAATCAGATGGTTCCAATTATGACACTTAAGCTTCAGATAAACAGTTATGACTTACTGGTTAAAGGTATAAGGACCATCTCACCAGAAAGGCTTAATCTGTGCTTGACGTGGCTGAACATACGAAATGGGAGAAGATTGATGCTCAGTTGTGCAGTTTCATCAAATCCACCCTTCATCCTACCATCAAACCGATTTTTCGTCCTCATCTCACGTGTGAGTCGGTTTGGACTCAAGCTAAAGAGCTCTACACTAATGATATTCAACATCTCTATGGTGTTTGTCATAATTTGATCACCCTCATTGCACCAAAGAAGTTTGAGGGTCCTATTTCTGCCTATCTCGGTCGTGTTCATGCTGCACTCCATGACTTTAATGAGCTCCTACCCTCGGCTGCATCTACCCCTGCTGAAAAGGTGAAGGAACTCGAACAACGTAACATCTTCTTTATGCTCCTTGCCCTTTATGGCTTGCCTTAGGAATACATTGCCAGCTGCGATCAAATTTTGGGGTCTACTATTGTTAACACTATGTCCACAACATTTTCTAACCTTCTGCAACTGCCAGTTAAGTCCACTTCTGAGATCTATGTTGCTCCATCCCTTGGTTACACTTTGGCTCATGCTTCTCAATACAACAATCACAGGCGCTATCGGGGTTCCACGTCCTACTCCAAGAATCATCCTAAGTGTGATCATTCCAACCGTTTGGAACACACTTTGATCGTTGCTGGAAGCTACATGGTCGCCCCCAACGTCCTGTGAATGCAGCTCAGACTACTCCACCTGACACACTTTAGACCTTGACCTTGGCTCAGCCCAAACCAACTCCAGCTGACAATGAAGAGTTTCTCCAATGGTTTCAAAATCGCCAGAACCCTGAATCCACTGCTTCGGCTACACACATTGGTAATTCGTTTGCTTGCATCTCTCAGTCCTCTTCCCTTGGCCCTTGGACACTTGATTCTGGTGTGCTAAGTAATATTTTGTGATATTTTGAGGGTATTTTAAGTATATTTCCCCATATTTCCAACCTATTTCATATGAGAAATCCTCATATTTGCTCATATTTTGCAGAAAAGGGTAAACAAACCCTCTTGGAGCAAAAGTACGCAATTCAGGGCAAAAACAGATCAAAAGGAGCGAAATTCTGAGCTTTTGAGCATGAGGTACGACCGCACATACTTTATGTAGGGTCGTACACCCCTCTAGTGAGTAGTCACGGCGTACAATGCAGCATGTATAGGCCAACGCCGAAGTTTCTCAGATGTAGGGCCGCACATAGTCTAAGTACGACCGTACATATGTGTGCATAAAAGTATAGATTCAGGTGCAGCACAAAGTACGACCGTACATGTTAAGGAAGTACGGCCGTACATAATGGTGAATCAGGAAAATCTGAATGCCTGTTGACCTAATTTTGCCCAACTCTATAAATAGGGGTTCAATCCTCTTTTAGGGGACGCTTTTGGAGAGAGAAAAATGTCAAATCTTAGTTTTGCACCTGTGGAACCGTCAAGAGGACTTTGGAGCGTGAGCCAGGATTCATCTAGAGACTAAAAAGAATTCCTTCCCGGTTTCTTTTACTATTCTTGTATATGTTTCCTGTTTGTATTGCTTCTTTATTTTGTGACATGAGTAGCTAAGCTCTCTTCTATGGTCTTTGGTATAGTTTACCTTAGTAGTTCCTTAGCTATGTCTTAGTGACTATTTTATTCTATTTCTATTGTGAATTTATTATCCATGTTGAAGTCCCTTAGAATTATGATTGCTTGTGATTTATTTATCTATGTATGAGTCGTTGCATTATTTGCAGAGGATCTGGGGTTTTACAACGGGGAAATAAAGCAACCTTAGATAAATCGATTATATGTTTTAGTTAATTAATCTGTCAGAGGATCCGGGGTTATTTAATGTACCTATAAGGTAATTAGGGACTTATAACGGAACCGAAAAGGGGAGATATAGGACCTTTTGATCAATCTAAACTCCTAGACTATTATAGGACTTAATGCTTTCAACCAAGGTTAATTCAGGAAACTAGTCTTAGGGATAAAAGATTATTGGCTATCTCGGGATCAGGGCTAATAGATAGAAGGGGGTCAATAACATGGAGTAAAGGAGGAATAAGATAGAATAGGATTAAGAAATGAACGAATAGGATAAACGAAATCAAGGCCCCAGGCACTAACTCTATTGTTCTCCTAAATGCTATTCACGCTTTCTTTCTTCATTGTGTCTTCAAACCAACTATTCGACGCTTAAATAATTAAGACGACTAAATTAGATTAATATTTATCCTTATTCCCTGTGGGTTCGATAACCGGGACTTAAAATTCCAATGTATTACTATAGCTGACCAGATGTACTTGCCTGTGACGCAACATGGTGCGTGTGACCACATCACTAGTAATAAGGCTCTTATATCCTCTATTTCTACCTCTATTTACTTACCTAGTGTAACTACAGCTAATGGTTCTCAAACTCAATCTCAAGGGATTGGTACTGTCAAACTCCTTCCTTCCCTATCCATTGATTCTGTCCTTTATGTTCCTAGGTGTCCTTCTAATTTGCTTTCTATTAGTCGTTTGACTAGTTCACATGACTGTGTTATTACCTTTACTAATAACAATGTTATCTTGCAGGATCAGAATTCAGGACGGACGATTGGTGTTAAGATTTCGGCAAGCGTACTGAATCGTACAAGTAGTAAAGTGAAAGTAGAGTATCGTCTCCATGAGGATTGTGATCGATTAGTTAACTTAAAAAAATTAGTATTTATTTTGAACGAGAACAAATTCTTGGTATTTGAAATTGGGGATAATTATAGCAACAAACAATAATAATAACAAAGTATTTAAATTTGAAAGATTAAAAGATATTAGGGGTTGAATCCTCTTGTATCCACTCTCATGCAATTAGTTCAACATCAACTCAAGCAATTTCATACAATTTGAAGTTCGAATCAACTAAATTAGTTTAATTGCCTCATAAACCCTTTACTCTAACTAAAACCCCTAATCCCTTAGGTGATTTATAGTCAGGTTAAGCAATAAGAATAGTTATTCATAAGAACACATAATCACAAAGTTATATTCCTATACTCATCATGATTACGACTACCAATCTCAGTTCAAGTCATTCACCCAATTTCCCAATCATCATGAAAAACCCCAAATCAATTCAATAGCGGCCAAGTATCGAAAAGCATTAAGCGTAGAGATTGGAAGCTCAATTGAAATGAAATAAACTTGCATTAATGAAATAGAATTAACTACATAAGAGTTTCAAACAAGATTCATCTAACCCTAGTCTAAAAGAGTTTAGTTACTCATAGAGAACAAGGAACCAAACTCGAAAAATGAATAAAGGATAGAAAGCCACTCCATTGAAGACTCAAATCCTTGTTCCCAAGCTTGAATCCTCTTTGGAGATGGAGGAAAGTGAAACCCTAGCACCCCTTGATGAGCCCCACGGTGTTCTAGGTCTTTGGAATCGTCCAGCATCCCCTGGCAAATGTTTAAAGTGCCTATTTATAGTTTTGGTCACAAAAGGGGTGGAAAACCAAGTTAAAACGCGAAAGAGCACAAAAATTCGAGATAGGTCAGTCCCGCAGCACGGCCGTGCTGCCCAACATGGGCTGGCCGTGCTGCATTGTTTACTCGCGCGTAGAAAGGATCAGCCGAGGCACGACCGTGCTGGAGGGCACGGGCTGGCCGTGGTTCATTCTGAGAGATTGAGAAATTGCGCTGAACATCAATATCTGAAGCACGGTCGTGCAGGAGCACATGGGCAGGCCGTGCTTCACTGCAGAATGCGAATTTTTGTGTTTCTGGCTCCCGAATTGGTCCCAACGTCCGTCCAAGTGATTTTGCTTCGATTCCTGTGAACTTAGAGATAAAAAAATCATAGAAAACACTAATGCACAAACGTTAGAATGAATCCAAGTGAATACACTAAATCACACAATTAAAGCATAAAATCACTTTGAATTCTCTTCAATCATAAAACAAATATCCAATTAAGCACTATAAATCTACATGTGATGAAGATTTATCACAACCCCAAACTTAGCTCTTTGCTTGTCCTCAAGCAAACTCAATCAAAAACACGGATTGGATTTCAAATAATTCCAATTCATCTGGTGAACTATTCAAATAATTTTCTACAATCCATGCACAATCAATTCACCTATTCTTTTGAATTCATGTTTTCCCATTATCACAACTCAAGTAACCAAATTTAATAGATCTACTCAGAGCAACGAATTAATTCCCATTACACCTTTCCAGATAATGTGTTTCACTCCACTCAAGTGTCTAACGGTACTGTTTACACTCAATTTACACCAAATGCAATCATCTACCATAGGCTTGACAAAATTCTAGGAAAGCAAATACACACAAATGCCACACACATTATGAGATCTTTTCAAAGGGTGAAATGGGGTTTAGGTAAAGGAGGATATTATTTTGGATCTAGGCTAACTTAATTGGAGTTAAGAAATGCCTCTATTAGTACTTATCCATACCTTGTATAATTCACAAATTTTTCCCAATTACCACGCTTAATAAACCAACAAGCCAAATGAGAACTTTTTCTATGCTATTCTCATTGATTTTCTTTTCTCTTCTTTTTTTCTTTTTATTTTATTTTAAATATTGTTCTCCTTTGGCCTGTTCTTTTTTTCCTGAAATGATCTACATGCACATGCTTATGTAGCCACCCCAAACTTAAGATTGTTGCTTGCTCTCGAGCAACCCCAAACTTAATTTACAACCAAATAACCAATTTTTAGATAACAATCTCTCAACTCCAATTTAAAGGGATAATTGGTTTTTCCGGCTATTGGCTTGTATTGTGCTTAATATTCCACAAAAAGGCTTAAGGCTCAAAAGGGATAGCAAATGATAAATTCAAAAGGGTAGGCAATCAAAGGCTCTAGCTGTTCAAATAAAATAAAGATCTCAATCATCTGTGTGTGTGTTCACATGCAATGCAAAAACAATATAGAACTGAGTCAAGTTCTGAAGAATTCATACAAATGGTGGAGCACTCAAGAATAAAGAAAATTCTATTTAGGCTCAAACACTCACAGATTTTACTTTTGTAATGAGAAAAGATTCATGACACTAAAGTTTTCAAAAGTTACGGTTACAAGAAGCTGCTTAAAAAGGTCCATGTCAACAAAAGTTTCAGCTCCTTGATCATACACATCATGCACACAATAAGAATACAGTTCACAGACAAATTCTCAGATGAAAAGGAATGCCATAGAGGATCAAAGAGCTCAGTCATACAAAGGGTGCATGGTATCAGCTTCACACACAAAAGAAAACAAATTCAACATAAAAATAAACAGCAAAAGAAAAGAAATAAAGATATAACCTCTTCGGTGGGCCGCCAGACGCCACCACCAATGGGTTGCCTCCTATGAAGCACTTCTTTAACGTCACTGGTTTGATGCTTGAACACCCAAGTTAGGGTGGATAATATGACAAGAAGGAGATTTCATCCTTCCGCTTACTTCTTTTGGGGAGAATTCCCATGTATTTGGCATAGGGAATTAAGTGTTCCCATGTCCCAACAGTTAGACATTTGGGATATTGTTTCCCCCACTCTTTGTCTTGAAGCACATCAAATTCATCTTGTGGAGGACCATTCTCTTCAATGACCAAGGGTTGAGCTGTCACATGAATCTCTCTATGCCTCACCCTTGTGTCCTCTTCTATGTCACTATTTTTGTTTTTCAATTCTTCTTCCAATGCCACAAAGAAGTTATGTTCAATCTCTATCTCCACTTTCTTCTGCTCAAATTAGGATAATTGCTCTGATAACTTCTCACATTGAACCTCAGATCTATCAAATGAAGCTTGGTTGGCTCTCATGAATTCAACCAGAACATTTTTAAGGTGAATGTCTCTGTCATGTGGTTCTTCGAATTGAGTTTGAGGATGTGACTATTCTTCTCCAATGATACTTTCCATGCAATAATCCTCTTCTTCTTCCAATGTGACTAAGAGATCCTCATCTTCTGGTGATATGACCAAGAAATCCCCACAACAGCCATTTCTATGCTTTCCTCCACAAAAATCACATTTAAGAGGCTGCATGCTACAGAAGCTAAGAAAATTGTGAGCAACACAACAACTTTATAAGAAGAGAAATGAAATTTTAAATTTTTGGTTTTTTTCTTAAAAACAGAAATAAAAATTGTTCAAAATATTACTCGTTTACCTTGTTAAAAATTAATTCAACAATTCCCGACAACAGCGCCAAAAACTTGTTAAGATTTCGGCAAATGTACCGAATCGTATAAGTAATAAAGTGAAAGTAGAGTATCGTCCCCACGAGGATTGTGATCGATTAGTTAACTTAACAAATTTGTATTTATTTTGAACGAGAACAAATTCTTGGTATTTGAAATTGAGGATAATTGTAGCAACAAACAATAATAATAACAAAGTATTTGAATTTGAATGATTAAAAGCGACTAGGGGTTGAATCCTCTTGTATCCACTCGCATGCAATTAGTTCAACATCAACTCAAGCAATTTCATACAATTTGAAGTTCGAATCAACTAAATTAGTTTAAGGACAATCCCTTGCCTCATAGACCCTTTACTCTAATTAAAACCCCTAATCCCTTAGGTGATTTATAGTTAGGTTAAGCAATAAGAATAGTGATTCATAAGAACACATAATCACAAAGTTATATTCCTATACTCATCATGATTACGACTACCAATCTCAGTTCAAGTCATTCACCCAATTTCCCAATCATCATGAAAAACCCCAAATCAATTCAATAGCGGCCAAGTATCGAAAAGCATTAAGCGTAGAGATTGGAAGCTCAATTGAAATGAAATAAACTTGCATTAATGAACTAGAATTAACTACATAAGAGTTTCAAACAAGATTCATCTAACCCTAGTCTAAAAGAGTTTAGTTACTCATAGAGAACAAGGAACCAAAACAGAAAAATGAATAAAGGATAGAAAGCCACTCCATTGAAGACTCAAATCCTTGTTCCCAAGCTTGAATCCTCTTTGGAGATGGAGAAAAGTGAAACCCTAGCACCCTTTGATGATCCCCACGGCGTTCTAGGTGTTTGGAATCGTCCAGCATCCCCTGGAAAATGTTTAAAGTGCCTATTTATAGTTTTGGTCACAAAAGGGGTGGAAAACCAAGTTAAAACGTGAAAGAGAGTAAAAATTCGAGACATGTCAGTCCCGCAGCACGGGCTGGCCGTGCTGCAATGTTTACTCACGCGTAGAAAGGATCAGCCAAGGCACGGCCGTGCTGGAGTGCACGGGATGGCCGTGGTTCGTTCTGAGAGATTGAGAAATTGCACTGAACATCAATATCTGAAGCGGCCGTGCTGGAGCACACGGGCAGGACGTGCTTCACTGCAGAATGCGAATTTTTGTGTTTTTGGCTCCCGAATTGGTCCCAATGTCCGTCCAAGTGATTTTGCTTCGATTCATGTGACTTAGAGATAAAAAATCATAGAAAACACTAATGCATAAACGTTAGAATGAATCCAAGTGAATACACTAAATCACACAATTAAAGCATAAAATCACTTTGAATTCTCTTCAATCACAAAACAAATATCCAATTAAGCACTATAAATCTACATGTGATGAAGATTTATCAGTGAGTCTAATGTCCTTTACTATCTATTCTCCTCTAGGGTGTGCTCTGTAGCAGATTCCCTTCTCACTATACATGCTCAGTTGGGTCATCCAGGTCTTTTTAAACTTCAGAAGTTAGTGCCTAGTCTTTCTAAGTTGTCTAGTCTACATTGTGAGTCGCGTCAGTTAGGGAAACACACGCGTAGTCACTTTCCCGATCGAGTCAATAAACGGGCTTCGTCCATTTTTGCTTTAGTTCATCCGATGTTTGGGGTCCTTCTCATACTATTACTACTTTTGGGTCTAAGTATTTTGTTACTTTTATTGATGATTTTTCACGATGTATATGGTTATTTTTAATGAAAAATAGGTCCGAGTTATTATCTATTTTTGAGCAATTTTATCAAGAAATTAAAACTCAGTTTGCTGTTTCTATCCGATCTTTTCGTACTGATAATACCCGTGAATACTTGTCACAACAATTTCAAAATTTTATGGAATCTAATGGTTTTCTTCACTAAACATCTTGTGCTTATACACCTCAAAAAAATGGAGTCGTTGAATGCAAAAATCGACACCTTATTGAAACTAATCGGACCCTTCTTCTTCATAGTAATGTTCCATCTCTTTTTTGGGGGGATGTTGTTTTAACAGCCTGTTGTCTAATAAATCACATGCCCTCTTCTGTCCTTAATGATAAAGTACTCACTTAGTCCTTTTTCCTGATACACCTCTACACTCACTTCCGCCATGTGTTTTCGGGTCCACATGTTTTGTTCATAATCTTTCTCCTGGTCTTGACAAACTCTCGGCTCGTTCACTCAAGTGTGTCTTCCTTGGATATCATCTGTTCAAAAAGGCTATCATTTTTTTCCCCTACTTTCCGTTGTTACCTTATATCGGCCGATGTTACCTTTTTCGAGTCCGTCTCTTACTTTGAGTTGACCCACTTGCCTCTTGAGCCTCTATCTGCAGTCATCCCTGTGCCTCCTATATAGGCATGGCAACAGAACCCGAACCCGTGGGTACCCACCTGACCCTGGCCCGATTTTGACGGGGAAAACCCGCTTTGACCAGGGATGGGGTAGGGTTGGGGATGTCGATACCCGACCCGCCCCTGACCCGAACCCGCCTGGGTAAATATAAATTGTTAATTTTTATTTTGTTTTATGCATGTATACTCGTTTATTTTGTTTTAATGGAGTATATAATACTTAGCTAATCTTGTATTAGTTTAGTGCCTCCTGTATTAATCTTGTGCCAGCTGGCTATAGCTTAGGAGCATTATAAATACCTTTGGTTGTAACTAACTCTGTAGATTGATAGCCGCTTCAGTTCTATTCAATAAAAAGTCTTAGAGAGAATTCTCTCCTTTACTGCTTCTTCATCTCGTTCTTCATGGTATCACAGAGCTGATTTTTCCTAGGGCTTGTGATTCAGATCCATGGCTCCACCGTCTTCGGTTGCGAAATCTTCTTTGGCATCGACCAATCCTGCCATAGTGCATGTACCACACAATGATGATCGCAGAGAGAATCGTCAAAATGGCGATGAAGATGATCTGATCCGGTTCACGAACCACTACAAGAATCGCTCGTTCACTCCTAATCTTTCTATCAAGCTTGATGAGAAGAACTTTCTTCTCTGGAATCAACAAGTTGAAGGTGTTATTACTTCTCACAAACTTCATCGGTTTGTTGCTAATCCAATTATTCTGCCAAAATATGATTCCGAATCTGATCGGCTTTTAGATATTGTTTCATCCTCTTATGAAATGATGAGAAGAACTTTCTTCTCTGGAATCAACAAGTTGAAGGTGTTATTACTTCTCACAAACTTCATCGGTTTGTTGCTAATCCAATTATTCTGCCAAAATATGATTCCGAATCTGATCGGCTTTTAGATATTGTTTCATCCTCTTATGAAAAGTGGCTTGTGCAAGATCAAACACTTTTTACTTGGCTATTATCGACACTGTCTGATTCAATTCTGCCTAGGGTTTTAGGATGCAAACACTATTGGCAAGTTTGGGAGAAATTGCACAAACACTTTCATGCACAACTTAAGGCTAAAGTTAGACAGCTTAGATCTAAATTGAAAACTGTCAAGAAAGGAAACAGATCTATCTCTGAATATGTGTTGCGTGTTAAGGCTATTGCTGACGCTTTGTTAGCTATTGGAGATCATGTTACTGAAGAAGATCAAATTGACTCTATTTTGGATGGCTTACCTGAGGAATATAGTAATTTTGTGATGATGATCTATGGTAGACCAGATCCTTTGTCTTTGACTGATGTTAAGGCACTTCTGCTTGTTCAAGAAACTCAACTGGATAAGTTTAGACAGGAACTTACTTCAACAACTATTTCGGCTAATGTGGCTCACACTGCTCAGCAACAGGTTCAAGGTGGTTCTGATATGAGTAATTCTGCAGCACAACATGAATACTCTAATCGCGGTAGAGGTAGAGGCAGGTCTGGTAGGTCTGGTAGAGGCCGTGGCCGCAGCTATGGTAATAAGCCTACTTGCCAACTGTGTGGCAAGTATGGTCATGAAGTACTTGCTTGCTAGCACAGGTTTGATCATGGATTTCAATCAAACAGGAACTCTCAGTTCAGTACCTTTGGTTGTAGCTAACTCTGTAGATTGATAACCGCTTCAGTTCTATTCAATAAAAAGTCTTAGAGAGAATTCTCTCCTTTACTGCTTCTTCATCTCCTTCTTCATGTTTCATATATTTTGTTTATTTTTAATTTAATCTCTTTTCAATAGAAAATTTTATTTTGATATTTTTTTATTTTATTTTATCATTGTATAATAATTATGATTTTATTTTATTAATTATCATAAATATAATTTTTCAATTTTTCTACATATATAGAGCGGAGTCGGGGGCCCGCGGGGAAACCCGACCTTATCGGGACGGGGATGGGGAAGGCAAAACCCGAATCCGCTGAAAATGGGGGTGAGGACGGGGGAGGTAAAACCCGCCCCTGACCCAGCCTATTGCCATGCCTACTCCTACAGTTGTTCCTCTTGAGTCTGCCACACCAGAGACTTCTCTTGTGGAACCCCCCCACTTGTGGACACCAACTGCGCCGCCACTAAAGACATATCATCGTCATCAGCTCCCATCTGTGGTGCATGTCCCTGCCCCTGTTCCTGCTGCGGAGGTAATGCCATACTCTCCACCGGCACCACCTCCTTTACCTGATCCGGTCCTGCCACCTGAGTTTGACCTTCCCATTACCCTTCGTAAATCTATACATTCTACTCGTAACCCATCTCCTCATTATATTGCTTTAGGTTATCATCATATTTCTACTTTGCATTACACTTGTCTTTCCTTTTTGTCTTCTTTCTTTATTCCTAAATCTCCAGGTGAGGCTTTATCCCATCCCAAGTGGAGGCAAGCAATAATTGACGAGATGTGTGCTCTTCAAAGCAGTGGTACTTGAGAACTGGTCCATCTGCCTCCTGGGAAGTCTTTGGTTAGCTGTCGTTGGCTTTACACTATCAAGGTTGGGCCTGATGGTAAGATTGACAGTTTTAAAGGTCACTTGGTGGCCAAAGGATACACTCTGATATTTGGACTGGATTAGAGTGACACTTTCTCACATGTGGCTAAGATGGCCTCTGTTAGACTCCTCCTCTCTATTGCAGCTATCTGACACTCGTCTCTTTATCAACTTGGCATTAAAAATGCCTTTTTGCATGGTGATCTAGTAGAGGAAGTGTATATGGAGCAACCACTTGGGTTTGTTGCTCAGGGGGGTCCTCTACCATGGTTTGTCGGCTTCACAGGTCTCTTTATGGTGTTAAACAATCTCCACGAGCTTGGTTTGGTCGATTCGACACTTTAATGCAGCAGTTCAGTATGATTCGTAGTGAAGCTAACCACTCTGTTTTCTATCATCATTCAGTCCAAGAATGTATTTATTTGATTGTTTATGTGGATGGTATTGTAATAATTGGTTGTGATCAGCAGGGCATGCTCCAGTTGAAGCAGTGTCTCTCTCATCAGTTTCAAACTAAAGACCTTGGTAAACTTCGTTATTTCTTGGGTATTGATGTGGCCTAATCCGAGGATGATCTAGTGATTTCACGGAGGAAATATGCAATGGAAATTCTCGTGGAGACAGGTTTATTGAATGCCAAACCAGTTGACACTCATATGGATCCAAATGTCAAACTTCTGCCTAATCAGTGGAGCCCTTTCAGATCCAGGGAGATAAAGGAGACTGGTTGGGAAATTAAACTACCTCACAGTCACTCGTCCAGATATTTCCTTTGCAGTTAGTGTGGTAAGCCAAATCTTAAATTCTCCTTACCAGGATCATTGGGATATTGTTATACGGATCCTGAAGTATATTAAAAGTGCTCCAAGAAAAAGCCTCATTTATGAAGGTAGGGGGCATACTCAGATAGTTGGCTACTCGGATGCAGATTGGGCAGGCTTATCCATTAATAGGCAATCCACTTCTGGATATTGTGCATTAGTTGGAGGAAACTTGATATCTAAGAAGAGTAAGAAACAGAATGTAGTCGCAAGTTCTAGTGCTAAAGATGAGTATAGGGTCATGGCATTAGTGACACAGGAACTCATTTAGTTGAAACTGTTACTCAAAGAGCTTCAGTTTGAGGAGGCTATGCAAATGATACTAATATGTGATAATCAAGCGGCATTGCATATTGCCTCTTATCTTGTTTTTCATGAGAGGACTAAACATATTAAGATAGATTGTCACTTCGTCAGGGAAAAGATTGAATCAGGAGACATAACTACTAGCTTTGTCAATTCCAACGATTAACTGGCAGATATCTTCACTAAATCTTTAAGAGGTCCTCGATTTGGCTATATATGTAACAAGCTTGGTGCATACAATTTATATGCTCCAACTTGAGGGGGAGTGTTGAAAATAAAATAGGATCTTTGTATTTATTGTATAGATTATAGGCATATCATATCATGTAATTAGGAATAGAATATTTTGTAATTAATTGTATTGATCTCTTTTAAGCCTATATAAAGAGACTTCGCTGTGTAGTTAAAACACACGATATTCAACATATGTCTCTCTCTTTTCTCTCTTTCAACAGTTAGTTTGTGCGATTTCTCATTCGTATCTTAAACCACCAGCTAAAGGAGACCTACCTAGGGAAGGTACCGCAGAGGCACTCAAAGTTGATGTTGATGAAGTAGACATACCAAAGGATAACACAGCCTCCTGTTCCGCTTAGCCTCGTCTGGTAAGTCAATATTAAGTTATATTATTTTGCAAAGTAAATCAATTTTTTTAAATATTTATTTAATTGTTAAATTGATTTTCACGAGGTTGCGGGACATGATGAATAGTACATCACCAGAGAGGAGGAGATGTGAAGATAAGCAGAGTACAAACGCTAAAGAATGTTCCTGACCCACTTACGAAGCCTCTAGCTCAGCATAAGCATGACATTCACACTAAATTGATGGTTGTTCGGTTTATGCCCGATTGGCTCTAGCCCTAGTGGGAGATTGTTGGTGTAAGCCCTAGTAGCCAATCTATTTTGTGTCTATATTATAATTTTGTATCATGACTTTTGGTTTATATATATATATATATATATATATATATATATATATATATATATATATATATATTATGAGACATTTAACTTATTATGTTATGTATTTATATTCAATAACATCAAGTTTAACTTGATCATGAGACTCTATTAAACATTAAAATATTATTCTTAAAGTATCCATAGTCATGCATTATCGTTAATATTGCGTTGAAACTATTGTGTAAGTAGACTGATGACTACATCTCACAGGTCATGGATATAAGATATCATGTCGGCATTATTGGTATTAGCCATAGTGGACAATTTATTTTGACTAGATTTGTGTTTGTATCATGACTTATAGTTTATATATATATATATATATATATATATATATATATATATATGACATTCCATTTATTATATGACATTCCATTTATTATGTTGTTAAATTGTATAACATAATAAAGTCCTTAGAATAGATAGTTCATTCAATGATATATCAAGTATGACTTGATCATAAGATCAGTTGAACATTAGGATGCTATTCTTAAACATATGTAGTCAAATATTATTTTTATTATTATTAGGACAACATTAATATATTGAGACTATTGTGAGAGTAGACTGATGATTGTATCTCACGGGTCATGGATATGTGATATAAAGTCAACGCATAAGTAAAAATATTATGAGTAATATTTATATTGGGTGACCAACTATGATAATGCTTCATAATTGTTATGTAAATTTCATAAGTGCTTCTCATGACAATCTTAGTAGAGTTGTCATTTGACTTGAAGTCACTACGATTCTCACATGATGTAGTTGTATGCTTTAATGCTATCAAACATAATCCGTAATAGGCTGATCATTAAGGTAGTAGTTGGGTCTGAGATGAATCATGTTGAGGGCCTCTCGATAGAGGGAGAAGTGAAATATGTGTGGTCATGCAGAAATGGGCCAACATGTGATGTTAGGCTCGCTTGTTAGTACTCGTCTACTCGCGAATCCAGAAACAATAATTGGAATGAACGAGGATGACACATCTATGCATCGTGTTCATTTAAGACATATGGACGAAGGGATAGACACTACACAGTTATATGTTGTAGAAAGATTGAAATCGAATCATCGATTTTCTCAAGGGCTGGATAGTTGTTGCTTCAAAGGCAAGTGCACCTGATCGCAATTCGTAATAAAGTGGAACTATTTAAGTCCCGGTTGTCAAACCCACAGGGAATAATGCTAATTACCAAACTACTCGAATCTATTGGCTATCTAGGTGAATCGAGATATGGATAGGACGAGATCGGAAAGCGGTAATTTAAATTAGAATAGCGAAGCCTAGGGTCACAGTTTCACTTCTTCCTTTGAATCCCCCTTTATTTGTCAATTACCAATTAATTCGTATTATTCACTGATTGCTAATTCCTTTTCCTTAAATCACTAATCCAATTGTTCATATGAATCAATGCTTTTTCCCAAAATAAACCCTTGGTTTGATCAAATCGAATTTTAGAATGGAAAAGCTTGAAGTTCTCAAAAGGTTGATTGATTAGAAGATTATATCCTAAGCGTGATTTGCTAGTGTCTTAATCCCAATTATCTTATAATTCCACCAATAAACTAGAGTACGATAGCTACTAATTTATTGATTATTAACATGCAAAGGTTAATTACTCCTAATATGTAAACAAGCGTGCTAGAATAATTCAATCGGAATAATGGGAACTAAAAGAGGAATTAACTCATAAAATACTAAGACATATTAATAAGGGTTCTTGAAAAACAAGATCCACCTAAAACCCTAGAAATAGGATTAGCTACCCATAGCAAACAACCAAATCAAAACAAGAATCATGGAGTAAAAGTAAAAGAAAAACGGTAATGGAATCTTGCTTTTGCCTTTAATCCCTGACTTCAACTCCTGAGCTCTCGAAACGGGGGCTAGGGTTCTTCTCAGTAGTCAAAGGATCTTCCCAACGTGTTCCATGGTATCTTTCACTGAGATCAGTGCTCCTATTTATAGAATTCCCTAATTTTCACGCAGAAACGCACATGCACGGCCAAAGCATGACACAGTGCACGACTGTGCACATTAAGTGAGCTTGTTTTCAACTTACATGGCCAAGTACAAGATAATGATTTTTCTTGATGCACAGCCGACAAATATGCACAACCTAGTATGAGACGCTATAAAAAATGGGTGCACAATTGTGCCTGTTGCTTGCATGCCCGCGCATCGAGGCTGATTGAGGATATGAGTTCTGGTACGTTGCACAGATGTGCAAGAACCCCAGCACAGGTCGTGCATACTCTGATGATGCTCAAAACGAATGCTTTCGCCCCAAAAACTCCAATTTTCATTCTTTTCCTTGAATTCCATCCTCCTACACAAAATAGAGCAATTTAGACTGATTTTAACAAGAATAATTCATTATGCCCTAAATTCCGGAGTAAATTACCCTATAAAGTAGTGCATATTTGGGGCTTATCAATAGCAATGATGTATTGCTATTTGTCAATCACTGTTTGTGATAATATTTAATATTATTGTTAGTCTAGCGGGGACCTACGGGGTTACACGCATAGAGTAAGTATTCAGAGCATTTGATTAAATTAAATATAATTGAGTTTAGTCAAAGTTTAATTAAATTAAATGTGATTTAACTAATTAACGGTAAATTTAATTAAATATGATTTAATCAAACAGAGCGGATTGGGCCTGTAGCGTATAGGCCTGTTAAGGGATTACAGTGAAGTCATAAGTTTTCTATAAAAGGAAATGCTTACCTTGTTCCTTGGTATTAGTACATTTGATACGCTTCCTTACGATCAGTTGCACTGACGCTTTGCTCCGGGATATTGCGCGCATAGACTGTAACACCCCGCCTGAACAGGGAGCCACATTATAAAATAACCACATAACGCACAAATATGAAACAATAACAACATAATATTTATATTACTACATCAGAGTATCAGAGTACTCACAACAGTAGTACAGATATACACAACACCCACATGGGGTAACAAAACCCAAAACTCATTGGCCATGGTATAACTAATACAAACTGTATACAAAACATAACACTGCCATCACGTAGCTCTGTCACCGCAGTCACCTCCACTAGGTCTCGCTCCCTAAGAATAAGCTCCGAGCACAAGCTGCTCATCTCTATATGCTAATCAATCATATTAAAGTATAAAGATACATAGAAAATGAGAATGTAAGGAATTCATCAATTACCATAGAATAGGAAAACAATATAAAATAGTAATAGTCAACCTACACATCACGAGCAGGCAACAACCGTTTCCAAGATCAACAATAATACTGATAAGACCAATAAACCACTGACATCGTACGCAGACCATTGGATATAGATCACCAGCCATATCACAAAATACCCTGACCAATCATAGGTTTGTAAAACACTAGAGACCAATCATTAGCCTCAGAAACATAAGAGGAATCACAGATAAGTTGGATGTCTCGGGAACAAACCCTGATATGCTACTATCCCCCCACAGAAGGTAAAGTAACATTCCCCAACATAAGGAACAACATTCCCCACACAAGGAATGACCAAAATTGTCCACTGCCAGACATAAAGTATTGTTGCCTTAGCGAGAGACCGAGCTCTACCACACCACACGAGGTATACCCCCCAAGAACCATTTTACCATTCCTGCCCCACATATTTCGTACCTTCGGACACACATTATACAAGCGCACCAACCTCGGGTACACTGACTCGGCTATCACCACTGACAACAAAGAAGGACAACAGTAATATCGGCTATTACCGTCTAGGGATTCACAAACCTCCAACAAGAGGTCATTACCCTTTAACAACATGGTTGTACATCACTCAACCCACTATCATCAGGACACACAGTAAAAAACCAATCAACCAACATGTGAGCATGGTATAGATAATAGTCAAGTAATGATATCAACAGTCATAGTCCAATCAGACATCAATCATCCTTCGTCGGTGTATGGATCCATCCTAGTGTTGCTAAATGTGACTGTTAACTAACATTCTTTCAATCACATCAAAGCAGTCACATAAAACAAATAAGTCTTCTATCCTAGGGTTATCAATCATAACAGTCAAGTCCACTATTCTAGGGTTGCAGGTAATCAAACATCCTCAAAAAATATATAGGTCAATCCTATGGTTGATAGACTTAGGAAAACTGTTCTCAGCTATCGCAAGTCACAACGCCTCTTCTAAGGTGTTGTTGGTATCAACCTCTAGTAGAGCTTGAGGTTTCCTATGATGTTGAAGTACTTCCTAACATGTTTTCCCAAAAATTGAGGTTTGATCCTCGTCACATGATACTCCTAACCAGCTCCTAACGTATCATACTTCATTTTCCCAAACTTTGCCCGTAAATTGCTATTTGCACCCCTTTTTCTACTATTAGCACCTCCTTGGGCTACTGGACTGCTTCACGAGTCGGCGCTCCACGATCCTTGGTGCCGAAATCCCAGATGTGGAGATTCGCCTACTTTCTAGAGAGATAGAGTATAGAGAGAGAGAAAAAGGAGAGAAGAAAATGGTGTGTATATGAAAAGTAGTTAAAGTTATTTATAGGCTACATTCGGCCTGTTCGCATCAAGAGGGATATGCATTTGCATTATGAGTGCTAACAAGGCTTTTCAAGCGTTAAGCTGCAAACGATTGTAGTGCGAGGTCGTGTTCGCATTGCAAAGGTATCCATGTAGGAGATTTTCGCATTGCAAGATGGCCCAAAATTAAAAATCCTGATTTCACATTCCGGTTCATTCTAAAGCCTTTCCAAACCCAAATTTTGCTTCAGGGCACTGCCTCACACCCTGCAAGGGCGGCTTCCCCTTGACCCACATTTGGTCAGAAGGAAGCGAAATACACTGCTAATATGTTCCCAGGTCCAATTCAAGATCCTAAAGACACTAATCTAACAATTAAACTCATAAACATCTCTAATCACATTAATCAATCAACAAAGCAATGAACCGACAAAATAAGGATGTTACAGTGACCAATTAGAGATGTTTCACTTCCAATGCTTGGTGAACGTAAAACACGTTTCGAAGGTAAATTCTTAACCATTAGTGATTCTTGTGTGTATGCAAGATCCTAGGTAATTGGGAACCTTTTCCCTCAAGGGTTTTATGAAAATAGATTTTTAAATTATACCCTTGAATCCTTAATAGGCAAACATGTATAAATATTAAAAGTAATAGTTATGAGAAAGCTTCATAACACTTATGCAAGTGCCATAGCCATTTCTCGCGGTGACCATAGTGAAGTAGTCCTTTGACTTGAAGTCACTACAATTAATACATGTGGAGTTGTAGGCTTTAATGATATCAAACACCATCTATAACATGATGATCATAAAGGTAGTAATTAGGTCTAGGATGAATCATGTTGAGGGGTGTGAGTGACGTAGACAAGATTTGTCTCTCCCACATAATAGGAGTAATGTCTAGAGCCTCTCGATAGAGCAATACATGAAAGATGTTTGGCAATGCGAAAATTGGTCAATATGAGATATTGGGGTTGTTTGTGATCACACGTCTACTCGGGGATCAAGTAACAAATAATTAGACTTGGCGAGGATGACACAATTTATGTCTAGTGTTCAATTAAGACATATAGACTAAGGGACATTTAATGCACAGTAATTTTGGTCGCAGTAAGGTTGACATCGGAATATCGATTTTCTCATGAATTGGGTAGTGATGCGTTCAATATAGCATATAGTTTAGTATTAGTTTTGCATCGCATCTTAGTCATTTAGTAGTTTTAATCCATGTTTTTCATGCATTTTGCTTGATATGAGTAATGCACTTGGTTTTGGTTCAGTTGTGCAGAAAGGAAGGTAATTGGCCTAGGAAAGCGGAGCAAAATCACTCAAACGGACAGTGGGACCAAACTCGGAGGCAAATTCCTAGAAGGGGGCAACATTTGAGGTGGCACGGCCTGCCCATGTCAGGTGGCACGGCCGTGCCTTGGTTGCTGATCGCAAAGAACAAGTTCCCATCAAACAGTGTATTCCACGGCCAGGCCGTTCCTGGTGACCCGACTCTTATTTTTGCGCATCATGTTCTCAAGAAGACGGCCAAAGCCGTGCAGCTCCACTACTGGCCGTCCGGTCACTTAGACTTTGCAATTTTGCGTTTTTTTTTACCCGTTTTGGCTTAATTTTTCACTCCTTTTTAACCTAGCTATAAATAGACTTTGGAAATACGGAGCCAGGGGTTCAGAATTTTTTGGAGATTAAAAAAACTCAAACGTATTTGACGATTAAGGCGAAATTGAGGAATCAATGGAGTCTCTTCCAATTCTCTCATCTCCATGGATTAGTTTCTCTTCTTTCATGAGGAACTAAGCCTCCTAGACTAGGTAAGATGAATTTTGTAGATATTTTTATGTAATCGAATTCAGAAGTTCAATGCAAGTTAATCTATGTTATTTGATCCTTTATCTCTTCTCTTAATGCAATTTGATAATTGATCATTATTGAATTGAACTAGGGTCTTAACATCAATTGGAAAACTGGGGTTTTAGACTTGCTTTGAGATCATTGGACATGCTTAATAGGGTTATAGGAATATAATTCTTGTAGTATGAGTTTGTATGAATCTTTGACCTTTATGCTTGATTCAATTAATTTGAACCTAAGGAATTAGGGCTTGTTAATTTAATCAAAGGGATTAATAGGAAAGGGATTTTCATTAATCTAAACTTGTGGATTTAAACTTCAATTATATCATAGTTGCTTGCATTGGATTTGAATTCAACAACATAAAGGTGGAAACAAAAGAATTCTATCCCTAGTCGTTTTTAGTTATTGAAATATAAATAGTACGTTCTTGTTATTTACTGTTTTCGTCTTTTGATACAAGTCACAAAGATTTCAAACACCTCATATTGTTTCAATAGTTCAAATTATTACAAAGATCGTTAAGTTAAACAATCAATCTTAATCCCTGTGGATTCGATCTTTTATTACTTGACGACGAAATCATACACTTGCGATTTTGCCTAACAAGTTTTTGGCGCCGTTGCCGGGGATTGTTAAATTGATTTTTAACAAGGCAACCGAGTACTTTTTGAACTATTTTATTTATTTATTTATTTTCTGTTTATAAAAAAAATTAATTAATTGTTGCTTTGCTACTTACATTTTCTTTTAGTTTTGTGCATGCGAGGTAAACAAACAGGTGAGCTATTGTTTGACCCATAAATCGAAAAGACTGCAAAGGCATTAAGGAAGAAGGCAAAGGAAGCAAGACAACGACAAAAACAATCCTCTGCATCTACTTCTCAAGTCATAACTTAAGAAGTGATGGGGGACCAACCACGTACTTTGGGTGATTTTGGGAGAAGGAACAACCGTCCAAGGGCTGTCATGGCCTACCAGCAGGTGGAGGAAAATGCTAATTTTGAGATCAAATCTTCGCTGTTGAATACTCTCAAGCAAAACCAATTCGTTGGGGAGGAAATTGAAGACCCAAATCAGCACTTGTTAACTTTCTATGAAATCTGTGACACCTTCATGCTGAATGGAGTGACAGAGGGGAGCAAGAAACTAAGACTTTTCCCTTTTACCCTGCGAGATAGAGCAAGAGATTGGTTGTACACATTGCCTACAGGAAGCATCGCTACTTGGGATGATTTGGAGGATAAATTTATGACCAAATTCTTTCCACCCTCCAAGTTCATCAAAAGAAGAGGTGAAATTCATGGGTTCCAACAGAGTCAGAGTGAAAATTTGTATGAGGCATAGGAGAGATTCAAGCTTCTCCTAAAGAGGTGTCCTGGACATGGGTACGATGAATTTAATCAGATGCAAATGTTTTGTAATGGGTTGAGGCCAAACACAAGAATGATGCTGGATGCCTCAGCTGGAGGTACAATTAACAACAAGACAGCTGCAGAAGCGAGAACTTTAGTGGAGCAAATGGCTTCCAATGAGCAGTTGTGTCAAAATGATAGAGGAACATAGGGTAGAAAAGGAGTCCTTGAGCTAGAAACCCAAGATGCACTCTTGGCTCAAAATAAATTGGTCTCTCAACAATTGGAAGCTATCACAAAGGAGCTGAAAGCATTGAAAACGGCAGCCTCTACTCCCGCTCAAGTGAACCAGTTGAATCAGACCTTGAGATGTGATTTTTGTCAAGGGCCTCATGAGAATGGAGGTTGCGATGCAAAGGGAGATTCAAATGAGCAAGCTAATTACATGGGTAAATTTCAAAGGCAAGGAGGGAATCCTTATTCTAACACCTATAATCCAGGGTGGAAGAATCATCCCAACATCTCTTGGAAGCAGCAAGATAACCCATCATCCAGCAAACCTCCTCAACCTCAACAATATGGGGAGCCTAATGACTTAGAAGAAGCTCTTACTCAGTTCATGAAGATGACTCAATCCAACTTCCAGAATCATGAGTCTCATTTCAAAAACCAAGAGGCTTCTATAAAAAACTGGAAAATCAAATTGGACAACTCTCAAAGCAACTTGCGGAGCAATCAAAGGGTAAGTTTTCTGCTAGCACAGTAGATAATCCCAAGAATGAAAATTGTAGCGCTGTTACTTTGAGAAGTGGAAAGTTGTTGTCTGAAGTAGAGAGAAAGAAAAAGAGCAAAAAAAGTGAGGTGGATGGAGTTGAAAAAGAGAGAGTGGAAGTAGAAAAAGAAGTAGAAAGAGAAAAAGACGGAGTTGAAAATGAGAGTAGAGAAAATATTGAAAAAGAAGAAAAAAGAGAAGGTGAGGAAGACATAGTTGTGACTGACAAGCTGCAGGTACAAGAGAATCCCAAAGTGACTCCTCCATATATGAAGCTTCCTTATCCTCATCTGAGCAAGAAGAGCTAGAAAGATGAACAGTTTGCTAAATTCATGGATATCTTCAAGCGCCTACAGATCAACATTCCTTTCGCAGAATCTCTTGAGCAAATGCCCACATATGCCAAGTTCATGAAGGAATTGCTGACCAAGAAGAGAAGATTTAAAGAAGATGAGACAGTAGCTTTGATAGAAGAGTGCAGTGCCATCATTCAAAGAAAGCTTCCTCCAAAGATGAAGAATCCTGGAAGCTTCACAATTCCTTGCACCATTGGGAATTTACACATTGGCAAAGCTCTGTGTGACTTGGGAGCTAGTATCAGTTTGATGCCCCTATCCATGTTGAAAAGGCTGGGAGGAGGTGAAGTCAAGCCCACTAGAATGTCACTTCAGTTAGCGAACCGATCAGTCAAATACCCATATGGGATATTGGAGGATGTTCTGGTTAGAGTTGACAAATTCCTTTTCCCAGCTGATTTTGTGATTCTTGATATGGAGGAGGACAAGGAGGTTCCTCTTCTTCTTGGAAGACCTTTCCTAGCTACAGGGAGAGCCTTGATTGATGTCCAACAAGGTAAATTAATTTTGAGATTTCAAGATGAGAAGGTAAATTTTAATGTTTTTGAAGCTATGCGGCATCCTGATGATACTGAAAGGTGCTCTAGAGTTGATGTGATTGATGATTCAGTTGGGGAATTTTTTAAGCAAGACCAACCTTCACACCCCTTGGAGAAAGTAATAGTTAATTCCATTGAGGAGGTGGATCAAGAGATGGAGGAGGAGATAGAAAGATGTCTTGCACAACTTGAAGCTCTACAGGTTGAAGATGCTATTGTTAAAAAGAAAGAAGACTTGTGGGGTGGAGAGATAGAGAAGAAAGCTAGCCCAGAATTAAAGCAATTGCCCTCACATTTGAAGTATGTTTTTCTTGGGGATGATGCTTTTAATCCGGTGATCATAAGTTGCTCTTTATTGAAGCTTGAGGAGGAGAAACATGTGAGAGTGCTTAGAGCACACAAAGAGGCAATTGGATAGACTATCTCAGATTTAAAGGGCATCAGTCTAGCTTTTTGCATGCATAAGATAATGTTAGACCAAGAGTTCAAGCCAGTGGTTCAACCGCAGAGAAGACTCAATCCGACTATGAAAGAAGTTGTGAGAAAGGAGGTATTGAAACTTCTGGAGGCGGGAATGATCTATCCTATTTCTGACAGTGCATGGGTGAGTCTGATACATGTGGTTTCAAAGAAAGGAGGAATGACAGTGGTGAAAAATGAGTTGATCCCCACTAGAACTGTCACAGGTTGGAGGATGTGCATTGACTACCGGAAACTTAACCAAGCCACCCATAAGGACCACTTCCCCCTCCCATTTATGGCCAAATGCTTGAGAGGTTGGCTGGACAAGCTTACTATTGTTTTCTTGATGGCTATTCCGGTTATAATCAAATCTCTGTCAACCCAGAAGACCAGGAGAAGACTGCATTCACTTGCCCATTTGGAGTTTTTGCTTATAGACGAATGCCTTTCGGTCTTTGCAATGCTCCTGCAACCTTTCAGAGATGTATGCTTTCTATTTTTGCTGATATGATTGAAAGTCTATTGAGGTTTTTATGGATGATTTTTCTGTGTTTGGCACTTCCTTTGATGCTTGCTTGGCTAACCTGGAGGGTGTTCTTAAAAGATGCATGGAGACCAATTTAGTGTTGAATTGGGAAAAATGTCATTTCATGGTGAAAGAAGGAATTGTGCTTGGTCATAAAATCTCATCTAAAGGTATAGAAGTGGAAAAGGCAAAAATTGATGTAATAGAGAAGTTACCTCCTCCGTTGAATGTGAAAGGAGTGAGGAGTTTCCTTGGGCATGCCGGTTTTTATAGACGATTTATCAAGGACTTCTCCAAGGTTACTAAGCCGCTTTGCAATCTCCTTATCAAGGATGTCTCATTTGATTTTGATCCAGAGTGCTTGAAGGCCTTTGAGTTGCTAAAAGAGAAACTTGTTTCAGCTCCTATAATAGTTGCACCAGATTGGGATTCACCCTTCGAGTTAATGTGTGATGCTAGTGACTATGCAGTGGGGGCTGTTCTGGGGTACCAAAGAGACAAATTCTTTCATGCCATTTACTATGCTAGCAAGTTACTAAATGAGAACCAAGTCAACTATGCAACCACAGAGAAGGAGTTGCTCGCTATAGTGTTTGCTCTAGAAAAATTCCGTTCCTATTTGATTGGTTTCAAAGTTGTGGTGTTCACTAATCACGCAGCAATTAAGTATCTTATGACTAAGGTTGAATCCAAGCCAAGACTCATTCGGTCGATTTTATTGTTGCAAGAATTCGACCTTGAGATCAAAGACAAAAAGGGGAGTGAAAATGTGGTGGCTGATCATTTGTCTAGGCTGGAGAATACTGAAATTACAGCCAAAGAGTTGGACATTCTAGAGGAGTTCTCAGATGAGAAACTGTTAGCTGTGATTGAGAGGCCTTGGTTTGCAGATATGGCAAATTTTAAGGCTGCTGGTGTGATACCAGAAGAACTCACTTGGCAACAAAAGAAGAAGTTTTTCAAAGATGCTAACTATTTCATTTGGGATGATCCTTATCTTTTCAGGCAATGCCTAGATAGATTACTTCGAAGGTGTGTTGCACATGATGAAGTGCAGAAAATTTTATGGCATTGTCACAATTCACCGTATGGAGATCATTTCAATGGTGAACGCACAGCTGCAAAAGTGCTTCAATCCGGATTTTATTGGCCTTCAATTTTTAAAGATGCCTATGATCATGCAAAGAGTTATGACAAGTGCCAGAGGACGGGAAGCATTTTCAAGCAGAATGAAATGCCCTTGAACTCCATTTTGGAGGTTGAACTTTTTGATTGTTGGGGAATTGATTTCATGGGGCCATTTCCCTCCTCACTCTCTAACCAATATATATTGGTAGCTGTTGATTATGTTTCAAAAAATGGGTAGAGGCAGTGGCAACTCAGGCAAGTGATACTCAGACTGTTGTGAAATTCATTAAGAAGAACATATTTTCCCGGTTTGGGGTCCCTAGAGTGCTAATTAGTGATGGTGGATCACATTTTTGCAATTCCAAATTAGAGGCTGTGCTGAAAAAGTATGATGTGAAACACAAAGTTGCTACTCCTTACCACCCTCAAAGCAATGGGCAAGCTGAAGTGTCAAACCGGGAGATTAAGAAGATACTTGAGAATACAGTGAGTGCATCAAGGAAAGACTGGGCCCAGAAGCTTGATGATGCTTTGTGGGCATACAGGACAGCTTATAAATCTCCAATGGGGTTGTCTCCCTACCAGCTGGTTTATGGCAAAGCATGTCATTTGCCAGTTGAGCTTGAGCATAACGCGTTTTGGGCCTTGAAGTTCTTAAATTTTGATTCAACCTTGGCAGGAGAGAAAAAGAATTACTGCGGTGCATGAGTTGGATGAGATGCATTTGCATGCCTATGAGAATGCCTCCATTTACAAACAGAAGGTTAAAGCTTATCATGATAAGCACATCGTGCAAAGAACCTTCTATCCTGGGCAGCAAGTGTTACTCTTCAATTCTCGTTTGAAGTTATTCCCAGGCAAACTCAAGTCTAAGTGGTCGGGACCTTTCGTTGTTAAAGAAGTAATGCCATATGGAGCAGTAGAGGTGGAGGAGCCTTCATCTCAAAGATCTTTCAAGGTAAATGGTCAACGACTCAAGCCTTATTTGGGAGGAGAGCTTGACAGGGTAAAGGTTGCTCTAGTCTTGCATGAGCCTTGAGCATACCATCACGCGTCAAGCTAGTGACGTTAAAGAAGCGCTTATTGGGAGGCAACCCAAGTTGAAGAAGAATGCATATTTGAAAAGAAAAAAAAAGATAACAGTGCAGTGAAACACGGCCTGGCCGTGTTCTGTGCCACGGCCGTGTGGCGTGAAAAGAAAAAAAAAGAGGGGACAAACAGAGTATTCCACGGGCAAGCCGTGCCATTTGGCACGCCCGTGCCCTCAGTCCACCAGCCCGCCTCCCCACTCATCCTCCTATGCACCATCCCTTACCCAATCTTCACCCCAACTAATCACAGCCACCCATTTCCATTTACCTCAAATCAGTGGCCAGCTTTTAGCACCACCATACTTACCCTACGCCCTGTCACACCTTGCTGAAACCCAAATTCAAATAAACCCCAATTTTCTTCCTTTCCCTCAACCCTGTTTGAAACTGTCTTCTCCCTCAAACACTTCTTCTCCCTCAGCAAACCCAGCAGCCGTGCATCCTCTTCCCCCCCCCCACCATCCTCTCCCAGCCACCATCATCCACATTGCCTCTTAACCACACCGCCGCCCCTCCACCATCTTCTTCAGCAGCAACATCACCTACCTTCTTCAATAACCCACCTCCCTCCTTCTCCTTCAACCACCAGCCGCACCCTCCCTCTTCTCAGCATCACCCCCATTTTCTTCTTTCCCCAACCGTGTGTGTTTTGGTTCTAGGATAGTGTGGCCTCAAAAAGGCAACGGGGTCGGGGTCAAGCCTCGGGCTCCAAAGAATCAGTTCTGTCAAAGGGGCGGGGAAAGGGCAAGAAGAAGGCGTCCGAAAATCCATATGGAATTCAGTTTCGGGACGACATTCAATAGGTAAGGTATAATTCTCTTGCCGTAAGAATAATTGTTCCCACCTGTTACATGGATGAGCCTACTCTGTTAACTCTAGGATTGCTAGAGGATGTGAATTTTTTATGTGCGAATGTGGGCTGGACAAAATTTGTGGGAATGAAACATTTTACTTACGCAAGACTCACCCTGGAATTCCTATCATTTGTTAATGCAAATGTTTTATCCACGAAGCAGTGGCCAGAGGATCACACTGACAATTTGATAACCTTTCGGTTATTCAATATTGAGCATAGTATTTCATTGAGTCAATTCAATGCCATTTATGGATTTCCATATGGTGGTCACCGGAGGATCCCCAACGAATTTTCTGCCAGAGGGTTTTGGAGCCAACTTACAAAGTCTGACACTTATGATTCTTCCTCATCAAAATCGTCCAAGTTGTGAAACCCTTGTTTTCGTTATGTTCACCGAGTGCTGTCAAACACATTGTTTGGACGTGGGGATAGTGATGGAGTTGTCCGTCAGACTGAACTCCTATTCTTATGGAATATGTTGCACCCTGAATTTCAACTAGATGCAGGTTCCCACCTTATTACCCACATGGTCAAAGTGGGGAAAGCTTCAGCTGGAAAAATTGTCATCGGTGGTTTGATCACTCCCATTGCTGAATCTCTTGGTTATCGGACATCCGGGCTTCAACTGGTTCGTGAGAGCAACCGTTTAGATATCGAGGCCTACCTTGCAATGAAAATGGTAGTCAAGGAAGGCCAATGCTATTGCTTGGTGCTCCCTAACAACTCGGAACCACATCCTTTGCCCGATCAAGAGCATACCAATATCAGAAACCCGAAGAATTGGAATTTCCCTGGAGGCCCCCAGCCTGAGCCCCTTTAAGAAGATATCCCCGAGGCGCCCCCTGCAGGTTCATCACCTCCATACTTTGCTCTACCTCATCAGCCACCTCCTGGCTCTTACGCTGCATTACAAGCAGAGATGGCTGCTCAACGGGTCCAACTGGATGGATTAGACCACACTGTCCACAACCAGGACATGGTCTCCGCAATGTATAACTGGCACCTTCAGCAATATCCTGGCAGTTTCCTCCTCCTCCCCCTCGGTGAGTTCTTTTTGTCATCCCTATCTCAATTTAATTATTTACATTGGGGACAATGTAAATTCTTAAGCTTGGGGTAGCGTTTTTAATTTTGCATAAAGTATTTGCATTTCATATAGCCTTTGCATGTCCTTGCATGTTCTTAAGCTTGTGTTGTTCGCATCATTTTATCCCCCAAATTGTCATGCTATGTGTGCCACAATATTGTTGGAATTTGAGATTGCAATGATTTGGAACCCTATTAATTTCTCTTGTGATGAGCTTTAAGGTAGTATTCTTAATATACATAGGGATAATCTTGTGATAAGTTGATGATTAGCATGTGGCGCTCTGATTTGATGTCTTTCACTGATTTGAACTTCTAAGTGTGAGACTTGAGCTTCATTTGGGGCTTGTACTTCATCATTTTTATGCCCTTTCTCCTCGTATGAGTGTGTCCCTCTTGATTGTGCTCTCTAGAACTTGACTTGAAACCGTTTCAAAACTTGAAAATTTTTTATTACACACTTGAATATGATTAAGGCATTTTAGGCATGTTTTCAAGCCTCCGATTTTGAATGAAAGCTTCTATTAGTTACCCCTTTTGAGCCTTGATTAATATGAATTTTCTTGGTACCCATCAAATGTTTATTGTACCTTTTAGAGTATGTTTAAGGGAGCAAATGGAAGTTTAATATTGTTGTTTTGATGCTTGAACTTGAGATCTCTTCTGTTGTTTAGTTCCTCCCCAATAATTATTGCAAAATTTCAAATGAGGGAGAATAAAAAAAAAGAGGTATATATATAAAAAAAGCAAAAATATATAGTAAGAAAAACAACAGAAGAGGAGCAAAAATAAGAAAGTTTTGAAAGCAAAAAGAGAAAAATAGATTGCTCCACTTATTCTGCTTTGAAAGGATTGCTTTAATTGTACATGTTGATAGCCCTTGAATTTCCCTTTTCTTGTTTTATCCCACCTTACATTCCATATCCCATGGCCACGTTACAACCTGTTGAAAGACCTTTTGATTCTTGTGTGTTTTCATTAATTATTTGCTGAGATTTGGTTAATGGTCAAGCCTATGGTAGAGCACTTTCATTGATGGATTTGAGCGCATTGTCTTAATCGTTATACACTTTGAGAGTGGTAAGGAGAGTGCCCCTATCAGTGAGAGACATGATTTCTGAGAGCCTAAATTTCTAATTAGACTTGATCTTGATTGTCACTATTGTCTTTGTTAGCCTTGAGCATGTTACTTGATCTTGCTTTTATCTCGGGGTCTTTATCTGTTACATCTCTTATTTTCCCTTTTCATCTTTGGCCATAGCAATTGCTTGAGGACAAGCAAAATTCTAAGCTTGGGGTAATTTGATGCGTTCAATATAGCATATAATTTAGTATTAGTTTTGCATCGCATCTTAGTCATTTAGTAGTTTTAATCCATGTTTTTCATGCATTTTGCTTGATATGAGTAATGCACTTGGTTCGGTTCAGTTGTGCAGAAAGGAAGGTAATTGGCCTAGGAAAGCGGAGCAAAATCACTCAAACGGACAGTGGGACCAAACTCGGAGGCAAATTCCTAGAAGGGGGCAACATTTGAGGTGGCACGGCCTGCCCATGTCAGGTGGCACGGCCGTGCCTTGGTTGCTGATCGCAAAGAACAAGTTCCCATCAAACAGTGTATTCCACGGCCAGGTGCACTGGTGGCACGTGCGTTCTCGACTCTTATTTTTGCGCATCATGTTCGGTAGCGGCCTGACACCAGCCATGCCAGGCTCCACGACCGTGCTGCGGGTCACTTAGACTTTGCAATTTTGCGTTTTTTTTACCCGTTTTGGCTTAATTTTTCACTCCTTTTTAACCTAGCTATAAATAGACTTTGGAAATACGGAACCAGGGGTTCAGAATTTTTTGGAGATTAAAAAAACTCAAACGTATTTGACGATTAAGGCGAAATTGAGGAATCAATAGAGTCTTTTCCAATTCTCTCATCTCCATGGATTAGTTTCTCTTCTTTCATGAGGAACTAAGCCTCCTAGACTAGGGTAAGATGAATTTTGTAGATATTTTTATGTAATCGAATTCAGAAGTTCAATGCAAGTTAATCTATGTTATTTGATCCTTTATCTCTTCTCTTAATGCAATTTGATAATTGATCACTATTGAATTGAAATAGGGTGTTAACATTAATTGGAAAACTGGGGTTTTAGACTTGCTTTGAGATCATTGGACATGCTTAATAGGGTTATAGGAATATAATTCTTGTAGTATGAGTTTGTATGAATCTTTGACCTTATGCTTGATTCAATTAATTTGAACCTAAGGAATTAGGGCTTGTTAATTTAATCAAAAGGATTAATAGGAAAGGGATTTTCATTAATCTAAACTTGTGGATTTAAACTTCAATTATATCATAGTTGCTTGCATTGGATTTGAATTCAACAACATAAAGGTGGAAACAAAAGGATTTTATCCCTAGTCGTTTTTAGTTATTGAAATATAAATAGTGCGTTCTTGTTATTTACTGTTTTCGTCTTTTGATACAAGTCACAAAGATTTCAAACACCTCATATTGTTTCAATAGTTCAAATTATTACAAAGTTCGTTAAGTTAAACAATCAATCTCAATCCCTGTGGATTCGATCTTTTATTACTTGACGACAAAATCGTACACTTGCGATTTTGCCTAACAGTAGCAATGATGTATTGCTAGATGCCGCTTACTGTTTATAATATTTAATACCGTTGTTAATTCTATGGGACCCTATATGGTCACACACATAGAGAAAATGATCGGAGCAATGTATCTCATTGAATATGATTTAATTTAATAGTCAACTAAATTAAAAGTAGCGGTTGATTTAATTAAATATAATTAAATTAAATTTACCAAGATTGGACTTGCAGTATACAAGCCCAATAGGGGCGAGGGTAAAGTACTAGTGTAAAAGGAGCTAACAGTTTTAAATAGACTAGTGCTCTCCTATTTACCTTAAACACTGTGATCTGCTCCCTTTTGTGTTGCCAGCTAGCACCGACGCTCCTTCTTCGACATCTTTTGCTCATGTGGACTGAGTAAAGGTGCTGCCAATTCGCAACGTTGGTGATTGAAAGTACACTAGAAGAGGTAAAAACACAAACCCTTTTGTGATTCTTGTGCAATGCGTGATCCATGGGAACGATGATCTTTTCGTTGGGAGCGCTATGAAAAGAAATTTAAAACGTCTGTCTCTCAATTCCCTAACAACAATGACCAAAAGAAAAGTTTGTCCAATTTTACTCAATTCCCATGTCTTACATTGAACTGTTGCAACAACTTATTCAAAAATCACTAGTTGTCCCCGCTCAAATGAATTGAGCAACCATACCCTTAGAGGATATGATCCAAATGATAATGCTATTATCACACAAGGTCCATAAGGCATTCCACCTAAAATTGCATATCCTATATGTACAAGGTATGAAACTTGATAAGTCCAAGGTGGTTGGACTTCAAAGAAAACAACCATACCGTGAGGAATAAATAGCTCTCAGGTCAAATCACTCTCGGGTCACGGGGACCCATCTGTGATGCCATCGAAATAGGTCAAGAAAGTCGAAACCCTTTTAGCTTCTAAAATTTGATAGCTTATGTCTTTAGAATGATTAAGCATTTCTCATTATTTTTGTGCTTCTACCAAGTGGTTAAACATAGATTGTAACTCCTGTCTAGTTGGTTAGGCTTTTGCCTTAATTTGGCATTGATGTTTAGAAGTTTTTTCTTGTTGTATTGGGTTGTTCATTCTTAAGCTTGTAGTGCTTGCACGTCCGGCTTGCTGAGAGACTAATAGAGATGTAATTAATTAGAAATTAATTAGTAATTAGTTTTTTTTTGACAGAAGTAAAATAATTTCATTTCATTGTAAATAATGTCAACAATACAACTAGAGATATAATGAAAGTCACTGGGATTAACATTAGAGATAGACGCTCTAGCCAAATGATGAGCGCTACCATTAGCTTCTCGCCTAGTAAAAACAATATGGAAATTGTAGCAAGATAAATAGGCTCTACATTACTCTATAGTAGAACCATATTCAGATTTATTGGTTTTCAAAAAAATAATATTTAGATTTATTGGATTTGACATTCCTCTATAATTAGTAATTAGTTATTACTAATTACTTTTCTATTCTCTATATAAGCCAAATAAATATGTTAGCGTAAACAGTTTTCTCATTTTCAATAAACTAGTACATATACCCGTGTGATGCACGGAGAAATAAGTTGTTGAACTAATATATATATATATATATATTAAAATTGTGTCAAAATTGTACATTCATTCGAAATAAATTGAACCGCAATTTTATTTTTTTATATTATAGCTTTTAAATCAAGATCTAGTCATGACACTTGGAAATCTAGTCAAGTTAACTTGATTTTAATATTTTCATATCATATAGTCAGGATTTTTTTAATTAATAATCAAACAAATTATTTTATTTATTAAAAATTCAATTTTTTTGTTAATTCGAATATATTTTCTTATGATCGAATCAATTATTTGTAAATTCGAATTTTGTTTGTTAATAATCGATTCATGTATTTGCTAGTTCAAATTTATTTTTTTATAATATTATAGCATTTAAATCAAGATTTAGTCAAATTGATATTGGTGCAAGATCTTTAATTCGAAATCAAACTGAACCACAATTTTTTTTTATATTATAGCATTTAAATCAAGATCCAGTCAAATTGATATTGGTGTAGGATCTTTAATTCGAATTTATTTTTTTATAATATTATAGCATTTAAATCAAGATCTAATCAGATTGATATTGGTGCAAGATCTATAATTCGAAATTAAATTGAACCAAAAGTTGACACATAGGAAAATCATGGAGAGATTGAGTGATAGAGTGTACACATAGGAGAGTATTTCAAGGAGAAGATGACATTTGGAAATATAGTCTGCTTTTATTTTCGTTTGTATATAGTATAGATGTCTTTTTATAGCCTTTTTCAGTCCTGAAAAAGGAAAAGGAAAGTATTTAAAATAAAAAAATTGAAACCTTCGAATCTGAGGAATAGAATCAAAAAAATATTTATTGATTTAATTTACAAAATTGATTGCCTTTAGAAATTTATGTTCACACCACTGAGAAATAATCAAATTAGTATATTAGTATTATGATCACAAATAGAACAAATTTAAAGGATTTTTGTTGAACGGTACAATAAATTTTTGGCAAATCCTGATAATAGGAAATCAAATAAAACAAAAAATGAAATCATTATAATATACGATTGATTTTTTAGATTTTGGTATATCAGGAAATTACCCAAATATTAGTATATAAGATATAACACAAAATTGTATTTTAATTTTGGAATTTAGCTCATGATTCATATCTTTTATATAATATGATTTAAATTACCTTAATTCAAATTCAGCGCACGATACATAACTTTTATCCAATACCAAATAATGAATAACACTTTTTTCATATTACTATTAAAAAAAGTAAATAATTTATATTTTTTGAAAATTTATTTGACAATAATTCGCAATTAATAGTCAATCATTATTAATCATTTATTCATTTGTATTTGACACGTTATTACATAAAAAAGAAATTTATTAACATACTTATTTTAAATTACCATAAGATGGAACACCTTTTTCTCCGGCCATAGAAACCTTTTTTCTCTTTTTCCGGTACTAAACTTCATCATTTTTCAATTTTTTGTTTATTTATTTTTTATCTCTTTATTTTCTCTTTATGTGTTGGAAGAGAGAATTAATTAGAATTTAATGAGACCGGGAAAATTAAAGAGGGGAGAAAAAGAAATTGGGGTGACGCGAAATAACGACTCTGTCCCTATTTAAGACTGAATATTTGTTCTTTCACATTAGCTACAACTTTTATATATAAAAATTCTATTTTTAGTTTTCTCTCAAATTCTCTCAATCTCTTGGCTAAGCCATGTTTGGTAACAAATTATCGGGATTCTGTGATGTTTTCATTGCTCGAGCAACGGCCACGTAGAGCTGGTGTCTACCTCAAATTCTCGATCTTGGCCTTTTGAATATTCCCGAATTTATTTGCTTGTATGCTATCAATCAATAATGGTATGTTTATTTTGTCAAAAAAATAATAATGGCATGTCTACTATATATACTTTTTGTCACGTCATTGATGGGATTGATTTGAGAAGGTTAGCTAACGAGTTAGACCGACGAGTTCGACTGTATTAATAATTGAGGAATCCTAGCAACGCTCATTTTCACACCCTCTCTTAGGCTATGTTTAGTTGTAAAGAAAGAAAACAGAGAAATTTTTTTTTTAAAAATATAAAAAGTGTGTATAGATAAATGTGACAGACTAATCATAAGGTGATACATTAACAATTTTACACTTTAATCAATAAACTTTCTTTTTCCTCACTTTCTTGGCTAACAAACATAGTCTTAAACACTCTCAAATGTGAAGCCACGTCACTCCTTAATATAAACCCCTCACCTAGTTACCAGCTCTCCAAGTCAGAAACATTTAAACACTTATTTTATTATTTTTTTAAAATTGTTATCTCATGTTATCAAAAAAAGAAAAAAAATTGTTATCTCAAAATCAGTTGTGCGCCTAACCCTTTGCCGTCTACAAACCCTGTTGCGCGCCTAACCCTTTGTTATCTCACACGACCCTGTTTCAAGTTCTTCATAACCGCTTGCAATACAAAATCATTGAGTTCGTGGGAGAAAGGTTTGGATTCAATAAAAGTAGAAAGAAGAAAGAGGTCGAAAGGGACTTGAAGTGCGCTTTGCGTATGAAGAAATACCACTGGTTTAGAGTTTGATTTCATTTTTTTCAATGTTAGTAGGTATATAAATTACAATTATGGGATTTATTATACCCATAACCCATGTATCAAGATGAATAGTAAAATATTGTAGTACTAATGAATCTAATGATATCCTTTGGGTTTCCTTCATGAACCAATCGAAGGTTGAACCAACAAAGGTGTTATGGCCTAAATACATTATAGTAATATCCAAATATTAGGCCCAAGTACCATGGGCTAACTTAAGTGGGATTACATGTTAGTGAGAGGAAGTATCTAAAATAAATTGTTAGTGTGATGAGTCATTACTTTCTAGAAGAATGCTGTTAGCTGAGTCACTATTTCTCTTTAGAGTTTGTTAGGAAGAATCTAAGCACGTGCTGAGCAGAGCACCATTTGGTGACTCTATAAATGCATTTGTTTTTTGAGGAAATAACAACAAGAAGAATATGAAAGAAAAGGCTTAGTGTTAGTTTTCTCTTTAGCATTTTCATTTTATTCATTTAGTTAGCTACTGCAGTTTTTTAAGATCATTTCATTGGTGCTTTCATTTTCGATCTCATTCCCGCTACCCAAGGTTGGCAATGGCCATTTCAGTTTTTGACGGTGATGAAAATGCCTACTGGTGGGTGCTTTGCATTGAGAAACGTTTCAAGGTGATCGGCACACCAGAAACGGCGAAGCTCCCAGAAGTTGTTTCGGCATTGTCAGGTTGTGCACGTCAACGATGGCTCTGGTGGTCTCACCGTCATCCTCAAGTGACTTGGGAACCATTCACTAGTGTATTTCTTTGGCATTTTAAGCCTGAATTTTGGGAGGTTTTGCCCATTCTAGACGAGCAAGAGGAAATGTTTCCTCATTCTCCTTTTTTCTCATACACAAAGCAAGGGTCAGACGAGGAAGAGGAACTGTTCGCTTGTTTCTCGCATACAACGCTAGATTCAGGTACCATTGCTAACACAGTGTTAGTCATAGATCCTTCCCCACCACCATCCACCCTTTATATACACCATTTTCCTCCATATGACCCAGGTCCTCCCCCTCCACCACCACTGGTTTGTTCTGCCAAGGTTCCCAACGGCTTCACAATTCACAGCAATGACCTCAATACCACTTGGGTTGCGCCATTTTGGGCCGCCTTTCCCAACCCGCAACCACCACCAGACAGTGCCTCAGTTCCGCCTCCACCACCTCCAAAACTACCGGATAGAGTCTCAGCTCCACACCCGGCGCCACCACCGCCGCCAAAACCACCGGATAGTCGTTTACCCATAAGGCCTCCACCACCGTCGCCGCCACCGCAAAACCACCAGATCCATGTGTCCATAGTGTTCCGACTCCACCTTACCACACCAATCCTCCACCGCCGGATCCACAAAGGCCATTAGATGCCTCATTTGGGTCGTTACTTGCGAGACAGTCACAAGGCATTTCTAGCTGTGCGTTTCCATAAGTGGCCGTCGACTCATGTGTGTTACCAGTTGTTTCTGCCACCACAATGGAAACGTGTTTTAGGCCATTCGATACACCTGTATTTTCTGTTAACAAATCCCAACTATTGGAAAGAAACACAATCTGCGTGTCTAAAATGCGACCGAAGACTGTTGGCCACGTGTCGTCCTCTAATTCGCGGACTACCCCCAAAAGGCTCCCATCAATTCTACAGCATCTTGGAAACCAGCTGTTACCACAAAACCAGAATCCCATGTCCCAATTAATTACGAAACCAAAGGTGTTCCAGGCGCAATAAATGAATACTGCACCGGATTCCCACGTCGTCCTCTCTATTTCCGCCATCACGTGCCTTACTTTAATTACGCAGAGTGCACCGACATTAATTGGACAGTCCGCCAATATTGTTTTTTCTATGTGCCCAATCTGTGTGCTTATCATTCCAACATCCGATTCATATTTTTTTGGTGAAACGCAATCCAAGCTGCTGCCCATGAGCACAATTTGTGTGCTTCCAATTATTAGGCCACATTTTTCTCGTTCTTACGATTTTTCTGGGCCTAACAATTCACTAGACAATATATTAGGGTCACCACAAGAATCATACAACTATAGAGGGCGAATTGTTGGAATTTCTCTTAAAGTGCAACCTACGTATTCAGAGTTTCAATTTCAAATTCCTGTTCTTGCTTTTGAACTTAGTGCAAACCATGATGCAATGCATGATGCTTCATCAATGCTTCATCAATGCACTCAATTTTAGAGAATTCTAGCGGAACATTGTCATTCATTGACACTGAAGTTGTGTCATTCAAACAGTGGGACCTAGGGAAATTTTTTCTTCTCTGGAGTAAATTTTGGAGCTGCAGCACAAGGTTTTATTTCAATTCACCTTGAGGACAAGGTGCTTCTGCAAGATTGGAGGGATGTTATGGCCTAAATACATTATAGTAATATCTAAATATTAGGCCCAAGTACCATGAGCTAACTTGAGTGGGATTACATGTTAGTGAAAGGAAGTATTTAAAATAAATTGTTAGTGTGATGAGTCATTACTTTCTAGAAAAATGCTGTTAGCTGAGTCACTATTTCCCTTTAGAGTTTGTTAGGAAGAATCCAAGCATGTGCTGAGCAGAGTACCATTTAGTGACTCTATAAATCTATTTGCTTTTTGCGGAAATAACAACAAGAAGAATATGAAAGAAAAGACTTAGTGTTAGTTTTCTCTTTAGCATTTTCATTTTATTCCTTTAGTTAGCTACTGCAGTTTTTTAAGATAAGGGCTTGATTCGCCTCCATTGGAATTCCACTAAAACCAAATAAAGCATAAACAAACAATCAGCTTAAAATACCGTTTGAACACTCCATTAGATGCAAGAAGTTAAGGGTCACAAGTTAAGCGGATACAAATAAAAAGAGACGTAGCTTCACAAATGAGAGACTGTTTGAAAGAGTGTCACAGTAAATGTTGGTAGCATTCCTCTTATTAATTATATGGTACGTGACAATAGAGAGCAAGTTTAAGATATTTTTACACTAACATCAAAGTCTATATATATCTTAATTAATTGTTACTTTCAAGTGTATAAGGTTTATTTCAAAACTATTATCATAAATTTTAGGCAAAATTACTTCCGTAGCCCTTTAACTTAATTTAAAGTTTCGGATTCGTCCTTTATCTTTTTTTCCTTCCAATTTCGTCCTTTAAGTTCTAAAACGTTAACACCGTCGTCTCTTTTTTTGAATTTCCGTAAGCTCCATTAAAAAAAATGCTTACATGGTTGTTACAGTGCTGATATGTCCACTTAGGTGTCCGTTTTACTGATGTGGCTATGTACACAGGGATAAGTGATGTGGCGGTGGAAATACAAGTATTATGTAGAATGAAAAAAAAATGCTTCTTCTAGGATTAGAAAACCGGTCCTCTAACATGTAAACCGCCACTTCTACCACTAGGTCACTTCACGTTATTAGGAAACAAATGTGGAAATAATATACATAACATAAATATTGATCAGAATGTAAATATTGTACTATAAAAAGTAATTATTTAAAATAATTTAAAATACGTAATTATTATATTAAAAAGTATAATAATTATAAAATTTATAATACATATTTAAA
This sequence comes from Calophaca sinica, assembly GCA_037113605.1. Lineage (NCBI taxonomy): Eukaryota > Viridiplantae > Streptophyta > Magnoliopsida > Fabales > Fabaceae > Calophaca > Calophaca sinica. The sequence continues at coordinate 48,615,419 of CM073733.1, read as the reverse complement.
TTCTATATTTTATAGTACAATATTTACATTCTGATCAATATTTATGTTATATATATTATTTCCGCTTTGGATTTCTAATTACATAAAGTGGCCTAGTGGTAGAAGTGGTTGTTTACATGTTAGAAGACTAGGGTTCGAATCCTAGAAGAAGTCTTTTTTTTTTTTTCATTTTACATAATACTTCTATTTCCACCGCCATGTCACCCATCTATGTGTAAGCAATCACATCAGCAAGACAGACACATAAGTGGACACATCAACATTGTAACGGCCACGTAAGCATTTTTTTTAACAGAACTTGACGGAAATTCAAAAAAAGGGGCGATAGTGTTAACGCTTTAGAACTTAAAAGACGAAATTGGGGGAAAAAAAGTTAAAAGACGAGTCCAAAACTTTAAATTAAGTTAAAGAACTGCAGGAATAATTTTGCCTAAATTTTAATATTTTAAGATGCAAATCGAAAAAGGTGCACTTTGCACTTAAGTGTCATAAAAATTGTAAGAATTTTGTGTATTATACTTATATTTCTAAAATAGAATGAAATATAAGAATATAAATTAAAAAAATATGTTTTTTATTAAATATACACACTTAATTTAAATTGAATGTAAGAAATATATATATTGAAAATGAAAATTTTAGGATCGTTTACTTTGTAAAACTATTTTTATTTTTTATTTTCAACTTTTTTCATTTTCAAATTTATAAAATTTAGAAATATGTTTGTTTCACGTTTCTCACTCCATTTTCTCCACAGATGTTATCCATCTCTCTTTGCTATTCGTTAATGGCTCCGCCGATCTTTTGCATTTTCTACCTTTTTGGCAATGACGACGTCACCGACCTCGTCTCCTCTATTCGCTCTCCCTTTAACTACCCCTCGACTTTGCACGCGCTGTCTCCAAGTTCAACGAATTCCTCCAGCAGTCCGAATGACTAGGTCTTGCTCCGGGTATAGGATTCGAAGTGGTTTTAGTCTTGTGCAAGACATTACTGTAGTTCTTGAGTCCTCCGTCGGCGACAACAGGTGGTAGTGGCGCAGAGGAGGAAACAACGCTGTTAACGGTGATGGTGACGCATGTAGTCATCACCATTGCATGGCGCCACGAACAATGTGGTGCACTGTGCGGATGATGCAGAACTTGGGTTACAGGTTACGGACGAACGTGCTGAGTAATCGGGTGGCGTGCCAGTTGGCTGAAAGACGGTAGAGCGGGACTGCTGCGAAGGGAGGAGGCATCATCCGATTGTTGGGGGCATACTATTAGAAATAAATTCATCCAACAAATTTCACCCAAAAAGGGTGTAACTACAATGATATTAATAAACAAAAGTTGGTGTTCTCCATGTGTTTAGGTGAAATTGATATTGTTAACACCAAAAAAATAGTTAGTCGCATCATGTAATAGGCCACTCGGCTGAGGTGCAATTATTTGCCTATCAGTTGAATTCGTATCAGCCAAACTAAGAAAGGCCAAATCAAGATCAGATAACTTAGGATCGGCTAAATCATGAGATCAAATGATTAAGGCCCGTTGAACCAAACAGGCAGCCGAGGAGCAGCAGCTGCGTAGAAGCATATGATGCAGAATATGTTGATCAGCTGATGCAAAATTGGTTGAATGTAGCTGCTAAGTCTGGATGGACACAAAGGTTGTTAGTGGTTCTTAATGGGCTCGTGTGTGTAACACCCCGTTTTCGGAACACTATGGTGTAACCCAATCTAATGCAGAAAACATTTAATACTCATATGCTTTCAGTAAAATGTACTCTTCTGTTGTTCGCAATGGAAAGTATGAGTAATTTTTTTTTTCTTTTCCTTCCTTTGAAGCCCTTTTAAAAAATGAGACATGAAGAGTACTACAATTTTTAAATAATTAGTAATCAGTCTTTCGCCAAACATTAGAGTATAACACATCATGTTGAATACATCACATACAAATAAACATATCATAATCATTTCGCACTGGGGCAAGGTTTTCTGAAAAATGTAATTACAAAATAATAGGTAATTACGCAAATAACAAAGTCATGCTCCACCAACAAGTCGAGAGACAAGAGAATGCCCTAAGCTGGCCAATAACTACGACTCTTACTTAGGAACCATTCAACAAGATCTGAACTAGAATACTAGGTTATATCTTCCTCCACTGGCTCATCCTCCAACGCTCCTGGGAAAGACAGAACTGCAGCAGCAATAGAAACTCCATCTGATAGTGACATCCATAAGAATGTCCAATCCAACAATGCAACGATAAATTCCTAGTCCACGAGTTTATCACAGGCTAGCCGCATATAAAAAAGATATATATACATAGTACAACAACATGTCTTATCTATCTACATATATGGCTTAATAGACAGCAAGCAGCAGTATAGTATATCAAGCAATTTGTATGTGAAAAAGCAATTCAATCAGCAAATCAACCATCAATCATCACATGTTATAATGTGGTCAGCATGCATGCCAATGCATATGAAAAATTTTGTGTACACACTTGCAGCCTTAAACAAGGACAGCAACCAGGCACTGGAACTCCTTTTCCATGTCCATCCAATTCCCACATCAAATGACCTACAATCTAATTGTCGTGCATTAGACTGCATTTCTAACCACAACCTCAGGTCAGAAATGTACCCTTGGGTATCTGGCAGAAAAACGACTACCCGCCTTTTGAAATCCAGTCATACAGACTCTCAAATGCTACGAGTATCGATGCTCAATGGTTAGTATGCATCAATCCAATTCTTTGGTGTTAGCAGCGTGCTTCCCATTACCTTTAACCATCTGGGTGTAGGTTCGAGAGCTGCGTGAGGCAAAAAAACTCCTTAGAGGGGGGTGTGAAGTCCTGTGAGTGACTTCCGTCCTTTGGGCCAGTTCCCTGTTAAGGCAAAGACCTCGGGGACTGGGCTACACTGCAAAGCAGTGTTGGGCCGGATGTCACATTTTCTTTCTCTTATCATACCTAACATTATTACCTTGGCTCCATTACAACCAATGAAAGACCTTCATTCCTCTTTTGCTTGATAAATAGACTTTAATAGTAGAGTTTTGGTTAATGTACAAGCCTATGGTAATGTGTTACTTCATTTGAAAAATTGAGCGTTAATGACTATACCTATAAACACTTTGAGATTAGTGAGAGTATGACTTATAGATCACAGATTGTTGACTTATGTGAACTTACACCTCCAATTGGACATTCTATTTATTGGCATGTCTTATGATATCACTTTGTTGTCATACTTGTGTTTTTGCCCCTATTCAATGAAAGTAGTTTCTATTATAATTACCCAAGTGATTTGGTTGAGGACAAGCAAAGCTCAAGTGTGGGGATGTGTTATCACACCAAATTATCTACTTTTATAGGGCATTTTAGTACTTAATTATATCATTTTGCACTATTTAAAGTATAAAAGTACTCACTTATGACCTATTTTGCAGAAAATTCATAAAGACACCATTCAGAGCAAAAGATACGAGAATGGACTGAAAACGAGAAAGTTTTGGAGAGTTTTAGCACTTCTGGACGCACGGTACGGCTTGACAGTCAGTCAATACGGCCATACCTATATCAGAGAAGCAGTAGGGGCGTACCCCATAGTCAGTAAAGCCTGGCGCTGATGAAAAAGTTCAATATGGCCATACACAGTTGATGTCAGGGAGTGCAGAGTGAACAAGTACGGGCCAGTGTCGCAATTAAAGTCCGGTATGGCTGTGTATAAATCTGGTACGGCCGTACCCCGTCCCAGATTGTGCAGATTTGAAGCCGGATGACCTAATCCGCAGCCTAACCTATAAATAGGCACTCTTAGACTAGACTCCAGACCTTTTGATGAATTTCTGATTTCTCAGCCCCTTTGTGAAAGTTTCTCACAATTCCCTTGCTTTTCCATTGATCCTTGTTTCCTTGGAGCTTGGTGCCAATCCCGTCTTGCTATCGGAGCTCATGAGGACGTGAAGAACATGCTTAAGGACCGTTGTCACACTGAAAGGGTGTCCCAGTTTAGATTTATACTCTTTATTATGGATTCTATGGCTTTATGTTTGCGTTTATGTTGTTATTTAGACATGAGTACCTAAACCCATCACTAGGGGTGATGCGGGATCCTTTATGATGCTTTTGATATTTATCTAATTAGTTTTATGAGTTTCTATTATTTTGATTGATTGTTTTATCACTAACATGCTTAATCCTATAAGGCCTGATCAACCTTTAACTAGTTGACTTAATTGGCGGCGATCATACCACAATTAGTTAACGGATCTCTAGGAATAAAAGAACTCGCTTTGCATTCCCGAACAAGGTTATTGCTTGTTTCTAATCGATTATTAGATTAACAAACTCACCTATTCTTAATGCTCTATCCTTTAATTGCCTTGCATGACCAATCTGAGTAGTTATTCAGGAAGAAGACTATTAACATTGCATGACCAAACGGTGTTAGTAATTTTAGAGTGAGTGATTAGCTTTCAATCAGAAAATAGATCTCATAATAATTAATTAGTAAAGTCAAGAGCTAAGTATTGGTGAACCCGGTTCCTCTAGGCCTGCAATAATAATCTTAACCCGTTCTTGCACATCGTTTAATTGCTATTTTATTTGCATGACAATTCTTGTAATTGGTATTTGTGCATTTCTTATGGGTTCGACATTCGAAGTCTTACATATACTCCACTTTTATTACGAGTTACGATCAGGTGCACTTGCCTGAGCCGCAATTGCCAACAAGCCTTTAACTTTTCATTTGTGAAAGTTGTAGTGCGGCTGGTGGAATCGCATCAGACTTACCGGTGTAACTCGTCAAACCAGTTTACAATCGTTCTTCGTATTATACTAATTCATTTTCATCATCATGCATACTAAGTCAATATCAATCCAAATTAAATCATCATATATGATTTAAATCACACAATACAGAATAATCTTGCCACACAGGTCCAAAACAACAACAACAATTCATACCATCACATAATAATATTACACGTGTTATTGCACAACCAATCAATCATCCAAATCACACAACACAATAAAGGCGAAAACCCTAAACTCATTATATAGAAATTTCCCTCACCTCAAAAGCGTTCAAAAAGAGGTAATTCCAAATTGTCTTCAAGTCATACCTCGCACGAACCATAACAATACAACGATCAATTTAATTAGAACTAAACTCAAGTGTTCTACCCTTAGGGCAGCCACAACTTTAGGGTTCCTAAGGCCTAAGAATTACTCAACTTAATCCCTTTTTTGTCACATCTAGTCATGTGTCATGAAGCAAGTTCAAATCATGCAAATTCTTAAGTTTTTACAAAAACTATCACACTTAGAAAATTCCTAAACCAAAACTTACCACTTGGAATAGTGTTTTATCAATTGGAATAGTGTTTTTACCAATTAGAATAGTGTTTTCAAACTATGAACAATTTATTAATGCATCTAAGTAAGACATAAAACTTTGAAAACAATTTCCTTATAGTTTTAAGACAAATCTTAAGACAAACTTCAAATCTTTTTCCCAAAATCACATTTCTTTGAAAGTTTTGTTAGATCCATTTGTTAACCACTTTTTACAACTCTTTTAGGCATCAAAACAAGTAAATAACATTTTCCAAAAATTCCTTAAAGGCCACGATTTTGAACACCAAAAACAACTTCAAAGTTTTGAACTATTAACTTCTAAATCATGCAAACTTTGTCAGATCTAAAACTTCTTACCATAAACCAACATTTTTATCACTTTGATACACTAAGAACAAGTTAAAAACTTACACAAATCATGTTCATAAGCCACGGTTTAAAAGGGGCTAAATCAACAGATTTTAATTTTACAAATCCTTGCTTAAGCATGTATATGACTAGATCTAAGCACTGTTAGCTAAAACCTTCCAAGATCTCACTTCCAAACAACCAAATCAAGCCAAAACAGGTTCCCTTAAACAACCCTTATGTTCGGCCTCTTTGAAAAATAAGGGTTCCACAATTTTTTTAATTCATAAAACTTACTTAAAAGCAAAGGAAATGATAGATCTAGGAGGTGTTAAGCTAATACATCAAGAACTAAGTAATTTCTCAAAGATAACAACACTAACTCCATGGAGATCTCAACCATGGCAGAAAAGAGAAGGGAAAAATGAGTGAGAAGCTCACCAAGAATGATGGTGATGGTTGCACAAGAAGGAAGAAGAAAGGATAATGATTAAGCTTCCAAAATCACAAGTTTAGACAACTTTCTCTCTCAAGATTTTTTTTTCTTACCAAGTCATTAATGGAGAAATGAAAGAGATGCATGCTTAATCATGGGAGGGATCACAGTTTAGGGAGGGAGTAAATGGGAAGAAAATTTCTTCATTTAGTTAGGTTTTTACTAATTAGTTAGAAACCAACTACCAAAACTACCTACCTTTTACTCCTAATCCAATCACAAGCCTACACTTGCTAATGGTGGGTCCCAAGCTCAAGGCTTGGCCCTCATTGGTCCATGTGTGGCCGCCATTCAACCCATCAAGTCACAGGGTTTTGCTTCAACGCGTTATCGATTAATCGGGTGCGCGGCATTTCACGTATATTAGGTTTTTACACCCGTGGCTTTGAAAAAATTTCTATTTCACCAGCCCACAACTAAAATTTATTATTCAGTGGAAATGTCCCTCATGACATTAGAAATGCTCCCCTGTATCTCGTTTTCTCAAATTACGTACCAAAATATTGCAATTACGCAGTTTCTAGGAGTGGAAAATACCCTAAATATTTTTTGACGCCGATAAATTTCCAAAAAAATTCCAATAAATCATAAATATTGGAAATTGCTTAAATCTCAAATTTTGTAAAATTTAGATCAAATTTGTGCTCGTTTCAGTTAAAAACTCATCCGATAGTCTAATTACGGCAGTTTACGACAGAATTCCTACGGCGTAGTAAAAACTGTAAATTAGTAATGATTACTAATTTCAATTTTTCTTATTATCTAGATTTAATTCAAAAAATAAAATTATCAACAAAAAATTATTAACAGAAAAGTCGTATCAAATACGACAAAAAACAGACTTTTAACAATTAACTAAACATCAAAAATTAAACTATGACTTAAAAGTATTTATTAAGTCGTAAAAATCATTTGACCTTTAATAAAATAAATACTTTAATTTAAACAGAAAGGTTAATATTTTCAGGATTATTCATATTAAAAACAGTATACATCTACACTGTCTGTTAATCTAAATTAATACAAACACTGTGAATTGTTTAGAACAAATCATTGTAGTTCTTCGTACTCTTCACAAGTCGTCCAGTTGATCAGTCTCTAAGACTTATTCCCAAGTAGTTGAAAACTGTAAAATAGCTTTCTTAAAAATTGGGGTGTTACATGTAACATCCCAATTTTTTATGAAAAATTGTTTTAGCAATAAAATCCCGAATACTTGAAGATAAGTTGTAGAGACTGATCACCTCAATGATTTACTGAGAGTACGAGGAATTGTTTCGATTTATTTTAAAATAATTGATTTATTATAAATAATTATTATTTATGATGTCAATTCAAATTAATAGACAGCGTAGACGTATGTTGCTTTTAATGTGAATTCATCAACTGAGTTTTTATATAAGTTTATTATTTGACGCGTTGACGCGTAGTATTTTTGTTGATTAAGAAAGTGATTGAATTAAATCAAGATGAAATTAAATTTGAGAATTAATATTTAATATTAATTCATGGCTCAAAATTCGTTGAATAATTCTTATGAATATTCGCCGTATTTTGAATCACCGGGTAATTTTTATCCGCAATAAAATTTAAAACGAATTCCGATTTTGATGAAAATCAAATCGTAACTTGTTGTGACTATGCTGAAGTGTTTTTAATTATTTTTATTATTTATAGATTAATTATTATCACGCAGTGAATCAATTTCTTAGTAAATTAATTTACGTAATTTATCGGCGAGCGAATTATCGGTAACGCGATTACTCGACGCCGTAATTTTGTGACAACAAAACTCTAGGATTAGTGAATAATCATGACTAAGGTGATTAGGTGTCAAGATTGTGTGGTTAAACCTAAAATATCTTTGTTTAAGTGCTAGGTGTCAATTAAGTGTTGGTTATTAGGAAAATATCCACCTTGATTCATGGAGAGCCAAGTAAATTACTTGGATTAAATTTTTTTTTTTTTTTTTACTCTCCTTTCCTTTTATCTTGCTCAGGCCGACGCCCCCACTATCATTACTCTCACATTCTCATTTGTTTATTTGGCTACTAAGTGTTGGTGAGATAAGAACAAAAGGCAAGTTCCATTTTCTTCTTCTTTTCTTCTATTAGCCGTAACCTTCTTCCTCTTTTACCACCAATCCTTGCTTCCATTTCTCCTCCTAAATACCACCTACACTTTGATCAAGTGAGTGTGTATAAAAACCAAGTTCTTCTCTTGTGAATTTTGAGGCCAAAACCGTGGCCATAAGAGGGTTTTTAGGTGTTGATCTTTGATTTTTTTTTTCTTGTTTATTTTTCTATGTGAGTATTGATCATGAGCATGAGGCAAATGATAATTTCTTCCCTTTGTTTTTGGGACCCTAGGCCGTGAGCCTCTAAAGGAAAAAGGGGGGTGATTGCTTCATGTGAATCTTAATGTTTAGTGATGTATTTGTTGTCTAATTCTTGATTTTGTTGTTGTTGTTGTTGTTGTTGTTGTTGTTGTTGTTGTTGTTGTTTTATGTTTTGATCAAGGAAAGATTTAGTTTTTATTCTCCTAGAGCTTGATTCAAGCTATGATTTGGAGATGAATTTTAGAAAAAAAAAATTTATTTGAAAGTCTTGCTTAATTTCTTAGAGTTTTAGAAGTGGTTTTTAGTATATTTGTTATTAAATTTTTGTTGAAAGAAAATTAAATATTTTTCCCATAATTTTTGTTGTTGAAGCCGTGATTTTTTCATGATTTAGTTATTGTAGTTTAGGAGTTTTTGGAAAGATTGGATTTGAGTTAAAGTTGTTTAAAGTATTGTTTTAGTAGGTTAAGACTATGAAACACTTAATGTTTAAAGAGATCTTTGTATTTCTTGAACAATGTGGAGTCTTAAAATTTTAGTGTTAAAAATCTTTGATTTTTAGAGTAGGTTTTATGGTTGTACAAGTTTTGGAAGAAGAAAATTTTTAGGCATTGTTTGGTTGTAAAACCAAGGGAGTATTTTGAGTTTTAATGTTGTTTGGGAAATTTTTACTTAGTCGATATACTAGTAGTTGATAATTAAATATTTTAAAAGTTTAATATTTGCTTTGGTTTTGAAAGAAAATGATTTTCTAGTGTTTTTAAAATTAAAAGTTTAGTTAAAAAGATTTTGGGTAAATTATAAAGATTTTTAGTAAGTTGTTAAGTTATTAAAATATTATTTTAATTTTGTTTTAGAGTTTCTAAGTGTGAGTATTAATAAAAGAATTTTTGGGTTGTGTACACTAGGGGTTTGTTTGCAAACCGTGATCTAGGGGCTACTTTTAAGAGATTTAGATATTTTTCTAAGACTTAGTGGTTTTGTCTTAGGGTGGTTGAGGTCGTGAGCACACTGGTGAGAGAGTTCGTGACGTTTCAGCGATGTTAGCGCGGGTTGAGAGCTCCTTTGGTAAGGACATTTTCTAGATATTGTTTTGGTGATGTATACTTGTTATTGTATGCTTGTGTGAGGGCAGTTCAAATTTAGTATTTGATATTGTGTGTATTTGTTGATGTATGTCTGTGTAGTGTGATTTAAATGCGAATTGTTGTGAATTGCTTGATTTTGGTGACTCTGAAATTGATAATAATATGTTCATGCATATATGCTTAATTGTGTTTGAGATATATGTTGTTGGAAATTGGGTTGACTAATTAAATAATGATTTAATTATTGTTGCATATTGAAATATCGAATGAACTGGTATGTTCATTGAGTATGTGAAGATGCGTTAACATGTGTAATGGTAAATTCGACCTGAATAGTGTCGGGAAGGGGATTCAGTGTCGTCAGGACAGTCTTAAACCTGAATAGTGCCGGGAAGGGGATTCAGTGTCGTCGATATTATGGAATCGTGTGCACTGGCATGTAGTTGCATTAATAGAGAATTATGTGATTCCTTATTGAGTGGTTCTCTAATGCTAATGACATGTTTATTTATCTATGTTGCAGAATGTGTGTTCCATTTTATATTATGTCTGTATAATATGATTTGTTGTTATATATGTTGTTGCATTTATATCTGTCTTTTTGTAAGAAGTTGACCCTTGCCCGTAGTTCTTTCGATTGATGATTATAACCCAGCTAATGAAGACTGCAGAGTGTTTGAGACTGCTGACAAGTGTGGCTGAGGATAGTCTTATCTGGCTATCTGTCTTATGTGACTGTTTGGTACACTTACTAGAGGATCTAGTAAGTATTGTGGTGTGCCGACCTGCTATAGGATGTTAATGCATTAACTACAGTGTTGTAATAAGTATATTTTGGTTTCAAGACTTGAATTGTCATGTGTGCAATGATTAAATAAATCTATTTGTATGGTTATTGTGGTTAGATCTTGGTGTCTTTATTTATTCACCACCTTTCAAAAATGCTACAATACTCTGATTGCTATGTTAAAAGAAGTTAAAAAAAATAGATCCACATTTTCGAAAACCATGCGAGCAGCGTATTCTATTTTCAAAAGTATTTGAACTTTCAAGAGTTACAACTAATTTAGTAACGCTCTGGAAATAGGGTGTTACAATAGTGGTATCAGAGCAGTTCGGTTCTAACCGGACTGTAAGTTGGGTAACTATAGCTGGTCAAATATCGGGACTATAGAGAATAGATTGTTGGGAGTTAAGTTATGTCTTATTGTGAGTCAAATTTGTGCTTGTGTGTTTAGCTTGTTCCTTAAGTGGAGTAACTCTACTTGTAATTATTTGAAATTGTTTCTTAATTGAAGCAATGTGTCTGACACACAATTGTTGTGGGGTTCTGACTAGGTTTTAAGACCTTGTGGGAATCCAATACCTCCGAGATGAGCGATTCTTCCTACTGAAGCTGATAGTTCAAAAGATGGATCAGAAGATTCAGATAACCCAAGATGTGGTGGGACAGTTGCTGTTGTTGCTCAACTGACTGCTACGGATAATCAATGTGAATTGCTAGGACGGTATGGAGAGGAACAAGTTGCAGAGACCAAAGGAGTGGTTGAACTTTGTCACCATGAAACTATTAAGTCCTTGGATGAAATAAGAGAAGAGATTCAGGAATCTGTACTACCTTTGGGAACTCAGGAATTCCAACCTCTGTAGGAAAAGTGTAGAGAGGTTGAGACCATGGAAAATCAGAAACCCAATGGTGACAACAACAACACTAGAGGGTTAAACAAACAAAACAGAGAAGAAATAATTTGTTACCATTGTGGGAAATCTGGGCATTTTGCCAATAAATGTCCTACAAGAGATGAGGTGTGCTTCAACTGCAAGAAGTCATGACATTTTGCTAAAGACTGCCAAGTACCCAAGGTCGAGCTTGCTGACAACAACGTTGGGATTGCAAAGCCAGTCAAGCATAACAACCACAATCAAGGACGTGGGAAACAACAGCAAAAGAAGCCATATCATCGTCTGTAGGAGAACAATCGAGGCAACTACCATTCTATGGTTCAGGATGATGGAAGTGGGATAAAAGGAAAACAGGCCAGAAACAGACAACATTGCTTTCATTGTGGAGACCCGGGACACTATGCTAATAAGTGCACACTCAAGCAAGATTTGTGTTTTAATTGCAAGAAGCCTGGGCATTTTGCCAGAGATTGTCAAGCATCAAAGATGGAAGCAACTGCAAATGCAGTGCAGGTTACATGTTCAACTGCGGAAGGATGTGTCTACTCATTAAGCAGAAAAGAAAGCCCATCATCTGAAGAATTCACCTCGGGGAACGCAACAATAAGAAGTTATGCATGGACAGAGATTTGGAAAAGAGATCGTTTATAGGAGACGTTATTATTACTATTGTTTAGTATGATCTTTGGTGTATTAGTGGTTCTAGATATAAACCATAGTGTTTTGATGATTGAAGTATTTTGATATGTACTAGATTTGAAAATCAAAAATACTTTATGGTTTTGGGAATGTGACATGTTTGCCACTAACATCTGTGTTTTCGCCGTAGTCTAATTTTTGTACTACTGTGAATATATGTGGTCTATGTGGAGTTTAGAGTTCCTTAAAATCATGTTGGAGATCATTGGAAGTCATAAAAATGAGTTTTCAATAGGTGTGAATCGAATCATGGTTCTTTGGAATCGATTCATGATGTGCCTTGGAGCCTTGGAGAAGTTTTGGACTTTCTGTGAATCGAAGTGAAGGAGTGTGAATCGATTCACTGACTTAGGATCACAAAACGCGTAAGATTTGTACGTGTGAATCGATTCACACTTACTGGTGAATCGATTCACCACTGCTGTTTTTATACCAGAACGTGTTTTTCATTCAGACATGACGTGCAGTCTTTCTATGGTTGTGTGCAGCCGTTCTTGAGCGTCTTTGTGAGGTTTTAGGGGCTGGAAACACATTGAAACACCTTCGGGTCTTAGGAAATCATAGAGGGAGGATTGAAGGCTTTCTCTATTATTGTTCTTGAGAGGTTTTCATAGAGGAAAAGAGAGAGGGATTGGGAACTCTTCGGTTTGTTCTTCTTGGACATTTGGAAGGGGTTCAAAGCAATTGTAATCTCTTGTAAAGACTCTTTGATAGTGAAACGGAGGGCTGCTTTCTCCCGCAGACGTAGGTCATCTTTTTTGGGGCCGAACTGCGTAACCAAATAGCGGTGTTATTCTTCCTACTCTCCACTCCTTATTTGATTGACTTTATTGCATTGTTTTGGTTGCTATTAAATTTAGTATTGGTTGCCTTTGATATTTGTTCATTTATTCTTCTTAGTAACTCAACAAGTGGCGCCGTCTGTGGGAAGAACAAATAATTCAATTGTGCACCATGGGTACTAAATGGGACATCGAGAAGTTTTCCGGTAATAACGACTTCGGTCTATGGAAGGTGAAGATGGAAGCAATCCTTATTCAACAGAAGTGCTTTAAAGCCTTGAAGGGTGAGGCAAGAATGCCGGCCACCCTGTCTCAAATGGAGAAGAAGGAGATGATAGATAAGGTAAGAAGTGCCATTATCTTGTGCCTTGGCGATAAGGCATTGAGGGAAGTTGCAAGAGAGAAGACCGCGGCAGAGATGTGGGCAAAGTTAGAATCGTTGTACATGACCAAGTCATTGGCCCACAGGTTATGTCTGAAACAACATCTCTACTCATTCAAGATGGTAGAGACCAAACCTATTATGGAGAAACTAGCAGAATTCAACAAAATTATTGATGACCTGCAGAACATTGATGTGAAGCTCGATGACGAGGATAAGGCTCTGCTCTTATTGAATTCACTGCCTAGATCCTTTGAACACTTTAAGGATGCACTCCTCTATGGCAAGGAGTCCACTATTACTTTGGAGGAGGTCTAACAATCCATTAGGACCAAGGAGCTAACCAAGCTCCAAGACTTGAAAGTGGATGATAGTGGTGAAGTCTTAAGTGTGTCAAGGGGAAGAAGTGAGAGTAGAGGAAACAACCACAAAGGGAAGAATTCTAGGTCGGAATCCAAGTCAAGGGGAACAATAAGAAGTATAAGTGCTTCAATTGTCACAAGACCGGTCACTTTAAGAAGGACTGTCCTGAGAAAGGGGGCAGGGGTGATTCTGTGGAGGTTGCAATTGCTATGGAGGATGGTTATGAGAGTGCGGGGGCTCTAGTGGTGTCAAGTTTGGAATCCGAAAAGAACTGGGTCATAGACTCGGGATGTTCTTATCATATGTGTCCTAGGAAGGAATACTTTGAGACTTTGAAGCTTAAAGAAGGTGGAGTCGTTCGCCTGAGTGACAACCGAGCTTGTAAGGTGCAAGGTATGGGTTCGATTCATCTTAAGATGTTTGACAACCGTGAATTCCTTTTACAAGATGTGAGGTATGTTCCTGAACTAAAACGAAATCTTTTATCTATAAGCATGTTTGATGGATTAGGCTATAGTACTAGGATTGAACATGGCATGATTAAGATTTCGAATGGTGCATTAGTAATGGCTAAAGGGTCTAAAATGTGTGGTTTATACATATTATATGGTTCTACTGTTATAGGGCATGCATCATTAACCAGTCAAGCTCTGCATGATAAAACTAAACTATGGCATTTAAGGTTAGGGCATGTTAGTGAAAAGGGTTTAGTTGAACTAGCTAAACAAGGTTTGCTAGGTGGTGATAAATTGGATAAGCTAGAATTTTGTGATAAGTGCATACTAGGCAAACATCATAAGGTTGAGTTTGGGGGTGGCATGCATCATTCTAGTAAACCCTTTGAGTACATTCACTCGGATCTTTGGGGTCCGGCTAGAGTGAGTACTCATGGGGGTGGTTCCTATTTCCTCACCATGGTTGATGATTTCTCTAGGAGAGTATGGGTCTACATTTTGAAAAGCAAAAGTGACACCTTTGAAAAGTTCAAGGAATGGCATACTCTCATAGGAAATCAAATAGGAACTAAACTGAAAATTTTAAGGACTAACAATGGCCTGGAGTTTCTTTCAGAGCATTTTGATAAGTTTTGAAACAAGGTATTCAGAGGCATAGGACCGTGAAAGGCTCACCGCATCAAAATGGCCTAGCAACATGCATGAATAGGACCATCTTGGAGCGGGTAAGGAGTATGCTTTTGGCAGCTGGGTTGCCTAAAAGCTTCTGGGGCGAGGCTGTGAGTACAAAGAAAGATATTTGATCAACAGATGTCCATCAACGGCGTTAGACTTCAAGACACCTATGGAGGTTTGGAGTGGGAGACCGGCAGACTACTCCAAGTTGAAGGTTTTCGGAGCTTTGGCTTTTGTGCATATCAAGCAGGATAAGCTTGATGTTAGAGCTGTGAAATGTGTCTTCATCGGATATCCGGAGGGTGTGAAGGGATACAAGTTGTGGAATTTGGAATCTGGAGGGTCAAAGGTTATCATAAGCAGGGATGTCACTTTCGATGAGACCCGCATGGGGATGAAGTGCAAAGACCTGGAGGATAGCAACTCAGAAGTGGAGGTGGAGAAAACTCAGTTTGAGGTGGAGTCTACCACTAGTGAGACCGGGAATGATGAAGAGGAGGATAGTCCTCCACCATCAGGTTCTAGAGGAAGACAACAAACAGTGGATCCTGGCTATCTGTTGGCAAGAGATAGGGAAAGGAGGGAGACTGTGGCACCGAAGAGATACGGGTATGCTGATCTTGTTTGTTATGCTTTGTTTGTGACTGAAGAGGTTCAAGACTCGGGACCAAGGGACTTCAGTGAAGCAATGGGAAGCATGGAGAGTCAGAAACGGTTGAAGGCAATGAATGAAGGTGTGAATTCATTGGAGAAGAACCGGACTTGGGAACTTGTGAATCTACCGGAAAAGTCAAGGGTAGTTGGATGCAAGTGGAACTTCATGAAGACGGAAGGTATTCCGGAGTTTGAAGAACCAAGGTACAAGGAGAGGCTTGTGTGTAAGGTCAATCTTGAGTTAGAAAGTGTGAAAGGCGGTTTGAAGCATGTGAAGACAACTTAAGGTGGAGTCGCAATGAAGAGTATGATTGGTGAATTGGGGATTACGCATGGTTGTGAGAAGTTCACTAAGTATCTTCCTAGATCAAGGTTCAAGGATCACTTGGACTTGATCATTTGCGTTGAGACGTAATTCCAGTAATGGAGAGAGCAGCTAGTGGTTGATGGATAAAGTTGAGCATCACCACTGATTTGAAGTCAAGGTGGAGAATTGTGGAGTTTAGAGTGCCTTAAAATCATGTTTGAGATCATTGGAAGTCATAAAAATGAGTTTTCAACAGGTGTGAATCGAATCATGGGTCTCTGGAATCGATTCATGATGTGCCTTGGAGCCTTGGAGAAGTTTTGGACTTTCTGTGAATCGAAGTGAAGGAGTGTGAATCGATTCACTGACTTAGGATCACAAAACGCGTAAGATTTATGCGTGTGAATCGATTCACACTTATCGGTGAATTGATTCACCATCTTTGTTTTTATACCGAGCGTGTTTTCATTCAGACCTGACGTGCAGTCTTTCTAGGGTTGTGTGCAGCCGTTCTTGGCGTCTTTGTGAGGTTTTAGGGCTGAAACACATGGAAACACCTTGGGATCTTAGGGAATCATAGAGGGAGGATTGAAGGCTTTCTCTATTGTTGTTCTTGAGAGGTTTTCATAGAGGAAAAGAGAGAGGGATTGGGAACTCTTGGATTTGTTCTTCTTGGACATTTGGAAGGGGTTCAAAGCAATTGTAATCTCTTGTAAAGACTCTTTGATAGTGAAACGGAGGGCTGCTCTCTCCCGCAGACGTAGGTCATCTTTTTGGGGCCGAACTGCGTAACCAAATAGCGGTGTTATTCTTCCTACTCTCTACTCCTTGTTTGATTGACTTTATTGCATTGTTTTGGTTGCTATTAAATTTAGTATTGGTTGCCTTTGATATTTGTTCATTTATTCTTGTTAGTAACTCAACAGTCTATTGTGTGACTCTTTATTTATTGTGAGCGTATTCATATTTTACAATAAGAATATTATACACAATTAGTTTCTAGCTAGCGTTAATTAAATATCTTGTGACAATTTAATTTATGTGAGACCCATTTGACTCAGTTAAATAGAATCTAGAGGGTTAGTGAGAGTTGTCATTGGGGGTATGGTGGTGGTGTCTTAGTGCGTGACGAGGTGTTGAGCTAGTATTGGATAGTACCTAAATTTTTTTTTTTTTTAACCAAACCTTATTCTTATTTCCTTGAATCATGGAAGACTAAGATAAGGACTTGGACCAAGATTTTGTGAGACTTTTCCCTTCCTTCTTTTTGGATCCGACCAGCCACTTTAAGTTAAAAATAAAAGATTTTAAATGATTCTTTTAACTACATGGTCGGCCACGCTCAAAAAGAGAAAAGGGGGAATAGTTTGTTTTGCTGGGTGTTAGTGAGAGTGGAGTGAAAAACTCCCTTCTTTCTTTTTCCTCTGGTGCGCCGCGAGTAAGTCCTGCTCAAGAGACCCCATTTTTCTTCAGTCCCTCCCTTAGGTGATGCTAAACTGTGTGGTAGTGGGATATGTGTGAGAGATCTTGAAAAGTTTTGAGAGTTTTGAGAGTTGCATTCTTCTTTCCCTTCCTTGTAGCCATGAGTTTGAGGGAGAGATTTGGAGTTGTTTTCCTCTGTCGTTTCCTTAGTTTAAGCCGTAATTCTGGGAAGATGTTGGATGAGGATTTTCCTTTATATCCTTGGCATTTATGGTTGATGTTGTTGGTGA
This sequence comes from Calophaca sinica, assembly GCA_037113605.1. Taxonomy (NCBI): domain Eukaryota; kingdom Viridiplantae; phylum Streptophyta; class Magnoliopsida; order Fabales; family Fabaceae; genus Calophaca; species Calophaca sinica. Next base: position 48,598,077 of record CM073733.1, on the reverse strand, counting down.
TTTTGTGGTTAGTGATTGTGAAAAGTTTTCTTCCCTTTTGATGTCTTAAAACCGTGAGTCCTTGGAAGAGTTCTAGGTGAGTATTTAGTTCTTTGACTTTCAATTTTTGTGTTATTGTATGTGATCTTGTTGATAGTGATTTATTAGCAAAGGTTTTCTTTCCTTTTGTGATCTACAAACCGTGAGTCATTTTAGAAAAGGAAAAAAAATGATTTCAAGATTTTCTAGTTGATATTGTGTTGAAAAATGTTTTTGATCTTGTTTTGTTTGGAAAACCATGTTTTAAATGTGTATAGTGTGGAAGCAAATTTTGAAATGTTTGATGTTAATTTGGGGGCGTGAACCCGTAACCACATATATATATATGTGTGTGTGTGTGTGTGAGGTTAGATTTCAAGTTTTTCTAACTTAAATTCTTGATGATTTTGTGTTTAGTTGTAATTTAGAAGTTGTAGGTAAGAGTTTTAGTGTTAACCTGTGGTTAAAAAGCTTATGTGTAAGTTAGAATGATTTTGAGAAATAAATCTTTGAGTGGGTGTGTAAGCCGTGGGGTTCTTTGAAAAAAAAATTATTATTTAGGGGAAGTTTGATTTAAAAAGAATTTTAAGAAATGTAATTTTGTTGACTTTAAATTGTAGATTTAGTTTTAATCTTTGAATTAAAGTGTGTATAATGATTTTGAGACAATGAGAATATAATCTCAAAGGAACTTTAGTGTCCATGGGAATGGTTGAGTCTTAATAAAAAGATTGTGTTTTGTTAGATCTTTGTTTTGGTATTGCCTTAGGAGATTTGAGTTGTTTTTAGGAAAAATGTTTGATTTGAGAAAAGGGTTTTAAGTGATTTTTGTATTCTGAAATGTGTAACCGTGGTTGTGTGTGTGATTAGGTTAGTAATGTTATCTTGATGATGGCGTGTAGCAGTAATTGTGTTAGGGATCGTGAATAAGCAGGGATCGTGGCTCTGGAATAAAGCGTCAGTGGATCATAAGGACTTCTTCGTATATTATATTATGTGCATATTACTGTGATATATATATATATATATACACACACACACACACACACACACTAGGTGTTGTGATGCAGCTGTAAATATTATAGTCCTATTGTGTTATTATATAAATGGTGAATGTAACATCCGTATTTTCACAATGTGTTATTTAGCGTTATTATAGTATATTTTCCCATATTTATGCTATAATAAGCAGTTCTTGTTTGATAAGCAAGTGATTGAATTAAATCAAGATCAAATTAAATTTGAGAATTAATATTTTATATTAATTCATGCTTCGAATATCGTCGAAAAAATTCTAACGAAGTTTCGTCGCAATTCAAATCATCGGGCAGTTTTGCGCAGATAAAAATTCAAATGAACCTCGAATTCGATGAGAATCGAATCGTAACTTGCCGTGATTATTTTTTTAGTGTTTGATATGATTTAAATTATTTATAATTAAATATAATCACGCAGTGAATTAATTTCTCGTTAAATTAATTTCCGGGAATTTATCGGCGGGAAAAATTAATCGGTAACACAGCTATTTGACGTCGTATTTTACGTAAACCTTAGACTTTAGAACTAGAGGGTAATCATAAGAGATGAGAGATTATATGGGTAGAATAGTTGATGAGACTAATAGTTGACTTTATGAGTGGTGTCACATTTGTGTGACTAGTATTCACTAATTAATATTTTTTCTACTAAATTCCAATTGGTTAGAATTATTAGTAAGTGAATAAAAGCACAAGAGACCACCCCATCAGCCCATTATCTCGTGACCCTCTCTCTCTCTAACCTTCATCACTTTCATCTTCTTCATCCTAGAAAGAGAAGCTCTCCATGACCTCCATGGAAGCTTCACCAAAAAGCTTGAACTTCATCTCACTTTCTTACCATTGTTGCTAACTACTTATTATTCTCTTCATCACCACCATCATCATCATCAACTAAGCAAGTGAGAAGCAATTTCTTCCCCACCAAACAGCCCAAAACCGTGAGCACCATAGGAGGGAGGAAAGGTTGTGATTTCTTGTTGCATGTCTTATATTCTTGCTTGTTTCATGTCTAAGATATGTTAGTTTGTATATAAGCAAGGTTGATGAGTTATTGGAACCCTTGAACAGCCCTAAGGCAGCGAGCATGAAGGAGGGAGTAGTGATAGTTCTCTTTGATGCATGTTTAGTTTTATGGCTTAATTGCATGTTCTTGTGTGTTGGTTTGATTTGCATGTAGGAAATGAGCATGTAAACCCCAAACTTGAGAACCTAGGCGCAAGCTTAAGGGGAAGAGGAAGGGTAATGTGATCCTTGAGGCTTAATCTTGTGATTAAGTGTTAATTTAACTTGCTAAGATGTTGTGCTTCTTGTTGTTGTTGCTAGTTTTGAATTAGAAGCATGATTAGGTTGTTAATTGTGAAATTGAAGCTTTTAAAAATGGGATTTGTGGCTGGAACTTTCAGTTTGTGGTTGGAAAATATGTTTTAAAAGGTTTAAAGGTTATTGGACTTAATGTATGTGCTTAAAAATGAGAGTTAGTAGGTTGATATTGAAAGAATTGACATGAGGGACTACAAGAGCATGCTGAAAATTGAATTAGGTTTATTTTCTAAGTGTTAATGAAAGTGGTGTATTAACTTGTTGAAGTTGCAAATTTTTTTGGAAGGAATTGAAGTAGAGGCCGAGAGCCTAAGGAAAGAATTGGAGGAGAAAAATTGTGTTTTGTAACTTTATTTTAATTGTTATTGGTGTGTGTTTTTGTATTGAAAAATTTATTGGTGAAAGGATTTGAAAATTAAATGATGGTTAAGAAGTGTTTAAAAATCTTTTGGTTATGAGTATTAAGAAAATGACTTGACGTTTGATATGAATTTTCCTAAGTGTACTAAATTGCTACTTGATGCTTGATGCTTTGGAGTTTAAGTAATTGATTTGAAATTGGTTTGCATTGAAATTGGCTTGATTAAAATGATTTGAATCAAATGAAAATTTGAAGGTTTTCTTGAAAACTTTATTCTTGAAGTTTTGGAAATGATTTTAGAACATGTTTTAAAGTGTGCTTGAACTATGCTCTAGTGTGTGACTTGATGTTTTAATACCTTGAAATGTAATTGAATGACTTAGAATTGGTTGCTAGGTTGTAAAAAAGAAGTTTTGCAATTTTTTAAAAAAAGAAGGAATGGTGTGGCCGAGAGGCCTAGGAGGTGTTAAAAGCAAAAGAACTTTGTGTGTGAACATGCTTAAATTGCTTGAAAGAGAATGCTTTTGGAACTTATGCAATGGCTAATTGAAATATGTTTACTTAAAGGTTTTAAGAAAATTGGGAATATGCAATATGTTAGCTTTTTAAGAAATGATTTTGGTATCCAAAACCTTCTTTCTTTTCAAGTATTTGGTGACAAAAATGCTAAGTGTGATTGCTTGGGTAGGAAAGGGATAGGCTTTGAGAACCTAAGGTTGTTGAATATAGTTTATAGAAGTGTGCTAAGATTCTTTGTGTGATAGGAATTTCGAATTCTGAGATCGGGCGACAAGGACTCGAGGCGAGCGATAATACGCTAGTGGACAAACTTGGTAAGGGCAACTCTTAGACATTGCTAAGGTTTTTATGTTGTATGTCCTTGTGTAAGGGCGCTTCACATTCAAAGTGTTATTGTTATGTATCTATGCGTAAGGCCAACTTTTAGATACAATAGGAATTTAATTTCAAGTATTTAAGCGAAGAAGTCTGAGAACCTCAGGGTTCGAAGTGAGGGTCTTGTACCCCTTCGTTTTATTTTTTTGATATACTGATTATTTAGTGGGTTTGTCTGTAAGTGGTTGGCAGCTGTCCCCAACCCCCCACACTTGTTTGATTTTCTCTCTGTCAACTCCACTGAGCTGCAGAGGGATGAATTGTATTCTGATTGTTGCGATATGACTTGGTTGCATTGTCTTGCTATGAGTTGCTGAACTACGTTGTTTTGTGATGAGTTCTAATTGAATATTTATTTGATATGAGATTAAATATTTATTTGAGTATGCTTCTTGAATTGTCATATGTGGTGATATGTTCATTGGGGTAGTGGAAGACATTGTTGTGTCGTGTATAGGATAACTTCAACCTGAATGTCCTAGGGTGAAGAATATCACAAGGGAGTTCAGTGTCGCTGTTAATCCCAGACCTGATTGTCCTAGGGTGAAGTATATCACAAGGGAGTTCAGTGTCGGCGTTAATCCCAGACCTACCCAGACCTGATTGTCCTATGGTAAAGTATAACACAAGGGAGTTCAGTGTCGGCGTTAATCCTAGACCTGATGTCCTAGGGTGAAGTATATCACAAGGGAATTCAGTGTCGTCAGGATAGCCTGAGATTCATCGCGTGGAACATTATCGAGTTGGAGTATACCAAGCGATTGACCACTGCATGGGGAATTTCGGAAACAAAAACTGTGGCATATTGTTGTGTCAATAGGGGAGTCGGTGCATCCTCAGTGAATTGTGGTGAGTGTTGTTGACTTGATTGATTATATCTGTTGGAGTATGCGATTTCATGTTTTGTGATGTCTGTATAATATGGTAGGTTGTTGTAGTTACTACTTTGTGTTATATGGTTTATTTTAAGAATTTGACCCTTGCCCGTGGTTCCTTCAATTGATGATGGTAACCCAGACGATGACGGGCGTGGTGGGGATTACGGCGATGACGACATCGTTGAAGCTGGCCTTTGACTTCTCGAGCATGGAGATTCTCTCGGCTGAGAGTTAAGCCCCATTTTTGGCCGAGATATATATATGGGAGGCGTGGTAGAGACTTTTCGCGAGACTGGACTGATGAGGATGCGGATGACCTGATGCAAAAGACTAAGGAGGACCCGTCAGAAGACTTTGGTAGTGACGTGTAGAGTTGGTCATTGGTGACGTCTGTTTATTTTGTTGTATATAGTTTTGGTGGTGACCAGTCAGCCTGACTTTTAATCTTTTGTGATATTTGTTGGATAGGTTTTGAGGTTTATCTTTTGTTGCAGCCCCTGCGTGGGTAACTGCCGGGAGTACCTCAGGAGTATGACTATTCTTATCAGGGTCTTCATACTTTAGGTGTATTCCTCTTGTGAATATTTATTTACCGTTTCTGTATGTAAAACTTGTCAGTGCATATCTTTTGGAAAGTTGCGTATATGTTTATATTCAGTTGTGATGGTCTTGTGCATTTATAATTTCATCATGTTTCATAAATGCTGTGGGTACTCTGATTGTGTTTTACGAAAGACTTTGTTTATAAAAAAAAAATTTACTGCAATTTTCAAAAGACAAGAAGAGTATCACTTTATAAAATTTTATTGCATTAGAGTTGTCCTAGTTTAGTAGCGCTCCGGAAACAGGTCGTTACAGTGAATGCCTATGAATTACAGATTATTTTTATGGATTTGAGTAAAATATTTTTTCGTATTTTAATATCAGCTTAGTTTCAAGGATGAAACTATTTTAAGGGGGTGGTAATGTAACATCCCAATTTTTTTTGAAAAATTGTTTTAGCAATAAAATTCCGAATACTTGAAGATAAGTCGTAGAGACTTATCACCTCAATGATTTACTGCGAGTACGAGGAATTGTTTTGATTTATTTTAAAATAATTGATTTATTATAAATAATTATTATTTATGATGTCAATTCAAATTAACAGACAGTGTAGACGTATGCTGCTTTTAATGTGGATTCATCAACTGAGTTTTTATATAAGTTTATTATTTGACGCGTTGGCACGTAGTATTTTTATTGACTAAGAAAGCGATTGAATTAAATCAAGATGAAATTAAATTTAAGAATTAATATTTAATATTAATTCATGGTTCAAAATTCGTTGAATAATTCTTATGAATATTCGCCGTATTTTGAATCGCCGAGTAATTTTTATCCGCAAAAAAATTTAAAACGAATTTCGATTTTGATGAAAATTGAATCGTAATATGTTGTAACTATGTTGGAGTGTTTTTAATTGTTTTTATTATTTATAGATTATTTATTATCACGCGGTGAATTAATTTCTTAGTAAATTAATTTACGTGATTTATCGGCAAGCGAATTATCGGTAACGCGATTACTCGACGCCGTAATTTTGTGACACAAAAACTCTAGGATTAGTGAATAATCATGACTAATGTGATTAGGTGTCAAGATTATGTGGTTAAACCCAAAATATCTTTGATTAAGTGCTAGGTGTCAATTAAGTGTTTGTTATTAGGAAAATATCCACCTTGATTCATGGAGAGCCAAGTAAATTACTTGGATTAATTTTTTTTTACTCTCCTTTCCTTTTATCTTGCTCAGGCCGAAGCCCCCACTCTCATTACTCCCTCATTCTCATTTGTTTATTTGGCTACTAAGTGTTGGTGAAGTAAGAACAAAAGGCAAGTTCCATTTGGCTACTAAGTGTCCCAAGTAGGTAGCTCGGTTGGAGAACTAAGGGACACTGAAGGAGTGCAAGCTGGAGGTCCTGGGTTCAAACCCAGGAAACTAACAATTCTAACAATTACTAACAACTAACATTTGTCTGTCAAAAAAAAAGTAAGAACAAAAGGCAAGTTCCATTTTCTTCTTCTTTTCTTCTATTAGCCGTAACCTTCTTCCTCTTTTACCACCAATCCTTGCTTCCATTTCTCCTCCTAAATACCACCTACACTTTGATCAAGTGAGTGTGTATAAAAACCAAGTTCTTCTCTTGCGAATTTTGAGGCCAAAACCGTGGCCATAAGAGGGTTTTAGGTGGTGATCATTGATTTTTTTTTCTTCTTGTTTATTTTTCTATGTGAGTATTGATGATGATCATGAGGCAAAATGATAATTTCTTCCCCTTATTTTTGGGACCCTAGGCCGTGAGCCTCTAAAGGAAAAAGGGGGTGATTGCTTCATGTGAATCTCAATTTTTAGTGATGTATTTGTTGTCTAATTCTTGATTTTGTTGTTGTTGTTGTTGTTGTTGTTGTTTTATGTTTTTATCAAGAAACGATTTAGTTTTATTCTCCTTCAGCTTGAGTCAAGCTATGATTTGGAGAAGAATTTTTGGAAAAAAAAATATTTGAAGTTCTTGCTTGATTTCTTAGAGTTTTAAAAGTGGTTTATAGTATATTTGTTATTAAAATTTTGTTGAAAAAATTTTAAATATTTTTCCTCTAATTTTTGTTGTTGAAGCCGTGAGCTTCAAGAGAGAAAAGGAGAAAAAAATTTGTTTTAAAACTTTGATTCTTTCATGGTTTAGTTATTGTTGTAGTTTAGGAGTTTTTGGAAAGATTGGATTTGAGTTAAAGTTGTTTAAAGTGTTGTTTTAGTAGGTTAAGACTGTGAAACACCTAATGTTTAAAGAGATCTTTGTACTTCTTGAACAATGTGGAGTCTTAAAAATTTAGTGTTAAAAATCTTTGATTTTTAGAGTAGGTTTTATGGTTGTACAAGTTTTGGAAGAAGAAAATTTTTAGGTATTATTTGGTTGTAAAACCGAGGGAGTATTTTGTGTTTTAATGTTGTTTGTGAAATTTTTACTTAGTTGATAATTAAATATTTTAAAAGTTTAATATTTGCTTTGGTTTTGAAAGAAAATGATTTTCTAGTTTTTTAAAATTAAAAGTTTAGTTAAAAAGTTTTTGAGAAAATTATAAAGATTTTGAGTAAGTTGTAAAGTTTTGAAGTGTGAGTATTAATAAAAGAATTTTTGGGTTGTGTACCCTAGAGGTTTGTTTGCAAACCATGATCTAGGGGCTACTTTTGAAAACTTTTCAAAGACTTAGTGGTTTTGTCTTAGGGTGGTTGAGGTCGTAAGCACACCCGTGAGAGAGCTCGCGACGTTTCAGTGACGTTAGCGCAGGTTGAGAGCTCCTTTGGTAAGGACCTTTTCTAGATATTGGTTTGGTGATGTATACTTGTTATTGTATGCTTGTGTGAGGGCAGATCAAATTTAGTATTTGATATTGTGTGTATTTGTTGATGTATGACTGTGTAGTGTGATTTAAATGCGAATTGTTGTGAATTGCTTGATTTTGGTGATTCTGAAATTGATAATAATATGTGTGTGCATATATACTTAATTATGTTTGAGATATATGCTGTTGGAAGTTGTGTTGAATAATTAAATAATGATTTAATTATTGTTGCATATTGAAATATCAAATGAATTGGTATGTTCATTGAGTATGTGAGGATGCATTAACATGTATAATGGTTACTTCGACCCGAATAGTGCCGGGAAGGGGATTCAGTATTGTCGTTAATCCTATACAAGGACAGTCCTAGACCTGAATAGTGTCAGGAAGGGGATTCAGTGCTGTCAGGACAGTCTTTGACCTGAATAGTTTCAGGAAGGGGATTCAGTGTCGTCGATATTCCAGAATCATGTGCATTGGCATGTAGTTGCATCAATAGGGAATCATGTGCATCCTTATTGAGTGGTTTTCTAATGCTAATGACATGTTTATTTATCTATGTTGAAGAATGTGTGTTCCATTTTATATTATGTCTGTATAATATGATTTGTTGTTGCATTTATATCTGTCTTTTTATAAGAAGTTGATCATTGCCCGTGGTTCTTTTAATTGATGATTGTAACCCAGATAATGAAGACTGCAGAGTATTCGAGACTACTGACAAGTGTGGCTGAGGATAGTCCTATCTTGCTGTTTGCCTTCTGTGCCTGTTTGGTACACTTACTAGAGGATCTAGTAAGTATTGTAGTGTGCCGATCAACTATAGGGTGTTAATGCATTAACTACAGTATTGTAATAAGTATATTTTGGTTTCAAGACTTGAATTGTCATGTGTGCAATGATTAAATAAATCTATTTGTATGGTTATCATGGTTAGATCATGGTGTCTTTAGTTATTCTCCACCTTTCGAAAATGCTGCAATACTCTGACTGCTATGTTAAAAGAAGTTTAAAAAAATAAAATTAGATTCACATTTTTGAAAACCATGCGAGCAGCGTATTCCATTTTCAAAAGTATTTGAACTTTCAAGAGTTACAATTAATTTAGTAACGCTCGGGAAACGGGGTGTTACATTACATTACCATCCTCCTTAAAAAAAATTCATCCTCGAAAATTAACTCATAAACCAAATTAAAATCGGGAATCTAGAAAATCATAACAAAATACCAAAAGTATGTCATAAATATAGATTTTGGAATCTTATACAATATGATAATTAATCTACTCAAAACAGTCAAACAAGCATATACTTCACTCGTACATCATTACCAAAGCAAAACACTACATCATCAACTCAAACATTCACAAAACACAATAATAAGCATCCATGTGGAAAAAGCCCTTACAAATAATGCTTTACTCCAGAGCTACGATCTCTACTCAACCACGATCACGAACACGGTCACGACAACCACTGAGCCACGACTACACGCTAACAACAACAAAACGTCACCAACACAAACACACCCACACAACTACGATTTTTAACAAATAAACCAACACCAAATCTCTTTTCTTTTTAAAACATCTAACTTCTAAAAATAACACAAAGCAAGAATTAATTTGTATAAAACATAACTTAATCTCTTCAAGACTCAACTTTCTCAAGAACACCATGGTTCCTTTGAGATTAGGTTCTCGTTGTCTTAAAATCATCAATATACTCTTGAATCGAAAACTAAAAATTAAATCAAACACTAAATCATTAAAATCACTGCTCTTTGAAATCCTTTTAAACCAAAACTTTCTCTAAAAACTCTTAAACACCAACAATAACAAAATCAATAAGAACCAAGTATTAAAACTTGTAATCATTTTCTTTTTCTCAAAGAACCTCATGGCTTGCACACACACACCCAGATCCACTTCTCAAAATCATTCTACTCACACCCAAATGTTTTTTATCAAAAGTTCAACACAAAAAACTCTCCTCTACAACTCCTAAACCACAACAACAACAAAACCAACAACAGATCAACTAGAAAAATCATGAAATCCTCTTTTCTTTTACTAAAATAACTCATTATTTTTTTATTCAATGAAAGGAAAGAAAAGTTTTCCAAAACCATCAACAAATCATCTAAAACAACACAAAATCAAAAGCTTAAGGAAGCTAAAATACTCACCCACAAATCCTTCAAAAGCCCACGGTTTTAAGACCTCAATGAAAAGGAAAACTCTCAAAATCATCAACAACAACCACAACATCAACAACAAATAACAAGGAAATAAAAGAGAATCCTCCCCAAAAATCATCTCAAAGCTCACGGTTTCTCAAGAAGGAATGGAAGGAAAATCAAGCTCTAACACTGTCACAACCTCACGGCTTCAAGGCAGGGAAAGGGAAAACTACAACTCCCAAAACTCTCTAAACTCTCTAGATCTCTCACACACCTCACCACCACAAGGTTTAGCACAAATTAGTAGAAGGATTGAAGAAATTGGAGGTCTTTGAGCAAGAATTGCTCACGACTCACAAGAGAAAGAAAAGGAAGGAAGCTTAGGTTTTCGCTCTACCAACATCAACACAAAAGAGAAAGACTTATTCTCCTCCCCTTTTGAATTGAAATGGAACCAGCCAAGAAGGAAAGGAAGAAAAGGTGATTCCCCAAAATTTTACTTGGCTATCCCTTTTTTAAGATAAGGTTTGGTAAGATTTTTGTAAATTAACCAATAAAATGGCGATACCTCATCATGTATCATACTTCCACCAACCACTCTTACTAACCCTTTAGATTCCATTTGACTCAGTCATATGGGTCTCGGCTTCGCAATATCGCGGCGTCAGATAAATGCGTTACCGATTGCTCGATTGGCGATAAATCGCATAAATTAAATTATCACAAGAAATTTAATACAACTCGCTCTAAAAACATTTGCGTATAATAAATATGCTCACAAAATAATCACAAAAATAATCATAAATAATCACAGTAACACCAAAATAAACTACAGCAAAAAAAACACGGGTGTTATAGTGGCAGTCTGTTGGGCAACAATAGTCGTTATCCCAGCCATGACACGAATTACTTGATTCGTCTCTGGATTCCCAGTTCCAGCATAAAGAATCGCTCGTCTGGAAGGCATTGGTTCCTATAGAGTAACTAATCAGAACCCACTAAAACACATTAATCATCTGAGGATAATCCTTACACACAAACTCATACAATGTCACACATGTTTCAACTTGGAAACATTACAAATAATCAAGCACAGAGTTCACATAGCCTAGGCATAACAGATTTATTCCCGATAATTCCCGACAATCTAGGCCAGCTTAAACAAAGCGGTTCGGTTAGAACCGAACTGCTCTGATACCACTAATCTAACACCTCATTTTCGGAGCGCTACGGTGTAACCCAATCAAATGCTGGGAACATTTAATGCTCATATACTTTCAGTAAAATGTACATTTCTGTTGTTCGCAATGGAAAGTAGGAGTAATTTTTTTTCTTTTTCTTCCGTTGAAACCTTTTTAAAAAATGAGATATGAAGAGTACTACAATTTTTAAATAACGAGTAATCAGTCTTTTGTCAAACATCAGAGTATAACACATCATATTGAATGCATCACATACAAATAAACATATCATAATCATTTCGCACAGTGGCGAGGTTTTCTGAAAAAAGTAATTATAAAACAATAGGTAATTACACAAATAACAAAGTCTTGCTCCATCAACAAGTCTAGAAACAAGACAATACCCTAAGCTGGCCAATAACTACGACTCTTACTGAGGAACCGTTTAGCAAGATTAGAACTGGAGCACTAGGAGATATCTTTCTCCACTGGCTCATCCTCCAATGCTACGGGGAAAGATAGAACTGCAGCAGCAATAGGAACTCCATCTGGTGGTGACATCCATAAGAATGTCATATCCAACAATGCAAGGGTAAATTCCTTGTCCAAGAGTTTATCACAGGCTAGTCGCATGCAAACAAGATATACACACACACACACACACACATAGTACAACAACATGCTTTATCCCCAAGAAGCAGCATGGCATATCAAGCAATTTGCATGTGAACAAACAATTCAATCAGCAAATCAACCATCAATCATCACATGTTATAATGTGATCAATATGCATGCCAATGCATATGAACAATTTTGTGTACATACTTGCAGCCTTAAATAAGGACAGCAACCAGACACTGGAACTCCTTTTCCAGGTCTATCCAATTCCCACATCAAGGGACCTACAATCTAATTGTCGCGCATTAGACTGCATTGCCAACCACAACCTCTGGTCACTAATGTACCCTCGAGTATCTGGCAGAAAACGACTACCTGCCTTTTAAAATCCAGTCATACAAATAGTCAAATGCTACGAATAACGATGCTCAATAGTTAGTATTCATCAATCCAATACTTTGGTATGGCCCACTCACCATACGGAGTGTCCGAGAGATCTTTTAACTAACTAATGTAAATCGACGATTCCTCAAATCTCAACTTGATGAATCCCATTCTCAGTTTTTGTGTCACTCCTATGTATTACTATATCTGAAAATACTCTTTAACTTCAGGTCGTTGGAACCAAAGTTGCGCAAAATAATACACTAGGAGGATTCCCAGGAAAGAGAGGTGGTGATTAACAAGCTTAATTACCAAATCTTTCCTTGCCAGAATTTTCCAAACGTATCATTTAACTTAACTGTTTCAAAAACTAAATTGTTTACCTTTTGCCCTTTACTTAGTATGGTCCCATTAAAGAGTCTTGCAAGCATTAACTAGCTTTACTAGAACTCTCTCACTTGCTTTTAAATAAAAAAGCCATTAACTTTTCATTTGTGAAAGTTTTAGTGCGGCTGGTGGAATCGCATCAGACTTACCGGTGTAAGTCGTCAAACCAGTTTACAATCGATCTTCGCATTATACTAACTCATCATCATCATCATGCATATTAAATCAATATCAATCCAAATTAAATCATCATACATGATTTAAATCACACAATACAGAACAATCTTGCCACGCAGGGCCAAATCAACAACAACAATTCATACCATCACATAATAATACTTATCGCACAACCAATCAATCATCCATATCACACTACACAATCAAGGCGAAAAGCCTAAACTCATTATATAGAAATTTCCCTTACCACGAAGGCGTTCCAAAAGAGATAATTTCAAATTGTTGTCAAGTCGTATCTCGCACGAACCTTAACAATACAACGATCAATTTAATTAGAACTAAACTCAAGTGTTCTACCCCTAGGGCAGCCATGGCTTTAGGGTTCCTAAGGCCTAAGAACTACTCAACTTAATCCCTTTCTTATCACATTTAGTCATATGTCATGAAGCAAGTTCAAATCAGGTAAGTTCTTAAGTTTTAACAAAAACTATCACACTTAGAAAATTCCTAAACCAAAACTTACCACTTGGAATAGTGTTTTCAAACTTTGAACAATTTATTAATGCATCTAAGTAAGACATAAAACAATTTCCTTTTAGTTTTAAAACAAATCCTAAGACAAACTTTAAATCTTTTTCCCAAAATCACATTTCTTTGAAAGCTTTTGTTAGATCCATTTGTTAACCACTTTTTACAACTCTTTTAGGCATCAGTTAATAACATTTTCAAAAAATTCCTTAAAGGCCACGGTTTTGAACAACGAAAACAACTTCAATGTTTTGAACCATTAACTTCTAAATCTTGCAAACTTTTTTAGATCTAAAACTTCTTACCATAAACCAACATCTTTACCACTTTGATGCACTAAGGACAAGTTAAAAACTTACTCAAATCATGTTCATAAGCCACAATTTAAATGGGGCTAAATCAACAAATTTTAATTTCACAAATCCTTGCTTAAGCATGTATATGAATAGATCTAAGCATAGTTAGCTAAAACTTTCCAAGATCTCACTTTCAAACAACCAAATCAAGCCAAAATAGGTCCCCTTAAACAGCCCTTAGGTTCGGCCTCTTTGAAAAATAAGGGTTCCACAATTTTTTTAATTCATCAAACTCACTTAAATGCAAAGCAAATGATAGATCTAGGAGGTATTAAGCTAATACATCATGAACTAAGTAATTTTTCAAAGAAAACAACACTAACTCCATGGGGATCTCAACCATGGCAGCAAAGAGAAAGGAAAAATGAGTGAGAAACTTATCAACAATGATGGTGATGGTTGCACAAGAAGGAAGAAGAAAGGATGATGATTAAGCTTCCAAAATCACAAGTTTATGAACTAAGACAACTTTCTCTCTCAAGAATTTTTTTTTCTTACCAAGTCATTAATGGAGAAATGAAAGAGATGGATGCTTAATCAAGGGAGGGCTCACGGTTTAGGGAGGGAGTAAATGGGAAGAAAATTTCTTCATTTAGTTAGGTTTCTACTAATTAGTTAGAAACTAACTAACATAACTACCTACCTTTTACTCCTAATCCAATCACAAGCCTACACTTGCCAATGGTGGGTCCCATGCTCATGGATTGGCCCTCATTGGTCCATGTGTGGCTGCCATTCAGCCCATCAAGTCACAGGGTTTTGCTTCAACGCGTTATCGATTAATCGGGTGCGCGGCATTTCACGCATATTAGGTTTTTACACCCGTGGCTTTGAAAAAATTTCTATTTCACCAGCCCACAACTAAAATTTATTATTCAGTGGAGATATCCCTCATTACATTAGAAATGCTCCCCTATATCTCGTTTTCTCAAATTACGAGCCAAAACGTTGTAATTACGCAGTTTCTAGGCGTGGAAAATACCCTAAATATTTTTTGTCGCCCAAAAATTTCTAAAAATTTCCAATAAATCATAAATATTGGAAAATTCATAAATCTCAAATTTTGTAAAATTTGGATCGCATTTGGGCTTGTTTCAATTAAAAAAATCTCCCGATAGTCTAATTACGGCAGTTTACAACAGAATTCCTACGACGTAGCAAAAACTGTAAATTAGTAATGATTACTACTTCCAATTTTTCTTATCATCTAGATTTAATTCAAACAAGAAAATTATCAACAGAAAAGTCATATTAAATATGACAGAAAACTAACAATTAACAATTAACTAAACGTCGAAAATTAAACTATGACTTAAAAGTATTTATTAAGTCCTAAAAATCATTTCTCCTTTAATAAAATAAATACTTTAATTTAAACAGCAAGTTTACGTATTTTTAGGATTAATTCATATTAAAAATAGTATACGTCTACACTGTCTGTTAATCTGAATTAATACCAACATTGTGAATTGTTTAGAACAAATCATTGCAGTTCTTTGTACTCTTCACAAGTCGTCAAATTGATCAGTCTCTAAGACTTATTCCCAAGTAGTCGGAAACTGTAAAATAACTTTCCTAAAAATTGGGGTGTTACAGTGTGAATGTTGATTAAGGGCCCAAGAGACTTATTATATTTACAAAAAAAAAAGAAGAAATGGCATGGAAATGAGCTAATCAAAGTGCAGTAACTTTCCTATATCATTGGGATGAAAATAAAGGTGGTTTTGGAGAGAGAATATGAAGATAAGAAGATAGCCACCTGGAATCAAGGGTTGTTCAATTCAAAAATGTTCACCCATTCCCTTAAAAATAGGAATAAGGAGAACATGGTCAAGTGATGAGTAATTAGAGGTTATATTGGATTTTTGGCCCACAACTTAGCTAATTGAGCAGATATGTGAATTTTATGAGCTGACTAAGTCAAGAATGTGCATGAAGACTTATTTCCTTAAAAATAGGGATACACAAATTATATTAATAGACTAAGTCAACGACGTGCATGAGGGCCTATTTCCTTAAAAATAGGGTTATGGAGGGTGAGGTCAACTATATGACAGTCAATAAGTTAGTCGACTAAGTGATTTTGACTTTAACTTAGCTGACTGAATAGTTACCTATATTTTTATTTTTAGCCATGATCTTATATGATGTAATATGTGGGGTCGGGGTTAAGAATATGGCAAATAGTGTTAATATAGGGTTCTTAGAAAGCTTTGTTTATAAATACTAATTGTGCTTAGAAACCCAATCGATCAAACACAAGTATTTACACTTATCTTTATTTTTTTTTGCTTTACTTTATTGCTTTTTATCATTTACTTCCATGCACCCTTAGTTTAGTAGTTCAACCTTCTACACTAGGCGCTCTTTCAAGTAGCCTAGGATCCCGCAATTGAGAAAAAGAGTCCCTTTCTTAGTGTAATCACCTGATCAAAAAGGTGAATCATTGTTAGCAAAGCGAGTTAGCTGACATATCATCTAATCAGTTGAGCAAACGTCTATCCAGCTTAGCACCAAATTCGTACAACGCGTCAATAAATTGGTACGCCTGGTGGGTCCATGAAGGTGAATACACTGTTCAACTTAGGAGTACCACATGTTTTGGCAGAATCTTTACCACAAGTTCATCTGAACATTTTTCTAGCAGAACATTTACCACAGGTTCAACTAAACTTTATTCAGGTAGGACCTTTCCACAAGTTCAGCTGAATACGTTTGCTACTATTAACCATGGGAGTGCTCATTTGTTTGCACTCTTCCATGTTAAATTTCTTTATAAGCTCTTTGGTATACTTTGTCTGATGTATGCATATGTCTTCTTTGCTTTGTTTGATTTGCAATCCTAGAAAGAACTTCAATTCTCCCATCATGCTTATTTCAAATTCAGTCTGCGTCAACTTGAAAACTCCTTACAAAGTTTCTCTTTAGTAGCACCAAAAATGATGTCATCAACATATATTTGTACCATGATAAAATGCTTGTCTGATGATTTTCTAAAGAGTACGATGTCTGCTTTTCCTCTTGAAAAACTATTTTTCATGAGAAAATTGTTGAGTTTTTTATACCAAGCTCTTGGAGCTTGCTTTACCAGACAGAGAGCCTTTTTCAACTTGTATACATACTCGGATGTTTGATGTCTTCAAACCCAAGGGGTTGTCTGACATAAACTTCCTCGTTGATAAAACCAAAAATGCACATTTCACATCCATTTGAAACAAAGTCAAGTTATGATGTGCAACATATGCAAGTAAAATGCGAAAGACTTCTAATCTTGCTACAGGTGCAAAAGTTTCAGTAAAATCAATACCTTCTTGTTGTGAATAACCTTGAGCAACTAACCTTGCTTTGTTTCTCACAACATTTCCACTTTCATCATGTTTGTTTCTAAATACCCATTTGGTTCGAATAAC
Source organism: Calophaca sinica (assembly GCA_037113605.1). Classification (NCBI taxonomy): domain Eukaryota; kingdom Viridiplantae; phylum Streptophyta; class Magnoliopsida; order Fabales; family Fabaceae; genus Calophaca; species Calophaca sinica. The sequence goes on along the minus strand of CM073733.1, from coordinate 48,580,964 downwards.
AGACTTGTTATTTGGTTGGGGTACTAGATCCCAAACCTTACTTCTAGTGAATTGATTTAGCTCCTCTTGCATGGCCATTCTCCACCCTTCTTCCAGCAAGGCTTCATCAATCGTCTTTGGTTCCACTTCAGACAGTAGTGCCAGATCAGAGTGTTCTCTAAATGAAGATCTTGTTCTCACTTTGTCTTGTGGCTCTCCAATAATTTGATTTTCTGGTTGGTGTGTCTTGAATTTCCAGTTTCTTCTATTCTCCAAAAGAGTGTTTGATGTAGTTTGATTCTCAACAAACATGACTTCTTTAGCATCATTAGTTGGGTTGTCTAATCCTAAGTCCATTCCTACAAAAGAATCATCTAGCTCTGACAGATCATTGTCAGACATTTTGTCATTGAATTTTACATGGATAGATTCTTCAACTATCTGAGATCTAGAGTTATAAACTATATATGCCTTAGAAGTTTCTAAATAACCCAAAAAAATTCCTTTGTTTGATTTAGCATCAAACTTACCATGTTGATCCTTGGTATTCAGAATATAACGTTCACATCCAAATGCACGAAAATATGAAATATTTGGTTTTCTTTCTTTCCACAATTCATTGGGTGTCTTGTTTAACAAAGGTCTGATGTATATTATGTTCAATATATAACATGTAGTGTTAACTGATTCGGCCCAAAAGAATATAGCAATTTTGGAATCGCTTAGCATAGTCCTTGCCATTTCCTGTGGAGATCTATTCTTTCTCTCTACAACATCATTCTGTTGTGGTGTTTTTGGAGTTGAGAAGTTGTGAGAGATTTCATTCTCGTCACAGAACTTCTGAAATCTCTCATTCTTAAACTCAACACCATTGTCACTTATTATGGCAGCAACACATATGCCTTTTTCATTTTGGAATTTCTTAAAGAATATAGAAAAGATTTTGTAAGACTCATCCTTGTGGGCTAGAAATTTAACCCAAGTCCATTTTGTAAAGTCATCAAAAATTAATCATCCATATTTCTTACCACTTATAGAGGCTGCATGGGTAGAACCAAACAGGTCAAGGTGTAGAAGTTGAAGTGGTTTGGTTGTAGAAACAACATTTTTGGATTTAAAGGATGATTTCACATGTTTTCCCTTTTGGCATGCCTCACACAAGGTGTTTGTTTGGTATAGTAAGTGTGGTAATCCTCTCACCAAGTTGTGTCTGTTGAATTTAGACATTAATCTTAAATTGACATGGTCAAGTCTTTTGTGCCAGACCCACGGTTCATCATTGACAGAGATTAGACATTTGACTTCTTGATTGGTTAACTCAGACATGTCTATTTTGTAGGTGTTGGCTTTTCTCTTAAGAGTAAAAGTTATGGATCCATCCTTGTTTTTGACATTACAAACTTCATTATTAAATGAAACATTATAACCACTGTTACATAATTGACTTATGCTATGTAGATTATGTTTCAGCTTGAAAAGCCTTAGAAGATGTGGCTTTGTTGCTGTTGACCTTCAGAGCAATTGACTTGCTCTTCTTAGCTGGTTCCTCTTCATTCAGTTCCATTTCATGAACGCTCAAACAACTGAGAAGTTCCTCCAGATGAAGGGTGTTTAGATCTTTTACTTCTTGAATAGCTGTCACCTTTGGTCTCCACTATTTGGGCAAGCTCTTTAGAATCTTTTTTCCATGGTCAGTAGTAGTATAGCTTTTTCCTAGTGCCCTCACACCATTTGCAAGTGTTTAGGATCTTCCAAACATTTGTTCAATGGTTTCACCCATTTTGAAGAGTTCGTATTGTTTGACCAGCATGCTGGCCTTTGTCTCCCTTACTTGGGCATAGCCTTCATACGATACGACCAAAGAGTCCCATATCTCTTTAGCGGTTTTCATATTCTTCTTTGGATATAGCATACAAGAGATAGTGCCTAGCTTTCTAATTTAACTGATATTTCTTTTTATGGTCATCAGTCCATTTATCTCTAGGAATAGTAGTGCCATCAACAGTAGCAGGAAGAGCATAGTCACTCTCAACTACATCCCAAAGTTCAAGTTAGTTGGACTCAAAGAAAGTTTTGATTTGTCCTTCCAATAATCAAAATTTACTCTATCGAATAGGGGGCGGCTAAAACATAACAATATTAAAAATAAATTCAGAATCATAAACAACAAGTTATGAAAATAACTGATAAATTAAAATATATTTTTAAACTCTAATTGTGAAAAGTTAAACAATTTCATTCTGCCCTTTTTGCCCACTCTATTTTGGCATCGTCTTCAGATCTTGATGCTTTCGCCGCTTCTTCATTTAATTCCTCATCTCCATCTACTTCTTCATATCTGATTGGATTGTCACGTAAGCGATAAATGGGTTCCACTTCATTTACTACATTTACATGAGATATCTCATCCACTTGATAAGCCACTTCTTCTGTGGATCATCTGCTTCAATGCGACCCCCTTGGTTTTGTCTTTATTGCGACACATCAACCTTGTTTGTCCCTTCAAGTTGATGGATAAGGGACATAATACACATGTCTTTTGTGCCATGATAAACGGATTAAATATTTGATATCTTCTGTTCATGCAAATGTCCACAGTATTATATTTTCGATCCACTTTTGTGCCTCTATTTGATTGATCAAACCAATTACAATAAAATAACGCTATTCTTTTAGTATAGTCTAAAGTATTGTACGCCAGTTCATATATATGTTGAATCACGCCGTAGTAGTCATCTTCACCTCCAACTGTGGCATCTTTTACATAAAATCCGTTGTTAATTTTTTCCCCCTCTCTTTTTGACTGGGTTTGAAATTTGTATCCGTTTAAGAAAAACGTGTGCCATTCATTGACACGTGACCGAGGACCATGAGATAAGTTTCTCAAGTGTTGGATTTTAGGGGATTGAGCCTCACTGTACACCTATGTATACACCATATGCATACAAATTATGACTGGTTTTTCAAACAATCTTTTATATTTTCAAACAATAAATAGTTTAAATAGGACTAAAAATACGTACCTAGTTCCTAAACCATGTTGGGAAATATTCATGAATATAGGCAGAAGAGTCTTGTTCGCTTGTGGGCTTAGTTAATAAGAATGCCCTGATCAAGTTAGTATCAAACAAATGATCATGAGTAGATATGGATAAAAGAAATTGAAAGTGGCCAAAATGATACATACGTAAGGTATGGTGATACTTCGGTACAGTTGATCAACACGTGAACATTGGCTGACTTGAACTCTTCTCCCGTTAACCAGTGAGTCAACTCCTTTTCAGCATGATGACCGGGAAGGCCAAAGACTGATAAGGCTAGCGGGTATCTTTCACTTTCAAGTCCTATCTTATTCCTATTATTTGTTGGTGTCAACATAAAGTTCGTGAAATAATGGGAACAAAAATGGATTGTTTCACGGTGTAAGTAAGTTGCACAAATAGATCCTTCAACCCTGGCCTTATTTTTCACCGATTGTCTTGAGTCACTTATAAATCTATAAAATAACAAGGCTGATCAAAAATGATAAATTTAACTATTCAAATGGATATTTATGTTAAAGAATAGTTTATTATATTACATTTCGAATGGATACATCCATCTACATTGAACCAGTCCACCAAGCCTAGCTTCATGTGCAACATGCACCGGGAGATGCTCCATAGAATCAAAGAAAGCAGGGGGAAATATTCTCTTCAACTTTCAAAGAATGACTGATATGTTCTGCTCTATCTTTATAAGATCATCCTCTCTCAATTTTGAAAAACAAAAATCTTTAAAAAATTGGCTAACTTCAGTAAGTGGATTTAAAACATTTGTTGGCAAGGAACTAAATGCAATAGGAAGTAAACACTCCATGAATACATGACAATCATGGCTTTTCATCCCAATTATGGTACCTTTTTTCACATCGGCACATCTTGCCAAATTAGAAGAATAACTGTCTGGCATCCGAAGTTCTTTTATCCACCGACAAACTGACTTAGCTTCCTCAGTAGTTAAAGAGTAACAGGCTTTGGGTTTCAGGGTTTTCCCATCCGACCGAGTCGTTAACTGCAAGTCCTTTGCCTACAGTAAAGTGGTAAGTCTAGTCTGGCCTTATTATTGTCTTTCGTTTTGCCACTGACGTTCATCACTGTGTTAAAAATATTGTGAAAAAAATTATTCTCAATGTGCATAACATCAAGGTTGTGTCTCAATAGATTATCTTTCTAATATGGCAGATCCCAAAAAACACTTCTTTTGGTCCAATTATGCCATGGTCCGTATCCTTCAAATCGATCCAATTCACCATAATCTGTGATTTTTGGCAGTTCCATAACTCTGCTCCAAATCTGTTCTGATGTCAACCTTGGGGGCAGGCCACCTAATTCAACTTCCCCCTTCTTGAAGGCATTTTTATTTCGTCTAAATGGATGATCACCTAGTAAAAACATGCAATGTGAGTCAAACCAAGAACTCTTCCCCCCAAATTTCAAGGTAAAGGCCTTTGTATGCTCCATGCAATGCGGACATGCCATTTTACCATGACTATCCTAATCAGACAACATGCCATAAGTAGAGAAGTCATTAATGGTCCACATCAGAGCTGCCCTCATTGTAAAATTCTTCTTCCGTGCAATATCATATGTCAAAACACCATTCCATAACCTTTTGAGATCATCAATGAGAGGTTGTAAATAGATGTCAATACCATCTTTTGGATTATCTGGACCCGGTATAATATAAGTCAAGAACATATAAGGTTTAGACGTGCACATTTCAGAGAAAGATTGTATGGGGTAACAATAACTGGCCAGTAAGAATAAGGTGTCGCCGTAGATTGAACATACGAGGTAAAACCATCAGAGCATAATCCAAGTCGTACATTACTCTGATCTGCTGCGAAATCAGGATGCACACCATCAAAGTGCTTCCAAGCTTCACCATCAGATGGGTGGAGCAGCATACCTGAAGTGCTTCTATTCTCATAGTGCCACATCATTTTGCCTGCAGTCTGTGTTGATGCAAAGATTCTCTGTAGCCTTGGAATAATTGGCAAATAAAACACTGACTTCACTGGAACTGGTTTTTGTGTACTCTTCCCACTATTAGTGTGTGCAATAAACCTTGGCTCATGACAAAGTTTGCATTCAACCAGTGCGCCATCATTTGTACTGAATTCATTGTCGTAATATAACATATACCCTTTCACTCAACAATCAATCCTTTTAGCTTCCAACCCCAACTTGGACACTAAGGTTTTAGCCTCATAATAACTTTTTGGTAAACCATCTCTTATAAGTAACGAGTCCAACATCATTTTCGTAACGATATCCAAGCACACATCGGTAGCACCACAGTTGGACTTAAGAGCTAAAAGCCTCACACACATTGATAGTTTAGAGTTTGCGGACCCTTCAAACAACCGCTTATTTGTTCATTACAAGAGACTATAAATTTTTTTTGATGTCTCATTTGGAAGTTCATCTGTGTCATCATACTGTTGCTCCTCGAATGATACGTTCACCCCCAAGGCATCACAAACCATATCCTGCATCAATTCAATCTGCTCACCATATTCCTTATCTACGCAACTGCTTAAAGCATCTGTGCAATTATCGCCAGCCCCTAAATCAACCTGAGGCAACTCTTCACCATGTTTAGTCCAAATCCAGTAATTAGGCCTAAATCCAACTGAATAGAGGTGATGCATAACCTCACATGGGCTCTTAATCCTTCTATAATCGCAATTAAGGCACTGACATCTAATCCCTCCATTAGTTATGAAATCTTCATGTGCCATTGTGGTTTTGACAAAGTCATCAATCCCAATGCAAAAAGATTGTTTCAAACCCCTTCTCTCTGGATACAACATATCGTACATCTAACTATGACTCGAAGGAAAAAAATTTCATCTTCTACATGTTAAAAAAAAATGCAGATACATTTAAACATGACAATTTTAGAAGCACGATGTTCTTAGAACCACTCTCTTTCTTTAAATGGTATGACCCTATCCCATTCAAGGAAAAGTTTTTCCAGAACTCGTATAATAGTTTTTCCTTAATTCAAATTTCTTATACTTGACAAAATTTCGGCAGCATTTCTCATTGGTCTCTGAGTACACTTAATGATCGCGGTTATGAATATTGCAATCAAGTATCATTAGTGCAGAAGAAGGATTTTACACCGGTTAAAATTGACATTTTACACCGATTTTGTTACCGGTGGAGATGCTCTCGGTGTAGTATGTTCGGGTTTTAATACTGGTTATTTAACTAGCGTAAAATGTGAAGTTTTACATCGGTTATACATCCGGTGTAAAATTTCAATTTCTGTTTGTTTTTTTTTTTAAGACATTTTACATCGGTTATTAAAAACAACCAGTGTCAAAAACTAGCCTTTTACACCGGTTGTTGTCAATAACCGGTGCTAAATATCTGTATTTTACACCGGTTTCTTGTATAACCAGCGTAAAAGGTGCACTTTTTTTTTCGTTTTTCTGTTTATTTTTTATCCTTTCCTGCCTAGAGGTAATCTAAAATAACAATAAATAGGCGATAAATTTGACAACAATCAGCAGCAGAATTGGCACCAAATGTACCCAAAATTCAAACCATCAAAAGCTATCAAATGTAATCCATAAACATATCAAATCAAATATACACATAAACAAAGTTAAGCTATATATATATATATATAAACAATGTAAAAAGAAGGTTACATATGCATCTAGTCCTAGACCTCGTAGGAGAGTAGGCTGAAGAATCATTTATGATGCTTACAGTATAGACAAAAAAATAATATGTCAGTCAGACTATAAATAATGAACAAATAACAAACATGCATGTATTAACAAAAATATTATAGTGTTACAAATAGCAAACTTACTTGATCATTTTCCCTCTAATATCCCTTCTTGATGATCATCACGAGTGGTATATACACCGTCCACTTCATTCTCATCAGTGAAAGAAGGTCTTTGTGTTGAGAAAGAAGGAGTGTCATAAATATCTATAGATGCATCTTCATTTTCATCACTCTGATCATGCATATTTCTTCTTTGGAGCACTACAGACCACCTATTGCTAGAGGGATTCTTCACATAAAATACTTGTTTGGCATGGAATGTCATGATGAAAGGCTCGTCTGTATAATCCATCTTGTCAAGATCCACCAATGTAAATCCCAATTCATCGATTTGTACACCACTGTTACTGTTAACCCACTTATATTTAAAAACAGGAACTCTAAATTTACAATAATCGAGCTCCCAAATCTCTTCAATGACCCCAAAGTAAGCTATGGATGCCAGATCAGGGTTCTTGTCCTTTAAACTAGAGAACTGCATTGCAGAAGCCATAACCATAACCCCATTGTTATGTACAGTACTCCTGTCATCCTGTGACTTTGTATAAAAGGAAAATTTATTTATATCGTACCTACTCCAACATAAGACATTAAAGCTAGGGTCATTTGCTATCCATTTTATGTCATCAGAAGCAGTATCATCATTCAAAATATGTGGTTTAAACCAGCTTAGGAATGTCTTGTTATGCTCTTTCAACACCCACTGTTCGTTCCTGTGGGGGTTTTTGGCCTTGACAATGGATTTGTGAGTAGACAAGTATGGTTCAACCTCATCAGTCTTGTTCAATATGTACAGATGTGCCTGCATCACTTCCACATGACCCATGTTCTTAGCCTTTAGAACTCGTGTACCCTTACTGTCATATATTCCCTCGTGACGAGACTTAGGAATCCCTACAAGTTCTGCCTCTAACAAGTAGTCTGTACAAAACTCAATAGATTATTCTGTGATGTACCTTTCAACAATAGATGCTTCAGGACAGTATAGATTCTTCACATACCCTTTCAAGATCTTCATGTATTGTTCGACAGGGTACATCCACCTTAGATAAATGGGGCCACACACTCTAATGTCCCTCACCAAATGAGCAATTAAGTGAACCATGATGTCGAAAATCGAGGGAGGAAAGAACATCTCCAACTGACACGAGATAATAAAAGTCTCATTTTCCAAGTCGTCCAACTCTTGCGGGTCAATCACTTTACTACATGCAACATTGAAGAATAAGCACAATCTAGTTATGGCATGCAGAACCTTTTTTGGAAAGATGCCACGAATAGCCACTGGTAGTAGTTGTTGCATCAAGACGTGGCAGTCATGAGACTTTAAGCCAAGTAGTTTGAGATCTTTTATTGACACAAGACTCTTGACATTTGAAGAGTAGCCCTGTGGAACTTTTACGCCCCGTAGACACTCGCAGAAGCTTCTTCTCTCTTGTTTTGACACGGTATGACATGCTGGTGGCAAATATGTCTTGTTACCTCTTGGCTCTGGAGCTAACTGTTCTCTTATGCCCATCTCAACCAGATCTAGACGAGCATTCACACCATCCTTTGTCTTGCCCTTGATGTTGAGAAGCGTACCGATTACACTATCACAAACATTTTTCTCCACGTGCATCACATCAATACAATGTCTCACATCAAGACTCAACCTGTATGGAAGATCAAAGAAAACTGACCTCTTCTTCCATATGTTTTTTCAATAGAATTCTTTTGTTTCTTTCCAAAACTAACATTGATGTTCTTCACCCATTCATAAATTTCTTCCCTAGTTAAGGCGTTTGGAGCAACTCCATTCTCCTGACGACCATTAAAAGCCTTTTTCAACCTCTGATATGGGTGATTATGTAACGACCCGTTTCCGGACCGCTACCGAGCTCAACATACCGAGCTCGAGTTACCGAGCTCAACACACCGAGCTCGAGTTACCCTGTATGCGATGTGTTTTAAAACGATACTCTTGTGCCCTTTAGAAAAGTACGGTCTATTATTATTTATTATTTTTTTTTTTTATAAGACCAGCTCGTGCACATCAGAGTAATTACAGCTTTTCGAAACATGGTGCAACTAAGACACAAGACTTAAGTCCTAAATAACAACACGCAGGTATAACAAGTACATACTTATATATATACAAGATATAAAAAGTGCATACAAAAAGACAGAGTAATAATGTACAAAGAAAATACACCTAAGGTATGACGACTTCAAGAGAGCAATCATACCCTGGGGGTACTTCCGGCAGACGCCCACGCAGGGGGCTGCTCCAAAAGTAAAACCACCAGTCTACCCTGTGCTCAAAATGACATCTAGCCCAAACTGGTCACAATCTCTGAACACAAAAAAAACAAAGTACAGTCATCCCAATCTTAACCACAACCCAAGTAAACATTAAAACTCAAAAACTTAAACAAATACAACCAGAATTCAAACATTACAAAATAACTCCTTTTCTCTAAAATTTTATCAAAAACTTCTTTCATACATCACCAGACAAAACCATTTTTCCTCTAACACAAAGTTAGGGTTTTCGATCAAAAGTTCATGAAAAAGGTTATATGATTCTATAACAAATACATCAACAACAAACATCAACAAGAAGCAACGTACAACAAACTAAAACAAGAAATCCAAAACAAACAAAATAGGGAGGGTTTTGGGCACTGCCTATTGCAGAAAACAGAGAAAGCAATTTGTTTTACAAGCTCAAATAATTGGTTAGAAAGGTAGGTCATTTCATGAAAAGAAAACCTATCAATATGACCTGATTTGGAAGCATAAAAACTAGCTAAAATGGAGAGAAGAAGTGGCGCTAACAGTAACATGAAGGAAGAGAAAATTCTATTTTTCATACCTCAAATGATGGTCGAGATGGTGATATATGTCGAGAAGATGATAAGAAACAAGGTTGATGAAGAAAATTTATGCAGAAGCTCAATGAAACTCGAGGTTCTTCAATGGAGGTTTGGAGAGGAAGAGGAAACTTAGAGAAGAAGAAAGTAGAAAAGAGAAAGTGAGGGTTGTGAGGGGCTGATCGTGATATACAGCTGGTAAAGAAACCATTTAAATGAATTTTTCTTTTTTAAAAAAACACAAATAAGTGACGTGTAACTACTGTTATGAGATGCTAATCCCATCAATCATTCTACCCATCTAATCTCTCCTCTCTCATGATTACCCTCTAATCTACAGGTTAAAGGTCTAAAAACACAGCGTCGAGAACTGCAAACCGATAATATAAATATTACAAACAATATAATCATTAACGCTAAATAACGTTCGTAAAAATACGAGTGTTACAGTCTCGACACGAGGTCGATCAGGGTGCTTGTGCAAGCGCACAAGGCTCTAACACGAGTTCGTGCACGCGGCCTCCTCAGTTCGACATGCGACCTCCTCAGCTCGGTACGCGACCTCATCAGCTCGACATATGACCTCGACACGCGATCTGGCACGGAATCTCGACACGAGGTCTTAATACGAGGTCGATCTCGTCCTCAGGTGTTACAGATTACGTCTGAAAATCTCCGATGTCCAAGATAAATAGGCTTCCTTCCATGTTGTAATTGATGGTAGCATGTGCCTTCTTCACATATAGGAGAAGCTTTATGCCCCTTAACACTATACCCAGACAAGTTCCCATAAGCTGCAAAGTCATTTATGGTGCAAAATAGCATGGCACGCATCTTGAAATTTTCATTGGAATACCCATCAAAAACATCAATGCCTTCATCCCACAATATTTTCAAGTCTTTAATCAAGGGACTTAGATAAACATCTATATCATTTCCTGGCTATGTTGGTCCGGATATCATCATTGATAACATAATATATTTACGCTTCATGCACAACCAAGGAGAGAGGTTATAAATAACCAAGAGAATAGGCCATGAACTATGGTTACTACCTAAACTACCATATGGATTCATTCCATCCGTAGAACGACCAAGCCTCAGATTTCTTGGGTCATTGCTGAAATCCGGAAACATAGAATCAACTATCTTCCATTGCAAAGAATCAGCCGGATGACGAAGCTTCCCATCATATTTCCTCTCATCTGCATGCCATTTAATATTCTTTGTGTTTTTTGCATTCGCGAACAGTCGTTTAAACCTTGGAATAATTGGAAGATACCATAACACCTTCGCAGGAGGACCTTTTGAGGTAACATCATAACCATCATCACCATCCTTCTTTTTGTATCGTGATTTCATACATTTAGGGCATATTTCTTTGTCTTCATTCTCCTTCCAGTATAATATATAGTCATTGGGACAACCGTGTATTTTCTTATACTCCACACCCATCCGATATAATATCTTCTTCGCCTCGTAGTTACGGTTCGACAATGTGTTTCCTTCTGGAAGCATGCCCTTCAACAACTCCAATAACTCAGTGAAGTTTTTATCAGTCCACCCATTTATCGCCTTAAGATTAAACAACCTCAAAACCACTGACAACCGTGTGAAATTTGTGCAACCCGGATACAATGGTTGATCCTTGTCACTACATAGAGTATCATATACATGTGCTCGCTTAAAAGAATCTGGTCCAATATCACAAATCATGTCCTCTAGTCTATCGCCCATATCTACCTCAACTTCCCCACTTTTGGACACACTTGGTGTGTCTAACACTTCACCATGCCATGTCCATATTGTATAACTCTGGCAAATCCCAAAGACATCAAGGTGCTACATATGTCTTTAACTTCTAGAGGTGTTTGATTCCCACACTTAACACAAGGACAATAAAATTCTCCATTACTATTAAGAAGCTTTGTTTCAGTAAATTTCAGAAACTCTGACACTCCATTCTTATACTCATCGGTCAATCGATTTTTTTGCATCCAACTATGATCCATAGCTACGTTCTGAAAAAAGTAAACACACGCTTAATTAATGAACACAATCACCACTTCAGGACCCTTCAACCATAAGTATCTAACAGATCTCTGTATATTTGGTATGAACCTATCCCATTCAAGAAGAACCTTTTTTTTTTGGTTAATAGTTAGTCATTAAATCCTTATATCTTATACCTGACAAAATTTCGGCAGCATTTCCCAATAGTCTCCAAGTACACAACCCAAACATGATGACATCAACCACGATCAAGCATGCACCCAGAGACAATAGGAAATGTAGCAATATGAAATTCCAACATGTATTAGATAAAAGAATTAAAGAATAACTATTAACCAAATAAAAGAAAAAGTTTCTTCCTAAACTGTCCTACTTGGACAATTCAAGATTCAATAAAATGAGCAGTACCATCCCCGGTACACATGCAAACATTTTATTGAATCTCAAACGGGAAACTAAGGTTATTCATAATATAGAGAAGCTCAAATATAAAAACATACATCATATATCATAATCATAATTATCTATCTAAATAGTCAGGATATTCATAAAAAGCAATGAAAAATAATTAATATACTCTCCTGATACATTTATCCAATTAAAATATCAAAACAGTCAAATACATTAATAGATAACATGCATAATATAAAAGCAAGGCTAGTGGTGGCTCCTTGAGGGGTCCCCAGGACAAAATCGGGCTGTAGATTCCTCCGAAGGAGTCGATGGAGTGTAATCCTCTACGATGGGAGAATACTCCGATGTGGATGGTGTATACTCTGAGATCTCATCGTCATCACTGGGAATCTAAACGATGTCCGTCCCTCGATGAACATCCCTGGCAGCTACGGGCCTCCTGGGAGAGGGTAGTATCCTCTGAAGCATGCGCATACGAAGGCCCGCACCCCAACGGTCAGCGTCGGCACGGGGATCACCATACTGGTTCATCAAATCACGATCCTCATCACGATAAAGATCGTGATGACGAGTATCGCGATCCTCAATCCTCACAAAGCTATCTCGATACTCCCTTGCAGTCATCATCGGCCTGCTAATAGATGGACATGACCTCTTGGAAGCCATGCGAGTACGACGGTCTCCACAACCACGGTTTTCATCTAAAGACATTGTCTGTTGTCAACAATGGTCAGTCATGAGCAACAAAACTGAAATTTAATTAAATGACAACAAAATGCATAATATACCTCAACAGTTTAATTATTATTCGTAAGTGCAGAGAATTATCTTTTTGTAAAGGATATAAACTTGAATAAAAATCAAAAACCCAATACACCTTATAAATTTCAAACATTTGACCATAATTTGAAAACAACAATCCATATTATCTTTGCAAGTAAACTTATATACACATTGCAGACAATATTACTTGGCATTCTTTGTCATGTGTTAAATGTCAAAAATCATGTACCAAATGTTTCCATAACACTTAACAGCAACACAAGTGGCAGGGAAGGACTTTAACATGAAACAGTGGCACAACCCGAGTGGCACAAAGAAACTAAACATTGTACATAGCACGCCATTGATGAATACCCATGAAGCTAGCTAATGCTCAGCATTAGACCAAAGCTAGATTAGAAGCTAACGTGAATAGATTATCAAACAGATTAAAACCAAAAAGGGAAAAACCTATAAGGTAAAGGAAAAAACCTATAAACATGGAGAAGGAACAAGTGGGTGTGGTCGCTTCTGGTTTGCCTATGAGACAGGGCTTCGAAGGTAAAAGGCGGTGAGAACCACGAGAAGGAGAACGGTGGTGAGAACTACATGAAGTAGAGATTCGAACGACAGCGAGAGAGGATGAGAATGATGACAGTGCAGCGGCGAGATAGAGGGCTCGAATGGCGGAGAGAACAAGGAGAATGCAGCGGCGAGAGAGAAAGAGTTGGGTTATCTCAGAGAAATGCTCCCCGCATATCTGAGAATGAGAGAGAGAAAGTAATTTTAATCAAGGAGAAAGACTTTTAACACCGGTTATTTAAATAATCAGTGTAATAAGTTCCCTTTTAACGCCGGTTATATAAAACTCCGGTGTAAATTGTTTTCAGTTTTTAAATCCGAATTGACACCGGTTGGAAATATAACCGATGCAAAAAGTTACGCGATAATTTTAAAATTGCCACCACGTCACTTTTTACACAGTTAAACTTAAAACCGGTGTAAAAGACCTAATTCTTTTCCGTTTTGTGCACTAGTGTATGCACCCAGAGAACAAAAGGAAATGAATCGAACCGAAATTTCATCAAATATAAAGATACAAGAATTAAGTAACAACTATTATACGAGTAAAGAAAAAAAAAATTCCCAAATTGTCCCACTTGGACAATTCAAGGTTTAATATACAATGATATTTTCTTATGTTTATACATAACCTTTATTTAGTTACTCTGTTCAAAAAAAATTAAGAATATAGAATTTTAATTACTCTATCCAAACAAAAAAGGTAAAAAATAGAGAGAATTCAATTAAAGCAATTGAACTTCATCCAAATCTCTCATCCAAACACACCACACCATGAGGCTAATGTTGTGTACCCTATGACAAGGACAAGATCTTTATTAATCAATATATAAAAAATTGACACAATTAGTACACAACAAAACCTTGCGAGAATGTTAATATGACGATATTGTTTGAAATTTGCATGTGAAAGATATATTTATAGATTACCATTATTTCTCTTTCGGTTGTCACTCTTGTTTGAAATAAGCATGTTTTTGGCACTTTTTTCAAGATTTTAGAGAATAGGAGTTAGCTCAATTTGTTTTGTATAAACTAATAGCAAATTACCATACTTTACTTTGTATAACTCAATTTTTGAATTAATTACATATATAATTACTTTGTATATAAGTGTTGACTTTTTACATATATCATTGCAATATGTTGTAAATATAATACTTTAAATAATAAATGATTGACTTGAAAAAAAAATTGATACTTTTTTGTCAATTTTGGATATTGAATGGTGAATACAAGAAGGATATGGAAATCAATAAATTTTTTTTTTTTAAAAAAAGAAATAATAGAGGAGGTTTTTAACCCTCACAATATAATCTCCGTAAAATGAAATCAAATTAGGGAGGTTAAAAACCCTCGTAAAATGAACATTAAAATAGCGGCGGTCGAATACCAGTGTTTTCTAATAACTCCTGCAAAAAGGTTGCGACACACGTAATTGAGACGGTTTTCGTAATCCCAGCAAATCAATTTGCGGAGGTCAAAAACCACCCGTAAATTGATTTTAAAACCCCCGCAATTTGAACTCTTTTTTTCTTTTGTAGTGAAACTAACATTGTTCCAAAGAAAGAAACAAATGGAGAAGGACCACTGCTCTCTTTCATATTTTAATCACGACATAATTGAAGACAAATGACAATGCTTAACTCTCTTTCTCCCCTATAATACGTAAACAATGAGTATAAATTAATCAATTAATTATAATCTAAATTGCTGAAAACTACATAAGCCGATACTACAGGTCCTGCTTCCGGGAACATTGATATTGCCGGTTGAATTTCAAACACAATAGAACACTGCAAATCCAGACACGCACGAGAGCGAAAGATGACAAATCAACAATTTTTTTTTTTTTTTGGTTGTTGGTTCTTGTTCTAACTTGCAGGATCCCCTTCCCCGATTTGGCCCAGCTAATTCAAATGGCATATTGTCAAATTGATTTTAATAATAAAAAAAATTATGCCATTCTTTATGTATAATTTTAGGACATGTCGGTTTTTTCTGACATAGAAATGGACCTCCTTCGGTGACATATTGGTCGGTCCAGTGAAATTTCAGTCATCCATTAATGGTGTGATTGGTTGAGGTGAAATAGGGAAGAGAGGGTGAAGGAAGAGAGAAGTTGGGGAGAGAGAGCAAAATCATATTGTTTGGTAAAAAGAGAAATAGAGAAGAGAGATTAAAAAATATATGGGCCCCACTAAAAAAAATTTCTCTCCAAAGTTGAGGAGAAACAATGGGGAGAAGGGGTATTTTTATTGTTTTCCTATAATACCCCCAATTAGTTTGATAAAATTGGAAAATATTATCTCTTTTTTTCTCGCCAACAAAATTGATTTTTTTTTTGTCCATCTAGGTTGTAAATATTTTTTGAGAACGTGACTTCCCTCAATTGAAGTTCTATTTTTTAAAAAAAAAATGGTTGTTTCATTAATTTAATAATTTATTTTATATGATGTATATGTTTTTTGACTAAAAAAATTAAATTAAGAAATTAAATTAATTAATTAATTAATTGAATTCAAATAAAATATTATTTTTATGGGAGGTTTTTAAAATTCAAGGGTACTCTTGTACTTTTGACTACAATAACCAGTTCTCTCTTCTCTATTTCTCTTCTCTTTCTCTTATTTCAATCAATACATCAAATCTGCTCTATTTCTCACATATTTTTGTCTTCCTACACTCTCTCTCACATATTTCTCTCCTCATAATTTCTCTTCTGAACTAAACATAGGCTAAAAAAGTGAGAGCGTAGAGGTTTTCTTGTTGAATATTTTCACTGCTCCTGTCAATGGTGGCAGAGGTAGCCTATTTTTCATGAAGGGCTAAATATAAAGAATAATTCTTTTATAGGTAAAATAAACTTAATTAAAAGAGAACTAAAGGTGCTAGGAATTTAAATACAAAACAACAATTAAAGAAAAATTATAACTTTAATTTGGCTTCCGCTTTCACTTGGTTTCCGTGTTTCGTTTGTTAAGTTGAACTTTTGTTTCACAATGAGTTCTTTTCCTTTACCAATATAGTAATCAAATTACAAAATAATCCAATAATACTTTTTTATATAATAGAAAGTATAAAATATTAAACTGACACCCTTTAAGTAGCGTGTCAGTCAAAAAAATAGAGTGCTTGTGAATCATAATTTTTCTATCAGTGCTATTAGATGTGTTCTGTTAATATTAATATACTAGTGTATATATTTTTGGGTGGCAAAAATAACTTCATATTATATTCGTCTTTAATTTTTTTTTATTTTGGGATAGCAGTGGCTACCTCATCGTAATGAAAGTAACTGTCCCTGCCCCTGAAAATCCCTACAGGGAGAATCCATTCCCATGTATTCGATTGCATGACAAAAGATTTTAGTCTTTATTGTCAAAGAGAAAAAAAAGATCATTGGTTTAAAAATCAACAATTGAAATTGTAATTATATGCATACACATGGTTTAATTTTAACATTTGAATTTTTAATCAATTATATTTCTTCACTTTTTTCCTTTGGAGTTAGGGGTGGCAAAATCATTCATTTATCCATCATTCATCCAATCTATTTATAAAGAAATTCATCCAATTCATCTATTACAAACAAAAAAGCTAAATGGATTGAATCCAATCCATCAATTTAATTTAATAGATGGTTAATCATCCATTCACTATTTTTCTAAATTCATTGGATTACACTAGGGGTAACAAATGGATGAATTGGATAATTTTTTGAATAGATCCTAATTGATAGATCGGAAAAAATACATTTATCATCTACTAAAAGTTTATTAAGAAAATCCAATTCATTTATCATCTATTTAAAAAAATATCCAAACCATCCATTATCAAGCCTTATGAGGACAAATAGGAAAACAAATGCTGTGAAAATATTATTGGTAATTATTTGGTAAGATGAGATGATTAGGGGCACTTCGGAGACAAAGCCTTTGGAATCATTTTCCAAATCCAAACTACCATTATTATTGAGTATCTGTGTTACACCACCATCTTTTCTTCACCTCATATTAATGAGATAAAGACTATCCGAATGACCAAACCATTGTGTTTTCTTTCTAAAAAGTGGACACCATTTTCCACCTTGCATCCACCCAAAAGGACACATAATCCCTCTAGTGGCTTCTGTTGTGAAATTTAAAATTAAAAAAAAAAAGTTTTGATCTTACTCATTGATTTTATCGTGCAGATTAATTTAGTGGTCATTAATCGCCCAGCAATGCCAACATGAAAGGCCTAAAAATAAGGTCTAGCTAGATCTTTCATTACCTCATGGAATTCACTGCTTTCACTCGGCTATCTCAAAAATCTTAGTAACATTTTCATTGTCTCCCACAATTAATTGTGTTCGTATGAAGTCCAGATTTGTAGTGCAACACGGATACGATATCACACGAATACAGTGATATGACAATTTTTGAAATTCATGATAGGATACTGTCTGAATACATTAACAAAATTTTCTAGAAAACTTACATAGATGCAAAAAATTTGTAAAAAAAGAGACGTTGATAATTCCTAAAGTTTTTGGAGTATTCGAGGTGTAGTGAGATAATTTTTTTAAAAGAAAAATAAAAAAATTGGAGTACTTTTGAGACACGTATTAAGAAGTATCCGAAGAGTATTGATTACCAATACTTTTCCTATTTTGAGTATCCGGACTTCTTAGTTGTGCTCCAATAATAGATGAGGGTAGGTAAGTAATCATCCTACTTAGACAATAATTATTAAATCAACTTCAACACATCTCTATCAGCAACCCATTTCCTGTTCATCACTCCAGTTTATTAATAGCTAATTGACAGGTTTAATCACATCTTTAGCAATCAAATATTATTCTATTATGTGGGATTATCTATCAAGAATTATTTATTATTGTTAATATTTTTTAATCCACTACCAAAAACCCAGAAAAACTAAAGACATTTCATTAAAGAAAATAACTTCTAAACTGTTCAAAGTGATTTCATCACAACTGAGAGAATATGGTTAATGGAAGATAATCCATTTCATCCTCCACAGCAAAATCAATTGTGCTACCACAATTTGAATTGACAGGAACAAAGTACCCTTACTGAAAGCTTCAACAAGTCTAAGCCTTATTACTAGAGTACACACAATGTTTTGAAGACCAACAATTCCATAAATTTCCCAACAAAGACTAAACCACTCACTCCCAAAAAAAGGGAAGTGTGAGTGAGTCATCATTTTCCACCAATCCATCAGGCCCCATTTGCAGCATCCCATTGCAATGAAGGTTGGTTGTGTTTGCATCAAAATGCACTGCTCCTGAAGGAGATTGTGTTGGACAGTTGATGCTGGACTGCATCAAACTCAACTCTGAACTTTGTGATTGAAGTGTTGACAGAAGATAGAGAGCACAACCAGAGTCAAAAGATCCAGGTTTGCCATCATAAGAGAGCTTCCTACTACTACCCTTTCCACCTGCTGATGGGGCATTGGCACCGCGAATAGGCTGATGGATAGGAGGAGTTCCAGGCGCTGCTTTGTTATCATTGCCTGCTTTAGGGCCATTTTCTTGCCAAAGAGGATGTCCCTTATCCTGTGTATGCTTGTCAATCCTATACAAAAGTCGGCGATGATCATAACCAGATTCAGCTTCAGTTATGGAAGTTGCAGGCCACATGTTTCTCATAATAGGGTTCATGTATGCCTGAGGGCTACCAAAGTGCAGGATTCTAGGTCCTAAGTTGAACAAAAGCAAGACAGTGTCAAATTACATATTAATTACTCTTATGGAAGACAATTAGTAAAGGGCGGCCCAGTGCAAGAGGCTCCCACCAGGTGGGGTCTAAGGAGGGTAGTTGTGTGCAGCCTTATTCCCGCAAGCAGAGAGGCTGTTTCTAGGATTTTAACCCGTGGCCTCTAGGTCACAAGGCAGCAACCTTACTGTTGCGCCAAGGCTCGCCCTCGGAAGACGATAAATAGTGACAAGAAAAAATAGATGTCAGCAGTAATCATTAGCAAAGACTCCATGGGCAAATATGACAAAAATTTCATGCTCCTCCACAAGTTTCTTGTGAAACTCAAGACAATCACTTCCTTTGTGTTGAAATTTGACCAACTAGCTATGGTTAATTCTTAAGCTTAGCTCAGAATTCAGTTCATCATTAAAATTTGAAGATAATCACTTCCTTTGTCATGAAACTTGACCAAATAGCAATGGATAATTCTTAAGCTTAATTTAGAATTCAGTTCATCATAAAAATTTGAAACTTTTAGCAGAGTTCTAAATCCTATTGTCAAAGCTTCATGGACTGTTAGATGACTATGATTTCTTACTTATTGTTTCTTTCTAATATAGGGGCTACTTTTTCTTACTATTTCAATCATATCTTCTTCTTGGTTCCCTCTTACATCTCAGTTTTCACAATCATAAAATTGAAATCAAGTTAAACATCAACAGAAAAAAAGTCATCTATCTTAGAATCATGTGATGCCACAAACAAACCTTTGTAATTATACATGAATTTCTCAGCAGCCATGAAAAGAGAAGGTGGCTGCGGTTTCCTCCTGCGCCTATTATGCCCATCAAGTCGCTTCCTGCAACTCCTCTTAACCTCATCAAACTCCCCAAGTGAATGAAACCTACAACAAATTGCCACCACCCCATGTTACAAAACAACCTCAAAACACATCAAAAACAACATAATTGAACAAATTCCTAACCCCAAACCTCCAACAACCACACAACACAAGCAATTTCAATCAATCCATACCTGCTGCATTGCTGGCAGAACCTCTGCTGCTTTCCCCCAACCAACACAACTGGGGTTTTGGAGTGCTTTTCACAGACCCGGTGGCGCTTATGATACTCTCTACAATCACTGAGGTCAGAGTTGCATCCATCAACTGAACAACACATATTCTGTGATCCATTTTGAAGCCGCGATCTTTTCGATGTTCCAGAAGGTGATGATGACACAGCTTTTGAGTCTTTTGACTCCTTTGGAGTATCTATGACTGATTTTTCCAAAGAATCAGAAGACTCACCAAGCCTCAAATCCACTGAAGCTTCTTCATTCTTCTGCTCTTCCAACCCACCAGATGGATCCCGAGCAAACTCCTTCCAGTCCCAATCCATTCCCACTAATTGCTCCTACACTGTTCTTTTTCCTTATACCCTTTTAAATATGCCAAACCTACGAAGCACTCACTCACACAGGAATCAGAACTTATAAATCAATAAATCCCCTTATACTATCACCACAAAGCTGAAGACTTTGACTTTGGAAATGGAAACCCAAATTAGGATAAAGGGAACAACCAAACAAGAGAGAAGTGTGAATTAGGTTCTCATAGGAAGCCAACAGAATAAATACCCAATTCACAAAATTTTAAATTCAATCCATCACAGACATTAGAAATAATAATAAAAGGAAAATAAAATTAAAGAACGATTAAAAAATAATAACACCACAAACATGAAGGTCCCCTCAACCTAAAGCGATGTTGAATAGAAAATTTATGTCAATTCGAGGACTTTGTTGTTTTCTGTAATAGAAAACTAACCTAATGTTTTCACATAAAGAGAGGAACTTCATTCACCTAACAGACATAGTAGTATTCTAAAACTTAAATCTCTTAAATTCTCACAGATGCAGATGAGTTTCCAAGAGAATAGGCAGAGAAGCAGCAAGACCCATGTTTGACGCTTTCTCTCTGTGAAATGAAAAGAATAGATAAAGAGACAGAATTTGTTAGAAATAGGTGTTGGAATGAAAAAGTAGCTCACCAAATCTCATTCATTGTGCTGTAGATGTGGAGTAAGGCAAAAACCTCATCAATAGGAGAATATATTATACCTTTACTAAACAAAAAAATAAATAAAAATTATGGAAAACAGTGAGATCTTTTTCTTTCTTTTTTTTTTTTTTCTTCTTGTAAGCCTTTTTCTGCTTTTGTGTTTTTCTTTTTTTTGTTGAATCTATGGCTAAAGTAATGACAGATGCATAAATAATGCAAGTGGAATAAATAGTGGTAGTGGCCAATTGGACATGGTAGACAATTGAGAAAGTGACTGCAGCTTTGGACTGTACCTGTATCTTTCCAGATAATAAATAATAATAGTAATGAATGAGAAAGTACAACAACCTAAGGAGAAAATATAAAATTAAGAGGAGGAGAATGACTACATGGCAGTTAAGAGAGTTGTGACTGAGTCATTGTGTTCTGCAAGATTGAATTGAACCTGACCTGAAGAGGATCAAATTTAATTGAACAAACTAAATTTCAGTTCATGAGAAATAATACCCATAGATATAGATTCTCCTTTATTTAGGGGATTGGTTTATTTGTATACCTTTGAGGTTTTGGTTTTGGTGCTGACTTAAGATTTTTTTTTTTTTTTTGACAATTGCTGATTTAAGATGATGAATGTAGATTCCTCACTTTCCTTTGATGTGATTTATTTGAAAGGTTCTTTTATTTTTTTCTTCCCTAAGAAATCTGGCATCTCGAAAAGTCACTCATTCTCTAAGCTATATGACAGGCCATCAATGACATGCCGAGGCTACCGGCAGAAGCAATGGCGATTCCATCTTGACCAGATTGAGGATAATTGTCCCGACACATAATTGTTTTTTAGTTTAATATATTTAATAATTTTTATTTTATTTCTATAAAAAAATAGGTATCGTCATTGCAAGACACATTTTTTTAGATAAATAAAAAAATTATAAGAAATAAAAGAGAAAATAAATTAATACTAATTTTATCTTTTTATCCTTATAATTTTTATTACTTCTTGTTCCGAATATCCCAAAAAGTTCAAAATTGCTTAGGAATCAAGATCAATGGGAGTTTATAAACACACACATGTCTTAACCCATCGAGACGCCTTTTCAGGACAAAACCATGAGGGTCTGACTTGAGGTCGGAACAATGGCGTGCCAGGTAAGGGCCCACAGCCCTTGGCCCCTTGGCCTTAACTATGAGGCTACTGTTCCAGATACACCAAAAAGTCTCACATTGCTTGAGAATTAAGACCAATGGAAGTTTATAAACAGCCACATGCCTTAACCCATCGATGTGTCTTTTCAAGACAAAACCATGAGGGCCCACAACACATGTGGCCCAAAGTGATTTTCTATCAATACCACCATTGGATCGAGATACAAAAAAGTGATACTGAGGAAGCATAAGAGAATGAATGGTTAAATGATTATTTTTTTTTTAGAAAAAAATGCTTAAATGATTGTGTTGTTATATACATAGAGATATATTTTTTTATAGTATTGATAATAAAAAAAATATAACATTTTTAAAATATGAAAATGGGTAAAGCACAATTGTAATTTGTAAAAACTTAAGTATTTTAGTTTTTTAGTCATAAATATTATGTATTTTGTAAACAACAACAACAACAAAGCCTTATCCCACTATGTGGGGTCGGCTACATGGACCAAACGACGTCATAGTTGTCTATCATGAATCATATCTATAGTGAAACTATTAACCTCAAAGTCTTTCATTATGTATTTTGTAAAAAGTTATATTCTCTCTGATTCTATATATAAGAGACACTTTTCTCTCAAAGTTTATATAAGACCAAAAAGAGTAATATTTTTTTATATGAAATTATTATAATTATTTCTTGTCTCGAAAGAAAATTTATGTAACCACCACTAAGCAGAAGCCTATGCTCATAACCTAGTTGCAGCTACCCAATTAATTCCTACGGGCCAAGAGGTCTCACGGAGGGTTGCCCACCAAATTTTTTTTTAATGATTTCAGGATATTCGAGCCTTTCTCATATAGAGATGAAAGTCCCAAGTCTGAAATCATGAACACTTGTGCCAACTCCATTGGCTTTGAAAGGTTCTTCAGCAAAAGGTAATATTTAAATTTTAAAATAAAATTATTAAACGATTCTTTAATGTAATGGTTTTTGTTTATTTTCTTAATCTTCTGGACTGTTATGGGTTTGTTTGTTAAATTTGTTGAGATACACAAATGACATTAATTAATGCTACTTGGTTCCAGGTGGCATGTGGTATATGCCCCCGCTCAAAATAAATTCATAGTTAAACGACAAAAGGCAAATCCAAGATAGGGTTGTATATTAAAAATTGAATATACACGGAAAAAAAAAGGTAAACTAAACTTCCTCAAACTCTATGCTATGTTAGTTGACTTTACCCATCAGTCTTTTTCTCTCTAAATAAACATAATTTCACCCTTACAGAGATTAAAGGCTGTCACCAACTAAATCATTTTATATATTTCATTAAAGTATGAATTATTTAAAGAAAAACAAACAATTGAGTATATATATAAAAAACAATGAGTAACTAAAAAAATACTTGTCTCCATTATGGATTCAAAATGGTATTTGACACACAAATTTGACACGGTATACTGGACACCGTACACGATACTATTTATGTGTGGTTAATAACTTGTAAATATTTGGTTAATTTTATTCATTAGGTGGTTAATGGGTTAATTATACTCCCTCCGGTCTCAAATATAAACAAAAGTCAAAATATATTTAGTCTAAATTTGGTCCAAATACATTTTGATTTTTGCTTATATTTGAGATCGGAGGGAATACTTCACATGTACTTTTTAGTAGTTGTGAAAAATGTTGTATCAAAATGACTCATTAACCTTGTAATGAACTGAATCAATCAAGTATTTGCAAGTTATTAACCATGTACTTTTTAATGGGTTGTGAAAAATGTAATATCAAAGTAACCCATTAACCACATAATGAACCAAATTAACCAAATATTTGCAAGTCATTAACTATGTACTTTTTAACGTGTTGTGAAAAATATAGTATCAAAGTACGTAATTAACTGAATTAACTAAATCTTTGCGAGTCATTAATCCTTTACATTTTAGTGGTTTGTGAAATATGATTATTAAGACATCAGGATAATCCATTAACCACGTAATAAACTGAATTAACCAAGCATTTACAAGTCATTAATCATGTATTTTTTAGTGGGTTGTGAAAAAAGAAATTAATTCTGTAAAAAAATAATAACTCATTGACCACGTAATGAATTAAATTAACCAAGTATTTGCAAGTCATTGACCAAATAGTAACACATAAACAATGATATATGGTGTCGACCGTATGGTGTCAAAATTGTGTGTCAAAATAACATTTCTATTATGGATTTGATGTGCATAATATTCGCAACATGGTGAATTCGATTACTTATATATGTAATGAAATTTTCATTTGATCATCTAAAGAAAGAAAAAAAAGGCAGTGGTAAGATATGATGAATAGGATGAACTTGTCCTAATATGTGGGAGAAATCCAGTCATAAAAAAACATGTGGGAGAATGTAATTTGTTTAAAAAAATTAATAAATATTTAAATAATATTACTTGGCCTGCATATAACTAACTAGGGATCCAGTATTTCTTTGATTTTGATCATCAATTAGATCCTAAATCTATCGCATTTCTTTGTTTTTTTTTAAAGCAAAAGATTTCATTGATCTCAAAGAAGGCTTTTCACTTAAACATACTACTACATAAACAATTGCAAATAAGTATAGTCAATCATTAAAGGAAAATATTACGGTGATCGAGACGAGTGTATTCAATGACGGTGGTGGCCTGAGCATGTTTTGGTGGTGCAACCGTGCAAAACCCCTTTTTTTAAGGGGCACCAGGTAGAATGAAATATATATATATATATATATATATATATAAAGGGATCAAATTACACCGGAAGAGTTACACTATCAGTTACACCCATTCATACCGGATAAATATTTTTCAAAATCAACCGTTGGATTGAAAGTTACTACCATACAGACCATATCTGTAAATTTTAACATTTATCTGTAACTATTTGCTATGTTATCAAGATGCGTCAAGATTAACGTTATTTGCAATTACACTGTTGACGTTATTCTTGACGCATCTTGATGACATAGCAAATGATTACAAATTAATGTTAAAATTTACAAATATGATCTATATGATATTGACTTTCAATCAAACGGTTGATTTTGAAAAATATTTATCCACGGTAGGATGTTATTGAATTGGTGTAACTGTTGGTGTAACTATTCGGGTGTAATTTGATCCCTCCTCTCTCTCTCTCTCTATATATATATATATGAACGTGAACACAAGAAGGGGAGGGTTGAATTGTGTTGAAAACTTTTCACAAACTTTAAGTTAGAAACACTTAGAACACAAGTTTTTTAAAACTGTTTGATTATCGGACGGTGGAAATAAACCGAACGCTGGAAAAGCAGTTTGTGAAAACTTGTTTTTAACACCGCAAGATAGAAATGAATAGAAAGCAGTAAAGCAAGAGACACAGAGATTTATACTAGTTCACTACCAAACTGGTAGCTACGTCTAGTCCCTTCGTTCCTGAAGGATTTTCCACTATAATCAACCTGATTACAATTTCCTCAAGAGTATTCTTCTGTCACAACTTGACAATACTCTCAACTTCTCAAAACGACTCAGTACAGTCGAGCCTTTGAGGATACAGCCTTAACTAGGCCAAAACAACTTTTACAAGTGAGTTGAAATACAGTCAAAAATAACTCTCATAGAGAGGATAAAAGATTAAGCTCAACTATAGAAAAACTTTCTAAAAGAAAGGGTCGGACGCTGAGTTCAGTTCTTGTAGTCCAGAGACTTAGCACGAGACTTGATTGCTCACGAAGCGATGCTTGGATGTTGACTCTTTGTAATGTATGGCAACAGTGCTTGCTTTCAGTAAATGAGGTAATATTTCAGCAGTATTTCAGCAAGCTTTTTCACAGTATATCGTCACCCTCTTAAATAGATACCATGAGGTATATATAGGAGTTCCAAGGATATTACCGTTACGGTAAAAATGGCTCCTTTCTATTGAGTGAGGTAAATTCAAAAAGCTATCTCTTTCTTCCTTTCCAGAGAAAATGCCAGTAGTACATATTACCGCTGCATTACTACCTTGCTTTTCACAATTGCTTGTACGATTTTTGTCTTTTAGCTAAAGGTGTCACCTTTGATACCTCGTACAACAATTTTAGCGCTCAGAATCAATTTCGAAATTCGTTCCAGAAACTTCTGAGAGGAAGAGTAGCAACGTGACTAACACGTGATTTGAAATGAAGTTCAGACGCTCGCTCAGAATCGGAAGTTTGGACGCTTGTAGCAATTGGATAAGCCTAGTGTCATAAAGACAAAATTCCATACGCTCACAAGGATGAGCCGGATGCTGACACATGGAATGTATCCTTCTCTTGAGAATTACTTTCTTCTTGCTTGAGTGGCTTAGAATATATGTATAATTAGTATCCGCACACTTCAAGAAATGTTAGAACATAAATTGTTCTCTTGTGAATACTTTGTTATCATCAAAATTAATGAGGGTCTAAACATCTCAATCGTTTAGGTTCCAACAATCTCCCCCTTTTTGATGATGACAAACATCTAAGGTAGATGAACAATTTAGTTTAAAAAAGACATCAAGGGTCTCCCCCTGAATTTAACAGTTTAGATATATATGAACAATTCAGGTATTAAGGCAATTGTTGGTAAACAAATTCATTTAAGTGATTGCGAAAACTCCATAGATGTATCAGAGCATATATTTAATAAAGTGAGATCGGATGCTGATTATATACCAAATAGATTGATTTAATCAAATATATTTCATTGTACCAAAATTTATTAAACATTATAAGAGTACTAGATCAATGACTATTAGCGCACACAAATGCTATGTATGAAATGCTATGCATGATACTTTAGTTCCAGTGTATCCATCGGACAGTGAACATCGGATGGTGAATTATCAGATTTTCACGTGTTCAATATACCTTTCTTTCGTGTTCATCATACCTTTCTTTTACTCCCCCTTTTGTCATCAGACAAAAAGAGTGTAAAAACACATCATAGTCAAAATAAGACGTAGAAAAATTTGAATAGAAGTTAGATCAAAAATAATTATATATATAAGTGTATCGACCAAATAGAACAGATTTTATATAACACACAAGAAGAAAAAAAAATTCAAGGGTTTGGAAGAGGTGGAGGTGGGATATTGAGACGTTCATAGAGTAATTTCAGTGTAGTCTCCAGCTGAGTGACCTTCAAGTTTGTAGCCTTCATTTCTTCAAATTCTGCTTTGGGAATGGTGACCATCTCAACTGCAGAAGTAGAAGTAGAAGGTCCACTTAGTACAAGTGCATTTCATCTTCGATGCTCTGCTAGCACCCGATTGGATATCTTGATCTCAAATCCTTCTTCCTTTGAGCTCTTAAAAAGAATGCATCATTTGGTATAAACCATTTGATGAAATTTCCAAGTCTTCGAGCTCGATTCTGCGAATCTTCCATTGATGCTTCACATCTTACGGATACAAAGAATGCATGAAGATGGTTTCTCTGCGTGAAGAGCAACATCAAGATGTAAGAGTCAAACCTATTCCCAACGTCTTCTCCCCATAAACTTCGATAAAGACACTCAAAGCTTCACAGGTGAAGGAGAGTGCTTCATTTTCTGCCAGGTAAATTCTTCAGATTTTCCCTGTCATCTTCTTCTAGCACTAGGGGTCGATGCATGGTAATATGGCTTTGTCTTTCCAAGACTCGGACCATTGACTCCAAGTAAATCCAATGTCGAAGTGCTTGGTCACAAAGAACCCATTGGTCATATATCTTCATGCGATCAAGAGGTCCGACATCGAGCATCCGAACATATCATCAAGTACACTTTGTTCTAAGATTGATGTCGATAACTCGCTAATTGTCCCAACAGCTTGGAATCGTAGTCTTCTCCGGCATTGCAGCGGTTTGAGGAGCCGATTCTCCATTCATCTTTCTTCGCAGAAGTCGTAATACCTTACGGCATGATCCTCGAGAGATCTTGGCAATCGGAAGCTGGGAGAATCCCTTAAGATTGTACTTTGTAGGTGCCTTCTCATATTCCTTTAGCCCGATCTTCTTTGAATGGTCGCTTGCCGGAGCGAGTTCCTTCCGTTTCCAGGGATAGACCAAGGTAGCCACCTTTGTCTATCCGGGTACTATCTTAACCGCATACGATGATGGGTCTCGATATTGTCCTATGACTTCAAGCCTTTTCTCGCTCAAGACAATTGTGCCATGAAGGCGACTTCTTCATCTGTGATCCACCTTCCACATTCTTCCAACGTGAGCGGTTCAAACTGTGTGGTAGGGATCTAGGAAGATCAACAGAGAAGCGGAATTGCTCGCTTCAGGATGCTTTGGTCTCAACCTTCCTTTAAATGACATTTGGAAGTGGTCTTCTCCGCCCTTGAAGGTTGCACTTATTGAGCGGCAATTTCCAATCTGGCGACTCCAGAGGTGAAGGTTTTTAAATGCCATGTGGATGGACGATCGTAGATGCTATGATATATCTCATACTTAACAAACTGTGGTTTGTATGAGATATTCTTATTTCCACCAGCGTCTGTAGGTCTAAGGGTAAGGGTAAGTAAGGTGGGAGTGGCTTTGGTGATTTTGTAGGTTTTTGGTGAGTAGGGTTTGAAGGGATTAATGGGAGGTATTTTGAAAAGGAGGTTAAAAGGATGAGAATGAAGCTTGGAAATGTATGAAGTGAGGGAGTTATATGTGGAGGTTTGAGGTGATGAGATGGTGAGTGAATTGGTCTGTGTTTGGGTAAGGTGTTTGGGAGTTATGGAGGTTTTCTGTACACGGGTTTGAGTGTGTGGTGGTTGTGCAACAGATATTGGTGGAGCAGGAATGGTATCATCGGATGCAAAAGCAGTCTGAGCTCATCGGAAGAAATCAATACCTTTGATTGAGTTGATTGCACGACCAATCTTTGAGCTTCATGCAGGAGCGATTCTTTGGAGGCGGATGATGAATTTTCTTACAGAACCGGATCTTTGGGACTTGCTTCTCGACCTGGTTTGCTCCTTTTTCTCGAACCTGGTGATGGGAACTAGGTCCTCATCTTACGTTCTTCAACAAGAGGTGTGAGCCACCTGCTTTTGTTCTTCCGGTCTCTCGTGAAGGAGACTCAACAGCTTCTTTTCACACCGCCATCGAGCTTCGGTGGTTTTCTTTCAGCCTTCCTCTTCTGTTGCTCTGCTTTCACCTTCTTGATCATGGACCCGAATCGCCATTCATTCGACCAAATCGTTGACTCCAAAGGTGTCCTAATCACAATACTATCAAAGACCAAAATACTTCACCTTTTCTTGATCTGGTAAAGCAGTCAGCTTGTTTATAACCAGACCCTTGACCATCATTCTAGTGAGCAGAACACCATAAGGAATGCACTTGTAGGTGTTTTTCTTGTCAGCAACACCTTTCCTCGAATTTACTAGTGCATTAATCAGGTTGTTGTAGATCAACCTTGGCAGGTTTACCTTGTTACCAGCCATGAAGTGTCTCATGATGAACTTCTGTTCATAGTTGACTATGTCACTAGAGCCAGCCTTCAACAAGACGCTCTTGGTGATTATTTTGTGAAGAACTCTGAAATGACTCTTCAGATTCTTTGCAGTAGGAGTTTCACCAGATTCTTTCAACTGCTTGTAGTTCTCAAACAGATCATCATTGACCTTCTCAATCCCATGAAATGCGTCAGCCCAATCTGTATAGAAGACGATACCTTCACAAGGACAACCAGTGACTTCAGAGATATTGTTGACGGTAAAAACAAACTTGTAACCTCTCACGGTTCCTTCAAAAATACCACCTTTATGTAAACGAGCATTGCCCCAAAATTCTTTGATAGCCGTCACTAGAACCTCAACCTGGTTCCAGAAGAAATAGTGTTCCCAGCCCATTGCCTTGAAACCACTGTAGAAGTCGAAGCCGTAGAGTTTGAAGTTTTCCAAATCAACTCGATTTTCCAACAAGACTTTTCCTTCAGTCATGGTGTCGTAGATAGCCGTATACTCAGAGGATGTTACACCAGCCATGATTGCAGTTGAGAAATGGAGGCGATGGAGGTTTTAGGGTTTAATCACACACACAGGGAGATAGAGAGAAAAACTTAAAGAGAGAACGAGTACGGTTTTGCAGAAAACACAGAGTGGAGCGAAAAATGTGGAGTAGTGGGAAAGTTAATAGAGAATGGTACAGTTCTTTTTCAAAATAACGCTTCGTATTTTCTTATAAAAATAAATCAAAAAGAAAAGAAAATAAAGATTCGCCTTTTCATTAAATGCAGACGCCAAAATAAAAGTAAAAGATTTTATTGAAAACGTAAATAATCATGACTCAGTAGATATGATGAGACGCTTGAATCCTTAACACGTGTGACACGTGTGGGTGTGCTCGGACGCACGCAACCGACTTACCGGATGATGAGTTATGATGCATACGACAAATAAGATGCTTATGCACATACATGCTTATGTCATGTCAGATGCTGAGATTTAGTTTATTATCAGACGCTGAGATTAATCATTCTTTTATAAGATGAAAGTTTAAATTTCTTCTTATAAAATTGAATCTATCTTCAGCAAGGGGTTTTGTAAATATGTCACCCCTTGATGATCGGTGTCTACAAATTTTATTTCTAAAATACCCTTGAACATAGTCTCTTATAAAATGATGCTTAATCTCAATGTGCTTTGCTCTAGAATGCAATATAGGATTTTTAGTAAGACATATGGCGGATGTATTATCACGTAAGATAGGAATGTTACTCTCTTTTATCGGGTAGTCTTCAAGTTGATACTTCATCCACGAAGTTGAGAATTGCAACTTGTCACGAGATGTATTAAACCTGCTTGTTGAGAGTGCAATTGTGCTTTGCCTTTTGCTTGACCAAGACACAAGATTAGCTCCAAGGAATTGGCGGCCTCCACTTGTGCTCTTTCTTTCAATTCGATCTCCAAAGAAAGTCAAGATCACGAAACCTACTAATTTGTAATCTTTTGATTTCTTATAAAGCAAACCAAGATTAGTAGTTCCTTGCAAATATCTAAATATTCTTTTAACAGCACTTAGGTGTGATTCTCTAGGATCTGATTGAAACCTAGCACACAGGTAGACGTTGAACATAATATCAGGTCTTGAAGCCGTAAGATAAAGTAGAGATCCAATCATACCTCTGTACAGTTTCTGATCTACCTTCTTACCAATTTCATCTTTACTAAGAGTGCAGGTAGGATGCATAGGTGTACACATAGGCTTGCAATCCAGCATCTTGAATTTCTTCAATAATTCTTTGATATATTTGCTTTGATGAATATAAATACCATCACTGCATTGCTTGATTTGTATTCCAAGGAAGAACTTTAATTCTCCCATCATGCTCATCTCAAATTCAGCCTGCATAAGCTTAGAAAATTCTCTGCAAAGGCTTTCATTAGTGGCTCCAAAAATTATATCATCAACATAGATTTGAACAAGTATGAAATGCTTGTTTGAGGTTTTTCTGAAAAGAGTAGTGTCAACTAAACCTCTTGTAAATCCATTTTCTATTAAAAAGGAACTTAGTCTATCATACCATGCTCTGGGAGCTTGTTTAAGACCATATAGTGCCTTTTTAAGTTTAAAAACATGTTCTGGAAATTCAATATCTTCAAAACCAGGAGGTTGTTTAACATAAACTTTCTCAGTTATAAAACCATTTAGAAAAGCACTTTTCACATCCATTTGATATAGTGTTATCTCATGATGTGCTGCAAATGAAGGTAAAATGCGAATGGCTTCTAGTCTTGCAACAGGTGCAAACGTTTCAGTGAAATCAATACCTTCTTCTTGTGAGTAGCCTTGAGCAACTAACCTTGCTTTATTTCTCACAACTTTACCATCTTCATCAAGCTTATTTCTAAATACCCATTTAGTACCAATAGCTTGCTTATCTTCTGGTAGAGTGACTAGCTTCCATACATCATTCCTTTGGAACTGATTTAGCTCATCTTGCATTGCTAGAATCCACCCTTCATCTTCCAAAGCTTGATCAATCGTCTTAGGTTCCATCTCAGAGAGAAGTGCAAAATCAGCATGCTCCTTGAAAGAGGATCTGGTTCGTACTTTGTCACCAGGTTCTCCTATGATTTGATCTTTTGGATGATTGGTTTTGTACTTCCAGCTTTTTCTTGCTTCAACTTCCGCTTGAGTAGAATTCTTCGTCTTGTCATCACCAGATGATGAAGATGTATGTTCACCGTCTGACTTGTCGCCGAGGTTTAATTCTGAAAATAACTCATCTAGCTCTGACATAGCAGTGTCAGGCTTCTTATCATCAAACTTGACATGAATGGACTCTTCAACTGTCAAAGTTTCTTTGTTGTATATTCTAAAAGCTTTAGATCTTTCAAAATATCCCAAAAAGATTCCTTTATCAGCCTTGGAATCAAACTTACCAAGCTGATCTTTAGTATTCAAGATATAACAAATACAACCAAAAGGATGAAAGTAAGAAATGTTTGGTTTTCTTCCTTTCCACAATTCATAAGGAGTCTTATTCAAAATAGGTCTTATATAAATTCTATTTTGAATATAACAAGCTGTGTTTACTGCTTCTACCCAAAAATGTTTCGCAATATCAGCTTCATTGATCATGGTCTTGGCCATTTCCTGGAGGGACCTATTTTTCCTTTCTACAACACCATTTTGTTGAGGTGTTCTAGGAGAGGAGAAATTGTGGGAGATGCCATTTTCTTCACAAATTTTTTGAAAGTTCTCATTTTCAAATTCTCCCCCATGATCACTTCTAATAGAAGAAATACAGATGCCTTTTTCATTTTGAACTGATTTGCAGAAAACAGTAAATACCTTAAAAGACTCATCCTTGTGGGCAAGGAATTTAACCCATGTCCATCTAGTAAAATCATCAACAATGACTAATCCATATTTCTTTCCAGTTAAAGAGGTTGTCCTTGTGGGACCAAAAAGATCAAGATGTAAAAGTTCAAGTGGTCTAGAAGTTGAAACAACATTTTTTAAATGAAAGGAAGTTTTAACTTGTTTTCCTTTTTGACAAGCCTCACAAAGGGCATCAGATTGGTACTTAAGATTTGGTAAGCCTTTAACAAGATTGTGCTTGTTTAATTTTGAGATTAACCTCAAGTTGGCATGACCTAATCTTTTGTGCCAAATCCATTTCTCATCTTCAACAGACATAAGACACTTGACATCTTGTTTTTCAAGTTCAGAAAGATCAACTTTATAAACATTTTGTTTCATCTTTGTCAGAAGAATATAGATCCATCGTTTTTGCTTTTTACTAAACATCCAGTTTCTGTAAAGATGACTTCATAACCATTGTCACATAATTGACTTATGCTCAATAGATTATGTTTCAGTCCTTCAACATATAAAACATTATCAATAGAAGGAAGAGAGCCTTTACCTATGCGACCAATTCAAACTATTTTACCTTTCTGGTTTCCTCCGAAACCAATGAATCCAGCTTCTCTAGGTCTTAGTTCTTGGAACATATGCCTTTCTCCCGTCATGTGACGCGAGCATCCACTGTCTAAGTACCAAGTTTGGTGTGTTGACTTTGTTGCTAAGCATATCTGCAACATAGACTATTTTATCTTTAGGTACCCATATCTTTTTGGGTCCTTTCTTGTTAGTTCTTGAAGGAGGCTTATCCTTCGCAGTTTTAAAAACATTACATGCACTTTTCAAATGACCAGATTTATTGCAGTAAGTACAATGTAAGCATTTACTATGACTATGGGATTTATCAGATGCTGAATCATTTTCCAAAAGGGTTTCATCTGATATATAACCAAGACCATGAGTTGTCGTTTTACTGACACCCCAGATCATTGAAGCTTGCTTGCTACGAGTTACACTCTCTGCAAGAAACTTTTGAAATGCTTGTTCATAGTCATTTGATTTGCAGTTAGGATTGCCTGTAACTACAGAACTCTTAGCTTGAGAGCTCTCAGCTTCTGGTTGCTTGTTAGCTTCCAGACGCTGGTTATCAACCAGACGCTGATTTGCACTTTTCAGCTTCTGGTTCTCTTCATTGAGTACAGAGTTTTCATTACGTAAAGAATGAAAATCTTGTGATAGTTTTAAAAATTTCTTTTTCAAATTCTTGTACTCAGTAGAGAGAGTGGCAGAGTCCTTAAGAAGATCATCAAAAGCAAGTTGAAGTTCAGAGTAGGAATCATATACTATTACCTCTTCAACTTCTTCTTCTGAGTCAATGTCAGTGTCTGCCATGAGGGCAATGTGAGCTTCTTCTTCTTTATCTTCCTCGGAGGAGGAGCGGGATTACCAACGGCCAAAAGCCGTCGGTAATCCACAAATACCGTCGGTAATAAAAAATTCCGACGGATTACCGACGGACATTAGGCCGTCGGTAAACTGCGCGTCGCAAATACATACCGACGGCTTTAACCCGTCGGTAAATTTCCGACGGTTTTCTCCGACGGTTTTAACCCGTCGGAACTTCCGATGCCATTTCCGACGGCTTTAAGCCGTCGGTAAGTTTCCGACGGTTTTTCCGATGGTTTTAACCCGTCGGTAATTCCGATGACATTTCCGACGGCCATGACCGCTTGGTAAATCGAACTTAAATTTTTTTTTTGAAAATTGTTTAAATATTTATTTTTATTAAAAACTTATTTACTTTTTTAAATTATTTAATTTTAATTTCTGTAATCAATTTAATTTATTTATCCATTTAATTAACGATTACTAGTTATCACATTTAATAATTAATTTCTTTCTGTATTTAAAAATGTAATGCGATAACATAACTATAAAACAAATTAAAAAAAAGAAACGTAACAAATAAATAAAAAATTAATTTAACAAAACAAGAATAAAAATATCCGAAAATATAAAAAATATCAATACAAACATAACTAATAGTCCCGATAATCATGATCATGATCACTATCACTATCTACATCATCGACATGATCACCAAGATTTATGAGGCGAGGCGAGGAGGCGGTGGAGGAGGCGGGCAAGCTAGCAAATGGTACAAATGGTACAGATCCTCCGCCGCCGCAAAGACTGAGCCAAAATGGCAGCCGTCCGGCGCCTCCTCGCTGGACGGCCGCGATCCGCGCCGCCGGCCGCTAATCGCCGCCGCCGCCATGGCCCGCTTCAACTCGCTATCTCCCGCTCATCCGTGGCGGCAAAGACGATCTGGCCGACTCTCGGCCAGAGAGGCGGGCCCTTTCTTGTAGTTGCTAGCAAGGTCGCCAAAGACCGTGATAGGCGAATTCTTCTTCTTGCCGCTAACAACATTCGCCAAACCATCGGCCGACGCACTGGATCCTTCCGGGCTCGAGATGGAGAACATGAGGATGTCTCGAGATCTAACCTGAGACATCCTCGCCAAACTCCTCCTCACAAACATAAACAAATTAGTCAATTTTTATTGTAATAAAACAATATAAACATTGTTAAAAAACTATTCATTATGTTTTATAATTACCTGGTCCGCCTCGACCGCCATCGACAAACTCACCTGCATTCTCCTAATATGAGTTGCACGATGGAGCTCGTGCAACTGAACCTCCCTTTGCAACCGCTGAGACTGTAATTATTTAATAAAAAAAGCTTAACTAAATAATAATAATAATAATAATAATAATAATAATAATAATAATAATATAAAACATACAAGTCGAGCTGCGTGCTGCGCCTGACTGACCGAACCTCCAGTATGCAAGCTCCCACCCTTTTCAGAGGCTCTATTCTTCTTCGCTTCGCTACCGCCTTGAACTCGGGGAAGTTCCAAAGGCGCTTGTAGTCGCCGCCAGATCTCATCTCCTATCCAAGTGGGCTGCCCATTGAGGCGGGCATCTCTAAGCATATCAGATAGGCGGTGGGAAGCCTTCATATGGAAGTTCTTCTTGATCTGCTCCTCCTGCTCTTCCTTCCAAGAAACCCTCTCCTGTATGAATATAATACGTTATTAAAAATAATTGAGATTCATGAAATAAGAAAATAATACGCAACAAAAAAAAATAAACAACTTACTCTGAAAGAATTGAACATGTGCCTCCGCTCAGCCACCGTCAGCGTCCCCCAGGTGGGCCAATAGCTGTGGTAATTTTGCTCAATTACTTCATGTGCAAGATGCACTGGGAGATGTTCCATAGAGTCAAAGAAACCAGGGGGAAATATTCTCTCCAACTTACAAAGAATGACTGGTATGTTCTGCTCCATCTTGATAAGATCATCATCTCTCAATGTTGCAGAACACAAATCTTTAAAAATTGGTGAGTTACGTAAGTGGATTTAAAATATTTGACTACAGGAACTAAATGCAATAGGAAGTAAACACTCCATGAATACATGACAATCATGGCTTTTCATCCCAATCATTGTTCTTTTGTTCACATCAAAGACATCTTGCCAAATTAGAAGAATAACCGCCTGGCATTCAAGTTCTTTATCCACCGGCAGCATCGACATAGCTTCCTCAACAGTTAAAGAGTAACAGCTTTGGGTTTCAGGTTTTCCCATTCGACCGAGTCGTCAAATGCAAGTCATTTCGCTACAAAGAAAGTGGTAAGTCCACCGCCTTATCATTGTCTTTCGTTCTTCCTATAACGTTCATCATCGTGAGAAAAATATTGTCAAAAAGTTCTTCTCAATGTGCATAACATCAAGGTTGTGTCTCAACAAATTATCTTTCCAATACGGCAAATCCCAAAAATACTTCTTTTAGTCCAATTGTGCCATTGTCCATATCCTTCAAATCGATCCAATTCACCAAAATCTGTGATTTTTGGCAGATCCATAACTCGGTAAAAATCATTCGGATGTCAACCTCGGGCGGGCCATCTAATTCAACTTCCCTTCTTGAAGGCGTTCTTATTCGTCCTAAATGGATGATCTGCTGGTAAAAACTGCGATGTGAGTCAAACCAAGAACTCTTCCCCAAATTTCAAGGTAAAGGCCTTTGTATGCTCCATGCAATGGGACATGCCATCTTACCATGAGTACCCCAACCGGACAACATGCCATATGCAGGGAAGTCATTAATGGTCCACATAAGAGTCGCCCTCATTGTAAAGTTCTTCTTTCGCAACATCATAAGTCACAACGCCATTCCAAAACCTTTGAGATCATCAATGAGAGGTGTAAGTAGATGTCAATACCATCTGCTGGATTATCTGGACCTGGTATAATACAAGTCAAGAACATATAGGGCTTAGACATGCACATATCAGGAGG
Source organism: Calophaca sinica (assembly GCA_037113605.1). Lineage (NCBI taxonomy): Eukaryota > Viridiplantae > Streptophyta > Magnoliopsida > Fabales > Fabaceae > Calophaca > Calophaca sinica. The sequence goes on along the minus strand of CM073733.1, from coordinate 48,543,391 downwards.
AAGATTGTATGGGGTAACAATAACTGGCCAGCAAGAATAAGGTTTCGCCGTTGATTGAACATATGGGGTAAAACCATCAGAGCATAAGCCAAGTCGTACATTACGTGGATCTGCTGCAAATTCGGGATTCACACGATCAAAGTGCTTCCAAGCTTCACCATCACATGGATGTCGCAACATACCTGAAGTGCTTTTATTCTCATAGTGCCAAGTCATTTTGTCTGCAGTCTGTGTTGACGCAAACATTCTCTGCAGCCTTGGAATAATTGGCAAATAAAACATTGCCTTCCGTGGAACTGGTTTTTGTCTACCCTTCCCATTATCAGTATGTGACATATACCTTGGCTCACCACAAAATTTGCATTCAACCAGCGCGCTATCGTTTTTACCAAATTCATTGTCGTAATATAACATACACCCTCTCACACAACAATCAATCCTTTTAGATTCCAACCCCAATTTGGACACTAAGCTTTTAGCCTCGTAATAACTTTTTGGCAAACCATCTCTGATAGGTGACGAGTCCAACATCATCTTCGTTACGAGATCCAAGCACACATCCGTAGCACCACAGTTGGACTTGAGAGCTAAAAGTCTCACACACATTGATAACTTAGAGCTCAGCCCCTTCAAACAACGGCTTATTTGTTTCTAACAAGAGATTATAAAATCTTTGTGCAGTCTCATTTGGAAGTTCATCTGTGTCATCATATTGTGGCTCCTCGAATGATACGTTGACCCCCAAGGCATCACAAACCATATTTTGCATCAATTCAATCTGCTCACCATATCCCGTATCTACGCAATTACTTGAAGCATCTGTGCAATTATCGCCAACCCCTAATCCAACCCGAGGTAACTCTTCACCATGTCTAGTCCAAATCCAGTAATTAGGCATAAATCCAACTCTCTGCAGTGCAAAGATGACCTCTCCTGGGCTCTTGATCTTTCTGCAATCGCATTTAAGGCACGAACACCTAATCCCTCCATTAATTTCGAAATCTTCGTGTGCCATTGCGACTTGAACGAAGTGATCAATCCCATCGCAAAAAGATTGTTTCAAACCCCTCTTCCGGATACAACCTATCGTGACATCCAACTACGATTGAAGGAAAAAATTCCATCTTCTCGCATGTCAAAAAAAATGACAATTTCAAAGAAGACGACATTCTTACAACCGCTCTCTTTCTTTAAATGGTATGACTTATCCCATTCGAGGAAAAACTTTTCAGAACTCGTATAATAGTCATTCCGTAATTCTCATATCATATACTTGACAAAATTTTGACAAAGATTTCCCATTGGTCTCTCGAGTACACAAAATGATCGCAGATTAGGAACAAGGCAATCAAGTATGCACCCAGAGAACAAAAGGAAATGAATCTAACCGAAATTTCATCAAATATCAAGATACGAGAATCAAGCAACAACTATTATACAAGTAAAGAAAAAGTTTTTTCCCAAACTGTCCGACTTGGACAATTCAAGGTTCAATATACAATGAACACGTGGTATTTAAAAGAGTACACGCACTCAATAATATATTGAACCTCAAACGGGAAGCTAAGGCTTTTCTCCGATAATAATAACAACAATCAAACATCCATTTCATCAATAATTAAAAAGTAACATGTTGAAAGTTGACATCCTCTTAAAGGATAGAATTAAACAAGCATACCGACGGCAAAGTGGAAGCATAAATTCTTTTAACAATTTTTGTTTTCATAGTGGTTTGGCTTGGTATATGCCATGCAATTAGAGCTCCTATATGGTCACATCTACCATACATCCTAATCCTTTAATTGGCCAAAAACAATCATTTTACATTTCTGCAGTTAAAAAACTAGCCTAGCACCAGAATCTACTACATTAACCAAGGCAGTTGATGGTATCTCTAAACAACATAAAATTGGTTACTTTATTATTTTTTAAAAAAATAAGATCATCACATAATTAAATTCATCAAATATAGGATTTTAATAGTTTATAATTAGTGTCTGATACGATTAATTTGGGAATCAATTTCCTCGACAGAATTCATGTCTTTGTGTAATAATATGTCTTTCATATGTTAAATTTTTAGTTTAATAAACGTTGTTTGTATTTACAAAGATAGTATATAGTTATAATCAGTAAATATTTTGGAGATTAATATGGTTACTATCTCAATATAAATTGGTTTCTACAAGTATAGCGAGGCGTAGCATGAACATAGGATCGTAGATTCACTTATCAAATTGAGTTTTTGTGTTGCTTGCTAAATGAATAATCTATATGCTACCTTACTCTAACATAAAATATACATCAAACAAAATTCCCTCTGTGGAGAGAAGTAAATCGAGTGATTCCTTCTCTCTTTTACTTTTCTTTCAACTTAAAAGAAAAAGTATCGACATATATTATCGAGAAAGAGGGTTTTGAATCAATTAATGAAGTTCATTTTTCAAAAACATCATTAAAAAATGAAATGGGATTTTTTGAAACATAGGAAAAGGTGATCTATTGAGTCATTTATACGAATCCAAAATATTATGATTATGAAGAACTCAACGGGACCCCTCGAATTCGTCAAAAATATTATCTAGACGCGTGAATAGATTGACCTTAAAACAACAACGATTAATTACGATTGCTATAAAACAAGCTCGTATTTTATCTGCGTTACCCTTTCTTATTCCGGTACCTTTTGTTAATAATAAAATTACTTCAATTTAAAAAAAGCGAGTCGACCACTAGAACTACTACTGTTTTTAAAAAAAAAATATGTTTTAAAAAAAAAATAGAGTTACTCTTCAATTGAATTCAATTTTGAATCGAAAATCAATTTCAATGTGGATTGATATCTTGTTCGAAAACTACGACAACTATACATCACTTCAACATAAAACATCCTTTGTTAGCCAAAAAACACACATCACCTCAAAATTCTCTCTCTGGAGAGAACTATGAAGCAAATCAAATAAATATGTCGGTGTGGGGGTCAACAGCCAACCCTTTTCCACCCAATGAGTCAACCGACATTTCGTTAGAGTGCAGACCTAATTCTTCGAACAAGAGAGCGTCCACACCCTTCGACGTCAGTGGCAGTCTCGAGCAATGTCGTGGCCTCGAACTAAAAATACAGAAAAAACATAGAAAATTTTAACTAACAAGCTACCAAATAGCAATCAACAAAAATGAGCAGGATGCCAACCAAACAACAATCATGTTATAAAATAATTCCAAATAAACCCCAAGTAAGCTTTTTGGCTTTCACTATTTTTATCAAATCATGAATTCTCAAAAGCTATTTAACCTCCTCATGTAAAACATATAATAGAGCATAATAGAGTGGTGATGGTGGTGGTGGCGGCCTGGTTTCGTGAACAATCGTTGAAACGTTGGAATAATTGGAACTTAGGCTTAAGACAAAAATTAAATAGAAAAGCACAAATGTAAAGACATACATCATATATTATCCTAATACATTTATCCAATTAAAATGTTAAAGCAGTCAAATACTAATGTACATAACATGCATAATATAAAATAGAGGCTAGCTAGTGGCGGCTCCTTGAGGGGTCCCCAGGACAAAATCGGGCGGTAGAATCCTCCGAAGGAGTCGATGGAGTGCACCGCTACGGTGGGAGAATATTTTGGTGTGGACGGAGTGTAATCCTCTCCGATTGGAGAATACTCCGGTGAGGTCTGAGTGTAATCCTCTCCGATTGGAGAATACTCGGTGTGGATGGAGTATACTCCAAGATCTCATCGTCATCGCTGGAGACCTGAACGATGTATGTCCTCGATGAGCATCACCCGGTAGCTACAGGCCTCCTGGGATCACCATGCCGGTTCATCAAATCACGATCCTCAAGACGATCCTTAGTCACGATGACAAAGCTATTTCGATACTCCTCGCAGACATCATCGGCCTCCTAGAAGGCATAGGAGGATCACGATGGCGAGCATCGCGATCCTCAATCGTCACAAAGCTATTCCGATACTCCCTTGCAGGACATCATCGGCCTCTGGAAGCCCTACCTCGACCACGGTTTCCATCTAAAGACATTGTCTGCTTGTTGTCAACATTGGTCACCATGAGCATATAAACTGAAAATAATCAAATTACAACAAAACGAACAAAGGCATAGGTTTGCAGATTTAAGACTTTATTCCAATATTTTTTCAATATTTTTTCAAATCATGATGCTAACTGAAAGGTGATGCGCCAACTAGAATTATTTTTTCCCTTCTAATTAGCATGCTTAAGACAAACTTTTAACCTTGGACATAATATAAGTATCCTAAACTTTTAAAACAACTAACAATCCACAAAATCAATAAGAGCAGAGCAACCGTCAAACAACTAACAATCCACAAAATCAATAACAAACAGAACAACCATCAAACAACTAATAATCTCACGCAAAGGCTACTCTTGCAAAGCTACTAAAACAAAAATCAAATACCAACAACAGGGAATACAAACAAACCTTAGTTCCCAAAATCACGTAACACAAAATTGGAGGTCAAGCCACAAAAGAATACCCGTGATGCACCAAAACCTTCAAAATCACGTCAAAAACCTTCAAATCACTTCAAGAACTTTCAATCGTTCCTGAAACATCGAAAAGGAACACCAAATCAATTTGGGATTCGGAAGAAAAAACACGAACAAAGAAGGGCGAATAGAGACAGAGAATAGACGGTGGTGGCAGAGGTGACTACAGACCACTTTGTGGAGGTGGCCGCGGAAGGCACTGTGGAAGTGGTGGCGGCGACGCGTGGTGCCGTGTGGAGGTGGCGTAGATGGTGTTTTGTGGAGGTGGCGGCGGATAGAGAGAGATGAGAGAGAGAGAGACGGAACACGGTGGTGGTGGTGGTGGCAGAGGAAACGCGGTGGTGGTGGCGACTAAGACGTGGTGGTGTGGCGCGGTGGTGGTGGTGGTGGTGGAGAGAAAGAGTGAGAACAAAGGAGAACAAAGGATGACGTAAGCAGAGAATAGAGAGAATAGAGTGGTGGTGGTGGTGTCGGGCTGGTGGTGGTGTGGGCGTGGTGGTGGTGGCGGCGTAGTGGTGTGGGCGGAGGGAGAGAGGGAAGTGAAAGAGAAGAGGGATGAAGATGGAGGAGAGAGGGAAGGCCTGGCTTCGATTATTATCGCAAGACACGACGGCTTTTACCGACGGTCTAGGCCGCTTCAGAACTGCGTGCAAGATTACCGACGGTTTTTAACTTACCGAGCGGTATAAGGCCGTCGGTATTTGAAAAATAGGCGCGTAAATGAAATATCTTTGAAATTACCGACGAGCATTGACCGTCGGTAAATTTACCGACGGACTTGTTGTTTTACCGACAGCTTGGCCGTCGGAAAATCCAACGTTTAACCGACGGTCTCTGACCGTCGGTATATGCCCGTCGGTAAATCCGAATTTTCTTGTAGTGGGATAAGTCAAGATCTTCCCATGTTGCCATGAGACCTTTCTTCTTTTTCTTGAATGAGCTTCTTGTGGGCTTTTCTTTAAGATTAGGACACTCGGATTTGAAATGTGCAGGCTTCTTACATTCATAGCAAATGACTTGGGCTTAATTTGTCCTTGTCTTTGCTCTCCTTCTTGTCCTTTGAATCTTTCTTCTGAAACTTCCTTCTGAAGTTTCTTTTCTTCCACATTCTCTGGATCTTCTTAGATATGAATGCTAGCTCATCGTCTGATCCATCAGAATCTCCTTCTGAAGCTTCATCATCTGATTCTTCTTCTTCAGCCTGAAAAGCTTTAGAAGTACTAGGTTTATGTTGATTAACTTTTAAAGCAATAGACTTACTCTTCTTGGTAGGTTCTTCTTCATTTAGCTCAAGTTCATGAGCTTTCAAAGAACTCATAAGATCTTCAAGCCGAAGAACATTTAGATCTTTTGCTTCTTGAATAGCAGTGACTTTGGGTCTCCACTGCTTAGTCAAGCTTCTCAAGATCTTTCTCACATGATCGGTGTAGTATAACTTTTTCCAAGGGCCTGCAACCCATGAACAAGTGTTTGGAACCTTCCAAACATAGTTTCAATGTTCTCTCCATCTTCCATTCTGAATAGCTCATCTTTGGCGTACCATCATACTAGCTTTTGTTTCTCTTACTTGGCGTAACCTCATAAGACAACACAAGAGAATCCTGATTTCTTTGGCGGTATCAAACTTACCACATTTATCATACTCTCTTTCTCATCATAGCACGATGAGAATAAATCCGCCCTCTCGATTGGTTTGATACCTCTTTTCTCGATCATCGCACTGGCTTTTCCCTAGGTATTGCAACGCCAAGGGCATTAGCGGGAAAAATGTATCCGCTTTCAACTATATCCCACCAATCAAGATTTTGTGCCTCAAGGAATGCTTTCATCTTATCTTTCCAGTAATCAAATTTTTCTCCATTGAATAGAGGAGGACGGTTCATATGACCACCTTCAGTAGACATGTTCATAATATAAGATCTTTTCTCTTAACACTGTTAAGTGCTCAACCAAGAGGCCGAGCTCTGGTACCAACTGAACGTGAACATAAGAAGGGGGGGTTGAATTGTGTTGAAAACTTTTTGCAAATTTTAAGTTAGAAACACTTAGAACACAAGTTTTTCAAAACTGTTTGATTATCGGACGGTGGAAATAAACCGGACGCTGGAAAAGCAGTTTGTGAAAACTTGTTTTTAACACCGCAAGATAGAAATGAATAGAAAGCAGTAAAGCAAGAGACACAGAGATTTATACTAGTTCACTACCAAACTGGTAGCTACGTCTAGTCCCTTCGTTCCTGAAGGATTTTCCACTATAATCAACCTGATTACAATTTCCTCAAGAGTATTCTTCTGTCACAACTTGACAATACTCTCAACTTCTCAAAACGACTCAGTACAGTCGAGCCTTTGAGGATACAGCCTTAACTAGGCCAAAACAACTTTTACAAGTGAGTTGAAATACAGTAAAAAATAACTCTCACAGAGAGGATAAAAGATTAAGCTCAACTATAGAAAAATTTTCTAAAAGAGAGGGTCGGACGCTGAGTTCAGTTCTTGTAGTCCAGAGACTTAGCACGAGACTTGATTGCTCAAAGAAGCAGTGCTTCAGATGTTGACTCTTTGTAATGTATGGCAACAGTGCTTGCTTTCAGTAAATGAGGTAATATTTCAGCAGTATTTCAGCAAGCTTTTTCACAGTATATCGTCACCCTCTTCAATAGATACCATGAGGTATATATAGGAGTTCCAAGGATATTACCGTTACAGTAAAAATGGCTCCTTTCCATTTAGTGAGGTAAATTCAAAAAGCTGTCTCGTTCTTCCTTTCCAGAGAATATGCCAGTAGTACATGTTACCGTTTTCGTACTACCTTGCTTTTCACAATTGCTTGTACGATTTTTGTCTTTTAGCTAAAGGTGTCACCTTTGATACCTCGTACAACAATTTTAGCGCTCAGAATCAATTTCGAAATTCGTTCGAAACTTACGAGAGGAAGAGCAAAGAACGTGACTAACACGTGATTTGAAATGAAGTTCAGACGCTCGCTCAGAATCGGAAGTTCGGACGCTTGTAGCAATTGGATAAGCCTAGTGTCATAAAGACAAAATTCCAGACGCTCACAAGGATGAGCCGGATGCTGACACATGGAATGTATCTTTCTCTTGAGAATTACTTTCTTCTTGCTTGAGTGGCTTAGAATATATGTATAATTAGTATCTGCACACTTCAAGAAATGTTAGAACATAAATTGTTCTCTTGTGAATACTTTGTTATCATCAAAATTAATGAGAGTCTAAACATCTCAATCGTTTAGGTTCCAACAATATATATATATATATTAAAATAAAAAATTTGTTTAATTACAAATTTTATATATTCAAGCTTAAGGGCTCAAATTTGTTTTAAATTCTAGATCATAAAGTTAATAAGTCTTTGCTTTAAGCCTTCGATAAATCATTTTTTAATAGTTTTGTATGGCCCAATCACTTTCCGTAAGGTCCCGACTTTGATTTTCATTACATTTTTTGAGGCCTTTGTCCTGGTTTAAACCCTACTTTTTTTGCTAATTGTTTATTTGTGTCTCATCTTCTCTGCGCCTCTTCCATTAACAAAGGAAACATTGAAACAACAATAAAGAATCAACAACAACCTAAAAGTAAAAACAAAAAAAAAATCCAAAGCAATTGGCTCACTTAATCGAGTATTTGAGCAATATAGCACAAATATATTGGCTGATTTTTTAATATTATGCTATAAACATCTTAAAATTTATCTAAAACATGATAATTCTGATGATCTCAATGGTGACATTCTTTTTAAGGAATTAAAAGTCAATATAGGAGTTTTAACAGTTGAATCAAAATCAAGCTTTATGATATTTAGTTCTTTAAAGACATTTAATTGTTTTCTTAATACATCTGCAACTTATAGAATAATATTAACTATCTTTTTTTACTGTTACAGCTACTTAGAAAAGTTTTTCTAAGTTGAAATTGTTAAATGTTATTTTTGATCACAAGGTAGATTAAATAGTCTTGTTTTGTTTCTATCGAAAACGACTTTTTAAAGAACATTGATTATGAATGAATCATTAATAATTTTGCAACAAAAAATGCAATGAAGATAATATACAAAGATAAGTAGGGTCTCGGATTATCAATTTGCACAAGGCGCCCAAAATATCAAGGATGACCATGTTCAATGAAATATTTGAAAGAATTGTCAGGTATAAATGTATTCAAGCATCATTTATTACTTTTTGATCCAAGTACTTTGGCCTATTCTTAATATATTTTTAATTATTGAAAGTTGCACCATACATTGATTAGTTTTTCTCTCATAAACTTTACATACACACTCTTATTGATTATTTACAAAATTTAAACAATATTAGGGAAAATTACTCCAAGCTCCTTTATCTTAATTTAAAGTTTCACATATTGGTCTTTTACTTTTTTCTTCTCAAACTGATCCTTTAAGTTTTAAAACATTAACACTGTTGACCTTTTTTTGAGTACCCATCGAACTCCGTTAAAAAAAGCCTATGTGGCTATTACGGTGTCTACATGTTTGTTACAATGCTTATGTGGTCATTGAATCATAAGGTGAGTCATTATTTTTATTTATTTTTTTAATAAAAGCAAAATAACACATTAGGGTTCTTCTTAGAAACCCAGAAACTCAAATGGGACTGAGTGGAATAAACGAAACCTGGTCAATCTTTCTCAACTTTTCTCTCGATACTGTGCCTATGTGGTCTTTCTCTTTCTATCTCTACTTGTTGCGTTTGGCCTACCACCTCCTACCGTCCGTGCACCCCTCCATCTACCACCTATTCTCTCTTACTGTGTTCTTGTACACAACAAGACGAGAACCCCAACAATGAAATCTTCAGTAAAATTGAAGTCTTTTTGGATCTGCTTGCTCGGTGAAGTTCGAGTCTTGTTGGATCTATTTACTTAACAAAATTGAAGTCTTTCTGCAAGTTGATCGAAGTCTTTTATTATATAGAAAATCAAATCTGGAGGGGGTGAGAGAGAAAGGAAAAGTTAGAGAGATGGGAAGAATGAGGGGGGCCAAAAAGAGAAGCTCATTGGATCTATGCGACGGACATGGGTGGGATAGAATGATGCACGACCGGCGGCGGTAGACCAAAGGCGCCGCACCCAGTGGAAAGGGAAACCGAAACGAAATCAGTAGGGGTGGTGTGTTTGGCCAAAAATGTCTCCTTTGTTTCTCTTCTTCCTATTTCACATTTTCTTCCTCTATTTTTCGTTGTTGTTGTGCTTTTGAATGGCGAATGTTTTTCCAGGCCAAGGATTAAAATGGCAGGCTACAGATGCAAAAGTGTCCTTATTTTACTTTCTATGTATGCATGAGATGGGAAGTGTATTGTATGAATTTGAGAAGAGCAGGAATGATTTTGGCATTTGATTAAGGAATGTTTTTCTGGTCAAATGTGTTCTTTTCCCCACTGTATTCCTTTGGTATCTCAATGGCCATGTAGGATCTTTTGGATTTCATTCAATTCATAAGGAAGAAGTTGAACCAGTTTTTGAGGAAGAAGATTACATTAGGGTTCATGCCAAGAGGAAGAAGATGAACTTGGGAAAGAAGCTGAACCATTTTTTTAGTTTTTAATAAAAAAGATAAAATAGTGACTCTCCTTATGATTCAATGGTCACATAAGCAGCATAATGGACACATTGGTATCACAATGACCACATAGACTCTTTTTTAATGGGGTTGGACGAGAACTCAAAGTAAGGTCAACAATGTTAATGTTTTGAAACTTAAAGGACCAAATTACGGGGGAAAAAGATAAAGTACCAATATAAAACTTTAAATTAAGATAAAGGACCTCTGTCGTAATTTTGACTAAACATTATCGAGTACTTCCTTCTTTCCATATCTATTGATGTTTAAGATTAGTGTATGCAAATTAAGAAATAATAGATCAATATATGTTTAGACTAAAATACCCATGTTTAGACTAAAATACTCTTACTTTGTTCCTAACTATTTATCATTAATTGCATTACAGATTTCTATGTTCTCTCTCCCAACTAAAGGTATAATTGGGGAAAAAGTATTAATTATACGTCAATAATTTTGAAACAAAAATAAAAATTAAAACATTAGTAAATATGGAACGGAGGGAGTACCCAATTGTAGAAATGTCTCATTTATGATAAAATGTTTATTATATGAAAAATGTTTTTTTAACACATTTTTTGACACAGGCATGTATAATATACGGTCCGTACTGTACGGACAACTATTTTTTTTTCAAAAAAAAAATTATTTTTTATTTATTTTTAGATTTTTTTTAACTGGTTAAAATTTTTTTTGTAATTAACCAGATAATGTGAACCATTAACCAGATAAGTGAACTTCGTTAACCAGATAAATAAATGGAACGTGAGTTTGGCATTCACCAGATAATGTGAACCATTAACCAGATAAGTGAACTTCGTTAACCAGATAAATAAATAGAATGTGTTAAGTTTCAGGGTTGACATTCACCAGATAATAAGAACTATTAACCAGATAAGTGAACTTCGTTAACCAGATAAATAAATGGAATGTGTTAAGTTTTAGGGTTGGCATTCATCAGATAATGTGAACCATTAACCAGATAAGTGAACTCCGTTAACCAGATAAAAAAGAAAAATTTGAAAAAAAAATTTGAAAAAAAAATTGGGATCCGTACTGTACGGAGACGCGTATGTGTGTCGTTGGTGTGCCGCACGCTGTGTTCAATTAATAGCGTTGTTATTATATTGAGTGACTAGCGTCATTGTAAGACGTATTTAAGATATTTAATTAAAAAACACAACAGATCATGTCTATTAAAAACACCTTAATGGTTACATGTGCATGTTGCTCAAAGTGGCGAGAAGTTTGGTTCTCCTAAAGTAAGGTTTCAGGTTCAAGTCTTGTGAATGGAAAAATTAGGCACTCGGAGAGCATTGTCCTCCTTATATGGGTCCACCCAGCTCGACTCGGATTAGTCAGGGACCAATGTGACTTTCGAAAACCAAGTGTCTCCACACAAAAGATCACCTTAATGATTAAAATCTTTGTCTCGTTGGTTGTCAATTTTTAGTTTTAATTTTTTTTAAAAATGAAGGTTAATATCGTTGTGGTTACTAGTTTTTTTTTTTTAAAAAAAAAGTTACGAATCTTGTAATTTTAGGACACTGCCACTATTTTTAGGTACATTCCTCTATATACTGTCGTTACCACCAAGTGACACCCTCCACCATCATTGTCATCCAACACGATCTATGTATTGTCGCATGATCACACTTTGCTTCTATCGACATGGTCCAACACTTCCACTATAGTCCGACCACTCGCCACTGTCACAACTATCAAGCCACCCTTCGTCGCCATTATCGCATGATACTCCATTGCCATCGTCCGGCACCTTCTACTATCACCACTGTAACAATTGAGGAAATGGATATGAAGAGAGGAAATGCTGGGATGGAGTGTTAAGTATGAACGAGGTTCTCATATCGGCAGCGGGATTCGAACTCACGTCTTTGTGTTATATGACTTAAATCCTTACTGATTGGAATAACCTCTCTGTTGGCTGTGTTAAATGTTCTTATAACTAAAATTCGTTACAAAATAACTTTTGTTTTTCAAAAACTAACCTAAATAATATTTTAAATGGAGTTAGAAACTATTTGGCTCTATTCTAGACGAACATATTATGTTTTTTAATTTACATTTAAAAATTTAAAACTGTAAACTCAATCACCCCCAACTAGCCCTAAAGTTTTAAAACTTAATTTTATATTATATCGTATTCATAAAAGAAAATGAAGTATACAAAAGATATAAGAGGGTCTTTATCTGAGCTCAAAAAAAAAAAAAGAACAAGAGTCTTTATCAATATGATTTATCTTATAAAATAACATATCCGGTCCGAATTCCTTGACATAGAGACACTGTCTTCTCTAGATATGATTTTTCGCGGAAATGTGAAAACCGACAGCAAAGTGTCTTCTTATCTGCAAAGGATCCACTTTCATTTTGAAACAATATCTTACTGAATACTGTTAAATATGACCGTGGCTACAAATAATATGCTTACAAGGAATTCATTACTTTAATTTCATTTCATTTTCAATGAATTAGACAACTTTAGCTAATTTTAATTAACTACAGAATGCAGGCAACTTAGCTATTTTCACTTAATTTGGCTTCACATGTATATATTAAATTATTATTTGACCCACTGCCATATAATAAGAGAAACGACAAAGCTTACTTGCATTCCCCGGTGATGTTATAAAAATCCAATATGTTATCCAAATATCAATTGGGAATCTGAATATCTAATGTTGTAGTGTCCACCAAACAAAATAATATAAATCAATTCATGTAAATGATCATGGACAGACAAAATTATACTTATATGAAGTTAAATTTTTTTTTGTTACAACAGGAAAAGAAAGCATAAGAAACATGAAAAAAAGAAAGAAAGAACCCCATAATAAGTCTGGGTAAAAACTACTTTTACAGCTCTGCTAAAAGATGAGAAGACATCCTATCAAGAGGCTCAAAAATAATAACCAACACTACAAGACAAACTGCTATTACTGTGGGTCAAAAGCCCCCACTAAAGTCAAAAGATCGTGTGTAACTCATAAATTACCGTGGACCAATCGAGGGGCACGCTCCGTAGGTTATTTGTTTGACAATAACTGTTACTGTGGGTCTTTTTTGTAGGCATGTGTAATTATCGTGGACAATGGCCGTGTGTAATTAGCGTGGACACTAGCCGTGTGTAATTGACGTGACAATTACCGTGGGAGAAGGCCCACGATAACATGAAAAGCCATTTTAAAAAAAGATAATAATTAAATTTAACCAGTTTTTAAACTGATTAATTATTAGTTAAAAACTAAAATAATCAAACAACAGACACAAAAATTAAACACAATCCAGAAATTAAACACTCAACCCAGACAAAGCAGAGGCAGAAATCAACCCAAAATCTATTATGAAGAAGAAGAAGCAGCCCCAACAACAAAATCAAAACCAAAACCAAAACCAAAAATCAAAACCTCAGCCTCGCCTTCAACTCTCTCAAAACCAAAACCAACCCAAAAATCGACCCACCGACAAAGAACAATAACCAAACAACAAAACCCAACAACAACAAAACAGAAGAAAAAAAGAAGAAAAAAAAAGAAGAAAAAAAAAAGAGGAAAAAAAAAAACATAATCTGAAGCATGAAGAAGAAGGAGAAATAGATCTGGAGCCAGTCACTGCTTCAGATGGCATCCCAGATGAGGATTTGGTCACTGGTTCCGATGGAAACCTGGATGAGGATTATGATCGATGAAGGCGGCAATGGTGCCACTGCCGCTCGTGCTCGTAGTCCCGATCTTTGTCATCACGTTCGCGATCCAAGTGGTGCTCGGGTTTTCTTTTGGTCAGACGTGGGGGTTCCACCTCGCGCAGATAACGGGTCCAGTAATTCAAATTTGTCATTTCCTGGGGCTTAGGCCCACGATAACTTCCTAGCGCCTTGGCCCACGAAAAAAGGCAGTAGCTAATACTGTTTATTCTTATAGTGCAAGGGATCTTCCTTACTCGAAACCATTTTAGCAAGAAAGTAAGCACAGCTATATATTGCCTTCATGAAAGGTGTGCAAAAAAGCTTAGTGTTCCAATCCATATAGACATATAACCTCTAGTAATTAAAATCTTATTTGCGTAGGGATGATGCTAATATGTTCCCTAATGCACTAATTTGTTATGCTTGTATAATTACTCCCCCCAGAATGAATTATAAGTAAAAGTTAACTAATTCACGGTTATTAAGGTAGTTAGTTAATCACATTAATCTATGTAATCTTAATTAAAAATTGAACTCTATTGCCTAAATTACCCTCCATGACTAATAAATTGGTTTATTGGAAATACAAAAACTTAAATAAAATAAGGGGTATTTTGGAGATACTATCATTAAATAGCAGAAAAGTAGTTAACATTTGCTTATATTTTAATCCAAAAAGACATGAGATAAAATTTGCTTATAATTCATTCTAGGGGGAGTATGTTGTGTGTTCATCTGTTTCTACTTGTATCAGATTACTCACCCTTTTATTCGTTGTTTATGTTTCCTGTGTGTATGTGCATGCAGATGTTATTCAACATGGCTCTGAGGAGTAGTGAAGCAGTTGCTCACAGTCTTTTAGTTAATGTGATTGTTTGGTATATACCATTGTCTTGTGTTTTATTTTTATGGGATATTTGTATGGCTCTGATATGTAAAATCGGGTCGGGTTTATTATCTTATTCGTATTTATCCTACGATTTGCAAACCATTGAGTTGGATTCTATGTTTTAAAAACGCGAAAGCCTAAGTTTAAATTTGATTGAGGTATTTCAGTAAATGATGTATTGTTTCCGCAACGCCAATATGGTACCTTTAATCTGTGTGAGAACATTTTTGAAAACTCGTCATTTTACCACATTTAAAACCTTTTATAATTATTATATTAAATAATAGTTATCTTGGGGTTAAGGGTGTCACCTTTAGTGGTATATATCAGAGCCCAGTCTATCCATTAAGTGGGTGAGTTAAGTGTTTGTTTTGTTTCTATGTGTACTCTGTGCATTTCTGTGCAATTGTTGACAATGTGTGGTATTGTTATGCAATAATTGTGCTCTATGTGAGGTGTTCGTTGTGAATTGTTGCGAGCTTTGTGCGATTAACTTTGTGGTTTGTTTCAGTTCGTGTCTGTGGTGTTTAACCAGTTTTGAATTGGTTAAGATCCCTGAGTAATAGGATAGTGGTGTTGCGATAGGAAACTGCCCAAACCATTGGTAGTGTACCTTAATATATTTTGTGGTTGTCCAAGGGTAGATGTTCCTTCAAGTCCCTATCTCTTGCTGTCCTTCTTATGGTATATTTCTAATTGGTCGGGTAAGGGGAGAAGTATGTTAATTCCTAGTTGCTAGCTTAGAAACATTGGATTTTCTAGTCTGTATCTAGTAAGAACCTTTTAGGAGAGGAGAAGAGTTATAGGTTTAAGTGAGACTGTTAGACTAATATAAGCTTAAATAGGTAGTTGTACCTAGTACGATATAGTATAGAGTAAAATGAGCTTAGTTATTAAAAGGAACAAAGTCAAGAGTGAATACTTGAGAAGCTTAATGGATTGTGTGTAGATTTTTCCCTCTAGTTGGTTGTGTGTAGAGGGAATGTTTAATAGGCAACCCTGGATGGAAGAATAGATAGTGATAACGATCTTTGAGTATAGCAAAAAAGCTTAAGATTGATGATTTGTGTATTGAAATAAAGTTGATGATTATGTTGTAGAAATGATCTTTTATAGATTCGTGAGAGTAACTATATGACGATATCTTTATGCTTAAGTCCCTAATGAAAACCCTTGTAGAGAAACAAAGTGATTGTTGCATATGGTTATCATTGTTTGAGTTACTGAACTGAACAAGTAGGAGGAATTGCACACCTCAAGCACTTGTTGCTAGTAGTCAAAACTATAACTATTATTGACAAATGTGATTACATGTTTAGTAGCTTTAGTTGATTAAACATAAGTTGAGTAGAGATTAGTTAACTTATGATTAGATTCATAGTGTCGAAGTAATGAGAGAGTTGTGCTTGGAACCCATAGATTCTAAGGGCGGAAAGTTAAATTTTCCTTAGGCAATAAACAGAGTTATAGAGTGGAGAATAAAAGCAAAATTTAGGGTGTGACGTTAGTTATTCCCCAAGAGATGTTTTGTTTTTCCTTCTAATAAGAACATAGAAATTACTCTAGATGTTTTACCAAGAAATGAGCCTACCTTTATGTAGCATCATATAGAATGTTCTCTCTAGAATGAGCTAAGTAGTACAAGTGATTGTAGGCTTTGCTCGAAGCAAGTGTTTGGTCTAGTGATTTCTAGTTGGAAACGTTCTATTAATAAGAGTAAGTAGCTAGGTATATAAGATTGTGTATTAGCATCGTCATCATATGATCATGGAACTATAATATAAGTATCATGTCCTTAGAATAGTTAATGTTCTGTTATATCCCGAGAATAGGGAAGACTATGTCGAACGCTTGCGAATAGTTTGCAAAATTAAGAAAGATCTTTTGTTAGCTAAACCATCTAGTGAGAATTGCAATCTATGTAAAGTAAGCTTCCTAAGACGCCTTAGCTAAGTTAGAAACTGTGGTACATGAGAAACTTCAAGGTTAGAAATCGAGATTAGAATCCCTTGAGTCTAGTAGGATACCGTAAAAAAGATGCTCGTGGTTTGCCATGCCTTCATTGGTCTTGCTGGTAGTAGTCAACCTTTCGTATAGAACTTCCGTTGTAAGTAAGACTTTGGAATATTTTAAATATGTGTTTTGTTATACTCAATGTCATGCGATTAAATGCTCTTGATATATTATATGTTTTATTTTGTTCTCTATGAATAATAGTAAACAAACATGTTATTTCTTTAATGATAAAAAGATTAAAGATGATGTTGTTGTATGGAATACCAATTAGCTGCAGATCGGCTGAATTCCAAAATGGTGATTCCCTTTTCTTCAAGCGATTACGCCAAGGAATGAACTCTGTTCCTTAGCTATGGTTCCCTTAACTCACTCCAGAAAGGTTTAAGTCGATGAACTAAGATAAAAACTGGGACATAAAGGTAAACATAAATGCGACTGAATAAAAGCTTGAATGAAAAATAAGTTGTTTGATTGATTGATGTCCTTAAAATTATTTACAACTTGGGTATTTATAGTAACAACTAAGAACTATCCCTATTTGCCACGTTCAGCTGGCTAACATTGATAAACTCCTAGTTGACAGTTATTCGGCTAAGTAGTGTCATATTCCACTAACCACGATCCTAAAATCTAGGCGCCACTTCACATCATGGCCACGTCTCAACCAACGTCTGTTTCAGCGTGGATCTTATCCTTCTGTTCCCTCGCTCAGCTCCTAAAAACTTGGAGATAATTCTGAATTTGATTAATTTTGAATTTAAATTAATTCAAAATCAATCTCCATAACTTTCAACTCATGGAGCAATTCAAGAATCTGACCCAGTGAATGACTTCACGCTAGCCCAATAGGCCCAATATATTCATATTAATCCAATAAGCCTAAGGCCCTTGCCTAGCTCTTGGTTTCCTGCTTTTGGTTTTATTAGCTGCAAATTCGGCTGTGTGCAATTCGGTGGCCTTGATCGGCTATTTGATCCATTCTACTGGTGGCTTTGGCTAAATCTAAGGAATATTTTTAGGTGTAAACACATGCCCCCTACTGTCTGTCGGTAACTTTAAATTTAAATTTAGGCTGAAGCGGCGTAATGATTCAAGTCAAATCACTTCTTTTCATCAAAAATGCAAGGTAATCCATTTGCAACAAACTTTTAAACAGTGCAACGGTTCGCCTCATCCATCCGATTTAAGCGCCTTCAAATCCCACTATCAGTGATTCTCCCATCTCTTTAAATACTCACTTAGCCGAATTACCTCTCACGTTTACTACCAGCTCTAAATCCTGTAGCTTTCACCATCTTCCAACTTTCGTCTTTCACCTACAAACCAGGCCCACCATGTCTTCTGCTTCTGATTCTCAAAACCAATCCTACGCACACGATAGCGAACAATCTTCTTCCTCCTCTGTGAACCTTGACCGCTCCCTTAGCCCCCCTGAGGCTCTTGATTCTGGCCTTCAATCTCCCCTGTTCGAGATCTAAGACTCTCTTTCTTTGGCTCCTTCCACTTCAGATATGAGTGAAGGAGCGGTCTTTCTGAAGAAGTACATGGCCCCCTCTCTATACGTATTACCAATCTCCTGTGATTGGTTCACCACGAAGTCCAAACCCACCGACCTTCGTTCATGGCCTCGTTCATCTCAACCCTATCTTGATTGGGTGGATCGGCTGAAGGCTGCCAAATCTGATAAATGGAAACAGTGGGGTCTCTACGACATGATTATGTTGTCGACTCAAGACATTCCCCTTAACCTGGAGTTTCTTTATGGCTTCTTCGGCTATTGGAGTATTGCTACCAACAACTTTACCTTCCCATGGGGCATGGTTTCCCCTACTCTCCTGGATGTGGCGGCTATTCTGGGGCTTCCGATCACTGGCGATGATGTCCTCTCTCACTATTCCTTCAAAATTCCAGAACTGGGATTCCACTTCTCAAAGAATACTTCCGGGTATTCCAATTTCCTTGCCAATAATGCCAAGTCGGAGGATCTGCGGTCGATCTTTGAACACAACGCATTTCTTACATCTTGGTTCGCCAAGTACTTTCTCTGCTCCAGTTCTATTGCCGTGGTTCAGGAGTTACAGCTTTATGTAGCCCTTGTCAACTCTGATGGCAACTTTTCCTGGGGAACCCTTTTCCTTTCATACCTCTACCGCTGCCTGTTTGCCATTATGGATCGGCTGCAAAGAGGTGAAGACATTAAGAACGTTCAGGGACCACTCTGGTTCTTGCAGCTCTGGATAGTGCTCTACTTTCCAGAGTTCATCGACTCACGTTTCAACCCTAACATTCTTTCTCGAGGTGCAAGCATTTTGGGTACCCACTTGGTACTCACTCCCTGTGAGCCCTCTTATGCTTTCACCGTAGCCACCAAACTCTTTGGTCTGACCCGAATAGCCACTGACTGGTGTCCTGTCTTGGAGAAAGGTATTGGGCCTTTCTGGATTTTCTCTACAAATGATCCTCTCCCAGTCGAACAACAGAACCAATTAGAGCTTAATTGGAGCTCAGTCTTGACTTCTCGTGACTTGCTCTGTGGCCTCAAACCCACCTCACGAAATAACAAGTCTTCGGCTGAATTCTACCTCCCCAACTGTGTAGCGAGGCAGTTTGGGTTGTTACAACATATACCTCTGCCGTATAACTCTATGGTAGGGAGCCTGGGTCGGCTGCCATTTGGTGCCAATGATGTAATGGAGGTGGTCTCTACCATCTTCAAAGGACTCAGGCTTTCCGTTTCATCCCTTTCACTCCAAAGATCTGGTGAAACTTACGCCGCCAATTGGTGGCCATCGATGAAGAATGATCGTTCCCGATCGGCTGGACAGATATGCGACCCGATTGGTACTCACTGATGTAGCCGAAGCAATGAGGCCATCGACCCAACCAAAACACACTCCCGTTAAAACCAAGCCTCAGGTATAGGCTCAAATCCAAAAACGGACTTCCACCCGGATGAGAACCCCGGTATACCAACCAAGTAAGTACCTTTACATTCGGCTCTTTGCGGTTTTTGCTTTTAATTCAATGTAGTCTCTTACTTTTCTTGTCTTATGGCAGCCACCACCACTACTCCGCAATTTATTATCGTTGAGGACGACCCTGTTAGTCCTCCCTCCAAGAAAAGAACAAGGGCCCCTGGCATTGTAATAGAAGAACCTACCCAGGTTCAGGCCAAGCCCAAAGAAAAAGCACATTCGGCTAGTAAAGGAAAACAGCCGAAGGTGAAGGTAAATAGATTATCCTTATCCCCCTTTTCTTAATATTCTTTGTTAGCCTGTACATAACCACCTTGTTTTCAGAAACCACGTGTGGAAATTCCCTTCCGTCGCCCAAGAATTTGTCAAGGCGCCACTCTCTCAATTTCCCCCAATGGTACAGCCGATTTCTTATTCATTTTAGCATATATTGTTTGCTTACTCAATCGGCTAACCATCCTCTGTCACAGGATCCCTACTCACAACCTGAAGAGGTCATCCATGAGGCTCCCCGGGTGCCTTCGCCTCCCACAGCTCCTGCGGTGGCTATCTCAGAGGAGGAATTGACAAATTATTTTACCTCGGCTGACCCCTATTCCATGGCTTCCTCTCCCATCTCCAACCACTTGGAGAGAGTCAATGCCGCATTGATGGGGGAAATACCAACCAACAGGGAACAGATTGCTACTTTATGAACTTCTTTGTTCAAATTAGCCAATTCGGCTGATATCCCTGCAGCTAGCCAAGAGGTGTACAACACTTTGGCCCTCCAACTGAGCAGTTTATCTCAGCAGTACGGGCGCTCCCGGGAAGTTCATGACATGATGTCTCATGACCTCCAACGATTGAGGGACCTCCAGGCGCAAAAAACTCATTTCCAAAACTCCTTCATGACCTTGGAGAAGGATCGCCAAGAAACTCTAACCCAACTTAAGGACACGGATGAAAGGTTATCCGTTTTGTCAGCTGAATTAGAGAGGGTTAAGAAGGAGATAGCGGAGTTGACCCCTCAATCGACTGCCTTAACTGAGAAACTCCATTCTAACTCTCAGCAACGTTATGATCTCTTCAAGCAATCTTCCTCTCTAGACCGTGACTTGGCAGTATTAGGTGCTCAGAGGACGTGTTTAGAAAAAGATCTTGAATTTAGCAGTGCTGGGTTAGCTGAGGCCACTCAAGCCTGGACCTCCTTTAAGCATCAGTTGGATGAGGTTAGGAGGCAGGAAGCTGTTGTGGCAGCCGACCCTCCAGCCACCCAACAAGGCGATTCTGAAGGTGCTATTGTCCCACCAATAGAAGCATTAGCTGACGCACCAGCATCTGAGCCCACCCTAGATGTAGCTGCAGCTTCGGCTACGACTGATGCTCCTGCATCGTCAGCCGATCCAGATCCTGCCCCAATTGGAGAAAAATCAAGTGATGATCCTGAGGCTGCAGCTTCCTAGCTTTTATATCTTGTGCTAAATTCTTGTAATTTTGGCCAGGTGGCCAGCCTGTGGTCACAAAAAACAATTGCACTTTTATGTTAATGCAACTATTTTTAATTCTCCAATATGCCTTCCCACATAGTGGAATAATATCTCTTAAGATGTTTTCCATTGATGCTTCTATTTAGTTCTTCGCCTTGCATGTTAACTAGCCGATAAGCACCACCATGATAAGCTTTGCTAACAACAAATGGTCCTTCCCAATTTGGTGACCATTTCCCAAATTTGGGATCTTTGATCCCAATAGGTAGTATGGTTTTCCAAACGAGATCTCCTTCAACAAACCTTTTTGGCTTCACATGTTTGTTATAAGCCCTAGCCATTTTTTGCTTGTTATGCTCAATTTGGTCTAAAGCCATGAGTCGATCTTCGTTAACCGAATCTAACTCCATTAACATGGCCTGTTGATATTCATCCAGACTCAGCAGGTTTTGCTTTGCTACTCTTAATGAAGTCACATTTATCTCTAAGGGTAACACATGCATCTTGACCATATGTCACCGATCTGAGGTAAAACCAGTTACCTTTGCACTTGGAATTCCTCACGGCCCATAATGCCTCATTCAGTGTTTCATGCCACTTCTTTGGCTTATCCTCAATGTTCTTCCTGATTATATCAATAAGAACTTTGTTGGTTGCCTCTTCTTGTCCATTGGCTTGAGCATAATAAGGGGATGAGTGAATTAACTTAATCCCAAATTGTTGCGCGAAGGCCACCACTTTCTCCCCAGTGAACATAGTACCTTGATCTGCGGTGATGGTTTCAGGTATCCTAAATCTATAGATAATTTGGCATTGTATGAACCTAATCACCTCATCCTGAGTCACATTCACCATTGGTTGGGCCTCTACCCATTTGGTAAAGTAGTCAGTCGCAACTATGATAAACACATGCCTCTTGGACGAAGGTGGATAGATTTTGCCTATTAAATCCATGGCCCATCCCCTGAATGGCCAAGGCTTTATCACTGGGTGGAGGTTTTCGGCTGGAACCCTTTGAATTGGACCATGCAGCTGACACGCCTCACATCCCTTGGCATACTGATAACAATCAGCTGTCATGGTAGGCCAATAATATCCATGTCTGTATATTAGCCATTTCATTGTGGGTCCAGCCCTGTGAGATCCACAGATTCCTTCATGTACTTCTCCCATGACCTTCATGGACTCTTCTTTGTCAATACACTTAAGTAATACCCCGTTGATGGTTCTCCTGTAGACTTCATTGTCTACCAATACATATTTAAGTGCCTTCTGCTTAAGCTTGAAATCAGTACTGCTTGAAGGATTTTTAAGATAGTCGATTAACTCTTGTTTCCAGGAGTCGATCGTCCCTACGGGTGCACACTCCCAGGTTGGGTATTCTTCCTGTTTTTTTTCGACTATCATGTCTTTGTACCCTGAGGCTTGTTGAGCCAAATCATTAGCCTCTTCATTCTCTTCCCTAGGAATGTGATGTACTACGGCATCAGCAAACAAACGCAATAACCTGCTAGCCGTTTCATAGCACTCTTTCAAGTTAGGGTTATTACATCTATATTCCCCAGTTAGCTGTTTTATCACTAACTGTGAATCTCCCATGACTTGAACATAATTTGCTTTCATGGCTGCGAGGATCTTAAGCCCCAAAATCAGGGCTTTGTATTCTGCCTGATTATTTGAATTCCCAATATCCACCTGACACATGAATTTCCAACTTTTCCCTGCCGGGTCTGTAATGGTGATGCCAGCGCCTACCCCTCTTTGCGTTCTTGACCCGTCAAACGTCAGCACCCAAGGTTTCAAGTTAATACACGCAACGTGTTCGGCTAACGGGTCATTGACTTCAACACAAGGGTGTTGAGCCAAGAAATCGGCTACTGCCTGACCTTTCATTGCTCTCAATGGAACATATTTCAACGCAAAAGCATTTAACTTAATGGCCCACTTCATTAATCGACCCTGTAAGACAGGCCTATTAAGTAAATACCAAATAATATCAATTTTGCACAAAACCAATACTTCTTTAGGCAACAAATAATATTCAAGTTTTGTACAGGCATAAAACAACGATAAACATAATTTCTCAATAGGGGTATATCTGGTTTCGGCATCATTCAAGATGCGGCTGAGATAATATACAGCTCTTTCAGTCCCATCATCAGCATCCTACGCGAGCAGGCAGCCGATTGACTCTTCTTCTGCAGCTATATACAAT
Organism: Calophaca sinica; assembly: GCA_037113605.1. Taxonomy (NCBI): domain Eukaryota; kingdom Viridiplantae; phylum Streptophyta; class Magnoliopsida; order Fabales; family Fabaceae; genus Calophaca; species Calophaca sinica. Next base: position 48,519,981 of record CM073733.1, on the reverse strand, counting down.
TTAAGTGGCCTTCCTGACACCGGAGGTGTTAGCATAGGAGGCCTGGCCAACCCTTGCTTAATTTGATCAAAGGCCTGTTGTTGTTCTCTCCCCCATACCATATCCTCCGTATCCTTTAATTTCAGCAAAGGGGAAAAAGCCTTCATCTTCCCAGCCGAATTAGCTATGAACCTCCTTAGGAAATTGATCTTGCCAATCAAACTTTGCAGTTCCTTCTTGTTCCTAGGAGGTCTGGCCTCCAGGATAGCTTTCACCTTGTTCTTGTCTACTTCTACTCCTTGATGGTGGACCAAAAATCCTAGGAAATTGTCAGTTGCCACTCCAAAAGCACATTTGGCAGGATTCATTTTTAGCCCATGGGCTCGCATCCTCTTTAGGGCCTGCTCTAGATCTACTAGGTGGCTTTCAAAACCCTCAGACTTGACAACCACGTCATCTATGTACACTTCCATGGTCTTGCCGATCAAGTCATGAAAAATGGAATTCATGGCCCTTTGATAAGTGGTTCCTGCGTTCTTGAGCCCGAAAGGCATGACCACCCATTCATAGATCCCCAATGCTCCTGGGCACCTGAAGGCTGTCTTGTGAGTATATTCTTTCGCTAGAAAGATCTGGTTATACCCTGAGTATCCATCCATAAAGGTGAGAATACCATGTGTGGCTGCCGCATCGACTAACATGTCAGCCACAGGCATAGCGTATTCATCCTTTGGAGTGGCCAAGTTCAAGTTTCTGTAGTCAATACATACTCTTATCTGGCCATTCTTCTTGATGACAGGGACTATATTAGATAGCCATTCAACATACATTTGTTCTTATAAAGCCCGCCTTGATAATCTTTCAATTTCACTTTAATTTGAGGCATCGGTGGGGATTGAACTGCAGGCGCTCGCTTGAAAGGTTTGTATCCTGCTTTGATAGGCAACCTGTGTTCCACCAGTTTCCTCGCCAGACCAGGCATTTCGAAGTAATTCCAGGCAAAACAATCTTTGTACCGCTGGATTAACTCGACTATCTTACCCCGTTTGTCTTCATCAAGCAGCCCACTCACCTTCACGATTCTGGGTTGTTCTGGAGTACCCAAATCGATCTCAATTAAAGGATCCTCTGCCTCAAAAGCAGGAGCCGTCTTATGAAAAGGGGAGTCCAATTCCATAGGCTCAGCTGCACATGCCTTATCAGGCCCAGCTGCCACACCTTCCTCCTTGGAGAATAGGACCTCCTCTTCCTCTTCAGTATCATAGTCTTGTTGGTGTAAGCCCTAGAGGCCAATATTTTTCCTTTGGACTTATATTTTGTATCATGTAGTTTATTTATTATATGAGGCATTTTCAATTATTATGTTTGTTTCAACATAATAAAGTCCTTGAGTAAAAGTTCGTTTTCAATAGAACATCGAGTAGACGACTCGGTTGTGAGATACTAAAGAACTTACTCTAAATATCCGTAGTCGAGTATTATTATTATTAAGGACAATAATAATGCATCAAGACTATTATGTGGGTGGACTGATAACCTCATCTCACAGGTTATAGATATGAGATATCAAGTCACCACATAGGTACACGTTAGGGTAATTGTGTACTGGATTGACCCGCCATGAGAATACTACATAGTGTGTTATGTAAGTGTCATGAGTTATTCTCATAGTGATAGTGGTGTATGCCACCCTCGGACTGAAACCACTATGGTCCCTGCATGAGGAGTTGAGTGTTTAATTGCCGTCAAACATTATGCATAGCAGGACAATTATAAAGTCACTCAACTGGGCACTCAACGAGCCATGCAAAAAGACATGAGTGACCTAGATGGGATTTGCCCCTCCTACATAACAGGACTAATATCTGTGGGCCCCTTGATAGAGTATGAGTGTAAAATGCATGGCCATGCTGAAATAAGTCAATATGAGATATTGATCTTATTTGTTGTTACTAAGTCTACTCGGGCATCAAGGAATATAATATTGAACTATACAAGGGTGACACATACTATGCCTTGTGTTCAATATAGATATAAGGGCAAAAGGGTAATTATACACATGATCATTATCACGGAAAGGTTACGTCACAACAAAGACATTCTCGTTACTTGGGTAGCGATGATGTATTGCTAGACACCACATCGCTTATAATATTAAATAGTGATTTAATATTATTGCCAACGTTACGGGAACCTCTGAGGTCACACACATGAGAACAGGCTAATGAGAGATTAAATAAATGAGTGAGACTCATTTTATTCGGTGGTGCATTCTTACGATGCACCAGCGAAGTCAAGAAAGACGCAGAACACGATAAGTTCACGGTATACCGAGAGCACACGGTAGCTTCTGATGCGCTAGGTCAGTCTTAAGTGAAGTCTATAAATAGACTCGTTAAGACTGAAGTCAGAACACGGAAAAACCCTAGCCGTTCCAAAGATCATGACTTGCATCGTGGATGGTTAAAGACGTCGCCTAGCACCGTGACGAGACCGCTCCCATTCGAAGGTCGCTCGTGGACTATGTAGAGGCGTTGTTTTACGTGCGGCGCTCGTGCTCGATTCCAATTTTAAATGCGCAAACGATCTGCGCTACAAGAGGTAATTCATATAACCCTGAGTCATGACCATTCGCAAGGATCCATGGAAGGGAAAGTTTAAATTTCCGCTGCGTTTTTAAACTCTGTTATTGCGTTATTTCCCTACAAGTCTTCCATCATGGCATCCATCACTTTGGACTCGACCTTAAAGATTTCTAGCCGACCCAAAAGGTCTTCGAGTACCTGTGGTGCCCTATTCATTAGTCGCCTGCGCATTAGGCCGTGGCTCGGCCTGAGATCTTAGCTTGAATCCCTCATTAGTAAGGTTGCATGCTCTCCAGGCACCTTCTTCATAATCCTCTGGGATGGCAGTATGACCTAGGTGTGGGGAATAGAATAAGGCTTCTAGCATCTTTACTTTAGCCGAAAAAGGATTCTTATGCCTTGTTGTCTCAACATTGTCTCCAACCCAAAACATAAGCTTCTGATGAAGTGTGGAAGGAACACACTGACTTGTATGAATCCAATCCCTTCCCAGGATTACGCTATAGGAAGGTTTGCCTTCAACAACAAAGAAAGCTGTTTGGGTGGTTTTGGGGCCTACCGTAACTTCGGCTATCAAGACTCCAAGTGCTCTGGAAGGTTCCCCCAGGAAATTAGACATTTTCATATTGGTAGGGACTAGGTCCTCAAGACTTTTTCCAAGTTTCCTCATGGTCGTCACAGGCATGACATTTAGCACAGCCCCTCCATCCACGAAAACTCTTCCAAAGATCTTCCCGTTGATATAGGCCTTGATATAAAGGGTCTTCAGATGTTTCACCATTTCTTCTGTAGGTTTCTCAAACACTACCTTGGTAACCTCATCAGCTGGTGTATCAGCTAACGTGGCCCATTCTGTCTCCTCAGCAAACACGTCTCCTTCCAAACCTCCTGGTTGTGAGTTGTTTGCCCAAAACTCTTCCGGGAATAAGCTAATAGCCTCTATCTCATCCAGTAAGCCATCAGCTTCTTCATTGAACAGGAGATCCAACAAAGAATCTTCCATGATATCGTCCTGCTCCCAATACTTCTCTGGGATTACTGAACCTTCTATAGTGATTGCCTCTTCGCCTACGTCGACTGAGGCGATAAGACCCTCTGCTTGAGAGAGCAGGTTCTGTTCAGTAATCGGCTCTATACTTTCGGGCACTTCCTCTTTCCCGGCTTTCTCGGCCTCGGCTTTGGGAAGGCCTTATCGATGCTTCATTCCACGGTTTCTAAGGGAATCTCGCTTTTTGCCTGTTCTTTACATTGGCTATCATCTGCGAGTTTGTTTCATCTTACGGATAGACCTCATTCTCTGCATCCTTCTCTTTTGGGTTCTTGATAGCACGGCTGGTACTGCCTTTTTATCTTTGGCATACTTATTCAAGAACCAGTGCCCTTCTTTGACGTTAGCCGGAGGTTTTAACATTCTCTGAGTCCTCAACTTCTCATCATCCCTTACTGTTATTTTCAAGGAAGATATGCCTCCTTCTACAGTGAACTCGGCTACCCTTCTTTTATCTTTGGGGACAGGTTCCTCATCCACCTTGGGCAAAGATAGCCTACCACTTTCTCCGAGGGTTAGCCAATCTTGCCCCCCAGTTTTAACAATGGGTGCCTTACTCTTCTCCTTGTCAGGTTTCCCTGTTAGGGCCTGGCCATGTGTAATGTACTGTTTTACTAATTCCTGGGTGAGCCTACCTGGTTTAAGTGGCTTGCCCCCTGCCTATGTCCTACCTCTGGTTGGGGTTTTCCCAATCTGTCAAAGACAGAAATCCTGGCAGCCTGAGGTTTCAGTCGATCAATAAGGGTTGATTCGGCTGATCCCTTTTTTGGCCTCCAGACTTGTTGTACAGATATCCTGTGCTTGTGGCTGGGTCCTTCGTCATCGACTCCATGAGAATGAGACCATGCTTATCCCAAGGGGCAGGGAATGGATCAGTATCCACTGTCATTTCAGCGATTCCTTTGTCCGCAAGCTTGAACCTCCCCTCTTTTATCTCCTTCTGAATGGCCTTCCTGAAAACCATGCAATTTAGAGTCGCATGATTATAAGAGTTGTGCCACTTGCAGTATTTCTTATCTTTTAACTCCTCAGTAGGTGGGATCTTGTGCCCGTCCGGTAGAATCTGCCTATCCTTAAGCAAGTAGTCAAAGATCTGGTCTGCCTTGGAGATATCAAAGGAGTATTCGGTCTTGCCGTCTCCTGAACTTGGTTCCTTTCCTTTGGTAGCTCTTAGGGCAGGGCAGTTATAACCTTTACCCTTCACTATTTCAGCTGCCATGATGTCCACCGTGGAATCGGCTGAATCATCATCGCAGTCTTCAGTTTCTACAATGGACACCAACTGTGGACCTCTTTCTCTACTGGCTCGCTTCTTTTCCTTCTCCTGGATAAACTGCTCAATGCGTATAGCCCTTGAGACCAATTAGTTTAGGTCAGTGCAAGCTTGGCCTACTAGTTTTTCCTTGAGTTGAGGATGCATCTCGCTAATGGCCATGGTGCGCATATTACATCTCAGGGAATTGCACTGAACATTTCCCAGCCATTTTCCTGAACCTTTCCACAAAATCAGCAGCCGATTCATCTACCTGTTGTCTCAGGTTCATGAGGTCAGCCGCCGTGACTTCGGGTTGGGGCCAGTAGAATCTGTCATGAAAGCACCTCTCCATATCTGACCATGTTTGTATGGAATTAGGTGGTAAAGAGGAATACCACGTAAATGCAGTCCCGGTAAGTGACAAGGGGAACAGCTGCAACTTGTGAAATTCATTCTGGTTCCCTTCACCACATTGGGCAGTGAACCTGCCTACATGCTCCATAGTTGATTTGCCATCCTCCCCGGAGAAAGTAGCGAAATCTAGAGTCTTATACCCTTTGGGCAGAGGTACCAATCTATCCACCCACTCAGGGTATGGTTTCCTATAGATTGGACGATCCAAAGGCTTCAGCTGCACACCAAAGTATTTTTTGATGGTGTCTGCAATGATGACTGGGTCTAGCAGCTGTGAACCCCCTGACCTCACTTCTCCCAAGTTAGGAGCAGCCGTTTGTGGTTGTTGTCTCCAAGTTGGGGGATGTGCCTGGGATACTTGTTCTGGAGGATTGGGGTAGCCTGGTTGATTAAACGATTGAGGTGGGTAAACCCCCCATGGCTGCTCCATGTTCCCTTCACCAGGTGCCCTGTATTGAGTTCCAGGAACACTTGTGTTAAATGGTAGAGGTGGGATCTGTCCCCATGACCGCTCCGCCATCAAACCAGGTGCCCTTGGAGGAGTTGACCCCATTTGAGCTCCTGCAGACCCTTCAGGATAGGATGGAAAGACTGGAAGATTAGCCGTCTGAGTTGAACATTGTTATATGATCGCCGACTGCATATCCCCAGGTGGTCTTGTACCACCCATTCTGAGCCAAGAGTTTGCTCCCAAAGGTTTTGTGGGTTAGTCGCTGCCGACAAAGAAACCATAAGGCTAAGCACATGGCATAGCTTGCGGCATACCAATCGGTCCCACTGCATCCGGTGGCCTCCTAGCCATCTGCACCTGTCCAAAATGAAGATTAGCCTGGTTAGTCATGTCATTCGCCACCTGTTGACCTCCAGTGTTCAACATGGAAAAAGCACCATGTTGGGAATTACTTGGATTAAAAGGTACCTATACTATATTCGGCTGAACCTGAGTAGGTCCTGCTTGAATGTAGGTAAATTTGGACTTCTTTGTGCACTGCCGAGTCATGTTAATTTGAACCTGATTCGGTCCTACCTAAGCTGCACTCGGCTGGGTAACGAGTCCTGCCTGGGTGGGGTACCCCACTTGCGTTGGGATAGCAGAATTGATAGAGCTTTCACTTGCGGGAGCCCTCTTAGCCTCTATCTCCCTGGCTTGCTGCACTTCGTTATGTACCATGGGTTTCACAATATCGGCCAATTGTTGTGACACTTGGTACATGATATCATTGATTCCCAAATCGAGCTGTTGGCGTATAAACGAAGTGGTCATCACCACCGGGGTCTCATTGGGCTCGTTGGGTTGAGTTTCAGCTCCTATTTCCACTTGTATTTGCTCTGCTGGTGGAACATTGCTTCCACGGGATGGGCTTCCTTCAATCGGTCTCCTGGGATTGCTTTTTGTAGTCATATTGTTCAAACTTTTGCCCGAACGCAAGTGCATACGCCAATGGTAATCCTGACCTGGGGATTCGAACGTGTTGATTCGTTCACCTTTGGTCCCACTGGGCGTGCCAATTTTGTTGTATGGAATACCAATTAGCCGCAGATCGGCTGAATTCCAAAACGGTGATTCCCTTTTCTTCAAGCGATTACGCCAAGGAAGGAACTCTGTTCCTTAGCTATGGGTCCCTTAACTCACTCCAGAAAGGTTTAAGTCGATGAACTAAGATAAAAACTGGGACATAAAGGTAAACATAAATGCGACTGAATAAAAACTTGAACGAAAAATAAGTTGTTTGATTGATTGATGTCCTTAAAATTATTTACAACTTGGGTATTTATAGTAACAACTAAGAACTACCCCTATTTGCCACGTTCAGCTGGCTAACATTGATAAACTCCTAGTTGTGATTATTGGTGAGTAGTGCCATATTCCACTAACCACGATCCTAAAATCTAGGCGCCACTTCACATCATGGCCACGTCTCAACCAACGTCTGTTTGGCGTGGATCTTATCCTTCGTTCTCGCTCAGCTCCTAAAAACTTGGAGATAATTCTGAATTTGATTAATTTTGAATTTAAATTAATTCAAAATCAATCTCCATAACTTTCAACTCATGGAGCAATTCAAGAATCTGACCCAGTGAATGACTTCACGCTAGCCCAATAGGCCCAATACTTCATATTAATCCAATAAGCCTAAGGCCCTTGCCTAGCTCTTGGTTTCTTGCTTTTGGTTTTATTAGCTGCAAATTCGGCTGTGTGCAATTCGGCTGACGCCCAATCGGCTATTTGATCCATTCGGCTGTGCTGACTTTGGCTAAATCTAAGGAATATTTTTAGGTGTAAACAGATGCATATATCTTTATTTATTTATTTTATTTTAACGCTTTACTCTACCATACTTTGGTAATTAATTTTTTGCATATTATATTTAAGTGAATGTGGATTGTTGAATTATTTGTGATATGTCAACGTAAAAAAAAGTTTATTTTAGTTATGATTTTATTCATAAGTTTCTAATTTTTAAAAATTATAAATGCTCATATGTGTTTCTCTGTGCGTGATTTCACCATAAGAGAGTTAACCTCAATCTTGTTTTAGTTCTACCCGACTTTAGTGGACCTTGTATAGTGTATTATATTAAAGTTTAAAGTACAAAGTTGTGCGACTTTGATTAAAACCCGTAGCTTTTGCTTGGAAAGTTTTAGAACACTGTCTTTGTGAAACCCGATGTGGAATGCTTAGTGATGGTAAGGTTTTGAACTACCCATATGATCAGATAGATTTGAGTGTGATGTAGTATAAGCTTATGAGAATTGGAAGAAAGTATGCTTTCTAGTTGTAGTATGATGTAGGAAAGATCCGACATATTGATTGGTGTCTAAAAAGGAACCCTTGCCATTTTTTCAACTATGATGGTTAGAAAGGTTGTTTTGACTGAGGAATTAGGAATTTGATTCTAAGGTCAAGAAGTGATTCCTAAGATATTAAACGTTAACGTTGTTTATCTGTAGTGGTTGTTGCAGTTTTGTAGTCGTAATATGGATGGCGTTTTAGTATCCTTAGCTTAATGAATTGATTATAGTACGGACATTAGTGCCACTAGTGCAAAATACACCTAAAAAATATATTTATAACGCCGGTTTTGGAGATAACCAGCATAACATATAACGCGGTGACATTTTTGAAATTAACTGCGTATCTTTTAGCGCCGGTTTTTTTATAAAACCGGCGTTATAAGTGACAAGGTAAAAGACGTGGAACCTATGGCGTCGGTTTTTTCAAAAACCGCAGTCGTATGTAGCACCTATGGCGTCGGTTGTTTAAATAACCGCGGTCGTACCCTACGGCACCGGTTTTATTAAAAGGCCGTGGTCATATCTTAATACCTATGGCGCCGGTTTTTTGTAAAAAACCGCGGCCGTATCCTTGTATCTTAAAAAAACTAATTTTCTCTGACCCTAATACTCATTCACAGCCTCTGTTACCTTCAACACTTCGCCTCGGTTTCATTCAACACTTCGTTTCTGAAACTCATTCGCCCTCCTCCGCCGTTCCTTCCTTCCTCGTCGTTCTCACAGCCTCTGTCTTCTCTTCCCGTTCCTCGTCGTTCCTTCCTCCTCGTCGTTTCTCCACTGCGGGTTTGGGGCTTTGTGAAGCAAGCCTCTGCTGCTTCCAACGCTTCCGCACTCGCTTCCGTCATTGTCGAAGCCACTTCCCACCCTTCGCTCTTCGCTTTCTCCGAGATTCTCGCCCTCCCCAATGTTCTTCAGGTTCCTTTATCCTCACTCTCCCTCTCCCTCTGAGCTTCATTCCTTTTTTCCCCTAATTTTTTATTTTAGCTTTTCCTGATTTCTTTCTGTCTTTGTTGTTGTGGTTGTTATTATTATTATTATTATTATTATTATTATTATTCATACATAGTGTTTTTTATTCTTCATATATGTATCTCATGGGGTTCGGGTTCGTTGTGATTATGAATGAGTTTGTGTGCTGTAAAAACGATAGTGTTTTATGGTAGCCATTTTTTTAGTGACTACCTTTTTTTAATTATATTTTATAGTGCATTATTTTGTGTAATCAAATTTTGATGTGATACTTGAGCTTTTAAGTAACATGAGAACTCTGTTTTTGCCAATTCATTTTGTGAACTAGTTCTGATATGGTTGCTGTAATTTTGTTGATTTTATGATTTTTTTGGCAGCTTGAAGCAACTGAGAATTCTGTCCACCTTGATATGCTTCGGTTGTTTGCGCATGGAACATGGAGTGATTACAAGAGTAAGCCTATCGATTCACCTTTCTGTTCGTTTTATTCTTCCTGCAGTTTTGTCTGGTGGGTATTTTTCTGGCTTCATTGAATGTTTTTCTTTTCTAAAAGTATAATGTTATCTTAACAAATGTTGTAGGAACCATCTGTTACTATAAAATAAAATATGCATGGTGATTCATGAATTTTGAATTCATTCTTAATGCAATTCCTGGATGATAATGTCTAGTAAGTTGTAACCTCTGTAAAGGTGGTTGTAGAAGAGGATGTATATGTATCACAAACTATGAAATAACTAAATCGAATTTCTAGATTTTCCAAGCAATGTTAGGACTCTGTAATTTTCCTTTTGAAGTATGCCACTCACTTCGAAGGAATCAAATTTGACATTCTTAAAGCTTCTCATAGTTATGGTTAGTATGAAGGACTTACTGTACATGTGACTTATGATAAGGTATGCATGCCCACATAGAAGCATAATTTTTATTTTGTTGCTAACAATCATGTCCTGCTATTTTTGAACCCCATTAGGTGTGTCTTGGAAGTAAGAATTCACTCTCTCTAACAATCATGTCTTGGAAGTAAGAACCCACATGCTGACCGTCTTCCACAATTGATTCCTGACCAGACCCTCAAGCTTAAGCAACTTACAGTTCTTACACTGGCCGAGGCATACAAGGTATTACCTATTAATCCAAAGTTATTGGCTATGTTGTTTTGTTGTTTTTGCTTGACTTAGTGTTGGGGGTATTTCCTAACTATTAATCTGAGACTCACCAGGAGGTGGCCTGCTTGTCTTTTATTGGTACAAGTTTTGTTATGAGTAAAAGTTGATTGATATTTCTTGAGCTTTATCTTAATTACTTATTTTATTAATGTGAGACTCACCTCTTTTATTGGTACAATCAAATGATTGAACAAATTTTTAATTTTGAACAGTTCTTGTTTAGCTCAACGAGTTGACATTAGTGAAGTTGTTGAAAGCATGATGTCCTTCAATACCAGTTACAAGGATACAGGTCTTTTTGGCGTGATATATGTTGTGCATCAAGGGAAATGGAAGATTTTTTTGTACTTGATGTTTTTATTGGTATCCCATTTACTTGTTGCAATTTATTATACATTTCCTCCTTTGATTTTATTGTAGCAAAGCTTATGAATAATATATTTGTTGTGCATTTCCTTCCAAACAAACCCTTGCTTTCTAAGATAGAGTTCAAAGGCACACTTCAATGTTAAATTTCATTTGGTGAATTTCTATGTTAAATAAGCTTTAATTTAAGTTTGTATTTGCAGACTTAACAAATATGAACCTCAAGCCCTTTGTAATCAATCGTATCACTGATTGAAATTGATTGATTAATCTTTAAGGTTTCAATTTCTAAAAAATACGTCCCATAATATACCCTTGTTAGTAAAAATTACAGCTTCCAATGGATTATATGCTCGTTGTCATCGACTCATCGTTATTGGAATCAAATGTCTATAATACCCACAAAAGAAAGGGATATGAATGCTACAATATTGGTATCAACCAGAAACCCTGTATTTCAAAAAAAAATTAAAAAAATACTTATGGCGCCGGTTTTCCATAAAACCGCGGTAAAAACATACATATGGCGCCGGTTTTTCATAAAACCGCGGTTAAAACTCACTTATGGCGCCGGTTTTTAAAAAAACCGCGGTTAAAGGTGACATACGGTGCCGGTTTTTTGAAAAAACCGCGGTTAAAACGTTTTTTCGTTTTTTCAAATTTTTTTGCCTTTTTTCAAAGAGACATACGGCGCCGGTTTTTTAAAAAACCGCGGTTAAAGGTAACATACGGCGCCGGTTTTTTAAAAAAACCGCGGTTAAAACTTTTTTTTTAATTTTTTTTCTTTTTACGACAGGATTTAACGCCAGTTTTGTTAAAAACCGCGATTAAAACTAACTTTTAACCGCGGTTTAAAAACCGGCGTTATAAGTTTACACTTACAACGTCGAAAGCATAGACGCCGGATTGAAAACCGGCGTTAAAAGTCTAAAAAAACCGCGATTAAAGGTGGTTTTTGCACTAGTGTGCTTGTCTCGATATGTTACTTAGTACATCAGAAAGTCAAGTTGGAATTTCCGGAATCCCTAAACCTTTGAAAGGATTAATTAAAAAATTTGATTCACTTTGTTACTAGAGATTGCCGTAAATTTTGAGGACGAAATTTTTGTTTGGAGGAGAATGTTGTAATAGACCAATTTTCGCATTAATATATATGTGTGTGCCAATAAATTGCTGTGATAATTTTGTATATGTGATAAATTTAGAAATTAGTGTAATTTATTGGCATTTTATTATTTTATTATTTTTATTTTTTATAAAATATTAGTCTTGAAATATTTTTAGTATTTTGAATATAATATTTTGTCTAAATTAGGAGTGTTAAAATGAGTTTATAAATTAAAAAGGGTTTAAAAATGTAAAAATATAGAATTTCCAAGCTTTACTTATTGCATTCCCATGTTTTCCTCGTTACAGCCCCTATTTTCTTTCCAAATATGCTAGCAGCACCACGTGATTTTACTTGGTACACCCCCATCTGCATAAATCAAATTCGGGGGTTCTTCTTCTTCCTTGCGAATGTGCAGTGTCGTTTCATAATAGTGAAACCTCTCACTCTCTCTCTCTCTCTGAGTTCTCCCTCCATTAGGTGTGACGCACCACCAAAGTTCATACACCTACACAAAATCACCCGTCGGACTCATTTTAAGCCTTATCTTAGTCATCCGAGACTGAAACCGCTCCGTATTTCCTCATTGGATGGACTGTTTTTGAGTTTTTCCACGGTGGCCATTTGGGAAAATTGATACCATTTTTTGACTTCTCACGACGAGACCTTCGAAACCCACTAGTTGGTTTGTCGTTACATCGACGTCGGACCCGTCGTAACTCCGTCGCCACCGTTAGGTACGTTTTCCGACCACCGCAGTGTCATTTGGAGAAACGGAGACCATTTTTAGACTCAGTGAAAAGTACTTTACTTATCACACCAAACAAATGTTTGTTTCTTTATAGTTGATGTTGGACCCCCTCATAACTTCGTTGTCTCGATTAGGCGTTTCTCAGCGACTCTTTTTTCCGTCCTTTTGGATCCATTTTGTACCTAATTTTCCTTATAACTATTTGACAATGATTTTTGTACTCCTTACATTTTTACAGTCGCGTTTCGTTTGCTCCGCAAACCCATCATTAAATATTATTATTTTGGGCTCGTTTGTTGTGTAAACTGCTCAGTTTTCCTGCTGTAATTGAATTTTTCCATTCCCTTATGTTGTACGAGATTTTCAAACCAAGTAAAGGGGAATAAATCTGTTACTGGTTGTTTATGTGGATTTGGACGAACGAGGATTACCCTTAATCCCCTAGATTGTCTCGGAAAGCACGAGTGTGCAATCCGTCGTATGAGGGAGTATTTAAATTAATTTAAATCCTGCAATTTGGTTGTTGCATGATGTCGGGGGCTGTGAAACCCATCGTTAAAACTTGCTCACCGAAGTATAACATGCCTGAGTATTTTATATTGATTTTTTTTACATATTTTTAGGCAAGTTGAAAGTGTGAAATATGTAATATGATGTTTTGAATAGTGTGTGACTATTTGTGATGGAAAAGCATGCGTTTGTAATGGTGGTATGTGAATTGAAGTAATTGCATGCTACTTGCTGCGATGAAATGCATATTTGTGGTTGTTGCTCATGTTTAGTATGGTTTGAACATGAGTATTATTATGTGACTTTGGCTTGATTATGATGTTTGTGTCTGAAATAAACTAGAGATTCAATAGAATAATTAGGACTTGTAAGAATGGTTAAATGGTTTAAAATAAGGAATAGCCTAACATGCGAATTGAAGCTTTGGGGCATTTTTAGGCTTGATTTGCAAGTGGTCTATTTGTCAAAGTTGTGACGGATTATATAGGACCTAAAACAGATTTGTAACATTAGATTTAGGACTAATTTGAGTGTCTAGATGAGTTAGAATGATTAAGAATAAGGTAAGTGGTGATCTAGGCATTTCGAGGTGTTTTTAGCTTGCATTGTGAGTGACAATTTAGAAGGAATGATGATAGTAATGAGTGACTTAAAACAAAAATTTGATATTGGTTTTAGAGTCTCGTTGAGTGCCTAAGTGGTTGATAAAGTTTACGAAAAATCTAAGAAATGACATTGTGTGTTTTGTGTGTTTGGGATAATGAAAATAATGTTTGAGATCATGAACTGAGGACTCAACTATGATATCAGTTTCTCTTGAGTGAGTTATCGTTTTTAGATCATAATAATGAAAAAAAACATGTTTGGGATGATATGATTAATCTAGGAATAAAAGGATTTGACTGAATTGTGAAATTACACAGAAAGCCGCACCTCTAGGAAAACATGGCCCTTGTGAATCGATTAACGTTTCTCTACATGCATGAATCGATTCATGTATTGGTGTGAATCTATTGTTAGATCGAAATGTGAAATTACGCCTGACACTCTTAGGTTTTTTATGATAATTAACAAAGACATCAGAAACATGATGAACAATTAATCTTATGAGTATTTAACAAGTTTGTTAAGTGTGCAGGAAAACTTATTGAATCCAATTAAATATATTAACAAAAAAAACAACATGAAGTCATTTGAAGATCAACAAAGCATCGTCTGAAGTTGAACAAAGCAACGTCTGAATTTCAACTGAAGAAATAAAGGCTTGTCTGACGTCGACAATAACATATCAGACAACATTGCATCAGAAGCAATACTTTAACTATTACGTCTGACTTTGAAGATCGCACGAAGACCTAATTCGAAATCAATACACTAAATAGTAGTGTCTGAATTTGTTCTAGATGAACATGAAGAGCTAGTTCAAAATCAGTACACTAAATGGTAGTTTCTTAATTTGTTATAAATGAGTATGAGGACCTAGTTCAGGATCAAAACACTAAATGATAGTGTCTGAACTAGATAATCAAGATACATTAAAGATGATGTAACAAGAAGATTCAACGTCAACAAACATAAAGTCCTAGTTAAGAATCAGAACACTAAATGGTAGTGTCTGAACTAGAAAATCAAGATACGTCAAAGATGATGTAACAAGAAGAATCAACAACAAAAATCAACCTGAAGTCAACAACAAAGAAGACCTCAAGATCAACAATAATCAACCTGAAGACAACAAAAAAAAGATCTCCACTTCAACAAATCAACCCGAGAATCTCTATATTGCTCAAAGATTAGTATCAGGGAACAAACACCATTGATGGTTTCTGATACAGAGCAATGTCTGACTAGGGAAGTCAAGACAAGCGAAGTCGCTCGAACTCAAGTAGAAGATATATATCCATCAAGGGATTACAAAGACGGAAAACAAAGAAGCTATTGAAGATATACAGACATATATGGAAATGTCTGATGAAGTCACCATTTGAAGAAGTCTTAGTGGTACAAGAATATTCAAGAATCCTTGTCTGTCTGTTTGACATAAAAAAGTTATCATTCACGTATCTGGTATAAGCTTACAACAAGAAGACAAACTTGTGTCTGACTAATTACTCAGAACAGTGACTGTACTACTATCTGATAAAAGGAAAGAACAATTGTCTGTCTTCCATAATTGAAGACCAGGAAGACTTATAACATGACAAAGGGCAAAAGGAACTTACATTCAAATATTGCCAAATGTCATGGGATAGCCGTTGGAGAGCAAAACTATTTTTCTGTACAAAGACAGTTATTTAAAGCGTGTCAGTATGAAAAGCACTACAGGACAAAACAACGGACATATTTCTCAGAGAAATATATCCCAAGTTTTATCGATAAAATTTTAAATTACTGAAGACTATAAAAACTGAGGATCTCAACTGAAACGATAGCTGATGCTGCTGCCGCTGGCAAGTGCAAGTTTTGCAAAGCTGAAGAGATGTTGAACTTAATGAAAAAGCTATAGCTGGAAAGCTGCGAGAGAACAACCGAAGAAATGAAAGGAAAAAGGTTTGTGAATTAGCGTAGCTGAAGAATAACCTTAGAGTTGAGAATCAAAAAAGGATAAAAGATTATTGGTACAGAATATACACATCCTCTCGTTAAGAGTCATCATCATCAAGGAATCAATGGTTCCCGAAGAATCAATTCAAGATGTTTAAGCTCAAGCTCAGAAGACCCTCACAACCAAAAGAAGAAGCTGAAACTGATTTCATTTCCGCTCTTAGAGTGTTTTTAGCTTAGGACACAGAGCGTAATTGTAAATCCGCTTATTTTAAGAGTTAAGTGTAAACACGAGCAAAATTTGTACAAATCTACTCAGTAGAAGTGAGAAAAATATACTCGTAATGGACACTCTTTCAGTTTGAAAGTGGTTGACTACAACCTTTGTAAAGGGATGGGTTTGCTACCCTTAACAACAGGGATTGCCGCCCGAAAGGCTGTTTTCCTTAGAAGCATAATAGTCTATGTATGCTTGCTAGGATTCTTGGTACATAGCCAGGTCGGCATAATTATGTACACAAGGGATGGTCAGGTAGGTCCTTTCTTAGGAGTCGCAGAGATATTGTGGCTGTCTAAGAGGATTTGGGTATAGCCAGGTTAGCAATAGATACTCAAAAGATTATTGTATTCAGGTTGATTATAGTGGAAAAAAATCTTTTTGTAACGAAGGAACTTGAGGTAGCTATCAGTTGGATAGTGAACCTGTATAAATCTTTGTGTGTACTTTACTTTTCTGCATATTTGTTTTTTAATTAACTGTCTGTTTTCTTTATGAGTCTGTTTCCACTGAGTAAACTCGTTTTTACTTTTATCGTTTACGTTTTTATTCTTGTGTTTAGAATTAGGCAAAATGTATAAGTAAACCTCTAGATCAACAACCTGACATCTAGTTGAATTCAGTACTTTCTACTTATGCAAATTGTATTTGAAAAATACTAATCTAAGTATGGTTTAAATCAAAGTGCAATAAGTAGTATGCAAAATGGATTTGCTTAAAATACAGTTTCGTATGTGTTAAAACGGTTTATACAACCTTCAGATGCAAAGTCTGTTTGCGTTAGGTTAGCATTTGATTGACTTAGTCGTTCCGCACTCAGTTCATACAATTCAATGTTTGAACTGTTCAGCGTATGTGTTTTAAACAATGATTTGCAAAAAGATTTTAGAAACACAATTCAAGTCCTCTCCTTCTTGTGTTTTTCTAGTACTTTCTGGTACTTCATCGATTCATGGCTTTCAATTTTGATAATTTGGTTCTTTCTTGTGTCTTTTGGTGCTGTTTGAGGATAGGTAAATCCTACACACTTAATGTATGAGCTAAATAACTTAAGATTGATAAAAGTACCTTAGGATTATGAAGGTTTAAATTTGACGACTTACGTGAAAGCACTGAATTGTGATGATTATGATATGCAGTTGATTGATACCACTTGATTGTTTTACTGATGTCATGAGAACTATCACCATGCCAAGGGAGAAGCTCGGACATTGTTATGTGACCTATGTCGAACCAAGCGAGAATGCGCTCAGAGGAGTGACCTAGTTGCGTGATACGAGAATCAGCATAACAAGGGATGAGCAACCTAGGATAAGGAGGGCAAACATAATATTTGATTAGAGGAAGTGGGAGTGTTGTCTGAAAATTTTTGAGGTGTATTGTGCTTAAAAGGAACATATGTGCAGAATTTTGATACCCAACCAATTAACTCTAGTCCCAATTACTAGTTACACCACTCTTATTTACTATCCTTTAATCCTGACAACTCATACGATGGAATAAACTACCAAGTGAGTAATGCATACTAAATCATGAACAACAAATCATATAAATAATAATAATAATCATCATAATGAAGAATTACTAAGGAGTTGGGGTATTACACCTTTTGTAATAGAATGACCACCCTCTCGTGCTACCAATCTGTCACTCATAGGAATATCTACCACCCCCCAAAGTGATATTTCTTTCGCCTCCCACAAGAATTCGAACCCATGACCTAGGGCTTAAGTACATGAAAACATCCTTGTGGTGAAACCACTGTCTTATGTTTGGTGTAGACCAGTGGCTCACAGTCTTTTAGTTTATGTAATTGTTAGGTATGGACCACTGTCTTATGTTTTATTTTGATGGGATATTTGTACGACTCAGATAGGTGACATTGGTTCAGGTTTATTATCTTCTTACATTTGTATCTTACAATTTGCGAACCATTGAGTTGGATTCTATGTTTTGAAAATGCGATAAGGCTTGTTTATGCCTAAGTTTAAATCTGATCGAGGTATTTCAGTAAATGATGTATTGTTTCCACAACGTCAATTTGGTATTTTTAATCTGTGTGAAAGGTTTTTGAAAACTCTTTATTTTACGACGTTTAAAACCTTTTATAATTATAATTATTATTATATTAAATAATTATCTTGGGGTTAAGGGTTTCACAACGTTCACACACAATCTCTGAAAAGTTTCAAGCAATGGAGACATCACTTTTGGTGAACCCGCTAGCATTAAAGGCCACCCAGGTGGTGGACCAGAGAAGATTTCCAAGGAGAAATCATCACTTCTAGTGTCAAACTGTCCAATTATAACCATAAATAAGCAACAAAAGAAATAAATTCAAAAAAGGAAGGAGTGGAGGTTTACCATTTGCGAAGAAGTATAATAAACGAAAATGGCGTCAAGAAGAAGAAGACTGCAGAACTTTAGAGAAACAAAGAAAGAGAGGTAAGTGTAAAAAGGAGAAAGGGATAAAACCCCCTTTTATAGGAAGGAGAATGGTGTCAAAGAGTAAAAGCATCACAGGCCGTAGTGACGCCATATGAACCGACACAGGAAACAAAGAGTGTGTGCAAATTGTGAAGTGGCATGTGGCCATCAGAAATTTAAATTAGGACAACATGACATCTATTTAACTGCCAAGGAAGTGGAAAGTCTTTTCATTACTCATACAAACACACTTTAAATCACTCATCAACTAATATAGTATGTCGAGTAAATCGTGTTAAAACATGCTATATACGGCTAGAGCACGTAACATTGAAGTTGGCTTTACTCTTAATTCACAATGCGATACATAAGACATAATGACATAGAAATGGCAACATTTTATTCCTAGTGACAGAGAAACAAAAACAAAACTGCACTTTTATTCACTCTTAGAGATTAAAAACATGGGAAAGTCACTGCAAGAGATAGATACAAAAGAAAGTCTAAATCATAGGTCCAAACGTGAATCCCAGAATTTGCCGAAGCCCTTCTTTAGTGGCGAGTGCTTTATATCCACCACTGCCAAAGGAAGGAGAAGTTCGCGTACAGGTTAATTCTAGGAAACTGACCAACTTGCACAAAATCAAGATGTGCGCGATGCAATACTCTTTGTCGTCTGTGGTTTCAGAGTTTATCATGTACAACATTTGCACGCATCAGTTATCCACCAAGGGCTCCCCTGAAAGTAATCTATTCCCTCCCCTAACATTGAAAGAAGTCTCTGAAACAAGGATCTGGTCGCCCTACCCCTTGCATATCATCGACACATGAGCCTAATATATTCCTTCCTAGAAAAAGGATTCTCCATCCAGAAGAGAATGTCCGTCTTGTTTAGGTGAGGAGGCTTGAATGATTAGGATAACCCAAAAGTTTTGAAGGGTAGATAACCCATAACAAGTTTGACGTAGTTCATTTTTTACGCCTCATTTTTCTTGTTGAAGACATAGGGAAGAATGGATCCTTTAGGTTATCCTATGTGTTCAACAAAGAGAGAATAATGCAACAAGACATGATAGAACCATGAGAAGAAAAGGAAACAATTGTGAGGTGGAAGGAGAGATACCAACGTCTTTTATAGGCGCAAGCGACGGGAGGAATGCTTATGTATAGGATTAAATTGCATTAACTATCACGCATTTAGAATGCCAAGGGATCAACCAATAAGAATCAAGATGATCAATTTTGTAAGAAACGCTTTGTCACCCATCATACGACTAACTTTGGATGGATTCACATGACATCTTAAGCCTCAAACGCCACATAAATTTCAACGCCGAGCCGGGGTCAACTGACCCGGGGTAATAAACCTCAGGTCAGGTCAAGTACCTGAATCCTAGCCCATCGTTAAATGGGTTGAGATCCTCCGCTAACCTAGGCCCCCTACCATTATGTTTAGTAGTGAGAAGAACTTGTGAAGGAGAAAAAGGTGAGGTGAGAAACATAGTAGCTTTGTAGTTTTATTTGGTATAAGAGAAAGAGAAGAGAGGGAAGTGTATTTAACTTTTGAAAATACACAAATATCCTTATCTAAAAAAACTAATATAGAATTTTACATTATTAAATTATAAATTTAATTTAAGTACATTTTTATTATAATTTAATAAAATTAATTGGGTAATTAAATATTATTTATTTTTTAATTTTAATTAAAAATTTACACTTACAATAAATAGAATACGACAACAATGTTACATGGAAAAAGTGTTATTGTACGGGAATAAAAAAATAATGTTCATTTCACTACACTTTCGAACAATGAAAGAAGGGTAAAAACATAAATAAAAAAAGGGAAAAAAGCTTCTCTTCCTACATTTCTTCGCACATCAGCAAAGAAGAAAAAAGGCATGAGACCCACATATTCTGGTCTCTCTTCTCTAATTCACCGATGAACCAAACGACCGAAGATTCCCAATTTTCATGTATCTCTCTCGCGGCTTCTTCTCTCGCACGCATTTATCTTAAAGCAAACAGATCATACATGCTCGCCCTTCCAGAATCTTCTCACCTCCCCAGTCATCATCTCTATCTATATTATACGTTAGGGGTCGGCCCTAAGGGATATGTGCCTAATTATCATCCCCTCATCCCAGTTGTACATGGGAAAATTGAGGCTCTATCCAATGGTCATCCAGGGAACAACCCTAGTAGTGGAGGATGCGCCACTAAAATCTGCAGAGCTAAGGGAGGATGCATCCTGGGTAACCGTCCCATGCATCCTACCCTCCATTCTCAATACTTAAGAAAAATGTTCATCACGATCAGATATATGCACTGTTCAGCTCTTAATCATACCATACACCCACTAACTTTGGTGTTGAAGTGGCTTTTTAAGAACTCACCCCGTTGTTTCCAACATTCATGGAGACTCGACCCATCTAAAACTGGATCTCGCCAAAATCCAAGACACTGTTATTCCCTTTTACTTTTATTAGTGAATTTGCTCCTTCTAGACTTCTTTTATAATAACAAGCTCTACTACACCGAAATCATATTTGGATAACGGTGTTCACACGTTGTTTACAGCGGGAAGCGTCATCTAAAGAAACACAGAGATTAATTAAAGCTTCATATAATATTTACACGAGGAAACATCATCTGAACCAAACCTTTAGATAATGTTTCCCCTAGGAAACATAGAAACGTTATCTAAATGCTCTATGTTTTAAATTAAAAATAAAATAAAATAAGATAAAATAAAATTTAAGAGCTTTACGATAATGTTTTCTATAATAAACATCATTTGAAGCTTTACAATAATATAAAAGAGAATTGAACACTTTCGTTGCACCCGTCGTCGTCCCACAATAAGCCTCTGCAACCGTCGTCCAAGCCGCATAATAAGTCTCTCAGTCTTCTCTGTTATCCTTTGTATCACCATTTTTTTCATTTCAGCCCTAACGTCGTCATAGTCGTCTTTGTACGTGAAAGGTAAATGATTCATTTCCTCTCAGTTTTTCCTTCTCGCTTTGTTAACGTTCATGTAATATGGTTCCATTATTTGATTTGATTAGAGACTGTGGCCAAATTTGTAGAACAAATTTAACGTGTGTCTTTAGGGTTTGCATGTTAAGGTTTTTCTTTAGTTAGACCTGATAAATAAGGCATGTGTTTTGGGTTTATCTATCTATGAACATGATTTAATTCTTACATTGTGCAGGGCAATTTGGTTTTGATGACACAAATTTAGGTCATATCCCAGAAGATGATTCATTTGATTATGATGAATATATGCAAGGTATGTGTATTGACAAAGTATATAGAACATAGAACAATATATATCAATTGATTCATTGATTCAATGACAATATAGTAGGATACATGTACTCCTGTACCCTAAAAAAATTTAAACAAAAAAATATATTTAATGAAGCAGAGGAGGACCCTAAGTATATGACTCACCATGAGTCACCCTTCTCTTCTTGGCCAGTTATTGCAAGTGTTCCTTGGCCTGAAGAGATAATTCAGGCACCAAGATAAGTGAGGTAATACTCTATTTTTTGTTTTCCTTGATCTCCATCAGGACAGATTGAGTTGGAGACGGTGGTGAGGAAGGGATGGGATACTCCCTGGAAGGACTTTCACTCCCACATCTCTCTCTAAAGTAGGCAGGCGTGAGAGCCTCAGGGTACTCATATGGGTCCTTGAAGTAGACCTTATTTTGCCTAAAAATCGAATAAAAGAGCATTCCACAGGGGATGATCCTATCATTCCTTCAGAGACAGTGTTTTAGGTACTCCATGATGAGGTATGGAAGGTTGAATGGGAAGTGAGTGAGGAGGTGGTAGATGATCGTCATTTCATCTTTTGAAAGCTCCTTCAAATATCTAATTTTAGCTTTTGTTTTGGAAAGAATGAAATGGCGGCAGCACTCTAGCAAGAACTTAGCTTTGTTGGTCAATAGATTTCGTCCCTTGCATTATGCTCAAACAAAACTTCATATACCCTTGCCATTTGGAATCCTTCCCTTTCCACCTAGCACATGCTTCTGAAAATCTCTAAACCAGTGTTTGGAGCACCAATTATGTTAGCAACAAAATCTTGCTTTACATTGGCTGGTGCTTGGTTTACCAGGGATGTGATGGACCCATCGCATTGATGTTGGCAGTTGACTAGAACTCTCTGATATCAACATAATGGACAGGCCTTTATGTATTGAAGAACTCAGTCCATCCCTGGTATTCAAGCTCCTCTGTTCTGTCTATTCCTTCGTTCTTCAACTCTTGTAGGTTAATGATCATCATAGTTGCAATGGGGCAAGATGTCATAATTTTGGAATGGTAGATCAATATTGCCTAAGTTTATAGAGAATGATAATGAAAGGTTTATTAAGAGGGAAATGTGAATGTTGTACTTTCTAGTTCTCTTGTGGTTCCTTTATGGAGAAGTGAGAAGGTAGCAAAAGAGATGAGATTAATGTTGGCAATAAATAGAATTGCTGGAGAATGTAAGAAACTGGTTGTGGAGGAAGGCGTTCAGTGGTAGTGGAGAAAGGCATCCATAGAGCAATAACTAGATACACTCTGAGAAATATGAATCATTTAGTTGTTGTTTCATATACTCTGAGTAAGTGTGTGAATGCAGGGAAAAAAATAAAAATACATGTTTGGATAATGCTTTCTTAAAAAAGCGTTATCTGAGGCATTCTTTTATAATGCTTAGTTGAGAAAGCAATATGCATCCAGATAACGCTTAATAAAGAAAGCATTATCTCGATTTTTTTTTCCGATAGCAAAAAAATTCATTAAACATATAAAACAATACATCAGCATAAGAAGTGCCACAGTTTAAAGCACAAACGGCCACCACTCCAGCCAACCTCTTTAGTGGCCTAATAACTTAAGAGATAAACATTATTTACACAAGCTCATAGATAGTCAAACATACTCTAATATTAGCGTTTTATTTCATTTTGACCTCCAGCCAATGTGGTATACTATGTATCTAATATTAGCGTTTAAATCCCCTTTGACCTCCAGCCAATCTGGTACACTATGTATCTGTCTGCCAAAACCTGTCCGCCAAAACCTTGGTTATTTGCACCTACTGAAACACCCTGTTGCAATGTCACAACAAGTAAAACCCAGGCAATAGCCCTTGGAACAACCAAGCGAAGGAGAAAAGAACCTCGAATAAGAGAAGCAAACCAGTAAATCAATTGTAGCACAATTTATATGACAACCTCTGTTGCATCCAGAGAAGAAGTTGCAATACCACTTGCTTCTTCTCTATTCAATTGTAGTGCGCCCATTAGTTAGTAAGACTCATGTCACAGCAATCTCCTTCCACCAACGCCTTGTGTGAAGCCTCTCGAATTATACCAAAGCATGTCAACGGATTTGCAAACCATTGAGTTACAAAATAATCAAAGCCTCTTATTTTTGCTTTCAGCCAGTCCTTTCAATTGAAAATGCTTTGGATTTGAACACCAGCTTATTTCGTGCTTTCCAAATTGTCCATAAACAAGCAAACCATACAATTAGTATGCGCTCCTCCTAAAGCCAGTCCCCCTCTAGCAAACTTGCAAACTGAATAAAATGCGCAGTTCCAACATTGGATAATGCAGAAAAAATGCCTAGCCATCTTAAAATTTCGTTCCATACCCCCGAGAACCTTGCACATTCAAAAAACAGATGTTCAGCAGATTCCTCCCTACCAAAACCTCACACACACTCCCCCACATCACTACCTATGATTCCCTTCTTAATTAAATTGACTTTTGTTGGGACTCTATTCTAAAGAACCCTCCATGCAAAGATAGACACCTTCAAAGGTACTGCTTTGTGCCATATCTTCTTGTTTAGCACTTCTAATTCTCGATTAATGCTATTCAACAACACTCTAAAAGTGTCCCTCACTGAGTAACAACCCGCTGACGCTTATCTCCATGACCATCTGTCTCCCACCCTCCCCCTTATCACAGACCTCTCCACATTCCTTTTTAGATCACTCAACATCTCTTCCTCCCATTGAAACAACCTCCACCTTTATGCCCAACTCGACCTCCACTCTCCACTCACCAACCTCCCGACTTCCCCCATTGTCGCCTCTTTATTTAAAGATATACTGAATAACCGATTGTATTGGCTTCTTAGCGGTCCCATTCGACCCACGGATCCTCCCAAAAATATGTCTCACTCCCATCTTCTATCTCTTTTATTAATGCATCCGAGAACCAACCTCACCTGAACCCCCATACCCCATTCTCCACTGATCTTTCAACCAAGTAGACTTTGTCCTCGCTTCCCGGCCCATCAATGGTACCCCTCACCACCCCATATTTCCTCACCAGAATTTTGAACCATAAGCCCTATTGTTCTGTTCTCATTCTCCAAAACCATTTTCCTAAAAGTGCCACGTTAAATGCTCACAAATTTTTTATATCCAACCCCCCTCTTCATGCCCTCGACACACCCTATCCCATTTAACCGAATTTACTCTCCCATTTTCCTCACACCCTCCCCATAAGAATTGTTTAAATAAAGATTCAAGTTGAGAGATAATACCTGACAGAGTCTTGAAGAAAGAAAGGAAGTAGCCCGGGAGAGCATGCAAAACTAATCGAGAAAGCATCATCTTGATTATTCATACTGATAGCGTGTCCTTAAGAAAACGTTATCGAGAGTGTCATTAAGAAGATTCGCACAGGATTTTCGTCCGCTTCTTATAAGCGTTATCTGGATTGACGCGCACATCAGATAATAGTCACTTGCATAACACTTTTACGCGTTATCGGAATTAATTTTAAGTGTTATAGAAAGAAAAATTCCGCATAGTGCTCGTTTGATTTTGATCTCGATCTCCTCAATGCACAGCTGCACTACTTTCTACTAGCATACATTCTAACAAATAATATAACCATCGATGAAAAAAGGAACAAAGGATATTGACCTGTATATATTATTAGCACTACAGAACTCGATAGCTGAATTTACATAACCTACTATTCCAATAAATTAAAGAAGGAAAAACATTGTCTAAAATGTTTAAGCATGTATTGACACATTTTTTATTTTTGTATCAAAGAAGGAACTAAACTAACTAAGAGCTAGCCCCTGTTTGATGATCTAACTGGCTGAAGAAATTCATGTGCCAGTCTCTTCTATTTTATATATGTGGAAATTAAAGGACCTAATTCAAAAGGGAGTGTATATTTGCATCTGACTCAAAATATGCTCAAAGTTATCGGTTGTCTTCTCAATTGGGTGAGTGTGCACTCCCTCGTAAGTGGTCACCACTACCCCCTCGTCTTTGGTTAGGCGTTGGACTTGCTTCTTTACATTGCACCCTTGATGAGTGCATCGGTAGTAGCTTCTGCAAATAAAAGCAATAAAACCAATTAATACGTATTCTTTGAGTCCACACTAATAACACCACGTACACTTAATTAAAACAAAGAATAATGAGAATTTAATACTGCTAAGTGGTGTAGTAATTCACTGGATGGAATATCATATGCATAATTACAGTATATTGAACACAAAGGTCAATATTATAGACGACGGCCTTTACATGCATAATGGCATCATTCAGATACAGTCATGAATTTTGAAGGAATAAAAAGATACAGTCATGAATATTAGTAAAGTAAACTTTTACCAAAAAGACAAAAGTAAAGTAAACAACAATGTTTTGACTACTTGCATCACGATCTTTAAAGAGATTGTAAACAAATTCAATTTATGTGACCACAATTGTGGTCACAACACATACAGTTTCAATATACATCTAATTAAATTTTTGAAGGTGGGTAGAGTTGGAAACGTGTGCTGCTTGGAGGACTTGAAGAATTCTGGTTTTTTGGGTCTGACTTTTTTATGTTTTTGATTTTTCCAAGCGTGTTTTTCTGGGTGTGTGATCAATTTACAGCAATGTGACTATTATGTAAGGTCTGAATTTGTGGTATGAGGCCGGTGTTTAAGTCTGCCTTGTGATGTATTCTTAGAGGACCAGGTGTATTGACTCCCATATTGGGATACTTGGATCATCTAAAGAGTATGTATTCCGTTTTTGGTCCAGCTTTCTAGCATATATGATAATGTTGGCTCTTTGCAACCCTTTATAAAAGGTAGGTAGAGTTTGTCAACTTTAATGCTTTATTCTTTACCTGCCCTTTTTTCTATGAAGTGTGGAGTTCTGTCTACTCTTGGATTAGTCTCTCAGGGGCTTGGCATTGTGATGGTATTGAAAATTTCCTTCAATTTGGTCAACTGTACTTGGATAAAGTGACAAATAATGTCAGGCATCTAATTTGGTGTGCTATAGTGTGGGCGGTGTGGTCTTTAAGGAATCATATTTTATTTAGGGGAGAAGTTGCTACACATTCTGACATTGTGGCAAAATTTAAGGTAGCATCATGGGGTTGGTTCATTGCTAAAGCGGGGAGAAGTGTGGGCTGACAATTTTATGATTGGTGCTCAAATCCTCTGTGTTGCTTACAGTCACTGAAGTGATTCCCTTTCCCTTTAGGGTGCTGGTTCTTTTTTCTGTTGAGCTACTTTTCTTTGGTTGTAATTTTTCACACTTGTATGTCATGGTTGTTGTACTCTTTTTCCTCCCTTAGTCTTTTTCTCAATGATGAGTTTTGGCTTTGAGAGGTTTTAATAAAGCATTTCCATGTTGTTTCGAGTTGGAGTACCCCTCGTACTCCCTTAATAAAATTCTCTTTACTTATAAAAAAAAATGGCGTAACTAGACATTTATCAATTAAAACTCAATTATCAAAAAAAAAAATTCAATTTTAAAGTTTTGACTTTGTTTTGGCATTCAGTCCTTTGGGCAATTTGGAATGCCAGAAATGAGTGAATTTTCTTCAATAGGGTGCTAGACCTCTCTGAGCCGCTTCATAATATAAAGATGTTCTCTTAAAAATGGTTTTTGGCTAAGGCAAAAAATGACCAGTGTCTTTTCTGTGAACGAAGAGTTGATTCATAATAATACATTTCTAGGGACAGAAGTAAGTAACTTTGGGGTGCGCGGTGGATATTAATACGAGGGGACGTCAATACTTTGCACTATATATATATTGATTAGGGTATAGCTCCTTTGAGACGTTGGTGATGTATTTATAGTCTTTTTGTATTGAATTAGGGTATCCCTAATACTCTACGATTGATAATATACTTTTGCTATTAAAAAAGTCTTAATTTACTCCCACAATTGCAAATGCGTGATGCACGTGTTAAAAAATTTGTGAGCAATGAAAGAAAATGATATAAAAAAACTTCAAAATAAAAACAAACAGTGATATATAGGAATGGTCACACAATCAATTAGGAAGAGTCTCAGGAAATAATATATGAATAGGTGAAGAAGACATCAATAATGGATCAAAAATAAAATCACGCATAACACAAGTTTTTCTAATGATAGAGGAAAAACAAATGCTGAGATTGCATCAAACCATGCATCATCTCGATACTAGTTTTAAAAAAGTCTACGACCGTGATCTAGGTCAGGCCGCAATATCAAGGTTTTTGATGTATTTGTGATGACAATGCGACTGCGATTGAGATGATCGCATGCATTTGACTATGATTCTCTGCAATATAAAGAACCATGAGCGTAACTACGACCGAGATTTAAAATATTGCTTATGATCATGCATCCATAGTATAGTTTCTTCAGATTTTGGATTGGATTATTATTACAGATAAAAAATAAAAAATAAAAAAGTAAAGGAACGCCAAAATATCCAGTAACCTTGTATGGATCCCTTTCAGGGTTTCTGGGCTCTGCGTGATAATATATTCTTGCTATATAATAATATTATACACTATATTGCGTGCACGCATGGATGCATATACATGCGTCACATAGCACACTAGAAGACAAAGACGGCGAAGAAGCAGGGACACAGGATGAAGAAGAAAACCCAATTAAGGGAACAAATTGAAGATCAAGTGAATATTTTCATTTCTAAGTTGGAAAATATCTTCAGGAAACAATCCCAACAAAACTATTGAACCAAGACACTTCTAGAATATGAATTCTATAAACAACTACTAGTACTTTTTTTTTTTTTCCAAAAGGACACAAATTCTGATTTCAAAGATGTAAATTAATTGGTATGGTGGGGTCATAATATTCTTAGTAAAATAATTCACGTAATTAATAAAATAAGTCAAACTTGGTGGCCGTTAATTGGCACATGTAATGGCCTAAAATTCAAGACTAAGAAGAAGAAAACAAGAGAAAACAATCTAGGAACATGAAAGCTGATCAAGAACAAACCTGGGAAATTTGTTGTTTTTAACAGCTTTTTGTCCATATTTCCTCCATCGATAACCATCATCAAGTATATCAACCTGACTCCTCGTTTGAAAAGCATATTTAGGCTTCTTAACCTTTTTCTCACCTTTCTTTTTACTACCTGCACCACCTACCTCATCACTACTCACATTAACGCTCCCTGCAGTGATCTGAGACAACATGCTATCTCTACCGCCTTCTACTCTCTTCTCAACATGATGACTACTACCTTCATTATTAGTAGGCCTCAAACCTATGAATGCATTGGAGCTCTGACCATTGAAACCATGATGAGAGGTTCCCATAGCAATCGTTGAAATCGGATTATAAGTTGAAGAAGAAGGAGGACAAGGAAACAACATGGAATAATTTTCCATTGAAATCGACCAAAACTTTAATATTCTTGTTTTGCACTGTATATATATGTGTGTTGTGTGTGTTTCTTGCTAGAAAGAAAAGGACAACAAGAGGAGCGTAAAGAGGGAAAGAAATAGTATTTGTATTGTAAAAAGATGAAGACGATCGAGGTAATATAAATGGTGGGGGCGGCGTTTAATGTAGCGTGGTTCACATAATGGATACATACATCGAATGTGAAGAAAGAGAAATAAAGTCCAAAGGGGATATATATACACATGGCATAGTGTCGTGAACGGCACGAAAATTATCCTACTGTGTTGTGAAAACTATAGGTCTCTGATGCAGACACAGTAGATTTAGATTGGAACTATTTATGTAGTATTACATTGTTTTCTTAATAGAATTAAAATTTATTAAGAAAAAGTAAAATTTAAAGAAGGAAATTTAGAGACGGGAAAAAGTAAAATTTGTCTCTAATTTTGTCGTTAAGTGTCAGAGATGCCAAATTTGGAGACCAATTTTATTTTTTTCGTCTCTAATTTCCATCGCTATTTCAACTTTTTCTAGTGGTCGAGTAAGAGAGTACAATGGGTGTCTCAACCCGATACAAGAATGGAAATAGGCCCCAAACAAGGAGCACGACCCCTAACCAAAGGAAGAAAGAACTAAAAACAACAAGAAAGGTTCAAATTAACTACCAACACCTTCCAAGAACACTATGGAACTACCTCCTACTTACACATCTAAAAGTGTCAACGAACCACTCATAATACAAACACAGACCACCCTTGAACTTAGCTAAAAACCACTTCTAGGACAATACCTTGATCCGGTCAACCGCATACAATCCATTAGGCAATCTAGCAGGAAAAAAGTAATGACCATTAATTATGCATCTCCCATAGCATCCACAAAATCAAGTGACAAATCAAAGCCAAGCCTTGCATCCCACGAGTCCCATGCCCAAAAGAGCAGAACACAAAATTAGCTAAAACAATTATGGAGGGATCGTCGATTCCCAACCCAACCAATGGAAAAGCTAGGTCGTACCACACTCGAAAGGAGAAATCACACCTAACAAACAAATGTAGTGCAGACTCTTGGTGGTCACCACACAAAACAGAAGTAGTTATACTAGCAATAGGGATGACCCTCTTACGAAACATTTTTTTTAATAGCAAAGAAATTATTCTATAAGCAGGGGAGTACTAAGGGTACTCCAACCCTATACAGAGAAGGGGGAAGAAAGGCAGACATCCCAAAAGGAGTGCAACACCCAAACACAAGAACATGCACCTAGCTATACATCCAAAGGGGATAAACCCTACCCAAACAATCCATCGGGTCAATAGACCCCTCATAGAAGAGACACGGATGACCCTTAGCCTTTGCAAGGAACCATCTCCAGGGCAAAACCTTAATACGATCCACAGTCTGCACAGTGTCAGGCGTCATGCCCGAAAAAATTTGACCATTCCGCACCTTCCACAGGACCCATAGAACTACATGCCAAATCTAGGACAACCTATGTTTCTTATGAGGCCCAACCCCAAAGGAGCGGAACATAGGGAACCAGTAAAACAGATCATAGGGCATGACTGAATGTAGACCAAGGCAACTAATAAGTAGGTTAGTTCGAGTGAGTCCCTATATCCAAAAGCAATTGCTAGTAAAAGGCGATTACCTTTGTGGGCATGAAACTTTTCCATAACCTATGACAAGCACAAGACCTCCAGATCAAAGGCCTACAACCCTAGAAGAGGAGGTTGACTGAGAATTCCCCTCCAGAGTAGCATATCTCGGTCTGACTGAGAATCCCCCTCCAGAGTGCCCCCGTCGAAGACCACCTATCCTCTCCTACAACAAGGACACAGAAGAGAGAAAGTTAAGAAGCTATCCTACCAAAGACACCTCCCAAACGAAAAATCTTCTCCTCCAGGTAAGCCCCCGCACCCAATCTCCAGCCGTCCACCTCCCAGATCTCGGACTAGACTGTATTGTTGATCTTTTTTTTTAACGAATCGAAGCGGCAATAGCTAAACTGTATTGTTGATCTAAGACCGAGAAAAGCCCCAGGAAGGTCCTACACAATGGAGAAGAACCCACCCAGGTATTGTGCTAAAAAAAATGTTACTACGAACACCTCAAGACGTCAATGGTATGTTGGGGCTAATTATAATTCAATCTAGAGGATAACTATACATACTTGAATAACAAACAGTTTTATGAGTTACAACTATTCATCCATAAGGGTTAAGGGATATCCTTGAGATGGTTGCCTATCATACAAGATTTTTAGTGGTTTCAAGCGAAAACAAAGTTGCGTCAATTATGAGATCAATTATGAATCTTTGACCACTAGTGTCAAACCATGTACGTTGGTATATGTTAATCATTTATTATATTAACAACTATGAAGCTTAGATACTTAGTATGACACGAGAACGATATGACGCCGATATGGTGATACGAGAAATTTTATGAAAGTCAGGATATGATACGACTTTGATACGTTAACAAAATTTTAAAGAAAAACTTATAGAGATGCAGAATACTAGTAAAGAAAGAGACATTGATCATTTCTCATTAATATATAACTATGATGATCACAATTTACAAAAAGATACTTGTGGTCACACAAAAAAAATAGATCAAGTGGATCATGTACATCTCCATTGATGTCCCATAACCTTGTCTCATCTTTTTTATACTCTTCATCTTTTCTAGACAAAAGACAAGGTTAAAATGCACATAAACCAAATCTTCCGCCTTTTTCGGATCCATTTTATTTCTCTTCCAAAAATGAGTAAATAAGTATGTACTCTAATTTCGCACACAACATGATGAAGAACATGGGTGCATAAAAAGCTTTTAAGGCAAGTTTTTGGAGTATCCGAGAAGTATCTAAAAGTATTCAAAGAGTATTAGGATATAAAAATCTTAAAAAGAATTAGGATAATTTTGGGATATATAAATAGGGAAGATCCGAGGAGTATATACAAGTACGATACCGATATTTTTCCTTTTTTGGAGTATCAACATGTCTCTTCTATGAATTGTTTGTTGACCCATTGGGTTGTATGGGTAGGACTTAATCCCCTTTGGCTTGTATGACATTTTTTTTTGGTTAAACAAAATTTTATTAAGGGAGTAAAAGGAGTACTCTAACCAGTTACAACGATAACTATTCCGCAAACTTAACAGACAGATTTTATTAAGGGATAGAACCTTGGCTTGTATGACTTTTGGATGTTAGTTATTGTTATTCAAGCTGTTTGATTAGGTGGTTGTCCCCTTCTCTATTGTTGCACTTTTATAGAGATGTCTATCTTTCTTTTTCATATTTGTATTGGGTTAGAATACCCCTAATATTTTTCTTAAAAAAATGGAAGCAGCGTCGGAGGTTTGGAATAATCAGGCCCTAAGAGTCTAAGTTGGAATTTTAAGGCGGCTCCATCATTAGGATAAAGACGTTAATTAGTGTGTTGCTTTGTGTATTTCAGATACCATAGCCAATCAGCTACATAAATTATCATTTTAAGTTTGAATTTATATGTACATGTAAGTGTAAGAGGATGACTGTGTCTGCATTATTCGGATAATTGTAATTAATTAATATGATAAATACCAAAGATAAATTGATTTCAAACTTTTGCAGGTGACGGTAAGTGGTCATCGTTTGTGAAAATTGTGGTTGGTGTTCTGTTCGTGTATTTTTTTTATTTTTTATTTTTCGACGAGAGGGGTTCTGTTCGTGTTAGTGTTGGCGAAGACCGGAAGCAGTTTTGTTTAGACTAATAAATAATGGAAAATGCGAACAAGTCCCTAAGGGTACTTGTCAAATATAGAAATTTTATATTAAAAATAGTGTATTTAATTACTTAAAAGTTTAAATATTGTTTTTTTTAATATAAAATTTCTATTTTTGGATTCATTAACTAGTGCCCTAAAGACACTTGTAAGCAAGATCCATAAATAAATACTCATGTGGCTTATGGTCCCAATTCACACGTGTATATATGGGTAAGGTAATTTGACTTACTCCCTCCGGTCAAATGGTCATTTTTCTTGATCCTAATTATAATTTAAAAATAACGTAAATTTCTAAATGTATTAAATGCCTAATTTTTATTTATATTCTTATTTATAGTGAGACTTATATTAACGAGATAATTATTTCTTGTACAAGTGTGTTGGTTCATAAAAATGACACTTTTAAAGAAAAAAAAATTAAGTCTTTAATATTATTAATTAGAAAAAACTATATTCAACACATTTTTTCTGTGTGAATTAGAGTTTAGTTTCTTATAAATTATAATAAAGATAGAAGAGAGTAATACTTCTTTTAAAATAAATTATAAACAAAAAAATGTACTTATATCTAATTCAAACATGTATTTTTTTTTATAATTCATTCCGTACGGAGTAATTTTTTGGAGGGTGAGAGAGTTGGTGGGCGCAATAACGTTTTGATAGTGCATGTCTGCGGAACATTGCAGCTTCGATGAAATAACCAGCTGCTGGAGGAAACGATAATTGCGCGAACTCTAGATTCGGGAAAAGATGGTTATAACATTATATTTAAAGGACTTCATCTAGATTCAGCTCAAGTGATTTAGGTAGATGAACATTTAATGAACGGCGGATATTTTATTTGGTTTTCATGAAACTAAAACAAAAATATCCGTAACTAAGTATAAGAAATATATATATATATATATATATTACTTTTTTTATTATATTTTATTACAGAGCACTACTTAGAAAAAGTTGTACTTTTTTTATTAAAACAATAAGTTATACTTCAATCATCAACTTGATCGCAAGTAGTTAATGCGTTCTATTTTTTTTGAATGGCAAACAATTTTATTAAAGAAGAGAGTATAAGGAGTATTTCAACCCGAACAAACAAATAGTGCACTAGTGCAGAAGGAGGATTTTACACCGGTTAAAATTGACATTTTACACCGGTTTTGGTACCGGTGTAGATGTTCCTGGTGTTGTATGTTGGGATTTTTACACCGATTATAAAATGTGAAGTTTTACACCGGTTATATATCCGGTGTAAAATTTCAATTTCTTTTTATTTTTTATATTTTTGAAGAACTTTTTATACCGGTTATTTTATATAACCGATGTAAAAGACTATCCTTTTACACCGGTTATATAAATAACCGGCATAATAGGTAAATTTTTTTCTGTTTATTTTTATCAATTCCTGCCATGAGGCTTTCTAAAATGACAATAATACAAGAAATTTGACAAGAATTGGCAGTAGAATATATTGGCTAGGAAAGAGCTACATTACTATATTATTAAACTTTTCAAAACAAGGAAAAAGCTACATTATTACTAAACTTTTCGAAACAAGGAAATAGCTACATTACTACATTATTTACACAAATAAAAAAGCAATGTCGTTTGCGTCACTTCCCGCCTCTACTGATTCTTCATGTTTGCAACTTCCATGGTTTCATCATCTATAACATATAGTGTGTCATCCGATTTTGTCCTACTTGCTCCTCTAGTACTGGCCAAAACTAGCCTCAAGATAGACATTTGTCATCGCTATTGTCATTTGTGTCACTTCCCTCTACTGATTCTTTAACTTCAACATTTGCTGTTTAGGAGACGGAACCTTCCCAAGGCTTCATGATTCTTCTTCACATAAATGCAAAAATTCTAGGGTTGATGCATTAGTTGAAAAGATACAATGAAGAGCAACATGATGCATTTTATCCACCAGATGATGGCGAAAACAATGAGCTCTTCTCTGGATTCTATGATGGTGTCAAGAAAATAACTCCTTGGTTTTCCCATGACACCATCATAGAATCCAGAGAAGAACTCATTGTTTTCACCACCATCTGGTGGACAAAATGCATCAGTTTGCTCTTCATTGTATCTTTTCAACCAAGACATCAACCCTAGAAAATATGCATTATGTGAAGAAGAATCATGAAGCCTTCGGAAGGTTCCGTCGCCTAAACGGCAACATGTTGAAGTTGAAGAATCAGTAGAGGGAAGTGACACAAACGACAACAGCGATGATTAGTGTTCATCTTGAGGCTAGTTTTGGCCAGTACTAGAGGAGCAACTAGGACAAAATCGGGCAGTAGATTGCTCCGAAGGAATCGATGGAGTGTACTCGGGTGCGATGGGAGAATACTCCAGTGTGGATGGAATATACTCTTCGATCTCCAAGTCATCGCTGGGGACCTGAACAATGTTCGGCCCTTGATGAACCTCCCTGGCAGCTACGGGCCTCCTGATAGAGGGTGGTCTCCCCTGAAGCATGTACGATGGCCTGGGCCCCAACGGTCAGCGACGGCACAGGGATCAGTATACTGGTTATCCATCAAATCGCGATCCTCATCACGATAAGGATGGCGATGACGAGCATCACGATTCTCAATCGTCACAAAGATAGCTCGATACTCCCTCGCAGTCATCATCAACCTGATAATAGAGGGATGTGACCTCCTGGAAGCTATGCGAGTACGACGCCCCCCACGACCACGGTTTTTGTCTAAAGATATCGTCTGTTGACAACAGTAGTCAATTGTGAGCAACCAAACTGAAGTTTAATTGAATGACAACAAAAAGCATAATAGGGAAGCAACAGTTTAATTACTATTCGTAGAATTACCTTTTTGTAAAATATATAAACTTTCTAATTACTTACATGTAAAAATGTTGATCCTCTAACCATCCATCATAACACAATACAGGAGCTGTATCAGAGTAGATCCACAGCCACACCAACCCTTTTCCAAAATATT
Source organism: Calophaca sinica (assembly GCA_037113605.1). Taxonomy (NCBI): domain Eukaryota; kingdom Viridiplantae; phylum Streptophyta; class Magnoliopsida; order Fabales; family Fabaceae; genus Calophaca; species Calophaca sinica. Next base: position 48,484,333 of record CM073733.1, on the reverse strand, counting down.
TCCTTTTAAAAAAAATAATAAAAACCAAAGCTTTCTAAGGAATCTGAATGAATAACTAAGAAATTAAAAAATGAAAGATAAAAAGGACAAAAGCAAAAAAAGCACAACACATTTCTATCTGAAAAACGTAAGCATAAACACACTCGGAACCCAGCGAAAGGAAAATACCTAAACAAAAAAATAAAAATGAAAATGAAAAAAAAATAAAGCAGTGATGCACCTATGGAAATGGAAGGTTGGTTAAGCAGAAGAGAGATTATTCTTCTTCTTATATTTTTCAAGCTTTGGTCAGAGGGAACAAAATAGCATGAGGGTGAGGGTGAGTGAAACCTAAAGAGCAAAGACAAAGATTATCAAACAGATTAAAAACCAAAAAGGGCCAAAGCTATAAGGTAAAGGAACAAATCTATAAGCACAGAGAAGGAACAAGTGGCTGTGGTCGCTTCTGATTTGCCTCTGAGACAAGGCTTCGAAGGAAAACGACGGCGAGAACCATGAGAAGGAGAACGACGTCGAGAACCACGTGAAGTAGAGGTATATATTCGAACGGCTATGAGAGAGGATGAGAACGACAACAGTGCAGCGGTGAGAGAGAGGGCTCGAAGGCAGAGAGAACAAGGAGAGTGCAGCGGCGAGAGAGAAAGAGAGAACAATGAGAGTGAAGTAGGGTTATCTCAGAGAAATGCTTCGCGCGTAACTGAGAATGAGAGGGAGAAAGTTATTTTAATCAAAAGAAAGACTTTTAACACCGGTTATATATAAACCCGGTGTAAAATGTCTTCAGTTTTTAAATCTCAAGCCTTTTACACCGGTTGGTTATATACCCGATGTAAAAAGTGACGCGATAATTTCAAAATTGCCAACGCGTTACTGTTTACACCGGTTAAACATAAAACCGGCGTAAAATACCTAATTCTTTTTCGTTTCACGCACTAGTGGTGGGACTATAGACCAACCCTATCTCCTACCATGCCATAAAAGCATTGGCCGAACTAACACCTAGCAATACAATCTAGTGAGTCAATAGACCACTCATAATACAAACAAAACGGGGACTTACAACGGCCAGAAACCACCGTCAGGACAAGGATCTGACACAGTCGATCGTATGTCCCAAGTCAAGCCCTCTCCTCGAAAAAATACATCCATTCCTGAGATCCCATATGACCCAAAGAACAGTATGTCAAATAAGCATCAATCCCCATCTACCTGATTACTTACCTGCAAAACTGCTAAACTGGGAGAACGAGGAGGAGAGATCCGATGGAAGCACAAAGTCGAAACCCAGGCAACTCACAATGGCATACCACACTGCGGATGAGAACTCGCATCTACTAAAAAGATGTAGGGACGATTCCGGATGGAAACCACACAAGATAATGTAACAGTATTAGGATCGTGGATTACGCCTCTGCTAAACAAATTTGTCCGAGTCGACACTCTGTCCAGAAGTAACTGCCAAGAGAAGGCAATTACCTTTGAGGGAGCGAAACTCTTCCAAATCTTGTCTAGCACTCCGATCTCCAAATCCGAAATTCGTTCCACACGAGAGGATGACTCCGCAAGGAAAGCATATGCAGAGGAAGCAGAATACATACCACTTGAATGTCTGATCCATACCCACCTATCAGGCCTTGCAGGCAAAGATAATCCTGTCAAAGAAGTAATTAGCTCGGCTACCAAAACCTCCTCCCAAACAAAGAAGCCTCTCCTCTATGGAATATCCCATATCCATGCTCCATCTCGCCATCTACTACAATTCCAAATCTGCGCATCTGGGTCCGCTGCAATGGAAAATAATCTAGGAAATTTACGGCTTATTGAAGAATCACCTAGCCAAGTATTGTGCCAAAATGAGGTAGACCGCCCATCTCCCATCTTCCTCGTAATACTCTCTGAAAACAAATCCGATCCATCCTCCCCAAACCCCCAATCCTGCAAATATCCTTCAACCACACCAACGCCAAAGAAGGAACTCTCTGGTCCCCGAAGTACGACAAGGTTGTCACTCCCAATCGATGAGTAATAAGTTTCATAAACCAAAAATATTTAAAAAATATGTGAAGGTTCGAAGATTAATTTTGTTTTGTATAGAATCAGATGTTTTTTTTATTATTAAGTTTTATTCATTGTTATTTTAATCTCTACGCTGTTTTTTTATCTTTGATTATGTATCCTTGATATACCTTAGACAGAAGACACCCTACATGGTTTTTCACGATCTTGCAAACGATTTCAAAATAAAAATATTAAAAATCTACTGTTGTACTCCTTTTTAAATTGTAATCAAATTCTACTCGATTTGGCAAATCTTACATTATTGGAAAGTTATGAATTTTGATATTACTTTAATGTGAGTCAAATTTAAAATCATTATTATAAATATTCTTTTTCACTTCGATACCAAAGAAATTGATTATTTGTATAAAATAAAAAATTATTACATTATTGAGTACAAGGGCTACCCCACTCGCTGCCACTTCTAAAAACAAACACCTACCCCCGGGGGCCCAGGAAAGTACATACATTCATCGTAGACTACAAAAATATGATTCAATGAAAGTTTGAACAATGAGCAACACAAGACCAATATCTTAATTTAATTAATATATAAGCTCTAAGATATCATCCTTTTTTTTAAAGGCAAAAGAATATTTATATATACGAAGAACCCTAATTATCATTAGCCCATGTGTTACCTTAATTATCATTAGCCCATGTGTTTCATATGATAGTATCAATTGTGTATATTCCATTAGCTGTCAAATAATCAGCATTCATTTGTCAAATATCAAGAAGATATTAAGTATAGAGATTCTGAAGATTATTCCCAGGTTCGTAAAAGATGATTCCCAGCATAAAGGCTTGGTGGGCTCGCTCGCAGCTCGACCCCCGCGGTCCCGAAGAGCCCAAGTCAGCATAAAGGCTTGGTGGGCTCGCTCGCAGCTCGACCCCCGTGGTCCTAAACCCAAGTCAGCATAAAGACTTGGTGGGCTCACTCGCAGCTCGACCCCTGTGGTCCTAAACCCAGGTCGGCATAGAGGCCTGGCTCAAAAGCAGCTCGAAAGGTCGCCAGTCGACCTAAACAACCCCTGTGGTTTCCAAGACACCAGGTCAGCATAGAGGCCTGGCTCAAAAGCAGCTCGGAAGGTCGCCAGTCGGCCTAAACAACCTCTGTGGTTTCGAAGACACCAGGTCAGCAGAGGCCTACAAGCTCTAAAGCAGCTCGGCTAAGGTTGCCTGTCGAGCTAAACAAGACCATTGTGGTTTCAAAGACACCATGTCGGCATAAAGACGTGCCGAGCTCAAACACAGCGCGACAAAGACTAACCCCTGCGGTTTCAAAGATTTCAGATCGGCATAGAGGCCTGGCGAGCTCTAAAGCAGCTCGGAAGGTGATAACTCGACCTAAAGAAAAACCTAACCAGCTCCAATCATCAGAGACCTGACAGCTCAACACCAAGAGTTCTGTCGAGAACTTCAACACCAAGAGTTCTGTCGAGAACTTCAATTGTTACCAAGAGTTCTGTCGAGAACTTCAATTGTTACCTTAATTATCATTAGCCCATGTGTTTCATATGATAGTATCAATTGTGTATATTCCATTAGCTGTCAAATAATCAGCATTCATTTGTCAAATATCAAGAAGATATTAAGTATAGAGATTCTGAAGATGATTCCCAGGTTCGTAAAAGATGATTCCCAGCATAAAGGCTTGGTGGGCTCGCTCGCAGCTCGACCCCCGCGGTCCCGAAGACCCCAAGTCAGCATAAAGGCTTGGTGGGCTCGCTCGCAGCTCGACCCCTGTGGTCCTAAACCCAGGTCGGCATAGAGGCCTGGCTCAAAAGCAGCTCGGAAGGTCGCCAGTCGACCTAAACAACCCCTGTGGTTTCCAAGACACCAGGTCAGCATAGAGGCCTGGCTCAAAAGCAGCTCGAAAGGTCGCCAGTCGACCTAAACAACCCCTGTGGTTTCCAAGACACCATGTCAGCAGAGGCCTACAAGCTCTAAAGCAGCTCGGCTAAGGTCGCCTGTCGAGCTAAACAAGACCATTGTGGTTTCAAAGACACCATGTCGGCATAAGAGTTCTGTCGAGATCAACACCAAGAGTTCTGTCGAGAACTTCAACACCAAGAGTTCTGTCGAGAACTTCAACACCAAGAGTTCTGTCGAGAACTTCAATACCAATAGTTCTGTCGAGAACTTCAACACCAATAGTTCTGTCGATAAAATGACAATAACTTTGTCTCTAAATTTTTAACTTCAATTGTATAATGATAATAACTTACAAATAAGGTTTATCGCCCGTGCATTTGCACGGGTCCTAATACTAGTGGTTCAACATACCACTCATAATACAGATAGAGTCGAGATTTACCTCTTGGCAAAAACCATCTCCAAAATAGAGAGATGACACAATGAACGGTTTGACCCAAGTTGGCACCCTCCTAAAGAAAATGCAGCCATTTCGGAGGTCCCAAATGGCTCAGAGGTGATAGTATGCCAAACTAGAGCCAAACCCTGTCTATATCGCGTCAAATCTCCAATAGAGGTAATCTGCAAGAAGAGTGTAGATATATCCAGGGACAAAACAAAATCATATCCCAGCCAACCAAAGATCGCATACCACACCCTGGATGAGAAGGCACACCTAACGAAGAGATGTACAGATGTCTCTTGATGGCAGCCGCATAAAATACAGGTAGCAGTTGAGGGGTCAGAAAGAACCCCTCTGCTTGTTTAATTTCTTCTACTAGTAGTGCTGAATGAATGCAGTAACCTTCAATGGAACCGTACGAGAGATTCTTGTAGAAGCTCCTTTTGAGTTGAACTGGTACAATTGTAATTACTTTATATGTTAATTTGACAAATTAACTAACATCAGGATCATGATTCTCTGTAGTTGAAATCAACCTATGAAGCACGGATACAGACACGGACATCAGACACAACACGAACACGGACATGTAGACACTGCACTTCGAATAAGATATCATCTACTTCCATGTGCACTTTGAATAAGAATTAACTAGTTTTTCGCTTGTCAAACTGACCATTCCGTAATGTGCTAAATAGTTTTGCCACATAACTAACTCTATTCTTTGAATTAACTAGAACATTCCATGAAATTGATATAAATTAATACTTTTAAATTATATAATATTATGCAATACTGAGGATATTCTAAACAAGTTTAAATACATCACCATACCTTAGAAATTGTTCTACATTCAAAGAATTAGGGCCTGTTTGATTTGTGTTTTTGAAAAACTGTTTTCAGTTTTAAAAATTAAAAAAATTAAAAACCTATTTGATAAACTATTTTTATAAAAGTAGTTTTAAAAACTGTATTAGGTTTTTTAGTTTTGGGAGCTAAAAAAGGGAAACAGCTCAAAAGATGCGGAGAATGGGTTGTTTTCATTAATGGCAGAAATGTAATTATGTGCAACTCTGAAAACACGATCATCTCTCTTCTCCCTCGCTCGCTCTCATCTCCCTCGCTCTGCTCTGAAGGATGGAACGCCGCAAACCCTAATCGCTCTGAAGTGTGGAACAACGAACGCCGCGAACCCTGATCGCACTAGTGTTGAACGGCGCAAGGAACCCGAATCGTACTGGTGTTGAACGGCGAACCCTAATCGCTCTGAAGTGTTGAACCCGAACCCGAATCGCGCCGTTATTTGTCATCTTGATTCAGGTAATCGCACTGGTGTTTCTGTTTATTTTTTCAATTGGGTCACTGAGAAAAAATGGTTTAGGGCAATGTTGGTTTTGAGCTCCACAGTGGTGTCATCAAACAGTTTGAGACAGTGATCGAGGGCTATGTGTTCAAGTGGGTTGAGATTTTTGAGCTTCTTTTTAAGGCCCCTGCAGTTGTAGGATGATGATTTGACTTCGTTTACTGTGATTTTGAGGCAAGATCTGGGAAGGTGACAAGGGTTGAGACACATAGGTCTGGGTAGAGTGTTCCTTAGCATGTTTACTGGGCTACTTGTATGTGTTTTTGGAAATGGAGGTGTTTTTCTGGGGCTCTTTGGTTACTGTCAGTGATATGGGTTTTCAAAATATGCCCATGTTGCAGTACACAACTGCATATGGGGCAGTTTGTTATTTTTATTAATATTGAGAATGCTGGCTATTTGTTATTTTTGTTGATTAGTGACTCAAAATTATGTATATGATTATTTGCCATGAATGAGTTTTCTTGAGTGATAGTCATGTTTTAATGTTGAATAATCATGTGTGAACATAGAACACATTTGCAATAAGGCACACGGAGCCTGAGATTGAGGCACCTGGTGCCTAGCTTTGGTTTTCCTAGGGCTCAATTGTGCTGCTGTTTCAAGATTTTTTTTGTAATAAAATTGTATTTTGTGTATTGTAATATGCTTTTAGAATTACTTTTACTGATGATATGTTGTTATTTATAGTCTTTATGTGTTAACAGGATGAAAAAGACTCTTGAAAATGCTCGGTCTATTTCCAATTCCATGACAACTGGAAGAGCACACCCAGCTATACCTATACTTGACAAACCTGAGGTATACTTGCAATTATTGGCTTAGCTTGTTAATATTTAAGTTTCTTATATAGATATGTTCAACATGATTTTACTACAATGTTAGAAGAATAATAATGCTACATACACAAATTTTGGATTGGATGGTATGATGTTTTACCTAATACTGTGATTGATTTTGGGTATAATTTGATTCATCTGCATGTTAGGGTTTCACTCTTACTTTCGGTAAGTCTTTCCAGTGCATGTTTGCTTATTTTCACTGCCTTTTATTCCTTTAAGTTACCATTGCCTTTTGTTTCTTTTGATGCCTCATTGGTTATTGCCCCATTTTGACTATCCATGTTGTTGTTGGCTAGAGTTTAGGGAGTTTATAACTTTCTTATACATTAAGCCATGAGAATTTGATGTTCTTATTCTGATTCTGAGTATTGTTGTGTTTAAAGATATTGTTTGGCCTATGAAATTTTATTGTGCTCACATTAAATGAATCCAAGTTTTATTATTCTTGTTTTTACTCAGTAATATCTTATGCATATCATTCGTGAAGGAAAGCTAATGCCAAGGCCACAAAAATATATGAGAAAGTGTTGTTCTCTATGTCTTTGTGCATTTGAAATTAGCTTGATTTTCCTACTTGAGTGAATATTGATTTGCCTGACTACTAGTTTTGTTGAGGGAGCAAGGGATACATCGCCAAATTCCAATCAACATCTGTTTCAGGCTTTCTATTTTTCCTTGTACCACTCAATTGCAACACTTGAAAAGAGTGTAAATCAAGATCTATGATCTTTACATGTGTGGCAACTACCGTAAACAGAAGAGATAGAGGAGCGACAATTATTTGGTGTTTAGGATGTGTTTTCCACTTCTTTAGCTTATTATCATTAGGATTATGTTTAGTTGTCCTATTTTTCTTCTCATTAGGATTATGTTTGGGGCTGCAGTTATTGGATTTATGGTACTGATTGTTATGTTACTGGCCCTGTTCTATTATTGGATTATGTTGTATTTATGTTACTGGCCTTGTTCTGTTGTTAGTCGATGTTACTGGCCTTGTTCTGTTTTTCTTCTCATTAGGATTATATTTGGGGCTGTAGTTGTTGGATTTATGGTATTGATTGTTATGTTACTGGCCCTGTTCTGTTATTGGATTATGTTGTATTTATGTTACTTTCCTTGTTCTGTTGTTGGTCGATGTTACTGGCCTTGTTCTGTTTTTCTTCTCATTAGGATTATGTTTGGGGCTGTAGTTGTTGGATTTATGGTACTGATTGTTATGTTACCAGCTTTGCATTTTGACCTAGAGTCAATTATGGCAATAGGTGTTTCAAATAATGGTATTAATGTTGTAAGTGCATTGGCTTGAAAAAATCTTAACTTAATCAAGGAATATGGACATGATATGTTGTTGTAATTGCTTGTCCCTCTATGGCACTAATTGAGCATGTTCTGCATTGCTTGTCCCCCTATGGACATTCAAATTCGATGTCACATTCAACTTTACTTTTGTTGATGGATTAGCTTACTTGATAAACGATGTTAGGCTGTTTATTCACTTTTGTTGATGATTTATGATGGATGGCAACTAGTGTTGACAATAGTGACAGAAAGCTTTGGCCTGACACAGTAACTAAAGTTTTCATAGATATTATGGTTGATGAAGTCACAAAAGAAAATATGTCAAACGGTGTGTTTTACACTAGAATATGGAATTCGATGACTACTAAGTTGAATTCTATAACTGATCGTTCCTATAAGAAAGAACAACTAAAGGCAAAAATGCATAGGCTGCGAGCCTTATATCGTGAGTTCTATTTACTTTTACAAAATACTGGATTTGGTTGGGACGCAAAAACTAACACTGTTACTTCATCATGCATCTACCCAAGATCCACCAAATACAGATGAAGAAAATGACCTTGAAAATCAATACCTTAACACTGGGAGTAATGTGCATGTTGAAAATGATAGTCCAGATGATGATATACAAGAAGTGGAGCATTTGGCAAATAATGGAAAGCAAAAATTTCTTGCAAAAGATCATAAATATAAGAAAGAGTCTACATCACGTCAGATGGGAGAAGCACTTGCAGCATGGGCTGAAGCATATATGGCAAAAGCTGAGAAGTATAGGGCTAGGAGTGTGGAGGCTACTTCTTCACTTGTAACACCAGATTGTTCTATTACTAAGTGTGTGACTGTCCTTGAAGAGCTTGGAGACATTTCAGATGACATCTATATGAAAGCCTTGGAAAAGTTTTGGGAGCCTAATTAGAGGAAAATGTTTCTTGCCATGTCTAATGATAGGAGACGTGCATGGCTATTTAGACTTTAAGGATAAAACCTTATTGAGACACATCTTTCCTTAATATTTTGTTTATTGTCTTTATGTTTATGTTCTTCTTACTATTTGGTGAACATTTGTATGTTTGTTTGTGAGTTGTTTTAAATTTATGGTTATGTTATTGGACCTTTTGTTTCGTTTTTATTGAATATCATTTTCTTAAAGTTTTGTTATGAAATTTTATGACATGTTATAACCATAATGGATGTCGATAGAAGTGATTCTTCCGATTCAAGTGATGATGAATTAGCAGAGTTTTGCTTTATTAACATGATTTATGTTTATCATCGTAAATACTTGAATAAAGGAAAGGTTCGAACATCTGCATTGGGTGGTCGTGAATATGTTGCTGAAATATTAAATGGAGAAAGAACAAGTTGTTTTGAGTCACTTCGAATGAGGAATTGGATGTTTTATTAATTTTTGTAATGAACTGAGAGGAAAGAGCTTCTTAAGTGACTCAAGGGTTGTGCTTATTGAAGAAATGGTTGCTATATTTTTGCTCATACTTGGTCATAATTCTCGTCATTGAGTTGCTTTAGACCGCTTTTAACATTCCACGCAAACAATTTCACGTTATTTTAAGGAAGTATTAAGGGCAGTGTGCCGATTGGGAAAAGAATTAATAAAGCAAGAGTCCACAGAATTATCTGACAGAGTTAAAAACAACCCAAAATATTATCCTTGGTTCAAGGTATGTAATTTTTTTGAGTAATTTATTAAGTTCAGTTTTTACTTATTCATGTTATCTTGCTTTGATTTTGATTCTTTTTACTTGGATTATGCGTTATAGAATTGCATAGGTGCAATTGATGGTACGCATATAAATGCATGGGTTCCTGCTGAGAAACAGATTTCATGTAGAGGTAGAAAGACAACAATCACACAAAATGTCATGTGTGCTTGTGACTTTAACATGATGTTTACATTTGTATATTCTAGGTGGGAAGGAAGTGCACATGATTCAAAAGTTTTCTTAGATGCAATTGCAAATCCAAATGCGGAATTTCCTTGGCCATCTAGAGATGAGTAAGAATATCATAATGACGTTATATTCTATTGATGAAATGAACAAGTAGAGCTAACATATAATTTATGTGATGGAGGTTCGTTCTATCTCGTTGATTCTGGTTATCCATGTACTGGAAGTTTTCTTCCCCCTTATAGGGGTGAAAGATATCATGCACAAGAATATAGAGGCCGAGCCAGACAACATTGTGTTACCAAGTGACTTCAAACACAAGAGGGGGGTGAATTGTGATAGCGGTGCTTATAAAAAAAATTACAGATAAATTACTGAATTAAAAAAAAAAAACTTGAAAGAAATAACTTGCGAAAAGATAAATAACTTGAAGAATAAATTGCAATAAATAAATGACCGAAAAATAAATAAAGAACAAAAATAAATAAAGTGCTTGAATGATAAAGAGACAGAGAGCAAAGAAGAGCACGCATGACAAATTATACAGTTCGGCCACCAAACGCCCCTGTGGCCTACGCCCCTGTCCCCAAAGCAAAGCACTATGGGATTTTCACTAAATCACTAGCTTTTAAATCAGGTTGACTAGAAACCTTTACAACTCTATACGAGCCATACGTTCAAGAGATATCACCTCTCTATGAACACCTTGGGATTCCTACCCAAAAGAAATGATTTTCAAAATAAAATGAGATGAGAAAGATACACTCAATAGTGCGGATATAACAAATTGAAGCTCAAATAATACAACTCAAATTATGTAGAATAAATGAAAACTCTCAAAAAAATTGTGCTCAAATAAGTGTGAGTGATGGAGAATATTTGATAGAGTTTTTGGCACAAAGAGTAAGTGAGTGTATTGTTTAAAAACAACCAGTCTTTGTTGCTTTTATAGGCAATGGAGGAGCGTGTAGCATTAAAAATTTGCCGTATGCGTTTAAAAGGATAATTTGTCCGTTCCGGCATTAAAAAAATCGCGTTGCGTTTGATTATGAAGAATTTGAAAACACGGAGGCGGAAATGATTCTGGACACACTTGGAGTTCGACATCGTATTTCCATCACGACCTCTCCCAGCTCGATCGACCTCCTCATTTCGGCATACAACCTCTTCACACACTTTCGCAAGACAGACACGACCTCCTCACGGCTCGGCACACGACCTCCTCACGGCTCGACGCGACCTCCTCGGCTAAGATCGACCTCTCCACACGGCTCGACATCGACCTCTCCACGGCCGACACGAGACCTCGGCTCGACGCGACTTCCCACTGATTCGATGCAGCGACCTCGGCCACGCGCGACCTCATTTCCAAGACGCGACCTCAGCTCGGCACACGACTTGCATGTCAAAATATCACTGCTCGACACGGAGAATATTTTCCAAAGAAAACTTTGAAATATTTTCCAAACAATATTTTGAGCACAACTTAAGAATTTTTCAAAATACTTTGTGCCTAAAAATAATTTAAGAAAAATTATCATAAAATCAATTTTAGAATAAAAATCATTTTGTGAGTGTGTGATTTTATTTTAATTGAGAGCTTTTTATTACTACTTACAAATAGTCTTAATAAAAATAAATAAATACCCAAAACCCAAAGACTTGAGAAACTATCATTCTTGATACGCCTCTTGGTATTCTTTTCCACTTTTTGCACGGTTGACTATTTGCAAAGCTCCCTTTTGTCAATCATCAAAACCATCCTGTCAAGGCATGTATTCACACATTGGAGTCATGAAGAGTTATTTAATTACAGACATTCATATCTAAGAATGACTATTGAGCGATGCTTTAGGGTCCTAAAAAATAGATTTCTTATTTTGAAGACGATGCCTTCTTATAAACCTTCTAGGCAACGACTTATAGTAACAGCATGTTATGCTATACATAATTACATACGCAAGTGGAATTTACACGATGAATTATTTAGTGTATGGAAAGAAATGGATCCGGTAACAATTGAGGGCGTGAATGAAGACCCTTACACAGTGGGAGAAAGCTCCAATGAAAACAACTTATCAAGGTTATCTGATGATGGTGCAGTTGAAATGACAATGCAAAGGGATCGCATTGCAAATATGATGTGGGCACGATGTAATAATTAGTTGAACTAATTTGACTTTCTTTTTTTCTAAAGACCAATTTGACTTTTTATGATATTAGATTTTACTTAATTAATTGAGTTGTCATTGTAAATATTACTTGATTAATTGAGTTGTTATTTTTTATGGTGATATCATGCTCCTACATTTGTTACTCCTGCTTTTAGTCTCTCGTTAAAATAATTACAAGAAAGTGTTGAAGATGAGGTGGTGGCATCACTTAATTAATTAATAATAAATGGAGTTTTAAGTTTCTATGATGAAGTCTAGTAAAAAAAAAAATCTCATGATGAATAAAAAAAGTCTAATGATGAATAAAAAATGTGAATAAAAAAATCATTTAAAAATGTGTATCAAACAAGTTTTTTGTTATTTACTTTGCAAAACATATTTTAAAAACAAGTCTATCAAACATGTTTTTTAGTTTTCTCATCTCTAAAACAGTTTTTAAAAATAGGATAACTAAACAGCTTTATTTTTATTTTTTTTCTTAAAAACAGTTTTGTAAAACTGATTTAAAAATAGTTTTTAAAAACTGAAAACTAAAACCAAATCAAACACCCCCTTAATGTCACTGGAATTTTCCTCTTTTGAGTGGCATCCCGAACATGCAATCTCCCTTGACATTGTGTAATAATATGCCACTGTTGGCGACTAAATTTAGTGAAAAAAAATATAGTTAAAATTCGTCTAGATATCCTTATCAATAGATTTAGTAGTGAAACTAATGATGGATTTCATATTTATTTGTCTCTATTTTTATATAGTTTCTTTAATTTCTTCTACTAGTAGTGCCAAATGAATACAGTAACCTTCAATGGCACTGTACGAGAGATTCTTGTCCCTTCGCTTATCTGCTAATTTGACAATTTAACTAATATCAGGATGATGATTCTCTGCAGTTGAAATCAACCAACTGCAGGTCTTGCATTTAGTGTAAATTAGGGTAACAGAGAGATTGGAATGAGATGTCTTGGGTATTGTAATAACCAATAACAATAATGTTAATGCACAAAATGGCAGGCTCTCTTTCTCCTCTGAGTAGCGTCCTCTCTCCTCCGGTATGGCTGGGGGATATCTGCAAAAGGCACTCCGATGCCTAAGTCAGATAGGGCTTTTTGAGAAGAGAAGGTGAGCTTAAGTGTTTAAGGTTTCAGAGTATGAAGAAAGTATGCAAACCTGGGGGTCAAGCCCCCTTTATATAGTGGAGTCCCGCATAAGGATGATAACCAACGATCCGGATCCTACGCCTGGTAACTCCTTCCCCAAGCTTCAGGAATCAGCTCATCCCTTCCTAATATCTCGCACCTGCCAAGTTCATCACGTACTGGCTACGTGCTCCTCAATCTTCGGAGTGGCAACGGCCCCCAAGCGTCGTCTCCAGGCGCATCCTCTTCCAGAAGGTTCGAGGGTCATTGGTCGGCTCGCCCTGACCTGCTCGGTGCTAACCCCGGGGCGACTATACTCGGAGGACGGGCTTGGTATGTCCTTGGTCGGACGTAGCTCGTCGGAGGTCGGAACCGGTCGGATAGGGGCCGGATAGGCTTGGTTTGGAGGGTAGACGGGAGCTCGGCTCGGAGGCCGGTCCGTAACACAAGCCCCCTAGACTCTTTGCACGAAAGGGCATAGGGTCTACCTATTGCTCTTGGATCGGTATCCGAGCTGAGCGTTATCGAGGTCGGGGGCGTATCCTGGAAGCTTACTTGCCTAGGGCGCTACGCCCTACGTGTCGTACCTTTACTCGGCGTTCTGCCACACGATGGGACTCGGATGGGACACCTACTCAGCCGTTCCTCTTCCCACCGTCGATCACCTGATACGGCCTGGACCGTTAGATCTGCGTCTGGTTTTGAAGATGGAGGGCTCGGATTGGTTCGCCCTTTGGTCTCCCTTCAGCAGGGTTTACAAAGTCACCTCTTTCTCTTACCTTCTCCTTTCTTCTTTGTTCTATTGCCTCTGCGACGCTTCTTCTGCCCCTTTCTCTGCATTAGCGGCCATTTTTATTCCATTCCTTTGCATTTCCTGGTAAGTCTCTTTACTAATCTTCACTAATGGCTTTGATCTTTCCACGCCACCATACGCCGGAGGCTCCGGCCAAAAGGAGTTCCCCTCCGACGGTGGCCATGGTGGCCGCGACCCGGTGCCCCTCCAGGTGGTTCCCCCCGTTTCTTGGGTTCCAGCCTCTCCCAGTAAACCACGTTCCCTCGTATTCACTTCACAAGGGGGGCGAGCGCCGAGTGGGAGACGATAGGTCTCCTTACGCTTGGGTGCACCCAGATGTGCTCAGGGTGGCCTCAAACATCTTTCGGGACCTTTGGCGTAGCATCTCTTGATCTAGCGTATCTTTTATGCTGAACCGGGATCAAGACGAGGAGGTAACTTGCCTTCCTTGCTCTCCCGAGGACCGAGTGTGTTTTGACAAGGGTGAGTCTAGCTCATCCGACTTCTGTTTTTTCTATAAAACTTTCTTCACCCGAGTTGGACTCCAGTTTGCCCTCGATGGGTTTGAGTGCGAGGTCCTCCAATGGTTGGATGCGGCCCCTTCGCAACTACACCCCAATAGCTGGGCTTTTATCCGAGCTTTCAAGCTTGTGTCCGAGTACTATGGGGTTACCCCCTCTGCTGCTCTCTTCTTCAGTTTCTTCCAACTTAGGCTTGGCAAACAACTTAAGTGGTGTTCGCTCAACAAAATACCTGACTTCTATATTCTTGAGCTTTTCGACCAGTCCTATAAGAACTGGAAATCTGATTTCTTCAAAATCTGGGTACGGAGGGGGGATCACTTTTTCTTTTCTGCTCAAAATGAGCCTTTGTTTCCTTTCTACTGGAGTCCCAATCCTCGCTCCATAAAAGAGGTGGACTTCAATTCATTGTCGGTCACTGACCAGACGATAGTGAACTTCCTCGCCCGTTTGTCCACATTGCACTGTGGTCCTCTCCTTACCCAAGCTCTAAAGGACCCACCACAGTGGAGGGATTACTTAAGTATGTTTTGTTATCATCCTCTAGTATGATTCTCGGCCCGAACACAGGTACTAATTTTTACTTTCTTTTCAGGTACGATGGCTCCGAAGATGAGCAAGAAAGAGATGGTCGAGCTTCTTAAGAAAGCTCAAAGAGAGAAGGTCGCCCAAGCTCCTGGGCCGGTACCCTCCGATCTTCTTTGTCTCCCTTCTCTGCCAAAATTTGCTAAAAGCGACCATGCGCTTCTCCGACCCACAGCTCCGTCGGCCCTGCGAAGGCGTCGAGGGGGCCTCATGGAGGGATTCCTATGAATATCCCTGACGATTCCGAGTGGTTTCTCCACCTCGGAAAATTTGCTGATCGAAGTGAGAACGTTGAGGATTCCCTTTGGAACGTCGGGATCGACCGCTCCGATCAGATCGACCAGATCATGCGTCGAGTCGACGATAGGTACATGGCCGAGGCAGGTGAGCTGGGTTTATCCAAGGCCTTGGGCATTTATGGGCTCCGTGCCTCTGCTATGGCCCAGTTCCTTTCTGATCGGATAAGGGCGCGGGCCACCGAGGTCGAGCTGGCGAGGAGGAAGTATCAAAGCAAGGCCACCGCACTTGGTGAGCTCGAGGAGAAGATGGGTAAGTTGGAGGAGGACTATGCTCGCCTCTCGGAGGCAAGGGATGCTCTGAACAAGAGCAACACCTCTCTGCTGGCGCAGCGGGAGGAACTCCAGGCCAAGAATGACCTTCTGTTGGGTCAGCTGCGGGAAGAGAAGGAGAAGTCCTCGTCCGAAGCTGCCCGGGCCGAGGAGTATCGTGAGTACAGCGCCCTTCAGTACAAGGAAGGGTTCGATAGTGCCGTTGCGCAGCTGAAGGTGATCACCCCCGACCTTGACATTTCCGAGCTCGACTTCACCAAGGTGGTGAAAGAGGGGAAGATCGTGGAAGAAGAGGAGGAGGACGAGGAAGAAGGCTGTGCCGATCAGGAGAAGGAGCCTGGGGGCGAGGGGGTCGGAGTTGGGCCCGATATGGAGGCTGCCGGTCAGAGTGTTGCGGCCGTGGAGGTCGTTGAGGCTTGAGTTGAGGACCAAGGGAATGCCCTTGTGTAATTTGTTTTTTGTTTTGCTTTTATTCTGCCTTGATGATGTACTCGCTCTGCTAGGAGCTCTTCTTTTGTATTTTCGTTTCAAGTTAATGAAATTGACTAAGTTTAAACAGTGTTCGCGTAAATTTGCTTTGTTTTTCACTTTAATAATTGCTGGTTACCGTACTCAGATGGGGTGGTCCTCGGGTAGCTGCTACTCGGCTAGGGTAGTCCCCGGGTGGCTTCCCCCGAAAAAAACTTGTTTCAACTGAGTTTGGAACATTTTCTCCGCGCACCGATACAGGCCGAGTACCAGTTTCCCTACGAAACCTTTAGGTCGGGTATGACCTTCCGAGCCGCGAGTGAGCTCGCCAAGTTTTTATGCTAACTTGGGTTGGGGACCACAGGGGTCATTTAGGTCGAGTAAGACCTTTCGAGCCGCGAGTGAGCTCGGTGACGTACATGAATGATGTTCCGAATGCAATGGGGAATGACTTTTATTAAATGTGGAAAAGGGAAATAAGGATGTGCCTCGTTAAAACCTTCACAAACCAAAAACCTAGTGGGAAAAAACGTTTGCAAAGGAAAAAGAGTACGCCATCCATTTATATATGTTGTTAACTGAAATAAAGCTTGAGGTGCGTGGCATTCCACGTCCTCGGCATCTCCTTTCCGGACAGTTCTTCCAGCTTGTGTGCTCCGTGGCGATGTTCCGATCTAATACGGTATGGTCCCTCCCAAGTTGGTCTGAGCTTTCCTTGCCTTGTATCTTTTCGTGCCAATTCAATCTTTCGGAGGACTAAGTCCCCTACCCTGAATCCTTTTAGTCGGATCTTAGAGTTGTAGTGTTTGGCAATGCGTTGTTTAGTTGCAAAGTCTTGTATCCGGGAGAGCTCTCGAGTTTCTTCTAGCAGGTCGAGTTCTACTCTAGCTTCTTCCTTCTGTGCCAGCGACTGCATGTGCTCTCTCCTGGTTGAGGTCAAACCGAGCTCCACTGGTACCATAGCATCCATCCCGTACGTTAATCGAAAAGGTGTTTCATTTGTTGCCGATTGTGGGGTGGGGTGGTATGCCCATAGCACGCCGCAGAGCTCTTCTGTCCAGTTTCCCTTGGCTTGGTCTAGGCATTTGCGCAGGCCTCTCAGGATGACTTTGTTTGCAGCTTCAACCTGACCATTGGTTTGCGGATGTTCCACCGAGGCATAGGTGAGCCGGATACCGAGGCCTTTGCAGAAGTCCTTGAATACTCAGCTGGTGAACTGCGTGCCATTAACCGTAATGATGGTGTGGGGTAGACCGTGGCAGCAGACTATGTTTTTCCAGACAAATTTCTTGACCCTCTCGGATGTGATAGTTGCTAGTGGATCTGCCTCTATCCACTTGGAGAAGTAGTCTATGGCGACCACAATGAACTTGAGTTGGCCTGGTGCAAGGGGAAAAGGGCCAAGTATGTCGAGCCCCCAGGTATTGAAGGGCCAGGGGGCGATGACTTCGTGAAGGACTTCAGGGGGGAGGTGGTTTCGCTTTGCATATCGTTGGCAGTTGTCGCACTTTTTTACGAATTGCATACAGTCCGATCTGATTGTTGGCCAGTAATATCCATCTCAGAAGACCTTCGCAGCTAACGTCCGAGTTCCACAATGGTTCCCACATATGCCTTCGTGTAGCTCCCTCATGATATACTCGGAGTTTGACTTATCCATGCATGCGAGTAGCGGCTGCGAGAAGCCCCTCCGGTAGAGTCTGTCCCCGACCAGAGTGTAATGTGTGGACCACCTTTGGACCCTGCGTGCTTCTACAGGGTCATCGGGTAGCCTTCCCTGCTGCAAATACTCTATGATATCTGTCATCCATGATTCCGACAGATTCACCGAGTTGGTTTCAGCTGTTTCTACGTGATGTCAGGGTTTGAACAACGATTGTGTGCAACTATCCCTCGGTCTTCATGCTGGCTAGTTTCGCTAGCAGGTCAGCTTTGTTGTTCTGCTCTCGAGGGATGTGTTCGAGCTGGACTTCTTGGAAATTTTGGATCATGGCGGTTTGCTTTACGGGCGTCTGAGAGCTAGGACATCGTCTTAGCACTGATACTCGCCTTTAACTTGGTTGACCATGAGTTGGGAGTCGCTTTTGACTCGGAGTGTTTGGGCGCCTAGCTCCCATGTGAGCTTGAGGCTGATTAGTAATGCCTCGTATTTGACTTGGTTGTTACTGGCTTTGAACAGAAACCTGAGTGCTTGTTCAATACAGATTCCCGCAGGGCTTTCCACGATGATACCTGCTCTGCTGCCTTTGGAATTGGAGGAACCGTCCACGTAGAGTGTCCAGTATTCGACCTTGGGGGTCGGTGTTAGTTCTGCAATAAAGTCAGCTAAAATTTGTGACTTAATGGGTCCTCTAGGCTCGTACCTGATTTGGAACTCGGAAAGCTCTACTGACCAGGCCACCATCCAGGCCAGGCGGCTCGGGCCTGCGGGATTCTCCTAATGGGGTAGTCGGTTTGACTATCATCGGATGGGCGTGAAAGTAGGGCCTTAGTCTTCTCGCGAGAGACCACTATCGAGTGCGGTTCTCCACCTTTTGGTACCTGAGTTACGCCCGTGAAGGACTTTGCTCACGAAGTACCACAGAGTCTTTGTCAATTTCTTTCTTCGACCATGGCCGAGCTGATCGAGCCGTCAGTGGCTGCCAGGTAAAGGAGCAAGGAGGCTCCTTTGGTGGGGCGAGTGAGGACTGGTGGCGATGCCAAGAATTCTTTAAGCCGTTGAAAGGCCGTTTCGCATTCTTCGATCCACTCTAATCGAGCTGGCTTCCTCAGTACCCGATAGAAAGGAAAAGATTTGTCGGCAGCCCGGATTACGAACCGGGAAAGGGCTGCTATCCGACCGGCCAGTCGTTACACTTCTTTGACGGAGCCTGGGCTCTGCATCTCCATCACAGCTCGGCACTTATCGGGGTTGGCCTCAATGCCTCTGTGGGTGATCATGAACCCCAGGAACTTTCCCCCGAGTACCCCAAAGGAGCACTTCTCGGGGTTGAGCCTGATGTTATACGCCCTCGCGATGTCGAATATCTCTTGAAGGTCCTTATGGTGTGCATCGAAACTGGGGGTTTTTACGACCATGTCGTCCATGTAAACCTCGATCGTCTTCCCAATCTGGTCGGCGAAGACTTTATCCATCATCCTCTGGTAGGTTGAGCCTGCGTTCTTCAGCCCAAAGGGCATAGTGATGTTGTAGAAGTTGGAGGTTTCTGTCATGAAGGCTGTCTTTGGAGCGTCGAGTGGGTGCATTCTTATCTGATTGTACCCATAGTATGCATCCATGAAACTCAGCACTTGGTACCCTGACGTGCTGTCCACCAGGGCATCTATGCTCGGAAGTGGATAAGGGTCCTTAGGGCAGACCTTGTTTAGGTCGGTAAAGTCAGTGCACATCCTCCATTTACCATTGCTTTTCTTTACCAGTACCACGTTAGAAAGCCAAGTAGGGTATTTGATTTCCTTTATGAATCCTGCTTTCAGGAGTTTGGAGGTTTCTTCCCGGACTGCTTGCTTCTTTTCTCCTGCAATCTTCCTTTTGCGCTGGGCGACGGGGCGAGCCCCTGGCTCGATGGCGAGTTTATGGCAGGCCACTTTTAGATCTATCCCAGGCATGTCTTCTGGGCCCCATGCGAATAGGTCAGCGTTAGCGCGCAGGATCTTTGTTAGGGATTGCTCGCTTTGCTGTGGCAGTTGGGTTCTGACTCGTACGCTCTTCCCTGGTCCCCTCACTTCAACGCTCTTGATATCGTCCACCGGTACTGGTCTAAAGTCATTCTCACCCTTGGGGTCCAATTCGATCATATAGCTCGATTTAGGGCGATCCCTGCTCTTGCTATCCCTGAGACTGTTGACATAGCACTGCCTGGCTTCCTTCTGGTCGGCGTGTACTGTGGCTATCTGTCCATCCGACAATGGGAACTTCATTGCCAAATGGGGGGTGGATACTATGGCTCCGATCCCGTTGATGACGGTTCTTCCGATTATCATATTGTAGGCGATGTCGTGGCGACTAAACTCTACTACCCGATGGAGTGCGCCTCGATCGTTTTGACTCCTATGTCTACTTTGAAGGTGATCAGGACATCGAAGTATCCTGTCACCCGGGCTTTAGCACCTGAAAAACCAACCAACATACCTCGATAGGGTCTGATTATAGAGCTTGGCAGCTTTAGCCGATCAAAGGCTTCCTTGTAGATGATGTCTGCCGAGCTACCTTGGTCGATAAGAACTCTCCTGACGTTGAACCCAGCGAGGTGAACAGTGATTACCATGGGGTCGTCTTGGTGTCGATCTATCCCTTGGTAGTCCTTTTCTGAGAAGGAAATGGTCGGCAGGACAGCGGGAGGGGCGGTCGTTGAGCTCGAGCTATTGACGGACCTCAGGTGTCTTCTTCGGCTACTGGTCGACTCGCCTCCGCCTGCAAAACCACCTGCAATCAAGTTAAGTGAAGGAGTACCTCCGTCGGGCCCTTTCCTGCGTTGCTGAGTAGGTGAACGCCTCTCTCTCCCCCTTCGAGCCGGCGATCTGTCGCGCCTACGCTCGGGTGTACGAGATCTCCTGCGGTTTTCGTTGCTTCCCTTAGGGGTTGCTGCCGACCCTTTGTCCACGTATTTTGTCAGATGTCCAGCTTGTATGAGCTTCTCGATTTTTACTTTCAGTGCCTGGCATTCGTTGGTGGTGTGTCCGTAGACTCGGTGGTACTCCCAGTACCTTTGGCGGTCCGCGTCTGGCGGGGAGTCTCTCCGAGGAGGCAGGGTAATGAGGTTACCTGTGTAGGCTTCCTTCAGCACTCGGTCCCTTCCTACTGTCAAGGGGGTGAACTGTCCTCTATAGTCTTGTCGTCCTCGGCGGTCGCTCCTTCTGTCTGTTTGGTCTCTGGCTGGTTCTCTGCTTTTGTCTTATCGACCTTGAGTCTCCTTTTTGGTGGCGGCGACTTCCTCCATGTTGATGTATCCCACAGCACGGCGTCTCAACTCGTCCAGGGACTCGGCGGGGCGGCGAGCGAGGGAGTCCGAGAAAGGTCCAGGCTTTAGTGCTGACACTATGGCGTGGAGCGCCACATCGGTGCTGAGGTTCCTGACTTGGGCCATTTCATTGTTGAAACGCTCTATGAATGACTTGAGGGTCTCGTCCGATCTCTGCTTGAGCCCGACCAGGCATCTTGAATTTTTCTTGAATGCTCGGCTCGTGGTGAACCTGGCCACGAACTGCTCGGCGAGATGGCTAAAGGAACAGATCGAATGCTGGGGGAGGTTGGAAAATCACATCATGGCGGATCTCTTCAAGGTGCATGGGAAAGTTCTGCATTTTAAACCTTCCGAGGCCCCCACTAGCAACATCCGAGCATTAAACGCGGTGAGGTGTTCCTCGGGGTCGGTTTTACCCTCGTAAGTGTCCATGTTGGGGATTTGGAAATGCTTGGGGATTGGATCGGACATGATCTCTTCGCTGAAGGGGAGTAACGTTAGCCCGACCTCCGAGGGTCAGTCTTTGTGGTGGTGGGCGCGCCGGCGCTTGGGGCTTTCTGCTCAGCTCGACCGATCCGTTCTCGATGAGTCTCCCTCATTGTTGCGCTTTGTCTCCTGGTGCGTTCTGGAAGGCGTTTCGCGGCCCATCCTCCTCTCACGATCAAGAGCCTCCTCAATCTTGCGTCTTAATTCTTCGTTCTCAGCCCTAGGAAGCTCCACGACCGGGTCTGGAGGCGGGCGTTCGTCCTGACTAACCGAGTTGTGGCTTGGCGACGGTGACTTGCGATTCGCCGTGCTTCTAGTGTGTACCATCCTTGCTCAGTGGTATCCTTAAGGCCCAGGCTAGTTTTACCGAGCCCCACGGTGGGCGCCAATGTTAATGCACAAAATGGCAGACTCTCTTTCTCCTCTGAGTAGCGTCCTCTCTCTTCCGGTACGGCTGGGGGATACCTGCAAAAGGCACTCCGATACCTAAGTCAGATAGGGCTTTTTGAGAAGAGAAGGTGAGCTTAAGTGTTTAAGGTTTCAGAGTATGAAGAGAGTATGCAAACCTGGGGGGTCAAGCCCCCTTTATATAGTGGAGTCCCGCATAAGGATGATAACCAACGATCCGGATCCTGCGCCTGGTAACTCCTTCCCCAAGCTTCAGGGATCAGCTCATCCCTTCCTAATATCTCGCACCTGCCAGGTTCATCACGTACTGGCTACGTGCTCCTCAATCTTCGGAGTGGCAACGACCCCCAAGCGTCGTCTCCAGGCGCATCCTCTTCCAGAAGGTTCGAGGGTCATTGGTCGGCTCGCCCTGACCTGCTCGGTGCTAACCCCGGGGCGACTATACTCGGAGGACGGGTTTAGTATGTCCTTGGTCAGACGTAGCTCGTCGGAGGTCGGAACCGGTCGGATAGGGGCCGAATAGGCTTGGTTTGGAGGGTAGACGGGAGCTCGGCTCGGAGGCCGGTCCGTAACAAATAGAAATAGAGTATACGCGCGCAGGAGATTACAGAGGTTTTGAATTCAGGGAATCCCATTCCTGGAACATCTAAGGATCTGCTTTCCATTGTCACCCCACCGTTAGATTTTCATACAAATGCGGTAATTCTAAAATAGCATCAAAACAATTAATAACTAGCTCTATCTCTCGATGTTGTGGAGAGAGTTGAGAGCATGGGTTTCACTTGATGTTGTGGCTTTCAACACTTAATGAACGAGTTTTATGGAGTGTGAAAAGTGAAAGCATGGGTGTTCACCTTTCAGATAAATGAGAACTCTAAAGAATGGGGTTTCTCTTGCTTATTAAAGATAAGGGAAGAAAGGTTATGGAGATGGTATCATAAATAAATTCAAATGGCAACACATTGGTTGGCTGATCTGCATTCAATAGCATTGCAGGGCTAGAAGCTGTGGAAAATGTGGGAAGACCTGTACAGGGGCAAAAATCGGGGTGGTGCAGCGGTAAGGCGTCAAACCAACACGGTGGCAGGGGCCTTAGGAAGAGGAATTGGGATGAAGGGTCTGAGATTTAGCCTAAAGAGATATCTTGATTGCTTCCCCAAACCGTGTTTTCCTTTTTTCAAAAAAATTAAATTGTTCCAAAAAACTGAATCCCAACCGTTGAAATATTGAATTTCCATGTGTTTGATTGAGATACAAGGAAATGAATATGTCCATTTCTGGGGGAAATGGAGATGATTTAGATTCCCCTCCAAAGGTGGATAAATATGGCCAAAGATTTGGTTTTGTCAGATACAAGGATGTGCTAGATGGATTGGCTCTCCAATAGAAATTAAACAACAATTTGATGGGAACTTACAACCTATGAACGAAGCTACCAAGATTCCAAAGGGATGTCACCAAAAAATGGGTGGTTGTGGAGCATAATCTGGGTGCAACTCCTTGCAATCTAGCCTGGTGGTGCTTGGAAGATCTTATGCCCAAGTTCTCAGTTTGGATGCTGCTAGGTTACACAATCTGGGGATAAGGAGAAAAAGTCATCTCAGGGACGTGTCTCTGATAGCGTGTGAGCCTAAGCAAGACATTTGATGTGGTTATCCAATGGCCACGTGGGAACACTATATAAGAGGGTTAGGGCGATGGGTATGAAGTTTAAACTCACTCTTGAAGGACATCACTCAATCCAGGCTATCCCTATAGGGTGGGTGTTGGTTCTGTTAGTGGGCTCAGAGGAGAGGGAAAGGTTCTGGATGCTGTGGTTGTTAATAAGAGTTGGTTTTATTCTTACTTTAATGGATCAAGAAATTGGCTCTATTTCACCTATCAAAGGATAGATTTGTGTGGCTGAATTTCTATGGGGTCCAATACATGCTTGGGAGGAAAGTTTCTTCTGGGTGGTATCCTATAGGTTTGACGAGTTTTTGGACTTGGATGATAATACAAGCAGGAAAAGCAGGTAAGATGTGGGGAGGGCTTTCATATTTATCACCTCTAGGGTTACGGTGGATTCAAACATTTCAATTCTCATTGCAGGAGAGACGTTCAAAATCAAAATTGTTGATGACAGGCTAGCAGTGGGAGACTCTGAGGCTTTCATTTTCAGTATTCTCTCAGTATTTTGGCTTGGTCCTCCTCGTCATTGGAGGGCTATGTCTCTCAGACACCTTGCATGGGGGTTCTTCGGCGACTCTAGTGAGGGAGAGGAAAAACTGGTGGATCCTAGAAGGCATGATTTGGAGAAGAATGAGGTGGTACAGGTGACTCTGGAAAGGGGTCAGGACACTTCATTTAGTAATAAAGGGGTTGACTTTTCTGAATCTGGCTTTAACGGGGTTAAAAGGGTTGTTAGGATGGATGATAACTGATAAGTCTCTTTCAACAGGACAAAAAGGACTATCTACTCACTAGGTGGAAGGACAGATGTGGTTTTCCTCTCTCCCATGTCTTGGAAATGGTGAAGCTTTGTTGGGGAGAGGGAGTCATTGATTCTGTCAATGCAAAGCTACAAGGGTACGAAAGGGGAAATCTATAATTGATTCGTTGGGAGGGTGTGGTTTAGGTGGGGTGAGTTTATTTAGGCCACATGGTGAGCCTTTTGGTGTTATGGCCCATTTCCCGAGTCTTGAAGCCTCAGGTATGGATCCGCAATTGGATAATGTTCTTGCACTGAACAAAAGGCAGGACACTGTCAGGGTGTCCCATTTATACATTGGATCACCCTAACTAAACTCAATATGTATCTCTGGATGGTAAGGGCACTCGCATCCGCTTACCCGAAGAGGAAAAGGATCCAAGAAGACTTCGATGGAGTAGATATTAGGTTCGCATTAGTTGCTTGCCGATGTAGGACCGTTGACCGATTCGTATTCATTGATGTGATTTAGACTGTTGATACGTTGTATGCTTTGGTTGTTTCTGTAGCATGTTTTATTGTGCTATATGCTGTATTTCTTTTCATATTGAGTATGATTTATCACCCATCTATGTTTGTGACTACTTGTACTCCCGTGTACGGATAGATGACGAGACTGCAGGTGATTACGTGGACGTGGATGCTGAGGAGTAGTTTACGGATGCTGCTTAGCTTATGATTTATTTATGATTTAGTTTTGTTTATTATTCCAATGTAAAGACTAAGAGTTCTAGCTCTGAGACATGTGACATTGGGTTATTAGGTTTTATTTCTGCAAATGAGTTTTTATGTTTTCAAATTGGTATTCCACAGATTTGATTTTCAGTGTTTGTCGACGTGAACTACTATTCCATTAAAGATTTTTATAAACTCAGTATTTTATTAATTCTTGTATGCTTTTTATTGCATTTATCAAACAATGAAGTAGTGGCTGTCACAGGAACGCTTGCATTTTTTATGATTCAGTGCCTGATGTATTGGCATTAGTAGAGTATGTCAAGGTATTGTCTTGGAAATGGTTCTTGGTGAGGGCCAAAGTGGTAATTATCTTTTTTTATGAATGGTGTGTTTAACCTCTAGAATGCATCCTTAGGAATTAGTTCCTTATGTTTGTCGGTTTTGGCTTTATTCTCTCTTTTATTTTGTTGTATATAAGTTGAAGTATCTCTTGTGTTTCTTTTCAGTATATTTCTCTCTTTTCATGCTTAAAGAAAGGTGAATCCTTAGATAACCATGAAGAAAAGTGGGTACCGATCGATACTCATCCATAAAAAGCACAATAATAACCCCAATTAAAACAAAAAGCCATAATTCAAACACAAATTACAAATAACAAAACAAATAAAACCTATTAACGAACTCTAAGTAAAAGATTAAATTGAAATATAAAAATATTGAAATAATGTGTAAAGAATCAAGTAAAACAATAGAAGAAATTGATAAAAATATAATTTTATTAGTTGAAAATACTAATAAAATTGCAAATTATACATGTAATAGAATAGAAAATGGAAGAAATGAAATAAATAATATACAAAAAAAATCAAATAATATAAATAAATTTAAAGAAATTAAAGAAAATAAAAATATTAATAGAATTAGAGAAATTTTTCAACAATTAAAAAATCTATTATGAAGCGAAGAAAATAATAAATGTATAAAAAAAAGGATTTAGAAGAATTATTAATATCAAATCAAGGGAATATTTTTTTAAAGGCCAAATTTTATTAAATTATGATAATTCTAAACAGGCACAAGTGATGCCAACTTTAGCCATGCCATGTTCAACAGATACATCTACTACACATCCAAACTCAGATAAAATGTTACTACTCCGTAACAAAATATAAGCAAAAAAATACATGTATTTTGTCCAAATTTGGACCAAATATATGTACTTTTTTGCGTATATTTTGTTACGGGAGGAGTATACTAAAAGCAAACATGCTTCACCCAATAAAATGCTACACCAGATGCAATGATACATCAGATAAACTGCTACACTAAAAGACATACTGACATCTTATACTTTTCCAGTGTTATTCTCACACCTTGTGTAACATCTGTACACCGTCTCCTGCAGCTTCAACTGTGATTACCTGCACATGTTCTCCTTTGTTGCTTTATAGTGTTCTGCTCCTCCAATACCTTTATGAAGGGGCAATCAGATAGATCCATAACTCGCATTGCATGCTCCAGTATAACATGTGCATAACCAGATTTAACCATTGCCTACATGCCTCACATCCTCTTCATTCCTGTCCTTTCCTATTTATGCCGTCAACTTTTTACTTCTCTTAGTCCTTTTTCTTTTCTTTTCTGATAAGTAGAAATTTATATTAGTAACTGTCCAACTTCAACATCAAAGCGAACAAAAACTCTACCCACCTTCTATCAAGGGTTGCAGAGAGCCCACAGTTGCAAAGAGCCCACATTATCATGTGCTGGAAAGTTGGGCGAAGAAAAGATTGCAAACACCTTGTCTGGTACACAAGAAATCCCTTTGAGGGAGACATCAAAAACACCGAATCCACTACAGATACAACACGCCTCAGACTGGAATATTGGATTTCACCAAAATCTGAAAAAAAAAAACTAAACAAGATAAAAACTAAGCTCTAACAGAAGCTACACCATGACAAAAGAGACAAGACAACACCCTAATACTTTGCCTAACATCCAAACCAACCCGTTGTAGCACCTCTCACGGGTCCATGCAAATTAATCATTGACTCCTACACCCTTTATACTAGTGTAGAATACACCTTTAATCGCGGTTTTATTGGAATTTTTACGTCGATTTTCAATCCGGCGTTTATTCTTTCGACGTGGTAAGTGTGAACATTTAACGCCGGTTTATAAACCGGCGTTAAAAGTCACTTTTAATCGCGGTTTTTATCAAGAACCGGCGTTAAAACCCGACGTCAAAATGAACAAAAAATTTTGGATACGTCAGTTGTAACCGCGGTATAACGAAAAACCGGCGTTATAGGTCAGTTTTAACCGCGGTTTTATGCAAAACCGGCGTTATATGTAACAAAAAGGAACAAAAAATTTTGAATACCTCAGTTTTAACTACGGTTTTGTGAAAAAACGGTGTTATATGTAACAAAAAGGAACAAATTTTTTTGGATACATCAGTTTTAACCGCGGTTTTACAAAAAACAGGCGTTATATGTTAGTTTTAACTGCGGTTTTATGAAAAAACCG
The DNA here is from genome assembly GCA_037113605.1 of Calophaca sinica. Classification (NCBI taxonomy): domain Eukaryota; kingdom Viridiplantae; phylum Streptophyta; class Magnoliopsida; order Fabales; family Fabaceae; genus Calophaca; species Calophaca sinica. The sequence continues at coordinate 48,456,760 of CM073733.1, read as the reverse complement.
GCGTTATATGTGTTGTTTTTTTAAATATCTTTTTAAAAAAATTCTTTTACCCCTTTTAACGCCGGTTTTAATGAAAACCGACTGATAAGTATTGTTTTTTTTAAATATTTTTTTTAAAAATTCTGTTACCCGCATACAAACAGTAGCAGAACACCACAAACATCACTGTCAAACAGAATATATAAACCACCACAAAAGTTCCTTCCACAAAACTCCACTGCCAGACAAAATATATAAACCATCACAAACACCCTAATAATCCCACAACAACCTACCCATTCTATAAATAACAGAATTAATCAGAAAGAACCGCCAAAAGTCATGGCATTAAAGAAAAGTTGAAGGCAATTAAACTCAACAACGCAATGAAAAGAAACCATATCATTTCTGTTGTGTTGCTTTTATTGCTCGTCTTCTTGGTGGTTCTGGGTTTAGATTTTGCTCATCAATCTTAGTCACAAAAAAGCGTGCCCAAGTTTTCCAAATCTCGACAATTTCTTCATCGCCTTATGGGTTTGTGCTACGGCCATCGAATAACTACAAGTTCAATTCAAAATATATCTAATTAACTAACTACAAATATTGTCAGGTATCAAAAAGATCGATTAACAAGTTATGAAATATTTTATTACCAAATCCCATCCAGAGGTAATCATCATCGTGACAATGGACAACATGGTCTTCGTGACATAGTAGCCACACGCCCATGAGTTGTCTTGGCAAGGCCCCTACAAATGACAATATAAATTAGTACAAATTATATATATACACATAACTAATACGGTTTTGAATATGTAAATATTATATAAAGACAAACTACTTATCGCGAGTATGTTCCAATTAGGCTTCTTTCCTTCTCCCAGACCTTTCTCACTATTGTAGTTCACCATAGCTCTGATAAAATAATATAAGTTATAGGTATAATATAAATACATATATAACATCACAATTATGACAAATAAATTAAAATTTTATCCCTCAAGCACACGCTTAATCTGTAGGTTTGGCTTTTGATGAAGTGAGCATATCCAGACTATGAGATTATGCTTAGGTCAAATGACAATCAACTGCCAATGTTAACTAGGTAACAACAATAAATGTGTATTAGATGCATAAAGAGACAAACGTATGCTATGAATTTGATCAGACAATATTGAATAAAATATACTCACTTGTGCTAGTACGGTCCTAAGAAAACATCTTTGTCTTGGTTAATTAGCTTATTATGTATGTAAGTTTAAACAGATGCATTAGACTCTTTTGGGTTGGGCTTGACAACAGATGCATATAGGGCATGCTTTATGCCCCTTAAAACTATACCCAGACAAGTTCCCATATACTGGAAAGTCATTTATAGTGCAAAACAACATGGCACGCAACTTGAAATCTTCACCTGAATACCTATCAAACACATCAATGCCATCCCACAATATTATCAAGTCGATGTCATTTTTTGGCTATTTTGGACCGAAAATCGTCATAGATAATATAATGTACTTGCGCTTCATGCACAACCAAGGAGACAGGTTATAAATTACTAAGAGAATAGGCCATGAACTATGGATGCTACTTAACTTACCATATGGATTCATTCCATCTGTAGCAAGTCCAAACCTAAGGTTTCTTGGCTCATTGCTGAACTCCGGAAATAATAAATTAACTCTCTTTCATTGCAAAGAACCGGCCAGATGGTGAAGCTTTCCATAACATTTCCTATCATCTGCATGCCATCTAATGTTCTTTACATCATTTACATTGGCGAACAGTCGCTTAAACCTTGAAATAATTGGAAGATACCATAACATCTTCGCAGGAGGATCTTTTTTGCTCACATCATCACAACTATCATCACCGTCCTTCTTTTTGTAGCATGGTGTATTACATTCGGGGACACTCTTCTTTGTCTTCATGCTCTTTCCAGTACAATATGAAATCGTTCGTGCATGCGTGTATTTTCTTATACTCCACACCCATTGGACATAATATCTTCTTCGCTTCGTAATTACGGTTCGACAATGTGTTACCTTCCGGAATCATGTCTTTCAACAGTTTAAGTAGGTCAATGAAGCTCTTATCCGTCCACCCATTTATCGCCTTCAGATTTAACAATTTCAACACCGCTAACAACCGTGTGAAATTTCTGTAGCCCGGATACAAAGGCTCTTCCTTGTTGCTGCATAGAGTTTCATACACATGTGCTCGCTGAAAAGACTCTTGTCCAATATCACGAATTATGTCCTCTAGCCAATCGTCCATATCTACATCAACTTCCTCTCTTTTGGACACACATGGCTTTTCTAACACTTCATCATGTCAGGTCCATGTCGTATATCTTTGGCAAATCCCATAAACACGAAGATGATTTCGTATCTCCTCAACATTTAGTGTTGGCCCATTCAAACACTTAACACAAGGACAATAGAAAGTTGTTGGATTAGGAAGTTTTGCTTGGGAAAATTGTAAGAACTCTTGGACCCCGTTCTTATACTCATCACCTAAGCGATGTTTTTGCATCCAACTACAATCTATAACTGTGTTCTGACATTGATAAGATAATTCTCATGTTCAAAATGTACAAATACAAGTGTATACCAAACCATTTGAAAACTTAAAGAACTTCATAAACTCCGTGTCAAAAGCAACAAATCCACAAACGATGCATTATCTCAAAGAAAATGCTTAAATTTAATTCAACATATATCTCATGAGAAAAGGCTTACATATCCAACACATATCACAAACCATGCATTATCTCAAAGAAAAGGCTTACATATCCAACACCAACTTTTTTACAATGTCACAGCTCTATCAAGGACAACAATTCCAGCTCCTATATATACATTTTGAAACACCATTAACATAAACATCAAGGTGATAAAAGAGGGCGAAAAAAGGATAAATCAAATTGAGAAACTAGTTAGGACAACATACATACTACTGCACTGCATAATATAAATATTCTTTTGTACACTGTAAGAGATATTATTCATATATCTTTGTGAGAAATAAAACATTTATTAGAAAGAAAATGCTAAAGAAAATTTCCTCATGGACTGCAAAAATGAAAGTACCTCCAGCCACAAAAACAAGAAAAGAAAACACCTTGAAAAAAGAAATTTTATAAACTTTGCAGACTTTGTATACCCAAATTAAGATCCAGAAATCATAGTTTCAACAAGGCTTAATTGTAATAAATAATAATAATAATCCTTCACTGCTACCTAACTATCACCTTAAAGAATAAACTTGTCTAAACATTCTAACTCTCATACACAAGTAGAGCATTGTAAAAGGAATCACATCCAACAGGATTGATACACCTATTAGAGAACAAGTAATGTGGCTCTCCTACTTTTGCTAAAAACTAAGACCAAGAGCAAAATTTTATAAGATCTAATCCAACAATTGCATCAAATTGAAGGAACATACTACTGCATTGCATAATCTAAAGATGAGGTTATGGTTACCTTGAAGTCGAATAACCTAAACCCATAAACACAGGGGGAACTTCATCCCACACGAGCTTTTCTGATTCCTCCTTTGGACGCTTTTCTCAGTACACAACAAGATACTACTGCAACACTATAACTGAAAACCGATGCTTACACTCTTGTTGGGGTAGTTTAGATTATGCATAATCCAGCCAACTAAAACAACAAAATGCAATGATTAAGAAAGCATAAATTATCGTTCCCTTTCCCAGAACACATGAATTATCTACGCACAGAAAAAACAGTAAAATTTAGAATCGAAAAGCTTCCTGAAAAATACAGGGAACTTAAACAGATAAGCAAATAAATTTTTCCTATATCCTAGCTTAAAATGGCACGGGCTGCTTCTGTTCTGTTCTGTCGCACAAAACCCTAAAGAAGCTTTCATCCTAATTGTCAATTTACAAGCATGTTTCAACAAATAGTATAAACTCAACTATCGAATTTTATTAATTATCAGCCACATGTGAGTTTCTTTCATTGCTTTATTTTCTAAATTGAGAACAGTTCAAATACCTTCATCATGGGATTCAGGACTAGAGTTTACTGGCTTAGGTGAATATTGAACAATAGCTAATAAAGGTCTCCATGAAGGGCTGCCGCCAGAAAATGCATCTGCAGGACAACAGAGTTGGGTTTGCACATACAAAATTTCATTTGCCAAGGAATAAAATCAGAACAAAAAATAAAATAGCAAAAAGGAAATTGAAGCTGGAACTATTAAATTTATATGACACAAAAAAAATAGAGTGAAGTGTACCTGTTGATGGAGGGTATAGAGGACCCCGAACTTTGAAGAAGTGAACGAAGGAACGACCGAACCCTAATCAGAAGGCGCGCAGCTCCAATCTCCAACAACCCTCACACCGCTGTGTGGAGAAAAGGACGAAGGAACGGCGCTATGGAGAAGGAACGGTGCAAGGAGGCAACCGGGTAGACGGGGAGAGGGAGGAGTGCCGGAGTTCACGGAGATGGCACTTTCGATGGAGAGTGGCGGTGCGAGGGAGGAGTGTCGGTGTTCGAAGTGAGGGACGGCGCGAGGGAGGAGTGAGGGCGGTGTTCTCGAATGTGTTCGCAGTGAGAAAATGAGGAAGTGAGGGCAGAGAAGGAGGATATGAGAATGAGGTATTTGGGACGGAAATTATTTTTTAATTTTTAACCGTGGTTTACTAAGATAACCGGCGTTATAAGTTGCATTTTCACTTATAACTTGTTACCGCGGTTTTCTCAAAAACCGGCGTTATAACCATTTCTTTCAGTTTGGTCGTATTCCTTTACACTTATAACGCCGGTTTTTTAAATAACCGACGTTAAAAATGATGCGTTGATTTCAAAAATACCACCGCGTCATATTTTACGCCGATTATCTCCGAAATCGGTGTTATAAGTGTATTTTTTAGGTGTATTTCGTACTAGTGTCACCATCTTAAGCATATAGCAGCTACCTCTCCCATAGACCTTTAACATGCTAAACAAAAGGGAACACCAAACTGATTAAGGCCCACAAAAATACCTTTGCAAAAGCCACTTGGTTACATCTTACAAAACCATCTCAATATCACTTTTCATCTCAGTATGAAACAAATGGCAGCAGAAAAGGATATTAACCCACAAGCAGAACCAAAAAACCAAAAGAAGTAACAAGGCTCAAAAGGCAAATGATCAAACACATGCTCCTTAAAAATTCGCAGCAAAGAGCTCCTTAGGAAAGCTAGCACAACATCCTTTAAAGGTAGTATGAGGAGCCAAGAAACTTGTTTTAAAAATAAACACCCCTGATAGACACATCTGCTGCACAATGCCTCTTTAGTTGCGAATTACACCAATAAAACATGACAATAGGATCCCAACATCCCTTCAACACAGAAGCAAAATCACCATTAAGATTCCCAATTTTCATCACTGCTGTTATGCTCCTTCTTTCTGCTGCAAGAAGAATATTCAGAACTTGTTTATGCAGTACAAGATAGTGCACAACCCTTGTTTCCTTCTTATGTTTGCCGCAAAAAAGTACTTTATCTACGCCAATAATAGTTCTGGAAAATTGCTCCCTGAGAGTAATCTATCAACAGCATGATTATGGACCTCTGCTACAACACGATGCATCAACCAACTTCACGCATAAACCGAGCTTGATCGTTCAATCAAGTTCCCATCATCAATTACACATAACCTTCTCTGGAGCTTCCTTCTTTTTATACCGTGAGTCTTTACATTTAGGACACGACTTTAACGATGCATATTCATTTCTAAATAAAATGCAATCGTTAGGACAAGCGTGTATCCTCTCATAGCCCATGCCAATAGAGTGTAACATTTGTTTAGCCTCATATGTCCGACCAGGAAGCACATTATCATCCGGCAACATATCTTTCAATAAGGTGAGTAAGCCTGTAAAGCTCTCATCAGTCCATCCATTGCCCAATTTCAAGTTATACAACTTTAACATCGCCGATAATCTTGTGAATTTAGTACAACCCTCATACAACGGCTTCTCCGCATTACTTACCAACTTCTCAAACATTTGAGGACAATCACGGAGATCTCCTTCAACCACATTTACCATCTCTTCAAAACGGTCGCCATAATATGTATTTGTATCGGCGTCATCTGACGCATATCTCCCACTCTTCCCCATATTAGAAGATTCACCTCTTTTCTCACCGTGCTTTGTCCAACAAGTATAACTCTAATCAATTCCATTGCTCACTAAATGTCCTTCCAATTCCTAAACATTAACTCGGCCTATATAACAACAACTCAAACAAGGACATACGATTCTACTCAGGTCTAGTTCTTTTTCATGCTGAACTACAAACCTAATAAAATCTTGCACTCCATCCCTATATTCCTTCGACAAACGATTGATAGACATCCACTACATTCTAACTTCAACCTTTACAAATTCAATAGTCATTCTCATTAATATAACATCATTTAAACGTATTTGTATTCTCAATATTTTACGACTAAACATAGTCAAAACTTGATAATCTAACGCATCGGGCTATAGCTAATGTTATGCCGTCAATCCACAATTCACAGTTCATATTCAATTCATAGTTTAAATTTTTAACAAAAAATTGGCAGAGTTTCCCTTAAAATATGGACATTCCAAAATATATCCAATCCAATCAAACATAAAACACTTCAAAGTTCAACACATGTTCAATCTTTTTACACAATTATTCCTTTTGTAAACCACCACCAAGGTAACCAAAACTTCCTATTCTTTCAACCCAAAAGAACAACATCAAAACAGCCCCAGCATCAAAACAAACTCTACTATAAAACCATACAAATCAAACACCACTTAATTTTTTCTACCTCATTGGCAAAAAAAAAAAAAAAACCTAGCAGTAGAAGCAAGAAAGGGAGAAGGAGGACTTACTAACAGGAAAAACCAAACAAAGCCTTTCTTCCAAAACAGAACCGAGCAAAACAGAGAGCCTTTAGTGCGAAAATGAATCGAACCTTTCTTCTTTAGTGCGAAACCAAACTCTGAACCCAGAGGAAGTTCAGAAGAGACAACCACATTAGCAGACTTAAACCTACACAAACAAGGAAACACAATAAAAACAAAACCCAAAAGAACAGAACTAAATAAAGAGACAATCCAATGAACAGAACAAAACCTTTATCAAGCTAATAATGAGAGAAAAACGAGTTTGAAGCCCTCCAATCCAATGACAAAGTAACGCGTTGCAGCAGCTGGATGGCGGCAAAGGAGCAAAAGAAGCAACTTGCGAGAAAAAGGAGCAATGCGCACGGAGAAATAGATGAACGTTGTGAGAGAGAGAGAGAACAAACGATCGAGTAACAGAACAAATTGCTTAAAAGGAGAGACGCTGACGGCGAGCTCAACGGCGAAGAGAGAGAGAGAAAGAGATGGACACTATGAGAGAGAGCTAGATAGAGCAAAATATCGAGTGAGCAAACTGAGTAACAGAGACAGAATATGGGCGCATTATAATTTTTTTTTTTGAGAATATATAGCGCTTTTGTTAGAAAGCGCTAGCGATTATGTCTCTGTTATAGCGCTTTCCTTGAGAAGTGCTAGCAAAGATTGATAAAAGATAGCGCTTTCCTAGAAAAGCGCTAGCGATTCTTGACGCTCGAAAATTAGTAACGCTTTCCTGGGAAAGCACTAGCTATTAACGAACATTCAATAATGCTTTTTTAGGTAAACGCTAGTGAATGTTTTTCCGCATTTTTAGTTAGCACTTTAGTTTAAAGCACTGTTTAAAGTAGCGCCATATTTTACAAAATCTGTTGTAATGTGCCTTAGGTACGGTCGTACTGACCAAGGGGATATGCACCTACTACTGATCCTGCATCGGTACGACCGTACTGACTGGGTGTCAGGTCGTACCTCTTGTCCAGAAATGCAAAAAATCTGCAAAACTTGAGAGTTTTTGATCCGTTCTCGCATCTTTTGCTCCGAGTAATGTCTTTATGATATTTCTATAAAATGGGGCATAAGTGAGCACTTTTATACTTTAAATAACACATAACAACATGTTTAAGTACTAAAAATGCCCCATAAAAGTAGACAATTTGGTGTGTTAACAATTTTCACTTGAAGTGCCTACCCATTTTCAACACCTTTCTTTGCCTCCAATATTGGCACGCCGCCGCATTTTGAATCCAACTCGAATAGGGTTAACTAAATCCCGATACTCTTGCGCTCATCCACGTCCAACTTCTCAATTTTACCAACTCCATCACTTCCTCCATTGATTGATTCTGATCCCTAAACACCTTGTTATCACGACACGTCCAAATAGACCATAAAACCACAAACCATATTATTTTCCACACCATTCTCGATTTTCTAGAACAGTTCGGCAATCCCCATAACTGCTCAAAGTGAGACCTGCAATTTGCATGCATTGTTGTCCTATAACCCACCCAGTTTAGGCACTTTCTCCACACCTCTGACCACACGTTGCACTAAAAAAAATATGTGACAAGCTCTCCTCTTTTTCATTAAAACCCGGACATTCTAAATTAGTAAGCCTGTCATTCCCTTTTTCTTCAAATTGTCTTTAGTTGGAATTCGGTTCAGCATAACTCTCCATACAAACGGCATGATTTTTAAAGGTACCCATTTACTCCAAACACTACAACAAAAATAGGCAATAAATAGCGCTTATTTTGGCCTTAAACAGCGCTTAAAAAGCGCTGCTTATTTAGCCGCTGCTGATTGTTATTAAAAAAAACAGCGTTTTTGAAGCGCTGCTGAAAATTGACAATAAACAGCACTTCCTTAAAGAAGCGCTGTTTATTGTCAGTTTTCATTATTGTTCTTTAAGGAAGCGCTGTTTTTGACCCATTTTTTTTCCAGAAAAATGTTCTTCCAAATTTCCCCTTGCGATGAACCAAGATGAACTAAACACAAACACAGAAGAACCAAACACAGATGAACCATTACAGAACCAAATTCCCGTATATAGATCCAAGAAAGGAATACAAGAGAAGAATACAAGGGAAGAATACAGATCCAAAAAAAATACAGATCCAAGATTTTATTCAAACCAAACACAGATCCAAGAAAAAAAAACATTTGAATGTCAAATGCTCTGCCTTGCATTCTTTCTTCCCGAGCTTTGCCCGTTACTTTCTCATTCCAGACCTGAAATCAAAATAAAATAAAACTCGAAAATAAGGGAAATGGACAGATCGAACTAGATCTAGCGAGAGAGAAGAGAAACATTCGGTAAAAATGAAGAACAAGATCGAACTAGGTCGCTGAGAGATGTGAAAAACACGAGCGAGATCGCTGAGAGCGGTGTCCAGATCGAAGCACAAACGCGAGCTGTGTTTGCGATGGAGAATAGGGTTTCAACTGGGGTTGCTTTCTCTGTCGCAAGCAAAACAGAACGAACGAACAAACGAAGGTGGCGAAGGAGAGGGTTTCAATTGGCTCTATAGCGATGAAGAAGGTTGTAGAAGGAGAGGGTTTCGGTTGGGGTTGCGATGATGATGAAGGTATTGGGTTTCTGTCGCAAGCCGAATAGAAAACGGGACAAAGTGGGAAGAAATTGGGAACGAACGAACGAACGTGTTGGGGTTACGATGATGACGAAGGTGTTGGGTTTGCAATGAGATTGGGAACGAAGAGAAAGCGATGAGATTGGGAACGAAGACCTGTTGCGGTTAGGGTTTGGCGAAGAGAATTGGGAACGAGCGAGCATGAGTGAATTTCTTGGAATCGAGTGTGAAGTGAATATAATAGGAATTAATGACCAAAATCAGCGCTTAAAAGGGTTAAGCGATGTTTAATTTTTTCGACCTAAATCAGCGCTTCATATTAGAAGCACTGTTTATTGAGTATGATCAAGACCAAAATTAGCGCTTCATAAAGAAAGCGTTGTTTATTGTGTAGGACCAAAATCAGCGCTTCATATTGGAAGCGCTGTTTATTGTGTATGACCAAATTTTTAGGACCAAAATCAGCGCTTCATATAGGAAGCGCTATTTATTGTTTACGACCAAAATCAGCGCTTCATATAGGAAGCACTGTTTATTAGCTAAAGTAGCATATTTTTATTAAAGCGCTATTTAAAGTGGCGCTATCTTTTTCACATTCTGTTGTAGTGAAATATTATTGTATATAGTGTTCGCTACCCCATCTACTTTGCTAATTAGTTCTTTATATGCTGACCTGACTGTTTATTTTTCGATTTTGGATCCAATTTCCAGCTCCAAGAATCTTTGTATCCTTCCTTTAACTCCACTTCATCTAGCCTTTCTTCTAGATCTGCTACTTCCTCTAACTCCCATTGAAATAAGGGTCTTCTCCACTCCCACCTTCCCTCCTTCCGCTTCTCCATTATTTCAGCCACCTCGTGGAGAAGATAAAAGATGAATATATGAAAACATTAAAGAAATCAAATGATATTGGAGAAATTAAATAATTATTGTAACAACTAAAAATAATTGAAGAAGAAAATAATCAAATGAATAATTTAGAAAGAACAAGACTATGGATAGCTAATAAAGAATGAAGAAAAGAAGAAGTTATGAATGAAATAAATAGTTTACACAAACATTAGAATATTATTTAAGCAGAGATCCAAATAATTAATAGAAAAAATAGAGAGAATGGAAAGACTCCATAAAAACAAAAAAATAATGTGGAGTCAGATAATTGGCTACTTAGCATCTGTACCCGATAAATATCCAGGTGTTCTAAAGTAGAACTCAAAGGACGGCCGGACATTGTTTGGTCAAAATCGTAAGTATACGATCTTGTCAAGTTATAGTATAAAAGATTATCGTCTCCATAGGGAATTGAAATGATTACTGTTCCACTTAGATCAATTTGTTATTTAGACAAATGATTCAAGGTGAACATTAAATAAAGAGTGTATAAAAATTAAGTAGAAAAGAGATTATAAAATATTTAAGAAAGGAATTAGATAATAAAAGCACTAAGGTAATGGGCTCACTAATACTTATATCTATGTGCTTGATTAATTTATAACACGAGTAACAATTCTTACTGATTATCAATCACCTATTTAAAAGCTATTAATACCCAATGATCATGCAATATTAACAGTCTTCTTTCTAATTTATTACTCAATTTGATCATGCAAAGTAATTAAACAGAAAGAGCATGAAGTGTTAATAGATTTATCAATTCAATGACTGACTGAAAATGAACACGCAATCCTTGATCCGGCAGAGCATGCAGATTCAATTATTCCCAGAGTTCTGTTAATTAATTCAAGGTACGATCGCCGAATAATTAATTAACTGTGTAAAGAGTAGATAATTCTTTTTAAAGTAATATTGCTAGGAATAATTTAATCAAAAGGATTTAAACACTCATATTATAAATCATAAAGATATCATAGATAAAGTAAAAGATCCTCCGTCACCTCAATGACGGGATTAGTTACTAAACATACTTGAAGATAGCAACAACGTGTTTACAAAAGACATATTTAAAACTAAAACTAGCAGAACAACTATAAAGTAAGACTAGAAGATTACAAGAAAAGAAGAGAATTGGGAGAGAATCAATCCCGGGGGACCTTCAAATGCTCTGATGAGTGTTCCTTTTATAGGCAAAATTTTGGGTTCAGCACGGTTGTGCTACCTTTACAGTCTGTTTACGCGTCACCGACCTTGCCGACATGATTTTCTGATATTTTTAGTTGAGCACGGTCGTGCTGGTCAATGAAGAGGTCGTGCTCTGTTTCTTAAACCGCCTCAAAGTGTTGGAGGCTAGAAATAATCCTAAGTGCCTAATCATTTTTCAAAAATTTTGTGAATTAGTTTCGCTTTGAATGGTCACATGTCAAGTTCTAGAACACAATTGTCACTGAAAAACAACTAAAATGAAAAATACAGGTTTTAAAATCAATCAGTTTAGTGTAACCCCTAGATTAGGTTCGAATTCTCACATATAGAAGCTTTTTCTTGGAAAGATTATCAATAAAGGGCTTATTCTAATTTTTCAACTCTTCAGAATATATTTTCTTTAAGAGATTTAAAGCTGTCTAAAAATTTTAATTTCCCCAAAAATTAATTAACTTCAGTTTTCCAATTTTAATTGAGAATTCATGAGTCATGTTGTTCTCCCCCCCCCCACACTTATTTCTAGCTAAATACCAAAAAGCTAGGAAAAGAAAAACAAAAATAAAAGAATGTCTAATATTTGAAATATCAACGACGTCACCTATCCAAATATCAAAATAAAATACCAAAATATAATAAAGCGATAAAAACTCCCCTGAGATGTCCTGGAATAAATCATACAAAAGCAAAACACTTTTTGTACAAAATATCATGAAAGCATGGCATCACTGTAGGGGTGGATGCGGGTAGTGCAGCTGCATCTGCCGGAGAAGCTCTGTAATGGTAGCCTGTGACTGGTCTAGTCTCTGTAGGCTCTGATCTACCTGATCGAATCGAGCAGTATAATCCTGCCGCACTCCCTGCACGTCTACAGCCATCTGGTCAAACCGTGCGTCATAATGCTGCCTCATGGCATGGAAGTACTGATCCAGCCCCTGAAAATAATCATCATAAGGCTGCTGATGATGTGGTGTAGGTGGAGGTGGTGCCTGATCATGAGCTGGTGAAGGTGGAGGTGGTGCCTGATCAAACTCCTGCGCTACGTCCTCATCATCCTCCCTGTGGTCCTCTGGCTGATTTTCAGCATGCCCCTCATCCTGGTCCATCATCTCAGCAAGAGGCTGGGGCTCCTCCCCAGCATCATCCAGAACTAAGACTCCCTGGTCATTCCGTCGGAGAACATCGATGGATAATAAAGTAGTCTGAGTAATCCCCTCTATTGGAATAGTAGTGGTCTCCTCAGTAGGCTGATAATCGAAGTTAACAACCAATTGGGATAAGAATGACCTAAACACCACATGTCCGGTGTTATGGGCAGCTAACCTCTTGCCTAGATTAGTGCATGTATGTAAGAACCATATACCAGGGTTGCAGGGCTATCCGTCTTCCCTAGTCATGCACAATAAGAGGAAAATTTCGCCTCTAGAGACAACCCCCTCACTGGAGAACCTACCGTGCACCGACGAAGAGATCCAACGGTGCACAGCTCTCAGAATAGGGTTGCAGAGTTTACTTGATTTGGACTGCCTGGGATGGTAAGCAGCAGCTGGCTCACCTGTCATCTCTGCCCATGTAACTCTGTCAGACCAGTTATAAATAGGAACATCATGGTGGGCCCCCTCATATGCATGTGTCTGGACCTCCTCTGGTGTGTGGAACCCCAGATGGATGTTGAACTCTGCTAAAGAATAATCATGATCCACCTCTACTATCATGAATTTGACCCGGTACTCCTCCTTCGGGTTTGGTGCATCGTAGTACGTCAGTGTACCTAAAATCTCGACCACTGGATCTATGTAAGTGGGATGTCGTATGGCAGTAACCCTCGTCCATTCGATCCTCTCCAGCTAGGTGGTGACTGTCCCTAGCATATGAAATTCTTCTAAGGTATGCTCGTCTAGGTACCTGGTAGGATAGAACTCAAATCCTCGGACCTGGCGGTATCTTTCCATCATATTCAGAGGGATATGACCTGGAATAGGAGCTAGCACCCTGGATCTGACAGCATGGTCATGTCTGGCCCTTTTAGGCATTTTTCCTGAAAATAGATTAAACAATATAACAAGGAAAAATAGAATTTTGTTAGAATAACATTTTAGGGCCTTTAAGCCAAAAAGTCAGCATGGCCTCGAAGCACGGCCTGTCCATAAGGAGCACGGTCGTGCTCCCTTGTCAGACGCGATTTCCAGATCACAGAAACAGTTCCAAATCGAGAAAAACATCAAATTTCACCACTTTTGAACCAAAATCACACAAAATATACCTCATCTAACATGCAAAACGAGTTCTATTTGGATTTTTAAGTCTAAAACACATCTATACATCATGGATTTAGGATCTAAGGTATGTAATGTCATGAGATTTCTCCAAAAACACCAACAAATCCTTAAACTAACATAGATCTTTAGAGGAAATAGAGATGTGGATGTTACCTGGCTTGGATTGATGGAGATATACACAAAGAACTACACAAAAGATCAAGAAAACAATCGTTCTCTCTTTTTTCTCTCTGGGGTGAATAGTAGAGGGTCGTGCTAATGAAAGCCACGGCCTCTTCATTCTGGTTTTAAGCTGAAAAATATGCAGCACGGTCTTTTCATCCGTGAGCACGGCCGTGCTGGTTTTTTTTTTTAGAAAAACAGAAATACAAATAACAAAACTTTTATAGATACGGGTTGCCTCCCGTAAAGTGCGTGTTTAACGTCCCGAGCCTGATAGATATATTTCTCACAAAGCTTAGTTTAAATTGACGGTAAGGATTTCTTGTTGGAAACCCTCCTCATAGATCTTGGCCCTTTGGCCATTTATCTTGAAAGTTTCCCCATTATCTTTTTGTAATTCAATAACTCCATAGGGGAATACCTTGATTATTTTGTATAGTCCATTCCATCTAGATTTAAGTTTACCTGGGAAGAGATGCAGACGAGAGTTATAAATTAAAACCTTATCACCTACTTGAAACTCTCATCTCTGAATATGCTTGTCATGTCATTTCTTTGTGCGTTCTTTGTATAGCTTAGCATTTTCATATGCTTCTAGACGGAATTCATCCATCTCATCTAGTTGTAACAACCGCTTCTCACCTACATCTTTTATTTGAAAATTCAAATATTTGATGGCCCAGTAGGCCCTATGTTCCAATTCTGCAGGTAAGTGACAAGCTTTCCCAAAAACCAATTTATAAGGAGACATGCCAATATGAGTTTTAAATGCCGTCCTATATGCCCACAAAGCGTCATCAAGTTTTAATGACCAATCGTTTCGAGAATTGTTAACAATTCTTTCCAAAATTTTCTTTATTTCACGATTGGAAATTTCAACTTGACCGCTTGTTTGTGGATGGTAAGGGGTGGTCACTTTGTGAGTTACTCCATATTTTGTTAACAGATTTTCGAATTGTTTATTGCAAAAATGGGAGCCTCCATCACTTATGATTACCCGGGGAGTACTGAAACAAGTGAAAATACTTTTGTCTAAAAATTTAATCACTCCCCTAGTATCATTTTTAGTTACAGCCACCACTTCTACCCATTTGGACACATAGTCAACTGCAACCAGGATATAAACATTATTATAGGAAGACGGAAAAGGTCCCATGAAATCTATGCCCCAAACATCAAATAATTCACAGACTAAAATGCTGTTTAGGGGCATTTCCTGTCTCCGGGAAATATTTCCACTCCTTTGACATCTATCACAAGATTTGACAAAATTGTATGCATCCCTGAAAAGGCTAGGCCAGTAAAAACCACATTGCAAAACTTTGTGTGCAGTCTTTGTGGGACCAAAAAGACCTCCCATTTCTTTAGAGTGACAATGCTCTAAAATGGAATTAAATTCCACTTCTGGAATACATCTTCTAATGATATTGTCAGCACAGATCTTGAATAAGTATGGTTCATCCCAAAAATAATGCTTAACATCATAAAAGAATTTCTTTCGTTGAGCATAAGATAAATTAGGAGGAAGAACATTACCAACCAAGTAGTTTACAATGTCTGCATACCATGGTAATTCAAAAATTACCTGCAATTGTTCATCAGGGAAGGTTTCCTTTATCCTTTCAATA
The DNA here is from genome assembly GCA_037113605.1 of Calophaca sinica. Classification (NCBI taxonomy): domain Eukaryota; kingdom Viridiplantae; phylum Streptophyta; class Magnoliopsida; order Fabales; family Fabaceae; genus Calophaca; species Calophaca sinica. The sequence goes on along the minus strand of CM073733.1, from coordinate 48,441,109 downwards.
ACATTTGGTCTTACCTCAGATCAATCCTGGACAGATGATCAGCAATGACATTTTCAACTCCTTTTTTGTCTCTGATCTCTACATCAAACTCTCAAAGCAAGAGTATCCATCTGATTAGTCTTGGCTTAGTATCCTGTTTGGCAAGCAAATGTCTAATAGCTGCATGGTCAGTATAAACAATTATTTTAGATAAAACCAGGTAAGGACGAAATTTGTCAAAAGCAAATATTACTGCCAGTAACTCTTTCTCAGTTGTCGTATAATTTTGTTGCGCATCATCAAGAATACGACTGGCATAATAAATGACATGAAATACCTTATCCTTTTTTTGGCCCAAAATGTCTCCCACTGCCATATCACTTGCATCACACATTAGTTCAAAAGGCAGTCACCAATCAGGTGCCATAACAACAGGTGCTTCAATCAACTTTGTCTTCAGAGTGTTAAAAGATTTCAAACAATCTTAAGAAAATTGAAAGGGCATATCTTTAATTAAAAGGGATGATAGAGGCTTTGCAATTTTTGAAATTTTTTTTGTATACCTCCTGTAAAATCCAGCATGACCCAGAAAGCTTCTGATAGCTTTTACAGAATTAGGAGGTGGAAGTTTTGCAATAACCTCTATTTTGGCAGGATCTACTTCAATCCCTCTTTCAAAAATTTTATGCCCGAGGACAATGCACTCCCTAATCATAAATTGACATTTTTCCCAGTTCAGAACCAAATTTGTTTCTGTACATCTTTTCAACACAAGTCCCAGATTAATTAAACAAGAATCATATGATGTACCATACATAGAAAAATCGTCCATAAATACCTCTTTGCAATCTTCTAAAATATCAGAGAAGATAGACATCATGCATCTCTGGAAGGTGGCAGGTGCATTGCATAGAACAAATGACATTCATCTATATGCAAATGTCCCGTATGGGCACGTAAAAGTGGTCTTTTCCTGATCTTCAAAAGCCACGGGTATTTGCATATATCCGGAATAGCCATCTAGACAACAATAATATTCATGCCCGGACAATTTTTCTAACATTTGATCAATAAAGGGGAGGGGGAAATGATCTTTCCTAGTGGCTTCATTTAATTTTCTATAATCAATGCAAACACGCAACCCAGTAACTTTTCTAACAGCAATTAATTCTTTCTTGTCATTTTCAGTTACTGTCGTCCCTCCTTTTTTTGGGACCACTTGGACATGACTCACCCAAGGACTATCAGATATAGGATAGATTATACCTGCATCAAGAAGTTTGATAACTTCTTGTTTTACCACTTCTTTTATATTTGGGTTGAGCCTTCTTTGGGGTTGAACCCTTGGCTTGTGGTCCTCCTCCATATGGATTGTGCGAGTGCAAATGGATGGGCTTATTCCTTTGATGTCATGGATAGTCCATCCAAATGCCTCCTTATGTTCCCTATGAACTCTCAATGGCCTTTCTTCCATTAAACCTGTCAAAGATAAAGAAATAATTACAGGCAAAGAGGAAGGAGGATGTAGGAATGCATATTTTAAATTAGCAGGCAGAGGTTTAAGCTCAAGCTCCGATGGTTCTTCAATGGAATGCTTGGGCTTTTGTAGATTATCTCTTTCCAAATTTTCATATTGCCCTTTCCATTTGACACCTCCTTGATTTATTCCAGCATCCAAGGCTTTGACTTCATCCAACATTTCCATATCATCCAAAAAATCAAACTCACTCATTGTTAAAGCTTTTTCAAGATTGTTACTACTTAATAGTTCCTGCAAATTATACTGAGTTAAAGCACTAGTGTTATCCACAGAAGATATAAAATTACAGGATTCAAAAGTAGACGGGGTTTTCATAGAGTTAAAAATTTTAAAAACAACCTCCTCATCATTTAACCTTAGAGTAAGTTTCCCTTGGTGGGCATCAATTAGAGTCCTACCCATGGCCAAGAATGGCCTTCCCAGAAGAATCGGTTCTTTATCAATTTCCATATCAAAAATCACAAAGTCTACCGGAAAGATAAATTTATCTACCTTAATAAGAACATATTCTACTATACCTCATGGATACCCCACAGATCTGTCTGCCAGTTGGATTTGGATAGTTGTGGGTTTTGGTTCTTGAATCCCCAACTTTCTCAGAATGGACAAAGGCATCAAGTTGATACTAGAGCCTAAGTCACACAAACACTTTTTAAAATGTAAATCACCTATTGAACAGGGAATAGTAAAACTACTTGGATCTTTCAATTTAGGAGGTAATTTATTAAAAAATATAGCAGAGCACTCCTCATTAAGTTTGATTGTGGCAAATTCCTCTAGCCTTTTTTTATTGGACACAATGTCCTTCAGAAATTTTGCATATTTGGGCATCTTAGAAATTGCCTCCACAAAGGGTATGTTGATTGTTAGTTGTTTTAACATATCCTAAGATTTGGCAAATTGTGGATCAACTATGTTACTTTTTAGCCTTTGTGGAAATGGGATATTTGGCTTAGGGTTTTGGGGTGGAAGTGATGAAACTGTAGGAATTGGTGAAGTTTGTTCAATTTTTTCCTTTTCTTCAATTTTTTCACTTGAGTCCCTTTCGGTAGGGACTTGACTACTCTCATTTATTGGTGAATTAAGAATTTCACCACTTCTAGTACTCATGGCCTTCATTTGCTCCCTAGGATTTTGTTCAGGCTGGCTAGGGAGCGACCCTTACTCCCTTTTGGTCATCAGTTGCACCAGAGTGGCAACTTGGCTTTCTAAATTTTTGTGGTTGGAAACTGAAGAATTTACTGTATTTTCTAATGATTTAACAGTTCCCACAAGGCTGTCAATTTGATCTTGAAGGTATGGCCTTCTTTGTGGTTGAGGTTGGACTTGCATGTTAGGGGGTTTGTAGGGGGCTTGAATCTGATTTTTATTCTGATTCTAATTCTGGTTTTGTTGCCCCCCCCCACGTTAAGTTGGGATGGTCCCTCCAACCCGGATTGTAGGTATTAGAATATGGATCATTTCTAGGCCTAGAGCTAGTGCCTACAAAATTAATTTCTTCTAAACAATCCTTGGTCACATGACCCACTGTTCCACAAGAATTACAAGAGGCCATAGGGCCCTTCTTCTCAATGCCTTTTAGCCTTTCATTGGTTTTCTCCATATAACTAGCCAAGACACCCATACACGAATGTCCATGCCTTTGCATGTATTTGAGCAATGCTTCTTACATTTCAAGTTTTGGATCAGAATCTTTGATGGCGTTAACTTCTTCAGTCATGCCACTGAACTCAATAGGCCATTCATCATTGTCATGAGAAATTGAGGCAACTATTTTAGACTTTGAGGCTACGAGAGCCTCTAACTTCTTGCTCATTGCCTCAATCTTGGCCTCTAAAGCAGTGTTAGAATCTACTTTAAACATTCCTGGCTGTAGAGATTTTTTTGGGATATGTCTCTCTCTTTATGCCCATTGAGCACTATTCTGGGCAATCCTGCCCATGATCTCATAGCATTCAAATGGTGTTTTGTAGCCTAAGGATCCTCCACATGCTGCATCTATAGCTACCTTATCCTGAAAAGAAAGACCATTATAGAAAATTTGAACTAACAGGGATTTATTAAAACCATGATGGGGACAACCTAAGATTAGATCTTGGAATCGTTCCCATGTTTCATGCATAGTTTCACCGTCTTTCTGAGTAAATCCAGAAATTTCTGCTCTTAGTTTAGCAGACTTCCCAGGTGGGAAGTATTTGTTCAAAAATTTACTCTTCAGATCTGTCCAAGTTGTGATGGAATTGGCTTCCAATAAGTCCAACCAGAGTTGAGCTTTTCCCTACAAAGAAAAAGTAAACAAGCGGAGTCTAATGGCTTCCGGAGAAACCCCATTAATTTTTACAGTTTTTGTAATCCATTGGAATCTTTTTAGATGGGCATTTGGGTCCTCACGTGGTAAGCCTGAGAATTGCACATCTTTGACCATAGAAATTAGGCCTGGTTTAAGCTCAAAATTGTTGGCTTCCACCGCTAGATATTGGATACTATCATGTTCTTCACAAGTCGGTGTGAAGCATTAATTCATAGTCAATTCTTGTTCTGCCATTGTTCTTCTTTGTCTTCTAACAGCTCTTCTTTGTCTTCTGAGAGCTCTTGCAGTTCTTTCAATTTCAGGATCAAACTAAAGGATAGGATCTTGAGAGCGTGTTAGCATACACTACAACAAAGCTGGATCACGTGATCAAAAACTGAAATTTTAATTATTATTTAAGGTTAGTCTAAAGAAAAGAAAAGAAAAATTAAAAGAAAGAAGAAATAATCTAGTTTCCAACCAGGAGATGCTAAATAATAAGTTTAAGTAATAAAATAGTAAGAAAAATCTAGTCTTCCAACCAGGAGATGCTACACAAAATAAAATCTAGTCTTCCAACCAGGAGACGAAATATAAAAATAAAAGCTAACTGTCCATGTAGGAGGTAAAACCATCCATGTAGGAGGTGATAATAAAATTAAAATGACAAGAAAAAAAAATAAAAGATAAAAACAAAATAAAATAAGAAAAAGGAAAATAATTACAAAAAGCGTCTAAATTAACAATTAATCATTTCGATCAATATCATTAACAATTCCCCGACAACGGCGCTAAAAACTTGTTCTGTTAAAATCGCAAGTATACGATCTTGTCAAGTTATAGTATAAAAGATTATCGTCTCTACAGGGAATTGAAATGATTACTGCTCTACTTAGATCAATTTGTTATTTAGACAAATGATTCGAGGTGAACTTTAAATAAAGAATGTATAAAAATTAAGTAGAAAATATATTATAAAATATTTAAGAAAGGAATTAGATAATAAAAGCACTAAGGTAATGGGTTTACTAATATTTATATATATGTACTTGATTAATTTATAACATGAGTAACAATTCTTGCTGATTACCAATCACCTATTTAAAAGCTATAAATACCCAATGATCATGAATATTAACTGTCTTCTTTCTAAATTATTACTCAGTTTGATCATGCAAAGTAATTAAACAGAAAGAGCATGAAGTGTCAATAGATTTATCAATTCAATGACTGGCTGAAAATGAACACGCAATCCTTGATCCGGCAGAGCATGCAGATTCAATTATTCCCAGAGTTTTGTTAATTAATTCAAGGTACGATCGTCGAACAATTAATTAACTGTGTAAAGAGTAGCTAATTCTTTTTAGAGTAATATTACCAGGAATAATTTAATCAAAAGGATTTAAACACTCATATTATAAATCACAAAGATATCACAGATAAAGTAAAAGATCCCCCGTCACCTTAATGACGGGATTAGTTAATAAACATACATGAAGATAGCAACAACATGTTTACAAAAGACATATTTAAAACTAAAACTAGCAGAACAACTATAAAGTAAGACTAGAAGATTACAAGAGAAGAAGAGAATTGGGAGAGAATCAATCCCGGGAAACCTTCAAATGCTCTGCTGAGTTTTCCTTTTATAGGCAAAATTTTGGGTTCAGCACGGCACCAGCACGGTCGTGCTACCTTTACATCCTGTTTACACGTCACCGACCTTGCCGACTTGATTTTCTGATATTTTTGGTTGAGCACGGCCGTGCTGGTCAATGAAGAGGTCGTGCTCTATTTCTTAAATTGCCTCAAGGTTGTGCTGCCATGTACAGGCCGTGTTGAAGGTTGGTTTAGCATTCTGGGCCTTGTTTTTGGCCCAATCTCAACCTCGTAATTGTATTTGACCAACATATTGCTTAATTTTCCATTTATGCACAATGTAGATTAAAAGAGAGTGAATTTCAATTGATAATATTCAATAATTATTCAAATCACATTCTAATATCTTTACAAAAATGATGCAATATTGGTGTTTACCAGAGATGAAGCGTTGCGGTGGTGCTCGCAGCGATTGACGACGGCGCGGGAGGTGGTGTACCTGTAGATACTCCGATGCCTAAGTCAGTTTAGGTAGAGATGAGGTAAGCTAGAAAAAATGAATGAATCATATCAGGATCGTGAAGGAGATCCTTTATATAGTGCTTGGAGACGGTTATCGAGAAATAACCGCTCCGGCGAGATTTGGGGTGCCGTCAAATCATTGCCAGGCTGTGATGAGCAAGCGTGAAGATCTGAGGACCGTTGGATCTGCCACATCGTCATAGCTCCGAAGTGGTCGAGGGAACTACACGCGGGAATGGACCTTCGGCGTGAGCTTGGCTGGATTGGGTCTTGGCCCAGTCTGGAACAGTTGCCCCCAAGTCGGTAGCTCGGGTGTCGAGGTGTCGACTTATTGAAGTGTATGCTAGAATTTTGCCATTTCAGTTCTTGGTTTGAAGAGGGATGTCGGTGTTCGTTGGTTTATTTCGAGGAGAGAGAGAACTGAAAAGCCCTTAAAACCCTAGGCACGTGATTGTTAAATTCAAAATTCAAATTGTCGCTTCAGTCACCTTTGGGATTTGTAGCGTCACGTTGTCTTGAGGCGAGTCATGATTGCTCTGTGCCCCCTAGGTTAATAGACACGAGGTGTCATTGATCACGCGGTGAAGGGAGAAGCAAGTTCGCGTCGCTTAAATCAGATTTAGGGTTTATAGATACTCATCCACCTTTCACTTTCTCTTCTTCGCTTCGTCTTGCAAAGCTTCTAAGAGATTTTCTGCCTCGCCTTCTTCTTCCCCTTCTCTGGTGATCCTTCGTGCACCCACTGGTTCATTTGTCTCTTCTCCGGTGGTTCATTTCCCAACCTTCGTGTTTGCTCGTGTTTCTGTTTCCTCAGTTTCTCTGCAAACTTCATCGTTTACAGGTAAATCTCCTTTCCTCTTCTCTGTTTTTCCTTTCGTTGTTTTGAAATGGGTAGCAACATAGGGGTTTCTGGAGAAATTGTTTGTTTGTCTTCTTCCTCTTCTTCGTTTTCCACTTCCTCTTCTTTGGGTGGTCTTCTGGAGGGGCGGAGCGATAGCGCCGACAGCGATTGTTCATCGTCGAACGGTAGCTTCACTTCATCGAGCTCTGGGGAAGAAGGTTCTTCCCAAGTAGTTTACCCTCCCTCGGGGCTTTTTGGAAAAGATTATGAGGGTAAGAAAGTGTCTCCGATAGATCCCACGGATATCCAAAGACTTTCTTTAAAATTAAAGCGGTTCTCCGGACTGTCTTTCACTGAAAGGGAAGTAGGAGAGTGGTTGATTAGCATAGATAAGTACCGTCCTTATTTTCCTGGCGGTGCTTTGGCCAGGTCGGAGATGGGAAAGAAATTACTTCAAAGAGACGATTATCATCTGCCCCCAAATGCTGAAGACTTCGAGTGGGTCGCGGAAGACGCACTCTGTACTCGCTCTCTCTATTCGTCAAAAGAGGGTTTTTTACTAATGTTGAGGTCTATGGATGTTGGGAACGGTATCCACAACTTTGAAAATCGAAAGGTGTGTCATCCCAACCTCGACGCTCGAATTTGTTCATATTCTGAAAATGTATTATTTTTTATGTATGAAGTCCTCTTTAAAGACATGGGTTTCAAGCTACCCTTTTCTGCTTTCGAGGTGGCAGTCTTGCATCATTTGGAGGCCGTCCCTTCACAACTACACCCAAATGCATGGGCATTTATCAGGGGTTTTCAGCTACTGTGCCTTTATTTAAAAATTGACCCGTTGCTTGAGGTATTTTTTGCTATTTTCCCCCCTCTGTGGACTAACAAGAAGTCATCAGATGGTCAAGGGTGGGTTTCGTTGAAACAAAACAGCAAAGTCTTCGAATTGTTCTCGGACTCGCACCGTGGTTTCAATTCGAAGTACTTCGTTGTTGAAGCTGTTAGCGAAGCTGCTATGGAGAACGTCTGTGTTTGTGCGGAGGGGCTTGACGAGGACGGACAGGTAGTAATTGATTGGCAAGAAAGGTTCCCACAGTGTTGGAGTGAGAAACACTTCGCTAGGCACAAGAGTGATTTTACCTTTAAGGTTTTCAACCTGAACGATAATGAGCATTACAGCTTGAAATGGATTCAGAAATTCGTCGAGAATCTTGAACCTCGAATATCCATGAAAAAGGGGGAAGAGGTGTCTGAGAAGAGATATATCGACACCCGTCGCCTTCTCAAATGCAAAGATCAAAAAGAGGCTGATGAGTGTTTAGGTAATTTTGTAGAGATCTAAATGTTGATAGTTCCCATCTTATCTTTCTAACCACTCTTGCTTTTTGCAGCTTCGATGGCGACTTCAGCGTATTTGGCCAGTTTGAAGAGGAAGAGTTCTGCCGAGAAGACTCATTCCCTTATGGTTGGGGAGGGTTCTAGACAAACTGCTCCAACTCTTACCCCGTCTTCCGGGGTTTCTCCCACCGTTGTTGGGGTTTAGGTTGCCCCTGTTCGAGATTAGGGTGCACCGGTCTGAGTTCAGGGTGCTGCTTCAGCAGTAGTGGCAAATGTCGTTGAAGAAGTATCTTCATCCATGAAGCGGGTTCCTGCCAAAGGTATTGAAGAGCCCCTGCCAAGAAGTTGAAAAACCCCCTCCTCGGCAAAAGGCCTCGGCTCCTTCACTGACTATGAAGACAGGGGGTAAACCGGGTAAAGGGAAAGAGTGGTTCCGTCTTCTGGTGAGGTTCCCCCAGTTTGGTCCCGCAGCGAGGTGGTGAGTGCGGACGAGGTCGGGGGGTTGATCCTTCCATCCGACGAAGCCTATTTCAATGAACTCTCCGAAAACGCCAAGGAGAATTCATTTTTTGAGAATATGACCTGGAAGCTACGCGACCTGCTGCTTACTATGTGGGTCTTTGAGAAAAACAAGCACTTGGAAGTCGAGCTCTTTGGCCTCCGTAAAGACAAGTCGGAGTTCGACAAAAGGATCAAGTCATTGGAGGGACTTGAGGTCGATCTTCGCTCGCAATTGGAGTCTGCTAAGAAGGAGATGACTAAGGCCAAGGGTGAAGCGACCAAGGCCAAGGGCGAGGTGACGAAGTTGTCGAAGGACCTTGAAGGCTTTGCCTCTGAGAAGAATAAGTTGATCGAGGAGCGAGAAAGGCTCTTGCTGAGGATCAAGGACCTCGAGAAGTTAGAGGAAAACTCGAAGTTGAAAGTTCTCGAGTTCCAGCGTAAAGTGGAGGAGTTGAATACAAAAAATCAACAACTTTCCAAGCAAAACCAAGAACTCTCCAAGCTTTCTGAGGAGAATAAGTTCTAAAGGCGCAGAAGGCAGAGGTAGACGACCTGATTACGAAGGTTGGGGATGAATTGTTTGGTAACGCCATCGCCCAAATTCGGCTTCTTAACCGGGTATTGTCCACAACTTAACTGGGATGACCCCGGAAGGGATAGTTGGAGAGAATTCAATTGTGGATGGCTCAACAAAGGAGGTCATTCTCAGTATGCCTACTCCGTCTTCCGAAGTGGCTCCTCTTACGACTTCCGAAGTGGCTCCGCCTACCAAGCCTTAGGATTTTCTTGTTTGTATTTGTCGTTCTCTTTTTTTTTTTTTTTGAGTTTGCTGTCTTTTGTAATGAAACAACATGGTTGTAATGTTTAATTAAAGCAAATTGAACTTAGTAAAATGTTTTACCTTTGTTTATTTTGCTTGTCGCTTTGGTCGGGACCTCGTCTCCTAGGAGGGTTTACCCAGCTATGGGGCCCTTCCTTCCGCCCTTCTGCCAAGGTTTTTGTTCCTTGGAGAGGTGGACGAGTTAGCGATGTTCATCGATCTGTTGGCTAGATAGAAAGTGACATCGTTTCCCATTAATTTTGACTCTTCGTTTCTGTTTTCGAAAGAAAACAGTCGAGGTCATTTGGGTAGTGGAGCTCTAATGACTCCTTCACGATTGCAAAGTGAAGACTTTGAATGTGCTTTTATTACTTTGACACTTGCATGTTTCAAATACACTTGTGCTCTTCACACTTGTGTTTTGGTTACACTTGTGTTTTTAGCTATAGTATTTCTTCAGCTTTGCTGCATTCCAAGTTCTTTGAATTGGTTGGCCCTGCAATGTCTCGAGGTTGTAGGCACCAGTACCGGTCTTTGTGGTGACTCGGTAAGGGCCTTCCCAATTGGGTACGAGCTTTCCTTGTGAGGCATTCTTTAAACTGATGTCGGCTCTTTGAAGGACGAGTTCGCCAGGCGTGAACTCCCTGGGCATGACATTTTGGTTGTATCTTGCTGCGATCTTTTGCTTGACTACGACCTCGTTCAACGATGCCAGTTCTCTGCATTCGTCGATGTTATGAATTGAAGATTCTGCAATCAATTAAACAACAAAACCAGAAGAATTCCAAGCAAACAATGCAAGACTATGCAGTAACTTGTGATGCAAGTAATCGCAGAATTGTAAAACCCGATTATGCAGAATTATGCAGATGAAATAAAAGGAGATAAGAGAAGAGGATTAACACCAAGAATTACGTGGTTCAGCCTTCAGATTGAAGACCTACATCCACGGGCAAGAGAGCAAGATTGAATCCACTATGGAATGAGAGTTACAAGATCAAGGCCTTCACATGGATTGATTTTTCCCTTGTATCTTTACTGCCTTGTTCCAGCAATACAAGCCCAAACCAAAATCACAACCACTCAGTTTTCACACTTCCCCTTAATCTCTCTATACTCAGTTTTGCTAATGAATCGCATAAGGAGAAATACATGAAACCTCACTTATATACACACAGCCCAAAGACTAAGCCTATGCAAAAAATCAACAGAATGATAGATAAGAAACTAACCGATCCTAAACTATCATAACCAACTCTGGCCACAAGTTGTTACAACAGAAAAACAGAAAAGGAAACTAACTTAACTAACTTGATAATTGAGGCATAACATCACAATTCTCCACCTTGACTCAAATATCTGAATACTCTCTCCATAGACTATGCTCCCTTGCCAAGGAACTTACTCTTCACTAAAGCCAACTAGGTCCAAGCAATGCTTGAACTTAGTTAGTGGAAGAGACTTTGTAAAAGCATCTGCAGGGTTATCTTCAGTATCAATCTTCTGAACAGAAATCTGCTTTGCATCTATAACATCCCTTATGAAATGGAACTTGACATCAATGTGTTTTGATTTATCATGATACACTTGATGCTTGGATAGGTGGATGGCACTTTGGCTATCACAAAACACTGTCACACAGTCTTGTTTTAGCCCGAGTTCATCAATTAATCCCTTCATCCATATAGCCTCTTTAACACCTTCAGTTAAAGCTATGAACTCAGCTTGAGTTGTGGAGAGAGCTACTACAGATTGCAAGATTGCTCTCCAACTCACAGCTGTACCAAACAAGGTAAACACATAACCAGAAAGAGATTTTCTGGTATCAATGTTCCCTGCATAATCCGAATCAACATACCCCTTGATTGGTTCACCATCATCTTGATTCCTTTTAAACTTTAAACCTGCAGATAAAGAACCATTCAGATATCTTAATATCCATTTGAGAGCTGACCAATGAAGTGGCCCTGGATCGGCCATGAATCTGCTCACTACATTTACAGCATAGGCCAAATCGGGCCTGCTGCAAATCATCCCATACATTATGCTACCAACTCCACTAGCATAAGGAATGGTACTCATTTTTCTTTTATCTTGATCTGTCTTAGGAGAGTCTTGAGTAGACAGCTTGAAATTCTGCCCCAAAGGAGTTGTAACAGGTCTTGATTCATGCATTCTGAATTTAGACACAACTTTCTTCAAGTAACCAAGTTGTGACAGAAATAATTCTCCTTTAATTCTGTCTCTTTTGATGTCCATACCCAGAATTCTCTTAGCTTCACCAAGTTCTTTCATCTCAAACTCACTGCTCAAATCAGATTTGAGCTTGTTGATCTGACCTTTGCTTGAACTTGCAAGAAGAATATCATCTACATATAGTAGGAGATATGTAAGAGCTTCACCTTTCTCTTTTAGGACATACACACAACTATCTGACTTGCATCTATAGAAACCGAGCCTGATCATGAAGTCATCAAACTTTCTATACCATTGTCTAGGACTCTGCTTTAGACCATACAAAGATTTTTTAAGAAGACAAACCTTATTTTGGCCTTTAGCAAATCCCTCAGGTTGTTGCATATAGATAGTTTCTTCAAGGTCACCATGGAGAAAAACGGTTTTAACATCCAATTGCTCTAATTCCAAGTCATAGTGAGTAACAATGGATAACAGAATTCGAATAGAGCAGTGTTTTACCACAGGAGCAAAGATCTCATTGAAATCTATCCCTTCTATTTGAGAAAAACCTCTAGCTACAAGTCTGGCTTTAAATCTTGTTTTCTCTCCTCCTTGAACACCTTCCTTCCTCTTGAATATCCACTTTGAGCCAATGACCCTTTTATTCTTAGGAGCATCAACTAAAGTCCAGGTCTGATTCTTATCAAGAGACTACATCTCTTCATTCATTGCAGTAAGCCAAGCTTCTCTGGCTTCACAGCTGACAGCCTCTTTGTAATTATTTGGCTCATCAGCTTGAAGGTTCTCTGCAACATTTAGAGCATAGTAGATCAGGTCAGCTTGACCATACCTAGTAGGAGCTCTAATTGTTCTTCTTTCTCTGTCTCTAGCCAAGTTGTAATTGGCCAAATTCGGTTCTGCTGTGATTTCTGTTTCTGCTTCTGCAGCCTCTACACTGTCTTGAGGATTGCTGTCTTTCTTCTCTAGAGACTCCACCTCAACTTGAACACTCTCAGAATTGGTATTTGAAGTACTGGCTTGCTGCTGATTCTTGTCTGCCATAGCCATTCTACTTTCATCAAATATCACATCCCTTGAGATAATGCATTTAGGCTCACCAGAATCTATCCTCCACAGTTTATAACCTTTTACCCCTGCAGGGTATCCAATGAATGCACATTTAATAGCCCTTGGTCCCAATTTATCTTGCCTTGTGTGTGCAAAAGCCAAGGAACCGAACACCTTCAGATTTGAGTAGTCAGCCGGCTTCCCATACCACAGTTCCATTGGAGTCTTGAATCCAATTGCTGAAGAAGGACACCTATTGATCAAGTATACTGCTGTGGCAGCAGCCTCACCCCAGAAAGTCTTGGGAAGACCAGCACTCAATAACATGCACCTTATTCTTTCCAAGATCGTTCTGTTCATCCTCTCAGCAATTCCATTCTGTTGAGGAGTACCTGCAACTGTTTTATGCCTTTGAATACCTAAATCCCTACAAAACTTATTGAATTGCTCTGAAAGATATTCCAGGCCATTGTCAGTTCTCAAAAAATTCAATTTAGTTTCCCTTTGTGTTGCTATTTGTGTGTGCCATTCCTTAAATTTCATAAAAGTGTCACTTTTATTCTTAATCACATAAATCCATACTTTCCTAGAATAGTCATCAATGATAGTTAGGAAATATGAGCAACCAGCATGAGTCAAGGTCCTAGAAGGACCCCACAAATCAGAATGAACATATTCAAATGGCCTAGAGGTGGTATGCAAGCCTACTCCAAAACTAGCCCTCTTAGACTTACCAAGAATACAATGATCACAAAAATCAAGTTTATCAATTTTGTCACCATTAAGTAAATTCTGTTTTGACAGCTCAATTAAGCCTCTTTCACTTACATGTCCTAATCTCATATGCCACAATCTAGATGATGGATGAATCTTTGGAAATAGCAATGACTTGAGCAATTATAATGGAACCATCTAATATGTACAAGCCATTTCTTTTAATACCTTTAGCAACAACAGTATCATTATTTGCAATTTTCATGATGCCATGCTCAATGTATGTAAAATACCCTAGGCTATCAAACTTGCCAATGGAAATTAAATTTCTTTTCAACTCGAGTACATACCTCACATCTTCTAGCAAGCTTTCTTTGCCATTGAACATCTTGAACCTTATAGAGCCTTTGCCTTGTATTTTGCATGGTTTGTTGTTGCCAAGAAACACAGCTCCACCTTCACATAGGTCTATAGATTCAAAGTAGTCCTTCCTAGGACACATATGAAAAGTACAACCCGAGTCCATAACCCAGTCCTTTTCAATTTTTGAGTTTGAAACCACCAAAGCATCAGCCAATTCATAGCCTGCATCAGCAAATGCAACATTTCCTGAATCTTTAGCATGCTTTGTATTCTTGCCCCCTTTGTCAGGGCAATCTTTCTTAAAGTGTCCCTCCTTGTGGCAGAGAAAACACTAAAACTTGCTTCTTCTGACTTTCCTTGGTACGAATGGAGGTTTGCACTTCTTCAAGAGAGATTGTTTCCTCTCTCCCAAACAAAATGGCATCCTTGAAATGTTCATAGGAGCTAGGCAGAGCACTTCGAAGAATTAGTGCCTTGTCTTCATCTTCCAATTTCACCTCCAAATTTTCCAAATCATCTAGAATCTTGTTGAAGTCAGCAATCTGATCCATGACAGATTTTTCTTCATTCATTTTGAAAGAGAACAATTGCTGTTTCAGGAAGAGTCTGTTGGTAACCGATTTGGTCATGTAGAGGGATTCAAGCTTGAGCCATAGAGCTGCAGCCGTAGGTTCCCTTGCAACTTCCCTTAGGGCTTTGTCTCCAAGACACAGGATGATTGTGCTCTTTGCTTTCTCGATGAGATCTTTCTTTTCTTGATCGGGCATCGTGGCAGGGAGAGCAGCTTCACCCTTTAAAGCATTCACCAAGCCTTGTTGAACCAACACCGCGTGCATCTTGATCCTCCAAAGACCAAAGTCATTTGATCCATTATACTTTTCAATGTCGAATTTTGTAGTTCCCATGACTGCTCCTTCTTGTTGTGTTTTCGCGTGTAGTTCCCACAGACGGCGCCAATTGTTATGAATTGAAGATTCTACAATCAATTAAACAACAAAACCAGAAGAATTCCAAGCAAACAATGCAAGACTATGCAGTAACTTGTGATGCAAGTAATCGCAGAATTGTAAAACCCGATTATGCAGAATTATGCAGATGAAATAAAAGGAGATAAGAGAAGAGGATTAACACCAAGAATTACGTGGTTCAGCCTTCAGATTGAAGACCTACATCCACGGGCAAGAGAGCAAGATTGAATCCACTATGGAATGAGAGTTACAAGATCAAGGCCTTCACATGGATTGATTTTTCCCTTGTATCTTTACTGCCTTGTTCCAGCAATACAAGCCCAAACCAAAATCACAACCACTCGCCACACTTCCCCTTAATCTCTCTATACTCAGTTTTGCTAATGAATCGCATAAGGAGAAATACATGAAACCTCACTTATATACACACAGCCCAAAGACTAAGCCTATGCAAAAAATCAACAGAATGATAGATAAGAAACTAACCGATCCTAAACTATCATAACCAACTCTGGCCACAAGTTGTTACAACAGAAAAACAGAAAAGGAAACTAACTTAACTAACTTGATAATTGAGGCATAACATCACAGTCGAGGAGGTCGACTTCTTCTCGCAGGTATTAAAAATTGTTGACTGTTTGTGGGGGATACGAAGTCCTCTAACTTAGCTCGCCAATCTCAACGGGAATAACGACTTCGGTCCCATATGTGAGACGAAATGGGGATTCCCTGTTGTCGAATGTGGAGTTGTACGATATGCCCAGAGTACTCGGGGAAGTTCTTCTGCCCAGTTCCCCTTTGCTTCATTTAATCTTCATTTCAAACCTCAGAGAATGACCCGATTTGCGGCTTCAGGTTGATCGTTTGTCTGAGGGTGTTCTACCGAGGTGAAATGCTGCTTAATTCGGAGATCCTCCAGGTTTTTTTTGAAACCACGGTCTGTAAATTGTGTTCCGTTGTCGGTAACGACGACCTCGAGGATCCCGAATCTTGTAAGAATATATCTTTTGAAGAACTTAATCAAATTCTTCGCCGTTATTTTTGCTAGTGATTTTACTTCCACCCACTTGGTGAAGTAATCTACTGCCACAGCTAGATACTTCACTTGTTCAGGGGCCATCAGAAATGGACCAAGGATGTCAATGCCCCACCAAGCGAAGGGCCATGGAGCAGAAAGGGATGTCAGCTCTGCTGGAGGAGCTAAGTGGAGGTCGCTGTGTCTTTGGCACTTATCGCACTTTTTAACGAACAACCTTATGTCTACCTCTATTGTCGGCCAATAATAACCTGCTCGAAGGACTTTCTTCGCGAGGGAATGTCCTCCGAGGTGTTGCCCACATATCCTTTCGTGTACTTCGGCCATCGCGTACTAGGCTTCGGCGCCTTCGTGACATTTCAACAAGGGAGTGGAGAACCCTCTTCGGTACAAGATACCCTCGACGATAAAGTATGAGTATGCTTTCTTTTGGATTTTGGTGGCCTCTTTCTTGTCTACGGGGAGCTCGCCAAACTGAATGAACTTCCGAATGGATTTCATCCAGTTATCCGCTATGTTGACCACGTCATTAACACTTGCATGGGAGATTGCAAAGCAAAATTTTGGAAGAATCGCTGCCAGTTCGACGGGCGTAGTGTCGACTATAGAAATTATACTGGGCCTGGCTAGTGTTTCCTGTATCATAGATCTATTGTTCCCTGAGGTTCGTGCGCTTGTGAGTTTAGACAAAATGTCTGCTCAGGTATTTTGTTCTCTCAGAACGTGGGTGATCTCGACTGCAGCAAAGTCGTTCATCTTTTGTTTTACCAACGCGAGTTATTTCTGGAGGAGGGGATCTTTTGGCCTGATACTTTCCTTTGATCTGGAATACTTCTAACTGAGAATTAGTTTTGAGTTTAACTTCTTCAGCACCGAAGTCTCGAGCCAGTGTCAGCCCTGCCAAACATGCTTCATACTCTGCTTGGTTGTTTGAGGTAGGGAATGAAAATCCCAAGGAGAACTCGAAGATCAGCCCATCGTCGTTCTCAAGTAGCAAACCAGCGCCACTGCCCTTTGCATTTGATGACCCATCGACATGAATCGTCTATTTGGAGCAAGGCTCTGCAGCTCCTGGAGTCATCTCAGCAATAAAGTTTGCTAAGCATTGGGCTTTAAGGGCTTGTCGTGATTCGTACGAAATCCCGAATTCTGACAACTCAATGGACCATTTGTTCATACATCCTGCTAGGTCAGGCCTGTGTAAGATCTGTTTGATTGGTTGGTCTGTCCAAACTACTATAGGATGTGCCAAGAAATATTGCCTCAACCTTCGAGCTGTGACCACCAAGGCTAGCATGACTTTCTCGATTTTTGGTATCTCAGCTCGGGTCCCTGGAGTACTTTACTTACGAAATAAACAGGCTTTTGTCCCTCGTCTGTTTCACCTACGAGGACGGCGTTGAGAGCTTCATTTGCTACTGCCAAATAGACATAGAGGATCTCCCCTAAGACCGGTCTGGTCAATACGGGTGGTTGAGACAAAATATGCTTCAGTTGCGACAAAGTTTCTTCGCACTCGGAGGACAATTCAAACTGGACCCCCTTTTTGAGTAAACAGAAGAAGCGTAAGGCCTGTTGGGCTGATTTCGAAATGAATCTTGTCAACGAAGTGAGTATTCCAGTGAGCTACTAGATGTCCTTCTTTAACGATGGTTGTCGCATCTCGTAATCGCGCGGTACTTGTCTGGATTTGCTTCATTCCTCTCTCGATTAAGTAGAAACCGAGAAATTTGCCAGCTCGCACCCGGAAGTACACTTTTCGAGATTGAGTCGCATATTATGGCGTCGGACTTCGTTAAAAACTTCTTTTAGGTCGACAACATGGTCGATCTCTTTAGATGTTTTCACGATCATATCGTCCATGTATACCTCCAGCATTTTTCCGATCTGGTTCGCGAATACCTTATTCATCATGCGCTGATAAGTGGCTCCATCGTTTTTAAGGCCAAAAGGCATTACTTTGTAGCATTAATTGCCTTTGTCGGTTATAAACACCGTTTTTTTCTTGATCGGTTGGGTGCATTGGAATCTGGTTGTAACCAGAGTATACATCCATAAAAGATAACAGTTGGAATCCGGAGGAATTGTCGACAAGTTAATTTGTCGATATTAGGGAGGGGATAGGCGTCTTTAGGGCACGCCTTATTAAGATCAGTATAATCAACACACATGCACCATTTTCCATTAGACTTTTTGACTAGTACAATGTTGGAAAGCCATGTAGTGTATTTAACCTCCCTAATGAACTCGGCCTTAATGAGATCATCAACGGCTTTAGCTGCAGCTTTGGATTTCTCAAGAGTTTGCTTGCGACGCCTCTGAGCCACCCAGCGAGCTTTGGGGTCAAGAGCGAGTTAATGGTAGGCGATGTCAGGAGAGACGCCAGGTATGTCAGCAACAGTCCAAGCAAAGAGATTTGTTTTGGATGAACTCGCCATCAGGAATTGGCCTTTTAATTTTCTTCTGGAGTTCTCGAGCTAGGGGATCGTCGTCCTTAACTTCATCCTCGAGCTCAATTCTGGCATCGAAGTCAGTGAGGTTGGCGTCGAAGTCAGTGAGGTTGACCTCCGAAGCAGCTTTTGCATTAGCATGCTTCTTGACTGATGGAGGTCGCTTCTCTTCTCCTGATTCGTCGACTTTTAGAGATAGGAGGTAGCACCTCCTTGCAGCTTCAAGATTGGTTTCTACGGTGAGGATTTTGTCGTCTTCACTATGGAAACGCATCTTTAAATGAACGGTCGAAGTCACCGCTCTGTGTTCTCCCAAGGTTGGGCGCCCAATGATGCAGTTGTAAACGGACTTGCAAGGAAGTTCTATGAATTGGACCTTGACAGTCTTGGAAGTCGGTTCCTCCCCAAAAGTCACCATTAATTCCACATAGCCTAAAGGCTTCGTTTTAGAACCATTGAAACCAGTCAGATCAGACCCCAGGTATGGTATGAGGTCTTTCTCTGGTAGTTTCAGGGTCTTGAATAGTTCGTGGAAAATGATATCCGCCGAGCTCCCCTAGTCGATCAATATTCTCCTGACATCAAAATTGGCCATGTAAGCCCTAACTAATAGGGGAATCAGATAGTTCGGCTTTCCGTTCACCAAATCCTTGTCGTAGAAGGCGAGGTGTGGTCTTCCTTTATGCCTGCTGGAGGAAGGAAAGATAGTGGAGATTGTCATGGTCTCCCGCAGCTTTCGCTTTGCCGAGTTAATGCTAGCGCCTCCCTTGTCAGAGAATCCTCTCGAAATGACAAGGGCGACTGGGGCAGGTCGAGGCCTTTCCTTGCTCTCCTCAGACTCGCGACCTACTTCGTCAAGCTATGCCACATTAGCTGATTGGTTCTTCTTGGGTCGAGGTGATCGGGACCTCGACCTCCTATCGCCAGATCTCGACTTTGCAC
Organism: Calophaca sinica; assembly: GCA_037113605.1. Taxonomy (NCBI): domain Eukaryota; kingdom Viridiplantae; phylum Streptophyta; class Magnoliopsida; order Fabales; family Fabaceae; genus Calophaca; species Calophaca sinica. Next base: position 48,421,960 of record CM073733.1, on the reverse strand, counting down.
TTACATACTTCGACAACTTCCCCTTCTGGATTAGTTGTTTTATCACATCTTTCAGCTAAAAGCAGTCATCAGTATTGTGCCCCACGCACTTATGGAAACGACAATATTTTGACTTGTCGGCGTTCGGGCTCTCTTTCAGTGGTTTCGGGAATTTTATTCCCGCATCTCAGAACTCGGTGTTAGTGCATTCGTTCAGAATACGCGTTCGCGTTGTTCAGGGGGTGTACTCGTTGTATTTCCCGGGTGGAGCTCGGTTCTCTTTGTCTTTGCGCAACTTGTCCTCGCGCTGTCCGCCAGCCTTCTCCTGGGTTTTGTTCTTGACTTATGTCGCCATCAGATTTTCTTTGTAGTTTATATATTTTTTAGCTCTTTTGAGGAAGTCGTTCAGGGTTGTTGGTTTGTCGACACCAATATTAACACTGAACAGACTGCCCTCTACTAAGTCCTGTTCCAACAAGTATAACTTCATCTCATCAGAGCATTTTTTTTTACAAAGATCGCTTCTTTGTTGAAGCGTTCGATGTAGTCTCTGATAGATTCGTCCTTCCTCTATTGAATTGCAGCGAGTGCTGCTGTCGACTTTGGTTGCACCTTGGATGCGGTAAAATGGGCGGAGAACTGATGAGTAAGCTCAGACCAAGAGTCAATGGAGTTTCTCTTGAGGGCTCGGAACCAAGACAAGGCTGTCTTCTTCAGTGTAAGAGGAAAGGCATGCGAACGAATGGAGATTGACGTGGAGTCGTGCCATGGTGGCGATGATGAACGAAGCGGCGAGTCTCGGACTCACTGGATCGCTGAGGCGACAGAGAGATTTGATCCTGTATGTTTTCGATTTGCGTTGCAACACGAACAAAAATCTCTTTTCGTTGATTCACCATGCTATCAAGGCGCTGGTTCTGAACCTGCATCGCTTTAGTGTGTTTTTACATAAACTCACAAAATTCACGGAGGAGGAAGGCGGCGGCGGCCGGAGCGGTGTCATTTGTCTCCGTCGTAGTCGGAGCGGTAATGAGCAGAACAGCATGAACATGAGGCGGAGGAAGATTCCTCGGCCTTTCGTATTCGACGGTGAACGACACTCGTTCAGCTTGAGGCGGATTCACCGAAGCGATCGGAGGATTCGGCGGATTGAGATCCACATGAAGTTGAGAGCTACGAGTTGTGACGGTGCGCTTCGATCCAGTCATCGCAAAAGACGAAGGTAACTTCGGAAGAGATGAAATGGAATAAATCTTTCCCACAGACGACGCCAATGTTCTGAAGTAGAACTCAGAAGACGGTCAGAGACGAAGCGTTGCGGTGGTGCTCGCAGCGGTTGATGACGGCGCGGGGGGTGGTGTACCTGCAGATACTCCAATGCCTAAGTCAGTTTAGGTAGGAGATGAGGTAAGCCAGAAAAAATGAATGAATCGTACCTGGATCGTGAAGGAGATCCTTTATATAGTGCTTGGAGATGATTATCGAGAAATAACTGCTCCCGCGAGATCCGGGGTGCCGTCAGATCATTGTCAGGTTGTGATGAGCTGGCGTGAAGATCTGGAGACCGTTGGATCTGCCACGTCGTCATAGCTCCGAAGTGGTCGAGGGAACTACACGCGGAAATGGGCCTTCGTCGTGCGCTTAACTGGATTGGACCTTCACTACGAAAAAAACCGGTATTACCGACGGCCATAAGCCGTCGGTATCTGTTTACCGACGCCAAAACCCGTCGGTAAAGCGAGCGTCAAAAACCGATCGACTTTGACCGCTTGAAAACTACCGACGGTCGTATACCGACGGCTAAAACCGTCGGTAACACCGTATATAATTTTTTTTTATATTTAGTTCAATTAATTTATTTATTTATCTAATTTTTAAATTTATTATTTTCTAAAATTTATTAAATTAATAAATTCCATTATTAACTATTAAATTTATTTATTTATTTTTTAATTAATATAAACCTCGCATCTACGTGCCACTTAATATATTCTTTGCGTCTTTTGGATTCGCGAACAATCGTTGAAACGTTGGAATAATTGGAACTTAGGCTTAACACAAAAATTAAATAGAAAAGCACAAATGTAAAGCTATTTCGATACTCCCTCGCAGACATCATCGGCCTCCTAGAAGGCATAGGAGGATCACGATGGCGAGCATCGCGATCCTCAATCCTCACAAAGCTATTCCGATACTCCCTTGCAGACATCATCGGCCTCCTGGAAGCCCTACCTCGACCACGGTTTCCATCTAAAGACATTGTCTGTTTGTTGTCAACATTGGTCAGTCATGAGCATATAAACTGAAAATAATCGAATTACAACAAAACGAACAAAGGCATAGGTTTGCAGTATTTAAGACTTTATTCCAATATTTTTTTCAATATTTTTTTCAAATCATGATGCTAACCGAGCAGGATGCGCCAACTCGAATTGTTTTTTTTCCCCTTCTAATTAGCATGCTTAAGACAAACTTTTAACCTTGGACATAATATAAGTATCCTAAACTTTTAAAACAACTAACAATCCACAAAATCAATAAGAGCAGAGCAACCGTCAAACAACTAACAATCCACAAAATCAATAAGAGCAGAACAACCATCAAACAACTAACAATCTACAAAATCAATAAGAGCAGAGCAACCTTCAAACTCTAACCTTGAACATAAGTACTAAAATGAACAAAAAACAAGAACCATTAGACAATCAGAACCAATTGAAATCAAAATTCACAGCATAATTGCATAAAACATGGAAGGAGGAGATGAGAACCTAACCTTTTAGGAGGAGCTGAGAGAACAGATTGGCGGCGTGGTGGTGGTGGTGGTGGTGGTGGAGAGAAAGAGTGAGAACAGTGAGAGAACAGAGAGAATAGAGAGAATAGAGTGGTGGTGGTGGTGGTGGTGGTGGAGAGAAAGAGTGAGAACAGTGAGAGAACAGAGAGAATAGAGAGAATAAAGTGGTGGTGGTGGTGGCGGCCTGGTGGTGGTGGTGGTGGTAGTGGAGAGAAAGAGTGAGAACAGTGAGAGAACAGAGAGAATAGAGAGAATAGAGTGGTGGTGGGGGTGGCAGGCTGGTGGTGGTGTGGGCATGGTGGTGGTGGTGATGGTGGTGGTGGTGGTGGTGGCGGCGTAGTGGTGGTGGCGGTGGTGGCGGAGGAAGAGAGGGAAGTGAAAGAGAAGAGGGATGAAGATGGAGGAGAAAGGGAAGGCTCGGTTTACGGTTATTGTGCGCATTCGCAAGCGGCTTTTACCGCAAGCGGTGTAGGCCGTTGGTAAAGCTATTCCCTTGCAAGCGGGTTTGTTAATTTACCGGCGGTATAAGGCCGTCGGTATTTGAAAAATAGGCGAAAATGAAAAATCGTACAATTAAGCGAGCATTGACCGTCGGTAAATCGGTCGATTCTGACGGACTTTTTGTTTTACCGACGGCTTTGGCCGTCGGAAAATCCCACGTTTAACCGACGGTCTGTGACCGTCGGTATAAGCCCGTCGATAAATCCGAATTTTCTTGTAGTGCTTGGCCCAGTCCGGAACACCAGGGTACCACAATTGGCACCTAAAAAAAATTACAATTTTAGAAGTTTGTGTAAGATCAACACAGCTATCGCCGCACAATCAGCTATCGCCGCACAATTATATCTTTTTATAATAATTATTGTAATATTTAATCACAGTTTAGAACTTGATATTTATCATGTAGAAACGTGAAACATATATCTTTCGTGAAGTAATACTTTTAAGAACACGCTGACTCATCATTGATCGTGACTAAAATCTGTCATTAACTTACAAAAGCCAAACATTGTAGACTGGTCAAGAATTGGCGAAAAAGATCCAAGAAAAAATTTTCATGTTCAATCTTTATCATTTCATTTTTAATTTTTCTTGCATTGTGTCCTCTGTCAGCAGCCACGAACGAAGCTGTTATTTCAAAAGACTTGAAAAACATATATACTTCCTAATTTGTTTTTCCTAAAAAATCCGTATATCTCATGTTTAATTAAGCCAGATCTTCTTCATAAGAATGCTAGTAGCATATAAATTATGAGAAGATTGGTCTTGATAAGTGTTCCAAAATGACGGAACCTCGAGGAAGGGAAGGCTCAGTGACGGTTGGTATGTCGGTGACGATGATGTCCGTTGTGGTGCCGCCGGGGATCAAGGTAACAGCAAAAGGACTCTGATGTCAAAATAAAGCTCCACTATAGTATTATAGCGTAATTAAGATAAGAGTTTTCTTACAAGATAAGAAAACTCTTATTTTAGTTACACTATAATATTATAGTCAGTAGCGGATCCACTTAGATGGGGTTGGGGGCAATTGCCCCCACGAAATAATTATTTTTTAGTTGAATATGCTTAATAATTTTCGTTTTGCCTCCATAAAAAAAATTAGGTATTCCCCATAAGACACGTTTTTTTAAATAAGTGAAGAAAGTTAGTATAAGAGATAAAAGAGAGAATAAATTGGTACTAATTTCATCTCTTTATCTTTCTAATTTTTTATCATCCTTCTAACACTAAACTCTTACAGTGATAAAACACATTAAATTTCAAAAAAGAAACACCGTTTAGGACAGATAAAGAGACTAAGAAACTCGGAGAGCAGAGACAATTACTTGATGATTTTCTATAAATGCCATTAGACTAAGATATAAACAGTGATATTAGGGAAGAGCATATAAAGGATGAATGGTTAATTTTAAAAAAAAAATGCTTAAATAGTTGTGTTGTTATATACATAGAGATATATTTATTTTCTGGTATTGACAATGAAAAAATCATATAATATTTTCAAATCATGAAAATGCATAGAGGATAATTGTAATTTGTAGAAATTTAGAAATTTTAGGTTTTTTTGTCATAAAGATTGTGTATTTTATAAAAACTTATAATGTTTTTTCTTATGTGAAAACATTATAAACTATTTCTTGCCCCCATGAAAGAAAATTTCTGGATCCGCCACTGATTATAGTGGAGCTTGATTTTGACATCAGAGTCCTTTTGCAGTTACCTTGTGCTTATTAAAAAGAAAAAAGAGTTTTCTTATGTTGTGAAGATGTGTTCTTATATAGTTACTATTAGGGCTCAGTGGTAGGTGGGTCCATTTGATTAGGGGGTTTTGGAGGGGAGGAGAGGGGATAAAGAGAGAAGAGAATGAGAGAAAATCATGTTTAACATTCTGTGAAATGAATCAGAATCAATCTGTTGTTTTCCTTTGAGCATGAGCTCTGTTTATATACATGAGGGAAAATATAACCGCCTTGCCAGCTGGCATTTCCAGCCTGGCATCATTCTAACAGAATACCTAACTTGCTTAAACTCTATTACTCCCCCCACAAGATCAAGGGGGTTGAGGAGCAACAACCTTGAGCTTGGTCCTCAAGTCTTGAAAAGAAGAGGTAGGTAGTGGTTTAGTTAATGCATCAGCTATCTGTGCAGTAGCTGGAACATGTTGGATATTCAGAGTTTTTGCAACAGCTCTTTCGCGAACAAAATGAATGTCCAGCTCGATATGCTTTGTGCGAGCATGTAAGATAGGGTTATGAGCTAACAAAACTGCACTTAAATTGTCGCAAAGCAGTGTGGGTGGCAGAAATGGAACATGAAGTTCAGTTAACAATGATTCTAGCCACAGTAGCTCGGATGTAGCATGGGCCATTCCACGATATTCTGCCTCTGCACTTGACCGTGCTACAAGAGGCTGTTTCTTCGAGCTCCAAGACACAAGATTCGGCCCAAAATAAATGCAAGAACCAGAAGTTGACCTGCGATCATCAGGATCCGAGGCCCAATCAGAATCACTATAAGCCCGCAGAGAAAATTTGTGATCTGAGGCAGCAGGAACAAGCAGTAAACCATGATGAGAGGTGCCACTCAAATACCGAAGGATTCGTCTTACTGCCTTCCAGTGACTTTCAAGAGGGGCAGCCATAAATTGGCAAGCTTTGTTTACACTAAAAGCAATATCTGGTCTTGTAAGTGTGACATATTGGAGAGCTCCAACAATGGATCTATATTGATGAGGATCAGCCATAAAGTCAGTACCATGCTTACTCATTCTACAGTGGCTGAACATGGGTGTGGACACACCATTGGCATCAACCATTTTAGCTCTTGCCAAGAGGTCTCGAATGTATTTTGATTGTGTGAGCACCATTGAACCATTTGGTTGAGATCTGACTTCTATTCCCAGAAAATAATTCGGGCTGCCCAGTTTCTTCAGAGCAAATTTATCATGCAACTTGTTGATGAGATCATGCACTAGTTTGGTAGAAGAACCAGTAATAAGTATGTCATCTACATAAACAAGGGCATAAAGAGTGATGCCATTAGCCTTGTAAATGAAAAGGGAATGATCACACCTGCTGTGAGAGAAACCGAACTACAGAAGAGCTTGAGTTAGTCGCTCATACCAAGCCCTAGGTGCTTGTTTAAGCCCATAGAGTGCCCTATTTAACTTGCAAACTAGGCTCTTGTTCGAATCTTCAAAGCCCGGAGGCTGTTTCATGTAAACCTCCTCTTGTAACATACCATTGAGACAGGCATTGTTTATGTCTATTTGCTGAATTTCCCATTTGTAGGTCAAAGCAAGAGTTAGAATAACCCGAATAGTGGTAGGCTTCACCACTGGGGAGAAAGTCTCACTGAAATCAAAACCAGGTTGTTGATGAAAGCCTTTGGCAACAAGCCTTGCCTTATATTTGTTTATGCTTCCATCAGGATTTTCTTTTATCCTAAATACCCACTTGCAACCTATAGCTTTCCTATGTGAGGGTAGAGAGGTAAGACTCCAAGTATTGTTGTTTAACAGGGCTTGGTACTCTTGTTTCATAGCTTCTAGCCACTTTGGTTGAGATAGAGCCTGTTTTACAGTGCTCGGCTCCACATGGGCTACAAAAGCCTTAGGTTTAGAATTTCCTGTTTTAGCTCTTGTGAGCATTGGATGATTATTGACTACTAAAGGTGATGCTGCTGGAATACTAGAGCTGGCAGCAGATTGTGACTCCACAGAATGTTGAATTACAGGACTTGCTGCAGGAATACTAAAATTGGCAGCAGATTGTGACTCCACAGAATGTTGAATCACAGGACTTGAGCAAGTTGGAGTATTTGAGGTGATAGAGACAGGTAATGCAGCAGAAACAGTGTCAGAACCAGCTGCAGATTCACCAGAACTTTGGACAGATGCAGAACCAGACGCAGACAAACTAGATGCAGACAAACCAGACGCAGACAAACTAGATGCAGGTCTGTGTGCAGGGACAGAATTTGAGCTAAGTAGAGACAGTTTTGAGGACTGAGAAGACAAGGGCTCTGCAGATTTATTAGAGGCAGAGAACATGCTTGAATAAGGAAATTTAAACTCATTAAATAAAACATCCTTGGAAATAAAGATCCGACCATCACTACTTAGGCATTTGTATCCCTTATGTTGGGGTGAAACTCCCAAAAATACACACTCAGAACTCCTGAACTGGAACTTGTGTTGGTTATAAGGCCTTAACAAGGGAAAACATGCACAGCCAAAAGTCTTAATAGACTTGTAATCTGGTATGGTTTTATATAGAGCATTGTAGGGTGAGGAGAAATTGGGAAGTGCTGATGTTGGCAATCTGTTTACGAGAAAAACAGAAGTTGTAAAGCTATGGTCCCAGTATGTGAGTGGAATAGAGGAATGAGCAAGTAAAGTTAGCCCCATGTCAACTATTTGCCTATGCTTCCTCTCAACTGTTCCATTTTGGTGTGAAGTATGTGGACAAGTGAGCCTATGCAAGATACCTAGTTCATTAAGGTACTTGGTAAATGGTCTAAATTCACCCCCAAAATCGGATTGGACAGCTTTAACATTGGCATTAAATTGAGTTTTTACAAGTGCATGAAAGAGTTTAAAAGCATTTAAGGCCTCAGACTTTTGCTTTAGAAAATATATCCAAGTATATTTAGTAAAGGCATCAACAAAAGCAATGTAGTAGGAGTAACCACAGCTAGAAGGATAAGGGGATGGTCCCCACAAATCAGTGTGTATTACTTCAAAAGGAGTGGAATATACAGTAAGGGATGGGGGGGCATGCAATCTGTGGGATTTCCCTAAACAGCAGGAATTACAAAATTCAAAGGTGCTCTTATTTGGAAGATGAATATTACAAAGATTGAGCACAGTTCTAATGGCAGTAGGATTGGCATGCCCTAGCCTATAGTGCCAAATAGAAATGACATTTGGTAATTCAGTTCCTATAGCAGAAACTGCATCAGTGGCAGTGATGGTGTTGACAGTAGGTGAAGTAGCTTTAGCTTGATTGAAGAGACCAGAACTTGAGGACTCCAAGGGAAGACTCTGAAAACGATACAAGCCACTAGTATCAAGAGAGCCCTCAAGAAGTACCTGTTTAGATGCCTGAGATTTGACATAGCAATGAGTAGGGTGAAACTCAAAAACACTTGATTATCTTTAGCAAATTTTGAAACAGAGAGTAAGTTGCGAGTAATTGAGGGAACATGAAGCATATTATTAAGAGACAAGGCAGTAGTAGGCATAGAATTTGATAAAAATGTAGAGGAGCCAATGGATTTGATATTCAAATCATGAAAATGCATAGAGGATAATTGTAATTTGTAGAAATTTAGAAATTTTAGGTTTTTTTGTCATAAAGATTATGTATTTTATAAAAACTTATAATGTTTTTTCTTATGTGAAAACATTATAAACTATTTCTTGCCCCCATGAAAGAAAATTTCTGGATCCGCCACTGATTATAGTGGAGCTTGATTTTGACATCAGAGTCTTTTTACAGTTACCTTGTGCTTATTAAAAAGAAAAAAGAGTTTTCTTATCTTGTGAAGATGTGTTCTTATATAGTTACTATTAGGGCTCAGTGGTAGGTGGGTCCATTTGATTGGGGGGTTTTGGAGGGGAGGAGAGGGGATAAAGAGAGAAGAGAATGAGAGAAAATCATGTTTAACATTCTGTGAAATGAATCAGAATCAATCTGTTGTTTTCCTTTGAGCATGAGCTCTGTTTATATACATGAGGGAAAATATAATCGCCTTGCCAGCTGGCATTTCCAGCCTGGCATCATTCTAACAGAATACCTAACTTGCTTAAACTCTATTAGGGGATGAGTTATTTTAAATTATGTCTGTTTGGTTCAATTTTTTTGAGGACTTGTGAAGAGGAGGGGAGCAAAATCCCTCCTAAGCCAATTTTGGCTCCCCTCCAAAAGTGAGGGGGTTTTGGAGGGGAAGGGAGAGGATATTAAATCATTTAAAATAAAATTACTTAAATATCCTTATATATACTATAATATAAAAGGTTATAAGAATATACAAGTAAATTAATCTCTCTCTTCCATTAAAATCCCTCCCCTCCTCTCGTGAACCAAATATGCAAAAGTTTCCCTCCCCTCCATCCATTAGTTAGCCCAAAGGTAACTAACCTAGGGGAGTTCGACTCCATCAGGGACGACCAATCAATCTCGATTAGAAGAGCTCAAAAAGTGTGTTCTCATCTTACTACTCGGCTAGGTCTATGCTGAGGTTGGTACAGTACTCGGCCTAATTAGAAATGAAGAAGAAAATTTTGATGATTTGACTATTTTTCTTAATTTTCTTCTAATAATTTTTGAACGCTCAAGTAAACAAATTTGGTGTGACCGTATATTAGTGTGGATTCATGCTGTACGTGGGGGTGATAAAGACAAGAGAAGCATGTGGGTTTGAAGGTTGAAAACCGGAGGCGGAATGCACCTTAAAATAACAAATATTAAGAGTTAGGTCCGCGCAGCCTCTTTTCTTCCCTTCATATATGTTTGAAAATCAGGCTTCAAACCGAAGATTATTCAAACTTACTTTGAAACGTCAAGTGCAAGGTCACAACTCACAACTCCTAATTCCCTACAAATCTTCTTTTTTCAAACATCGCTATCCCCGAAATTGTCACCAATCTTACGTCGGGGCGGAGAAAATTCCAAGCACCAAATGAAGATCAATTGTTTTTCTTATGCATTTGGTCCAACTTCTCCAACCATTGGAATTCGAGTCTTGTGGAATAACCTTGCAAGTTATATATATCCATGATTTACATTTTTGGAACCAAAATATTGCTTTCCATATGTTGCTTTGATTCCTCCGAGTACGGACGTAGTGGGTAGCCCTAAAACCAGTACTTTTAATTTCTGGTTTGAAATTATTTTTGACCATGTGTTTTCTGTTCTACTCTTCTATTCTAGGTCGTGTGGAATTTGCAAAAACCAGAAGGAATATGCATGAACTCGTCTTGCCTCCTCTTATTAGTCTTATATATTTTAAAATTTGGAGTAAATTGAATTCTAATGGGTCAGCTAGCTTAAAAAAATCTCCATCGAATAGAACATTTTGAAAAACTTTTTTGATTTTATTTTATGATATGAATATTTATATATATTATTGTTTTAATATATTTATAAAAATAATTTATAAAGTGTGCATAAAACTTGTTTGGGGGTTATTTCAAAAGTGCATGCTAAATTTGTTTCGAAGTTAAGGTGGCGTCTAAGTTGCACCAACATGATAGGTGTGGCACAACATACATCACTGCTTTTAATTTTTTTTTTTTTAAAAAATCATTAATTAGTGTGTTGAGTGCAATGCATAAGATTATATGTTGAGGTGCAATGAAAAGCACTCTCTTTGTAACATGTCTATAGTATATTGGTTCGTGATACGCACAATTAGTGCTGAGCTTGCCTAAAATTTTAGGAGGAGCAGTAACTACTAACTAAAATATTATAATTGAAATTCATAAGATCTATATATAATTTTTGAGTAAATACTCAAATTGGTCTCCGACAAAAATTATGGAAACCAATTTAGTCCCTGAGAAATAAAAAAATATTAATTTGTTCCTTAAAAATCTAAATATGGGTCAAATAAGTCTTTTTTAGGATAATTTTTAAGGGTATTTTAGTCCCTATCTGGGACTAATTTAACTCACATTTGAGATTCTTAAGGACCAAATTAGTATTTTTCATTTCTCAGTGACTAAATTGGACTTCGTTATATTTGTTGGAACTAATTTAGGTATTTACTCATAATTTTATCAAAAATTCAAAATAACATCAACACAAAACAACAATAAGTATCTCACACGGAGGGGGAGTGGGTAGAGGTCAGAGGGCGTCGCAGAAGGAGCATGGGGAAATCACAGAGGAATGCAGGACACATGGACATAGCGAGAGGAACGCAACGAGCCAACATGGAAGGAAGCAGAACAACCACATATTACTTCTCAGAAATACCAGATAATTTTGGAGCCAAGGAGATGCTTGGAGTGTTTCAAAAGTATGGAAAAATTGATGAAGTCGTTATACCATCCAAACGCGATAAAAGAGGCCGAAGGTTTGGCTTTGTTCGAGTAGCAGGAATTACAGACCCTCACCGATTTGGCGTAAAGTTGGACAACATCATCATTGGGAGCAAAAAGATCTATGTTAACTTACCAAGATTCCACAGGGAGAAAACAAATGAGGTGGCGCATAAAGAAGGCAAGTTGTTGGATCAACAAGCAGGAAGGCATCACAAGACTAATCAAACAGGCACCGAGGTTAGGAGGAATGGGGAGAAGTGGAAATTCTCGGGGCTACACGGTACCAAGCAGAAAGAAGGTTGCCGATCCTACGCCCACGCTGTTAGGGAAGGCAAACCGAAAGCGACAGGAACTTGGATTGAGAAGAGAAAGAGGAGGCACACCGAATTTGCACATCTCTACTATAAGGTGGACAACAGTGTGGTTCAGCATCTTGAGAAGGCATACGTTGGAGTAGTATCCAAACCAGGGATGACCTATAACATTCAAGAAGAATTTCACAGGCAAGGCTATTTCTCAGTCAAGGTCACACCAATGGGATCAAATCTTGCACTTCTGGAGGGGGCTGACGAGGGCGAAATCCCAGCACTTCTGAGCGACGCAAAGGAGTGGATTGGGACGTGGTTCGACGAAATCAGAAGCTGGAACTCAAGGGAGATTGATAATGAAAGGATAACTTGGCTTAGGTGCTACGAGACACCGCTACATGCTTGGTCGGAAAGCTTCTTTTCGTTTCTGGTCTCTGGGTTGGGGACTTTTGAGGCAGTAGATGATGATACGATGAAGAAAAGAAGGATGGATGTAGCTAGAATTCTGATCAGAACAAAGATCCATGATGTGGTGCACAAGGTGGTTAAGGTGAACATTAATGGTGAGGTATTCTCTATTAAACTTGTAGAGGATTGGTATGGTCCTCTCCGGTGGAGTAAACCGTGCGATGTCTGATTGGAATATTCCGACTTCGATGAGGAATCTTGCAGCGACAGGTCAGATGATGTAGCGGAAGATGAAGAACCGGCGTTATTGGAAGACGTGGAAGAAGGGGAAGCGTATCCAACTGGAGAAGCTAATGCTTTCCTTCTAGAAAATTGTAATACGGTGCATGGGGAGGAGGAAATTGTGAGACATAATCATGAAAAGATAGTGGAGCATGCAGAGGAATTAAATGCTCAGGAAGTGTATCCAAGTGGAGAAATTAACGTTCTCTTACTAGAAAATTGTAATATGGAGCACGGGGAGGAGGAAATGGTTAGACATAATCATGAAAAGATAGTGGAGTACGCAGAGGAATTAAATGCTCAGGGGGGAGAAATGGAAAAGCTGTGGCCAATTGTCATGATAGATGATGGCGGTGGAGTGGAAGTGCAAAGCAACGCAAGTGGAGGAGGTATTGAGATGGAGTTGGGCCAACTGGGTAAAGACAAGCCCAATCAGGGGCAAAGGAGCTTATTGGAGGAGACCCAAATTGGGCTGGAAGTAAACCTGGAAGGGGGTGCGAATAGCATTCAGGTTGGGTGTAGTGGGCCGATTAAGATATTTCATAATGTGCTGAAGGATTTTGTAGATGGGCCGAGTTGCATTCGGGTGAATCAGGTGGCCACTAAGTCAAAAGATCAGACCACCAATGCAAAAGACATAGCTCATCCTGGGAAGCAGAGAAAACCCTCTTTCGCAAAGGAAACGACATCCCCTGCAGAGGAAGCACAAGGAGCTGAAATGGCATCGGAGGAAAGTGTAATATTCTTAGGGGGATCTGTTCTTTGCTGCGAATCAGTAACTGACTCTGATATTGGAAGAGGTAACAACAACTTCTGGGCAAGGAGTGGAGAACCTGTGGCTGGGACCGTTTGGAGAGGCGCAAAGAAGATAGGGATTGCTGGTATAGAAAGTGATGAGACTTATGTGGATCATCTCGAGCAGATAGAACTGCGTACTCACAAGGTGAAGGCTCAGAAGGGGAAAAAGTCCTAGAAGCTATGAAATTGATGTCTTTCAACATGAGGGGGATGGGGGACCGAGCAAAGAGAAGAAGATTAAAGGGCCTCATACAAACAAGTATGTTTGATGTCTGCTTAATTCAGGAAACTAAACGTGAATCTTTGAATGCTGCTCTGTTATTGGGTATTTGGGGTAGCACCGACTATGAATGGGTGGCGAGACCGTCAGAAGGGTTGTCAGGGGGAATTCTCTTAATATGGAGGAAAGGGGTTCTTGATGTGAAGTTTCTCTTCTCTGGTGTGGGGTATCTGGGTGTGTGTGGAGTGCGGAACACTAAAACAATTTACATAGTCAATATATATTCACCCTGTGATGCGGCTGCGAAACGAAAATTATGGGGAGACTTGATGTCGCTGAAGGAAACTTTTGAGGAAGGGGAGTGGTGCTTAGCAGGCGATTTTAATGCTGTGAAACTAAGAGGAGAAAGGAGAGGAAAACAGGGAAATGGAATCAGAGTTGAAAGAGAAGAATTTAATAAATTTATTAACGATATGGAGTTGGTCGATCCACCTGTCTTGGGGAAAAAATTTACATGGTTCAAGTCTGATGGAGCATCCATGAGCAGAATCGACAGAATACTACTATCAGAAGGATTAATAAGTGACTGGAGGGTGAAAGCACAATGGATAGGGGAGCGAGATATCTCTGACCACTGCCCTGTGTGGCTGGTGAACTGTAACAGCAATTGGGGCCCAAAGCCCTTCCGTTTTAATAACTGCTGGTTGGATCACAGTGGATTTAAAGATTTTGTTGAAAATTGCTGGAAATCATTCATGGTTGAGGGCTGGAAGGCATATACATTCAAAGAAAAATTGAAGTTGCTGAAAGATAAATTAAGGTGGTGGAACAAGGAGGTATTTGGGATAGTGGACTTGAAAATTGATTCAGTGGTTGAGGAGTTAAATAGACTGGAAGAAGTGGCTGCAGAAGGTGGTGAGATAGATCTCAATCGAAAGAGGGAGCTGACTACTCAATTTTGGCAGCAGCTACACTGTAAAGAAAGTTTATTGTTGCAGAAATCAAGAGCCAAGTGGGTTCTTGAAGGGGATAACAACACAAGATACTTTCATGCGTGCTTGAATGCAAGACGTAGAAGCAACCAGATAACAGCATTGAAGGTTGGGGAAGATTGGGTGGTAGATGTGGAAGAAATAAAATCTGAAACTAGAAGACATTTTGAGGCACAATTTGAGGAGGAAAGATTCAAGAGACCGGTTTTGGATGGAGTAGAATTTAAACAAATTTCAGCTGATGATAATTTGATGCTGGCTGCTCCTTTTACAATTGATGAGGTGAAAGAGGCCATTTGGAGTTGCGACGGCAACAAGTGCCCGGGTCCCGTCGGCTTCAACCTAAATTTTTATAAGGCATGCTGGGAGGTGTTAAAGGATGAAATCCTTGGTCTAGTGCAGGAGTTTCATTCCAATGCTTCTCTACCAAAGGCAATCACAGCATCTTTCGTCTCTCTAGTCCCCAAGAAGGACAACCCACAGTCTTTGTCTGATTTCAGGCCTATCTCACTCATAGGTAGCATCTATAAGATTATTGCAAAAATTCTCGCTACTAGATTGAAGAAGGTGCTGGGAAGTGTTATTTCCCCGTGTCAGCCCGCATTTCTTCCACGTAAGCAGATTTTTGATGGAGTGCTTGTGGTAAACGAGATTATAGATTTGGCTAAAAGGAGGAGAGATAAGTGCATTTTGTTGAAAGTCGACTTCGAAAAGGCATACGACTCGGTTAGTTGGAGTTATTTGGATTACATGATGGGTAGGATGGGCATCAATGATAAGTGGAGAAGTTGGATGAAGGCTTGTATCTTCTCAAATTCAATGTCCATTTTGGTTAACGGTAGCCCGACAAAGGAGTTCGAGACCAAAAGAGGCCTTAAGCAAGGCGACCCGCTAGCTCCGTTTTTGTTCCTAATTGCAGCAGAAGGTTTAGCTGGCCTGGTAAATAAAGCGACGGGGTTGGGGCTGTTTAAAGGGTTTGCAGTAAACCAAGAAATTCAGTTCTCTCTTCTACAATTCGCGGATGACACTATCTTTGTTTGTGAAGAATCATGGGATAACATGTGGTGTATCAAGACAATTCTAAGAGGTTTTGAGCTTGTATCAGGGTTGAGGGTGAATTTTTACAAAAGTAACTTAATTGGGCTGAACGCTGATGACTCTTTCTTGACTGCAGCATCTACTTTCCTCGCATGCTGTACTGGTTCGGTCCCTTTTAAGTTCCTAGGCATTCCCGTGGGTGCTAATCCACGGAGGTGCTCAACATGGGATCCGGTGGTGGAGTCTATGAAGAAGCGTTTATCCGGGTGGAGGGGAAGGTACTTATCCATGGGAGGAAGGGTTACTCTTATCAATTCTGTGCTAACAAGCTTACCGCTGTATTTTTTCTCGTTCTACAAAGCGCCCAAGAAGGTACTGAACTCACTGAAACAAATTCAGCGAGCATTTCTATGGAGTGGAGGTATGGAGAATTGTAAAACAAATTGGGTGAGTTGGGAAAAGGTGTGTACACCAAAGGAGGAAGGAGGTCTTGGTGTGAAGGATATTGCATTATTCAATAAATCTTTATTGGCCAAGTGGAAGTGGCGGTGCTTGACGGATACTAAATCAATTTGGTATGACTTCCTGTGTTTCAAATATGGCCCATTACATAGATGTGTACAGCCAGAACCAGATTTAAACACTCGCATTTGTTCTCTCTGGTGGAAAGATTTAAAGTCTATTGAGTCGATCACCAGCAGCAGCCCGCATTGGTTCTCGGACTTGGTAAAACTTCAGCTTGGCAGTGAGGATGCCTTGAGTTTCTGGAATGACACTTGGTGTGGAACGGCCGCCTTCAAGAACTTATTTCCTAGATTGTTTAATGTTGCTTCTGAAAGAAACGACCAAGGTGGTGAGATGGGATCTTGGGAGGGTGATAATTGGGTTTGGCCGAGTTGGCGGCGGCTGTTTGCTTGTTTGGGAGGAGGAGCTCTTAGGTGAGCTTGAGACGATATTGGCCTCGGTAAGCCCACTCAGGGATAAACAAGATACATGGATATGGATGCCGGATAATCTGAACGGTTACTCAGTAAAATCTGGCTATAAAAGCTTGGCTTATCTAGCAAAGAACCTCACAACTGTAACCGCAGCTTCATCAAGCACGCAAACAAATTGTGGAAATGTGCAGCCCCATCGAAAGTAAGGATATTTGCGTGGCGAATGTTTTTAGACAAATTACCAACAAGGGAGGCTTTGGTGCATAGAGGTATTATTGACCCAAACCAAGGTTATTCTTGTGTTTTCTGTTTCACACATGCTGAAAATTGCAATCATATGTTCTTCACTTGCTCCTTTTCTTATAGTGTTTGGTGTGCTATATTTAAATGGTTGGGATTCACTGGTGTTTACTGTCATGAGGGAATCAGTCACTTCCTGCAGTTTGGGTTTGTGATTAGGGGAAGGAAAATTAAAAAGGTACGGCATATAGTATGGTTGGCGGTGATATGGTCCTTATGGAAACTGTGAAACTACATAGTGTTCAGGGGAGGCGCAGCTGATTATGTGGCGGTTGTGTCACAAATCAAAGTTGTGTCTTGGGGGTGGCTTATCAATAGATTAGGGAGGCATTCTAAATTGGTCTTTTCGGATTGGTGGAATAACCCATTGCAATGTATGCAATACATATGATGTAAGGGTTGGGGTACCCCTTGTACCCTCTTTAATAAATTTTTTTGCTTATCAAAAAAAAACAAAACAACAATAAAATGTATAAAAGGAAAAATATACCTACATTCAAAATGCTGCTTTTCGTTTTTTTAATGACAAAATTAAAACACCCCCAAAACCACGTGGGATTGTTGTGTAGAGTTTGAAAATTGAAATAAAACACCCCAAAACGACGTCATTTTGGGATATGAGTAGTATATAAAAAAATTGAGTAAATACTTAAATTGGTCTCGATAAAAATTATAGAGACCAATTTAGTTCTTGAGAAATAAAAAAATTCTAAGTTAGTCCTTAAAAATCTCAAATAGGGGTCAAATAAGTCTTTTTTATAATAATTTTTAGGGACATTTTAGTCTCTATCAAGGAATAATTTGACCCACATTTAATATTCTTAATGACTAAATTAGTATTTTTCATTTTTCAGGGACTAAATTGGTCTCCGTGATTTTTGTTGGGGACCAATTTAAGTGTTTATTAAAAAAAAATTGTGTTTTATTGAGGGATGTCATTGCATCCCTCTGCTCCTAAGATGCTCAGCCCCTGCGCACTACGTATTTGTTTCGAACTTGGGCGACGTCTAAGCTGCACCATCATGATAGGTGGCACAATATACATGATTCGGAGTGGGCCAAGGCCCCCAACCGGACTAAACAAACCGCCGAGCCCAATAAACCAATAGCTTGGTCCGCAAGTCCGATATTGACCGCCAGATCAACTCAATGCTGATCCGCATCATGCGCCGCGAATTATGGATCTGAATAACCGCTCAAAATTGTACTCTGCACACTAATCTCATCTACAAAAGCCACTGACCTCACCAGAATCATATTACGTACTATTCTTGACCTCACACTCACTATTTTGGTACTGACTTAGGCATCGGAGTGTGTGTAGGTACCAACCCACTATGGTGCTCCGCCGTCATCCTCACCGTATTCACTTCTCCGGCCAATTCCGAGTTCCACTTCGGATCAATACATCACTACTTTAGTTTTTTTTTTCCTTTCAAATTTCGTTAACTAGTGTAGTGTTGACTCGTGCAATCCACGGGATTATATGACGTGGTGTAATGCTCTTTGTTATAACAACAAGTCTATAGTATATTAGCTCGTGCTATGTACACTGTGTATTTAAAAAAATTGAAGTAAAAAAACTATGAACCATTTTATTAGAGATTACATAAAATTCACCAAAAAAATTTATCATGTTTTTCAAAAATTATAAAAAAGGATCTCAATTTTTCAGAAAAATTATGCTTAAAACTCACTTTTTAGATAGTAAAAAATATTACAATCGATGGCTAAAGTCGTCTCTCCTCCGATGCATTTCCACGAAATTTGATGGACTGTACTACAAACTGTTTATACTAAAATATCAAAAAGAATATTTAAAATTGTTTTAATTTAATTATTTAAAACATCTTCTGTTATATCTAATCCCACACTTAAAACTTTGTCTCACATTCTCAAAAAACAGCATAAAATCTCCTCTCCCCCAATATGATCTTCTCCACAAACTTCGATGATTCGTGCTTAATTACACATTTGATCTTTCTAGTTTGACTATTTGTAATTTTTGTCCCTCTAGTTTTTTCGAGCAGTTTTAATCCCTCACGTTTTCAATTGTTACAATTAAAACTCTCAATCATTTTCCATTTACTTTTTTTTTTGAGAGAATCATTTTCCATTTACTTAAAACTCTAAAATTCTCATAAATTATTAATAGTCTTCACAAATTGATTTGATTAAATTGTTTTAAACATTACTTTACTTAAAGCTCACCAATTAAAATATCAAATTTAACTCAAAATTAAAAAAACCTAAATTTTCTTGTTCTAAAACTCTAATCCCACATCCTACAAAATAATTAAAGATTTTTTTTTTTTTTTACAAAAGTTATCAATTTTTTTACTTTTAAACTTTTAAAATCATTTTATATCTCAAATCCAACATCGAGGCCCAAACACTACAAGAATTGTTGACATTTCTTAGGGCCAAAAACCTTAGGAAATGAGCAAAAGCTGTAGGAAATGAGCAATTTTCCTAGGGCCCACTGAGGGCAACAAAGTGGTAGGGAAATCGCTCCTCGGAAACAGTTTCTAAGGGCTTCACAGTAGAAAATTTTTGCATTTCCGAGAACTCAAAGCCCTAGGAAATTTCCCAGGGCTAGACCCCTAGGAAATTTCCTACAGCCATGAGCCCTAGGAAATGAGCAACTATTATTAAAAAAAAAAGTGAAGCAGCGTTGCTGCTTCAGTTACTTGATGAAAATACTGAGTGTTAGAAATACTCAGAATTCAAATGTGATTGAAAATTATAAATACCCAGAATAAAAGTGATTCAAATGTGATTGAAAATTGGAAATACCCAGAATAAAAGTTACAACAATCTGTGAGAACCACATCCTGAATGAACGCAACATCAACCACCCAGAAGCAAAGCAACATATAACCCAGAAGCAAAACAACATATATTCCAACAAAAATTACAAATTACAAATAAAAACAACAAAAAACAAAATTTACAACAAAAATTCCAACAGAATACCAAAAAAGAGAAGAAAACAAAATACCAAAAAAATTACAAATTACAAAGAATTACAAACAGAGTTTCCATAATCAGAGTATACTTTAGCACAAATTCACACCAACAAAAATGAAATTCCTCTTCAGTTCCCAAAAAAAGAAAATGAAATTCCTCAGTGAACAATGTTTATTTTGAGCACTCACACGCTTGTAGCTGCTGTGGTGGAAGCAACACCTTCAACTTCAAGAACCGCACCTTCACTCAGAAACGGTAGATCTTCTGTGTTGATCTGAGCTGCAGAGTATTCCTTAAAGAACATGAACAAGATCTCAGTGTGAGGGAACAAAAAGAAGAAGCAGTGAGGGAACACCCAGTCACGCGTTGGAACTGCATTACAAAAGAAGAAGCAGAGTTGTACCCAAAAAAAAAATAAAGAAGCAGAGTTGTACCAAAGAAAAATGAAGAAGCAGAGTTGTACCAAAAAAAAATGAAGAAGCAGATTTGTACCCAAAAAAAATGAAGAAGTAGAATTGGAACTCCATGGCCACCACAAACAGCCTCAGCCTCCTGCGATACCCGCAACTGACGCTCCGCCACATACGCTGCCGCCAGATTCGAGTTGGGTCGGGTCCAGATCTTGACCCTGGAGTTGTTTCTCTTGCTCCTCCGTAGATCCTTCCTGTTGTTTAGTTGTTTGCTGTCGGATCCTTTTGGTCGACGTGGTTCGGTTGAGAGAGGGAGGAAGACAGGGAGGGCAATCTCTGAGAAGAGGGGGAGGAAGACGTGGTTCGGTTGAGAGAGGGAGGAAGACTAGGGAGGACGATCTCTGAGGCTTCTGTTTCTTTTAAGTTTCTTTTGATCTTCTGTTTCTTTTAATAAAATGATTTTTAACTAAACAAACAAAAACCGAGGGCAAGCCCTTCGATTAGCCCAAAATAAATTAAAAAAAAAAGAAACCTTACTCATTCCGAGAGCTTCTGTCTCGAAAATGCACAAATTATTAAAAAAAAAAAATAAAAGATAGATTGTTACTTTCTGAGGCCTTTTTTTTAAAAAGCCCTGGAAAATTTTTATGTGGGTATTTTCCTAGGCTGTGACCTTAGGTAATTTTCTAGGGCCACAAGCCCTAGAAAATTTTTGTAGGTAATGAGCAAAATTCTTGTAGTGAAATATTTCAATAAAAAAATGAGACTTTAAAGGGTTTAAGTGAAAGAAAATTGTATGTGTGATCATATTTGATTAATTTTTAAAATAGGGAGACTAAAATTGTTCAAAAAAAGCTAGAGGCATAAAAAGAGCACATTATCCAAACTAGAGGGACCAAAAGTGTAATTAAGCTTAAAATTAACTATAATAATATTTAAAATTCATAATTAAACTATTTAAAAGATCCTCTTCCATATCTGATCTATGCTTGAAATTTTCCTCATCTCATCCTCGAAAACAAAATCATTAAATCTACACTCCCCCACAAACTTTAATTCCCCGCGTGATTTATATTAAAATAATTGTGTATTTGATATTAAAAAATGTATATTATTGCATTATGCCTATTAAAATGTTCTTCCATAATAATTTAGATAATACTACCTCCATTCCTTATTATAAAAAAAAAAACATAAAAACAATGAAACATATTTAATGTCATATAATTGAAATGTCATTCCAATCACAATGTCATTAATCATAGAAATAAAGAAGTCTAGAAATATGTAAAGTTACAACTCAAGGGTATAAAAGGAACTTTTGTAATAAATACATCTTGAAATTATAATTAGTTACTTTTTCTTATAATTGGGACCAAAAGAAACTCCAAAAATTTTCTTATAATAGGGAACAGAGATAGTAATGTTCTTTAATTTATGCCAAATGGTCAATATCCTTATAATATATTTTACTGTCTAATTTGAGTATAAATATATTTTCACATAGATATTAATATGTTTTCGTGTAAAATGTTTATTCCCTGTGTAGTATTTTTTTACTATTAAATTTTCATGTAGATATTAATATATTTTTATTGACTTAGTTGAATTTTAGCTTTATGGTCAAATAAGCGCTAGCAACAATGATTCACTTTTCTTCAGTCAATTACACTGAGAAATGAACTTTGTTCCTCAACTATGGATTCTTTAACTACTCCAAAGAGCGTTAAGTGAGGTGAACTTGAGAAAAACTAAACTAAGAACAAGAACATAAAAATGAAAGTAAGTACGACCGAAAGTAAAATTGAAAAAAAAAAAGTTGTTTGTATTGATTAGTATGCGTGTTTATAGAATATGTACAACTTGGTAGTTATAGTAGCAACTGAGCATCACCGATTTATCTGCCACGTTTTACTGGCTAACAAAAATAATGCCTCAGCTAACAGTTATTCGACTAAATCGTGTCTCTTCCCACTAACCACATTCCTAGATTTTAGGCACTAATTCAATCTTATCGCATACATTGGCCACGTTCCATGCCAACGACTCTCTTTATCTTGATCTTATCTTCTTGTTTTCTTTGCTCTGAAAAACCTGGCGACAGTCCTAATCCTTGCAATTTCTTTTCAAATTTGATTAAATCACGAACTATCTTCATAATTCTCGCTTCCTGGAGCCTTCAATCTTCGCCTCAACCTATCACAAGCAGTATCAACATCAATTCAATTGATTTAAGCCTCGTCTCATCAGCTGCAACTTTGGCTGCACAACGATTCGACTAACACCTACTCGACTCATAATCTTACTCGACTGTCTGCTGTGTTCGGCTAACACTTAAAATATTTTTGGGTGTAAACAATTTTCATGTAAAATATTATTATTATTACAAAATTTATATCTTCAATAAATTTGTAAGTGAGAAGATAATAAAAAAATTAAAAAATAAATAAGTATACTGATTTTCTAAAGATTGTTAAAAATATTACCTATGCAACGCAAGGGGTGAGATTAGGGTGTTATCAACTTGGACTATGAAGTCAACTTCAGATATCATCTGCAAGTTTCAGTAGCTTCAGATCGATAGATGATCCTTGCATTGGTCTTAGATACATGCCTTGTTTTCTTTGGTTATTTTAAAGTAAAACTAAATGAGTAAATACTACAATTAGTTTAGCTGAAATCTCTCTTTCTACCAAAGATAATAATATTGGGGCATTTAGCTTTAGTGTTGGCGCACATGACTGATACATGGGCCAATTCATGGTCGCACATGACTGATACATGGGCCAATTCATGTTCTGAAACATTACGCCTGGGGAATTGCTAAGGACACCCAGCATTTTGCTGGGTGCACCCTATATTTGGGTGTGTTGACCGTTATACCTCTGGTAAAATTAAGCCTTTTTTTTTATTATTCGTCCCTCGCAAATATGATATTTGCGAGTGAACAAAATTAAAATTTTTGCTCACTATCATATTTGCGAGTAGAAAAAAAAAACTCACAAATATGATATTTCCGAGTTATTTTTTTCACTCGCAAACATCATATTTGCGAGTGAAAAAAAAATTGCAATACTGTTTTGTGAGTTGTGCCTAATTGTTTGCGAGCGTGTCTTGGTCAAAGCCTTTGTCTTGGTCAATATTGTTTGCAATACTGTTTCCATGTCTTGCAATACTGTTCATTAAAGGATTTGTCTTAGTCAAAACCTTTCACTCGCAAATTCCACTGACCACAATTTGCGAGCGTGTCTCTTTTTTTTTAGCACCCTGATAGCATGTTTCTTTTTTTTTTTGTTACATCAATGAATCACTGCCAGCGCTCACAAAAAAAAAATGAAATGAACAAAATTTTGTACACTCGCAAATATGATATTTACGAGTGTAAAATTTATTTTCACTCGCAAATATGGTATTTGCAAGTGTACAAAATTTAAAAATTTGTACAATCGCAAATATCATATTTGCGAGTAGTGTAAAATTTATCAGGAGTATTTTTGTCAATTCGCCCAAATGTAGGGTGCACCCAGCAAAATGCTGGGTGCCCTTAGCAATTCCCCGTTTCCACAAAAAATATAAGCCTAACTTTTATGGATGACTCTAACTTGAGGCCGTTAATATCCACACCCAACACTTCCTTTACCACACCACCATATAAGTTTGATTTGACAAAAATATCCCTATTTCATCACACCCCCACACCACTTTATTCTTTTACCGTAAAATACCTATTTACGGTACTCATTTTGTAAAAAAAAATATACCATAAATAGGCTATTTATAGTATGTATTTTTTTAAAAAAAAATACCGTAAATAGGCAATTTACGGTACCTATTTTTTAAAAACTATATACCGTAAATTTCGTATTTACGGTATATATTTTTTAAAAATGAGTACCATAAATAGGCAATTTACGATGTATATTTTTTGAAAAATATGTACCTTAAATTACATATTTACGGTATTATTTACGAAAAAATTGCTCATACTGTAAATATGTAATTTATGATAGAGGCAATCGGAAAGAAGAAGAGGGATTAGCGAATTTTTAGTTTGGAGTATTTTGAGGTTTTCATATTTTATGGGGGTGTGGGCAATGGGTTAACGGGTGTTGTTACCAACCGCCCTAACTTGATATGCCATGATCAATTGACTGGGTTGAAGTGGTCCATAACTGCACATTATTATTATTTGATTGGAGTATGTAAGAGCCATAATTTCTTCACCTAACTAAATAGAAGCAGAATACTTTAATCGAATCCTAAAAACAGTGTTCGTAGTTTCTATACTGGGTACGTATGTGATTGTAAGTCGATCGATACTCTTAATCAACTTTAGGAGAGGAATGGGTTCCTTCAATTTCCACGTGAGGGGGAGAAGTGTGACCTCCTACCATCCATGAAGAGAGAGAAGAGAGAAAAATGGGCTGATCCACTTCACTCAAACCTGAACGGTAAAAGGTCACATTTCTCCCCCTCATGTGAAATTTCACATAAGGGGGTCCATTTTCCCTTCTGGAGTCCTTGGTCGGCTATCTGGCTAAAATTAGGGATGGTAAAACGGAATTAAAAAAATGTGAAAATAAATTAACAATTTTGAGGTTGTTAGTGGAAGAAATGAAATCAAAACTTTTAACACTATTATGATCATAATGTTCATGTCGAAAGAAAACATTTAAACATATATTTTATGTTTTATTTTATGAATTAATAAACCATTGTATCAATTCCACTACAAATTTTACAACCATCAAATTTGTACTATCCCAACCTATGGTATGTCGAGTGTCTAGACTTGAAAAAATAAGTAAGTAACTACTCCGGATGTGGTTTTCTCTACGTCGTAACATAAGCTAAAATGCTACCCTACGAAAAATAAAAGTAATTGGAAAATAAGAATAGATTCAATTAGTAACACTCCCTCGATCCTACTCTAAAACCATTGCTGAAACACAATTAAAACGCTCGTTGCTTTCGGAAAATGAATTAAACAGATAAAAGTGTGTTTGGAAATACGAATTAAAAATTTTCTTTAAAACCATACAAGGATCTAAAATACAAAAGCAACAATTGAAACCACATTTACACATATCATGTGCAAAGTTTCCATGAAGTACTAAAAGTAGTTTGCCAATAAGGTGTACATGATATTTGAAACTAAAATACATGTGCAACAAAAGGACTAAAAACTACACCCAAAAAATACATGGCCTACAAAGTCAGATACATCATGCGTCAATTCCAAAGATACAACTTCTCCGGTAAAAGAAAGTGAGAAGTCATCAAAGTCCTATACAACATCTAGCCAAAAGACTCTTATATTGCTACTCAAGAAAACCCCAGATGGTCATATTCGAGGACGTTTGTTTGGGGGCTCTCCAACAAAGTCCATGTCCTCAGGATCCACAAACAAATCCTCCTCCTCCTCACTAATTAGAGAATAGCTAAAACTAAAAGTCCTCAATCCACACATGGCTGGGTATATCACACTCTTCCTCGAACACCCAATGGTACAAGGAACATAAAGAGTTGTATCAGGCGTAGAATGGACACACTATTCTGAGCGATTTGTCTATTGTTGTGCGATAATTTTATTTGAAAACTTTCTACATAAGGAAATGTTAAAGGAAGAGTGTGATGGAAGTCATTGCATGACAAGGTGCCACCTGTTAAAAGTTTCCTCAGATGTTGATTTTTTTGTTATATTGTATAGATTTTAGCAAAAAGCTGGCAAAAGCATGAAATGAGACGTATTTATAGGTAGGAAAATGCTGAACGTAGCGAAAGCAATTATCCCGAAAATATCACGAATGAAGTGGCATCTCAATTTCTCTCTCTGATTTCGAATTAGAGCAAGGTATTGCAGTTGCATGGAGAGCTCCTGTAATATAGCGTAGGTTATTTGTTTCACGAAAGTGTCATTTGGCAAATTTGAATTTTTGCCTAGCGTTCTGTGTAAAGACTTTGTTTTCTGCAATGCTTCAAATTTGTCCAAAAATTATGGAAAAGCAAGTAAAAATATAAATAAATTAAAAAATTACTATGTAAAAAGTATAAAAATATCAAAACATGCAAATTCTAACCTAAAAAGATCTTATTCTGACACTAACTAACACAATATTTATCAATTCAGCAAACAAATTGTCATATGTTGAGCGATTGGCTAATTCAAATTGAAATTCAAACCTACTTCCCTAAGATTTACCAATTTGGGATCCATTAATTACTCAAAATTTTCTTTGTCAAAATCAAAGTAAGTTTGTCTTCATCAAAACTTTAGAGTTGATGTTTGATTGGAAGAGTGATTTTTCTTAGTTTCCTGAAGTGAGGAAGCCTGATTAACCTTTTTTTTGAAGCTTTTGTGATCATTCTAATGAGAAGCCTTTGAGTTGCGCTTTTGATCTTCTAAGAGATCAAGTTTTATATTTATATCTTTATTCACATGTAGCTTCTCTTTTTGTGAAATTGTTTCCATTTTATGTCACATCACTTTTGCTTCTTGATATTCTTCATATTTGAATATTCCTTTACAGTTTGTTGATCCTTCATTTGTTAGCTTCAGAATGAGAGCATTCTTATATGCTTCTTCTTAAAGGCATTTTTGTATCATTTGAGTTATCTTCTGAATTGTAGGGAATATTGTTGGTGAAAGCCCTAGAAATTAGTTATAACTAGATTGGGCTATAGAGGCCAATATATTTTGAACATATCATCATTTGCATCATGACATTGATTATATATATATTTGATTTATATGGGGCCTTTCATTTATTATGTTATTGATCATGTAGGATAATAAAGCCCTTAGAATAAATAGTTAGTTCATTGGAACATCAAATATAACGTGATCGTGAGACCCATTGAACTATAGAACACTGTTATTAAAATATTCATAGTCGAAGTATTATTACTAACTAGAACGAAAATAATGTGTAGACTATTATGTGGGTGACTAATGACCACATCTCCCAGGTCATGAATATAGAGATATCAAATCAGAACACATGTATAAATATTAAGAATGATTTTTATGCCAGGTGGTCTACTATGAGGATGCTTCATAATATTTATGTAAGTGTCATAGACGCTCTTCATGGAGACTATAGTGTAGTAGTTGCTAGACTTGAAATCACTACGATTCCTATGTAGGAGTTGTAGGTTTCAATGATACCAAACATCATACGTAACAAGATGATCATAAAGGTGGTACTTGGGAAATGAATCATGTTGACGGGTGTGAGTGATGTAGATAGGTTTTGCCCCTTCTATGTTAAAAGATGCACGACCGTGCATGTGGAATTGTTCGCGGATTCAAAGTTGAGCATGGGCGTTGAGACGACCCGTCCCATTATAATATTTTATACCACTAAATCGCATAATTAAAGAATATAATAACAGAAGAAATCAGAGTGCAAGCGATGAAGTGTGAAAGTACAATGCGTACAACTAAATATAAGAGTATATATATACAATGTATGGTTCCCTCCAATGAACCTCCAAAAATAATGAACATACAATAATACATTTAGTCTGCACTGAAAGTATACAAAAATGTAGGAATCCTCAAATACGCTACCCACATAATCAAAACCTAGTGAGAGCCCTCCTCCACTAAACAAGAAAAACTACAACATCACAAATGGCTATATCATTGGGGTCAAGGAATAGCACGTGGGGGGTGCCCCTGGCGTCGAGGATCAAAAACCCGCATGGGCTGAAACAAGAGTATCACAAGAGGAGTAGGCCTATTGGGGGTACCCCAGCCCCCACTACCCCTATATATCGAGAATGATGATCCAGCAAATGAAGAAACACCACCGTGATAGGTGGAGTGGTAGTTATGATACCTATGCCTCGAGTCCCACCACATGTGGGGGAAAGGTGATTTTTGTGCTATCCTAAAGTCCCCTATAAAGAAGGCTCTCGGTATAAAAGTCACACTCATTTCTACATATAGAAGTTGTAGGCTTTAATGCTGAGGTGTGTGACTGATGTAGGTAGGATTCATTCCTCCCACATAACACGAGTATTCCTAAGGCCTCTTGATAGATTGAGACGTGTGAAACGCATGACCGTGCTGAAATGGACCAATATGGGATATTGGATCCGTTTGTGACTACACGCCTACTTGGGAATCGAGGAACATATGAGTGAACTTAACGGGGATGACACATTTATGACTCGTGTTCAATCAAGACAAATGAGATGAAGGGACTATGGTTGCACATTTGATGTGGTTGCTAAAAGGTTCTAATCAGATCACTTGTTTCCATAAGATAGGTAGTAGTGATGCATTGCTAGATATCAATAATTGTTAATGATATTTAACATTATATTGAATATTTGATATTAATATAATGATGAATACTATTGCAAGTTTAGCGACAACCTATTGTTGGAATCAAGTGGATTCAGAAACAATGACCCATAATTGTTTTGATGATAACAAATATTTAATAGAACAATTTATCCTATGATGTATTTATTAGTATGCAGAAGTCACTATTCATCAGGAGGAATTATCTTAGAAGACTAAGTGAAATGTGTATTTCACTCTCAGTTTCATAAATCTGAGTCTGGTATTAATCCTCTAAAAATTGTTGACGTCATCGTCTGATAGCCTCACTCTGTCTTGGTCAGCACTCTGTTATCAGTCAACGCTCTGATAGACCATGCTCTGGTGAGATCATGCTCTGTCTTGGTCAACGCTCTGTTTTGGTCAATGCTCAACAGATTATGAATAGACTACTCAGTGGAAGTCTTCATCTGTTTCTACAAGACTTTGTTATATGAAAGGCCACAAATTCTGTACTGAAGAACTTGCCTCTGTTTCAAGCTCACTCTGGTGAACAGAGTATCTCAGTAACAAGCATCGTCTGTTTGACAGATGCTCTGATTGGAAATCAGACTGAGTGTTCATTAAAGGCTACTTCATGTATTAGAGAGACCTCATTGATGAGTACTTTAATGTACGAGGAATCAAAAGCCAAAGGGAATGTCAACGGATATAATCATCAGAAAACTTGCTCAAGAAGTGTCTTATTTTCAAAAGATCATAAGGGACAAGATCCTGCAAAAGTCTGTTGTGTCAGTATGCAAGAGCAAAGTAGAAAGCGACGTGACTTGCTAAAAGCCACAAAGAGGGGATCTGAAGTCTTGTCCATTGGTGAAAATAGTTGTTAGGTCACAACGGCACTATTCACAACCCTAGTTATATATACCTTACTTCTCTCACTGAAGAAGGTGAAGAAAAACGATTGAGAACTCAGTGAAACACAGTGAGCAACCAAGATTCATTCCAAGCCTCTGAGATCACATTGAATAAGCACTTAAATGTTTCATTCTTTCAGTTTGAAAGTTATTCTTTGTGTTTGTAGTTTTTTATTTTATATCCTCTCTGCTGAGAGTTATTTGATATTGTTTCAAACTACTTTTGAACACTGTATTTAGCCTAGTAGTGGCTACATTCCTTAGAGGTTTGACTGTACTAAGTCGTTCTAAGAAGTTGTGAGTATAGTCAGTTTGTCAGTAGTATACTCTCAAGTGTAATCAGGTTGATTATAGTGGAGAAATCCTTCAAGTGTGTGAAGGGACTAGACGTAGCTATCAGGTGATAGTGAACTAGTATAAATCACTGTGTCATTCACTTCTTTTCTCTTTACTTGTTTTCATTACTATTTTGTTAAAGAGTTGTTTTGAAAAGGTTTTAAAAAATACACAAGTTTTGCGAAAAGATTTCTAAAACCTAATTCAAACCCCCCCTTTCTTGTGTTTTTGCCACGTTCAATTGGTACCAGAGCTCGGCCTCTTGGTTGAGCACTTAACAGTGTAAGAGGAAAAGATCTTATTCTTTATACATAGCAAGCAACGAAGCCGGTGGTCACGTTAACCGTCCTCCTTTGTTCACTAGAACAAACTACGACTACTGGAAAGATAAAATGAAAACCTTCTTCGAGTCTCAACAACTCGAACTATGGGATATGATTCAAAAACAATATATTGAACCAATTGATTCCAAGAATAAACCTATTCCTAGAGAAAAGTCGGAAGATGAGCATAAGATAGCCTATCAACTAAATCAGAGGGCAAGATATTTTCTTATCTATGCCATTTCTGAGAAAGAGTACGAGAAATATGGGAAGAATGAAACTGCCAAAGAAATTTGGGACTCATTGGCTTTGGCCTATGGGGTACTTCCCAGGTGCAAGAAACTAAGGCTACCATCTTGGTTAGACAATATGAACTCTTCAAAATGGAAGAGGGTGTAAGTATTGAAACTATGTTTGGAAGATTCCAAACACTAGTTCATGGTCTAAAGGTTCTTAAGAAAAGCTATACCACTGCTGATCACGTAAAGAAAAACTTAAGAAGCCTGCCAAAGAAGTGGAGACTTAAGGTCACAGCTATTCAAGAAGCCAAGGACCTAAATGTCTTACGTCTTGAAGATCTTCTGTGTTCCTTGACAGCTCATAAGCTTGAGCTAGATGAAGAAGAACCTCTTAAGAAATCAAAGTCCATTGCTTTGAAATCTACAAACAAAGAATCCTCCTCCAAAGCACTTCAAGCTGAACTGGGAGCAGACGAAGGATCGTCTGATGAGAGTGGTGAAGACACAGACAAAGAAATTTCCTTAATATCCAGGAAAATTCAACATATGAGGAAAAACAAAAGAAGGTTCAGGAAGCAGTTCCACAAAAAAGACTCAAGGGATAAGAATGACTATAAGGACAAAAGCCAAGTTACTTGCTACGAGTACAAAAAGCCTGGACATTTCAAGTCTGAATGTCCACAACTCAAAAAAGGGAAACCAAGAAAAGGTGGTTTCAAAGGCAAGAAGAAGAAAGGTCTCATGGCAACATGGGATGATTCTGATTCATCATCGTCTGATGATGATGAGGAATAAGCAAACATGGCTCTGATGGCTACCACAGGGTCAGACAGTGAAGAAGAAGATGAAGAGGTAGATTCTAACCCATCTTCTGATATTGAAATAGCTTTTGATGAACTATTAGATGAGTCTTCTAAGCTTAACACTGAGTATAAATCTTTGAAAAAGAAATTCTCAAAACTTTCAAAAGAATTTCAAATACTCAATGAGGAGAATAAGAAGCTCAAAGCTGAAAATCACCGTCTGGTAAGTGACAGCTCTAAGACTGAGGAAAAAGTTGAATGTGACTCTTCAAAATATGAAGAGAGATTTCAAAGATTCCTTGCTGAGTGTGTTACATGAAGCAAACAAGCATCTATGATTTGGGGCGTAAGCCAAAATGGTAAACGGGGTCTTGGTTACAAACCAGTGGAACCCACTTTTCAAAACACAAATTTGAAAACCAAAGATACCAACAATCATAGTGACTGTCTGCTTTGTACTTTCTACAATGAGAAAGGACACATTAGAATCACTTGCTATGAATTGAAAAATAAGAAGGACAAGTTTCCTTCTAGAACTAACAAAAGAGGAAACAAAAAGATCTGGGTACTTAAGGACAAGATTGTATATGTTGAAGATCTGCTTAGCAATAGAGTTGAAACACCAGTCCTGGTACTTGGACAGTGGTTGCTCACGTCACATGACGGGAGAAAGGCGTATGTTCCAAGAACTCCAACTTAAAGAGAGTGGAACAGTAGGTTTCGGAGGAAACCAGAAAGGTAAAATCATTGGAAGTGAAAGAATTGGTGAGAAATTTCTACCTTTTATTGATAATGTTTTACTTGTTGATGGCCTGAAGCATAACCTACTAAGTGTTAGGCAATTATGCGATAGTGGTTATGATGTTGGCTTCAGTGATAATGCTTGTATAGTAAGAGTAAGAAAGATGGATCCATTTTCTTTAAAGCAAAGAGAAAGAACAATATTTATAAAATAAAGCTTTCTGAGTTGGCAAATCAAAATGTCAAGTGCTTTTTGTCAGTTGATGAAGAGCAATGGACTTGGCACAAAAGATTGGGTCATGTCAGCTTGAGGTTAATATCAAAGCTTAACAAGAAAGAACTTGTTAGAGGCTTACCAAATCTTAGGTATCAATCTGATGTTCTTTGTGAAGCATGCCAAAAAGGGAAACAAACAAAATCTTCTTTTGAATCCAAAAATATTGTTTCCACCCCAAGGTCACTTCAGCTTTTGCATTTAGATTTATTTGATCCAACCAGAACTGTATCTTTGTCTGGAAAGAAATATGGACTTGTAATTGTTGATGATTATACTAGATGGACATGGGTAAAATTCCTTGCACACAAGGATGAGTCATTTACAATATTTTCTGTTTTCTGCAAACAAGTACAAAATGAAAAAGTTTTCTGTATTACAACAATTAGAAGCGATCATGGTGGAGAATTTGAAAATGAACAATTTCAAAACTTCTGTGAAGAGCATGGCATCTCTCACAATTTTTCATCACCTAGGACACCACAACAAAATGGTGTTGTAAAAAGGAAAAATAGATCCCTTGAAGAAATGGCCAGAACCATGATTCACGAAACTAATGTTGCAAAGCACTTTTGGGCAGAAGTAGTAAACACTGTATGATATATTCAAAATAGAATCTATATTAGACCTATCTTGAATAAGACTCCTTATGAATTGTGGAAAGGAAGAAAACCCAACATTTCGTATTTTCACCAATTTGGGTGTGACTGCTTTGTTCTCAATACAAAGGACAGTCTTGGAAAATTTGATTCAAAATCACACAAAGCTATCTTTTTGGGATATTTTGAACGCTCTAAAGCTTACAGAGTATACAACAAAGAAACATTAATTGTTGATGAGTCTATGCATGTGAGATTTGATGATAAGAAGCCTGACAATGAAACATTAGAGCTAAATGAGATTTTTGCAGATATACAGATAAGCAAAGAAATAGATGATGGTGTCACAGGTGCTGACTCTGATTCTGCATCTGGTGACAAGACTCAAGAAAAGACTTTAACAGACTGGAAGTTCAAAACTCATCATTCAAAGGACCAGATCATTGGTGAACCAAGTGATAGAGTTAGAACAAGATAATCTCTCAGGGAACACTCTGACTTTGCATTGCTGTCAGAAATAGAGCCCAAGACAATTGATGAAGCACTAACAGACGATGGATCGATACTAGCTATGCAAGAAGAGCTCAATCAATTTCAGAGAAATGATGTTTGGAAGCTTGTGCCTCCTCTAGAGGATAAGTAAGCCATTAGAACCAAGTGGGTTTCAGAAACAAACTTGATGAAGATGGTAAAGTGGTAAGAAATAAAGCTAGACTTGTTGCTCAAGGGTATTCACAAGAGGAAGGTATAGACTATACTGAAACCTTTGCTCCCGTAGCTAAACTTGAAGAAATTAGAATATTATTATCATTTGTTGTACATCATGTCATTACTTTATATCAAATGGATGTAAAGAGTGCATTTTTAAATCGTTTCATAAGTGAGGAAGTGTTTGTAAAACAACCACCTGGATTTGAAGATATTGCTTATCCAGAGCATGTATTCAAACTTAGAAAGGCTCTTTATGGTCTTAAGCAAGCTCCAAGAGCTTGGTATGACAGACTGAGCTCCTTTTTAATGTCAAATGATTTTGAAAGAGGATATGTGGACACTACACTCTTTAGAAAATCATCTAAAAAGCATTTTATTATAGTTCAAATATATGTTGATGATATCATCTTTGGTGCTACTAATGAATCTCTTTGTGAGGAATTCTCTAAGATTATGCAGAATGAGTTTGAAATGAGTATGATGGGAGAATTAAAATTCTTCCTTGGTATTCAAATCAAGCAATGTCAAGATGGAACCTATATCCATCAGACTAATATGTGAAAGAACTCTTAAAGAAGTTCAAGCTTGAGAAAACTAAACCAATGAGCACACCAATGCATCCAACATGGGCTCTCGGCAAAGATGAATCTAGTAAAAAAGTAGACCAAAAGGTATATAGAGGTATGATTAGTTCACTCCTTTATCTTACTGCCTTAAGGCCTGATATTATGTTTAATGTGTGCTTATGTGCAAGATTCTAATCTGACCCTAGAGAATCTCATTTAACTGCTGTTAAGAGAATCTTTAGTATCTCAAAAGAACTACTAATCTTGAATTGCTTTATAAGAATTCAGAAAATTATAAGTTAGTACGTTTCTGTGATGCTGACTTTGCTGGAGATAGAATTGAAAGAAAGAGCACCAGTGGTGGCTGCCAATTTCTTGGAGCTAACCTTATCTCGTGGTCCAACAAAAGACAAAACACAATTGCACTATCAACAGCAGAAGCTAAGTACATATCTACTGCAAGCTATAGCTCACAACTCCTATGGATGAAGTATCAGCTTGAGGATTATCAGATTAAAGAGAGTAACATTCCTATATACTGTGATAATACCTCTGCAATATGTTTGACTAAAAATCCTATTTTACATTCACGTGCTAAACATATTGAAATTAAACAATACTTCATTAGAGACTATATTCAAAAAGGGATACTTGAAATTAAATTTATTGATACTCACCATCAATAGGCAGATATATTTATAAAACCCCTTGCTGAAGATAGATTCAACTTTATAAGAAAGAACTTAAATTTTCATCTTATAAAGGAATAAGTGTTTAATTTGAATATATGTGCCTCTGTTTTTATGTATGCGTCTGTTTTTGACATGTGCCTCTGTTTTTGTTAATGCGTCTGTTTTTCTAATATGCCTCTGTTTTATGTGTTCGTCTGTTATACATATATGCTTCTGTTTTTAAGTTGCCTCTGTTTTATATATAGCCATTATTTTATTATTTATTATTTATTATTTTCATCCTCTGTTGTTAATTAACTGTTCATATTCATGTGAGTCTGTTATAAGTTCCCTCTGGGAATCTTGGTGTACACATGTCTCTTTGAGACTGGTTGCTGTGTTAAAGGATGAGATTTACTCTCACTGAGTCATAATTATTTTTTACTGCCCGAGGACAGTTTTACTGCGCCTCTTTATGGCAGAGCTTGACACGTTTCATTTTTGAAACGACAAATTATATGTTTCATTTATTTTTTGAAAACTGAAAGAGGCGGTTTGCCTTCTTCAACACGTTTATTACCCACTCACTTCACTCACTTCACCCACTACTCACACTATCTCTCTCAGAGAAGTCTCACGTTTTGAAACCCTAAACCCCTCTCTTTCTACCTGCTCTCTGCAACTCTCTTTCTGTAATGGCCGCTCCACAGCAAGTTGTGTATGGTCCTGAACCAGAACCCCAACCTACTATAGCGAATGTTGAACAACACCAACTAAAGGTGATGTGTGAACATCAAGTGGACTTCAAAGATTTGGCTGATAAAGGGTACGCATTCAGAACTGATTTTGCTGATATGGGAATCATTGATTTCTTCAGCATGGAGAACTTCCCCATCTATCAAGAACTTGTGAAGGAATTCTGGATGTTTGCTAGATGTAAAGACAACTCCATTTATAGCTATGTGCAAATGAGACACATAGTGGTTACTCAGGAATTGATTGATGATGCAATCAAATGCCCTAATTCTGGAAGAGTCATCACAAGCAACTGGGAAGGCGAGTATGGTGGCTGGGATACCATCAACTCCTCCATCTATGAGAACCTGGAAGATTTGAAGGCTGCAAATATGAAGAATAAGTTTAGGGCGCTGTTCAAGATAATCAAGAACTGCATTGTTCCCAAATCTAGGTTTGTTGACACAGTAAGCACTAACCACAAATTTATCATGTGGCATTACAAGATTAAATCCAAACTCAATATGCCAAGTCTCATCTTTGACCACCTGCACAGAAACGTTATCTTCTCCAGGAAAGGAAAGAACTTGAATATACCCTATGGAAGGGTGATCTCTGCGCTTCTGGCTAATCAAGGACTTATTAAGCATATTCAAGGGTTAAATACTGAAGAAGCTGGAGTTGCACTACAAACTATAAGTGCCCCAATCTTCAACAGTGATAACTTGAAGAGGATGAGAGTTTTATCTTCAGAAATTAATGCTAAAATCCAGAAGGAAGAGGGAGTTGCTGCCAAGCCCACCAGGAAGGGAAAGAGGAAGATTACTGAGGTTGCCTCTCTTGAGCCTACCATAAGAGTAACAAGGAGTACTAGTATTTTGATTGGCTCCCATGCAATTCCACTGGTCCCACCAGTGATACCTGCCTTCATGCCCTCTGTAATACCAGAAGAAATAGAGGAGAAGAAGGTTGAAGTTGATGAGATGATTAAAAAATCTCAAGAGGAATGCCGCTTATTCCATGAGGATCTTAGATGAAAAAGGCTTCAGGATGAAGCCTCTACTGCTACAACTGCTCCTTCTGTTGTATCCTCCGACACTACCACTACCACTGCTACTACTGTGACCACCACAAAGAAGAAGAGAATAACCAGATTGGTTGATCTACCTGCTCCAAAGAAACCCAAGGTATTAGATCAAATTGTTGATTTATATGATTCAGTCTATAATACCTCCACTGCTGCAACTGGTTCCTCTGTACCCCAACCCTCAAAATCCTCTCAAACATTACCATTAAACTCTATTCCTTCCCTCCAACCATCGAAACCTATTCCTCCTCCACAACATTCTGAATCTGTTCCTTCTCCCAAACCTTCTAAACCTTCACCTCCTAAAAAGCCTTTGCCTCTTTTACCCTCTGACTCCTCTTCATCTGATGATGATGAAGAAGATCATGTCCCATTGAGACAAAGAGAGAGACCTATACCCAAAGTCTTAATTCCTTACATTGAGCCCCTCTCTGTTGCCCACCCAAAAACAATCACTACTGCACCTATATCTTTACCACAACCCACACCCATTCCTTCACCTCAACCACAAACAGCTACCACAACACCACCACGACCAGAACCCACTAAAACTCCATCACCCCGACCTAAACCTACCACTCCTTCACCTAGTCCTAAATCACCTCCATTAATGCAACCTGACCTAAACCTAACATCACATCCTGAAACAGAACCTGAGCCTATTATCCAGGAACCATAATCCCCTACACCTGGCTCTGATACGATTTGTTATGTTCAACCCCTCATTGCCTTACATCCCCTTGCTATACTACTACCTTCACCACCACAAATCCCTTCTCCACCTCATTCACCAATTCTGCCTGAGCCTGAATCTACTACAGAACCAATTGTACATGATGACCTGGTCATTGCTGCTACAATTGCTGCTGAAGTAGTTCAAGAACTTGAACTAGACAATGATGATGTAACCATCATTGATCCACCAACCCTACACCTCCTGCTCTAGTTGTTCAAATTGGGTGTGAACCTCCTCCCAACCATTGTGAAGCAGTAGTTATGCTTCCTAATCCACGCCTCTTTGCTAGATATGAGGTGTTTAAGGCTAAGAGGACTTTTAAGCTGGATATAGAGAAATACATTGAAGAAGACAGACTGGATGGTGTTGGATATGCTTTGGCTCTGGAAGACTTCAAGGATAACTGATACTTTGTGAACTTTTGGTTTGAGAAACACAAAAGGGATCAACTTGAGAGAAACATAAGACTCCTAATTGCTTCTTCTTGGAAGGTACCTTAAAGGGTTGTAACCCCTGCTGTTTGGGAACCAGAACCTGCTCCCATACCCCCAACTGCCCCTATTCCTCCACCTGCACCAGAGCTAGTAACTCCTCCTCCTGCTTCAACTACAATGGTGACTCAACCTTCTACTTCTGGGTCTGCTTCTGTATCCACCAGTCATTCTGTTGAAGAGGTCTTGGACCAACTTGTTGAAGACAATAAAAGCTTCAAGGAATTCATGGAAGTTTCGAACAAGAGACATGAGGATGTCACTTCTATGCTGCAGTTTATAGTGGATCAGTTGAAGAAACCTTAGATAGCCTTTAGGTTTTTGTTCACCCTTTTGTTTTTAGCCCTGTACTTGTTTTTATCTTTTTAGTTGGAAAACAATTTTGTACTATGGTATTTCTATCTGATTAATGAAATCATTTTTGGTACTTATTCTATTTTAACTTTATCTTTCTCAAACTCTGTTTTGACTATGATGTTCTTTATTTATCCTTAACATTTTTGTCTGATGACAAAAGGGGGAGAAGAAAATATAGAAATATAGAGTAATTGATGAACCTGATGTATCAACCAAGTGTCATCATGCATTGCATTTTTGCATTATTTACTCTGATACATTAACTTGGAATGTATAATCTGATGATGTGTTAATATATATATGCTCTGATAGATCTCTCTGTTTATGAAAGCTCTGATACTTTATTTAGAATGCTCTGATGAGATACATTCATCTGATGTGACTTTACACTTAGAAAATATTTATATGTGCTTAACTCAGGGGGGAGCCTCTGAAATTCTTTTAAGTAAATATTTTTCTAATGGAAAATTGTTCATCAATCTATGTATTTGCCATCGTCAAAAAAGGGGAGATTGTTGGAATCAAGTGGATTCAGAAACAATGACCCTTAATTGTTTTGATGATAACAAATAGTTTATAGAACAATTTATCCTCTGATATGTTTGTTAGTATGCAGAAGTCACTATTTATCAGAAGGAATTGTCTTAGAAGACTAAGTGAAAATGTGTATTTCACTTTCATAAATCTGATTCTAGCATTAATCCTCTGAAAATTGCTGACGTCGTCGTCTGATAGCCTCACTTTGTCTTGGTCGACGCTCTATTATCAATCAACGCTCTGATAGACCATGCTCTGGTGAGACCATGCTCTGTCTTGGTCAATGCTCTGTTTTGGTCAATGCTCAACATATTATAAATAGACTACTCAGTGGAAGTCTTCATCTGTTTCTACAAGACCCTGTTATATGAAAGGCCAACAAATTCTGTACTGAAGACCTTGCTTCTGTTTCAAGCTCACTCTGGTGAACAGAGTATCTCAATAACAAGTATCGTCTGTTTGACAGATGCCCTGATTGGAAATCAGACTGAGTGTTCATTAAAGGCTACTTCATGTATTAGAGAGACCTTACTGATGAGTATTTTAATGTACGAGGAATCAAAAGCCAAAGGGAATGTCAACGGATATAATCATCAGAAAACTTGCTCAAGAAGTGTCTTATGTTCAAAAGATCATAAGGGACAAGATCCTGCAAAAGTCTGCTATGTCAGTATGCAAGACCAGAGTGGAAAGCGACGTGACTTCCTAAAAGCCACAAAGAGGGGATCTGAAGTCTTGTCCATTAATTGGTGAAAAGAGCTGTTAGGTCACAGCAGCACTATTCACAATCCTAGCTATATATACCTTACTTCTCTCACTGAAGAAGGTGAAGAAAAACGATTGAGAACTCAGTGAAACACAGTGAGCAACCAAGATTCATTCTAAGTCTCTGAGATCACATTGAACAAGCACTTAAACGTTTTATTCTTTCAGTTTGAAAGTTATTCTTTGTGTTTGAAGTTTTTCATTGTATATCCTCTCTGCTGAGAGTTATTTGATATTGTTTCAAACTACTTTTGAACACTGTATTTAGCCCAGTAGTGGCTGCATTCCTTAGAGGCTTGACTGTACTAAGTCGTTCTAAGAAGTTGTGAGTATAGCCAGTTTGGCAGTAGTATACTCTCAAGTGTAATTTGGTTGATTATAGTGGAGAAATCCTTCAAGTGTGTGAAGGGACTAGACGTAGCTATCAAGTGATAGTGAACTAGTATAAATCACTGTGTCATTCTCTTATCTTCTTTTTACTTGTTTTCATTACTATTTTGTTAAAGAGTTGTTTTGAAAAGGTTTTAAAAAATACACAAGTTTCGCAAAAAGTTTTCTAAAACCCAATTCAAACCCCCTTTCTTGTGTTTTTGCCATGTTCACCTATAGGGTCACATGCGTAGAGTAATTAATTGGGGCAGTTGTTTAAATTAAATATTATTTAATTCAGAATTTATTAAATGAGATTCAATTTATTCAATAGTTGACTAATTAAATGTGATTTAATTAATTAACAATAGATTTACATAAATGAGATTTAATTAAATTTACGTGGACTAAGTTTGTAGCGTACAAGGTCCATGAAGGCAAGGGAGTCATGCCCTATAAATAGGGAATTAACTCTCCTTGGAAATGATGGATGATGAATGGTCGCACCCACCCTTGGTCAGCTAGCACCGATGCCCTATTCCAAATGTTGCTTCCTGAACTGAGTAGAGGTGTCGCTCTGTTGCAGCGCTGGTGATTGTTAAAGCATGCTTCTATCATTAAGTATGTGATTTAGGCAATGAAGTTAATCCAAAGAGTGAGATTTTTCTACCTAGAGTTGTTGCAAAATTTTAATTTTACAATCTAGAATCCCCAACAAATATCTTAGGTGATATTTATCTTCCTCGTAGGGATAATATTTTGAGATTATTTAAAATTTATTGCCTTGTTTCTGAGTGCACTTTAGACCAGCTTTTGAATAGCTCCTAAGAATTTCTTATGTTTTTTTGTTTAGCTTTTAAGTAGTCTTTTGAGTCTTAAAAGGGATTCTGAGAAGGCTATATTATGCTATATATGACCTTTAGTTGTTCACCATTCAAAATATTTATAATTTGGTTTAGAACGTTTATCATAATTAAAACCTCAGGGTCCTGAATCTCAAAATCAGTGAGTGTATTACATGACTTAGGTGACCTCTAATGCAATCTTATGAGTGCAACACAAATTCTTGATGATTTGAGCTTAAATTCGATGATGCTTCAAGTTGATCTTCTAAATTTTTAGTTTGTGTCAGAAACGCTTAACATTTGAGTCTCGAACCTTCTCATCTCTAAATTTTTGTTTTGGACTTGCCCGATTTTAGATTTTAGAGAAGGAGAAGCTTTTGGGATGTTGTATGCTATTTATTTGGCTTTGGAAGAGGGTTATCAAATGATGATTTTTTAATTGGATTCTAAGTAGTTGTAGATAGTGTCAGCATCCTCCACAATGATTTATCTGAATTTGATGACATAGTCAAAACGTAAAGGAAGCTCCTATCCTTTTATTCAAGCTTTTATGTTAAGTTTGTTTGGAGGCAAACCAATGCAATGGCTCATACTCTTGCTTGGTAGCTACATTTTATACTAGCCCCCCATATTTTTTTATCACATTCTTTCTTGTATTGAGAATTATATTGCATTAGAAATGATTTGAATTTGCTCCTGTAAAATAAAACATTCTCATCTTTTAAAAGATATTCCCATACATGTTCTATATGAACATCAATCTTAGTAATATTTTGAGTTATCCAATTTTCTTTTCAAGTGTTGCCCGTTGCTTGATATGATTGGCCATTTTTTTAAGCTTGTACTTAAGAAAATGCATCATTAGCATACATTTAAAAGCTTTCTTTGTTATAAAAATGTTTTTTGTCATTAAAACTAGAAGACTTTTACCCTCAGTACCAGCAAAAAAAAGCATTTTTTCACCCTAACATAAAAGAATGAAACTTTGATCTCCTTCCACTAAACATTATAAGACTTGCCGTTGTCTTAAGAGTGGAATTGAACTCCATTTGTTGGATGAATTTGTAGGTGTATACTAATATTCTGCCAAGAATTCTTGTTTATAACCAATGACAAGTGACACTGTTTGTGTCAAACTTGTATTAGACATCGACATGGAGATGGCCGCAAAAGCCATTCATGATTATCATAGTAGCCAGAATATGTTATAGAATTTAAATGCAAATGACACACACTAAGACAATGTGTTTCAAATGAATTAAGCAAGTAAGTGATAACGTTCAAAGGGCATGAATTTAAGAAAACAGATTGTAAGTGGCAGTGAAAAGAAAATTGCTGAAAGGTAAATGACAGGAAAATGTAAAGAAAGAAGAGTAAAGAACAAGAAATTAAGTATTGAAATTGAAGTATTTTGAAAAGAATTTAAAGAAAAGAACTTGTTTAAAAGAAGACGAATGCAAGTGAAAATGTAAATGCTTGAACTTTAAACGAATGCAGTACAAGTGAAGAAAAATGATAAAGAACAGAAAAAGAAAATAAATGTGAAATCAAGTTAGACGAGCATAAATTGTATTTTATTGAATGAAAGGAATTGAATGGAAGTCATAATGTGATCGCGTTAATCCGTCAATTTGCTTAGCCTGAGATGTATAGGATTTCAGTGATTAAGTATCCAACCTTTATTACATATGAGATTCTGGTATTTATAGACAAAACCAGAATAAATTGCCTATCTATGTGACTGACACGTATATGATAATTCACTGGCTTATGATGTTTTATCTATTATTTTAAAGTGGATTTCAACAATTAAATTGAGTTGAATGTTTGTTTTTACCCAAATTTGACTTTGGTTGACTATTTTAGTATTTAGAATCAATTTAATTATTTTATAAGTTTTATTTAGTTTTTAAATATATTTTCACATATTTTGCATTATATTTTTAGGAGAAAAAGAAGAGGAAGAAAATGGGTTGTTCATTCCCATGGATAAATGGAAAAAGGGCTTGCAATATAAAAAAGGGGGGAGACCCCACGCTGCCAGGAAAAAGCAAAAAAGAGGTAGCTTACCTTGGATTAAAAAAATGAAAATACACACACACAAATAAGGGTTGCACCCTTGGATTAAGAAAATGCGAGGCCCACAAAATAAAAAGGAGGTGTTGGAAAACAAAAGGCGGGCTGGACCCTGGGGTTGAGATGGCACAACCAGGAGCCGCATAGCAGCAATGAAAAAAAGAGGAGAGCGGCACTTGTGAATGAGGAGGTGGATGATGCTTTAGAAGGAGGATTCTTGGCTCTTACATCTTCATTCCAATAGAGTTTTCTTCTCTCTTTCACTCTATTTTATTTTATTTTAGGATTTAGCATGTCAAGGTAAATCCCTTTTAAGCTGGGGTTTTGATGTAGTCCTTTTATGATGATGTTTTATTTGACTCTTTGATTATCTCATAGACATTTGGTATTGTTGATGTGGTGTTTACTTTGCTTAATGACATTTGAATGCATAGCTACCATTCTTGTGTTTTGAGGGTTCATTTATATGCTAGGAATAGTGATTTATGGACTTGCCTCCTGTAATCATTACCATTGACTGAGTAACTCTAGGAATAGGTAAGTTGGTTAATGTGGGTCTTTCCTAAAGTCCATAAAGTTTTTATCACCATACCCTGTTAATTAGCCCTAAGGAATTAGGATAAATAATGAGGTTTGGTAGAATTGATTCACTAAGGAATTAGGCTTCAATTAATTAAAGGAATTTGTCCTTCAACATATCAATTGGAATTAGGATAATTAGAGTTTTGGTGATTCATAAAATTCTCTGTCTATGAGGAATTTGGATTCATAACTGGATGAAATCAAACTCGTAGCATTTTTCTCCTTGTCTTGATTCTCGTATTATTTTTGCTACTTAAGAAAACCAAAGAATATTTAATTGCTTTTGTTGCTTCATTTTATGTTTTGAGCTCTCTTCATACCAAAGATAAATTTGAATAGTTGTTTAATTTGTGAATTGATATTTGGTAACTAATCCCTGTGGACGATATCCGGTTCTCACCATTTTATTATTTGCAATGACCCGGTACACTTGTCGTGATCCCATCAAGTTTTTGGCGCCGTTGTCGGGGATTGGTTTTGCCAATATCATTAGTAACAAAGAAGACAACTACTTTAAATAATTCTTTTTGTTTTGTTAATATTTGTTTTTTTACTTTTATTTCCATTACTCTTTATTTAGTTTTATTTCTTGTGAGTTTTGGCTGCACAAGGTGGATGCAATCCATGGACAACTATCATTATCCATCTGATGAGCATGACAAAAGCCATACATTGGAGCATAACTTGTGCGGAGGAGACTCCGTAAATTTGGGATATCAAGATCCTCAAGCACAAGTTGATTTTGTGACGGATAAGCTTGTATACAAATTCTCCAAGGAAGAAGGGGAATCCTTTTTGTCATATTTACCATCACCACTACCATGCTTTCAAGTGACTCCCGAGGAACCAAAATCTTGGAAAATAGCTTTGGAGCAATATGCAGAAGAGCTATTTAACTCGGAGGCCAAAACAAGAGCCAATTGTCATCATATTGAAGCAGTGATGCAAAATTTCAAAATGTAAGTTGAGAAAATTTGTAAACAGTTAGTAGAACAGCCTCATGAAACAAGAATTGTAGAGAATATGATTTCGAGGGAGGACTTTATTAAAGGTGAAGTGGTGATGGAAGATGATAAGGTAGGATTGTCTCTCTTGATTAGCGGTAGACACAAGATTGTTGATTTGGTTAAGTATGATGGGTTGGATGCGTATGTGGATGCATCAAAGTCGGCTCCAAAAAGTAAACCTCTGGTGCTTCATGGAGAATCTATGCATGAAGAGGTCAAATTAGGAGTTTAACAGCTGTTGGTAGGGAAAGCCACTATATTTCTCAAGCCT
This sequence comes from Calophaca sinica, assembly GCA_037113605.1. Classification (NCBI taxonomy): domain Eukaryota; kingdom Viridiplantae; phylum Streptophyta; class Magnoliopsida; order Fabales; family Fabaceae; genus Calophaca; species Calophaca sinica. The sequence continues at coordinate 48,377,644 of CM073733.1, read as the reverse complement.
TCTCTCCTACCATTGCCATGCTTCAAGCAATGGGATTCAGGAGGAAAGTCTTATGTTGGGAGCACACCTTGGTCTTTCTACCACAAGTTATGGGATCCGGGTGGTTTCTAAACTTTTCTCTTTATTTGTTTCACGCTTTGAATAAATTGGTCATATTGAGTCCTTGTGTGATTTTATTTTTTTTGTGTCATTGTGTTGATGTTAATATTATGGATTAATTGTGTTAAGTCAAATTTGAAAATGCCATGCCACTGGAACCATCTTGCATGTTTATTCCTATTTGATGAACTTGAAGCTTTGTGAGATTGCACTTAGAATTAGAAGTTTCATAATTTACGTGCATGATTCATGATAAGTTTGGGGTGTTGGAGTCCTTGGTACAATTAATATTGGAAAGGCTCTCTAACATGTGTCCTAGTGAGTTCTTTTGAACCTTCAACATGATTTATTCTTGTGAGAATCACTATTGAGTTGCATGCTCTTAGGTTTACTTGAATCTCATCAATTTTCCATGGTTACATGTTGCATGAGTATGATTGAGACATTTTCTTGGAATAACTAGTTTTGGCCAAAAAGCTTTCCTAATACTAAATTCTCCATTGTTTGCCCTCTTGAGCCTTAAGCCTATTTTTTGTTTGCCTACTCTAATGCCAAACAAAAAAAAATCTCATTACCTACCCGAAAGGATTAAGTGAGCATTGAATCATAATTATTTGCTTGAGGGCAAGCAAAATACCAATTTTGGGGTATTGGCGGCAGGTTTGGGAATGACGTTCTTCAATAAAAAATGCAAAAAATAAATAAAAATAAAAGGAACAAGAGAGAGAAAGAAAGAAAGAACGGAACATAGAGAAAAAAAAATATAGAAAAAAAAACAAATGAAAAGAAAAATAGTTTTAAAAAAATACATATCAAAATGAAATATTTATCAAAAAAAATATATATGTTTCTCTTTCCTTTTTCTTTTCCAAGGTTCTAAGATGTGAAAGGAGACGAATTTTATTTCACAAATGTATTCTTATTTCCTTAGGGTACTTAGCCTTGTTTATCCTTCCTTTTTCCTACCTTTCACCTTGGCCCCATTACAACCTTGACAAGTCCTTTTGACTCTTGCATGCATGTGACTATGTGATTATATGATTAAGATGAAGATCAAACTCATGGAGTGTGTGCTTGATAAGTGAAAATTTGAGATAAAACACAAACCTAGACACTTGAGTGGTTGAGTGATTTATTTGCCTTTGTGAGATTTTGAGACCCAATATTTTGTGATGAAAAGTGCTAAGTTATCATGATTCCAAACTTTGATTGAAGATTGCATGGCTGCATGATTCTCTCGTTGACCACCTTTAAGTGCATCTTTCAAGTTGATTGTTTTGATTTCAGGGAGACATAATTGAATTGATTTTTTTTGCGGCAGTGGTGTAGCAAGTGGGGCATACATAATTTCTAGTACATCGGTATTGATGTCAACTCATTTGTTAGTGTTAGTGAAGTCTTTATTTGTTTAAGGACTATCAAAGTTTAAGTTTGTGGTATTTTGATAATTCACTGGCTTATGATGTTTTATCTATTATTTTAAAGTGGATTTCAACAATTAAATTGAGTTGAATGCTTGTTTTTACCCAAATTTGACTTTGGTTGACTATTTTAGTATTTTGAATCAATTTAATTATTTTATCAGTTTTATTTAGTTTTTAAATATATTTTCACAAATTTTGCATTTTATTTTTAGGAGAAAAAGAAGAGGAAGAAAATGGGTTGTTCATTCCCATGGATAAATGGAAAAAGGGCTTACAATATAAAAAAGAGGGGAGATTTATCAATTTTATTTAGTTTTTAAATATATTTTCACATATTTTGCATTTTATTTTTAGGAGAAAAAGAAGAGGAAGAAAATGGGCTGTTCATTCCCATGGATAAATGGGAAAAGGGCTTACAATATAAAAAAAGGGGGAGACCCCACACTGCTAGGAAAAAGCAAAAAAGGGGCAGCTTGCCTTGGATTAAAAAAATGAAAATACACACACACAAGGGTTGCACCCTTGGATTAAGAAAATGTGAGGCCCACAAAATAAAAAGGAGGTGTTGGAAAACAAAAGGGGGGCTGGACGCTGGGGGTTGAGACGGCACAACCAGGAGCCGCATAGCAGCAATGAAAAAAAGAGGAGAGCGGAACTTGTGAATGAGGAGGTGGATGATGCTTTAGAAGGAGGATTCTTGGCTCTTACATCTTCATTCCAATAGAGTTTTCTTCTCTCTTTCACTCTGTTTTATTTTATTTTAGGATTTAGCATGTCAAGGTAAATCCCTTTTAAGCTGGGGTTTTGATGTAGTCCTTTTATGATGATGTTTTATTTGACTCTTTGATTATCTCATAGATATTTGGTACTGTTGATGTGTTGTTTACTTTGCTTAATGACATTTGAATGCATAGCTACCATTCTTGTGTTTTGAGGGTTCATTTATATGCTATGAATAGTGATTTATGGACTTGCCTCCCGTAATCATTACCATTGACTGAGTAACTCTAGGAATAGGTAACTTGGTTAATGTGGGTCTTTCCTAAAGTCCACAGAGTTTTTATCACCATACCCTGTTAATTAGACCTAAGGAATTAGGATAAATAATGAGGTTTGGTAGAATTGATTCACTAAGGAATTAGGCTTCAATTAATTAAGGGAATTTGTCCTTCAACATATCAATTGGAATTAGGATAATTAGAGTTTTGGTGATTCATAAAATTCTCTGTCTATGAGGAATTTGGATTCATAACTGGATGAAATCAAACTCGTAGCATTTTTCTCCTTGTCTTGATTCTCGTATTATTTTTGCTACTTAAGTAAACCAAAGAATATTTAATTGCTTTTGTTGCTTCATTTTCTGTTTTGAGCTCTCTTCATACCAAAGATAAATTTGAATAGTTGTTTAATTTGTGAATTGATATTTGGTAACTAATCCCTGTGGACGATATCTGGTTCTCACTATTTTATTATTTGCAATGACCCGGTACACTTGTCGTGGTCCCATCAAATTTTTGGCGCCGTTGTCGGGGATTGGTTTTGCCAATATCATTAGTAACAAAGAAGACAACTACTTTAAACAATTCTTTTTGTTTTGTTAATATTTGTTTTTTTACTTTTATTTCCATTACCCTTTATTTAGTTTTATTTCTTGTGAGTTTTGCCTGCACAAGGTGGATGCAATCCATGGACAACTATCATTATCCATCTGATGAGCATGACAAAAGCCATACATTGGAGCATAACTTGTGCGGAGGAGACTCCGTAAATTTGGGCTATCAAGATCCTCAAGCACAAGTTGATTTTGTGACGGATAAGCTTGTATACAAATTCTCCAAGGAAGAAGGGGAATCCTTTTTGTCATATTTACCATCACCACTACCATGCTTTCAAGTGACTCCCGAGGAACCAAAATCTTGGAAAATAGCTTTGGAGCAATATGCAGAAGAGCTATTTAACTCGGAGGCCAAAACAAGAGCCAATTGTCATCATATTGAAGCAGTGATGCAAAATTTCAAAATGCAAGTTGAGAAAATTTGTAAACAGTTAGTAGAACAGCCTCGTGAAACAAGAATTGTAGAGAATATGATTTCGGGGGAGGACTTTATTAAAGGTGAAGTGGTGATGGAAGATGATAAGGTAGGATTGTCTCTCTTGATTAGCGGTAGACACAAGATTGTTGATTTGGTTAAGTATGATGGGTTGGATGCGTATGTGGATGCATCAAAGTCGGCTCCAAAAAGTAAACCTCTGGTGCTTCATGGAGAATCTATGCATGAAGAGGTCAAATTAGGAGTTTAACAGCTGTTGGTGGGGAAAGCTACTATATTTCTCAAGCCTTCTCTCCTACCATTGCCCTGATTCAAGCAATGGGATTCAGGAGGAAAGTCTTATGTTGGGAGCACACCTTGGTCTTTCTACCACAAGCTATGGGATCCGGGTGGTTTCTAAACCTTTCTCTTTATTTGTTTCACGCTTTGAATAAATTGGTCATATTGAGTCCTTGTGTGATTTTTTTTTTTTTGTCATTGTGTTGATGTTAATATTATGGATTAATTGTGTTAAGTCAAATTTGAAAATGCCATGCCACTGGAACCATCTTGCATGTTTATTCCTATTTGATGAACTTGAAGCTTTGTGAGATTGCACTTAGAGTTAGAAGTTTCATAATTTACGTGCATGATTCATGATAAGTTTGGGGTGTTGGAGTCCTTGGTACAATTAATATTGGAAAGGCTCTCTAACTTGTGTCCTAGTGAGTTCTTTTGAACCTTCAACATGATTTATTCTTGTGAGAATCACTATTGAGTTGCATGCTCTTAGGTTTACTTGAATCTCATCAATTTTCCATGGTTACATGTTGCATGAGTATGATTGAGACATTTTCTTGGAATAACTAGTTTTGGCCAAAAAGCTTTCCTAATACTAAATTCTCCATTGTTTGCCCTCTTTAGCCTTAAGCCTATTTTTTGTTTGCCTACTCTAATGCCAAACAAAAAAAAATCTCATTACCTACCCAAAAGGATTAAGTGAGCATTGAATTATAATTATTTGCTTGAGGGCAAGCAAAATACCAATTTTGGGGTATTGGCGGCAGGTTTGGGAATGACGTTCTTCAATAAAAAAATGCAAAAAATAAATAAAAATTGAAGGAACAAGAGAGAGAAAGAAAGAAAGAACGGAACGTAGAGAAAAAAAAATATAGAAAAAAAAACAAATGAAAAGAAAAATAGTTTTAAAAAAATATATATCAAAATGAAATATTTATCAAAAAAAATATATATGTTTCTCTTTCCTTTTTCTTTTCCAAGGTTCTAAGATGTGAAAGGAGACGAATTTTATTTCACAAATGTATTCTTATTTCCTTAGGGTACTTAGCCTTGTTTATCCTTCCTTTTTCCTACCTTTCACCTTGGCCCCATTACAACCTTGATAAGTCCTTTTGACTCTTGCATGCATGTGACTATGTGATTATATGATTAAGATGAAGATCAAACTCATGGAGTGTGTGCTTGATAAGTGAAAATTTGAGATAAAACACAAACCTAGACACTTGAGTGGTTGAGTGATTTATTTGCCTTTGTGAGATTTTGAGACCCAATATTTTGTGATGAAATGTGCTAAGTTATCATGATTCCAAACTTTGATTGAAGATTGCATGGCTGCATGATTCTCTCGTTGACCACCTTTGAGTGCATCTTTCAAGTTGATTGTTTTGATTTTAGGGAGACATAATTGAATTGATTTTTTTGCGGCAGTGGTGTAGCAAGTGGGGCATACATAATTTCTAGTCCATCGGTATTGATGTCAACTCATTTGTTAGTGTTAGTGAAGTCTTTATTTGTTTAAGGACTAGCAAAGTTTAAGTTTGGGGTATTTTGATAAGTCACTGGCCGATGATGTTTTATCTATTATTTTAAAGTGGATTTCAACAATTAAATTGAGTTGAATGCTTGTTTTTACCCAAATTTGACTTTGGTTGACTATTTTAGTATTTTGAATCAATTTAATTATTTTATCAGTTTTATTTAGTTTTTAAATATATTTTCACAAATTTTGCATTTTATTTTTAGGAGAAAAAGAAGAGGAAGAAAATGGGTTGTTCATTCCCATGGATAAATGGAAAAAGGGCTTACAATATAAAAAAGAGGGGAGATTTATCAATTTTATTTAGTTTTTAAATATATTTTCACATATTTTGCATTTTATTTTTAGGAGAAAAAGAAGAGGAAGAAAATGGGCTGTTCATTCCCATGGATAAATGGGAAAAGGGCTTACAATATAAAAAAAAGGTGGAGACCCCACACTGCTAGGAAAAAGCAAAAAATGGGCAGCTTGCCTTGGATTAAAAAAATGAAAATACACACACACAAATAAGGGTTGCACCCTTGGATTAAGAAAATGTGAGGCCCACAAAATAAAAAGGAGGTGTTGGAAAACAAAAGGGGGGCTGATTGGGGTTGAGACTAAGACAACCAGGAGCCGCATAAAGAAAGAATGAAAAAAGAGGAGAGCGGCACTTGTGAATGAGGAGGTGGATGATGCTTTAGAAGGAGGATTCTTGGCTCTTACATCTTCATTCCAATAGAGTTTTCTTCTCTCTTTCACTCTATTTTATTTTATTTTAGGATTTAGCATGTCAAGGTAAATCCCTTTTAAGCTGGGGTTTTGATGTAGTCCTTTTATGATGATGTTTTATTTGACTCTTTTATTATCTCATAGATATTTGGTACTGTTGATGTGTTGTTTACTTTACTTAATGACATTTGAATGCATAGCTACCATTCTTGTGTTTTGAGGGTTCATTTATATGCTAGGAATAGTGATTTATGGACTTGCCTCCTGTAATCATTACCATTGACTGAGTAACTCTAGGAATAGGTAACTTGGTTAATGTGGGTCTTTCCTAAAGTCCACAGAGTTTTTATCACCATACCCTGTTAATTAGACCTAAGGAATTAGGATAAATAATGAGGTTTGGTAGAATTGATTCACTAAGGAATTAGGCTTCAATTAATTAAGCGAATTTGTCCTTCAACATATCAATTGGAATTAGGATAATTAGAGTTTTGGTGATTCATAAAATTCTCTGTCTATGAGGAATTTGGATTCATAACTGGATGAAATCAAACTCGTAGCATTTTTCTCCTTGTCTTGATTCTCGTATTGTTTTTGCTACTTAAGAAAACCAAAGAATATTTAATTCCTTTTGTTGCTTCATTTTATGTTTTGAGCTCTCTTCATACGAAAGATAATTTGAATAGTTGTTTAATTTGTGAATTGATATTTGGTAACTAATCCCTGTGGAAGATATCCGGTTCTCACCATTTTATTACCTGTAACGACCCGATACACTTGCCGTGGTCCCATCAAGTTTTTGGCGCCGTTGTCGGGGATTGGTTTTACCAATATCATTAGTAACAAGGAAGAAAACTACTTTAAACAATTCTTTTGTTTTGTTAATATTTGTTTTTTTTATTTCTGTTACTCTTTATTTAGTTTTATTTCTTGTGAGTTTTGCCTGCACAAGGTGGATGCAATCCATGGACAACTATCATTATCCATCTGATGAGCATGACAAAAGCCATACATTGGAGCATAACTTGTGCGGACGAGACTCCAAAAATTTGGGATATCATGATCCTCAAGCACAAGTTGATTTTGTGACGGATAAGCTTGTACATAAATTCTCTAAGGAAGAATAGGAATCCTTTTTGTCATATTTACCATCACCACTACCATGCTTTCAAGTGACTCCCGAGAAGCCGAAATCTTGGAAAATAGCGTTGGAGCAATATGCAGAAGAGCTATTTAAATCGGAGGCCAAAACAAGAGCCAATTGCCATCATATTGAAGCTGTGATACAAAATTTCAAAATGCAAGTTGAGAAAATTTGTAAATAGTTAGTAGAAGAGCCTCACGAAACAAGAATTGTAGAGAATATGATTTCGGGGGTGGACTTTATTAAAGGTGAAGTGGTGATGGAAGATGATAAGGTAGGATTGTCTCTCTTGATTAGCGGTAGACACGAGATTGTTGATTTGGTTAAGTATAATGGGTTGGATGCGTATGTGGATGCATTAAAGTCGGCTCCAAAAAGTAAACCTCTGGTGCTTCATGGAGAATCTATGCATGAAGAGGTCAAATTAGGAGTTTATCAGCTGTTGGTGGGGAAAGCCACTATATTTCTCAAGCCTTCTCTCCTACCATCGCCATGCTTCAAGCAATGGGATCCGGGAGGAAAGCCTTATGTTGGGAGCACACATTGGTCTTTCTACCACAAGCTATGGGATCCGGGTGGTTTCTAAACCTTTCTCTTTATTTGTTTCATGCTTTGAATAAATTGGTTATACTAAGTCCTTGTGTGATTTTATTTTTTTTTTGTGTCATTGTGTTGATGTTAATATTATGGATTATTTGTGTTAAGTCAAATTTGAAAATGCCATGCCACTGGAACTATCTTGCATATTTATTCCTATTTGATGAACTTGAAGCCTTGTGAGATTGCACTTAGAGTTAGAAGTTTCATAATTTATGTGCATGATTCATGATAAGTTTGGGGTGTTGGAGTCCATGGTACAATTAATATTTGAAAGGCTCTCTAACATGTGTCCTAGTGAGTTCTTTTGAACCTTCAACATGATTTATTCTTGTGAGAATCACTATTGAGTCGCATGCTCTTAGGTTTCCTTGAATCTCATCAATTTTCCATGGTTACATGTTGCATGAGTATGATTGAGGCATTTTCTTGGAATAACTAGTTTTGGCCAAAAAGCTTTCCTAATGCTAAATTCTCCATTGTTTGCCCTCTTAAGCCTTAAGCCTATTCTTTGTTTGCCTACCCTAATGCCAAACAAAAAAAAAAATTCTCATTACCTACCCTAATGGATTAAGTGAGCATTGAATCATAATGGTTTGCTTTGAGGGCAAGCAAAATACTAAGTTTGGGGTATTGGCGTCAGGTTTGGGAATGAAGTTCTTCAAAAAAAAAGCAAAAAAAATAAAAAATAAAAATAAAAGGGACAAGAGAGAGAAAGAAAGAAAGAACGGAACATAGAGAAAAAAAATATAGAAAAAAAAACAAATGAAAAGAAAAATAGTTTTAAAAAAATATATATCAAAATGAAATATTTATCAAAAAAATATATATATGTTTCTCTTTCCTTTTTCTTTTCCAAGGTTCTAAGATGTGAAAGGAGATGAATTTTATTTCACAAATGTATTCTTATTTCCTTAGGGTACTTAGCCTTGTTTATCCTTCTTCTTACCTACCTTTCACCTTGGCCCCATTACAACCTTGACAAGTCCTTTTGACTCTTGTTTGCATGTGACTATGTAATTATATGATTGAGATGAAGATCAAACTCATGTAGTGTGTGCTTGATAAGTGAAAATTTGAGATAAAACACAAACCTAAACACTTGAGTGGTTGAGTGATTTATTTGCCTTTGTGAGGTTTTGAAACCCAATATTTTGTGATGAAAAGTGCTAAGTTATCATGATTCCAAACTTTGATTGATGATTGCATGGCTGCATGATTCTCTCGTTGACCACCTTTGAGTGCATCTTTCAAGTTGATTTTTTGATTTTAGGGAGACATAATTAAATTGATTTTTTTTGCAACAGTGGTGTAGCTAAAGTAGGGCATACATAATTTCTAGTCCATCGGTATTGATGTTAACTCATTTGTTATTGTGTTAGTGGAGTCTTTATTTGCTTGATGACAAGCAAAGTTTAAGTTTGGGGTATTTTGATAATTCACTGGCTTATGATGTTTTATCTATTATTTTAAAGTGGATTTCAACAATTAAATTGAGTTGAATGCTTGTTTTTACCCAAATTTGACTTTGGTTGACTATTTTAGTATTTAGAATCAATTTAATTATTTTATCAGTCTTATTTGGTATTTAAATATATTTTCACATATTTTGCATTTTATTTTTAGGAGAAAAAGAAGAGGAAGAAAATGGGATGTTCATTGCCATGGATAAATGGAAAAAGGGCTTGCAATATAAAATGGGGGGAGACCCCACGCTACCAGGAAAAAGCAAAAAAGGGGCAGTTTGCCTTGGATTAAAAAAATGAAAATACACACACACAAATAAGGGTTGCACTCTTGGATTAAGAAAATGTGAGGCCCACAAAATAAAAAGGAGGTGTTGGAAAACAAAAAGGGGGCTGGACCCTGGGGGTTGAGACGGCACAACCAGGAGCCGCATAGCAGCAATAAAAAAAAGAGGAGAGCGACGCTTGTGAATGAGGAGGTGGTCGATGCTCTGGAAAGAGGATTCTTGGCTCTTACATCTTCATTCCAATAGAGTTTTCTTCTCTCTTTCACTCTATTTTATTTTATTTTAGGATTTAGCATGTCTAGCTAAATCCCTTTTAAGCTAGGGTTTTGATGTAGTCCTTTTATGATGATGTTTTATTTGACTCTTTGATTATCTCATAGATATTTGGTTTTGTTGATGTGGTGTTCACTTTGCTTAATGTCATTTGAATGCATAGCTACCATTCTTGTGTTTTGAGGGTTCATTTATATGCTAGGAATAGTGAATTATGGACTTGCATCTTGTAATCATTACCATTGACTGAGTTATTCTAGGAATAGGTAACTTGGTTAATATGGGTCTTTCACAAATTCCATAGAGTTTTTATCACCATACCCTGTTAATTAGACCTAAGGAATTAGGATAAATAATGAGGTTTGGTAGAATTGATTCACTAAGGAATTAGGCTTAAATTAATTAAGGGAGTTTGTCCTTCAACATATCAATTAGAATTAGGATAATTAGAGTTTTGGTTATTCATAAAATTCTTTGTCTATGAGGAACTTGGATTCATAACTGGACGAAATCAAACCCCTAGCATTTTTCTCCTTATCTTGATTCTCGTGTTGTTTTTGCTACTTAAGAAAACCAATTGCTTTTGTTGCTTCATTTTATGTTTTGAGCTCTCTTCATACCAAAGATAAATTTGAATAGTTGTTTAATTTGTGAATTGATATTTGGTAACTAATCCCTGTGGACGATATCCGGTTCTCACCATTTTATTACTTGAAACGACCCGATACACTTGCCGTGGTCCCATTAAGTTTTTGGCGCCGTTGCCGGGAATTGGTTTTGCCAATATCATTGGTAACAAAGAAGGCAACTACTTTAAACAATTCTTTTTGTTTTGTTAATATTTGTTTTTTTACTTTTATTTCCATTACTCTTTATTTAGTTTTATTTCTTGTGAGTTTTGCCTGCACAAGGTGGATGCAATCCATGGACAACTATCACTATCCATCTGATGAGCATGACAAAAAATATACATTGGAGCATAACTTGTGCGGAGGAGACTCCGTAAATTTGGGATATCAAGATCCTCAAGCACAAGTTGATTTTGTGACGGATAAGCTTGTATATAAATTCTCCAAGAAAGAATGGGAATCCTTTTTGTCATATTTACCATCACCACTACCATGGTTTCAAGTGACTCCCGTGGAGCCAAAATCATGGAAAATAGCTTTGGAGCAATATGCAGAAGTCCTATTTAACTCAGAGGCCAAAACAAGAGCCAATTGTCATCATATTGAAGCTGTGATGCAAAATTTCAAAATGCAAGTTGAGAAAATTTGTAAACAGGTAGTAGAAGAGCCTCATGAAACAAGAATTGTAGAGAATAAGATTTCGAGGGTGGACTTTATTAAAGGTGAAGTGGTGATGGAAGATGATAAGTTAGGATTGTCTCTCTTGATTAGCGGTAGACACGAGATTGTTGATTTGGTTAAGTATGATGGGTTGGATGCGTATGGGGATGCATCAAAGTCGGCTCAAAAAAGTAAACCTCTGGTGCTTCATGGAGAATCTATGCATGAAGAGGTCAAATTAGGAGTTTATCAGCAGTTGGTGGGGAAAGCCACTATATTTCTCAAGCCTTCTCTCCTACCATCACCATGCTTCAAGCAATGGGATCTGGGAGGAAAGTCTTATGTTGGGAGCACACCTTGGTCTTTCTACCACAAGCCATGGGATCTGGGTGGTTTCTAAACTTTTCTCTTTATTTGTTTAATGCTTTGAATAAATTGGTTATATTGAGTCTTTATGTGATTTTTTTTTTGTGTCATTGTGTTGATGTTAATATTATGGATTAATTGTGTTAAGTCCAATTTAAAAATGCCATGCCACTGGAACCATCTTGCATGTTTATTCCTATTTGATGAACTTGAAGCTTTGTGAGATTGCACTTAGAGTTAGAAATTTCATAATTTACGTGCATGATTCAAGATAAGTTTGCGGTGTTGGAGTTCTTGGTACAATTAATATTGGAAAGGCTCTCTAACATGTGTCCTAGTGAGTTCTTTTGAACCTTCAACATGATTTATTCTTGTGAGAATCACTATTGTGTTGCATGCTCTTAGGTTTGCTTGAATCTCATCAATTTTCCTTGGTTACATGTTGCATGAGTATGACTAAGGCATTTTCTTAGAATAACTAGTTTTGGCCAAAAAGCTTTCCTAATGCTAAATTCTCCATTGTTTGCCCTCTTGAGCCTTAAGCTTATTCTTTGTTTGCCTACTCTAATGCCAAACAAAAAAAAATCTCATTACCTACCCGAAAGGATTAAGTGAGCATTGAATCATAATTGTTTGCCTGAGGACAAGCAAAATACCAAGTTTGGGGTATTGGCGGCAGGTTTGGGAATGAAGTTCTTCAAAAAGAAATGCAAAAAAAAAATAAATAAAAGGGACAAGAGAGAGAAAGAAAGAAAGAACGGAACATAGAGAAAAAATATAGAAAAAAAAAACAAATGGAAAGAAAAATAGTTTTAAAAATATATATATCAAAATGAAATATTTATCAAAAAAAAATCTATGTTTCTCTTTCCTTTTTCTTTTCCAAGGTTCTAAGATGTGAAAGGAGATGAATTTTATTTCACAAATGTATTCTTATTTCCTTAGGGTACTTAGCCTTGTTTATCCTTCTTCTTTTCTACCTTTTACCTTGGCCCCATTACAACCTTGACAAGTCCTATTGACTCTTGCGTGCATGTGACTATGTGATTATATGATTGAGATGAAGATCAAACTCATGGAGTGTGTGCTTGATAAGTGAAAATTTGAGATAAAACACAAGCCTAGACCCTTGAGTGGTTGAGTGATTTATTTGCCTTTGTGAAGTTTTGAGACCTAATATTTTGTGATGAAAAGTGCTAAGTTATCATGATTCCAAACTATGATTGATGATTGCATGGCTGCATGATTCTCTCGTTGACCACCTTTGAGTGCATCTTTCAAGTTGATTGTTTTGATTTTAGGGAGACATAATTGAATTGATTTTTTTTTTGCGGCAGTGGTGTAGCTAAAGTGGGGCATACATAATTTCTAGTCCATCGGTATTGATGTCAACTCATTTGTTATTGAGTTAGTGGAGTCTTTATTTGGTTGAGGACAAGCAAAGTTTAAGTTTGGGGTATTTTGATAATTCACTGGCTTATGATGTTTTATCTATTATTTTAAAGTGGATTTCAACAATTAAATTGAGTTGAATGCTTGTTTTACCCAAATTTGACTTTGGTTGACTATTTTAGTATTTAGATCAATTTAATTATTTTATCAGTTTTATTTAGTTTTTAAATATATTTTCACATATTTTGCATTTTATTTTTAGGAGAAAAAGAAGAGGAAGAAAATGGGTTGTTCATTCCCATGGATAAATGGAAAAAGGGCTTACAATATAAAAAAGAGGGGAGATTTATCAATTTTATTTAGTTTTTAAATATATTTTCACATATTTTGCATTTTATTTTTAGGAGAAAAAGAAGAGGAAGAAAATGGGCTGTTCATTCCCATGGATAAATGGGAAAAGGGCTTACAATATAAAAAAAGGGGGAGACCCCACACTGCCAGGAAAAAGCAAAAAAGGGGCAGCTTGCCTTGGATTAAAAAAATGAAAATACACACACACAAATAAGGGTTGCACCCTTGGATTAAGAAAATGCGAGGCCCACAAAATAAAAAGGAGGTGTTAGAAAACAAAAGGGGGGCTAGACCCTGGGGGTTGAGACGGCACAACCAGGAGCCACATAGCAGCAATGAAAAAAAGAGGAGAGCGGCACTTGTGAATGAGGAGGTGACTGATGCTCTGGAAGGAGGATTCTTGGCTCTTACATCTTCATTCCAATAGAGTTTTCTTCTCTCTTTCACTCTATTTTATTTTATTTTAGGATTTAGTATGTCTAGCTAAATCCCTTTTAAGCTGGGGTTTTGATGTAGTCCTTTTATGATGATGTTTTATTTGACTCTTTGATTGTCTCATAGATATTTGGTATTGTTGATGTGGTGTTTACTTTGCTTAATGACATTTGAATGCGTAGCTACCATTCTTGTGTTTTGAGGGTTCATTTATATGCTAGGAATAGTGATTTATGGACTTGCCTCTTGTAATCATTATCATTGACTGAATTAGTCTAGAAATAGGTAACTTGGTTAATTTGGGTCTTTCACAAATTCTATAGAGTTTTTATTACCATACCCTGTTAATTAGACCTAAGGAATTAGGATAAATAATGAGGTTTGGTAGAATTGATTCACTAAGGAATTAGGCTTCAATTAATTAAGGGAATTTGTTCTTCAACATATCAATTGGAATTAGGATAATTAGAGTTTTGGTGATTCATAAAATTCTTTGTCTATGTGGAATTTGGATTCATAACTGGATGAAATCAAACCCCTAGCATTTTTCTCCTTGTCTTGATTCTCGTATTGTTTTTGCTACTTAAGAAAACCAAAGAATATTTAATTGCTTTTGTTGCTTCATTTTATGTTTTGAGCTCTCTTCATACCAAAGATAAATTTGAATAGTTGTTTAATTTGTGAATTGATATTTGGTAACTAATCCATGTGGATCACGATATCCGGTTCTCACCATTTTATTACTTGCAACGACCCGGTACACTTGTCATGGTCCCATCTGTATAGAGGCATGTAGACAACAGTTACAACTTGAGCCTAATTATAAAACTTCGAAGACAATGTGTCTCGTCAAGCTTCATGAACTCGTTCACTAGTCGAGACCCATTTTCGACATGCACCATTACTTGTCTTCGACATAACTCTGTTTTGGCGAAATTTTCACCATGCCTGATAACTTAGCGAAATCACACTTCTCCTGAATATGTCATTTACGAGCTATTCTTCAAGTTTTGTCAATCTATTGCATTCTGTCAAGAAACCAAATTATAAATTTGGCATCCAATAGTAAAGAAGGTGATGGTTTTATGAAAACAATCTATGATGACTTGATTGGCTACTAAACAATCCATAACTAGAAAAACACATTCCTGCCTTTTAAAGGCAATCAAATTAAATCAACAAGAAAAAGTTAATTCTGAATTAGAAGAGAATAGTTTCGACATACAATACAAGGGAAGTAGCCAAATTTCCCTCTATGTGTGTTGACATGATCAATTTATATGGTAGAGTGGTGGCAGACAAACCAAGACACGTGAAAATAAAAAAATGACATCAATAATCATGAAAAATTTCTAATTCCATTTCGTGATTGTATTTTTTTTCAAATTAATTTATAAAAATATCAATTATTTTCAAATTTTCTTACAAATTTTCGAAAATAAATAAAAATATATTTTTATAACTAACACTGAAAATAAAAAATGAAAATAAGATATATTTGTTAATATGTTTTTGCTAAGATATATATATTTTTTTGAAGATATCTTTGTTAATATGAAAAATAATATATATTTGGAAAAGTACTATTAAATTCCTTTGTTTGAACCAATGCTTTAAAACCAGAACGAACCGACCAGTTCAACTAATTGAACTGAGAACAGGCTAGTTCGGCGAGTGGTTTAACCTCATTTGAATCGCAATTTGGTTGGACTGCCCTGAACCAAGTTGAATTGCGGTTAAACCGCTTTAAACCGGGTTGAACCGTCAAAGTATTTTTTTTCCCCTTCAAATTTAATACTTTTTTATTTATTAATTATTTGGTTCAATTGTGATTGAACCGAATGAACCGATTAAACCTTGACCCGGAGGTCTATCCGATTCAATCTCCGATTCGGTTTTTAAAGCGTTGGTTTGAAACATGCGAACATTTTTCGTAGCATTAGCCGGAACCAAAAGGACAAGCACCAAGAAGCAAAAGGCAAGGCCAAGTGTCATATCCTAACGTTCCCAAAGATTGGCCCCCTCTCCCTGTAGCATCGGCTACGGTGAGCTCTTTAAAACAATCGCTTGGGTTGTGCTTCCTTAAACCGCCACCACTTTCCTCCGCTCCATTATCGTGTGTTTCTCATTCTCCTCCCTCACTTTCCTCGATCGTATTTAACTGTCTCTCCCTTACAATCCTCTTCCCGGTTACAAGTTCAAGTTCCCAACGACTCGCCTTCTTAGAATCCGCTGCGGTTACTCCTCTTTTGAAGTATGCTCTTGCCGTGTTACACCATCACTTCTATTTAGTTTGACAAATAAAATAACCGTCTCAGCAATTTGCAATAAAATTGTCCAATAAGTTCAAACATCCATTGATTTTGGTTTTGCTTTCTTTCTTTTTTCTCTGCAATGCGTTTTTTAGTCACCTTCTTTGTTCCTTCGTGTAGCTTCATGGAGTCCTTGGTCGGCTAGTTGTCTAAAATTAGGGATGGTAAAACGAAATAAAAAAAATATGAAAATAAATTAACAATTTTGAGATTGTTAGTGGAAGAAATGAAATCAAAATTTTATCATAATATTCACCCTGTCGCACGAGAGAAAACATTTAAATGTATATTTTATGTTTTATTTTATGCATTAATAGACCATTGTATCAATTCCACTACAAATTTTGCATCCATCAAATTTGTACTACCCCAACATGTGGTATGTCTAACATAAAGATCAACTGATATTAAGATTTTTAGGAACTCTAATTGCATTTTATTTGTTCCCATTTCCTGTTAATGAGCAAGAAGTATATGCTTTAAAAAATTAGCAAGTGCAACCTCTCCTTTACACCAAATTTAATCAAGTCCAACCTCTCTATTTCTGGATAGGTCAAGTGTCTAGACTTGAAAAAAAAAGGTAAGTAACTACTCCGGATGTGGTTTTCTCTACGTCAGAACATAAGCTAAAATGCTACCCTGTGAAAAATAAAAGTAATTGGAAAATAAGTATAGATTCAATTAGTAACACTCCCTCAATGCTATGTCTAAAATCCATTGCAGAAACACACTTAAAACCAATGTTTTAAAAACCAGACCGGAGATCGAACCGGTGAAACCTCTGGGTCATGGTTTAATTGGTTTATTCGGTTCAATCGTGGTTGAATCGGATGAGTAATAAATAAATATTAAATTTTGAGGGAAAAGTAAATTAAAAACAGAAAATCATTTCAAACTGTTCAACCCGATTCAATTAGCGGTTCAAAATGGTTCAACTGCGGTTCAAAACGGTTCAACCAGACTACAGTTCAAATGGCACAGAACTGACCGGTTTCTGGTTCAACCGGTTGAACCGGCCGGTTCGGTCCGGTTTTGAAAACAATGCTTAAAACATTGGTTGCTTTCGGAAAATGAATTAAATAGATAAATGTGTGTTTGAAAATACGAATTAAAAATTTTCTTTAAAACCATACAAGGATCTAAAAGCAGTTTGCAACATTTGAAACCACATTTACACATATCATGTGCAAAGTTTTCTTGAAGTACTAAAAGCAGTTTGCCAAGCACTACAAGAAAAACAGTTGTTACCGTGGGCCAAAAGCCGTGGGTAACGCTAAAAGGCCGTGGGTAATGTGACGATTACCGTGGGCCAACCGTGGGCCAAGTCTGCAGGTTAAATGCTCGACGGTAGATGTTACCCGGGGGCATGGCCGCGGGTAACTGCGCGAGGGTAAATTAGCGTGGGATGAGCCGCGGGTAAATTTGTAGTTTACCGTGGGAAACAGCCCATGATAATAGTAAAGGCCGCGGGTAAATTTTGTCATTACCGTGGGATATGACCTACGGTACTAACTTTGGCCCACGGTAAACTACAACATAATTTTAAAAAAAATAACTAAATTTAACCAGTTTTTAAACTGATTAAATTTAATTATTAATTATTTTTAATATACTGGTTAAATTTGGTTAATTTTTTTTTAATATTTCGAAATTAAAAATTTTAAAATACAATTTTGCAATTTTTGGAGGCAACAATTTTGGTTACGGGCAGCTAGTTCATCAAATTGTGCAGAATAATCAAGAAACTGAATTTGCCAATGAAGGAATTAACAAGGAATTAACAATGACTTAAATGAAATAAACAAGGAACTGAATTGCGAATAAGAAACTGAAATAATCATGAAACTGAATCAACAATAAAATAGAGTAAAAATTGTACAGAGAAGCAACTGAGAATGTTGGGTTCGAAACACAAATGGAAACCTAACACCAAAAAACCAAAAAAAAACCTACTTGATGTTAAAAAGAAAAAAGATGAAAATGGTTTCAGATGCTCTAATATTCCATCTTTGTTCAGAACTCTGCCCCCCTTTTGTCCATGTCCCTTCAGAGGCTTTTAGAGCATATCCATGGTTGTTCTTCACGTTCTTGAGACCCAAGAACGTGTCCATTCTGTTGTTCAAAAATATAAAAATCGAGTGTAAAAAAAGCGGATGTCTGAGATAAAAATAATAAAAATCTAGAAATTAGATATTCACCCTCGTTTTGTCTTCAACGTTCGGAAAAATCAGATCTTCACCCTCAAATCGGAAAAATCAGATCTTCAACGAAGCCCAAATCTTCAACCGTTCTTGAAATCGCCCCTGATTTGAGTTGGAAGTCCAGATCCATATGAGATGAGGAATGGGAGGTCGAGTAAGGAGGAGGAGGAGCGGAGAAAGGGGAGGCAGCCTGTGGTCGGCCCAGAGGAGAGTAGGGGAGGAGGTGATGAGCTGATACGGAGTGATGGAGGAGGGAAGACAGCCTGAACAGAGAATGGCGAGGGGAGGAGCATCCTGTTGGTCTCCACCAAAAAAAATGAGAATGCATGGAAATGGAAGTAAAGTGGCAGGGTCACGTTTTTAGTAATAAGAAAGAATTTACCGTGGGCCATAGCCGGTAGTATGATTAAAGCCGCGGGTAAATTCGAAGTTAACCGTGGGTCACAGTTAAGGCCGCGTGTAAAATCTAATTTACCGTGGGCTAAAACCGCGTGTAATAGATAAGGCAGCGGGTAAATGTTGTAATTACCGTGGGAAATGGCCTACGATAATTACTTTTTACCATGGGCCGTAGCCGTGGGTAACAGTTAAAGCCGCGGGTAAATTCGAAGTTAACCGTGGGTCACAGTTAAGGCCGCGTGTAAAATCTAATTTACCGTGGGCTATAACCGCGTGTAATAGTTAAGGCCGCGGGTAAATGTTGTAATTACCGTGGGAAATGGCCTACGATAATTACTTTGGCCCACGGTAACCTAAAACATAATTTAAAAAAAATAACTAAATTTAACTAGTTTTTAAACTGATTAAATTTAATTATTAGTTTTTTTTTAATAGTTCGAAAATAAAAATTTTAAAATACAATTTTGCAATTTTTGGAGGCAACAATTTTGGACCACGTTTTCCTTGCTTCTCTTCTGATATTCTGCTTTTAATGCTTGAATCTGAACCACATTATGAGAAAGGGGCGATTTTGCTTGATTACAGGGGGTGCGCGCATAGGAAGAGGGCTTGCTGCAGCTGGGCTGCTATTAGCACCCCTTATATTACTAGTTACAACCCATTTTTCTCTTCTTTTTTTTTTGCAACGGCCAGTTTTCTCCTTTTTTTCCCTTTTTTCTTTCCTTTTTCTTTTCCTTTTTTTTTTCTTTTTTTCTTTCAATTTCCTGTTTATTCATTATTGCCTTCTTCTCTTTTAATTCCAAGACCAAAAATAGTTTTTTATTGGCGGAAATATTATATATATATATATATAAAATAAGCAAAAATTTAATTATTAATGACTTTGATTATATGTATTAAAATTTAATTATTAGAATCATTATAAAAGGCATTAACATATGCAAAAGCACTAACGCTAGTATCACTATTTTATTTAATATGCGACGTATCGGGGGCCAGGCCGCGGGTAAGGCTGCGGGTAATATAATGGCCGCGGGTAAAACATGGTTAGCGTGGGACTGTCCCACGATTTATGGTGTAATGTGTCAGATTTTGTAGACTGTTCCTTTTGACCGTATTTACTGTGGGCCATGGCCGCGGGTAAAAGCAAAAAGGCCGTGGGTAATTTACACGCGTTATTGGCCTACGCAAATTGGTCGTGGGTAATACACTTATTTCTTGTAGTAAGGTGTACAAAATATCTGAAACTAAAATACATGTGCAACAAAAGGACTAAAAACTATACCCAAATTATACATGGCCTACAAAGTCAGATGCATCATGCGTCAATTCCAAAGATACAACTTCTCCGGTAAAAGAAAGTGAGAAGTCATCAAAGCCTTATACAACATCTACCCAAAAGACTCTTATATTGCTTCCCAAGAAAACCCTATATGGTCATATTCTAGGACGTTTGTTTAAGGGCACTCCAACAAAGTCCATGCCCTCAGGATCCACAAACAAATCCTCCTTCTCCTCCTCACTGATTAGAGAATAGCTAAAACTAAAAGTCCTCAGACCACGCATGGCTGGGTATATCACACTCTTCCTCGAACACCCAAGGGTACAAGGAACAGAAGGAGTTGCATCAGGTGTAGGACGAGTTGTAATGGACACACTTTTCCGAGCGGTTTGTCTATTGTTGTGCAATAATTTTATTTGAAAACTTTCTCCATAAGGAAATATTAGAGGAAGGGAGTGATGGAAGTCAATGCATGAGAAGATGCCACCTATTAAAAGTTTCCTCAGATGTTGCTTTTTTTGTTATATTGTATAGATTGTAGCAAAAAGCTAGCTAAAACATGAAATGAGACGCATTTATAGGTATTGCAGTTGCATGGAGAGCTCCCGTAATATAGCGTAGGTGCTTTGTATCACGGAAGTGTCGTTTGGCAAATTAGAATTTTTGCCTAGTGAACATGCCCTTTCCATGTAAAGACTTTGTTTTCTGCAATGCTTCAAATTTGTCCAAAAATTATGGAAAAGTAAGTAAAAATATAAAGAAATTAAAAAGTACTATGTAAAAGTATAAAAAATCAAAACATGCAAATTCTAACCTAAAAAGATCTTATTCCAACACTAACCAACACAATATTTATCAATTAAGCATAATAAATTGTCTTGTGTTGAGCCATTGGCTATTTCAAATTCAAATTCAAACATACTTCTCTAAGATTTACCAATCTGGGATCCATTACTCAAAATTTTCTTTGTCAAAATCAAAGTAAGCTTGTCTTCATCAAAACTCTAGAGTTGGTGTTTGATTGGAACATTGATTTTTCATAGTTTCCTAATGAGAAGCCTTTGAGTTGCGCTTTTGATCTTAAGAGATCAAGTTTTTTAGTTATATCTTTATTCACATGTAGCTTCTCTTTTTTTGAAATTGTTTCCATTTATGTCACATCACTTTTGCTTCTTGATATTCTTCATGTCTGAATATTCCTTTAAAGTTTGATGATCCAACTGCCCCCACTACCCCTATATACCGAGAATGATGATCCAGC
Organism: Calophaca sinica; assembly: GCA_037113605.1. Lineage (NCBI taxonomy): Eukaryota > Viridiplantae > Streptophyta > Magnoliopsida > Fabales > Fabaceae > Calophaca > Calophaca sinica. The sequence goes on along the minus strand of CM073733.1, from coordinate 48,356,488 downwards.
TGATGAAGAAACGCCACCGTGATAAGTGGACCACTATGAGATATTGGGTCCGTTTGCGACTACACATCTACTTGGGAATCGAGGAACATATGAGTGGACTTAACGGGAATGACACATTTATGACTTGTGTTCAATCAAGACAAATGAGATGAAGGGACTAGGGTTGCACATTTGATGTGGTTGCCGAAAGTTTCTAATCAAATCACTTATTTCCATAAGATAGGTCGCAGTGATATGCATTACTAGATGTCAATAGTTGTTTATGATATTTAACATTATATTGAATATTTCATAGTAATATAATGTTCAATATTATTGCAAGTTTAGTGAGAACCTGTAGGGTCACATGCGTGGAGTAATTATTCAGAACAATCGTTTAAATTAAATATGATTTAATAAAGAATTGATTAAATGAGATTCAATTTCTTCAATAGTTGATTACTTAAATGTGATTTAATTAATTAATAGTAGCTTTAAATAAATGAGATTTAATTAAATTTACATGGACTGGGCTTGTAGCGTATTTGATCCATGAAGGCAAGGGAGCCATGCGCTATAAATAGGGAATTAACTCTCCTTGGAAATGATGGATGATGAATGGTCGCGCCCTCCCTTGGTCAGCTAGCACCGATTCCCTGCTCCTAATGTTGTTCATGTGGACTGAGTAGAGGTATCGCTTTGTTGCAGCATTAGTGATTGTTAAAGCACGCTTCTATTACTAAGTATGTGATTTAGGCAATGACATTAATCCAAAGGGTGAGATTTTTCTGCCTGGGGTTGTTTTAAAATTTGATTTTACAATCTAAAATCCCCAACAAATATATTAGGTGATATTTATCTTCCTAGTATGGATAATATTTTGAGATTACTTATGATTTATTGCCTTGTTTCTGAGTGCACTTAAGACCAGCTTTTGAATAGTTCCTAAGAATTTCTTCTGTTTTCTGTTGAGCTTTTGAGTAGATTTTTTAGTCTTAAAAGGGATTCCGAGAAGGCTATATTATCCTATATATGACCTTTAGTTGTTCACCATTCAAAATATTTATAATTTGGTTTAGAAGGTTTATCATAATTAAAACCTGTCGTAAAAAAAAATCATAATTAAAACCTCAGGGTCCTGAATCTTAAAATCGTTGAGTGTATTACATGACTTTGGTGACCTTTGATGCAATCTTCTTGATGCAACACTAATTCTCATCTCTAAACTTTTGTTTTGGACTCGCACGATTTTAGATATTAGAGAAGGAGAAGCTTTTGGGATGTTGTACGCTATTTATTTGGCTTTGGAAGAGGGTTATCAAAGGATGATTTTCTAATTGGATTCTAAAGTAGTTGTAGATAGTGTCAACACCTTCCACAATGATTTATCTGAATTTGATGACATGCATAGTAAAAACGTAAAGAAAGCTCCTATCTTTTTATTTAAACTTTTCTATTAAATTTGTTAGGAGGCAAACCAATGTATTGGCTCATACTCTTGCTAGGTAGCTATATTTTATACTAGCCCCCATATTTTTTATCTCATTCTTTCTTGTACTGATAATTATATTGCATTATAAATGATTTGAATTTGCTCCTGTAAAATAAAACCTTCTCATCTTTTAAGAAGATATTCCCATACATGTTCTATATGAACATCAATCTTTTGAGTATGTCACATCAATCTTAGTAATATTCTGAGTTATCTGATTTTATTTTCAAGTGTTGCCCCTTGTCTGATATGATTGGCCATGTTTTTTTAAGCATGTACTTAAGAAAATTATTAGCATACATTTAAAAGCCTTTTTTTTGTTATAAAAAAGTTTGTCGTCATTAAAACTAAAGAATAGAAGACTTTTTACCCGAACATAAAAGAATGAAACTTTGGTCTCCTTCCTCTAAACATTAAAAGACTTCTCGTTGTCATAAGAGTGGAACTGAACTCCATCTGTTGGATGAATTTGTAGGTGTTTACTGAGAAATTTAATTTTGAATATATTGTCTACCAAATTCATCAAACAAACAAATAATTAAATCAAAGTAATTGCAAATTTGACGAATTATGTGGTAATCTCATCTTTAACAATGGTTTTTTAGTGGTGTTTGCGGTTTGACCACAAATGTGATTAAATACATGAGTGTTCAATAGTAAGAATTCTCTTGAATATTTTGCCAAGAATTCTTGTTTATAATTAAGTGACAAGTGACACAGTTTGTGTTAAACTTGTATTAGACATCAACATGGAGATGGTCGCAAAAGCCATTCATGATAAGCAAACATCATAGTAGCCAGAATATGTTAAAGAATTTAAATGCAAATGACACACACTAAGACAATGTGTTTCAAATGAATTAAGCAAGTAAGTGATAATGTTCAAAGGGCATGAATTTAAGAAAATAGATTGTAAGTGACAATGAAAGGAAAATTGTTGAAAGGTAAATGACAGGGAAATGTAAAGAAAGAAGAGTAAAGAACAAGAAATTAAGTATTGAAATTTAAGTATTTTGAAAAGAATTTAAAGAAAAGAACTTGTTTAAAAGAAGACGAATGCAAGTGAAAATGTAAATGCTTATTAGAGTAAAGCTTCTCTGTTCTGTTTTCAGTTCTGTTTGTAAGTAATGTTGAGTCAGCATCACAGTTATTAGTTTATTAGTACGGCTGTCAAGTCAGTTTAGAAACAGTTATTTGTTTGTTAGTACAGCTGTCAAGTCAGTTTTAGAAACTGACCTAAGCTCTCTCTGTATAAATACTGGTATCTCTATTCTCAGAGATAGTGAAATTCATAAATGAAATTTTAGTTTTACATTTCTAAAGATTCTCTGAATTCTTATATGGTATCATAGAGCTTTTTCGCCATATCCATGGCTTCCGATCCTTCTTCTCCTCTTGTTACCTCGAGTACGAGGTCGATTCGGCCTGATCCTATCCATACGCAACCGCCGCAGCATCCAAACACTCCGTTTAAATCCACCTCTGCCGCCACCTCCGTCATTCAATCAACCGTTTATGGCAACACCGCCTCACTCTCCGATTCCGATTCCTGGTGCGCAATAAGCTCCTGCATTTTCGACCTTTTCGTACAAGATTACAGAAAAGCTAGGCGAAGATAACTATCTTCTCTAGCTTCAACAGATCGATCCTGTGTTGCGCGCTCATCATCTTCATCGGTTCTGCATTTCACCTCAAATTCCTCTTCAATTTCTCTCCGACGCGAATCGTATTGCAGGAATTGAGAATCCTACGTATATTGCATGGGAGCTTCAAGATCAATTGCTTCTGGCATGGCTTCAAGCGCCTCTTTCATCTTCTCTGTTAGCAAAATGTATCAGTTGTCGTTACTCATGGCAACTTTGGGATAAAATCCACCATCACTGTCAATCGAAGATTAAAGCACATGCTCGATAGCTTCGCTCAGATCTTCGAAATACGAAAAAAGGAGATAAGTCAATTTCTTCATTTCTCAGTAAAATTAAGACTATTACTGATTTGCTTTTGTCAATTGGAGTAACAGTATCAATTCAAGAACAATTAGACATTATTGTTAATGGATTGCCTTCTGTGTTCGAATCACTAGTTACTTTGATAAAATAGCAAGTCTGACTGGTTCGAATATAGTGAAATTGAGTCATTACTACTTGCACATGAGAATTGTATAAACAAGCAAAAGGAAATTCTAAATTATGTTGCTTCCTTGAACCTAACTCAGACTGTGAATCCTGCATCTACTTTTATTGTTTCTGCATCTCAGGTTAATGTTACTAATGCTTCTAATGTTGCTCTTGGTTCAAATAATCCTAATAGTTCTCCTACTCAGCAATCAAATTCTGGTGGATTTACTAGTTTTTGTGGAGGCCGTGGTGGCCGTCGTAGAGGCCGTGGTAATGTGCAGTGTCAGGTCTGCTATAAGTTTGGACATGATGCCTCTATCTGTTATCACAGATTCAACACTAATTTCCTGACACCACAACAACATCCCTATCCTTCTCCTTATGGAAATCCCTATCAATATGTTAGACCTTCATTTCCATCACAGAATGCTCTGGTTTGGCCCAACCAAACTCTGGTTTACTAATACAGCAAGCTGCCACCATTGCAGTACCTCCTCAAGCATTTGTTGCTACAGCTGTTCCTCAACAACAATCACAAAATTGGTTTGTAGACTTTGGCGCCTCACATCAAGTAACAACCAATCCTTACAATATGGCTACATCAGCTTCTTTCACTTCTCAGGAGCATGTTTTCCTCGGCAATGGTCAAGGTTTGGTCATTAAATCTATTGGATCCACTTCTTTTCCTTCATCAAACAATGAGTCTACCTTACTGCATCTAAATAATCTGTTACTTGTTCGACAAATAACAAAGAATCTTGTTAGTATATGTCAGTTTGCTAAGGATAATAATGTCTATTTTGAGTTTCATCCATATTTTTGTGTTGTCAAATCACAGGTTAATCATCAGCCTCTGCTTCATGGTACTCTAGGTCCTGATGGCTTATATTATCTTCCAATTCCAGTCATCACTTCCAGTTCCAACACCAATTCCACCTCCAACATTCCTCAAGTTCAATTTGTGTCTTCAGCATTACCTAATTCTTTACCTTTGTCTACTGTTTGTAATTCATCCATATTATCCCCAAACATTGTGAATCCACACACTACCACTTCATATCCCCTATGGCATAATAGGTTAGGCCATCCTAGTAATCAAGTCCTACAAAATGTAATGACACTTTGCAAAGTCTCTGTTTCAAATAAAAGGCTGCAAGATTTCTGTGTAGCTTATTGTATGCGTAAACTCATAAACTTCCTTCCCATTTATCTACTACTGTTTATACTGAACCCTTAGAATTGATATTTTGTGACCTATGGGGCCCTGCTCCTATGACCTCTTCTATGGGGTTTACCTACTATGTTTCATTTATCGATGCCTACAGTATGTATACATGGATTTATTTCATTAAACAAAAGTCTAAAACCCTATCAATCTTTAAACAGTTTCAAGCTTTAGTTGATCTTCAGTTAAACAAAAAGATCAAGTCCATTCAATCTGATTGGAGAGGGGAGTTTAGACCTTTCAAAGATTATCTTAGTAGTCTTGGCATTTCTCACAAACTTATTTGCCCGCATACACATCATCAAAATGGTGTAGTGGAAAGAAAACATAGGCATATTGTGGAGCTAGGACTCACACTTTTGTCCCAAGCCTCACTTCCCATTTCCTTTTTGGACCATGCCTTTCACACTGCTGTGTATCTAATAAACAGGTTGCCTTCAGTTTTTCACCAAAATGTTATATCTTATCAAGTCATTTTTCAAAAACAACCAGACTATGCCTTTCTTAGAGTCTTTGGTTGTGCTTGCTACCCTTTACTTAGGCCCTACAACAAAAATAAGCTACAATACAGATCTGCAGAGTGTGTGTTTCTAGGTTATTCTCCTAATCATAAAGGCTATAAATGCTTGGATGAATCTGGTACATTGTTTATCTCCAAGGATGTCATTTTTAATGAACATAAATTTCCTAAATCTGTGTCACAGTCTCCTAAAGTGTCTCCTACTGTTTGTCTTCCCTTTCTACTCAAACATCTGCAGCAGAAATATTGTCTTCTCCATCTTAATCCTATGTTCCAGCACCCCATTTTTCTCCTTCTATGTCTCTTCCTTCTATAGCCTCTGACACTATAAATCCAGATTCATCAATTTCTAGCCCTTCATCTATAAATAATTCTTTTGGTGTTTCAGTAGTGCCTACTGCAGTTGCTTCCTCTCCTAGTCCTAGAATGCCTACTGTCCAAAATGTTCATCCTATGCAAACTAGGTCCAAAAATGGTATAGTTCAGCCAAAGGTATATCCTACCTTGCTTTTTACTGATGCTGAACCTTACTCAGTTCAACAAGCCTTGACTTCTCCTGAGTGGAAAACTTCCATGCAAGCAGAATATGATGCACTGATGAAAAATCAGACCTGGTCACTTGGGTTAAAGAAAACCCTGATGGCACTATAAATAAGTATAAGGCTCGATTGGTGGCAAAAGGTTTTAATCAAAGGTTTGGGTGTGACTACTCTGAAGCCTTTTCTCCTGTGGTAAAACCAGTAACAGTTAGGATCATTCTAACATTGGCTCTCACACATAAATGGCCAATCAAACAAATAGACATTAATAATGCCTTTCTACATGGACTTCTTGAAGAATATGTTTATATGAAGTAGCCTCAAGGGTTTGAACATAGGGATAAATCCTTGGTTTGCAAACTACAAAAGGCTATCTATGGACTGAAACAAGCACCCAGGGCTTGGTATGAGAGGTTAACCAAGACCTTTTTGTCACTTGGTTTCAGTCACAGTAGGTGTGATCCTTCCCTACTGATTTTTAGTAAAAATGGGATGTGTTAGAATGTTATAATATATGTGAATGATATTATCATCACTGGAACTTCAGCAGAATTAGTTTAGAAGCTAATTAACCAGCTGAATGGTGTTTTTGCCTTGAAACAGCTAGGTGATCTTGAATATTTTTCCGGGTATTGAGGTCAAACATACATCTTCAAGTTCTCTTCTTCTCACTCAGTCTAAATATATTCGTGATTTACTGCAGAAAGCAACAATGTCCACTACTAAAGGCATCTCTACACCACTTCCTGGAAATATTAAATTGTGAACGTGAACACAAGAAGGGGGTTGAATTGTGTTGAAAACTTTTCCTTAACTTTAAGTTAAAAACACTTAGAACACAGGTTTTTCAAAACAGTTTGTTAAATGGACGCTGGAAATAAACCGGACGCTGGAAAAGCAGTTTGTGAAAACTTGTTTTTAACAGAGCAAGATAAAGATAAATAGAAAGCAGTAAAGCAAGAGACACAGAGATTTGTACTAGTTCACTACCAAACTGGTAGCTACGTCTAGTCCCTTCATTCCTGAAGGATTTTCCACTATAATCGACTGATTACAAAACCTTAAGAGTATTCTACTGTCACAACCTTGACAATACTCTCAACTTCTCAAAACGACTCAGGACATTCGAGCCTTTGAGGGAACAGCCTTAACTAGGCCAAAACAACTTTTACAAGTAAGTTGAATACAAGTATAAATAACTCTCACAGAGAGGATAAAAATCAAGCTCAATATAGAAATGCTTTCTAAAAGAAAGTGTCGGACGCTGAGTTCAGTTCTTGTAGTCCAGAGACTTGGCTCGAAACTTGATTGCTCACAGAAGCAATGCTTTCAGAGTATTGACTCTTTGTAGTGTATATAGCGATGCTTGTTCTCGATAAATGAAGCAATATTCTCTTGTAGAGTTTCTAGCTTTCTTCAATGGATACCTTGGGGTATTTATAGGAGTTCTAAAGGATATTACCGTTCTGATAAAAATGGCTCCTTTCCATTGAGTGAGGTGATTTCAAAAGTTGTCTCTTTCTTCCTTTCCAGAGAATATCTCAAAGAAGACACATTACCGCTGCACTACCTTACTTTTCACAATTGCTTGTACGATTTTTGTCTTTTAGCTAAAGGTGTCACTTTTGATACCTCGTACAACAATTTTAGTGCACAAGATCAAATTCGAAATCCGTTCCAGAAACTTCTGAGAGGAAGAGCAACTACGTGACCAACACGTGATTTATAATGAAGTTCAGTCGCTTGCTCAGAACGGAAGATCGGACGCTCATAGCAAATGGATAAGACTAGTGTCACAAGAAGTTAATTCCAGACGCTCACGAGGACAGTATACTAGGATGGTGGATCTTTGACACATGGAGTATATCCTTCTCTTGAGAGCTTCTTCCTTCTTGTTTAAGTGGCTTAGAAATATATGTAATATTAGTATCTGCACACTTCAAGAATTGTTAGAACATAAATTGTTCTCTTGTGAATATTTTGTTATCATCAAAATTAATGAGGGTCTAAACTTCTCAATCGTTTAGGTTCCAACAATCTCCGCCTTTTTGATGATGACAAATATCTAAGGTTGATGAACAATTTAGTTTCAAAATGACATCAAGGGTCTCCCCCTGAATTTAACAATTTTGATATATAAGATAATTCTAGTATTAAGGCGATAGTTGATAAACAAATTCAATTAAGTGATCGCAAAAAAAACGTAGATGTATCATAGTAAGATTGGATCTTTGATCAAAAAGATTGATTTAATCAAATTGTACCAAATTTATTGATCATTATAAGAGCACTAGATCAATGAATATTAGCGCATTAACAAATAATCATAGTAAATGCTATGTATGAAATGCTATGCATGATACTTCAGTTCCAGTGTATCCATCGGAGTGTGAACATCGGACGGTGAGTTAGTCAGATTTTCACATGTTCATCATACCTTTCTTTTACTCCCCCTTTTGTCATCAGACAAAAAGAGTGTAAAAACACATCATAGTCAAAATAAGACTTAGAAAAATTTGAATATAAGTCAGATGTAGGTATATATTAACAGATAATCAGAGCAAAATTAGTGTATATATATAAGTGTATCAACAAAACAAAGAAATAGTTTATATCACACAAAAATAAATAAATTCAAGGGTTTGGAAGAGGTGGTGGAGGGATGTTGAGACGTTCATATAGTAATTTCAGAGCAGTCTCCAGCTGAGTGACTTTCATGTTTGTGGCCTTCATTTCTTTAAACTCTGCTTTGGGAATAGTGACCATCTCATTGCAGTAGAAGTAGAAGGTCCAACTTCTGCAGTGCAGGTTTCATCTTACGATGCTCTGCTAGCACCCAGTTGGATAGCGTCGATCTCAATTCCTTCTTCCGTTGAGCTCTTAGAAAAATGCATCATTTGGTATAAACCATTTGATGAGATTTCCAAGTTTTACGAGCTCAGATTCTGTTTGAATTTCCCATTTATACTTCACATCTTTTGGATACAAAGAAATTCATGAAGATGATTTCTCTGTAGAACTACATCAAAGAAGTGAAAGCATCAAACCTATTTTCAGCTTCTTCTCCCCATATACTGATAAAGACACTTAATGCTTCACAGCGAAAGAGAGTGCTTCATTTTACGCTGTATATTCTTCGCAGATTTTCCTGTCATCTTCTTCTAGCACTAGGGACGAGGCATGGTAACATGGCTTTGTCTTTCCAAGACTCAGACCATTGACTCCAAGTAAATCCAATGTCGAAGTGCTTGGTCACAGCAGCCCATTGGACATATATCTTCATACAGTCAAAAGGCCTGATTACCGAGCATCTGAACATATCATCGAAGTAGACTGTTCTAAGATTGATGTCAGTAATTCTGCTGATTGTGCCAACTGTTGGAATAGTGGCCTTCTCGGCATTGCAGCAGTTTGAGGAGCTAGTTCTCCATTCATCTTCCTTCAGAGAATTCAGGTAAAACCTTCTGGCATGATCCTCAGAGATCTTGGCAATCGGAAGCTTAGAGAATTCCTTAAGGTTGTACCTTTTAGGAGCCTTCTCATACTCCTTGAGCCCGATCTTGCTGAATGGCTGCTTGCCCGGAGCAGGTTCTTTCCTTTTCCCAGGGATAGACCAAGGTAGCCACCTTTGTCTGTCTGGTACAATCTTCTTGTCTGAGAAGAAGGATCACTGTCTTTGTTTGATTACTTCAATCTTCTTCATCTCAAGACAGTGTGCCATGAAGGCAGCTTCTTCATCTGTGATCCACCTTCCGCATTCTTCCAACGTGAGTGGTTCAGTTTGTGGTAGGGATCTAGGAAGATCAACAGAGAAGGGAATTGCTCTGCTACCAGATCTTTGGTCTCAATCTTCCTTTAAATGACATCTGAAAGTGGTCTTCTCCATCCTTGAAGGTAGCACTTATCGGAGAGGCAATCTCCAATCTGGCAGCTCCAGAGGTGAAGGTTTTCAAATGCCATGTGGAGGGACGATTATAGATGCTGTGATATATCTCATACTTAACAAACCGTGGTTTGTATGAGACATTCTTCCTTCCACCAGCGTCTGTAGGTTTATGGGTAATGGTGAGTAAGGTGGGAGTGGTTTTGGTGATTTTGTAGGTTTTAGGTGTGTAGGGTTTGAAGGGATTAATGGGAGGTATTTTGAATAATAGATTAAAGGGATGAGAGTGAAGTTTGGAAATATATGTAGTAAGTGAAGTATTTGAAGAATTTTCTGGTAGGTCAAGGTTGAGTGTAGTGGATGATGGTTGGGTAGGTTTAGAGAGGGTTGAGGTTTGTTGGAGGCTCATTCTGGTTTTCTGGTTTGTGTTTGTGGTTGTGAAGCATAAAGGTGGTGCAGGAATAACATCATGAGCATCAAACACAGATCTTGATTCATCAAAGAAAATCAAGTACCTTTGGGTTAACTTCGATGACTTGACCAACCTTCTTTTCGACCCTCCGGTGACAACAACGGCGGGGAGGAGGAGGAGGATTTGCTTCCCTTGGCCGGACGCTGAAGCATCCTTTTCATTTCTTTGGTCTAAATCAAGCTTCTCCAAGACCTTTACGATGGGAATTCTATCCTCATCTTCTAGTTCTTCAACATGAGGTGCAGTGCCACCTTACGCTTTGTTCTTCTGGGTCTCCCTTGAAAGAGACTCAAGAGTCTTTTCACACGATCATTGAGCTTACGGTGGTTTTCTTTTCACCTTCTCCTTCCTGTTGCTCTATTTTCACCTTCTTGATCATGGAGCACGTAATAAGTCGCATCATCCTGACCAAACTGTTGACTCCAAAAACTTCTGGACGAACAACAACACCAACACCAAAGTATTTTTCCTTTTCCTCTGTGTTGGTGGAGTCAGTCAGCTTCCTTACAATGCCGTCTTTGATCATCATAATGGAGAGAAGAACTCCATATGGGATTATCTTGACGATATTCTTCTTATCAACATTCTTCCTTGAGAAGACAAGGGCATTTATAAGATTGTTGATAATCAACCTTGGCAGATTGATTTTCTTCCCATCCATGTAGTTCCTCATAATGAACTTTTGCTTGTAGTTCACTATGTCGCTTGAGCCAGCCTTCAGAATCACGCTCTTGGCGATGATTTTGTGCAGTACTCGGTAGTGGCTTTTCAAGTCTTTAGTCATGGGAGTGATGTTCTTCTTCTTCAGTTCACGGTAGTTCTCAAATAGAGCTTCATTGACTTTTTCAAGTCCTCTGTAAGCATCAGCCCAGTTTGCATGGTAACTGATTCCTTCACACGGACACTTGATTGTCTGAGCAATAGAGTTGATAGTGAAGCGTAGTTTGAATCCTCTGATGTGACCTTCTATGATTTCCCCCGGAAGTAAGTATGCACTTCCCCATAATTCCTTAATAGCGTAGCTCAGTACGTCAACTGGTTCCCAGATGAAGTAGTTTTTCCAGCCCAGTTTCTCAACACCTTCCTCAAAATCAAAACCGTATAGCTTGAAGTTCTCGAAATCAACCCGGTTCTCATTCAGAAGTTTTGCCTCAGAGAAGACATCGAAGGCAGCAATGTATTGTCAAACCTTTCTGTCGGCCATTGTAGCAATTGAAGAGAAGGTGATGGAGGTTTTAGGGTTCGAAAACACACACAGAGAGAGAGAGAGAGAGAGAAAGAGCACGGTTTTGCAGAAAACGCAAAGTGAAGTGATGGAGCAAAAAATGTGGAGTAGTGGGAAAGTTAATAGAGAATGGTACAGTCCTTTTTTCAAAATATCACTTCGTATTTCCACATAAAAATTAAATCAAAAAGAAAAGAAAATAAAGATTTGCCTTTTCATTAAATGCAGACGCCAAAAGAAAAGTAAAATCAAGAAAAAGATTTTATCGAAAGACATAAACAATTATGACTCAGTAGATATGATGAGACGCTTAAGTCCTTAACACGTGTGACACGTGTGGGTGTGCTCGGACGCACGCAACCAATTCACCAGACGATGAGTTATGATGCATATGACAAATAAGATGCTTATACACATACAATCTTATGTCATATCGATCTTTGAGATTTTGTTTATTTTGAATTTGAGATTAATCATTCTTCTATAAGATGAAAGTTTAAATTTCTTCTTATAAAATTGAATCTATCTTCAGCAAGGGGTTTTGTAAATATGTCAGCCCACTGATGATCAGTGTCTACAAATTTTATTTCTAGAATACCCTTCTGAACATAGTCTCTTATAAAATGATGTTTAATCTCAATATGCTTGGCTCGTGAGTGTAATATGGGATTTTTAGTAAGACAGATTGCAGAAGTATTGTCACAGAAGATAGGAATGTTACTCTCTTTTATCAAGTAGTCTTCAAGTTGATACTTCATCCACAGAAGTTGAGAACTGCAACTTGTCACGAGATGTATTCACGCTATTGAGAGTGCAATAGTGCTTTGTCTTTTGCTTGACCAAGACACAAGATTAGCTCCAAGGAACTGGCAGCCTCCACTTGTGCTTTTTCTTTCAATTCGGTCTCCAGCAAAGTCAGCATCACAGAAACCTACTAATTTGTAATCTTTTGATTTCTTATAAAGCAAACCAAGATTAGTAGTTCCTTGCAAATATCTGAATATTCTTTTAACAGCACTCAGGTGTGATTCTCTAGGATCTGATTGAAATCTAGCACACAGACAGACGCTGAACATAATGTCAGGTCTTGAAGCCGTAAGATAAAGTAGAGATCCAATCATACCTCTATACATTTTCTGATCTACCTTCTTACCAATTTCATCTTTACTAAGAGTGCAGGTAGGATGCATAGGTGTACACATAGGCTTGCAATCCAGCATCTTGAATTTCTTCAATAATTCTTTGATATATTTGCTTTGATGTATATAGATACCATCACTGTATTGCTTGATTTGTATTCCAAGGAAAAACTTTAATTCTCCCATCATGCTCATCTCAAATTCAGCCTGCATAAGCTTAGAAAATTCTTTGCAAAGGCTTTCATTAGTGGCTCCAAAAATGATATCATCAACATAGATTTGAACAAGTATGAAATGCTTGTTAGAGGATTTTCTGAAAGAGTAGTGTCAACTAAACCTCTTGTAAATCCATTTTCCATTAAAAGGAACTTAGTCTATCATACCATGCTCTGGGAGCTTGCTTAAGACCATATAGAGCCTTTTTAAGTTTAAAAACATGTTACGAAATTCAATATCTTCAAAACCAGGAGGTTGTTTAACATAAACTTCCTCAGTTATAAAACCATTTAGAAAAGCACTTTTCACATCCATTTGATATAGTGTTATCTCATGATGTGCTGCAAATGAAAGTAAAATGCGAATAGCTTCTAGTCTTGCAACAAGTGCAAAAGTTTCAGTGAAATCAATACCTTCTTCTTGTGAATAGCCTTGAGCAACTAACCTTGCTTTATTTCTCACAACTTTACCATCTTCATCAAGCTTATTTCTAAATACCCATTTAGTACCAATAGCTTGCTTATCTTCTGGTAGAGTGACTAGCTTCCATACATCATTTCTTTGGAACTGATTTAGCTCATCTTGCATTGCTAGAATCCACCCTTCATATTCCAATGCTTGATCAATCGTCTTAGGTTCCATTTCAGAAAGAAGTGCAAAATCAGCATGCTCCTTGAAAGAGGATCTGGTTCGTACTTTATCATCAGGTTCTCCTATGATTTGATCTTTTGGATGATTGGTTTTGTACTTCCAGCTTTTTCTTGCTTCAGCTTCTGCTTGAGTAGAATTCTTCGTCTTGTCACCACCGGATGATGAAGATGCATGTTCACCGTCTGACTTGTCACCGAGGTTTAATTCTGAAAATAACTCATCTAGCTCTGACATAGCAGTGTCAGGCTTCTTATCATCAAACTTGACATGAATGGACTCTCCAACCAGCAAACGTTCTTTGGTGTGTAGTCTAAAAGCTTTTGATCTTTGAGTATCCCAAAAGATTCCTTTGTCAGCCTTGGAATCAAACTTACCAAGCTGATCTTTAGTATTCAAAATATAACAACTACAACCAAAAGGATGAAAGTAAGAAATGTTTGGTTTTCTTCCTTTCCACAATTCATAAGGAGTCTTATTCAAAATAGGTCTTATAAGAATTCTATTTTGAATATAACAAGCTGTGTTTACTGCTTCTGCCCAAAAATATTTCGCAATATCAGCTTCATTGATCATGGTCCTGGCCATTTCCTGGAGGGACCTATTTTTCCTTTCTACAACACCATTTTGTTGAGGTGTTCTAGGAGAGGAGAAATTGTGGGAGATGCCATTTTCTTCACAAAATTTTTGAAAGTTTTCATTTTCAAATTCTCCCCCATGATCACTTCTAATAGAAGAAATACAGATGCCTTTTTCATTTTGAACTGATTTGTAGAATACAGTAAATACCTTAAAAGACTCATCCTTGTGGGCAAGGAATTTAACCCATGTCCATCTAGTAAAATCATCAACAATGACTAATCCATATTTCTTTCCAATTAAAGAGGCTGTCCTTGTGGGACCAAAAAGATCAAGATGTAGAAGTTCAAGTGGTCTAGAGGTCGAAACAACATTTTTTAAATGAAAGGAAGTTTTAACTTGTTTTCCTCTTTGACAAGCCTCACACAGGGCATCAGATTGGAACTTAAGATTTGGTAAGCCTCTAACAAGATTGTGCTTGTTTAATTTTGAGATTAACCTCAAATTGGCATGACCTAATCTTTTGTGCCAAATCCATTGCTCATTTTCAACAGACATAAGACACTTGACATCTTGTTTTGCAAGTTCAGAAAGATCAACTTTATAAATGTTTTGTTTCCTCTTTGCTGTAAAGAATATAGATCCATCATTTTTGCTTTTTACTGAACATCCATTTTCTGTAAAGACAACATTATAACCATTGTCACATAATTGACTTATGCTCAATAGATTATGTTTCAGTCCTTCAACATATAAAACATTATCAATAGAAGGAAGAGAGCCTTTACCTATGCGACCAATTCCAACTATTTTACCTTTCTGGTTTCCTCCGAAACCAACGAATCCAGCTTCTCTAGGTCTTAGTTATTGGAACATATGCTTTTCTCCCGTCATGTGATACGAGCATCCACTGTCTAAGTACCAAGATAGGTGTGTTGACTTTGTTGCTAAGCAAGTCTGCAACATAGACTATTTTATCTTTAGGTACCCATATCTTTTTGGGTCCTTTCTTGTTAGTTCTTGAAGGATACTTGTCCTTCTTAGTTGTAAACACAGTACACGCACTTTTCAAATGACCAGATTTATTGCAGTAAGTACAATGCAAGCATTTACTATGATCATTGGTGTCATCAGATACTGAATCATTTTCTAAAGGAGGTTTATCTAACATATAACCAAGACCATGAGTTGTCGTTTTACTGACACCCCAAATCATAGAAGCTTGCTTGCTTCGAGTTACACTCTCTGCAAGAAACTTTTGAAATGCATGTTCATAGTCATTTGATTTGCAGTTAGGATTGCCTGTAACTACAGAGCTTTTAACTTGAGAGCTCTCACGGTTGCTTGTTGGCTTCCAGTATTTGGTTATCCACCAGACTGATTTTGGTTTTAACACGGTTTTGTTCATTAGTCTGAGTTTTCATTATGTAAAGAATGAAAATCTTGTGTTAGTTTTGAAAATTTCTTTTTCAAATTCTTATACTCAATAGAGAGAGTGGCAGAATCCTTTAACAGATCATCAAATGCAAGTTGAAGTTCAGAATAAGAATCATATATTATTACCTCTTCAACTTCTTCTTACGAATCAAGATCGATTAATACGCCATGAGGGCAATGTGAGCTTCTTCTTCTTTATCTTCCTCAGAGGAGGATAAGTCAAGATCTTCCCATGTTGCCATGAGACCTTTCTTCTTTTTCTTGAAGGAGCTTCTTGTGGGCTTTTCCTTAAGATTAGGACACTCGGACTTGAAATGTCCAGGCTTCTTACATTCATAGCAAATGACTTGGGCTTTGTACTTGTCTTTGCTTTCCTTCTTGTCCTTTGTATCTTTCTTCTGAAACCTCCTTCTGAAGTTTCTCTTCTTCCACATTCTCTGGATCTTCTTAGATATGAAAGCTAGCTCATCATCTGATCCATCATAATCTCCTTCTGAAGCTTCATCATCTGATTCTTCTTCTTCTTCTTCTTCACATAGACTTCCTCAGTTATAAAGCCATTCAAGAAAGCACTTTTCACATCCATTTGATAAAGAATTATCTCATGGTGTGCAGCAAATGAAAGTAAAATGCGAATAGCTTCTAACCTTGCAACAGGTGCAAAAGTTTCTGTAAAATCTATACCTTCTTCCTGTGAGTAACCTTGAGCAACTAATATTGCTTTGTTTCTCACTATCTTACCATCTTCCTCAAACTTGTTTCTAAATACCCATTTAGTACCAGTAGCTTGCTTATCTTCTGGTACAGTGACTAATTTCCATACATCATTTCTTTAGAACTGATTCAACTCTTTTTGCATAGTCAGAATCCAACCTTCATCTTCCAATGCTTGATCAATCGTCTTAGGTTCCATTTCAGAGAGAAGTGCAATATCTGCATGCTCTTTGAAAGAGGATATGGTTCTTACTCTATCTCCAGGTTCTCCTATGATTTGATCCTTAGGATAATTGGTTTTGTACTTCCAACTTTTTCTGGCTTCAGCTTCTGCTTGAGTAGAATTCTGTGTCTGGTTGTCACCGCCGAACACTGAAGACGCATGATCACTTTTTGACGTTCCAACAATGTCTAAATCTGAAAATAATTCATCTAGCTCTGACAGAGCAGTGTCAGGCTTCTTGTCATCAAACTTGACATGAATGGATTCTTCGACTATCAAAGTTTCTTTATTGTATATTCTAAAAGCTTTAGATATTTCAGAGTATCCCAAAAAGATACCTTTGTCAGCTTTAGAATCAAACTTACCAAGTTTATCCTTAGTATTCAGAATATAACATATGCAACCAAAGGGATGAAAATAAAAAATGTTGGGTTTTCTACCCTTCCACAGTTCATATGGAGTCTTCTTCAAAATAGGTATAATAAAGACTCTGTTTTGAATATAACAAGTTGTGTTTACTGCTTCTGCCCAAGAATGCTTTGCAATGTCAGCTTCATTGATCATGGTCCTGGCCATTTCTTGGAGGGACCTATTTTTCTTTTCTATAACATTATTTTGTTGTGGTGTTCTAGGAGATGAGAAATTGTGGGACATGCCATTTTCTTCACAAAATTTTTGAAAGCTTTCATTTTCAAATTCTCCCCCATGATCACTTCTAATTGAAGAAATACAAATTCCTTTTTCATTTTGAACTGATTTGCAGAAAACAATAAATACCTTGAATGACTTATCCTTGTGGGCAAGGAATCTAACCTATGTCCATCTAGTAAAATCATCAACAATGATTAACCCATATTTCTTTCTAGTTAAAGAGGCTATCCTTGTTGGACTAAAAAGATCAAGATGCAAAAGCTCAAGTAGTCTAGAGGTTGAAACAATATTTTTAGAATGAAAAGAAGTTTTAACTAGTTTTCCTCTTTGACTTGCCTCACAGAGAGCATCAGATTGGAATCTAAGATTTGGTAAACCTCTAACAAGACTGTGCTTGTTTAATTTTGAGATTAATCTCAAACTGGCATGACCCAATCTTTTATGCCAGGTCCATTGCTCATCTTCAACAAACATAAGACACTTGACATCTTGTTTTGCAAGTTCAGAAAGATCAATTTTATAAATATTTTGTTTCTTCTTTGCAGTAAAGAAAATAGAGCCGTCTTTCTTGCTTTTTACTGAACATCCAGTGTCTGTAAAGATGACATCATAACCATTGTCACATAATTGAATTATGCTCAATAAGTTATGCTTTAGTCCATCAACATAGAGTACATTATCAATAGAGGGAAGAAAGCATTTACCAATGCGACCAATTCCAACTATTTTACCTTTTTGGTTTCCTCCGAAACCAACAAATCCTTCTTCTCTAGGTCTTAGCTCTTGGAACATATGTTTTTCTCCCGTCATGTGACGCGAGCATCCACTGTCTAAGTACCATGATAGGTGTGTTGACCTTGTTGCTAAGCATAGGTACCCATATCTTTTTGGGTCCTTTCTTGTTAGTTCTTGAAGGATACTTGTCCTTCTTAATCTTAAAAACAGTACAGATACTTTTCAAATGACCAGGTTTATTGCAGTAAGTACAATGCAAGCATTCACTGTGATCATTGGATTTATCAGATGCTGGATTTTCATTTTCTAAAGAGGGTTCATCTGATATGTAACCAAGACCTTGAGTTGTCGTTTTATTGACATCCCAAATCATTGAAGCTTGTTTGCTTCGAGTTACACTCTCTACAAGAAACTTTTTAAAGGCATATTCATAATCATTTGATTTGCATTTAAGGTTGCCTGTAACTTTAGAGCTTTCAGCTTGAGAGCTCTCAGCTTCTGGTTGCTTGCTAGCTTGGATCGGTTATCTACCAGGCCGATTTTCGATTTTCGCCAGTTCTCTTCATTGAGTTTTGAGTTTTCATTGTTCAAAACTTGAAAATCTTGTGATAATTTTGAAAATTTCTTTTTCAAATTCTTATACTCAATGGAGAGAGTGGCATAATCCTTAAGAAGATAATCAAATGCAAGTTGAAGTTCAGAATAAGAATCATATATTATTACCTATTCAACTTCTTCTGCAGAGTCTAAGTCAGTGTTTGTCATGGGGGCAAGATTGATTCTTCTTCATTATCTTCCTCAGAGGAGGATAAATCCAGATCTTCCCATGTAGCCATGAGACTCTTCTTCTTTCCCTTGAAAGAACTTCTTGTGGGCTTTTCCTTAAGATTAGGACATTCGGACTTGAAGTGTCCAGGCTTTTTACATTCATAGCAAATGACTTGACTTTTGTCTTTGATTTCCTTCTTGTCCTTGACATCTTTCTTCTGGAATTTCTTTTTGAAGTTTCTTTTCTTCCATATTCTTTGGATCTTCCTGGATATGAATGCGAGCTCATCGTCTGACCCGTCAACATCTCCTTCTGAAGCCTCGTCTTCTTATTCTTCCTCAGCCTGAAGGGCTTTAGAAGAACTGACTTTGTGCTTGTTGACTTTCAAAGCAATAGACTTGCTTTTCTTCACGGGTTCTTCTTCATTCAGCTTAAGTTCATGAGTTTTAAGAGAACTCAAAAGATCTTCAAGCCTCAAGACATTTAAATCTTTTGCTTCTTGAATAGCAGTGACTTTGGGTCTCCACTGCTTAGTCAAACTTCTCAGGATCTTTTCCACATGGTCAGGAGTGGTGTAGATTTTTCCAAGTGCTTGTAATCCATGAACAAGTGTTTGGAATCTCCCAAACATAGATTCAATGTTTTCACCATCTTCCATTTTAAACAATTCATATTGGCGAACCAACATGCCAGCTTTAGTCTCTCTTACTTGGGCAGAGCCCTCATAAGACAAAACAAGAGAATCTCAAATTTCTTTGGTAGTATCAAATTTACCACATTTATCATATTCTTTTTCTGACATAGCACAGATAAGAATGAATCTAGCTTTTTGATTGAGTTGATGTCCCTTTTTCTGCTCATCATTCCAGTTTTCTCTGGTTACAGCAACACCATTAGTGGGAATAATGTATCAACTTTCAACTATATCCCACAACTAAAGTTGTTGTGTCTCAAAGAAAGCTTTTATCTTATCTTTCCAGTAGTCAAATTTTTCTCCAGTAAATAGAGGAAGACGGTTCATATGACCATCTTCAGCAGAAATGTTCAAAATATAGGATATTTTCTCTTAACACTGTTAAGTGCTCAACCAAGAGGCCGAGCTCTGATACCAACTGAACGTGAACACAAGAAGGGGGGTTGAATTGTGTTCAAAACTTTTTGCAAACTTTAAGTTAAAAACATTTTTATTTGAAAACTATTTGTTATCGGATGCTGAAGAGTAACCGGACGCTGGAAATAAAACCTATGAAAACTTGTTTTTATGCGCAAGATAAAAGTAAATGTAGAGTAGTAAAGCAAGAGACACAAAGATTTATACTAGTTCACCACCAACCTGGTAGCTACGTCTAGTCCCTTCGTTCTTGAAGGATTTTCCACTATAATCAACTGATTATAAATTTCCTTAAGAGTATTCTACTGTCACAAACTTGACAGTACTCTTAACTTCTCAAAATGACTCAGTACGTTCGAGCCTTTGAGGAACTAAGCCTTTAACTAGGCAAATACAAAGTTCACAAAGTAATTTTCTTTTGAATACAATCAAATAACTCTCACAGAGAGGATGAAAAGATTAAGCTCAAAATAATAACTTTCTAAAAGAAAGAATATAAGACGCTGAAGTTCAGTTCTTGGTTTCCAGAAACTTGGCATGAAACTTGATTACTCACTTGAGAATAGCTCTTTTAGAATGTAGTTTCTAGCAACCTTCTTCAATGAATATCTTGGGGTATTTATAGGAATCGTTGCGGGTATTACCGTTTGCAGTAATTTCAGCTCCAATTCATTGAGTGAGGTAATTTGAATTTCTGTCCTTTTCTTCCTTTCCAGAGAATATCAGAATAGTACACATTTCTGTTATGGTATTATCTGCTTTTCAAAATTGCCTTGTACGAATTTTGTCTTATACTAAAGGTGTCACCTTTGATACCTCGTACATCAGAATGAGCGAACAAAATCAAATTCGAATTCCGTTCCAAAATAGCTGAGGTAAAAGAGCATAAACGTGTCCATCATGTGCTTCAATAATAAGACCAGATGCTCGCTTAGAAAGTAGGATGGAAGCTCGCAGCAATTGATTAATCCACGTGTCAAAAGATAACACTACCAGACGCTCGCTATAAGCAAGATGCTGGAGTGAACCGGATGCAGACACACATGAAATGTATTCAATTCTCTTGTGAATCTCTTCTTCTTGCTTGAGTGAGTTATAAAACATAAATAATTTTAATACTTGCACACTTCAAGACTTATTAGAAGATAAATTATTCACTTGTAAATACTTTGTTATCATCAAAATTAATGAGGGTCTAAACTTCTCAATCGTTTTGGTTTCAACATATTGAGGTATTTAAAAGGTGCTATGGATCTTGGACTTGCACTACAACCTGCTTCTACACTTACTCCTCTCAGTTTACAAGCTTTTTGTGATGTTGATTGGGCATCAGACATTGATGATAGAAGGTCAAATTTAGGTGCCTATTTGTTTCTTGGTCCAAATCTCATCTCATGGTGGTCTAAGAAATAACCCTTAGTTGCTAGATCTACTGCAGAAGCAGAATACCGAAGCTTGGCAATTGTTGCATCTGAAGTCTTGTGGATTCAGTCTCTGCTTCCTGAGCTCAAATTACCTACATCCACCCCTGTTATCTTCTGTGACAATCAGAGTACAGTGGCTCTCAGTCACAATCCAGTTCTTCACTCAAGAACCAAACACATAGAGTTGGATCTTTTTTTTGTGAGAGAAAAGGTTCTCAATAGGTCACTGGTTGTAGCTTATGTTCCTGCTCAAGAACAGGTGGCTGACATCCTTACAAAGTCACTACCTAAGCTCCAATTTTCAGCTCTTTGAGACAAACTCAGAGTTCTGAGTTCCTCTCAGCTGCTCTGAGTTTGAGGGGGAGTATTAGAGTAAAGCTTCTCTGGTCTGTTTTTAGTTCTGTTTGTAAGTTGTAACGCCCATACTTCAACATAATTGAAAGCAAGACAATTTACATTAAAGTACAAGAATTACTAAAAATTTAAAACTTGTTTAACAATTACAAGTCTAAACTTTTGTCTTAGTCATAAATCTAAAATATCAGATTACAACTTTCCAAATTGTTCATGACTTGGAATTCTAAATACAAATAACGTTTCCAAGACTAAAAGATTGTAGATGAAACTACATCTTCAAAATAAAACCCTAGAATAAAGGAACTAGGCCTTTAGCTTTGCCTAATCGTCCTCTGGTATCTGCTTGTCTGAAAAATAACAAGGAAAAAGGGTGAGATAAAAATATCTCAGTGAGTCCTTCACGGACCCCTCACCAACACTAGCCACAATCAATAACAATATTCATTTACAAATTATTAGCAAATATGACAATTTCAATCACACAAGGATCTTTTGTAACAGCAGGGACATATCATTCTATAGCAGTGGTACAACCGCTTTGTATAAAAGACTTTGTAACAGTTGGGATGTGTCGCTATATCACAGTGGTACACCGCGCTCTGCACAAACTACTTTTTTGTAACACCTCAGCTTCCTTTGTGCTAAGCGTGATTACTTAACTCATAACTCTTGTATAACACCTCAACTTTCTTTGTGCTGAGCATTATTACTTAACTCATAACTCTTGTGTAACACCTCAGCTTCCTTTGTGCTGAGCTTGTTTACTTACACCCCAGCTTCATTTGTGCTGGGCATATTTACTTACAGGCATTTATTACCTTACTTATGCATATACATACTGTTATTTGCCTCTTAGATTTAGGGTAGGGACTACACCTTATTCCTAGTATCTAAACGAGGTCTTAACAAATATCATGAACCTACTTTAGGGCTTTCAAGTCTTGCACTTGGATCCCACGTAAGGAACCTTGACCTTGCCCCATTGAGAGTACAATCTCTCTAGGAAATCTAATCCATTTCTAAGGAATTCTCATGCCTGAGCTATGAGTTCCAGTCCAATAAGGTGAGTAGGGGAAGATATCTATCACAAACTATAGATTTAATCCCATGACTTCAATGAATCAATCAAAGATATGTTTACATGAGGTTTTCTAAGAGATTTCTATGATATCTCTTTAATCCCAAAAGTTTAAGAACATGAAAATTAAATATTCCTAGCCTTAAAAGCCTCTTAGAAGTGAAAAATCACAAAACTGCCTAAAATTCACTCAGCACAGAAAAATTCACTAAGCTAATTACGGCTGATTTCCTTCTTGGCAGAATTTCTTTGGAATTCACTCGAGCGAAGTGCATCGTATTGGCGAATTTGGTAGTGATTCAACAGAAAATTCTGATTTCCAACCCAATCTCGCCCTAAAACATCGTATCCCTTATTCCCAATCCATTTTCAATGTAATTAGGACCCAAAACCAAGCATCAAAACATGATAAATTGAAGAACAACTCATGCAAACATGAATAATACATACCAAAACCCATTCCCATTTTCATGACTCCCAAAGACCACAATTAGAAGACAAGAAATCATACACGATGAAGGGGAAAAGGAAACCCTAATGGGGGTCTTATGGTTGCCCACCACCTAAGGGAGAAGAACTCACCACAAACCTCCAAGACTTGGGTTGAAAAAGTGGAAAACTTAGATCTTCTCCACCTCCTTCCTCTTAGGGCTTCACCAATTTCTTTGAAAATACCCAAGATCCTACTCAAACTCTCCTCCTCTAAGTAAGAATTAGAATGGTCTCTCTAATTTCCTCCTTTTCCGTCTTGGATCTTTTCTTTTCTTCTCAGCAGAGAAAAAACGTGGGGGAGGAGAATGAGAGAGGTGTTGCTGGGTTGTGGCATCAATTGTCCCGTGGCGGAGGCCCAGGTGAGGTTAAGTCACAGTCGACACGTGACGCTTGGGCTGTTATGATTAAGTAGAAAAGGGTTGCGCCCTGACTAACAGCTATAGCTTTTGGCCTAGTGGTAAGCGCTCGATCCAACAATTGGTATCAGAGTCAAGGTCATGTGTTCGATTCCCAGCTGGAGCAATTACTGAGGGGGAGATTGTTACTAGGTTGTGGCATCAATTGTCCCGTGGTGGAGGCCAGTCACAGTCGATACGTGACACTTGGGCTGTTACGATTAAGTAGAAAGGATTGCGCCCTGACTAACAGCTATAGCTTTTGGCCTAGTGGTAAGCGCTCGATCCAACAAGAGGGTTGGTTGAGCAAGGGAAAGAAAAGGGGAAAAATTTAAGGTTTCTCACACTTTAGACTATTTTGTCCCCTTCTAGTATAGGTAAAATACCTAAATACCTTTCTTTTTTCTTAAAACTCTCACTTGCCATTACTATTTCCACACCCCGAATTCAATTCATGACACCCAATTTAATTACTCAACAATCAATTTAAAACATAATAAAGTCTAAATTAATGAAGCTAAATAATAAAATTAGGCGGGGTGTTACATAAGTGATGCTGAGTCAGCATCACAGTTATTAGTTTGTTAGTACGGCTGTCAAGTCAGTTTAGAAACTGTTATTAGTTTGTTAGTACGGCTGTCAAGTCAGTTTTAGAAACTGACCTAAGCTCTCTCTGTATAAATACCGGTATCTCTGTTCTCAGAGATAATGAAATTTATAAATGAAATTTCAGTTTTACATTTCTGAAGATTCTCTAAATTCTTATAATGCTTGAACTTTAAACGAATGCACTACAAGTGAAGATAAATGATAAAGAACAGAAAAGGAAAAGAAATGCGAAATCAAGTTAGACGAGCATAAACTGAATTTTATTGAATAAAAAGAATTGAATGGAAGACATATTGTGATCGCGTTAATCCATCAATTTGCTTAGTCTGAGATGTATAGGATTTCAGTGATCAAGTATCAAACCTTTATTACATATGAGATTCTGGTATTTATAGACAAAACCAGAATGAACTGCCTATCTATGTGACTAACACGTATATAGGCCTGTAGACAACAGTTACAATTGAGCCTAATTCTAAAACTTCGACGGCAACGTGTCTTGTCAAGCTTCATGAACTCGTTCACTAGGCCGAGACCCATTTTCGACATGCACCGTTACTCTTCAACTTCGACATAGCTCCGTTTTGTCGAAATTTTTGCCATGCCTGATAACTTAGCGAAATCACACTTCTCTTGAATATGTCATCAATGAGCTTTCTTCAAGCTTTGTCAATCTATTGCATTCTATAAAGAAACAAAATTATAAACTTGGCACACAACTGTAAGGAAGACGATGGTTTTATGAAAACAATCTATGATGACTTCATTGGCTACTAAACAATATGATGACTTCATTGGCTACTAAACAATCCATACCTAGAAAAAACATGCATGCCTTTTAAAGGTAATCAAATTAAATCAACATGAAAAAAGTTAATTCTGAATTAGAAGAGAAAAGTTTCGACATACAATACAAGGGAAGTAGCCAAATTTCCCTCTATGTGAGGAGACATGATCAAGACATCTGTTTAATTTCTAATTCCATTTTCTGCTTGTATTTTTTTGTTTTCAAATTAATTAATAAAATTATCAATTATTTTCAAATTTTCATACAAATTTTCGAAAAAAATATATTTTTATAATTAACACTGAAAATGAGACATATTTGTTAATATGTTTTTGCTAAAATATTTTTTTTTTGAAGATATCTTTGTTAATATGAAAAATAAGATATCTTTGTCAAGCTTCATGAACTCGTTCACTAGGTCGAGACCCATTTTCGACATGCACCGTTACTCTTCAACTTCGACATAGCTCCGTTTTGTCAAAATTTTCGCCATGCCTGATAACTTAGCGAAATCACACTTCTCTTGAATATGTCATCAATGAGCTTTCTTCAAGCTTTGTCAATCTATTGCATTCTGTAAAGAAACCAAATTATAAATTTGGCACACAACTGTAAGGTAGACGATGGTTTTATGAAAACAATCTATGATGACTTCATTGGCTACTAAACAATCCATACCTAGAA
This sequence comes from Calophaca sinica, assembly GCA_037113605.1. Lineage (NCBI taxonomy): Eukaryota > Viridiplantae > Streptophyta > Magnoliopsida > Fabales > Fabaceae > Calophaca > Calophaca sinica. Next base: position 48,330,988 of record CM073733.1, on the reverse strand, counting down.
AAAACATTCATGCCTTTTAAAGGTAATCAAATTAAATCAACATGAAAAAAGTTAATTCTGAATTAGAAGAGAAAAGTTTCGACATACAATACAAGGGAAGTAGCCAAATTTCCCTCTATGTGAGGAGACATGATCAAGACATTTGTTTAATTTCTAATTCCATTTTCTGCTTGTATTTTTTTGTTTTCAAATTAATTAATAAAAATATCAATTATTTTCAAATTTTCTTACAAATTTTCGAAAAAAAAATATATTTTTATAATTAACACTGAAAATGAGACATATTTGTTAATATGTTTTTGCTAAGATATTTTTTTTTTGAAGATATCTTTGTTAATATGAAAAATAAGATATATTTGGAAAAGTACTATTAAATTCCTTTGTTTGAACCAATGCTTTAAAACCGGACCGACCGGATGGTTCAACCAGTTGAACTGCAAATCGGCTAATTCGGCGAGTGGTTTAACCACATTTATACCACATTTTGGTCGAAGCGCCTTGAACCGGTTGAACAGCGGTTAAATCGCTTTAAACTAGGTTGCACCGTCGAAATATTTTTCTTATTTACTTTTCCCTTCAAATTTAATACTTATTTATTTATTTATTAGTCATTCAATTCGACCTTAATTGAACCGAATGAACCGATTGAACCATGATTTGGAGTTCTCGCCTAATAGATCCGGTCCCCTTTCTACTACTAAAACGTTATTTTTGGTAGCATTAGGACAAGCACCGAGAAGCAAAGGGCAAGGCCAAGAGTCATATCCTAACGTTCCCAAAGATTGGCCCCCATCTCCCTGTAGCATTGGATATGGCGAGCTCTTTAAAACCACCGCTTGGGTTGTGCTTCCTCAAACCGCCACCACTTTCCTCCGCTCCATTATCGTATGTTTCTCATTCTCCTCCCTCACTTTTCTCAATCGCATTTCGCTGTCTCTCCCTTACAATCCTCTTCCCGATTGCAGGTTCAAATTCCCAACGACTCGCCTTCTCAGTGTCCGCTGCGGTTACTCCTCTTTTGAAGTATGCTCTTGCCGTGTTACACCGTCACTTCTATTTAGTTTGACAAATAAAATAACCGTGTCAGCAATTTACAATAAAATTGTCCAATAAGTTCAAGAATCCGTTGATTTTGATTTTGCTTTCTTTCTTTTTTCTCTGCAATGCGTTTTTTAGTCACCTTCTTTGTTCCTTCATGTAGCTTCTATATACATTAATAGGGACGTTACAGTGGAAATTTAAGGAATGTATGTACTAAAAAAACTATTATCTTTTTGCTTAAGGTTAGAGATGTTAGCTATCAACCCCCGGGGAATCAGCTCCGGCTTCTGAATTCAGTTAGTTTTTCACTTCCGGAGAAAAGGTATTTTTGGGTGTCTTTATTTCATCAAATTAACTTCAGTATTAGTTTGGGACGTTTAGGTATTCATGATATAACTGATTCTAAGTTTGTATTTTCATACTAATTTGTATCCCAATTGTGTTTTTCTTTTTTTTACTTTGTTTGTATAATTTAAAAGAGGTAGAAGTAGAACTTCCTGTTAGGGGGAGTAAATGAATCTTAGGTCATCGTTTGGAGTTAATGAAATGTATGCAAATTCCTACCGTATCTCCGTGTTGTTCCTCTTGAAATCACTTGAGCTGTTTTTCTGTTGACACTATTTAATACATACATGCTGGCTGTTTTACTTTTTTTTTGTAAAAAGAAAAAGGGATTTTGTACATTTTTTGCAGCTCATTTCTGTCAATTGCCACAGTTTAGGTCTAATTTTCGGACAGAGTGGAAGCGGAAAAACAACTCTTCTGCAGGTCTTACATTTTTATTACCCTTACTTTAGGGAATCTGCCAATCTGGTATCTTGAACATTCATGTTGTTTTCCAATTTGGATACTTATCATCTCTCCTCCACCAATGGCCTCCCTTCTCTCCATTTAGCTTCTTGCTGGAATAAGCAAACCAACATCTGGATCTATTTACACCCAAAAATATGGGGATGATGGAAATCCTTGTCAATCTCCAGAGCCCCTGGTGCCGGAAAGGGTTGGTATTGTCTTCCAGTTTCCGGAGAGGTACAAATATAAACTAATTGAACATAGTAAGAGATATATATATATGAACTATTTTGTAAATCTTCAGCTATATATATGAACTATATTGTTTCAGATTCACTGTTGGAACCCCTACAAATTTAATATGGTTCAACCAAGAATAGACATAGAAAAGATCACAAGGAAGCAACATTACAGGCTTACCATCTTCTATAATATATAGTTTTGTTAATGCTGAAAAATGTAATATATCATTGTCTGACATGACATATAAGTAAGAGTGTTAAACACATCTTTGTTTCAGACACTTGTCCAACTGACAACACAATACCTCTGTAGGATTAGAGATAAGCTTTTCATCTGTCATTAGTTTCTGTGTTTTAGTTGAAACCTTTTGAACTTTGAAGGATAATTCTGTTGATCTTGTTATCAATGTATTCATGGAAATTTACACTAAATACTTTTTATGCGTTTCATGATACTAAATCAATTATTTTTTGATCCTTTATTCAGAGTGGTATATTGTTAAATTGTCTAGCTGCTCCATTAGCCATTTGTAAATCTTTTCTGATCAATTTTCATTTTTATTGGATTTTTATTTCTAAACTTCTACACATATTGGTGTTGCAACCTAGGTATTTTGTTGCTGATAGTGTACTTGATGAAGTCACTTTTGGGTGGCCTAGGCAAAAGGGTAACCATCAATTAAGGGAGAGTCTTGCTCTAGGGCTTCAGAGGGCAATTAACTGGGTACTAATGCCTTTGATATCACAGAGTGTCTTATTAGATTATATATATATTATTTGCAAAGTCATTTGTATGTTTATTTTTAATCATTATATTATTTTAGTACTTTCTTTGCTGTTAATTTGTTCTTATGTTTCATATGCAATGCTCTTTCTTTTAATTACTATAGGTTGGATTAAGTGGGATATCATTGGATCAGAATCCTCACTCCCTCAGTGGTGGTTATAAACGTCGTCTTGCCTTGGCAATACAATTAGTAAGTTTTTCCTTTTTCTTAAAGAAAATTAGAAACAAAATACAGACATGCCTGCTTGATTTTGCTTCATGGCTTCACCTGACTGGCTTCTGGATAGATGCTTTAGCTGTCAGTCAACCCAGCATCAATTGGATTAATGGTTTTTGTAATGCATTTTTTCAGGTGCAAATCCCTGATCTATTGATATTGGATGAGCCTCTTGCTGGACTTGGTATGAAACTGCAACCTGTGGCTTTTTTTTTTTTTTTTTTTTCCTTTTCCTTCTTTGCTGTGATTTATATTTTATTGCACTTAACCTTTTGATTTCTTCCCATTAAAAAGTTTTCAATTAAGTCTGACTAAAATCAAGCTTTTGCTAAATTTTGTTCCAAATTCTTTTGTAGTGTAATTGTTAAAAGGAATCTTATATTTTTGTGAGTCTTATTATCTTAGTTGTGTTATTGGGACGGGCCGGTACTGATTGTACTACACTATTACTGGGCCTAGAATATTTTTATAAATAGTTGACAAGTAAGTTAGTGTTTTGTATCACATCTTATCACATTAATATTTTTCATTTTCCCTCTTTTCCGTCAAATCTCAATAATAACAATAATAAATGAAGGCTGGTATTTCGTCAGGAAAATTTCAAAGGGTTTGGAATCCCCTGCTTCTCTGTCATTTTGTTCTAACTATTGTGTTCAGTCACCTATTCCTTCGCCACATATTGGGTTGTTGTATGAAAAGTGTTTCTGCTTAGGCTTATCAATAGCATAGTTATCCTTCCCCATATATTTGATAACTATGTTTCAACTATGGTTTTCCTTGAGGACTGGGACTTGTTTATTCTTTTGCTTGTACCTTTTAAATTTTAACAAAGGAGGTCTAAGACACAGTGTGAGGGATGGTTACATTAGATTAGAGGTAAAGTGGAATCAGCGGAATTGATAAAGAGATCAAGTAATTCCAAGGGGGACTCGATGCTACTTAAGCTAAGGCTTAGGAGAATGTTTATAGTTATTTTAATTTGAAGGATGTGAATCTTAGTTTCTTCAAGAAATATCTTTTTTTAAATGAACTACAGTGTATTCATTTAAAGCTGTATCTTATAATTTCCTTCTGGTCAGATTGGAAAGCACGTGTGGATATTGTTAAGCTTTTAAAGCATCTGAAAAAAGAATTGACCGTGCTAGTTGTCAGCCACGACTTGAGGTTGTTTCAGTTTACTCTATTAATTTAGATCATGCTAACTTTTTAATCGTAATTATTGTTCATTTCTTATTATACTATACTGATTTACGAGTTTGTCTTCTGCTTTAATTTCTTATTTGTCCATATCAATTAGAAACTCTAACTTCAAAAGTTACAAGGACACTGGATCAATGTGAGCTTAATAGTGATTTTGATATATCGGTGGATAAATGTTGGATCCGATGGCTAGATCGAGAGGGGGGGGGGGTTGAATTGAGTATGCAAGATTTCCAAAAAAAAAAACTTTTCTCCCCTTTTTAATGAATAGGAACTAATTAGAAGATTTTCTTTGAAACTCTATGCTCATTTTGAATCATATGAATATACAAAATTTAAAACAATGATTCTTTATCAATCTAAACAATGGTTTAATTAAGATAATAGAGATAAAAATCATACAAAACAGAACCTTGATGATTAATATGTGCAAAAGATGAATGAACAATTATCAAGAACAATATCAATATCAATTTTGCACAAATGAAACATGATAACTTGGAATGTGAAGAGAGATAGGGATAGAAAAAATCACACAACAAATTTATAGTGGTTCGATCACCACCAATGTGATCTACATTCAGTCCTCAAGCCATGCAAGAAATTTTCATTATCACAAAAATGTTTGTACAATCCTAGGGATACCTCACCCTAATACAAACCCAATTTGGGATACCCCACTCAAATCACAAACCAGGAAGGATATCTCACCCTCTTAAACCACTTAGGATACTTTACCCAAGATTTTAACACTATGGGATACCTCATCCACAAATAAATACAACGAAACAAAGTTTAGAAAATACCAAACTCATGCACTCTAAAAAGAAAAATATACAACAATGAAGCTCTAAGAATATCTTCAATTGATGGTAGACACAATTGGCTCGATGAGATAGCATTTAGCAGCATAAAACATGTTTTCAAAGTGTTTTTCGTGTAAAATCAATGGAAGGTGCTGCCTTTATATAGCGATAATTTAGGGTTAAGTTTGCAAAAGTTAGTTATGATTTTTTGGCTAAGTAATTGATTACTTTTCCTCCGACGATAAAAAAAAGTACATATCGAACCATAATATGTTTTCAGAGTGATAAAGTAATCAATTACTTTTCAGAGTAATCAATTACTTCCACATTTGAAGATCAAAGCATTTGGAAAACACCCACATGATTTCTATATCACTTATTAAAAACCTTTCCAAACATATTTTTCAATTTCAAAAAACATTCTTTTCATTGAGTCAACCTATTAATCAATAATCAACCGATTTCGGTGTGGCTAGATGAGAAAAACTTCCTTGTGTGGAGACAACAGGTCGAAGTTGTGATCAAAGGACATAGGCTTCATCTATTCGTTGTTAATCCAAAAATCCTTAGAAACTTCTCACAGAGGATGATAGCAAAGCATACAAGGTGGATGAAGAGTACTTGAAGTGGAAGAAACACGATGAAATTCTCTTGTCATGGTTGCTCTCTTCATTTTCAGAGTCACTCTCGGTCAGCATGGTTGACTATGTGCACTTATGGCAACACTGGGAAGCAATCCATACGTTATTCAACAAGATGACAAGAGCAAGGTTAGGGGATTGAGTATAAAACTTAGAAGTATGAAGAAAAGCACAAAATCTATACATGAGTACCTTCAATGTATTGAATCAATTTCTGATGCACCCTGGTCAATTGGATCTCCAATCACACCTCAAGAACATTTAATTGTGATACTCGAAGGCTTGTCGGAGGAGTACAATCCAGTTGTTCCCTCTATCAATAATGGACTAGCTTCTTCTACCAAAAAAAATAATAGACTAGATGCATACACCATTGATGAAGTTGAATCTCTTATAATAGATTGGGAGGTCTAGTACCAACTTGAAAGGAGAAAAACTGAATTTTAATTATCTAAATTAATTTTTGTGTACAACAATTTTACAATATTTAGACTAGGCTAAATAATTCCTTTGCTTAAATAAAACTTAATTTTTGGTAACTATTTATCTACCGTAGAAACAGAATTATTAGGAGATATGAAAATATCTTATAATATTTTGATATTATGTTAGAGTATCTTAGATTATCTCATAAGATTCGTTTCTTATCTTAAGAGTATTTAAGATTCGTTTCTTATCTTAAGAGTATTTTAGACTATTTCTTAAGATTAGTTTCCATTTTTCTTTGTTATAATCATGATTTGTTTGACTATTTAATTTAGATTTGGAGTCTTGTATTAGTATAAATAAGGTTTTAGTATTTAGTCTTTTTATATTAAATCATAATCATTAATCATGTCAAACCATATTTATAATTCAGAGTCTTATTTTTTTTTTCCCCTCTCCCCTCTATCTAAAACCCTATAACTTCAACATGGCGTCAGAGTCGCACCATCCTTTGTGACTTGTCCCATCACTATTTTGCTGCCAAGTTCCCTAATGCTTGGGGCTCTACTATTTTGTCTTGTCACTATTCCACTGCCAAGTTCATAATTTTTGGGACTCTACTATAATAATTATATTCAGAATCCTTTTCAAACTATTACTGTCACTTTCCAGTCATCAAGTTTTTGTCTAGTCGGAACATGAGGTCCATGCGCCAGCTTCACGTTGTCTGTTTGGTGTGCCGCTAGTCAAGTTTGGTTTGTTGGCCCTTCCTGGTTATGTTGAGACCACTTTAGCTTCTAGGTCTCTCATTTGAGTTTGATTTCCCCACCATTTGTAGCTTACTCGACATCCACTCATGATCTCCGCAGATGTATCCTTATTTCTCCGATTTGACCTATGGTTGGATGTGTTTTTTTCCCTCCAAAACAGTGGTTTTATCTTAGTTGCAGTTTGACATTTGTTTTGTCTCTAATGCGGTTTGGCACTTGCTTTGACTCGGTTGCATTTTGGCATCAGTTTGTCAGTTGTGATTTGGCAGAACTTATTGTCTCAGTTGCAGTTTGGCACCGTTTTCTGTCCTAATTGTGGTTTGGCCTCAGCTTTTGTGCTAGTTGCGCCTTGGTTATGACTTATGTTCTAGAAGTGATACAGCCCTGTCGATTTTCAATATCAAATTATATTATTTGGTTATTTAGAAAGGGGAATAGGAAAACGAAAGAAAGGGGTTGAATTGTGTTATCAAAAACTTTTCACAAACACCGTTGAGAAGGAAGATCAGACGCACACTATAAAACTGAGTGTATAAGGATAAAAGGACCAAACACAAAATAGGTTTGCGTCTTGCAGCTCAAAACTCTTTTCACTAACTGTTTTTATGTTAAAACTTATTCAAACCCTAGTTAGTAAAAAATATTATACTAAAGAGATAAGGGCAGAGAAGATAACTCAAGTATTTATCCTGGTTCACTCTCAACATAACATTTACGTCTACTCCCTTCATTTGAAGGATTTTCTCCACTAACCAATTCTTGGTTACAACCACACGTATCTTCTAGCCCACACTAGCTATACATGCAAAACAGTTTAAGGCAACACTACAACTCAATGTTCCTTAAATAAGCCTCCACTTGTCTTATCAATCGTCTAGGTTCCAACATATTTCTTATTTTTCTTTGACAAAGGGTATATTTATAACAGGCTTAAGCTTAGTAACTTACTAAGGATTTGAAATCTTGTATTAGTATAAATAAGGGTTAGCATGTAGTTTTTTTTTTTTTTTTTTTTTTTTTGGGTCAAATCATAATCATTACTATGTCCATGGTTGTGAAACGCGCGATCCAACTCATGAGATCGTATGATACCACGCGTTTTTCCACGGCTGGTGAGGTGGAGCGGCACCGGAATCGCAAAAGTAGGCGGCGCGGCGGAATCGACGAGGAAGATTGGAAACTCGCCGGATCGTCGCTCTGCGCCGCGGCGAGATTTAGGTTTCGTTTCGCAAAAAGACCCGTTTCGCGAAAACGACCCGCGTTTGAAGACCGACCCGGCTACACATCTGTTTCTCAGCGGCTGCGCATTTGTTTTGTTTGTACAGTAAAAAATAAAACCCTAGTCTTTTGGGTCAGTTTTTTTGTCGAGTCCATGGTTTTAATTGCTTTGGGCTTCAATTTGGGCTTCGTTTTAAATAATAACTATTGAACATAGAATACATTTAACATTGATAATAAAATAAATATAAAATAATAACTATAAAAATATAAAAATAATTATCTAAATTCTTAGTTGAATTAAATTTATAATTTTACACAACTAATTAATTATATTATCATATTTGTATACTATTAATTAATTATATTATCATATTTTTATATTAAAATATGTTTTAATATTTTTGGTAGGATCTTACGATCCGTGTTACGATCTCACGATTTACGATCTTTCTTCCCCTTAGCGATCCTAGGTGGGATCTCGAGTTTCACAACCATGACTACGTCTAGTCCCTTCATCTGAAGGATTTTCTCCACTAACCAATTCTTCGTTACAACCACACGTATCTTCTAGCCCACACTAGCTATACATGCAAAACAGTTTAAGGCAACACTACAACTCAGTGTTCCTTAAATAAGCCTCCACTTGTCTTATCAATCATTTAGGTTCCAACATATTTTTTATTTTTCTTTGACAAAGGGTGTATTTATAACAGGCTTAAGCTTAGTAACTTACTTAGGATTTGAATCTTGTATTAGTATAAATAAAGGGTTAGCATGTATTTTATTTTATTTTATTTTATTTTTTGTTGTCAAATCATAATCATTAATCATATCAAACCATATTCATAATTCGAATTCTTTACTCTCTCTCTTCCCTCTTTGTCTAAAACCTAGTACCTCAATAAGAATAATTTGCAATTACTCACGATACCTGCAAATTCAGTATGGGACTTTTACACCAAAAATCAATCTCAATAGAGTGTTCATTACTTAAATCCAATTTAACTGAAGTATTACCAGTGGTTGCATTGCACTTGTTCGTGGAAGAGAGATTTTGTAGCTAGGACTTAGAATTCCTTACATTTTTCGTTTTGAATTCAATTGGATCTATATTTAGATTATTTTCCCTATATTCACATCTTATTCAACTTTCATTTCTATAAAACAATGCAAATGAAAGAACCAGTTTGTGTGGTCTGCATATTCAGTAGTAAACATAAAAATGCTTTTGTGCTTATCAAGTAAAATTGGTTGGACTTCGCAGATTTCATGTTAAAAAAAAAAAAAAGCAAACTTACAATTTGCTTGATCGCTGATAGATTGTGATTTAATCTAACTTTATTTATCTTAGTTAATAATATCATTAGTTGATTGCATTTCTATTTGTTAAATTAATGAAATGCTTAAGAGAGAATTCTAAATAAATAAGCAGTAGTAGTTAAACGTGTTGTATATCTCTACTGGCTGAAGAAACATGGTAGTTGGAATTGCATGAATTGTGAATCGATGCAAGTCCTCACCAAACAGATTGCTTGGAGTTTTCTTTTGTCGTTTGAATTGCATACAATTTGAGGCAGGGATAGCCGATTATTGATAGAATGTTTTGTGGTATGCAAAGACAGCAGCTATAAACAAGCTCAGATGCTCCACCACATGCTGCCTATATGTACAGACTCAATGGACATGTCTTCCGGTTTTGGGGATGCGCAGCTTCTTTGGCGACTAAGCTTCAGATGGTAAGATGGTCTTGCATGGGGAGTGAGAGTGGTGGGTTTGGTGGAGGTGAAACACCCATTAGATCTGCAGATCTAAGACAGCCACAGAGGAGTGGGAAAGAAAATGCGTGGCAGGATAGATTGGTTTTTTCTCTTGCTAGGTCTAGATACAATGCTGAGGGAATGATCACAGAGAAAGCCCACTAATTAATGTACATAGGAAAAGGAACTAACTCTCCGTTTGGTTTCCAAACGAAAATAAGAGGATAGAAAGTAAAAAAAGAAAAGAAAAAGAGTAGAAAGTGAGATGATTTTTTAGCTGCTTAGTAGAAGAGAAAATAGAATGAAAGAATGTTAAAACTTTTCTCTTGTTTGATTGTGCACAAAAGCAGACAAAAGAAAACATATAACTATGAAATGACAAAAATATCCCTAAACAAAAAATGAGATGTGATAAAAAAGATGAGGGTAATATTGGAAGAGAGATAAAGAATTTGTCTTCTAGTGACCTTTCTCTCCAATTTGGGAAGAAAAAGTTTTTGTGGGACCCACGCTTATTTTTATTTTTATTTTTATCCCCCTCCATTTTCACTCCAGTTCCAAACTGTGGAACATCCCTTGGAAAGTATGTTTCCTTTCTTCTACTTATCTTTCCTCCCCTTCTCAGCAGTATCAAACATACGCTAAGGAACAACTCCATTTCTATACATATTTTTACGGTTTTTATGTGAAAAAGAATCATGAATCTTGTGAAGCATGATTTAAACTTAATGCACAATAGAAGCATTATGCCGTCATGTAATCCTTGTAGCCGACTCCACCTAGTGGAAAATGACTTGGTTGCTTTTGTTGGAATCTTATGATTCATGATTCAGACAATGGGCCTTCCTATTAGCAATTTCACTATTTGACAACCAAAGTAAGAAGACTATAACTATTTAGTTGATATGAACTCAATACAGTTAAGGGGTTTTTTGTGGAACTATAGATTTTCTATAATATACTCCATGTGTTGTTGCTAGGAGACCCTGAGGTTAATCCTTATACATCGTTTCTAACTTTGAAGCAAATATTTTATTCCATTACTGAATTCCTCTGTTAATTCTAAATTCCTGTTCTCTTTTCATATCCCATTGTACTTTGTGAATTGCTATTTTTACTTATGGAGCTTCATGGAGTGATAAGGTGGTTTGGGGGGAGAGACATAGGGGTTGGAGTGATAAGGAGGTCATATGTTCAACTCCTCCTACTAACATAACATACTAATAACTAATATTTGCTGTTAAAAAAAAAAACTCATGGAGCTTCCTATGTGCATTTCAGAGAATTTGCAAGTCTAGTTGATCGATCATGGAGGATGGAAATGGGTGGCAACCTTAGACCGGAGTTTCTACCATTATAATTTATGTTTGTTGCCTTGATAATCAACATGGGATGCTATGAGGTATGGACCTTAATCTTCAAGTGCTTGATTTTTTTTTTTCTACTGCACCTTGGATAATAAACAAGAATTTTCTTAAAAGAAAAGGAAAGTAACTCTACTTTAGCGATTGTTTAGAGGTTTAATGTATTCTTTAGCATAGGCTTTTAGGAAATTTGGTCCTTGTAATGGTCTCGAGGCTTCTTTGACCAAGTGGTCAGGAGTTCTGTCCTTGCCACTCACATTCTTATAACTAAATTACAATTTCAGAATATGCTTATGGTGGGCCTATGCTTTGCCCACATTTCAAGCCAAAGACTTTTATATTGGGTAATTTTGGAGAAGTTATATAATGCACATGTAAGAATTTTTATTTTATGGCAGGAAGTATTAGAAAATCTGAGAAATATCTGATAATATCTTTTTTTTTTATCTTAAACTATTTTAGACTTTAGAGTATTCTAGATGATCTGTTAGGATTTTATATTTTATGATTTGTTTTTTATTTAATTAGGATCTTTGTAATTATTAGGCATATCATATTATGTAAATAGGAATAGAATCTCCTATATTTATTTGTATTTATTGCATTCAGCCTATATAAGATGGACTCTGTTGTGTAGTCAAGACACAGGGTATCAACATGGTATGAGAAGGAATATGAGAGAAGCAAAAGATCACAATTCTAAATTAGTTGGAACAGGGTAACTAAGGAAACTAACTAACTATTGTTAGTTAAGATACCTGCAGGGGTAGGTTAAAAAGGGAGACAGGGAAGTGAGGGAGGGTATTGGATTGTATTCTGTGTGTGTGGAAGAGGCCTGGATCTCTCAAATATCCAGGTATTTATTCTGTTCATTGTATTCTTTGCCCTGAACCTGTTCTGTCACCACATTGGTACAATATTTGGGAAGTAGGGTTCCTCAATAAAAATTCAGTTCAATTGTTCTTTCTGATCCAGTTCTTATCACTTTGTGTAAGTGCAATCTCTAGGTTTAATATCTGACTACATTTTCCATTTTAACCAGTCATTGCCTGTACAATCTCGTCATTTGGTCTATCACGGGGTCACTTGCATGGCCTTTTAAAATCTAGTGAGGAGAGATAAAATCTAGTGAGGAGAGAGTTTGCTCATTACCCGAAAACAAATCATGGAAATTCATTCTGATGGTTTATGACGCATGTATTTTGTTGTGAGCTATTTGTTCTCATTCATCTGTCTTTTATTCTTCTATGATACATTTAAAAGTCACATATCGATACGTTCACGTCTCAAGTTTGACTGCAGAGTACCAATATTCACCTCCCATGTGATGCGAGAATGATTCTTAAGAATTCATATGAAACTAGTAAAAGTAACCAAAACATGTCTACTTATTTGGAAATTTTCATGAAACTCACAGCTTTAAGGAATGCATTATCACACTCAAAAGTACGTGCATAACACCATCATAGTATGAAATACTACTCTTGAGAAGTCTCTCTTATAGAGGCTCAATTTATTACCACTTTCATACAGCATAAGTTGTTACAGCTCCAGCACCAAATCTACAATGCCAACAGTTATAAATGGGTCAAAATACATAAATATATTCCAATTACAAAGCAATCATGAATATATTATGATGCTTCATGATATATTAGCTTGTATTGAACTTTAAAAACCTGCTGAGGATTTAGTTTGAGATTTGTCTTATGTTACATCTTAAATGACACTTAACGTTTGTTCAAGTTATGTTTTAATGAAAATATATTCTACTAGACACATTGATAAGGTTTTTGAGTATATACAATATCTTGTAAGGTCAATACTAAGGCAGTAATTCCTTGTACGTATCAAGTACATGATGTTCTAACGAACTTGTGTTTATGTTAAATAAATAATTTTAGCGCGATAGGAACTGGTATTAGTGCTGAAAATATGAAAACTTCTTTACATGAGACAAAAATGCTACTCAGTGAACTCATACTGAGTAGAAGTATTGCTGAAAAATGCAGCAATACAGAACCAGAGCAGACAAACTCTGCCCTCCATGGCTTAAGCCTAGATCACTCTGAAACTCTATTATGCCTCCCCATTATATACCATCCCAGAAACAACTCATCCGTCTCATATGAAACCCAGATACTTCTAAATTACTAAAGTATTAGTATCATACCTATATCCAATACAATATGTGTATGTTAGGATCCCAAATGAGAGTGTCGGCCCAAGTGGGCTTAACATATCAGCTACCCAATATTATGTTGACATGGCAGAGTGAGAGGGATCATGTGTTTGATGTGTGTGATGGTATTTGTTATATAGGGACTGAGTAGAGAGAGAAAGGGGTATCAGTTATTTTGTTTGTTGTTTGGCAGAGGCATTGTTGCACTCTGAAGGAGCTCAGCTCTTGGCAGGGGATTTATCAAATTCCCTAAGTTTTCATTCTCAATTCAGTAAATAATACATTCTTCATTCCCATTTCTGTTTAATTAATTTTCTGTATTTGTGGTTTGTCCATTGGTTCCTATCAAACTGGTCCGACCTGCCGGATTCGTCTAGGAGAAGATTGTTTGGAGAGGGATCAGCGAGGTAAGGAAATGGAGGCAAGGATAGCAGCTCTTGAGAGTGGGGTAAGGAGCATCAAAGTGGGAGTAGCAAATCTGCAGCTCCAGCTAAAAGGAAACCGCGAGAAATTGATGGCGATTTTAACAGCAAGCTTGGGCCAGAAACGAGAAGATGGCGAGAAGATTTTGGAGAATGCCGAGCGACGAAAAGCCACACCAGAAGAAACTAACAAAAAATCAGAGAATCGTTCATCTGGGGACAACCCAAATGGTAGTGGGTTTGAGGATTGAGGTGACGAAATCTACTCTAGGGAAAGAAAGAACCAGTGGGATGCTTCACAGGAAATTTCTCAACAAAGACAGTTGCCAAAGGAGACGCAAGAACAACCAAAGCTAGGGGAGAATATACTGGTCGCCGTTGGAGAGAGGAGACGAAGCAAGAGGGAGATCCGAGGAATACAGAGTTCGACCGCCCCTACACCTCCGCCGGAACCGTCAAATGCCAGTCTGCTCGCAGTGACCTTTCCACGGCCAGTATCGCCACCCAAGCCACTGGATCTGGTCGTTCCTAACCCGCAAATGGCTGATGTAGTGTTGTCGTCATGGGAACCGGCGGAGCCATGGGAGGCGCCAAACAGAGCTCCACTCGCGACTGTTCCGTCGCAACCAGAACCACTGGACTTAGCTCCACTCGCGACGGTTCCGTCGGAACTGTGGGAGTCGCCGAACGGAGGACCTCTTACGGTGGTCCCGCCATAACCAGAGCCACCAGATGTGGAATTGCTTGCAACAGGCATAAGGGCGTCGCTCACAGAGGATCTCGAGGGTTTAGCTGCGTTGAAGAAAGAGAGAAGGGTAACCTATGAAGGATTGGGTCAAGTTATACCCAATGGGCCTGATCCAGTGTGGCGGTAGCGATTGGGCCTCAGAAGTTATGGCAAGTAAACTTAGCATGCGGTAAGTTGGGCCTGACCCAAGACATACCCGATGGTTCACAAAATGAAATTAGGGGAACCGCTACTACGTCAACTGCGCCCTTAACTAAAAATATTAGCTTCTTTAATTCTGTTTCATCAACTACTGGCCATGTCTCTCAAGCAAGAGAGGTTGATTTCACTAGAGATGAACTGCAAAATATTGAGATTCTTATATTACTGGTTAGGTACTCTATTAGTTCATACATATCTATTAAGATGTTCAAGACAGGAAGGTCCAGTTCTCCTAAGCTTTTGGAGCTACAGTTCCCTCAACTGCCTAGAATTGCTCTTTTTAGAGTTGCCTTGGGAAATGTAAAGGATAAGCTTGAGAGAAGTCATAAATGGCTAGAACTTCTTCTTGAAGATTTTACACGTGATTATGATCATTTGGATTATTATGAAACTGATGTTCAGCTTTTGGAACCTCTGCTCCTCTTTTATGAATCTCTGCAACTGTGTGGATCTGGGTTGCCAGCTGATAGTCGTTTTGTTGGTCTGATTTATAGAGTTACGCCTTTCGGAATGGTGCTAATGAAGCTTGATTGGCGCCAAGAATCTGGAGAGCATGCTGAAATACTTGATGCAATTACAAGGTATTTGGGTATAGGTACTTACAGTGAATGGGAGGAACAACAGCCTTGGAACATGTTTTAGAAAGTTATCTTATTCACGAAGGTCTTTCTCTATTCAGTGTTTTATGCATTTATGAGGATATCAAAGTGGAAGAAAGTAACAGCAAGTTGACACCCACGTGCATTAAGAATCTAACTTCGCGGATGGTTCAATTACTTGAAGCTGGCTTGGCCAGTTACCGACAGTGGGATCCTGGAAAAAGGGACTTGGTTTTCGGTGACTATTGCACAAGGAGAATTTTTGGTGGATGTTGTGATGGGGCACTAAAGAATTTTAAAATTGTGGGGTTTGTGTTACAGTGGCGGTTTGCCGTTGACCTCGTTACTATTTTCTATGTTGTTGCTGTAGCTTCTATTTTGCTGCTAATGTCTGGGTTCTCTAGTGACCTAGAAGCTCTTAATACCACAACCACACAACTAGACGGGGAGGTTATAACCACTATAAGGATGGTTGCTGCCTTAAATTCCGGAAAGAAAATGCATGGCCTTTTCACCTCCAACTTTAAAACTCCACTACGGTTCTGTTTTTGGAAAGGACAAAGTTTTGGAAATAAATATGGCATGGTTCAGCTTGCACTCTATATTTCCTATGCACTTGGTCTTTGGCGTGCTTGTTGGCTTGTGAAGCATGGAAATTCTGATTTCGCTAAGACAATCCAAGTTTTTATGGTCCTTATGATCTCTACTCAAATCATAGCTTGGAAAAATGAATTTGTTCTCAAAGGTCAGCTTTCCTTATTTCAGTGGAAAGGAAGGTTGTGGAAGAAGCTACATGGGAGGAAGAGTTCAATAATAAGAGCCAATTTTGCAAGCTCAGACTTGAGGACAAGTCTGTTTTTCAAGAGGGCGGCAATGTTAGGATCCCAAATGAGAGTGTGGGCCCAAGTGGGCTTAGCATATCAGCTACCCGATATTATGTTGACGTGGCAGAGTGAGAGGGATCATGTGTTTGATGTGTGTGATGGTTTCTGTTATATAGGGACTGAGTAGAGAGAGAAAGGGGTATCGGTTGTTTTGTTTGTTGTTTGGCAGAGGCATTGTTGCACTCTGGAGGAGCTCAGCTCTTGGCAGGGGATTTATCAAATTCCCTGAGTTTTCATTCTCAATTCAGTAAATAATACATTCTCCATTCCCATTTCTGTTTAGTTAATTTTCTGTATTTGTGGTTTGTCCACTGGTTCCTATCAGTGTACAATACTCCTGGACGTGTTTTCAAAGAGGAGTATTCTCCTTTTTATTATCTTTTTAAAGAAAATATTGACTGATATGTTTGGCGTAGGCTTCAATACATTTATGATACAACTTTGAAAACTTGCCTTAAAGCTTTTGTACAGCCATGTGTTTTGTTGGAAATAATCCCGCATTTAATGTACCACTTTCCAAGTACATTTAATGTTCCACTTTCCAAGTAGTTTAGATTCATTGTTCAACAAATAGAATAGGTTCAATGCATCTTAGGGAATAGAGATTTCTTTATTACTTATCTTGTAAGTTGTATTTCACAATTATTAGCCTTGTAAATTTTTGTGTATAAATTAAGAATTCTGCTGAGTGCTATCTTACTCAAGCACATTCAGAAATTTTGCCTTCCTATTTTCACATGGTATCAAAGCTCCTGATCTAGGGGACTCTACTTCCGCAAACAACTCTTAAAAAAATCTGATTGGGCATTTTCTGCTGTCAGTTTCCTCAAATCTTGACTGGGCACTACATGCTGTCAAGTTTTTTATTTTTTATTTTTTTTTCTGTTGACCGCCACTGATCGTCGTTGACCAGCGTTGACTGACTTTGGCCAGTGTTGACCACCACTGTTCAAGCTTCATTTGGATCGCTAGACTTTGCTAAACGTTGTTTGAAGGATGGGAAAACAATCAGGCACTTGTACTTCAGTGTATTCAGGTATGTTTCCACTGTTGTTCGGATTTAACGTCTCAAAAACCCCTTCTATCCTCTACTGGATTTTAGATTCCGGTGCCACAGACCATATGACACCTTGTTCTAAATACTTCTCCACCTATTCCCCTAGTCCCAACAATAAGAAAATAGCTATCGCATATGGTACACTTGTAACTGTGGCTGGCATTGGAGATATTCAAATAAATCCTTCCATAACCTTAAAAAATGTCCTTCATGTCCCAAAGCTGTCCACCAACCTTGCCTCTATACAAAAACTAACAAAGGATTTATCCTGTAGCGTGAATTTTCACAGTGATAGTTGTGAATTTCTGGACAAGGATTCGGGGAGGACGATTGGACGTGGGAGAGAAGGGAATGTCCTTTATTATCTTGAAGAACCAAATTTGTCCACTACACCTAAATACCATTTGTCTCATTCATTCATGTCAGAGTCCATACTCTCTCGTAAAGAAAAAATTCTGCTTTTCCATCGTCGGTTAGGACATCCTTCTTTTGGAGTCGTCAAACTTATGTTTCCATCTTTGTTTTCTGGGATTAATATTGAGAGTTTTCATTGTGATGTGTGTGAAATTGCAAAACATAAGAGGGTACCTTTTCCATTAAGTGATAAGAGAAGTACCTTTCCCTTCTACCTTGTTCATACGGATGTTTGGGGTCCTTCTCCTATTCCTACTATGTCTAGGGCTCAATGGTTTGTGACATTTATTGATGATTGTACCCAAGTCACTTAGACTTTCCTTCTTAAATACAAGTCTGAAGTCAGTATTGTTTTTCCAAAGTTCTTCTCAATGATTAAAAATCAATTTGGTGTGAGCATAAAGAGGCTTAGGTCAGATAATGGCAAGGAGTATTTCAATCTAGTCATTACCCCATTCTGCGAAAAAGAAGGAATAATTCATGAGTCTTCTTGTGTCAAAACACCACAACAAAATGGGATTGCAGAAAGGAAAAATAAACATCTTTTAGACCAAACCCGAGCACTATTATTCCAAAATAATGTTCCAAAATTTTTTTGGGGAGAGGCTGTGCTTACTGCAACATATCTTATTAATCATTTACCCTCTAGAGTCTTGGGGTTCAAGAGCCCTATGGACGTTCTCTCCTCTTTCTATCCCAACTTGTCCACCACTATTGGACTTAAACCAAGGGTCTTTGGGTGTGTCTCATTTGTCCATGTCCATAGTCAAGATAGGAGAAAACTTGATCCTAGAGCCCTAAAATGTGTTTTTGTTGGGTACTCCTACACTCAAAAGGGGTATAAGTGTTATCACCCTCCTTCCAGAAATTTTTTTGTCTCTCAAGATGTTACCTTTCATGAAGGACAAGCTTATTTCACCCAACCTTATCTTCAGGGGGAGAATTCAAGGGAAGATAAGGAAAGTCATCTTGAAACTCTTACCCTTCCTATCCTTGAGTCCAATATACCCGAGCCCCAGTCAAAGCAGCCATTAGTTCCATCCCCATCACCTGAAACCGAATCTGAACCTGAACCCGAATCCGAACATGAAGTTGATATCAGATTTGGAAAAAATTTGGTGTATCAGAAAAGGCCAAAGGTCACTCCTGAATCGACACACGTTCAAGAGTCCAATCCAACTCCTTCACTTCAGGTAATGATTTTGATTTTTCAGCATTACGGGATATATGTCCGACCTCTCAAAATGAAGCGAAACCCATCTTCCAACTTCTCAAAATGAAACAGAAACCAAACGGTGAAGATGACCTTGACCTCCCAATTGCCATCAGAAAAGGAACCAGAAAGTGTACCAAACAACCACTATACCCTCTCTCAAACTACCTCTCATTTGAAAAATTCTCACCAACCCACAAAACTTTTCTTGTAAACCTGAACACCACCTCCATTCCCAATAATGTTTTTGAGGCATTGTCTGATAAAAGGTGGAAACAGGCCATGGATATAGAGATGGAGGCATTGGAGAAGAATAAAACATGGGAGCTAGTTACTTTACCGAAAGGAAAAAAATCTGTTGGTTGCAAATGGGTTTATACAGTGAAGTATAAGGCTGATGGGTCAATTGAGAGGTACAAAGCTAGGTTGGTAGCTAAAGGTTTCTCACAAACCTATGGGATTGATTATTTAGAGACTTTTGCCCTGGTTGCAAAAATGAATACAGTTCGTGTAATGTTATCTCTTGCTGCCAATTATGGTTGGGAATTGCAACAATTTGATGTGAAGAATGCTTTCCTACATGGGGAACTAGAGGAGGAAATCTATATGGAGGTACCACCAGGATATTGTTCTAACATTGCTGCCAATGCTGTTTGCAGGTTGAAAAAAGCACTGTATGGGTTGAAACAATCACAACATGGTTTGGAAGGTTCACTAAGGTTATGAAACCCTTAGGATACAAACAAAGTCAAGGAGATCACACATTGTTTATTAAACACTCGACTTCAGGGGGAGTGACAGCATTGTTGGTGTATGTGGATGATATTATTTTGACCGGAAATGATTGGAAGGAGCAACAAGTCTTGAGTCAATGTCTAGCAAAGGAGTTTGAGATAAAAACTCTTGAGAGGCTAAAGTATTTTTTGGGAATTGAGGTGGCTCACTCCAAGAAAGGTATTTTTATATCTTAACAAAAATACATCACAGATTTGCTCAAAGAAACAGGTAAGACAGCTTGTAAGCCTGTAAGTTCACCCATAGATTTGAGTCTTAAATTGGGTAATACAGATGCAAGTGCTGTAGTGAATAAGGAGATGTACCAGCGATTGGTTGGGAAATTAATATATTTGTCTCACACAAGACCAGACATTGCATTTGCTGTAAGTTTGGTTAGTCAATTTATGCACAGTCCAAGAGAAGTTCATTTACAGGCAGCTCATAGAATTCTACAGTACCTTAAGGGAACTCCAGGAAGAGGAATTTTGTATAAAAGGAATGGAAATGCGATTATCGAGGCTTATATTGACGCCGATTATGCAGGGTCAATCACTGATAGGAGGTCCACTACTGGATATTGTACTTTTCTTGGAGGAAATTTAGTAACTTGGAGGAGTAAAAAACAAAATGTGGTGGCTCGTTCTAGCGCTGAAGCTGAATTTCGGGCTATGGCACATGGAATTTGTGAACTACTTTGGCTCAAAATCATTTTAGATGATTTAAAGATTAAATGGGGTGGACCTATGAAGCTTTATTGTGATAATAAATCAGCAATCAACATAGCTCATAATCCTGTGCAACATGATCGAACAAAACACATTGAGGTGGATAGGCACTTTATCAAAGAAAAGCTTGACTCCGGTTTGATTTGTACTCCGTATGTACCTTCACAAGGGCAACTCGTGGATATTCTCACCAAAGGATTGAGCAGTCCAATTTTTGAAGGAATAGTATCCAAGCTGGGAATGGAGAATACCTATTCACCAGCTTGAGGGGGAGTGTTGGAAATAATCCCGCATTTAATGTACCACTTTCCAAGTACATTTAATGTTCCACTTTCCAAGTAGTTTAGATTCATTGTTCAACAAATAGAATAGGTTCAATGCATGTTAGGGAATATAGATTTCTTTATTACTTATCTTGTAAGTTGTATTTCACAATTATTAGCCTTGTAAATTTTTGTGTATAAATTAAGAATTCTGCTGGGTGCTATCTCACTCAAGCACATTCAGAAATTTTGCCTTCCTATTTTCACATGTTTTATCATGTTACAAGTGGAATTCAAGCACATCTTTATCCATTCTTTGAAGAGAAACAAAATGGATCCAAAGGGGATAGTGAATTTGGTTTATGTGCATCCCAACCTTTGACTCATGACTAGATACTAAAGGAGAGATAGGGTTGTGGACATTAGTGGAGACGTACATGATCCACTTAATGATTGTCGTAGACTTTTGAATTGTTAGAATTATCTCTTGATGAACTACACTTAGAAGCTATGCCTTCTTGGATAATAATGATGGGGAGGGGGAGATGAAAATTATACTGTCAGTATTAGAGAACAAATAGTAAACAATTGAATAGAGCCGAGAATTCTTTCAGAGGTCTAATGATGCTTTTTGTGACATTTTGACAATGGTTGGGGAATACTATTTAATTTTTTTGTACATGTTTATAGGGGAAGAGAATACATTTTGATATGGACAAGAGACATATGTGCCTATGTTTTTTGTTATGACCAGCGTTATCTTTTTTTTATAAATAGTGATAATCTATTGATATGGTTATATATACTGATTAGAAATATCAGTGTCTCTTTACAAATATTGTGCATCTATTATAAAGCTGTCTTAATGTATTTATGTCGTATTGTATCTTTAGTTTTTAAAAATTTCTCGTATCCTCTATCCATGTCGTATGTTGTATCAAGTACTAACTCTGGTTCCTCGTATAAGAAGAAAAAATAAAAACCACAAAGATCAAGGACAACCATTTAATATTATAAAATTGAAATATTATCCCAAATATACCCCTAACATTAAATGTTTTATACTCATCATGTGAGTTTTTAGTAAACAAGCATCTCATATTAAATAGGGACATAAAAGAAATTTTAGCAATTAATGTACTTTGAAATATGTTTACTTTTTTTATAATTAAGTAAAAAAAAATACCCCAGAAATTTTCTTATAATAGAGACTGGAGGTAATTTTTAGGCTTCATAGGTCTCCTTTTTATGTCCCTTTCCGTGTCCTTCGGTCCTTCCAATTAAAATATAACACCTCAACAAAAAGAACTAATGGATAAGAGTGAGAATGCTATTGTTAAAACGAGAGAGAAACTACTTTTGATGAGATCGTGTTCCAATGTAGGGACAAATAAGTGGACAGGAAAAGGGGACAGGTGATTTAATTCCTTACCACCCTCCTTATTCAAATGTCCTTTTCTCTCCCAATGTTGCACATTTCTCCTCCCCAATACCTTGATCCACACGAACTTTCTGTTACACTCTCCCCACACTTTAGTCCTCATTACTCCTAGCAGCTTTCCTGTATCTCTCAAACACGTATCGTTTCCGTGATCCAACACTTTCTAGCCCACTTCTTTCTTCTCACGTCGAAGGCCCATCAATAGTTTGAATTGGGGAATGTACACTTAATGACATCAAATTTATCATATACTAGCGGAAACCGTGCCCGTCTTGCCGCATTTCTATTACGCTACAGTATGAAATATTTTATCGCATTTTATTGTTTAATGTTGGTTTTAAGAAATTTGATTAAGCATTCCTTGTATTTTATTACACTAATTTTGAAAATGACATATTATTATTAATTAACAGTATTTAACGCCTATTGATATGTACACATATATGTTACTTTCTTTTAATAAAAAGAATTTGGATTTGGATTTACTTTTTAGAAATTGATTTAAGATATTTGATTTCACTATGAATTTACATGTGTATATGTTAACCGCTATCAGGGAGAAGAAGTGCATAAGTTAAAAACGGTTGATGTACACAAAAGTAGGGAGGAGTTAATTTATGGATAAGCATAAATAAAAGAGAAATAAAGGGTAAAATTGGAAGGAAAAAAGTCTATACCAAAAAGGGATATCCCCTTTATATATAGTTATAGATTAAATATTAACTATTATAAACAATTTTATTTATAATATTCTTTTTAATAGTTTTATGTTTTCAACTTTATTTATTATTAATTAGTTAAACGATAAGTATTATTTATATTTTTAAGAAAAAAGTTTCTCTATGAATAAGAGACAAAGAAAAGAAAATATTTAAAGTAAAATAAAATAAAAAGATAATAACAATGCATGAACCATAATTTTTTTTTTTTTTTAGTGTTGTTAAATAGCGGCCATGGCGGATTTTGTGCCAGCCGCCGTAAGCAATTTGTAAAGCACCACCTGCCATGGCAGTGCCATAGGCCGAAATCCCTTGTTTATATGGCGGAATTTTGGCCGTCCGCCATCCGTCATTGACAAAATTGATCTATCTTTTTAATGACAATATTTTATCGTTATATGGTTTGCCTTTTGTTAGAATATATAAAATATCTTAGAGAATCCTAGCTTTTCTCATAGGATTAGTTTATTATCTTAGAGAATCTCTGGTTATCTATCTCTTAAGATTAGTTTCCATATTGCTTAGTTATTATCTTGATTTGTTTCTCGATTTCACTATTTATTTAGGATTTGAAGTCTTGCATTGATATAAATAAGGGTTAGTGCTTAGTCTTTTGTATCACGTCATCATAAATCATATTACACCATAATTATATTTCAAAAGTTTTTTTCTCTCTCTTCTTCTTTATCTAAAACTCATAACTTCAACATGGTATCAGAGTATATTCTATATATGTTATTGGGCCAAAATCTATATTATTCCACCCATACTTTTTCACTCTCCAGATGTCTAATCCTGGGGATGAAGGGGTGTGTTAAGATATCCCACTTTAACTAGAGATATGGCCTAAGGCATATAAGGCTTGGGCAGTCCACGTGACAAGCCAGTTATGTGGGGTTAAGTTAGGCCCTAAACCAAATTTTAAGGAGATATTTTATATATTCTAACAGGGAAATCTGAATTCAACTGTTAGTACAGTTGCAAACTTTTGGGAACTCAACAGCGGAGTATTGATTGGATAGATCAAGAAGGGTGGTATCTCTCTGATACCATGTTAGAATTTGGGCTTAGGGCCTAACTCAAGTATTTTATATATTATAACAATAACATTGGTCCAGCACTCTCGCCCACTCCCTTTTTTTTATTTTATATGCTTGCTTCAAAGGCCCATATCATCAAGATGGCATTCGATTATACCGTTAATTACTCAATTTATACTGTATCTTTTGTGTTGTTGAAAGAAGACTATATGACTACTTAAAATGATGCTGATGGAAGATATTTATCAAATTTATGCATGCGTGAAGAATTACATCGTAGAGATATATAGTACTTACACTCTGCATCTGTGTTGATCCAGTGCTCATTGTTTCCAGTCGAACCACTGCAGCTTATGTCTTGTTGCGGTGGGTTCCAGTTGGTCTTGCAGTGTTGAGACAACTTCCTCGACTTGCTATCTGAATGAAATCTTCTGCCAGGATCTGGGTTTGTGGTGTCTCCATTATCATTCTCATTGAAGCAGTCATGAGGAAGATTTTTTATCTTACCTTTGTGGGATTTCGTAAATTTTTTTGAATTTATGGTGTTTTCAGGATAGACTTTCCGGTGAAACATACGTAGAACCTGCATATCCAGATGAAGGAACCAACTAATTTATTACAATATGATAGTTTTGTGTGTGTGTTCAAGATGCAATATTGAAATTGTGGTTTTATTTTGATAGCTGAACTTATGTGGAAGTCGCCGAGACTTTCCATACCTAGGGGTATTTGGCACATTACCGTTTAAGCATAGTTACATTTTGTTGAAAGCCTTACTAGAATAGAATCCCTTCAGTTAATGGTTTTTAGGCATGCTTTACAACTTTTAAATGTTGAATGGTGATTTTCTTTTGATTCTCCTTTATGTATAGTGTTTTACTTTATTCTCAATGAAAACAAGAAACCAGTAAATTTATGTTAGTCAGGTTGATAATTCTTGGCTGATTAAAGGCCTGTCTGTAGAAGATCGATTTCACCACAACAGTGCCAAAATTTGGATTCCCGAGGCAATTTTTTGAAAGCTTCTCCATGGCTCCTTCTGCGGGAATGGATCTCAAGCCCGCAATTCTTATACAAACAGGCAGTAAATCTAAGAATCAGATGATTCTCACATTTCCTCATTTTTCCATTATATTTTTAGTGGCTAAAGAAATGAACATGCACTTCAATTTAATTTTTGTTACGAGCAAAGGCAATAATCAAAGGAAAAGGTGATAGTAACAACCATGGGATATGTTGTTAAATGTGGAACAGAAGATCTAGTAATGGGGACCAACCTTACGGAGCTTTGTATTGGTTGAAGCAGAATCAGCATCATTCCCGGTGGTGTTGCAGCTTTTTGAAGAACTATGGACCATTTTCAACATCTTTTTCATAATATGCATGGCAGGCTTATGTGCTTGCTTGACTTGTTTCTCTCGTTCTCCTGTCTCTATACAGTCTTCATTTGTTGTCTTTGTCCTATGAAATAGCTCAGCAAGTGATGCCCTCTCTTTCCTCACTTCCATTTTCTCTTGTAGTTCAAATGATGATCCCAATAAATATC
Organism: Calophaca sinica; assembly: GCA_037113605.1. Taxonomy (NCBI): domain Eukaryota; kingdom Viridiplantae; phylum Streptophyta; class Magnoliopsida; order Fabales; family Fabaceae; genus Calophaca; species Calophaca sinica. The sequence goes on along the minus strand of CM073733.1, from coordinate 48,305,493 downwards.
CTTGCAGTGGACATACAGTTGTGTTTCCAAAATCTTCAGCTTCGGGTCCATCTGTTTGCTTTCCACTAAGTGTGATGTTGCTAACACGGCTGTTTCTTCCCGATGATTCGTAGAAACTTTCTTTTTCAGCCTCAAGGAATTTGTCAAGCTCATTACTTATGAGCTTCAGTTCATTCTCTGTCACCTCTGCATCTGTCATAGTTGAGTTTTCCAAAGGCATCGAAAATGTTGGTGTTGCTGGCTCATTGGTGATTGTTTCTGCACCAAGTGTTCCAATTGTCAGAAAGCCTTCAAAGAGCTCAGAGATGACTGCAGGTGTCTCTTCTTGGGATTTGTCTTCTTCTCTGTTGTCATTAAACCCAGAATAACATGTTTGACTTTCCTGATGGCATGGATTTAAGAAACCAGGTTTGTTAATTGAACTGAAGCTTGGCTTTGTCTGAGAGTATTGGTTGTCAAGTGTTGGCTGCACTGTAAGACAAACGCAAGGATTTCCTGAAATTGGAGTTCCAAAGAAATTACTAAATTGGTGAAATTAGCAACTATTAATGATAGATATACAACCTACATGATTTCTTATTTGCTCTCCTTATACCTTGGAAAGAGCAATACGGAACATGGGGTAAAAAAATAAAAAGAAGGATTATAATCAGATAGTTAAATGTGGACTAGAAGCCTTGAGAGTGATATATGTTCAATTTTTTATCTGCAGTAGCTTAGTGGTTGTAATTAACTTGTTAAGTGGGATGCAGATGGTTTAAGAACAATAGTGGTCCTAAATCATGATCTATTTGAAAATTGAAAAGCCTAATATGTGAAACACCTGGTTTTTAGTTTTACTTTAGGTAGAGATGTATAACATTGTAACATTTTAGTTAGATTATTGCTCACAGATAATGATGGTACATTGGTGCAGCTCAGAAAAATCAATGTAATACATATTTTGTTACTGTGTTGATGGACAATGGCCAATCATCAATAAAACAATTTAATTGTGTCAAGGTGCCACTGGTGATAGTTTTTAGCCTTAGAGAACATTTGTATTGCCAACCTCACTTTCCCCTTTAACTCCCTCCCATGAAGAAAAAGCAGGAGGAAAAGAGATAAGAATAATTAGGACAGTTGAATACCAAGCGTGAAATCCTTGAAGGGATCATTACTATTCTGCCGAAGTTTTCGATGCACCCATTGAAATAACTGCAAGAAGTAAAGCATGGATGAAGCCAAAGGCCTGGAAGAAAATTTTCATCATAAATTGACAGAGTTTAGACATACCTTCATTTTGACCTCTTTTCTTAATTTGGTAACCAAGGTTTTCGTACTTAACAAATTAGGCTGGTAGATATAAATGTGCAAGGAAAAAGGTTTTCTTTGTGACTCATAATGAGTTGGAAGTTGGTAAATGCTACAAGGGTCTAAGATAGATGTGTATGGAGGAAAACAAGTAGATAGATACAACAATGTGGTTGGATATTCTTTTCAAAATCTAATCATGTGGGTAAATTGGGTATGGAATGTGCACCAAAAAGTTGATATTGTCTATGTTTTTGTCTCCGTATGAACTTTAATGGAGTTAGACCACACACGTATGCAAATCCATAACCTTTGATCCAAGGCAGGCCAACAGTGCCAAAGCACTGCCAATTTTGAAAGATGCAGCAGTTAAAAATATCAAATGCTAAAACACTTTCACTGCTGAGCAGAGAACTGTACATCTATTGAATGTTTATTGTTACAAATGTACCTCTAGTAATATATAATATATTATATTATTACTCATTAGGGATCGCAGAAGCAATTGCTGAAATTCATTATTTTGAAGTAGGCCGTGCTTTTGGTGACGTGCTATTGTTGGAAAGACTGCTTTTCAATTCATATTCCCCAATTCTGCAAAACAGTAAATACTGATGTATTTGTTCGCGTGTGCGCAATGCATACCATATTTCTATTTGTGTTAGCTGTAACTGTTAACTTTTTCCATGTTTAGCATATAAAGTCCATAGTTCCAGTGTTTTTACTTTCATATTGTCCGACTGTTATGTGAACCTCGAGAACTTGCCAAGACACATCATATGCTGAGTTCTAATTACAAATGGTAGACTTCATACTTTGCAGGGCTAGCAAGCTTGGTAGACTTCCTTCAGTGTTTTTTGGTTTTTGGGGGTTGGGGGGAGTGGAGGATGAAACCTTCAACATCATAACATGAACATACTAAAATCAATGTCATTTGAGCTACAAGCTCCTTGGCTACAATTATATTAATTTTGTATTGCTATAAAAACTGTTTGTATTAGCTAAAACTATTCCTACCTCGGAAGCACTTGCCATGTGCTTCTACCTATTCTAGTTTACACAATGAGGGCATAGATGGGATTAATTAAGGATGTAAATTATACCCACGGATATATGTGATAAAACCTGCGATGGATTGAATGTTGATAGTAGGTACTAGCAAGTAAAAGAAATGGACTTTTTTCTACCCGTTTATTAACGGGGCGGAGCTGTGTATTGTGGTATCCATACCCGCGGGTACCCACTATGGCAGTTGTTTACTTTTGTCCAATTTTTGAATATTATATTGAATAGTAATTTATCATGATACCACGTATATTCTCTCACACACTCAATTTGATGCCCTAAGAAACTTTAAGGCATTTTGATGCCCATATATGTATATTCTATTTTATACTTTGCAATAAAAAATTTAAAATTAATTTGATAATGTAGAAAAATTAAAAGTTTGTTTTATATTATAGTATACCCATGAATACTTGCGGATATTCAAAAGTTAATTTAAAGCCAGCATGACGGATACCCACACGAATATGGGGCGGGTACAAGTAGGATACCTATTCATCGAGACGGGACGAGGCAGCGGTGAATCTTCTTGATAACGGGGAGGAGCCTTGTCTCCCCCAGATTTTTTTTTTCTTCATTGATATATACACATATTGTAGCATTAGTATTATGTTAATATATATTATGCTTGCAACATATAGTTTAACTCCTTTTAGTGCTGCAATGGTAGCGCAAAGTTTTGCAACTTTTAGGACCTGAGATTGAATCCTGTACATACATACATATTCATTTTAACTATTTGGTCCCTCACAAAAACTAGTTAAGATCTGCCACCGCAGAGGGGGACTATTACCTGTACCTACTCCGCCCTGTCTACATCCCTAGATGGGATGGTAAGCCCTCCCCCGACACTTACGAATTGACATCTTGCATCTTTCAGAAAAAAAGGAGCAATTCTCTTATTGATTCTACCCATGTTTCAAGCTTTAAGGATTGTACTCAGCCATTTTTCTTTGTCAATTATGCCTTTTGAACAACCTTAACTGATGTAGTGCCTTTTGCAGATAATAGATGTTGCTTTTCCTGAAAGATCAACAACCTGCCAAAAAAGCGATGGGAGTTTCATTTGCCCGGAGGAAAACACTTGTAAATCAAAGACGTGAGCATTACTGAGCATTTTTCATTACTAAGCGATGGGAGTGTTAGTAATTTTTTTTTTTTTTTGGGCTAAAATATACTTTTGTCCCTTAATTTTATCTTAGTTTTTATTTTGGTCCCCTAATTAATTAAACTTTAATTTTGGTCCCTTAAGTTACCAAATTACGCCACTTTCGTCCCTTAACTATTTTACTTTTCATTTACGTCCCTTAAGTTACGAAGTTACACCACGTTCGTCCGTTAAGTTACGAAAATTACGCCATATTCGTCGCTTTCGTCTGTAATCCCTTTAAACAATAAAGTCAAAATCATGCTTCTATCATTGTTTTTATTGATAAGGTAATATGATAAAAGGTAATGGAGTAAAAAAACAGAGTATCAATGACCTATACACACACAATAAAGGGATTACAGATAGAAGGGATGAACTTGGCATAATTTTCGTAACTTAAGGGACAAAAATAAAAGTTTAATTAATTAGGGGACCAAAATGAAAATTAAAATAAAGTTAAGGGACCAAAAGTGTATTTTACCCCTTTTTTTTTGTCTTAATTTGTTGGAACAGTGACAAATAATTGTTGCTGTCTATTAGTGATGTTTATCTAAACATGTAAGCTTTCGTTCCTCCATAGATTCATATTATTATCTCTTTATATTGAACCTACTTATATTTGATACAGAAATGATATTTGTACAACCAAATAAGATGACTTTTGGGACAATTTTTGGACATTGGTTAACGTAGTCATGGCCGGCTAGTGGGCAGTGCAAGCAGTGCAATAGCACAGGGCCCCAAATTTTGGCCCAAATTTGAGGGCCTCAAATTTTTTGTTATATATATAATATTGCGTGATATATGTCACGAATCCTTGTGCAGTGCAGCGGTAGTTTCGTCTTTAGCAGCCCCTGCGACCCGTGTTCGAGTCCAGCGCATGACGTTTTTGCGTGGGAAATATATTTTTGTGCCAAAAATCGATGAAAATAATACCTGAGCGAGATTCGAACTCCGCTCTGGCGAATAAAACTAGGCGCCCAAGTCACTGCACCACCTTGGATTTGCTGTATTATATGTGAAATACTAATATATATACCTAATTTTTAGGGGCCCAATTTTTAAGATTAGAGCAGTGCCTCCAAAATGATTAAGACGGCCCTGAACGTAGTATAGTTCAAAATTATGGTTAATGATGTTGAACTTGATAAATATACATGCAGTAAATTGCAAACTCATTAACCATCTATTAATCAACATTAACCATCCACTAAAATTGGTTAATACAGTTCAGTGGATAGTTAATGAGTTATCTATTTACCACATATATACTTATTAATCAAGTCCAATACATCATTAACTACTATTTTAAACTGTATTAACTATTATTGAAAAATTGTCCTATTTGATTGTATAAAATAACATAACTGTACTTGATAAGCTGTTTGAATTACCTTTCATTAAAGTTGGACCTGTCTTTGTACCAATAATTTTGAGGAAAACAGCGCAGAAGATTAGATAGCTTCTGTACAATAAATCATGAGTTGAATTATTATGAGTCAAGTACAATTCCCTCACTATCGGTGGGTTATTACAACTAAACTCGGTTTGGTTGATATAAAGTGTGCAGCGTCTGGCGTGCTCTAACAGATCAACTGCATTTGTTTGTCATATCCTAACCTGCTTCTCTGGAATATGGTCACTCCAATTGTTATTTAGCTTTTAGTGCTTGATTTTTTCCTTAAATACTGTGGTTAAACACGAGCACTGTTTAACACAAAACCAGCACTCGTGGCGTTTGCATTTAAGAAACAACTTCCTTGCATCACGACACTAGCATACTATGTTTCAACAGGGGAATGTGTCCCCATTCGAAAATGGATTCCTCGACAGCAGGAAAGATCTTGGCCATTGATAAGCAGAGAAATGTTAAGAACACATTCTCTAACACTCTATTTTCAATACCTCACTCTTATTGGTTGAAATTTAATGGGTCCATCAAATTTATGTGAGACCCATGTGATTTATTGAGACCCATTTGAATTTCAACCAATAAGAGAGTGAGTATTGGGAATATAGCGTTAAAGTGTACGCTGATAGCACTCCTCAAAAAGAGAGATTATGTGGTTGCGATTTCAGGGTCTAGATTTACCAAAGTTGGATGTGAGTCATCTGATCTTGCATGAATGATAATGATTTGTCTAACTGTGTGAATGTAGAAATTGCTGACCGCAGACAATCTTAGTCCGTCCTAGTCCTACTCCCAATAATTGCGAAGGGAGACAGGGCTGTATGTGATTCAGACAATCCCACCAATTTGTGTCATCGCATCTTCATTTTTAGATAAACGTCTAGCAGATCTAAACATGAAATTTGCCACTTTTGGAGGATTTATTAGATGACTTAGTAGTAAGGACAAAGCCAAGTCATAGCCATTAAAACTGTGCTCCCCAAAACAAACGCAAAATCTTCGTAGTTATGGATAAGTTCGGGGTTAGTGCAGTGTACAGGTGAGATCCTTATATCAAGGAGAGATGGTGACCTTGTGAATTCCACATGGTTAAGGAAATTGGATTTGGTGACCCTTATCATTCCGCAGCATTGGAAGACTCCATCCCTTTTTATAATAACCGAAGAATAACTTATTTTACAATCACAAGTTTTTGTCGGATAAAAATAGGAAAATAGGGAAAAGATTAATAGGAGAACAGATAAAAGAAAAACAAGAGTGAAAATTTTAAGGCTTAAACATGTTTTTGTCCCTATAATTTTTTTAGTCAGTTTGGCTCTTGTTTTTATTATTTTTGTCATCACATTTTGGTTTAGTCCCTCTAATATGATATTTTTTGGTCATTTTATTCCACGTTATATAATTTTCATGTTCAATTTAGTCCTTACATGAAGGCACTCAAATAAAGAAAAAAATTATATTATAGGGATTAAAATGAGGAAAAAATATTATTGGGACTAAAACAATGCAACGACTAAAATGAATTTATATGAGGGATCAAGTTACTCCAGACGTCCAGTAAAAAAAAAAGTTACTCCAGACATATTGATTATGATGAAACTTTTGCTTTAGTTGCTAGATTAGAAGCCAGAAGAATTTTACTTGCCTATGTTGCTCATAAAAATTTCAAACTATTTCAAATGGATGTTAAAAGTGCATTTCTAAATGGTTTTCTAAATGAAAAAGTTTATGTTCATCAACCACCTAGATTTGTTGATCATAAAAAACCAAATCATATCTTCAAATTAAGTAAAGTTTTATATAGACTCAAGCAAGCTCCAAGAGCTTGGTATGAAATACTGAGCACTTTTCTGACCAAAAATGGTTTCTCTAGAGGAAAGGTTGATACACCACTGTTTAGAAAAACTCACAAGATCTCATAGGTGTGGCAAGAACCATCACGTTAATGACTGCAAGGAAAACGAGATTATCTGTTTCAAGTGTGGACAACCTGGCCACATTAGCCGCGACTGCAGGGGAACCAAAGATGATTTGGCAAGTGGAAGCAAGCCTGAGAATCCTTAGGCCAACCATTTGAAGACCATGAGCAAAGTTTTTACGCTTACAGGGACTGAAGCATCAGAATCTGAAGATCTCATCCAAGGTACATGTCTCATTTAGGGAATTCCTTTGTCTCATTTAGGGAATTCCTTTGGTTGTGCTTTATGACTCTGGTGCGACCCATTCTTTATTGCATATGACTGTGTGGAAAAGTCAAAATTGTTTGCATCACGTTTAGCTAGTTTGACTGTGGCTATTCCTACTCATGAATTGGTGATTACTAGACTAATGTGTAAGGATTGTACTGTCGTTATTGAATATAGGAGCACATGTTTATATGATGCTTTACTCTCTAATATCGGAGAAGGGATTAGAAGTGAAGGATGTGCCCAATGTAAGTGAATTTCCAACAGTATTCTCTGATGTTGATTATCTACCGCCGGAGAGATGAACCGAATTCTCCATCGATCTTATTCCTGGAACGGGACAGATTTTTATGACACTCTATAGAATGTCTCCGTTGGAACTTGCAGAACTAAAGAAGCAACTGGAAGATATGATACAAAAGCAATTCATTCGGCCTAGCGTATCACCTTGGGGAGCACCTGTTTTACTCGTCAAGAAAAAGGATGACACCATAAGACTATGTGTGAATTTTCGACAGCTCAACAAGGTAACTATCAAAAACCGGTATCCACTACCAAGAATAGATGACCTCATGGACCAATTAATTGGAGCTTCTATATTCTCTAAGATTGATATAAGGTTGGGCTATCATCGAATCCGCGTGAAGGCAAAGGATATTCCAAAGACCGCTTTCAGGACGCGTTATGGTCACAACGAGTATATGGTTATGACTTTTGGTATGACTAATGCACCGACACTGTTCATGGACTATATGAACAAAATCTTCCATCCTTACTTGGATAAATTTGTTGTCGTCTTCATCGACGACATTCTAATTTACTCTAAATCCCGGGAGGAGCATGAAGAGCATCTAAGGATTGTTTTGTAGACCTTGAAGGAGAAATAATTGTATGCTAAATTGTTCAAATGTGAGTTCTGGTTGGAGGAAGTGAGTTTTCTTGGACATGTGATCTCTAAAGGAGGTATAGCAGTTGAGCTGACAAAGGTTTAAGCTGTGCAGCACTGAGAAACGCCTAAGACGGTGACTGAGATTAAGAGTTTCTTGGGATTGGCAGGTTACTATAGGAGATTCATTGAAGGATTTTCGAAGATAGCTCTACCAATGACTCGACTTACTAAGAAGGGTCAGGTCTTCGTATGGGATTCTAAGTGCGAGGAAAGTTTTCAAAAACTAAAGGAAAGATTGACATCAGTGCCTGTGTTGGTTTTACCTGATCCAAGTGCACTCTTTGTTGTGTATTGTGATGCGTCGAAGCAAGGATTAGGAGGAGTATGGATGCAAGATGGTAAGGTAGTACCTTATGCTTCAAGACAATTGAAGATACATGAGCAGAATTACCCGACTCATGACTTGGAACTAGGAGTTGTGGTATTTGCACTGAAAATGTGGAGACATTATCTCTACAGAGCAAGATTTGAAGTCTTCAGTGATCATAAAAGATTGAAGTATCTATTCAACCAGAAAGAGTTGAATATGAGGTAGTGAAGATGGATGGTGTTTCTGAACGACTATGACTTCGAGCTGAGTTACCGCCCAGAGAAGGCTAATGTGGTAGCCGATGCTTTGAGCAAGAAGGTGTTAACACACCAATTTGTCTATATTTATAGGGTATTTTTAGTATCTAATTATACCATTTTGCACTGATTAATGCATAAAGATACTCATTTATGTTTTATTATGCAGAAATATCATGAAGACACCACTCGGAGCAAAAGATGCGAAAAAGGACAAAAAACTGGCTAGTTTTGGAGAGTTTTAGCACTATTGGACAAGCGGTACGGCCTGACTTACCAACGGTACGGCCGTACCTAGAGCAGGACCTCATACCCCCTCAGTCTGCGCCACCTGACGCCGATAAAATAGTCCAATATGGCCGTGCCAAAGGCAGTACGGCCGTACACAAGTGATGTCGAGCAGCGGCTCGCATGGAGTGCGGGTCAGCGTCATCAGCGGCTCGATGCGGTAGTGCCGTCACTGATCGGTCTGATTTGAAGCCAGATGACCTAATTCGCAGCCTAGTCTATAAATAGGGGCTCTTAATATGTTACAAAGACCTTTTGACGAATTCCTGAGTCAAGAGCCCCCTTTGGAAAATCATTCACAAACACTATACGATTAGATTAAGTTTAGATCATTGGAGCTTCCCATCAATTTTGAATTGCTGCTGGAGTCCGTGGAGACGTGAGGAACATACGAGAGGATTGCCGTTATACCGAAAGGGTGTCCTGGTTCTTTAACTCATGTCTTTTAGGAGTTTGGATCTGTTTTACTTTCTTTTGTTGCATAACATTATGAATAGCTAAGCCCATCTCTAGGAGTGATGGGGGATCTTTTACAATGTCCTTGATACCTGTTTAATTGCTATTTTGAATTCCTTATTATCTTTATGAATGTGTTGATTCTAGTATGCTCAATCTAATAGGGAGTAGCTAACCCTTATAAAATTAGTTAGTTGCGGTAACAAGATCATAATTAATTAGTGGAACTCTAGGATCACAGAGCTCGCGGTATACACCGGATAGGTTATTGCTTGCTTCTAATCGGTTATTAGATTAACAAACTTGCCTGCTCTTAATGCTCTTTCCCTTAGTTACCTTCTTGGACCAAACGGGGTAATTAGTTAGGAGAAAGGCTATTGTACGCGAGGACAACCTTTAGTAATTTAGAGTAAGTAGTTGGTATTCAATAAGGAAATACAATTCATAATAGTAAGGACATAGAATCAAGAACTAGTATTAGTGAACCCGATTCCCCTAGGCTTCTCCTATTTGTTCTTGCTTTAATCATCTTAGTTTAAAGTCTTATTTGCATTCTGTCTAGTTTTCTATTCAATTCCAACTTGACCACTCTGTTCGCTTAAGGAATTAAAGGTCTCTATTACACTGGTACTTGCACATTTCCTGTGGGTTCGACATTCGGAGTCTTAACTATACTCCACTTTATTACGAGTTACGATCAGGTGCACTTGCCTGAGCCGCAATAAGTTTTTGGCGCCGTTGCCTGGGAATGTTTTAGCAATATTAGTTCAACGAGATCTTAGTTACTTTAAGCATTTTTATTCTATTTTCTATTTTACTATTTTATAACTATTTTATTTATATTAATTACTAACTGTGTACTCAGGCACTGCAATGGAAGAAGAACCAGAGTTCACTCTTGAAGAGTACTTCTCTGCTTCTGTTGATATTTAGGATAGCATAAACGGCCCAGCCATTGGGCGGCGTAACTTTGAATACAATCCTGCGCTAATCAAGCTAGTGTCTGCAGTGCAATTTTTGGGGCTACCTTCGGAAGACCCACATGCTCATCTCAAGAGCTTCCGAAGAATACTTAGCACGATTAAGTATAACGGAGTCCCAGCTGAAGCTATTAAACTAACACTATTTCCATTCTCATTGCAGGGAAAAGCACAAGTTTAGCTAGACTCTTTGGCACCAAACTCAATCACCACTTGGGATATGAAGGGTAAATTTCTCCAAAAATATCAATCTTTAGCCAAATTTGCAGAGATAAGATAAAAAATAACTAATTTCAAACAGGCTGAGTTGGAACCAATGCACGAAGCTTGGAAGCGTTTTCAAGAACTACTTAGAGGTTTTTCGCACAAGGAATTCAATACATGTCAACTTGTACACATTTTCTACAATGGGATAAATGCACAAAGTAGAGCTGCCATAGATGCTGCCTGTGGGGGATCTCTAGGAACAAGAGCACCCTTTGAAACGCTAGAAATTATTAAAGAAATAGCTCAGAATGATGCTCAATGGTTTTCGGAAAGGAAACCAATTAATCTGGAAATAAGGAGCCATGGGAGGCAAGCCCCCCTTATCTTTAGAAGCCAAGGTGGATGCACTTACTAAAAGATTCGAAGCTTTGTGAGCATATCATGCTCATATCAGAACTACAAGCAAGTCTTCAACAATTGGGAACGAAGTTGCGAAGGTCAATTTTATAGGCATTGAGAAACATGGTAATCACTGCTCAAATAATAACAATTTGGTGTGGAGAAACCAAGGCTCATTTTTACAGGCCCAAGCGGGAAGGAAGCCATATCCAGGCCATCCTGCGTTAGTTCAGGAATACATGAAGAAACTTGACGAAAGGTTTAAGCAACTGGAAAAATTGGTAACAACAAATGCGGAGACACAGAAACAATTAGCAGATCAATTAGCTCTCTTGATAAATCATTTGGCCAAGAAAGAGGAGAAGACATATACCCAAGAAGTGCAATCTAATTTAATAACTACAAGAGGAGGGACAGTACTCGCTGGGCCACTGAAAAGAGCAAAGAAAAAGCCATACCCGCTCAGCCCCAAGAAAAATCACCTGCTCCGGCTGAAGACAGATAAACAAGAAACAAGGAGTCTGAGAAAGAACAATCAACAGTACCTGTCAATCTACCTGACACAACCCCTGTTATGCCATTCCCACAGAGACTGAAGAACGACTTGCAGGACCCTCACTTTGCAAAATTTTTAGAAGTCCTGAACCAGCTAACTATCAACATATCATTCGTAGAAGCTATTTCTCAGATGCCTAAATATGCCAAATTCTTGAAGGATATCCTTGCCAACAAGAAAAAGCAAGAGGAATTATCCGCTATTTGATTAAGCGAGGAGTGCTCAGCCATAATCCTGAAAAAGATACCTCCTAAAATGAAGGATCCAAGGAGTTTTACAATACCATGCACAATTGGATATTTTTATTTTGAGAAAGCTCTTTGTGATTTAGGATCTAGTATAAATCTAATGCATTTATCTATTTTTCAGTGGCTTGGTCTAAAAGAAGTCAGACCAACAAGACTTCAATTACAGCTGGCAGACAGGTTCGTAGTGCACCCAAAAAGGATAATTGACGATGTCTTGGTAAAGGTAGAAAAATTTATTTTTTCAGCTGACTTCGTAGTTCTAGACATGGAAGAAGACAAGGAAGTACCCCTTCTTTTGGGAAGACCATTTTTAGCAACAGGAAAAACAATCATTGATGTTTACCAAGGAAAGCTTACATTACGGCTTGACGATGAGGAAGTTGTTTTCAGCGTGTTTGATTCCTTAAAAGCACCAAATTCTCACTCTTGCAATTTTATTGACACTTTAACAGAAACTTTTCTGATGTCTCATGATTCGCAGGTACACTTACTTACAAACCCTGTAGAAAAAGTTTTAACTTGCAGTAAAAAAGTCATCACAGATGAAGAAGAAATAAAAAAGGAAGTTTTAGCTCTGGAAGCAGGCACGGAACCAAGACCATGGAACGGGGTGCAGTGGTTTGAAAAACTAGATAAACCCAAAAAGACTGCAATCAAGTCATCTTTAGAAGAGCCATTGGAGATGGAATTAAAACTGCTTCCTACTAATCTTAAATATGTATTTTTACATCCACCACCATCCTTACCAGTTGTCATTTCATCTTATTTAACAGGTCCGATGGAGGAAAAGCTTTTAAGAGTCTTGCGGAAGAAGAAGGCAGCATTTAGATGGAGCATCCATGACATAAAAGGGATAAGTTTCACAATTTGTTCCCACAGGATTTACATGTATATGAATCACAAACCCAAAGTGCAACCTCAGCGAAGACTCAACCCAAACTTAAAAGAAGTTGTCAAGCAGGAAGTTATTAAATTACTTGATGCTGACATTATTTATCCTATTTCTAACAGCCCTTGGGTGAGTCCTGTGCAGGTAGTCCCTAAATGTAACACCCCGTTTCCGGAGCGCTACTAAACTAACATTTTGACAAAAGTGGACATATTTCTGAGAGGTAAAATACTCTGCTCGCAGGGTTTCTGAAAAATGTGGTCCTATTTTTTTTCTTTTTCTACAAAAACTCCTTTTTGAAAGAACGGTCAGAGTATCACAGCAATGCCAGAAACATGATGGTAAATGAATAAAGAAATAAATAAATAAATAAATAAATAAATAAATAAATAAAGACATCAAATAAAACCACAGGAATCACAATCCTTATTTACTAAAATATTACACATATGACACTCCAAACTTTTCAACTGAAAATACAATTATTACAACATTGAACGTAAACCGCAACACTTTATAGCTGGTCAACACGCTGCATCCCTTACTAGACTTCTAGTAAGCTACCACATAAACTCAAGTAAGAAGCCGGACGGCTATCCTCAGCTACTCTTCTCCGCAGTCCTGAATCCTCTGTTTGCTCCGCCATCTGGGTTACATTCATTAATTGAAAGAACCACTGGCAAAGGTCAATTTCTTACAATAAGAGATATAGATACCAATACAACAACGCATTCAATAGCAAGGCATATTAACAACGAAACATAACGCAAGAGATAACAAATATGAATAAATGCCCCATAATGCAACTCAAGACTCTCTCCCAAAACATTCTCTGCAATTTCCGGAAAGTAACGCCGATCCATCCACTGAATACCAGCCGTAGCCTTGGGCTCTCCTCTCACCCTAGGACATTCAGCTCAGGTTCCTTGACGTTACGACGTCTATCTCAGCAGCCGAAAAACCAGCTGGAGCTTTTTAGGGGATCCTAGCACCCTAGGTTAATCGGATCAAAGCTCAAAAACGTCACGACAAACTCTCACAACCCCAATGAATAAATCGATGCATACGATGATTCAAAGAAGCAAACTCGAATAATTATTCAACCTCATATTAAATAATATTCACACAGAAACTCATCACGATATAACACAGTTCAACAATTCATAACAAGACAATGCAACCAAGTCATATTACAAACAAATCAGAATAAAATTTATCCCTCCGCAACTCAGTGGAGTTAACAAAGAGGAAAACAAACAAGTGTGGGGGGGTTGGGAATAGCTGCCAACCTCTTGCAGACAAGCCCACTAAATAATCAGTATAGATATCAGACAGTAAAACAAACGAAGGGGTACGAGACCCTCACTTCGAACCCTGAGGTTCTCAGACTTCTTCGCTTTAAGACTTAAAATTAAATCCTATGCAATATCTAAAGTTGTCTTTATGCTAACATACTGTACAAGTAAACACCGAGAATGTAAAGTGCCCTTACCGATAGTCCGCAACCCACGTGTTAGACACGTTGAAATCCTAATCCGCACGAACCGTCCTCAAGGGTCCTAGCATGACATTAAACCTTAGTACAAACCTATCATAGACTAATTTCTAATTCCTTAGGCTCTCAACACCCAAATCTCTCAACTAACTAAATCACTTACACTTAAAACATAATTTGAAATACTTGTTTTGAAAAGAATTCCATACACTTGAAAAACTACCCACAATTAAAAGCCTAAAATTTCAAAGGCTAAGAATCTTTTCTTTCCACACTTAAAAACTCGACACAACATCATTTAACAATTTTTTTTCAACTACTTAAGTCAAGGCTCCAATTTGGTGTCCAGGACTTCAAAGAGCCCTTTTCCCCTTAATTGTTTCATAGCCTCAAAACCAAATCAACTCTCAAATTTCAATCCAATCACTTTTCTAAAAATTTTCCAAGGTCCATACAATTCTTAAAAACATAATTTAAATGTTAAGAACACAACAAATTTGCCTCTCAAGCCCTTGAAGAGCTTACGGTTATGTCCCCTTTTTTCCTAAAAATTTTGCAAGTTTCCAAACTAAATTGACAACATCATTCCATATGTAAATTCTTTCACCAAAACAACAATTATTTCCACAAAAACAAAAGCTAATTTAAGACCAATCCTACTCCATCCACGTTTCAATTCAAAATTGACAACCCCAAAATCAATAACAACTAATAAGAAGTAAGGAACACAAATCACTTGAGAAATCACAAAGCCCCTTTTCCCTAGGCCATTGGTCTAGGGTTCCCAAAAATTTGGGAAAAAATTTGATCATCTAACTCATGATCATTATCAACACCTAATTTAAGCATTTAAACAGGAATTAAGCAAAACAAAATAATTCGTACCCCTAAAATGGGCTCACGGCCACCACCCCCTTTTCTCCCAATTTTTTTTTTGTAAATCTTCCAACTAGTTAAACAATATCATTCTATATTTAAAACCTTTCACAAAACAACAAATGGTTTCCAAAACACAAGTCTAGTTCATGGCCAATCCCAATTTCAAGAAGCAAGGGTTTTCATGAAAACTACCCAATCCAACTTCCAATCCAAAACTAGTAACTAAAATAGCAACAACAATATCTAATAAGCAAAAATCATCAACTAATTAAATTGATTCACCTCAAGATCACACAACCCCTCTTTCCTTTAGGTTAGGGTTTTCAAAAATTTGGGGATTTAAGTGCTCATTTCTCTCATTGATCATGATCAACTAACAAACAAGACATAAACAAGAATTAATCAAGATGAAAGCAAGAAAACTACCTCCTACCACCTAAGGTAGAGCCTCGGTTCAGCCATCAAAAGCAAAGGGGAACAATGGTTGTCTCCAACTTACAAGATGAAGAAGATGATGGAGGTTAGGAGAAGAAACTGAAGCAAAAGATTGTTGGGGAAGGGGGTGAAGGTCACGCCTACAAAAGGAAGGAGAAGCCATGAATGGAAGCTTGGGTTCTTGGAGTGTTTCTTCTCATGAGCGAAAAGAATGAAAGGAATTAAAAGTGAGAAATTTGGGGGGGGGGGGGTTCGGCTGAACAAGAAATAGGAGGAAGAATAAAGGAAACAAAATGTATGAAGGTTGGGCAAGGAGAGGTGATTCACGCCAAGGATAAAAAGAAAAGAACCATGGAACTTCTCTCTCTAAAACAAGAAGAAGAAGAAGACAATGAAGAGGTAGAGAGGGAGGTGGGTCATGACCAGGACACCCAAAAAGAAGGGGAGGATTAAATCTAATAAAACAATAAATTAGTAAAAGGCTTGCTTGGCCTTTTCTTAATAACTTAATAAAAGATAAATAAGTAGGAATTAAAAAAAATATGAGGAGGGTAGTGGGAAGGAGAGGTCACGCAGGCCATGAGAGAAAAAGGAGGATAGAAAAATTTAATTAAGTGTTAAAACACTTGGCTAGGATTATTTTAGGAAAAAGTACCACTAATAAACCATAAAATTGTGACACTTAGACTATAAAGTAAGATGCTAATCAAATCACAAGTCTAACCCCTCTAATCTCTCACCTCTAATGCTTACCTTCTAATCCTAGGGTCTAAAGCCAAAAACACGGTGTCGAGTAGCCGCATCACCGATTAATTTTTTGCCGGTTTATTCGTGAAAATTAATTTACCGAAAAATTAATCCACCGCGTGGTAGTATTTTATCATAAATATTAAAAACAATCTAAAACACTCAAAAATAATCACAACAAGTTACGATTCGATTTTCATCGAAATCGGAGTTCGATTAAATTTTATTCGCAAATAAAAACTACCCGGTGATTCGAAACGCGACGAAACTTCGTTAAAATATTTCGACGTTATTCGAACCATGAATTAATATAAAATATTAATTCTTAAATTTAATTTTTATCCTGATTTAATTCAATCAGTTTCTTAGTCAACAAAAATACGTGTTACCGCCTCACACAGAAAACTTATATAATGTTTAAATTGATGAATTCACATTAAAGCAGCATACGTCTACGCTGTCTATTAATTTGAATTGACATCATGAATAATAATTATTTATAATAAATAAATTATTCAAAATAAGTCAAAATAATTCCACGTACTCTCAGTAAATTATTGAGGTGATCAATCTCTATGACTTATCTTTAAGTATTCAGGGTTTTATTGCTAAACAATTTTTCTTAAAAAAAAAATTGGGATGTTACAATACCACCCCCTTAAAATAGTTTCGTCCTCGAAACTACACGGATAACAAAATATGGAAAATTTTCTTTACTCTAATCCACAAAATAATTTGCACATATAGACATTTATAGTACATATTAATATGAGTAGTGCTATAATACTTATAGCTGTATAATATTACAACCACGTATTAGCATGCAACAAGAATAATCAACTTAATCAACACTAAATATATATACATATATAGCACACCGTAAAATAAGCGTAGTTAGCAGACGAAGAAATCCTCAAGGTTCACTGACGCTTTATGCCGGAGTCACGATCCCTGCTTATTCACGATCATGAGCGCAAGCACGAACACGAACACGAACACTAATTCGACTATGGCTACGTGCCATTACTAGGAAAATAATACTATCCTATTCACAAGCAATCACGGTTACACATATCAAGAATATAAACCACTTAAAACTTTTAAAAGGTTAAAATCCTTTTCTTGAATCAAATATTTTTCCTAAGAAAATTTCTCCACCTCTGGAAAATCACTAAAACGGAGGCTAATGAAACAATTTTTTTTTTTTACTTAAGACTCAACCATTTTCATGGACAACAAAGTTCCTTTGAGATTAGGTTTTCATGTCTCAAATTCATTACATACACTTGTTCAAAAATTTCATAACTAAGCTTTAACTTTAAACACAAAACAAAAGTAATTTCCTTTTTGAAATTCAAGCAGTTACTAAACTTCTAAAATGCCTACTTAACAACCACTATCTGTTAATTAAGTGAGATTTTAAAAGTCTACTAAGACATCAATTCCTCCCTAGGTTTTAAACAATAAGATAGTATCTAAGAGTTTTTTTTCTTTCAAAGTTTTTGTAATCATAAAACTTGCACTAAGAATCAAGAATTTTAACGCTTAATTTTCTGAGACTCCACCTTGTTTAAGAATCACAGAGATTCTTTAAACTTTCGGTGTTTCATTGTCTTGCAATACTAAAATAACCATTTACAAAATTATAACTCAATCAAATTTCCAAAAACTCCTAAACTATGGCACTAATTGAACTATGAAAACAAGTTGGAAATCACAAAAAAAAATTTCTCTCTTTTTTTTTTTGAAGCTCACGGTTTCAATAACAAAATTAGGGAAGAATATTAAATTTTCTTTCAACAAAGCTTTAACAACAAAATACTAAAACCACTTATAAGATTCTAAGAAATCAAGCAAAAATTTTAAAATAAAGTTTTCTAAAACTCTTCTCCAAATCATAGCTTGTATCAAGCTCAAGGAGAACAAAACTAAATGTCTTTACCACTTCTAAATTACCACAAATCATAAAATTATCAAGAGTTCAAGTTAGAAAGATTTGAAATATATTTCACACCTAAGTATAGGTAGTCACGTGTGGTTACGTCAGTTTTAAAAAAACTTCTTCAACAATACACACACATAAAACTTGGTTTTTCACAAGAAGATAAGATCAAAAACGTTTTCACGTCAAGTCTCAATTAAGATACCTTGAAATCATCTTTTACAACAAAAGAATTTTAACTTCTTCAACACTTCCTACTAAATCATAATATAACCAAAATCATCTGCAAACTTAAAACCACTTTCAACAAGATCATTAACAATCAAATTCATTTCTCTAAAAGATTCAATCAATACAGGAGTTGAAACAAAAATTGAGATACTCACCTAGAGCTCCTCCTAGAACTCGTGGTGCCAAGACTTGAACAGAAGCAGAACATCAAAATTCTCAAAATTATCAACATCAACAATAGCACCCACATCAACAAAAAAACAAGCAGAGAAGAGGGAATCCTCCTCCAAAATCATCATGAGGCTCTCGGTTTTCTAAGAGGGAAGTAGAAGAAAATGCAGCTCTCTCACACACCCCACTACTAAACGGTTTTGTATATTTAGGAGGAAGGTTGAAGGAAATAGGCTTCTGGAGCATGAGTGGCTTGCGACGCACCAAAGGGGAAGGATAAAAGGGAATCAAATTTCTTTCCACTCAACCACTACCCAATAGACCAATTATTCCCCCACTTTTCCTTTTGAAACGTGGCCGACAACATAATAAGGGAATTAATCAAATCTCTTTTTTTTAAACATAACCGGTCACGGAAGGAAAGAAAAGGTGGATAATGAGTCATCCAACTACACTTGGGTTTTTTTTTCCCCTAAAGGAAACCTCCTAAGATCTAAAAAAAAATCAAGACAAGGTTTGATATAAGAATCCTGAGTACTACCCTGTAACTAGCTCCCACCTAGTCACACACTAAATCCCACTATATTCCCCACTTACCCTCTGGGTTCCACTTAACTGGGTCAAATGGATCTCGCGTGAATTAAATTGTTACGAGACATTTAATTAACGCTTACTAGAAATAGTCGCGTATAATATTTTCCTTGAAAAATAAGTATACACTCACACAAATATCAAACACACAATCAGTAACACATAATCACAGCAGTATAAAAATAGACCACTGCGAAACACAGATGTTAGTGGCAAACGTGTCACATTCAGAAAATCATGAAATATTTTCGATTTTCAAATCTAGTACGTATCAAAATATTTCAAACATCAAACACTCTGGTTTATATCTAAACCCACTAATATTTCAAAGATCACACTATGCAATAATACTAATAATAGTAACAACGTCTTCTGTAACAATCCCGGAATCTCATCTCTTATTTCCCGAAGGACTTAAGAGAGTCGTGGTGACGGAGGTCAACCAATCTCACGGTCTCTGCAACTTGCTTTTCTCCCTGCTATCCTAGCAGCTCACCTTGGTCCTTCGTAGTTGTCCGTTGAGCAACAGCAACTGTCATATCTGCCACAGCTTGACTATCTAAAGTCTCTGATCCATTTCTTGAACTATTCGCTTTGGTAGGAAGAATCGCTAGTCTCAAAGGTATTGGATTCCCACAAGGTTGTCTAACCTAGTCAAAACCCCACAACAATTTTGTGTGTCTCAGCACATATTGTTTTCAATTAAGAAACAATTTCAAACAATTATAAGTAGAGTTACTCTACTTGAGGAACAAGCATACAAGCATGGTTTGACTCACAACAAGACAAGGTTTGACCTCTAACAATTGTTCTTTACAAAACCCGACACTTGACCAGTTATAGTTTCCCAACTCACAGTCCAGTTAGAACCGAATTGCTTTGATGCCACTATTGTAACACCCCGTTTCCAGAGCGCTACTAAGCTAACATTTTGACAAAAGTGGACATATTTCTGAGAGGTGAAATACTTTGCTTGCAGGATTTCTGAAAAATGTGGTCCTATTTTTTTTTCTTTTTCTACAAAAACTCCTTTTTGAAAGAACTGTCAGAGTATCACAGCGATGCCAGAAACATGATGGTAAATGAATAAATAAATAAATAAATAAAGACATCAAATAAAACCACAGGAATCACAATCCTTATTTACTAAAATATTACACATATGACACTCCAAACTTTTCAACTGAAAATACAATTATTACAACATTGAACGTAAACTGCAACACTTTATAGCTGGTCAACACGCTACATCCCTTACTAGACTTCTAGTAAGCTACCACAGAAACTCAAGTAAGAAGCCGAACGGCTATCCTCAGCTACTCTTCTCCGCAGTCCCGAATCCTCCGCTTGCTCCGCCATCTGGGTTACATTCATTAATTGAAAGAACCACTGGCAATGGTTAACTTCTTACAATAAGAGATATAGATACCAATACAACAACGCATTCAACAGCAAGGCATATTAACAACGAAACAAAACGCAAGAGATAACAAATATGAATAAATGCCCCATAATGTAACTCAAGACTCTCTCCCAAAACACTCTCTGCAATTTTCGGAAAGTAACGCCGATCCATCCACTGAATACCAGCCGTAGCCTTGGGCTCTCCTCTCACCCTAGGACATTCAGCTCAGGTTCCTTGACGTTACGACATCTAGCTCAGCTGCCGAAAAACCAGCCGGAGCTTTTTAGGGGATCCTAGCACCCTAGGTTAATCAGATCGAAGCTCAAAAACGTCAAGACAAACTCTCACAACCCCAATGAATAAATCGACGCATACGATGATTCAAAGAGGCAAACTCAAATAATTATTCAACCTCATATTAAATAATATTCACACAGAAACTCATCACGATATAATGCAGTTCAGCAATTCTTAACAAGACAATGCAACCAAGTCATATCACAAACAAATCAGAATACAATTCATCCCTCCGCAACTCAGTGGAGTTAACAAAGAGGAAAACAAACAAGTGTGGGGGGTTGGGGACAGCTGTCAACCTCTTGCAGACAAGCCCACTAAATAATCAGTATAGATATTGATGGGACCACGACAAGTGTACCGGGTTGTTGTAAGTAATAAATTCGGTAAATAACCGGTTATCGTTATCAAGGATCGAAGGCCAAATACCAATGTACGTTAGTGACTACTAAGTGAACACCAAAGGATTTTATATGATTGGAAAGTTCAAGTGACAATGTAATAGAGGTCTTTGAAAAAGTACTCAATAATAAAAGGCATTAGGGACAAACTTCAATTGATTTCCCACTATTACATGTTGATTTGGTATTCACAAGTTATTCCCTCTATAGCTTTGTTATCAAACTCACAATGGTACTCAAATTCTAATTCCTTAGGGAAGTGAATCTTTGTTTCCCCTATAAACCCTAATTCCTTATCTGGATGTAGTTGAAGAACAAGCATTAAGATCAAGAGTTCACAAAGATACTACAATCCCAAGACTATTCCTAGCATAAGAATGGCATGCATGCAATCTCAAGCATTGACACATAGAACTTCCATTCAACATATGAACCACAAATCAATCCATGGGTGATTAAATCATGAAAAGCATTAAGAACAGAGATTGAACACACAAAACAAGAGGAAATATGTCATCAAAGTACCCTAAACCAAATACAATAATGTTCCATCAATATTCACTCATCCCTAACACAAGGGGTTTAGCTAGACATAGAGAAATAAACAAAACAGAGAGTTAAAGAGAAAGAACTAGGAGAATCCATGGAAGGATGTTGATGAATGTCTTCACGTCACATTCTCCATTGAGTTCCACCCTTAGGTTTTGTGCTCCCAAGTCCTCTCCCAACCTCCAAGTCGTAATCCCCCTTTGTTCTGACCTTAGATGGGTATTTATACCAACTGGGCCTGAAAGAAAGCCCAAAATGCGCAAGAAAAAATAGACAGCAGCAGGCACCATGCCCCCCTGGGGCGCCCTACATACGGCTTCCCGAGAAGTAGCGCCGGGCGCCTGCGCTGGAACTGCTTCAGCGCCTGCGCCCTGCTTGCCTGGGCGCCCTGCGCCCTACTTCAACTCCTTTTTCCACTTCAATTTGCTCTCATGATCTTAGGTACATGTCTCCAATCAAACCTTTTCATACCTACAAAAAGGCAAGACCACAGTAAGGACATTTTTTCCATCAAAACAACAAAAGAGCTAACATGATTGTCAACTAGAATATCTCCACAACAAGGACGCAAACACCTAAGATTAGAGGCCAAACAAGGAATAAAGTCTAAGTTTGCATGAGAATTCCCTTCAATTAAGTGCATGAAAATGGGCATACTAGGGAACAATCAAACACTCCAAACTTAAACCTTGCTTGTCCTCAAGCAAGAACTCAACAAAAAGCAACTACCCAAAATGTCAATCTTGATCTAACCACTGGACTAAACCACAATTTTTCACCGCTTTCAAATGTTATCACACAAAATGTACACCAATCACAAATAAATTCATTGGGCTTCATCATCATTAGAACCAACATGAGACTATCACAAATTGGAAATTGGAGTCACATAAGCAAGAATTCACCATTTTCAACTCAACAAGTAATGGAATGTACAATTGAAACTTTCAATATGATTGAATGCTTTCTTTTCTACTCACAAAGATTAGGAAGAATTTTCACTCCAACTCTCAAGTGTTTGGGGTTTGTGTTTCACTCAGTCAACACTATTTGAGCCCATCCCCCATGGATTTGATTTTCATCTCTTACTCACATGAGTACCACTTGCACAATGCTCCAATCAAAAGGTCTTTTGAGGTTGTAACTTGGCCAAGGTCGGGGTGGATGGATTAGACATTTAGGCTATCACCCTTCAAAGATAGATAAGCATCAACCAACTCTAAAAATTTTCACTACAATTCCCTTTTTTCTTCATTTTTTTTTTCAAAGATGGTATTTGCCCCCAAACCCATTCTTTAAGCAATTTTATCATGTAGCTATCAATCCCCCAGTATACTTTGGTCTCAAAGGGGTATTAATCCACAAATGAGCCACATTTTTTTTCTTTTTGAACTGTAGCTCAAACCACAACCAATGGTAATGTTGTTCACTCCCCCTACTCCAAACTTAGTTCTTTGCCAACCTTAGTCAATTCATGCTCATCTACCCTCTTTGGGTGGGTACAAGTTAATAATAAGGTTAAAAGCTATTGTTTTGATGGGTTAACAAGAACAAAAGGCTTTAGGCTCAACGGGGCTTTGCAAACAAAAGTCATATTATGTTGGGTTGGCTTTTTGGCTAACTGGTTTCCAACAAAATTTGCCTTTTTATATCAAAGCATTGTACAACCAATAACATGCAACAGAGATTCAAAAGTTAGGGGAATATAAACTCAAATGTGTCCTCTCCAAAGAATTATTGATGGAGGCTCTACAAACACCACAGGACAAACACATATCAATCACAAAGACATTATAACAAACCAAAACAGTTGAGCAATGGTTGACTCACTCCAAAAAGTTTCTAGTCTCAAGTTGTAACTCTTCAGCAGCCCACTTAACATCACACCAAGTGATTGGTGCTCAACACAAAATTCAAATCACAAGTGGGTTCAAATCATAGTTCAGCCAGCAGTTATTTCAATTTGACATCTAAGACTTACACCCCAAAAGACTAAAAACATCACACCCCACACATTTTTTTTAACACGAAAATAAAGAAACTCCAAACTTAAGCTTTGACAAACATACTAAAATGAAAATCAAACAAACTGAATACTAAAAATGCAAGAGAAAGAGATAGAAACTCCCTCGCATGGGTTGCCTCCCATGAAGCGCTTCTTTAACGTCACTAGCTTGACGCATGAAGAGGTTGATCATGGCTCCTTGAATGAAGAGAAGAAGATTGAAGCATGTCCATCTTTAGGAAGATGCACACCCATGGCATTGAGTGCTTGCAAAGAAATCACCTCCCTTTTCTTCATCGGTCTTCTTTTTCTCCTCTTGAATTTATAAGGGTGGAAATTGTCATCCCTCACATGTTGAGTGCACTCTTTATAGGAGTGAGTAGGTTTTGCTTGTGCATTCTTTGGACTTTTGCAATTTGGGATTTGTTTCCCATCCTTCATATGCATACCACCCTTTCTTTTTCCTCCCATTGTCTCCATCTTCATCTTCCTTCATTTTGAATTTTTTGATTCTTCCTCACTTCCTTTTCCTTGCACTGGCAATGTTTCAAGGGGCACAAAAGTATATTGCTTGCTAGAGGCACCATCATACATATCATCAACTACTTCCATGCAGTAGCATTGTTTTTCATCATTTGCAGGATGCGTAGCCTCAAATACGCTAAATGTTACCTTCTCATCTTGCACCCTAAGCATGAGTTGCCCTTGTTGTACATCGATAAGAGCTCTACCAGTTACTAGAAATGGTCTTCCCAGTATTAGAGGGACCTGGGCATCTTCCTCCATGTCAAGGACAACAAAATTAGCTGGAAAAATGAATTTATCCACTTTCACCAGGACATCTTCTATAATACCATAGGGGTATTTGACTGATCGGTCTGCTAACTAGAGTGACATCCTTGTAGGTTTAACATCATCTGTCCCCAATTTCTTCAATATGGAAAGTGGCATGAGATTGATGCTAGCCCCCAAGTCACATAGTGCCTTCCCAATAGACATATTCCCTATAGTGCAGGGAATTGTGAAATTACCAGGATCTTTCAGCTTTGGAGGAAGTTTTCTTTGTAGGATTGCACTGCACTCTTCAGTCAAAGTAATTATTTCATCTTTCAATTTCTTCTTCTTTGAGAGAATCTCTTTCATGAACTTGGCATAAGTAGGCATTTGCTCAAGAGCTTCGGCAAAGGGAATGTTGATTTGCAATTTCTTGAATACATCTAGAAATTTGCTAAATTTTTTCTCATCCTTCTCCTTACTCAACCTTTAAGGATATGGCAATTTGATGATTGGCTTTGGATAGACCATTTTACCTTGCACAGTAGGTGGATTAGGTGCTTTATTTGAGTCCTTCTCATCTTTCTCCTTAAGATCACTTGACTTCTCCACTTCTTTCCTGGGTATGGGCTTAATCACCTTTCCGCTCCGGGTAGTGATGGCACTAACATTCTCATGTCCCTTGGGATTTGGGACTGTGATGCTTGGTAGAGAACCCAGAGGTCTTTTTGTTATTTGTCTAGCTAGCTGACCAACTTGAGTTTCAAGGTTCCTTATGGAGGCCACTTGATTTTTGAAAGCAGCCCTTGTTTCGGTCATGAAAGCTGAAGTTTGCCCAGCTAGTTTTTCAATAGCAATTTCCCAACCGGCTTTCTGCTCAAGGGCTTACGGTTGAGATGAAGAACTTCCTTGCAGTCCATGTGAAGCTTGAGCACCTTGATCCTTCCAAGAAAAATTCGGGTGATTTCTCCAACCCGGATTATAAGTATTCAAATAAGGATTGTTGTGTTGCCTTTGAGGATTGTTGACAAAGTTGACTTGTTCTGGATCTTTGCTAATCTCCACAGGGGCAACACAATCAATGCTAGCATGTTCTCCTCCACAAAAACCACATTTGGGGTTTATAAAACTAACTGAATTTACCTTCATCCCTCCAATTTACTTGGTTATAGAGGCTAATTGTTGACTCATAGACTTATTTTGGGCTAGAATAGCATCCAATGCACCCACTTCGAGCATTCCTTCTTTCCTTTGTTGCCTATTAATGGGTGCACTCATGGTGTTTTCCGCCGTAGCTTCCATAATCTCAAGGCTTTCAGCTAGAGTTTTTAAATCAAAAGAGCCTCCACATGCAGCATCAATCATCACCTTAGTGTTCGGAATGAGCCCATTATAGAATGTTTGAGCTTGAAGCCAATCGGGTAATGAATGTTGAAAGCATTTTCTAAGCGATTATTTAAACCTCTCCCAAGCATCATAGAGTGTCTCCCCCTCCTTTTGAACAAAGGCAGTGATTTCACTTCTCAGCTTGGCAGATCTAGAAGTTGGGAAGAACTTGCTCACAAACTTGTTGGCCAAATCATCCCATGTGGTGATACTCCCTTCAGGTAGAGAATTAAGCCAGCTTCTAGCTCTATCTTTCAAGGAGAAGATAAAGAGCCTCAAGTAAATGGCATCATCAGTAACGCCATCAATTTGCACTATATCACACAACTGGACAAAGACTTCCAAGTGTTGATTCGGATCTTCATGAGGCAAACCGGCAAACTGATTCTGTTGAATAACTTGTAGGAGGCCTGATGGAATAGTGATGCTACGACCTTCAACACGGGGCCTGATAATGCTCCCATAATACCCCCTGGGAGTGGCCTTGGAGTAATCTCGGAGAGTTCTCCTTTCATTGTTCGCGTCACCCATCACCTCTTCTGGTGTTTCAACAATGGGTTCCAGAATTGTTTGTTGTGCCTCTCTTTGTCTTAGCCTTGCTTCTTTTCTTCTAGCCTTTGCTTCCTTTTGGTTATGTCGGGTTGTTCTCTCTATCTCTGGGTCAAACAATAGCTCTTGAGGATCTACTGTTCCACGCATACACTAAAAAGCAAGCACCTCAAACAAGTGTCAAAGCAACTGAGAAATAAAAAAAATGTTAAGGAAAATATGAAAAAGAAGTAATTAAACTAACACTAAAACAGAAATTAAAACGGGTTCGAAATAGAAGTCGCCTTCGAAATTACTGGTAACGGTAAAATCGATCCCCGGCAGCGGCGGCAAAAACTTAATGGGACCACGGCAAGTGTACCGGGTCGTTGCAAGTAATAAATTCAATAAATAACCGGTTATTGTTCTCAAGGATCGAAGGCCAAATACCAATGTGCGTTAGCGACTACTAAGTGAACACCAAAGGATTTTATATGATTGGAAAGTTCAAGTGACAATGTAATAGAGATCTTTGAAAAAGTACTCAATAATAAAAGGCATTAGGGACAAGCTTCAATTGATTTCCCATTATTGCATGTTGATTTGGTATTCACAAGTTATTCCCTCTATAGCTTTGTTATCAAGCTCACAATAGTACTCAAATCCTAATTCCTTAGGCAAGTGAATCTTTGTTTCCCCTATAAACCCTAATTCCTTAGCTGGATGTAGTTGAAAAACAAGCATTAAGATCAAGAGTTCACAAAGATACTACAATCCCAAGACTATTCCTAGCATAAGAATGGCATGCATGCAATCTCAAGCATTGACACATAGAACTTCCATTCAACATATGAACCACAAATCAATCCATGGGTGATTAAATCATGAAAAGCATTAAGAACAGAGATTGAACACACAAAACAAGAGGAAATATGTCATCAAAGTACCCTAAACCAAATACAATAATGTTCCATCAATATTCACTCATCCCTAACACAAGGGGTTTAGCTAGACATAGAGAAATAAACAAAACAGAAGGTTAAAGAGAAAGAACTAGGAGAATCCATGGAAGAATGTTGATGAATGTCTTCACTTCACACTCTCCATTGAGTTCCACCCTTAGGTTTTGTGCTCCCAAGTCCTCTCCCAGCCTCCAAGTCGTAATCCCCCTTTTTTCTGACCTTAGATGGGTATTTATACAAACTGGGCCTGAAAGAAAGCCCAAAACGCGTAAGAAAAAATAGACAGCAGTAGGCGCCCTGCGCCCTGGCTTCCCGAGAGCAGGTGACAGGCGCCCTGCTTCTGAGGCACCCTGCGCCCTGGAACTTCTACTTCCAGCAGGCGCCCTATGCCCTGCTTGCCTGGGCGCCCTGAGCCCTGTTTCAGCTCCTTTTTCCACTTCAATTTGCTTTCATGATCTTAGGTACATGTCTCCAATCAAACCTTTTCATACCTACAAAAAGGCAAGACCACAGTAAGGACATATTTTCCATCAAAACAACAAAAGAGCTAACATGATTATCAACTAGAATATCTCCACAACAATGACTCAAACACCTAAGATTAGAGGCCAAACAAGGAATAAAGTCTAAGTTTGCATGAGAATTTCCTTCAATTAAGTGCAAGAAAATGAGCATACTAGGGAACAATCAGATATCAGACAATAAAACAGACGAAGGGGTACGAGACCCTCACTTCGAACCCTGAGGTTCTCAGACTTCGTCGCTTTAAGACTTAAAATTAAATCCTATGCAATATCTAAATTTCCCTTTACGCTAACATACTGTACAAGTAAATACCGAGAATGTGAAGTGCCTTTACCGATAGTCCGCAGCCCACGTGTTAGACACGTCGAAATCCTAATCCGCACGAACCGTCCTCAAGGGTCCTAGCATCACATTAAACCTTAGTACAAACCTATCATAGACTAATTTCTACTTCCTTAGGCTCTCAACACCCAAATCTCTCAACTAACTAAATCACTTACACTTAAAACATAATTTGAAATACTTGTTTTCAAAAGAATTCCATACACTTGAAAAACTACCCACAACATCATTTAACAAATTTTTTTTTTCAACTACTTAAGTCAAGGCTCCAATTTGGTGTCTAGGACTTCAAAGACCCATTTTCCCCTTAATTGTTTCATAGCCTCAAAACCAAATCAACTCTCAAATTTCAATCCAATCACTTTTCTAAAATTTTTCCAAGGTCCATACAATTCTTAAAAACATAATTTAAATGTTAAGAACACAACAAATTTGCCTCTCAAGCCCTTGAAGAGCTCACGGTCATGTCCCCTTTTTTCCTAAAAATTTTGCAAGTTTCCAAACTAATTTGACAACATCATTCCATATGTAAATTCTTTCACCAAAACAACAAATATTTCCACAAAACAAAAGCTAATTCAAGACCAATCCTACTCCATCCATGTTTCAATTCAAAATTGACAACCCCAAAATCAATAACAACTAATAAGAAGTAAGGAACACAAATCACTTGAGAAATCACAAAGCCCCTTTTCCCCAGGCCATTGGTCTAGGGTTCCCAAAAATTTGGGGGAAACTTTGATCATCTAACTCATGATCATTATCAACACCTAATTTAAGTATTTAAACAAAAATTGAGCAAAACAAAATAATTCCTACCCCTAAAATGGGCTCACGGCCACCACCCCCTTTTCTCCCAATTTTTTTTTTGTTTGTAAATCTTCCAACTAGTTAAACAATATCATTCTATATTTAAAACCTTTCACAAAACAACAAATGGTTTCCAAAACACAAGTCTAGTTCATGGCCAATCCCAATTTCAAGAAGCAAGGGTTTTCATGAAAACTACCCAATCCAACTTCCAATCCAAAACTAGTAACTAAAATAGCAACAACAACATCTAATAAGCAAAAATTATCAACTAATTAAATTGATTCACCTCAAGATCACACAACCCCTCTTTCCCTTAGGTTAGGGTTTCCAAAAATTTGGGGATTTAAGTGCTCATTTCTCTCATTGATCATGATCAACTAACAAACAAGACATAAACAAGAATTAATCAAGATGAAAGCAAGAAAACTACCTCCTACCACCTAAGGAAGAGCCACGGTTCAGCCATCAAAAGCAAAGGGGAACAATGGTTGTCTCCAACTTACAAGATGAAGAAGATGATGGAGGTTAGGAGAAGAAACTAGAAGCAAAAGATTGTTGGGGAAGGGGGCGAAGGTCACGCCTACAAAAGGAAGGAGAAGCCATGAAAGGAAGCTTGGGTTCTTGGAGTTTTTCTTCTCATGAGCAAAAAGAATGAAAGGAATTAAAAGTGAAAAATTGGGGGGGGGGTTCGACTGAACAAGAAAATGGAGGAAGAATAAAGGAAACAAAATGTATGAAGGTTGGGCAAGGGGAGGTGATTCACGCCAAGGATAAAAAGAAAAGAACCATGGAACTTCTCTCTCTAAAACAACAAGAAGAAGAAGAAGACAATGAAGAGGTAGAGAGGGAGGTGGGTCACGACCAGGACACCCAAAAAGAAGGGGAGGATTAAATCTAATAAAACAATAAATTAGTAAAAGGCTTGCTTGGTTTTTCTTAATAACATAATAAAAGATAAATAAGTAGGAATAAAAAAAATATGAGGAGGGTAGTAGGAAGGAGAGGTCACGCAGGTCAAGAGAGAAAAAGGAGGATAGAAAAATTTAATTAGGTGTTAAAACACTTGGTTAGGATTAATATAGGAAAAAGTAGCACTAATAAACCACAAAAATGTAACACCTAGACTATAAAGTAAGATGCTAATCAAATCACAAGTCTAACCCCTCTAATCTCTCATTCTAATGATTACCCTCTAATCCTAGGGTCTAAGGCGTGCCAAAAACACGGCGTCGAGTAATCGCGTCACCGATTAACTTTTTACCGGTTTATTCGCGAAAATTAATTTACCGAAAAATTAATCCACCGCGTGGTAGTATTTTATCATAAATATTAAAAACAATCTAAAACACTCAAAAACAATCACAACAAGTTACGATTCGATTTTCATCGAAATCGGAGTTCGTTTAAATTTTATTCGCAAATAAAAACTACCCGGTGATTCGAAACGCGACGAAACTTCGTTAGAATATTTCGACGATATTCGAACCATGAATTAATATAAAATATTAATTCTTAAATTTAATTTTTATCTTGATTTAATTCAATCAGTTTCTTAGTCAATAAAAATACGCGTTACCGCGTCACACAGAAAACTTATGTAATGTTTAAATTGATGAATTCACATTAAAGCAGCATACGTCTTCGCTGTCCATTAATTTGAATTAACATCATGAATAATAATTATTTATAATAAATCTCTATGACTTATCTTCAAGTATTCAGGGTTTTATCGCTAAACAATTTTTCTTAAAAAAAAATTGGGATGTTACACTAAAAAAGGAGGAACCACAGTCATGGAAAATGAGCAAAAAGAGTTAATTGCAGTTAGGAAAGTGACTAGATGGCATATGTGTATCGACTATAGGAAACTAAATGAAGCCAGCAGGAAAGATCACTTCCCTGTCCCTTTTATTGACCAAATACTTGAAAAATTATCCGATCACGAATTTTATTGCTATCTGGATGGTTATTCTGGTTATATGCAAATTCCTGTAGCTAAGGAAGACCAAGAAAAAACTAGTTTTACATGCCCTTATGGGATGTTTGCATATAGAAGAATGCCATTTGGTTTATGCAATGCCCCTGCAACCTTTCAAAGATACATGATGGCTATCTTTTCTGATATTTTAGAAAATTGCATTGAGATATTTGTGGATGATTTTTCAGTTTATGGATCCACATTTGATATTTGTTTGCATAATTTAGAAATTGTGCTAAAAAGATGCATAGAAACAAATCTAGTTCTGAATTGGGAAAAGTGTCAATTTATGATTTAAGAATATATAGTCTTAGGACACAAAATTTCTCAAAAAGGTAGTGAGGTTGATCCAGCAAAAATTGAGGTTATTTCGAAATTACCACCTCCAAATTCAGTCAGAGCTATTAGAAGTTTCTTAGGATATGTTGGCTTTTATAGGAGATTTTTTAAAAGATTTTTCAAAAATTGAAAAACTCCTTTCTAACCTTTTGGTGAAAGATGTATCATTTGAATTCTCCGAAGCATGCCTAAAAGCTTTTGAAACTTTAAAATCTATATTAATAAATGCTCCTGTTGTGATAGCACTTGATTGGTCTATCCCTTTTGAACTAATGTGTGATGCTAGTGATGTCGCAGTTGGTGCAGTAAAGGAAAGACAAAATCTTTCATACTATTTATTATGCTAATAGGACTCTGGACGAAGCACAACAAAATTACACTACTACGGAAAAAGAGCTATTAGCGGTTATATTTGCAGTTGATAAATTTCGTTCTTATTTAGTGATGTCCAAAATCATAATTTCCACTGACCACTTTGCTATTAGACATTTACTTGCCAAATAGGATGCAAAGTTGAGGCTAATTAGATGGATTCTACTTCTTCAAGAATTCGACATTGAAATTAAGGATAAGCGGGGTGTAGACAATGTAATCGCAGACCACCTTTCAAGGATAGTTGCAGCAGTACGGCCACTTGAGAAAGAGCAAATACAAGAAACTTTTCCAGAAGAACACCTTTATGCTATATCCACGACACCATGGTACGCTGACTATGTTAACTTTTTAGCCAGTAAGGTACTCCCACCCAATTTATCATATGCATAGCGTAAGAAATTCTTTTCTGATGTTAAGCATTATTTCTGGGATGAGCCTTATTTATTTAAAACTTGTGCTGATAGAATAATTAGAAGACACATTCCAGAAACAGAATATCAATGTATATTAGAGCACTGTCACTCTAGAGAAGTAGGAGACCATTATGGACCCACACATACAGCTCAGAAAATTTTACAATGCAGTTTTTTTTGGCCTACCCTGTTTAAAGATACCTATCTATAAATTTGTCAAAGCTTGTGACCCCTGCCAAAGAAGTGGAAATATCTCTAGAAAACAAGAAATGCCTTTAAATACTATTCTATATATTGTGAACTTTTCGATGTTTGGGGCATTGATTTCATAGGACCTTTTCCCAAGTCTAATAACAACATGTATATTTTAGTGGCAGTAGATTATGTCTCCAAATGGGTAGAAGCAGTAGCATTACCAACTAACAACGCTCGAAGGATAGTAAGGTTTTTGAAAAAAAAATATTTTCACTAGGTTTGGAACTCCTAGAGCAATAATCAGTGATGGTGGAAGTCATTTTTGCAATAAACAATTTGACAACCTTTTAGCTAAATATGGAGTCAACCATAGAGTGGCCACACCTTATCATCCCCAGCCCAGTGGCCAGGTAGAGATTTCTAACAGGGAACTTATGAAAATCCTAAAAAAACTGTTAATGCGTCAAGAAAAGACTGGTCATTCAAACTAGATGATGCTCTGTGGGCTTACAGAACTGCTTTCAAAACACCTACAGGAATGTCACCATATAGATTAGTGTTTGGAAAACCTTGTCACCTCCCTGTCGAATTAGAGCATAAGGCTTATTGGGCTACTAAATTTCTAAATTTTGATATGCAGATTGCAAGTGAGCATCGTTTATTACAGATAAATGAGATAGATGAATTTCGATTGGAAGCTTATGAAAATGCAAAATTATACAAGGAGCGTCCCAAGAAGCTGCACGACCAACGCATCCAAAAGAGAAGCTTTCAAATTGGAGACAATGTATTAGTTTATAATTCTCGACTTCGGCAATTCCCAGGGAAACTCAAATCCCATTGGTCAGATCCCTATAATGTAAGACAAGTCTTTCCATATGGAACAATAGAAGTGGTTGCTAAAGATGGGTCAACTTTCAAGGTGAACAGACAGCGAGCAAAAATCTATGTTGCAGGAGCACCCAGGGACACATCCAAAATGTCCCTGCAATTACCAACCACTTGAAGCAACACGTCAGGCTCGTGACGTTAAACAAACGCTTTACAGGAGGCAACCTGTAGACCTTTATTTAGTATTTATCACTTATTTTTATATAATTTTAATTAGTTTACTTTTCCAGTTTGTTTTTCAGTTTCCAAGGCACTCCAGGCAGCTGAAGATGATGACATAAGGAACATCAATTTTCCCATCAATTTTCTTGTGATATTTTTCAGAGGGGAGTCTCTTTCCACATTCTTTTATAGCACGTATTTTTATTTTATTTTATCTCTTTGTGCTTGCTTTAACTTAGTAGCAGTGGGGACACTGCTAGAAATAAGTGTGGGGAGGGAACTTTATTATTTTATGCTTATTACGTGGCTGTGCTTATAACTGCCTATAAGTATAGAAGAACTTTAAATTTTTGCTGATTTAGGGGTTATACAAATTTTTTTTATGACAACTTTCGATTGAATCAAATTCGTTGCTAGTTTTGGAATTTGCTGAAAATTAGCATTGAAGTTCTCTGAGTTTGACTTTCTGTGCAAGCTATTAAATGTGAGTTTTGAGCCTGAAATAAGAGGCAATATCATGCTTTTGTCTCTCTTATTTGTTGAGTGATATTTTTCTTGGAGTGTGTATTCTAGAACTTGTGCTGAGACTATTGCGAAGCAAATATTAATTTATTTGCATGTGAATTTGGAAATGATAATTTTTAGGATTTCTTCAGGCCACTACCATTTTGAATACATTATCCCACTAGTTGCCCACTTTTGTGCCTAAAAATATTATGTTTAATTTCGTTGGTACCCTTTTTGTTACTGTTGATTATTTTCTGTGAAGGCAACCTTGGAAAATTTATTTGAGAGCAATTAGTGGCAAAATTAAAATAATAATGTTGCATAATCCCTTTTATATGTTTTCAAAAGAGAAGGCTTAACAATTTGTTCCGCTCCTAGTTCTTAAAAAAATGATTGCCTGCTGCATAAATGCATAAAAGGAGGAAAGGATAAAGAAAAAGAGAAAAGAAAGAGCATTGAAAAAGAAAAGAAAAAGAAAAATTTTAGGTGATCATGCTCATGCCTTCATAAAAAAAAATCAAAGAGAAATTTTTATTGATTGAAAAATTAGGATTCTTGCCTGCTCTTGAAAGTGAAAAAGAATTAGGTTGCTTGTTTTGGTTGATTTGTTTCTGACCGTTTGCATGACCTTTTTTTTCTTTATCATACCAAACATTATTACCTTGGCCCCATTACAACCAATGAAATACCCTATTCCTCTTTTGCATGTCTTATAGATTCTAATAGTAGAGTTTTTGGTCAATGTACAAGCCTATGGTAATACCATTTCATTTGAAAAATCTGAGTGTTGATGATTATACCTGCAAACACTTTGAGAGTGGTGAGAGTGTGACTTGAAAATCACAGATTGTTGGCTTACTTGAGCTTACGCCTCTAATTGGGCATTCTATTTACTAACATATTTTGTGATATCATATTGTTGTCTTACTCATTTTTCTGCCCCTATTCAGTAGAAATAGTTTTTCTTATTATAATTAACCAAATAGTTTGCTTGCTGGCAAGCAAAGCTCAAGTGTGGGGATGTGGTAACACACCAATTTGTCTATATTTATAGGGCATTTTTAGTATCCAATTATACCATTTTGCACTGATTAATGCACAAAGGTACTCATTTATGTCTTATTATGTAGAAATATCATGAAGACACCACTCGAGCAAAAGATACGAAAAATGACAAAAAACTGGCTAGTTTTTGAGAGTTTTAGCACTACTGGACAAGCGGTACGGCCTGACTTACCAACGGTACGGCCGTACCTAGAGCAGGACCTCAGTAAGGGCGTACCCCCTCAGTCTGTACCACTTGACGCCGATAAAATAGTCCAGTACGGTCGTGCAAAAGGCAATACGGCCGTACACAAGTGATGTCAGGGCAACAGCTCGCAGGGAAATGGGTCAACATCATCAACGAAGCTCGGTACGGCCGTGTATATATGCGGTACGGCCGTACCCCGTCCCTGATCAGCACAGATTTGAAGCCAGATGACCTAATTCGTAGCCTAGTCTATAAATAGGGGCTCTTAATATGTTACAAAGACCTTTTGACGAATTCCTAAGTCAAGAGCCCCCTTTGGAGAATCATTCACAAACACCATACGATTAGAGTAAGTTTGGATCATTGGAGCTTCCCATCAATTCTGAATTGATGCTGTAGTCCATAGAGACGTGAGGAACATACGAGAGGATTGTCGTTATACCAAAAGGGTGTCCCGGTTCTTTAACTCATGTCTTTTAGGAGTTTGGATCTGTTTTACTTTCTTTTGTTGCATAACATTATGAGTAGCTAAGCCCATCGCTAGGGGTGATGGCGGATCTTTTATAATATCCTTGATAGCGGTTTAATTGCTATTTTGAATTCCTTATTATCTTTATGAATGTGTTGATTCTAGTATGCTTAATCTAATAGGGAGTAGCTAACCCTTATAAAATTAGTTAGTTGTGGTAATAGGATCATAATTAATTAGTGGAACGCAAGGATCACAGAGCTCGCGGTATACGTCGGATAGGTTATTGCTTGCTTCCAATCAGTTATTAGATTAACAAACTTGTATGCTCTTAATGTTCTTTCCCTTAGTTACCTTCCTGGACCAAACAGAGTAATTAGTTAGGAGGAAGGCTATTGTACGCGAGGACAGCCTTTAGTAATTTAGAGTAAGTGGTTGGTATTCAATAAGGAAATACAATTCATAATAGCAAGGAAATAGATTCAAGAACTAGTATTAGTGAACCAGGTTCCTCTAGGCTTCTCCTATTTGATCTTACTCTAATCATCTTAGTTTAAAGTCTTATTTGCATTTTGTCTAGTTTTCTATTCAATTCCAACTTGACCACTCTGTTCGCTTAAGGAATTAAATGTCTCTCTTATGCTGGTACTTGTGCATTCCCTGTAGGTTCGACATTCGAAGTCTTAACTATACTCTACTTTATTACGAGATACGATCAGGTGCACTTACCTGAGTCGCAACAAAAGGCGTTGCATTTCTCGGTCATGATGATTAAGCAGATGCAGTTACTCGAAGAACTCCAAGATTTGAGTTTGGTGTGCGAAGAGACCCCTACTAGTGTTAAGCTAGGCATCTTGAATATTACAAGTGACTTGATTGACCAAATCAAGGAAGGTCCAAAGGGTGATCAGCATCTGAAGGATCAGAGCGAGTTTCTCGCGCAAGGTAAGGAGATTGGCTTTGTGGAAGGCACCGACGGAATCTGGAGATTTAAAGACCGTGTGTGTGTGCCTAAGATACCATTGCTCGGGGAGATGGTTCTTGAGAAAGGCCACAAGAGCAGCTTGAAGCTTGAGTATTCATCCTAGAGATACTAAGATGTATCAGGACTTGAAGAGGATGTTTTGGTGACCCAGAATAAAAAAGGAGATAGTCGGATTTGTGTATGCTTGCTTAACTTGTAAAACGTCCAAGATCGTGCCCTAGAAGCCATCAGGGAAACTGCAACCATTGCACATTCTGGAGTTGAAGTGGGATTGTGTTACCAAGTGACTCCAAACACAAGAGGAGGTGAATTTGTGTGAGCGGTGCCTTTTAAAAAAAATTATAAATAAAGTGCTGAAATATAATTTACAAGAATTTAACTGCAGAAAAATAAATGACTTAAAGAATAAATTGTAGAAATTAAATTGCAATAAAATAAATGACAGAAATTAAATAACTGAAATGTAAATGACTGAAAGTAAAAGCAATAAAATAAAGAACTGAAAAATAAATTGCTTGAATAATAAAGAGATAGAGAGCAGAAAAGAGCACGCAGCAATTTATACAGGTTCGGCCACCAAACACCCATGTGGCCTACGTCCTGTCCCCAAAGCAAAGCACTATAGAATTTTCACTAAACCACTAGCTTTTAAATCAGGTTCAACTAGAAACATTTACAACTCTAAACCAGAGTAATACGTTCAAGAGATATCACCTCTCTATGAACAACTTGGGATTCCCACCCAAAAACAATTTTACAAATAAAAGGATGTAAATAAGATACACTCAAAAGTGCAGATATAACAAATTGAAGCTCAGAAATATACAGTAAAAAACTATGTAGTATTAAAAGGCTCTCAAAGAAATTTTTGTGCTCAAATAAGTGTGAGTGATAAAATATTTTGACAGAGTTTTGGCACAAAAAATAAGCAAGTGTCTCATCTTCAAATGCACACGATACTGCTCAATATATAGGCAAAAGAAGGAGCGTGCAGCATTAAAACTTTTGTCGGTTGCAGCATTTAAAAGAAATGACCGTTGCATTGAATCCGGAAATTTAATAACTATATAATCGTTTATCAAATAATGAATAATCATTTATATAAAGCAAGTGAAACACGCCTGACACTTTTTGAAAAAGCCAATGCCACATTATCAAAAAGTTTAATCGATTACGTAGAAAAGAATGAGACACGAAGCTGCTGCTCTCAATTAAAATAATCGATTATTACAAATATTATAATCGATTATGATTTGTTGAAACGCACGGGAGAAAAGAAACACATAATCGATTATAGTGAGTGATATAAACGTCTATAAGCATTCTATTTGCCACTCAAAATAAGTACCAAAAATAAAATATTTTTCCAAGATAAAGGATAGGTATTTTTGGACACTGTTCAAAACATTTTTTTGAAATATTTGATGACTAAAATAATTTAGAAAAAATGTCAGAAAATAAATTTTAGATAAAATATTGTGAGTGTGTGATTTTATTTTAACTGAGAGTTTTTTATTACTACTTACAAATAGTCCTAAGAAAAAGATAGATACCCAAAACCCAAAGAGTTGAAGTCTTCCAACTCTTGGTAACGTCTTGATATACTTTTCTGCTTTTTGCACAGTTGGCTATTTGCGTAACTCCCTTTTGTCAGTCATCAAAACAATCATGTCAAGGCATGTATTCACATATTGTATTTCCATGGACTTTGTTTCATGACTTCCGAAGACTCCAACAGGTTGCGATGCTATTTGGGTGATTGTAGACCGACTAACTAAATCGACTCATTTTATTGGTATAAACATGGAGTATTCCTTGGAAAGCTAACGAGGTTGTACATTAAGGAGATTGTTAGATTGCATGGTGTGCCCTCTAGTATAGTATCAGATCAAGATCCTGGATTCACATCTGGATTTTAGGAAAGTTACACGAAGCTTTAGGGACTAAACTCGGACTGAGTTCAACTTATCATGCACAAACAGACAGTTAGGTGGAGAAGACGATCCAATCCTTAGAGGATTTACTACGAGCTTGCATGTTAGAAGAAATCGGTAGTTGAGAGAATTTCTTACCCCTTATAGAGTTCACGTACAACAGTTGCTTTCATTCCAGCATTGGGATGGCCCCGTATGAGGCTCAGTATGGAAGGAGGTGTAAGACTCTGCTATGTTGGTATGAGACCGGAATTGGTGCAAGATACTACTAAGAAGGTGAAAATGATTCAGGAAAAGATGAAGGCAACACAAAGTAGGCAAAAAAGCTACCACGAAAAGAGGATGAAGGACTTGGTCTTCGAGAAAGGAGACCTTGTGTTCATATGCGTTACGCCCACTAAAGGAGTTGGCAGAGTGATGAAGGCTAAGAAGTATATGCCTAGATTCATTAGTCTTTATCAAATTTTGAATAGGATTGGCGAAGTGGCTTATCAAGTTGCATTGCCACCATTCTTGGCAAACCTTCACAATTTGTTTCACGTAGCTCAACTTCGAAAGTATATTCATGACTCGAGTCATGTGATAGAACCCAATACGTTGCAGCTGAAGGATAACCTCACTTTCGAGGCATTACCGAAGAGGATTGAAGACCGAAATGTGAAACAACTACGTGGGAAGGAGATTCCGCATGTAAAGGTTATTTGGAATGAATCAACTAAAGAAAGCGCTACCTGGAAATGGAGAGTAAGATGAAGGAGTTATATCTACAATTGTTTACTACAAGCCAGTAGAAATTCCGAGGACGAAATTTTTATAAGGGGATGGAATTGTAATACCCTAAAAATCATGTTTGTGTGTTTAGTATGTTAAGATATGAATTCTATGATTTCATGTGTGTGTAGATGTGTTTTCTGTGATGCCCAAGTGCCTAATTGGGAGGGAATGTCATTAGAAAGGGTTACATGGCCTTACAAGGAGGGAAAATCACATTTTTAGAGAAAAAAATAGTATGTGAATCGATTCACCCCGTGCATGAATCGATTCACAGTAGCAGACTGTGTTTTTTATATATTAGGTCACCCCGTTTCAACCGTTTCATTTCTAATCGTGTTGGGGCTTAATGACCATGACCTAAACCTAATTAAACCTTCATTAAACCTCTAAGGATCACTCTCTAATCACTCCTTAAGAGCTCTTAAGAATCCTAAGCTCTCCAAGGCCGTTTTCCACCGTTTCACCTCTGTTCTCCACTGAATTTCATTCCATTTTCAAGGTTTTGATCAGAGAACAAATCTCTTCTCTTTATTATCTTCTTCTTTTGTTTATAAAAAGGAGAATTTTTAGGTAACTCGTGTCCTTTTTACCTCCTTTGGATTCCCTTTGGTTTTTGAAATTCTAATGATTGTTTTGGGCTCTATGATTCTCGTGATGGTAGGAACCGGGGGAAGGACTAAATTTCTAAACTCTCTAAGTCCTTCAAAACCTGCAATTTTCACTAAGGTAAGAGGGGTGGATGATCATATGAAAAGGGTATAGGGTTTGACTTCATATGATTGGGGTGTCTCATGACCCATATGTCTCGCGTGACGAATTTGATGATTGGAAACCATTGTAGGAGCAAGGTATTATGATATGTGTTTATGTTTTTAATGGTTTTAAGACCCTTCTAGGAGCAAGGAGTCATATGAGTTAATAAATGGTATGGTAATATGAATGGATTTATGAATTGGCTATCATTGATGCTCTCATTGATGTTATCTGTTAACACACCATTTTGTCTATTATTTTGGGGTATTTTTAGTATAAAATATTATGATTTTGTTCCTTATTAGATAAAATATGCTTATTATTTCCTTATTTATGTAGAAAAGTAATAAAGGCAACATGGAAAGCAAAAGAAGTAATTTTGGGAAGATTCTGGCGAGTTTTGAAGATTTTTAGCGTTTCTGGACAAGCAGTACGGCCGTGTATAAACGCAGTACGGCCGTACCCAAGCCCAAAACGCACAGGTTTGAAGCCAGTTGACCTAATGAGCCTCATAGTCTATAAATAGGCATTTTCACCCATTTTGAGAAAGAACTCACTCTCTGGGAGAGAATTCATTATCTATGAGTGATGGTCTTTTGCTCTTGTCTCTTGTCTCTCTTCTTTTCTTTTCTTTTCTTTTAGGATTTCTTGTTTGGATGTTTGTTATGAGTAGCTAACTCCATCACTAGGGGTGATGGGGGATCTTTTACAATGTTCTTGAAATTTATTTAATTTCTATCTTGAATTCCTTATTATCCTTATGTATCTGTTGATCGTAGCATGCTTAATCTCATAGGAAGTAGCTAATCCTTAATAAATTAGTTAATTGCGGTAACAGGATCACAATTTGTTAATGAAACTCTAGGATCAACAGAACTCGCTTTATACACTGGATAGGTTATTGCTTGTTTCCAATCGATTATTAGATTAACAAACTCACATGTTCTTAATGCTCTTTCTTTTAATTACGTTCTTGGACCAAACGGAGTAATTAGTTAGGAGGAAGGCTATTACAAGCTAGGCAGCACTTAGTAATTTTGAGTGAGTGATTGGCTTTCAATAAGGAAATATAATTCATAATAGCAATATAATAGATTCAGGATCTAGTATTAGTGAACCCGGTTCCCCTAGGATTTTCCTATTTGATCTCTATTCTGTTCTTGTGACATTGCTTTGTTTCGTTATTTATAGTTTAACCGTTTTATTCTTAAAACCATTACTTTCATTCGTCTACACAATAATGATCTTTATTAATTTAGTACTCGTGTATTCTCTATGTGTTCGATATTCGGAGTCTTAAAAATACTCCACTTCATTACGAGTTACGATCAAGTGCACTTGCCAGAGCCGCAACAAGATTTTGGTGCTGTTGTCGGGAAATGTTTAAGCGATATTAAACTAACGGGATTCTTGTTAGTTTAGACATTTTTTTAATTATTATTATTATTATTATCTACTATATATATATATATATATATATATATATATATATATATATAGTAGATAGAGTTATTTGTTTTATTTTAAATTTTTGTTTAGTTGTTTAGATTTAGATCTAGATTTATATTCAAAAATCCAAAAAGATTTATCTTTTATCTCTTTATCTAGATTTTAAATTTTTGTTTGATCGTTTTATTTTATCTATTCATCTATTTGTTAAGATCTTATCTTATTTTGACCTATTTTGTTTTATTTAAATTTGATATCAAAAATCCAAAAAGATTTTCCTCTTTCTTATATACTTATCCTGATCTTTCTTTTTCTTATCTTATTTTGGTTCTAAGATTAGATATAGATATAATTTGAATTTGAATTTGAATTTAAGAAAAGATTTGATAAGGATTGAATTTGGATAATATTATCTTATCTTATTTTGTTTTGATTTTGTTTAACTTATTTCTATTTTAGTCCAACTTACCTTATTTTATTTGATTATGATTTTGTTTGATTCTTTCTATCTTATCTTATTTCGTTTAGATTCTATTTGACTTTAATTAGTGTTTTTGTTTTTATTTTATTATTATTTTATATAAAAAATAAATAAATTAGTAAATAATCTCATGGGTTATCTTCTTCTTTGTGAATATTGTGGTTTTGTAGGACATGAATGACAAGACTGTTACAAGTTCTGGGTTGAATTCAAAATAGAATATATATATATGAGCAGCTCTTGGAGAAGACATAATCAAAGAGAATTAACCATGGAGGAATACGAAGTCATCACCCATAACTGTGATGAAGAATCAATTGAAGAATTAACCATGGAGGAGATTTTGGCCAATTTTAGGGAAAAACCTGGTGATCAATTCAAGTTTTCGAAAATCCTGCTGAATCTTTGGAAAGTCAGAATCAAGGAGAATTAACCATGGAGGAATACGAAGTCATTATCCATGAGAGTGATGAAGAGTTAATTGAAGAACTAACCACAGAGGAGATTTTGGCTAAATTTTGGAAAAAAAAAACTGGTGACCTATTTGATGTTCTCGAAACTCCTATTGAATCTGTGGAGAGTCAGGACTCTACTCCAACAACATTGATGACTCAGAGTGAACAAGACATCTTCACCAATCAAATTGAGCCTAATCTAAAGGAGGAAGATGAAGCCATTTTTAATGAAGATTTTGAGGAATTGATTGAAGAGCCTGAGTTAGAGCCTAAACATGAAAGACAGTCATTCCCAGAGGTGATTGAAACTCCTACTGAATGGAGTCAAGCTGAAATAAAAGCTCCTACTGAAGGGAGCACTCATGAAGAGAATAAGGAAGACCACACGGTTCTTGATTTTGAGCAAAAGGAGGAAGTCCCAATTAATTTGAAACAAACTCTTTTGGCTAAAATCGGTGAAGCAGTCATTGAAGCTCAAAAGGGAAAAGTAACTATAAGAAGTGGTAAGGAAGATGATGTTTTAAAGGTTTTAAATTCTACAAAAAATCCATGTTCTTTTACTCTTTCTTATTTTACCAATAATGTGATTGCTTTTAACGGCTTTAATGACTTAAGAGTGCAGAAACCTTTAGAAGAAATTACTAACTTACAGGATCCTGTTATAGTGGTGGGTGATGAAGAGATAAAAATTCCACAATATTTTGAAATTAATCCACCACTTGGCAAAAGAAAGAACAACCTAAACCACATGGTCAAAAAGTGGAGAAGGGGCAATGCAATGAATGTAAAATTTACTCTTAGAGAGCCGCCTGGTTGACCACTTTTAAGCAAACCGTCAGGCTCACGACGTTAAACAAGCGTTTCGCAGGAGGCAACCTGTGTTATTTCATTTTATGTTATTTAATTCTATTTAGTTTATATTTTTAATAGTTTATTATGATTTACAGTTTCTGTAGAGGTATTGGCAAGGCAGCAACATTAATTGAATCACTCCCGCAATTTGCTTGTGAAATTTTTCAGTGGGGAGAACCTTTCCACCTTAAATTATTTTTAGCACTTATTTTAACTAGATAAATTTTTATTGCTTATTCTATAACTGTTAGCAGTGCAGACACTGCTAAAAATAAGTTTCGGGAGGGAACTATAATTACAATTACTTGGCTATACTTATAACTATTAAATTATGGAAAATTTGATATTTTTCTGATTTAGGGACTAATTTTAAAAATTTTCTGACAACGTGTGATTGAAATGAGATTGTTGCTAGTTTTAGAATTCGCTGATAATTAGTATTGAAGTTTTATGAGTTTCAACTTGTCTGTGTAAACCACTAAATGTGAGATATGAGCCTAAATAAGAGGTCACATCATACTTTTTACCTCTTTTCTTTGATTGAGTGATATGTTTCCTTGTTGTG
The DNA here is from genome assembly GCA_037113605.1 of Calophaca sinica. NCBI lineage: Eukaryota > Viridiplantae > Streptophyta > Magnoliopsida > Fabales > Fabaceae > Calophaca > Calophaca sinica. The sequence continues at coordinate 48,261,542 of CM073733.1, read as the reverse complement.
CATTTTAGAACTTGTGCTGAGACCGTTACAAAGCGAATGTAAATTTACTTTCATGTGAATTTAGTAGGGGCAATTTTTGGAATTTTGCAGGCCTATTTCAAGTTTGTTGCAAATATTTTACCATTAGTTGCCCATTTTTGTGCTTATTATTATATTTCTTTGGTACCATTTAATTGTTATTGATTATTATTATTATTATTATTATTATTATTATTATTACTGTGGTAACCATGGAAAATACTTTTAGTAGAGCAATTAGTGGCAAAAATCAAAAGAATAATGTTTGAAATCCCTCATGAAAGTTTATAAAAAGGAAGACTTAGCAAATACTTTCCCCTCCTAGAATTATTAAATTGTTTATTTGTTACATAAAACATAAAAGGAGGAAAGGGAAGAAAAAGAAAAAAAAGAGAAAAAGAAAAAGAATAGAAAAAATGTGTTATTGCCTTCAAGGAATAAAAAAATGATGAATATTAGAGGGATTTTTGCCTACTCTTTATAGTTAAAAAAGAAAAAGGTTACTTGTTTAGTTGATTTATTTCTGACCCTTTGCATAACTTTTTTTTCTTTTTATCCCACCTAACGTTATTACCTTGATCCCATTACAACCAATGAAAGACCATTTTCCTCTTTTGCATGATAAGTGAATTTTAATAGTAGAGTTTTGGTCAATGTACAAGCCTATGGTAATGTCACTTCTTTGGGAAAATTTGAGCGTTAATGACTACATCTTTAAACACTTTGAGAGTAGTGAGAAGAGTGACTAATAAATCACAGACTTGGTGAACTTGTTGAACTTGCATCTCTAATTGGGTATGCTAATACTTAGCACTTCTTATGATATTACTTTGTTGTCTCATATCTTGTTTATGCCCCTGGTCAGTAAATTCAATTTTTCTTATAATTATCCAAGTAGTTTGCTCGAGGACAAGCAAAAGCTTAAGTGTGGGGATATGTTGTCTCATGAACGGTTTGATTGACACTTAGGTTGGTTGCCATGCATCATAGATGTAGTGTCAATGGTGTGGAAAGCAAATGATTTTGGTATAGTATGGAGATGGTCACGATGAGATCTGCTCAACCTTGATGTTAGAGTCCAATAAGGGGCTTATGTAAAGACGGGGCACTGCTGGGGCGTCCCATACATACACTGGTCACCATGACTAGACTCAGCTTGTATCCTTGGACGTTGAGGGCACTCTCATCCGCTTACCCGAAATTGGATGGATCCACATGATTAGACGGAGTAGTCTACATGATGCCATTAGGATTTATTATTCCATATTGGATTATAAGCTATTGAAGTATTGTTTATCTTTCGAGATAACGATTAACGGTATAAGCTCTAATACATGTGACATCAGAGATTTTGGAAATTTTATTTCTGTTGACTTTCTTTTACTTGGTTTCATTTATTCCGCACGTGAGATTTTGATATTTGTTGACGTGAGCTCTTGCCCTTTGATTAAAGTTTTTATAAACTACAATTTTTATTAATTCTTTATAAGTTTTCAATGCATTTTCAAAGCTATGGCGTAGTAGGTGTCACAAATGCCACACCCTGAGAACTGCAAAGAGCACAATCAAAGCTGAATGACCTAACCAATTTTTGTTTTTGGTCGTGCGGCCAATGTCACATGTAATTATCCTACTCACGTTCACAGAATCCTGCTCCATGATAGAGTAGACCAGCTCTGCCCTGTTATAGGTGAGGTCATTTTTGTTGGCGCAGGTGGAAATATTATAGTGCACAAATAAAGCTCAAGCACAAGCAATAGACTTTAGTTCCTTCACATTGATCCTGGAAGAAGCCCCATCAGTCGACCTAATCCAAGTACCCCCAGGCCTGCAAAGTACTCAGCCAAAAGTGTGCGGTTAGTGTGATGGTTCAGCCTCTCCTGGAGGCGGCACTCCTCGGGCACATGAAGGTGAAGCAGCCCACTAATCCTCTCGGGGCTGAAATCAATCTCTATGCCCCTCACATAACTGGTATAAGTTAGGGAAACCTCTAATGGCAGATAGGCGTTCGCATAGAACTTGCGAACGATCTCCATGTTATATCTCTCTGGAAGGTTCAAGAGATTGTCCCACTATCTCTGATAGAATTATGCCATGATCTGAGGATACTCACCCTCCTCTAGTTGGAAAGCCATGTCACTGATAATATCCTTGGTCTCGAAGGAGGAGTGATAAAACCTATGGAGCTCCAAGGTGCGAAATCAGTGCTCATCGTGTATCTCACTGGGATGTGGCGCTACATACTGTGGTCTTTGTCTCTTCTGTGACATGGTCACCTACACAATAGAAATTTTCAACATTAAATCTCATGTTTTCACCAAAGTTTAATAACTAAAATATTAAATTCTATCACTCTATGTTGTCCCTAACATTTCACGCAAAGCTAAATGCTTCCCAACTATGCTCCAAAAACCCATAATTTAAATGGAAAATAATATTGCATACCTACACATCATTCTACCTCACCCTGTTACGCTTCCGGAAAATCCTCAAGTTAAATTACAAGAAGTCCAATTCTCAAAATACACCCTAAACCATGAAAAAGAAAATTCCTATTAAAATAATAACAGACATTACATGAATTTTATTCATCCTTTATTTTCCAATCCCCAATATTAGTTTTTCAAGTTTTAAAATATATATGGAAATTCTTCTCCTTAGGTCGCCAAAAATTTATTTCCTACAAACTAACTACCCCTAAATTCAAAATACGCGTCAATCTTCAAAAATTTCCTTTACCTTTTCAAAATATTGAAGTAAGCAATTTTAATTAGGTATCAAGAGCAATAATGCTCCCAACGGATCCTAAAATCATCAAGAATCAGTCTCCACTTGAAATCATACTTTTCTTACACTAGGTATTTCAAAAATTCCCATCTACATTCGCCCCTTGGTAATTTTTCTAAACAAGACATCAAATGAAATAATTTCTATAGATTTAATATTTTCCATAAGTACTTAAACAACATAAATTCACTTAAATACCTTATGTCTCGAAAAACTTAATCTTATGTTGTTCATCAAGGGTAATAGTTCTCAACATAAGTACTCAACCCCAAATTCATCACATTTTAGATTCAATGTGTATATGAGCATCTTCATTTACCTTGAGATACACAAATAAAGTTTAAACATACCCTATAATCCTCATTTCTAAAGAAGCCTACAATATGGTGCATTTCAAAATAAACCATTTCATACATAAAGGAATCCTTACTTTAATGCTCAATTTTACTTAGACAATTTATCAAACACGTCAAAAGCACCACAAATCCTAACAAAGCTATCACCCTACTATGTTTCAAGTTGGTCTCAAACAAGGAAAATGATATCAAAAATCAATTTCAATCACAACAACAGACAAATTACAAAGCACAATAAGCAAGAATTTCATCTACTAATTCACCCCATTTTTCCTCAAATTGTCGGATCTCCCAAAAACCTACACAATCAACAACCCAAAAACCTAAACATAAGCAAAGATTAATGTAACACCCCGTTTTCAGAGCGCTACTAAACTAATAATCTGACAAACGTTGGCATATTCCTAAAAGTTGGAATACTCTGCTTGCAGGGTTTGTTCTGAAAATGTGGTTCTATTTTTTTTTACTCTTTTAAAATTCTTTCAAGGAGCAGTCAGATTATTACAGCGACTTTTAGAAACATGGCAGTAAGTAAATAAAGACACCAATTAAACCACATTAACCATGCTCATCAAGTTATCCCATCATTTAATATATGACAATACAAGTCTGAAAACATAATAGGCATTTATTACAACCCTGAAATGAATACAACGTCCTATAGCTGGTCGACACGCTACATCATTTACTAGAATACTAGTAAGTTACCACAAGCATAACACAAGTAGAAGCCGGACAGACTATCTTCCACTTCGCTGGTCAGCAGTCCCGAACACTCCGCTCGCTCCGCCATCTGGGTTTCATTCATCAATTGAAAGAACCACTGGCAAGGGTCAACTTCTTACAAAATGATACGTACAAATACAACAGCATATTACATAGACATTATGGAACTCACATGCTTCGACACAAATAAATCAAGAAATCATAATACACGAGACCACAAAATGCATAAATGCCCAAAATGCAACTCAAAACACTCCTTCAATACACTCTCTAAAATTTTTAGAAAGTAACGCCGATCCATCCACTGAATACCTGTCGTAGCCTTGGGCTCTCCTCTCACCCTAGGACATTCAGCTCAAGTTCCTTGATGCTACAACGCCTAGCTAATCTACCAAAAAATCGGCCGGAGCTTTTTAGGGGATCCTAGCACCCTAGGTTAATCGGCTTAAAGCTCATAAACGTCACGACAAAACTCTCACAACCCCAATGAATAAATCGACTCATACGATGATTCAAAGAAGCAAACTCAAATAAATATTCAACCTCATATTAAATAATTATTCACACAGAACTCATCACGATATAACGCAGTTCAGCAATTCATAGCAAGACAATGCAACCAAGTCATATCGCAAACGATCAGAATACAATTCATCCCTCTGCAACTCAGTGGAGTTAACAAAGAGGAAATAAACAAGTGTGGGGGGTTGGGGACAGCTGCCAACCTCTTGTAGACAAGCCCACTAAATAATCAGTATAGATATCAGACAATAAAACAGACGAAGGGGTACGAGACCCTCACTTCGAACCCTGAGGTTCTCAGACTTCTTCGCCTTAAGACTTAAAATTAAATCCTATGCAATATCTAAAGTTTCCCTTACCGAACTCCAAGCCACGCGTCCACGTACTCCTCGATTCTACGCCGCACGATCTCGGATAACTCAAGCCTATTACACAAAGTAAACTTAGCACAACTCTAAAAACTTAGTTCTATAACCTTAGGTTCTCAAACTTAACCCTTTATCCTAACCAACATTCACACTTAGAACATAATTTGAAATACTAGTTTTCAAATAATTACATACACTTGAAAAATTAAGAACTAATTCAAGAATCAAATTTTAAAGACTAAGAAATCATTTTCTTAAAAACTTAGAACATAAACATCATTATTATTCAACTCTTTTCTCAAATATTAACGCCAAGGCTCCACTTGGTACCTTAGGTCTCAAGGAACCCAATTACCTCATGTGCTTCATTGCCTTAAAAATCTCAAAACAAGTCCAAATACAATCAAACCTTTTTTTCTAAATTTCGCAAAGCCCACAAACATAATCATACAACCATCATAAACAAGTTTGCAAAACAATTTCCCTTCCACATATACTATATAGCTCGCGGCCATCATCAACAAAAATAGGAGACAAGTTGCAAAACTTCCAAACCAACTAAATAACATCCTTCCATAGTCCAATTTTTCACAAAACAACAATCTAACTCACAACTAAAACTCAAACAAAACCAAACTCAAATTAACCTCCTTTCAAGAATAGGCTTTTCATCAAAAATTACCCAAATAAAGTTTTAGTTCCAAAACTATAACAACAACAACAACAACAACAATTATGCTAGAATCATCAATTAATTACATGCTTCACCAAATAAATCCCACTAATCCCTCTTTTCAAGAATTGGTTTTCATCACAAATAATACCCAAACAATTTCTAAATCCCAAAATTTTTAAACAATACAACAATAACAACTTCAAAGAGGCTCAATTAACCAATTAAATTCTTGATTCATTAGGATCACACTTTTTCCCTCTTTTTCCCCCTTAGGTCACGCCTAGGGTTCCAAGAATTGGGAATATGGTGTTCATATCCATCATTGATCACAACCAAGCATAAATCAAACACAAACAAGTCATAATAATCAAGAAAGGAAAGGAAAAGAACAACACCTCTTCCCTCCTTATTGTCGTGGCCTAGGACTGTTTTGGGGAGAAAAATGGTGTTCTCAATCTTGCTTGGATGATGAGGGAAGTAGTAGTGAAGAGAAGAAGAAATGGGTAGCAAGAAGTGTGGAAGATTGGAAGTGAAGTAGCTTAGGAATCAAGGAAGGAGATGATCTCCATGGAAGCTTGGAACTCTTGGACTCTCTCACACTAAAGAAGAAGATGAAGCAAATGAAATGAGGGTAGAAAGAGGGAGGGCCGCGGGTTTGGGTGGGATAAAAGGGAGGGATTAAAAAAAAAATTATGTTAAATAATACACATGTGGTCAAAAATGATTTAAGGAAAGGTAATTTAAACTAATCACACATTAAGTGACACCTATTCAAAAAGCAAAGATGCTAATCACATCAACTAATCTATCACATCTAATCTCACATCTCTCATGATTATCCTCTAATTCTAGAGTCTAAAACACGGCGTCGAGTAATCGCGTTACCGATTAATTTCCTGCCGATTAATTCGCGAAAATTAATTTACCGAGAAATTAATTCACCGTGTGATAAAATATTATCATAAATATTAAAAACATTTTAAACACTCACAAATAATCGCAACAAGTTACGTTTTGATTTTCATCGAAATCGGAGTTCGTTTTAAATTTTAATGCGGATAAAATTTACCCGGCGATTTGAAACGCGACGAAACCTCGTTAAAGTTTTTCAAAGATTTTTGAACCATGAATTAATATTAAATATTAATTCTTAAATTTAATTTTATCTTGATTTAATTCAATCAATTTCCCAATCAGCACAAAATACGCGTTATCGCGTCATGCAGAAAACTCATAATAAGTATAATTGATGAATTCACCTTAAAAACAACATACATCTACGCTGTCAATTATTTTGAATTGACATCATGAATAATAATTATTTATAATAAATAAATTATTCAAAATGAGTCAAAATAGTTCCCCGTACTCTCAATAAACCATTGAGGCGATCAATCTCTATGACTTATCTTCAAGTATTCAGGATTTTATCGCTAAAATTACTTTTCTCAAAAATTGGGATGTTACAATTAAGGACTTTCCTTGATGATTGAGGACAAAATGAAGGAAGAGAGGCGATATGGATGATCCTTTAGCCGTCCCTGGGTTCAGACGCGCAAGAGGAAGTAGGAGAGGAGCTAGAGCTGAGCAAAAATGGAGAAAACCGCGGCTAGGACGCGATGTTTTAACTTCTGCATAATGATACTGTGGCGATGCGATGGTACTGTATACACAGGGACCGTCGCGACGCGATGAATAAAATTAAAATATTAATTTTTCAGGCTTTTCACTGTTTTAAGAGTAAAATTTGCCTGTTCTGAGCTCTAAGACCGTACGCAAAGCACTCTTTCAAGAATTGATAAACTTTACTAAGACAAGAGTATTTTTTTTAAAGTCAAATTTTTATTTTACGCTACAATAAAAATCTTTTGAAGACAGATGCTACTAAATTTCTCACACAATCGTCGCCTTCTCAATTTTGAGAAACTATGCTCCCAGTATGCTAAACAACCTATCCTTAATAATCGAGAAAGAGATGAACGACCAAAAATATTTAGTATGGTCACACGCCCAAAAATGCGGCACCTTATCAATTAGTCATGCTAGTCAGCCGACAAAAATATTTCCTCAAAACTCTTTCTAAGTGGGATGGATGTGAATCTTGTAGGACTTCCGAAGCAGAAATTTGCAAAAGTCACTTTGGATATATTGGGTTCTGAACCCTATCATCCTAGTCATGCTAGTGAGTCGAAGCTAATACTGAACATGAAATGACTTAAACTGTGTGGGACCAAACAACAATCTTAAACAGGAAGTGATGTCTCCATGTGATAAGGAAATGATACCTAAACTTTGCTTCTTTAAGGAGGTGATGGAAATTATCAAGAGAATTCCAAGAAGGATATTTTCATCAAGATGGAAATGTATTGAAGTATCTTCCTATCCCACCAAGATGCACATTTACACCATGGAAACCAATGTCATGTCTTTGGAAACTATCCATGACAATTCTCAGAAAATTTCTTATGACAAAGAAGTAATTGAACTAGAAATAGAAATTATAACCATCATCGAATTTTTTAGGACGAAAATTATTTTAAGGGGGATGGTAATGTAACATCCTGTCTTTCCGAAAACCTCGATTTAGCATTAGAACAACCTATGGTTAGATATGAGAGGCCATTAAGCCTTGATTAGGATTAAAAGTGGGCTTAACAAGGACCGGAGTAGGAAAATAATATTTTATTTCTTGGTCCTTTTGCGATGTAATGGTTCCTTAACTGGGTACCATCGTGATGCGACCAGGACCTGACATTATCCTCTTGGTGATGATTTGACACCCGCTACCCCTCACAGTGAAATCAACGATAAAACAAGCGAAAAAAACGTGATGATTTTAAAACTAAAAACGTAGTGAATATCACTCAACAAAATCCAATTAAAATGTTGTGGATAATAGTTCGAAATCAAAAACCAAGTTAAGGTAAAACTCAACATCCCGATGTCACATGTAATCAAAGCTTTACCACATCTAATACATGGTCTAATAAATAACAAAGCGTAAAGACAATAACAAAATCTAAATTAATCAGCAGCAAGGGCACTCTATCATCATCACCTGCAAGCTCACCATCTACCCGTACACCATGGTGCACGAATAGCCACAAAGGAAGAAGAGGTGATGAATCACATTCATATAGAAATCACACGGTAGGGGATGTAACAAACATGATACACATACAACTAGCACGTGATTCTACCAATCATCCAACGTCGTAACCACAACCAAGTAACAACATCCAACTACGCCAACAACAGCAGAACATCATCCGTTACTAACTCATAATTGTCTAAATACAAGACTCGTCTGTCTTCTACTCTGTCACGCATACCTCATACGATACCAGCAGACAAGATCCTTATGGATTTCTCAACATAAACAGTGGAGTACTCATGAACGGGCTCCCTTAGAGGCTGGGTCTCATCAATGGGCTCTTAAAAGCTAGATCCCATAAACGGGCCATTCATCAGCTGGGTCCATAAACGAACCTTTTAGAGCTGAGTCCCATAAGCTAGCCTTGCAGAGCTGCGTCTCACACAAACATTCATCAAAGAGTACCCATAAATGGGCTCCTTAAAGTTGGGCCTCTCTAACGATCATAATTCGTGACCATTAACGATAACAAAGTACTTCTCGCCCATATTACGATGACTTCTTGCCCATAATGCAACAAAGTTTCCCTAAATGCGGACAAGTCCATCTAACAATTCGTAACTAGCATTAACACTAGTTACTAACAACTAACATCCTTTAACCATTCTAATTATATGGACTTATCCCTTATTCATTAGCAAGTGAACTTTTATTCTTTAACTTAGATCAGTTAGGAATCTAATTAAATTAATTAGTCCTAAAGCCAACCACTAGTTCATACTCTTAATTAACATTAGAAACTCAAATTATAGGTAAACTATTGAGTACCTATTAGGTTGGGACCCTAATGATTCGACACGGTGAAAAAACGACAGATGGGAACACACTGCCTTACGCCTCAATTCTGTCTCTAAAATCCAAATCTCGGCCCGGTGGGCCCCGACCCTTCACGTACACGTCAAGACATCCCTAGTTTATTATAGAACAAGGTTCTAAAGCCGTTTCATCAAAATCTAACCCCTATGAATTATTTAATTCATTTCTTGAAGCCTAAGTTTTCTTATACTTAGCTTTAGGAATTCCACACTTAGTTGATTTCCCATTTTTTAACATCCTATATCTTGTGAAACTTACTAAAACACATGCCAACATATATTCAAGTTGTAACTAATCTTAAACCAAGTAATTAAATAACCTTACCAATTATCTTAACTCAATCTAACCTTCTCTTTTAACCAATTTACTACACAATCCACTTAGTTGCTCTAAGTACCAAATCTCACTTCCAAACCATAGTACAAATGTCCTTAGACTCTTAGGGACATATTAGCCTATGAAGAACAATCCTTAAGATAATAAATACCCTAACAATACCAACATTGATCAAATAGCTTGCACAAGACAATATAGCCAAACATTGGGCCACAACAACCAACACTTAGTCGAACTATGAGCTACTACAACCAACACTTAGTCAAAACAAGGGATTATGCACACATTCACATTACACAATAGCAACATTAAGCAATTACTCATATTACAGTCATTCTACTACGTACTCAATCACATTGAACACATTTGATTCAACCAACAAAACTATTAGACAGTAGACATACCAAAATAGTGATGGATTTAAGCTATTAACATTCCTTAAACATGCTCATGTCAATCAACCACTTAATTAACTTATCATTAATTTAACCCCTTGCTTCTACAAGGGTTTTAACTCATAAAAAGAGAAACAAGAACAATAACATTGCTCCTATAATGGTGTAAAAGAGAGAATCAATTGTCACACGAGACTTAGAAGTCATGGGACACCCCAATCATATTAATTACGTCCCTAAATACCCAATTCCCATATGAATCAACCACCCTATTCTTACCTCGATATAGAAAACTTGCAGTGCCGATAGGAGCAGAGAAAATTTGACTAGAGCGACAAATTTAAGCACTGAATGGGCAAGAGAAAAAGAATTAATTAGCAGGTCGTGCTGAGAGCGAAACAACGGCTGGAAAAATTAACATTCAGTGTCAAGTAATTTTGGGAATTTTTAAATCTGAAATGAAGTCAAAAGGAAGCAAAAAGAGGGACCAAAAAATGCCTTACCGAGACAACGAGGTTATAAGGGGTCCGACATCAACTTCACCGAAACGATAAAACGAGTAGTGATTTCCGAAGGTTTCAACACGAGGAATCCAAAAACGGCATCCGTTTTTCAAACAACGACTGTGGTGATCAGAAAATGTCAAATACAGTCGCCTAGAGAGAGAAAACGCGACGAACGGAGTTGCGGTTGATCGAACGGAGGTCGAAAACGTGTTCTATGGTTGATTTCGAGCGGGAAAGTGGAATTAGGGAGGTAGCCACGGCTTAGGGAAGGAGAACGTGAAGAGAGAAGTTTGAAGGCAGAGGTTTTTTTTCTTTTCCCACGGGAGCTGCACGTACGTTCATCCGTGGAAGAAGATGAACAGTTATTTTAAGTCACATGGGGTACGTGTGTGAAGAAAAGGGGTGCAACTAGCAATTTTTTTTTTTAAAACAACATGGGCTTGCACATCAAAATGGCCTAAACTCTAAAAAAAGTTCAAACTCATTTTCTTTTCATTAAAACCATTATTTCTCCTAAAAATTCATTTCTACACTATTTCTAAAATAGCCTATTATTTTAAAATATTTCTAATAAATTCAAGGCTAATATTTAATAATAATAAAAATAATAAAATAATAATATATCATTCCAATATACTACTTACTAAAGCAACACATATTTAAATTAACAAATCACACATTAACATATTAAACACCTATTCAAACATAATCTTGTATTATCATACACAATATTATGTATTAGCACTCAAGAATTCATACTCACATACTAATATAATTAATCACATATCTATTTAGATAAGATCAGATATTAATATAGAAGGTATGCTTATTAATAATATAAATAATAATAATTTACTCTTCACGCGAAAAGCGGGGTGTTACAGACGTGACACATGGAAAGGTAAAAGGGATGTCGCGATGTGATAGTACCTCATCGCATCACGAGGAGCACTTTTACTGCCTATAAATAGGTTATTCACCACCTTATTTTAACCACACCTACAATCATTATCTCTCTCTCTCTCCGCTTTTTCTCTCTCTAAACAGTCGAGAGTCTCCATATCGGGGATTTCGGCACTGAGGGTCAGGGTGAGGAAGCAAGGTCTCGAGGAGCAGTTTCAAAGGAAAAGTGGGAGGAGAGGTGCGAGTTGCAGAGTCGAGGGTGCAAGGAAAAGCATCAGTTGCTTGGTTGTGCAACAAAGCCAGGTAGGGAGATCCGAACCCTATCCACTAGGGAATGTATGGTTAGAATAAGTGTATGAATAAGTGTAGGGTGACCTAAGCCTTACTATAGGTTGGTAAGTAGCAACACCTTAGGAGAGGGGTTGTGATCGATGATGGCAAAGGACAATTATCATAAGTCTACCAATTATATGAAATGATCAGTTTGAATTCGAGGATGCATGATAACCCTATAGTTGATATGCACATGATCGAGGATGATTGTGATTGTCTATGAGTGCAATGAAATTACTGGTACTACATGTGATTGTTTGCATAGACTACAGTTGCTAGGGTTGGTAACTACAGTTGCTAGGGTTGGTAACTAGATACTTGCTAGGGTTGGTGACTAGATACTAACTGTTGATTATGATGGCTGAGCTATTGTCTAAGGATGACTTTAATCAATGGTTTTGAGGAGCGGCCAAGATAAGGTATAGTATGTTGGATTAGTTAGAACTGAGCTAGATACGTTGTGGCCGATAGTCCGATTATTAGGCTATGATCATGGGACTTACCTGGTAAGGATCATAGAGGCATTTTACCACTGTTGTCAGCATAGGATGGCATACAAGGTCAGGTACCCGAGTGGAGGTACGAGTACTGTAGTATAGGATGACGTTGGTTAGTCAGAGGACTGTTTGAGTAAAATACGAATAAATAATCCCAGCCCGATGTCACATGGTCAGAGCAATACCCCTTTTAAAACAATGCATTGAAAATGAAAACCATAAACAATTAGTCAATCGTAGTTTAATCCAAAGTTGAAATAAGAACGTCCTAAGCTAAGTAGCATCCCAAAGACTATTCCTCAGGAGCAACTTCATGATCACCTATAGTCTCACATCTATCCATACACAGTGGTGTACAAGTATCCACATAAGGAAGAAGATGGGTGAGAAATCATATTCATACTAAAAGGACAATGAAATAGGAATAAACATAATGTGATGTGCAAACAATGGAATACATAGCTACAACAATATAATTCGTATCTTAACACAACATGTCCATACTGCGACATTTTCATGAATTAATGCAATGCAAGACTCATAGCTAATCTATACTTTGTTATGTATATGGATCCACCTAACTGAAGGTAAGCGAGTCGGAACGCCCCCGCTACTCATAAGAACGAATAATGTCTAGTTAGAATGACCCAATTTTTTCAATGGGACGCCCCAGCAGGAGCAATTAACCCCTGCCTTTATATAAGACCCCATATCGGACTTGACCCGCAAGGCTGGGCTACACCCCTTGTGGCTATCACCATTACGCTTCGGCATTTGCTTACCCCCACCCCCGACATAACACCAAAATGATGCATGAGCATACAACAAACATAACTATTTCGTGATTAACATTGTTAACCACATATTGATCACTTTAAGTGACCATTATCAACAAGGTACTTCTTGCCCATATTGTGACAAGTTTTCCCCCAATACGGAGTCTGCTAAATCGACAATAAGATATTACTTGCCAATACCGCGACAAGTTTCCCCAATATGGAGTAAGTCTACTCAACAACCGTGACACGGCATGAACACAGAACCACTTAGCAACTTAACAAGTCTTGACCAATCTTAGTTATTGCTAACTAATTCCAATACGGGTTTCAAGTCCTTAAACTCTAATAACATCCTAATCATTCAACCATATTGGCATTCTAAGCCACAGTAACATTCGACACTACCTCATCCATTAGTCTGTGCAACCATTACACGTCTCAACACTTAATTACTAAATTAGTCTCACAATTAATCAACATGCTTAATTCTAAAGTACAATATCCTATTATGTTCGGTAGTACTTTAAGTAACAATATAGGCTATGCAATTGTATCTTAAACTTTTTGGCACTACAGTCTTTGTTTCATCTTACGCCACTATGACCTCGCTAATCGGTAGCTAGTGTAAAATCGGTATCTAGAGTTATACTAATCCAAATAGGGTGACCTATATCTCTTTAGAAATCTAAGACGATCATCTCAACTTCTATGTTGATCTCGAAATTTAGTTGGATCATCTATTATGTCTAAACTCATGATGAACAAGGGATCATTACGTAATCCTAACAACATGACATGTGCTTACTAATTTATTATAACTCAAGTTACATATGTAACGCCCCAAATTCCCCAAGTTGAGTTGAGTATAAATTGTGAGAAGTTATGTGATTATACTTAAGCTTAATTTGGTTTCAAATTGAGAGAATATGATTACATAAAGTTTTAAGGTGTAAGTTGTTGATTTTGAGTTAAGAAATAAGTTGGATTTGATCCTTAAATGATTGGAAGTATTGATTAGGAGTTAATTAAAGTTGGTTTGGAGAGAAAGTCTCAAGATTGGGTGCTAGAATTAAGTTTCTTTGATTTTTCTGTAGTGGGAATCAATTCCCACACAGCCTGAATCGATTCAAGCACTTCCAATCCTCTGGGAATCGAATAGGAGCAGTTAGGAATCGATTCACATACTCTGTGAATCGATTCATGCAAAAACAAGTCTATGGGAGTCGAATTGGGAGCTGCAGGAATCGATTCACTCACTCAAAATTCAAGCTGTCACATTTTGCTTGTGTGAATCGATTCACACATAAGCTGTGAATCGATTCACAGACCTGAATTTGCTTAAAAACGCAGCAGATCAGAACATAACGAAAAATGAGGAAAAAAGGGAAAGAAAGGGCGATTTTGGAGAGGAGAAAAAGAAGAGGTGAGTTAGGGTTTCATGATTTGAGAAGGATTAAAGATATTCATATTGGATTTCTTCAATCTCTTGCTTAAATAGAGAGTTAGAGAGTTGAGATTGAGCTTTAATGAAAGTTTGGAGAAACCCTAACCAAGAAGGAGAAGAAGAAGAATGTGAAGAAGGAGGAAAAGAGGAAGAAAATCGAGCTTCTTCCAAGATGGCTCAAGTTCTTGGACTTGAAGAAGAAGATGGAAGGTTGTAGCTCAAGATTTGGGAATATTTGAAGAAGCCCTAAGTTGAAAAAAGGGGGAAAACGTGAAGAGAAACAAAGAGGGCAAAGCTCCATCATTCTAGCTCGAGATCTTGAAGAATAGAGGTGAGTGCTTCATCCCTTAGGTGATGGGCACCCATAAGTCCCACATATAGAAATTTCTTTTCCTTAGTAATATGTGAACCCTTGGTTCAAGTTAGGATTTTGAATATCCATATGAAGTATAATTTGATTTTATTATTATTATTATGATTTTATAGTCGGTTTGGTTAAAAAGAGGTTGGATGGCTGCCCCCAACCCCCCACAAAATGTATGTATGTTTGATGTATGCTCCTTTGTAAGCTCCATAAAGCTTCAAGGGGATGCGTTTGATGTATGTGTGTCCATTAAGTTGGTCAGTTTTGAGGCTTGCTAATTAGCCTTAAATTCATGACAATGATATTGATTAAAGGATTTAAGGGAATAATGTGATAGGAAAGAACAATTGAATGAGTTGTTCAATCATTTGGTCATGTTTTGATGTTTGATTGTTGAGTCCTAAATCCATTACAAAGGTTTGGAGTAGGAAATAGTTTTCTAGGGAATGATCATAACTCTTGATAGAATTTATGACCCTTAAGGTAAAGATATGTGTAAGTAGGATTATTATCCTGAATAGGCTATGGTTAATATGTTAATGAGTTGGTTATACAATCGCTAGATTGTTATCCTTAATGATTGAGTTTCCCATTGTTTGAGAAATGTAGTTATTGTTAAGATTAAGTCGTGCTTGATAGCGAAGAATAAGTAAATGTTGCATAAGACTAAGGGGCCTATTTGCCTATTATGGATGAGTGAATTATGATTAATTTGTTTATTTCATTAAGCATATGCATTGTCATAGCATAAGCCATGTTTAAGAGTCTTAAAAGACACCAAGATGCCTTAAATGAGGATAGATCGTATGGTTAACCTTGTGGGACACTACTTGGATGGTTACGATGTCTAACCACCATATCGATAGTGTGTTATTGGGGTCTATAGACCAAAGCATATGACACTACCCAGTAACACAGCCCAAAGAAGAATAGTATGTTCTGATTAAAGTAGCATTGCATTTATTATGGCCTTGCTAAGCATAAAGTAAGGAAGAACTCTATATTCTTTGTTAAGTAAGTTGCATTTACATTGCATTGAGTTTAGCCGTGCTAAGCATAGGTTAAAGAAAGAATGCTTTTATGATTTATGTGTGATTGCTATACATTTCTATGTTTAGTTTAATCTCAAGCCTTTAAGTAGTATATTGGACCTAGGATTATCCTACCCTGCAATATACTAAGTTGTGTGTTCAGGTTAGCACATTCTAGGGCGATCTCGCTTAGGATGTCGAATAGGTTTTCAAAGCAAATCCTTATGGTATATAGGGAGAGTATATTTAGGAATGGAATGCCTAAGTTAGTCTTTCTGGCTAATATGATTCGACGAGAGAATGGTGAGAAGTCCGTGAATGGCTCATCGAGATTTTTAATCTCACTCTATTCCTTTTATTGTTTTTTCAGATAAACAGGTACCGAAGACTGATGAGACGAAGCTCCAGGCTGGGGACTCTGATTTAGTTTGTATTTTTGAGGTTGTAATCTATTTATTAGATTAATGACTTAGGTTTTTAATTTATGACTTTAATTACTGTAATTAAGTTTGTAAATTAATTGTAATTCCTATGCTTTAATGTAATTTGTCGTACTTTCAATTTATGTTGAGGTGCGGGTGATACAACATATATCTTTTTTGTAACACCCTATTTTTCTTGCATTTAATGTGTGTTTGTGTGCCATGCATGTTAGGAATGCTTTAGGACCATAAGGGACCTTAGGAGGGACCATTCTTAATTTTTCTCATAAATAATTGATTAGGCCATGCCCTTAATCGATTAGGAACTTCCAAACTCAGGAAATTCGAAAACTAAAAAATTTAATCGATTATACCACAAGTGTTAATCGATTAAGTTGTGATAGATTATCGTCTCCCTAGTTTTGCAAAGGTAATTGATTAACTATCCATTAAGTTAATCGATTAACTGTGTGATATCTGTAGAAACATAAAAACCTTTCCATAACCGTTTCAATGCCTTCAATGGCTATAAATTCAACCTTTTTGGACATCCTAAATGTTACCCTAGCCACAAATCACCTCTCCAGAAACCCTAAACTCGTTGTTCACTCTCCCGCGATCTTTTTCCTTCATTTATGGTGGCTTGGGAGCTTTGACCTATTGTTATCATACCAAATTGTCTACTTTTATAGGGCATTATTAGTACTTAATTACACCATTTTGCACTATTTAAAGCACAAATGTACTCATTTATGTCCTATTTTGCAGAAATATCATAAAGACACCACTAAAAGCAAAAGATGCGAGAATGGACTGAAGACTGACAAGTTTTAGAAAGTTCTAGCACTACTGGACGAGCGGTACGGTCTGACAGTACTTCAGTACGGTCGTACCTAGATCACAAAATCAGTAGGGGCATACCCCCTTGGTCAGTAGCACCTGGCGCCGATAAAAAAGTTCAGAATGACCGTACCTAAGGCATACGGCAGTACACATATGAGGTCAGGGTGTGTAGAACACACAAGTACGGGCCAACGTCGCAAGCAAAGTCCGGTACAGCCATAAATATAATCGATACGGCCGTACCTTATCCCAGAATGTGCAGATTTGAAAGCTAGATGACCTAATCCGCATCACAACCTATAAATAGGCCCTCTTAGCCTAAGCAAAAGAACTTTTGACAAATTTCTGAATCAAAAACCCCTTTTTGAGAGTTCTACATCAATTCCCTTACTTTCTATTGATTCCTGTTTCCTTGGAGCTTGGTGCTAACCCCGTTTCGCTACCGGAGCTCGTGAGGACGTGAAGAACATGCTTAAGGACTGTCGTCATACTGAAAGGGTGTCCCGGTTTAGATTTTATTCTCTTTATTATGGATTCCTATGGTTTCATGACTGTGTTTATGTTATTATCATTGAACATGAGTAGCTAAACTCATCACTAGGGATAATGGGGGATCCTTTACAATGCTTTTGTTATTTATCTAATTAATTCTATGTGTTTTTATTTATTTGATTGATTGTTTTATCCCTAGCGTGCTTAATCCTATAAGGCCTGATCAACCTTTAATTAGTTAGCTTAGTTGGCGGTAACAAGATCACAGTTAGTTAACGGATCTCTAGGAATAAAAGAACTCGCTTTATATGCCCGACGAGGTTATTTCTTGTTTCTAATCGGTTATTAGATTAACAAACTCACATTTTCTTAATGCTTTTTCCTTTAGTTACCTTCCTGGATCAAAACGGAGTAGTTATTTAGGAAGAAGGCTATTAACTGGGTAGTTCTTAGTAATTTAGAGTGAGTGATTAGCTATCAATCAGAAAATAGATCTCGTAGTAATTATTTAGTAAATTCAAGAGTTGAGTATTGGTGAATCCGATTCCTCTAGACCTCCCATAATATAGTTAATCCGTTCTCGCACATTGTTTAACTGTTCTTTTTATTTACATGACAACTTTTGCTATTCTCTAATTACAACTTTCGTTAGCCTAATAGGATAGATCCCTTACTTCATTGGTACTCGCGCATTCCCTATGGGTTCGACATTCGGAGTCTTAAAAATACTCCACTTTTATTACGAGTTACGATCAGGTGCACTTGCCTGAGCCGCAATAAGTTTTTGGGGCCGTTGCCGGGGGATGTTTTAGCGATATTGATTGAACAAGATTCTATTTACATTAGGCATTTTATTTTATTTAGTTATTTATTTTTTGTTTATTTTATTATTTTAAGGACATCTTAATTTGGTTTCCTTTGGTGTATGCAGACAAGGTCTCAACATCCTGAATTGATATTCGACCCTGAAATTGAAAGAACACTTCGTTTATTGAGAAGACAACAGCTAGCGATGGATAACAAACTTACGTTGAACATGTACTTCACTCCAACTACGGATATGGCGGACAGCATCAACTATCCGGCAATCGAGGCCACAAATTTTGAATTGAAGCTAGCACTGATTTCAATGGCATCTGCAGTGCAATTCTCTGGCTTACCTTCTAAAGATCCAAATGCTCATCTCAAGAGATTTCAGAAAGTTACTAACACTGTCAAGTGTCATGGTGTGACACCGGAGGCCATCAAGTTAAGACTGTTTTCATTCTCACTGTAGGGAAAGCCACAATTATGGTTAAACTCACTTCCACCAAATTCTATTACGACCTGGGAGGACTTGAAAACTAAGTTTCTAAATAAGTACTTTCCTCCCGCAAAATCCGCAAAGATGAGAGCTGACATATTTGGGTTCGCTCAGAATGAAGGAGAATCAATGCATGAGGCATGGGAGCGATTCCAAGAATTAATTAGAAGCTGCTCTCATCATGGTTTCACCAAATGGCAGCTAGTTCAGATTTTATACAATGGCTTCACCATGCAAACTAGAGGTGTTGTTGATGTTGCTTGTGGGGGATCTTTCGGAAAGAAGACACCCACTAAGGCTTATGATATAATGATTGAAATGGCTCAGAATAATGCTCAGTGGTCAGCAAGTGACACACAAATCGGAAGGAAGAACTAGCAAGCAGGAATTTATAAAGTGGAAGCAAACACAGCCCTTGAAGCAAAATTGGAGGCAATGATGAAGAAGATAGAGACTCTAATGGCAGCGCAAACTCAGTCCAATGCAACTTCAACTAATAATGACTGGGGATGCATGGCAATTGAAGGTCAATTGGAAGAAGTCAATGCTGTGGGAAAAAAGGATTTTGATCCAAAGACAGGGATGCAAGAAGCTATGCAGAAATTTATGCAAAGGCACAGACATCCGTGTATGGGAGTTTTTGCCGGTTTCATGGAGAAGACTGAAGAAATACTTAAGTCTATGGAAACTAACCAAGGCATCCTATAATTTCTTTGGAGTAACAAGTCATGATTCTAAAAGCTGCACTGAGGAGGTGAATTTTATTGGGAATAAGCCACAGAATGACCTCCTACTCAAGCACCTATAATCCTGGATGAAGAAACCACCCCAATTTCTCATGGGGAGGTCAACAGAGATCACAAGGCTAGAATCAGAAAACTTACAAGCCCCGACATTTAAAGAACCGTGCTCAAAATGATAGAAGTCCCGGTGAGAATGACCTCAACAACTTCATGGGACAAGTGGCCAAAAAGTTCAAGACCTTAGAAAAATTAGTAACCACTAACACAGAAGACCAGAAATCGTTGAAAGACCAAATGACAACCTTAATAAATGTGGTGACTCAAAGAGCAAAAAGGAGCACTTCCAAGTCAAGTGGAATCAAATCCAAATGAGAAGTGCAATGCAATCTTTATGGCAAAGGAGGAATCAAGCATTTCAATGAAGGACATCCCGAAGGGATGAAAAGAGGAGAAGGCTAACACTGAGTCTCAGCAGGTAAGTAAGTCTTTTTCCCAAAGTTCTAAATTTTTTATAAGGATAGGCAAGCAATGAAATTATTAGAAAAACTTAGAAAATTACATGTCAATATTCCCTTTGCTGAAATTGTCTCTGAAGTACATAAGTATGTTAAGTTCTTAAAAGAAATAATTTTTAACAAAAATAAGTTAGAAGAGGTTGAGACAGTGAATTTAAATGAAGATTGCTCTGCTATGTTAATAAATAAATTACCACCTAAGCTTAAAGATCCAAAAACCTTTGTTGTTTCTTGCTCAATTGGTAATAACTCTTTTAAAGCGCTATGTGATTTGGGTTCAAGTGTGAATCTAATGCC
This sequence comes from Calophaca sinica, assembly GCA_037113605.1. Classification (NCBI taxonomy): domain Eukaryota; kingdom Viridiplantae; phylum Streptophyta; class Magnoliopsida; order Fabales; family Fabaceae; genus Calophaca; species Calophaca sinica. Next base: position 48,240,916 of record CM073733.1, on the reverse strand, counting down.
TCTGTCTGTTTTTAGAAAATTAAATTTGCAGGAACCACAACCTTCTAACATGTCCTTACTGTTAGCTGACAGAACTCTTGTTTACCCAAGAGGAATAATAGAGGATGTGCTGGTTAAGGTGGGGAAATTTATTTTCCCAGTTGACTTTGTAGTTTTGGATATGGAGGAAGACAGAGATGTCCCTATTATTTTGGGAAGACCATGTTTGGCAACAGGAGATGCTATCATTCAAGTAAAAAAAAGGGACCATGACTTTAAGAATTGAGGATGAAGAAGAAATTTTTAATATTTATAATGCTAACTAAGCTTCTTCCTCTAGTGCTTCTTGTTGTTTCTTGCAGGATGTGGAACCTAAACAGGAACAAGAAAAAGAAGAGCAAGTTCAGAAACAAGATAGCAACTCTATTGAGCAGGATAAAAACATAACCCCTTCCTTGAAAGTGGAAGCCCTTTATTTGCCTAAATTCAAAGGATTACCTAGGGAGGATCCTATTCCTCATATATTAAATTTTTATGACTTGGTTAAGACTAAAAATTTTGCAAGAACCACCGCAAGTAGGATAAGCCTTAAGCTATTCCCCCTTTATCTTGGAGAAGTGGCTAAGCAATGGTTCTCAGTATACCCAAAATTTCACTTTTCAACATGGGAAGTACTAATGGAAGAGTTTGTCAGGGATTTCCAACCCACGGTTGAGGAAAAAGAGGATCATATCCAAAGATTTCAACAATTAAACGATGATACCCATGAAGAATTCACCAGTTTTGAATTAGACCCATCCATTATCTCTGAGGTGTCAACTTTACACTTTAAGGGAATAACAGGGCAAGATCCTATTGAGCAAATAAGACAGTTCTGCAAAAAGATGAGGAAAGCACAATATGAGAACTTGTCTCCAGATGAAGCAAAATTGAAGATCTTCCCATTCTCATTAGATGAGGAAGTCAGAATATGGCTATATCTCCTACCAGTTGTAGAAATAGAGACGTGAAATGACTTAGTGAAGAAATTTATTAGGACATTGCCCGCTGAGGAATTTATTAGGTAATGTCAAAGAAGGGTCATTGCCCGCTGAGGACTAATTCTAAGTCCTCTGAACCGTCAGGCTCGGGACGTTAAACAAGCGCTTACCATGAGATAACCTGTGTCCATTAACACTTTTCTTTTTATTGTTATTTTATGTTATTTATTTATTCTGTTTTATTATTGATTTTATTTTTATGAATTATTAAAAATACAAAAAACTGAAATATTCTGAAAAACCAAAAAATTTCTGGAAAACCAGTCTGTACGGGCATACCTTCCACTAGGCATGGCCGTACCGCACGGCTTCTTCCTGAGAAATGCGGAGAGACAGACAGGTATGACCGCACATATAACCAGGTACGGTCGTTGTTACCAATTGACTTCAAACACAAGAGGGGGGTGAATTGTGATAGCGGTGCTTATATAAAAAATTACAGAAAATAAATGACCGAATAATAAATAAAGAACAAAAATAAATAAAGTGCTTGAATGATAAAGAGACAGAGAGCAAAGAAGAGCACGCAGCAATTTATACAGGTGTTCGCCACCAAACACCCCGTGGCCTACGCCCTGTCCCCCAAAGCAAACCACTATGGGATTTTCACTAAATCACTAGCTTTTAAATCAGGTTCACTAGAAACCTTTACAACTCTATACCAGAGCAATACGCTCAAGAGATATCACCTCTCTATGAACACCTTGGGATTCCTACCCAAAAAGAAATGATTTTCACAAATAAAATGAGATGAGAAAGATACACTCAATAGTGCAGATATAACAAATTGAAGCTCGGATAATACAACTCAAATTATGTAGAATAAAAAGGCTCTAGAAAATTGTGCTCAAATAAGTGTGAGTGATGAAAAATATTTGTGAGTTTTTGGCACAAAATTAAGCACTGCGTTGTTGTTTTTTACAAGGCTCACGAGTGTTTATATAGGCAATGGAGGAGCGTCCACTTTAAGAAGATTTGTCCGTTGAGGATTTGCCCGGCGGCGAGGATCTGTCCGTTGGAATTTGTCCGTTGCGTTGAACATGAAAGAATTGAAAACACTGAGACGGCTCAGATACGACCTCAAGACGGCTCGGCCAGACGACCTCAAGAGCTCGGCAAAAGACCTCGGCACGACCTCGGAACACAGCCAAGATACGACCTCCTCATCACCGGTTCTCATAGCTCAAGACGCGACCATCACCGACACGCGACCTCAGACGCGACCTCATCACGACACGGATCATCACCGCAGACGCGACAAGAGCTCATCACGACCTGCACGCGACCTCATAAGCTGACACGCCGACCTCCTCCTCGATTCCGACATACGACTTCCTCGAGCTCAACATCCGACTTCCTCCTCACCGACATCCGATTTTCGAGCTTCGACACGCGACTTCCTCACTCGACATCCGACACGAGATATGCATGTCAAAATATTTTGTGCGTGTGTGATTTAATTTTAATTGAGAGCTTTTTATTACTACTTACAAATTGTCTTAATAAAGATAAATAAATACCCAGAACCCAAAGACTTGAGAAACAATCATTCTTGATACGCGTCTTGGTATTCTTTTCCACTTTTTGCACGGTTGACTATTTGCAAAGCTCCCTTTTGTCAATCATCAAAACCATCCTGTCAAGGCATGTATTCACAGGTCGTACCCCATGTCCAGAGGCTGAATATTTAAGGTAACAGTGAGGAGTAAGGGCGTACCATACCCTCGTACGCCCAAATCCTCTCCACTCAAGCACTCTCTACTCCCAAATTCTTTGCATTTTTTATTCTAAGACTATCCAGGTACTGATTCTAAACTTAATTCTTGGATTGATTACCTGTTTTACTGGTTATTTTGAGTTAGGTTTTTAATTTTGTTTAATTCTAACTTTAGCAATTTAGGAGTAGCATTGGTTTGGTTTTGCATGCTTAGAGACCCTAGGAATGATTAAAGACTTGAAATTTTGGTTTAGAACTGAGAAAATCTGATCTTAAGGTAGATTTTTCACAAAACTATAGCGCAGTACGGCCGTACCTATCAAGAACAGGCCGTATTGGTGGCCTTAGGGTTGAAAACAGACCACAGGTACGGGCGTACCTATGGCAATGTACAGCCGTACATATTGCTTAAGTCAGGCCGTACTCACCTTTTAAATTAGGGCGTACATATTCATGTAGTACGAACGTACCTCACGAAGCACGGCTGTACCTAACACAGTTTTTGCTTAAAATTCTAATTTTCCTATTTTTATTTTTGCAGGAAAATGTCTAAGCGCTAGAGAGGCGATGGCTCCTCATCTGCAGCAGCATGCGCATTAAAAGCTGTGCTAGCTTATATCCCATACGCAGCTGCGTGATTTCCATACCCATATGCAGAGATATTTGGACTTCGATGCCCTCCAGCAGGTCGGCCTACGAGAGGAGGTGGAGACATTGCTGCAGAGGATTGGATGGCTCCAGGCAGCCTCTTTCAGACAGCCCACTCATGTGGAGGCTGTCTTAGATTTTCTAGCCACCTGTGGCTACTGCATGAGGGACAGGGAGCCCCAGCATCCAGAGATGAAGGACGAGCCAGAGCAGAATATGGTGGTGATACTCTGGCTTCGTGGGACCCACCACACGATGACCCTGGCCGAGTTTAACATCGGGCTGGGATTTGCGACGGCGGTGACAATACAGATGCCGGAGTATTTAGGAGATCCCAGAGGGGTGGCAAGACTCAGAGAGTTGGAGAGCTCTCACAAGGGATGCCCACTACATTCCCAGCCGTGCCAAGGCCAGCAAGATTAGAGACCCAGCTGTACGGGCAGTGCACAAAGGGATTACCCGTTCTATTAATGGAAAAGCCTTAAGCGATGGCATAGTCACTAGGCCAGACTTATTCCTTCTTTGGGACATGACCCACGGCCACTGCTGCGATGTCGGTATGTTTTTCTTGCGCACTTGCACCCAGCTGGGCGTTCATATACAGACCTAGAACACCGGCCACATAATCTTGGGTTCGTTCATCTCCCGACTATCAGCTCACCTCGGAGTTCACACCGGAGCAGGGGCCACAACCATCGAGATGGAGCCTATTCGACTTTCGACTCTCTACAACATCGGTACTTTGCGGAGACTGGGGCATAGCGAGTATGAGGTCGTCATACCGGAGGAGCAGCAGCAGGATCAGACTGTAGATTTTGTGCCTTTAGTAGAGGAGCATCCACTACCACCACCACCACCACAGCCACAGCCAGCACCATAGAGCCACTCCTCTAGGACGTCATGATGTGTCTCGATGAGATACAGTCTAGCTTTCAGGAGCATATGACCCACGTGGACCAGCAGCTGGCAGCAATTTTGGAGCACCTTCAGCGTCTCCAGCCTTACCCTCCTGCTGAATGATGCGGGACTACATTTTTTCTCTTTTAGTACTTAGGCTCTTGCTTTTGTAATAATAAGAAATGTATATATATTAGCATGCTCTACGCTTTATTTTTATTGCTTTTAATTTTATTTTGTTGTTTTATTTTATTGTTATTTATTTCTATTTTATTTCTAAATTTTTGAGTTTTGTGATGCACAGTTCTTTCGCCCGCTTATCAGCTTCATCGGTGTTGCGAAAGGAAACAACATACCTTGCTCATATCCCCATTCATTTTTCCCGTGATATTTTTCAGAGGGGAGTCTCTTTCCATCTTCTTTTACTTTAGCACTTATTTTATTTTTTTTATCTTTTTGTGCTTGTTGTATCTTTGTCGCAGTGAGGACACTGCTAGAAATAAGTGTGGGGAGGAAATTTTATATTGTGCTTATTACTTGGCTATGCTTACAATTGCTTATAATTATAGAGAACATTAAACTTTTGCTGATTTAGGGGCTACAAAAAAAATTTCCCCCGATAACTAGTGATTGAATTAATTCTGTTGCTAGTATTGGAATTTGCTGAAAATTAGCATTGAGGTTCTGTGAGTTTTAAACTTTATGTGTAAGCTACTAAATGTGAGATTTGAGCCTGAAACAAGAGGCTACATCATGCTTTTTCCTCTTTTCTTTGTTTGAGTGATATTTTTCTATGAATGTGCATTCTAGAACTTCTGCTGAGACTATTACAAAGCGAATATGAGTTTATTTTCATGTGAATTTGGAAAGGGCAATTTTAGGAATTTTTTTAGGCCACTTCTATTTAGAATGCATCGTATCGCTAGTTGCCCACTTTTGTGCCTAAAAGTATTTTATTATATTTCTTTGGTACCCCTTCTTGTTACTATTGACTATACTCTGTGAGGGCAACCTTGAAAAATACTCTTTGAGAGCAATTAGTGGCAAAAAGATCAAAAGAATAATGCTTTGAATCTCTTGTATGTGTTTAAAAAAAGAAGGCTTAGTATTTATTTCACCTCCTAGTTCTTAAAAATGTTTATTTGCTGCATAAATGCATGAAAGGAGGAAAGGAAAGGAAAAGAAAAGAAAAAGCATTGATGAAAAAAATGTATAATTGTTTATCCTGATAGTGCCTTCAAAAAATGCAAAAAAAAATATTGATCGAAAATTTGGGGATTCTTGCCTGCTCTTTAAAGTGAAAAAGAAAAAGATCGCTCGCTTTAGTTGATTTATTTCTGACCCTTTGCATGACATTTTCTTTCTTTTATTACATTGGCCCCATTACAACTAGTGAAAGACCCTTATTCCCCTTTTGCTTGCTAAATTGACTCTAATAGTAGAGTTTTGGTCGATGTACAAGCCTATGGTAATGTCACTTCATTTGAAAAATCTTAGTGTTAATGACTATACATATAAACAATTTGAGATTGGTGAGAGTGTGACTTATAAATCACATATTGTTGACTCATTTGGACTTACACCTCTAATTGGAGATTCTATTTATTGGCATTTTTTATGATATCACCTTGTTGTCATACTTGTGTTTTTGTCCCTATTCAGTAAAAGTAGTTTCTATTATTATAATTACCCAAATAATTTGCTTGAGGGCAAGCAAAACTCAACTGTGGGGATGTGTTATCACACCAAATTGTCTACTTTTATAGGGCATTTCTGGTACTTAATTACATCATTTCTCACTATTTAAAGCACAAAGGTACTCATTTATGTCCTATTTTGTAGAAATATCATAAAGACACCACTCAGAGCAAAAGATGCAAGAATGGACTGAAAACTGGCAAGTTTTGGAAATTTTTGGCACCATCGACAAGCTGCAGACCCGACAAGATTTCAAGACGACCATACCTAGATCGTAAAAATAAGTAGGGCGCACTTTGGTCAAGCACTCATCTAGCACCAATGAAAAAGTTCAATACGGTCGTGCCCAAGGCAGTACGTCCGTATACATATGAGGTCTGGGAGTGCAGAACGCACAAGTACAGGCCAACAACGCAAGCAAAGTCCGGTACGACCGTGTATACATTCGGTACGACCGAACCCCGTCCCAGAATGTGCAGATTTGAAAGCCAGATGACCTAATCCGTATCACAACCTATAAATAGGCCCTCTTAGCCTAAGCAAAAGACCTTTGGACGAATTTCTGAATCTAAAACCCCTTTTTGAGAGTTCTACATCAATTCCCTTGCTTTCTATTGATTCGTGTTTCCTTGGAGCCTGGTGCCAACCTCGTTTCGCTACCGGAGCTCGTGAGAACGTGAAGAACGTGCTTAAGGACCGTCGTCATACCAAAAGGGTGTCCCGGTTTAGATTTTATTCTCTTTATTATGGATTCCTATGGCTTTATGACTGTGTTTATGTTATTATCATTGAACATGAGTAGCTAAACTCATCACTAGGGATGATGGGCAATCCTTTACAATGCTTTTGTTATTTATCTAATTAATTCTATGTGTTGCTATTTATTTGATTGATTGTTTTATCCCTAGCTTGCTTAATCCTATAAGGCCTAATCAACCTTTAATTAGTTAGCTTAATTAGCGGTAACAGGACCACAATTAGTTAACGGATCTCTAGGAATAAAAGAACTCGCTTTATATGTCGGACGAGGTTATTACTTGTTTCTAATCGGTTATTAGATTAACAAACTCACATTTTCTTAATGTTCTTTCCTTTAGTTACCTTCCTGGATCACAACGAAGTAGTTATTTAGGAATAAGGCTATTAACTGGGTAGTTCTTAGTAATTTAGAGTGAGTGATTAGCTATCAATCAGAAAATAGATCTCGTAGTAATTATTTAGTAAATTCAAGATTTGAGTATTGGTGAACCCGGTTCCCCTATACCTCCCATAATATAGCTAATCCGTTCTCGCACTTCGTTTAATTATTCTTTTTATTTACGTGACAACTTTTGCTATTATCTAATTACAACTTTCGTTAGCTTAATAAGATAGATCCTTTACTTGGTACTCTCGCATTCCCTGTGGGTTCGACATTCGAAGTCCTAAAAAATACTCCACTTTTATTACGAGTTACGATCAGGTACATTTGCCTGAGCCACAACACATATTCTTCCTCAAGGGTTACCACAAGTTAAGTCAGAAACAACTACTTCCTTGCTACCAACAGTCTAAATCTCATGTATTCCAGTTATGTGGGGTATTAGATGGATCATATATGAGATAATGGGAAGAAGGGTAGTAATATGTCATGTTTGCATGCTAAATCCTAGGTTTAAGTGTTGATGTGGTGACTTGATGGTAGAAAATATGAGAATTTGTTTTGTATGCTATATTTGTCTTCCTTAGTGAATTTTTTTCCTTAGCATGCTTGTTGTATGTATAGAAATGGATGATATGTGATCCAAGCTTATGTTTCTGTTATTTCTGTCATTTCGTGTTATAATTGATTAGATTTATAACCTATTAATCGATTAGAGTCCTTTATGCATGTTAACCGTTTAGGAATATTACAGTAACTGATTAGAAACCATAGAGAAGAAGAAGGTGTCAGTTTAACCGATTAAGTATCGAGGGGTTAACCGATTAAGGACCTGTTATGACCGATTATAGAGAAAACCAGAATGATTAATCGATTAAGGTATAGACTCTAGCCGATTAAGATGAGAATCAGAACCTGAGATCAGATTCTAAGTCACTGTTTGGGATTTTAGATGATGAAATAGGGATGTAATCACGTGTATAGGAGTGCAGAACCTCTTAGATCGTAATTAAACCCTAGGAAGTATCGAAGTCAGATTAGACAACTTAAATGGATCAAATAAGTTAGTCTTGAAGATGTTAACCGATTAGAGCTAGGCTATTAACCGATTAAGATTCGAGAACCTGGAAACTTTTTGAGATACTATGTGGTTAACCGATTATGTCTGTAGGGGTAACCGATTAAATGGAAGATAACCGGTTAGGAATAGAACCATAACTGTTTATAAGCTGAAGTCAGTGATCCTTTAAGTGTAAGAGCCTTATAACCGGTTAAAGTATAGGAGGTTAACCGATCAAAGGTCGAAATAGAATCCTGTAAGTATGTAAATCTGTGCAATCGATTAAGGAATAATTGTTAACCGATTAGGGAAAAATCCCTAATCGATTAGAATAGACCTTAACCGAATAAAGGCTGGTTGTAACCTATTAAAATCACCCCATTAGCTAACTAATGCGTGAAAGCTTAATCTCGAGTTGAGATGTGGTTATGGTGCACAAGGTCGTTGCTCATGCACTGAGATGGTTAGCATTGGGAGGAGGCAACTGGGGGCCACGATGGTTGTTAGCCCGGCCTTGGGGGTTTGATTTGGTAGCAACGGCCTTATAGAAAGGCAGGGACTAGCTACTCGCAGATGGGGACTCATTGACAGAGTCACCCCCGACGTGCCACTTCGCGTTGTCATGAATGGTGAGAGTATTTCGCTGGAGGTTACCTGCGTGGTAAGCTCCTGAGGCAAGCCAAATATGTACTCTCATTCGCTTCCTTGAGTAGTAGATGTTATGGATCCACATTGCATATGGTGTAGCATGGAGTTAGCGTGCATCGACATTCACATGCATCCACTGAGATCTAATTGCTTGTATAATTAGTGTTGTTGTTGCTTACATGTTGTATGCCTATCTTATTCCTCTTATTTCATATATTATTTGTCTTGTACTCACACATACTTGCTCACGTGGTTTCGAGCAGAGGAGGAGATGATTGCCAGTGAGACTGCTGTTAACACTCCAATTTGTCTAAATCATTGGGGTATTTTGATTACAAAATATTATAATTTCGTTCCTTATTAGACAAAATATGCCCACTATTTCCTCATTTATGAAGGCAACATGGAAAACAAAAGATTGAATTTTGGGAAGATTCTGGCAAGATTTGAGCATATTTTGGCATTTTTGGACGAGTCGTACGGCTTGACAACTTCTCAGTACGGCTGTACCTATTCAAGCCCAGCAGTAGGGGCGTACCTCGTGGTCTGTACGACCTGGCGCCGAAGAAAAAGTCTTGTACGGCTGTACATAAGATAGTACGGTCGTATACAACTGCTGTCAGGTCGCACCCAGTGCACAAGTACGGGCCAAAGTCGCAACTCAAGTACAGTACGATCGTGTATAATTGCGATACGGTCGTACCCAAGCCCAGAACGCATAGATTTGAAGCCAGTTGACCTAATCCACACCAGAGCTGCGCCACGCACGTTTCCAAGCATACCTGTGTAGGATGATCCGTTTTCGCGCAATTTCTTCGATTCTGACACTCATACGACCCAGAACTTAACACCCTAACATTTAAACATGATTCCTAACATAAGAGGACATCAAATGGACTCAAGAAAAAAGGTTAAAAGTCTCATTTACTCGATCGAAAACTCACACTTGCCCAAGGGCACGAAAAACACAAAACCCTAATTCTAGCTCCGATTAATCTCAAGCACTTCTCTACCTCTTTATCTCCTTGAAAACCTCACAATTCTCATACTTATCCTTACACAAAGGCACAGAAAGCGAACACACAGCCGAACACTCAAAGACACTGACAAACTCCACCATACACACCTAGGCTCACACAAATACACTTATACACACACAATCACACATTAAGCAAGGTTAGAAAATTTAGGATGTTACAAAGTCCATACTAACATCTTCCCATGGTGCTTCAGGAACTGGTAGTGGCATGTATAATCATGTGTTCTGGCTTTCGGTTTTGGCCAAGTGGCAAGTTCTGCATCTTTGAATATGCCTGTTGATATCCCTTTCTAGTTTTGGCCAACAGAAATTTTCTTTGACTGAAGCCACAGTTTTGTCTCGTCCAAAGTGACCTAACAATCCTCCATCATGGGCTTCCCAAATGATTGCTTCTAGTATAGAACACTGCGAAATGCATAAAGCCTTTTCTCTGAATAGATATCCATCATGCATGTAGTAATTCTAGAAGGATTGTGATTCAGTCGCATTCCAAAATTTGAGAAAGTCAGGATCATCTTGATATAGCTCCTTGATAGATTCGAAACCAACAACTTTCATTTGGAGAGTAGAAAGTAGAGTATGTCGTCTACTAAGAGCATCTACAATGGCATTTTGAACTCTCGCCTTGTATTTAAGTAAGAATGGATAAGGCTGTAGGGACTCACTCCAACGGCATTTCTGCGGTCAATCTTCTGTTGAGAATTCAAGTGCTTGAGAGCTTCATGATCGGAGTAGAGAATAAACTCTTTTGCAACTCCAATGTTGAAGGGAACGAACAATGGCAAAGAATTCCTTGTCATAAGTTGAGTACTTAAGTTTACTGATGTTGAGATTTTCACTAAAGAAGGCTATAGGATGACCTTCTTGTCCCAAAAGAGCACCAATTCCATTGTTGGAAGCGTCACAGCTGACTTCAAACACTTGGTCAAAGTTAGGAAGGGCTAACATGGGTGCTTCAGTCAAAAGCTTCTTCTGCTCGTCAAAACTTTTCTGTGTTGGCTCGGTCCATTGGCACTGGTCTCCCGTTATGCAACCTGTGAGTGGGGAAACAACATAGCTAAAGTTCTTGATGAACCTTCTGTAAAATGAGGCTAATGCATGAAAACTTCTCACATCATGTATTGACTTTGGAATAGGCCAACTGTTGATGGATTCGACCCTACCTGGATCAACTCGTATGCCTTTAGTAGTGGTGATGAAACCAAGAAAAGTAACTTCATTGGTTAAAAAGGAACATTTCTTCAGATTGGCATAAAGTTTTTGCTCATGAAAGGTTGTAGCACTTGTGAAGGTGCTCCAAGTGTTCTTTTTTGTCTTTGTTATAGATCAAGATATCGTTAAAGTAAACAACAACAATTTACCAATGAAGGGTCGGAGTAGTTGATTCAACAAGCGCATGAAAGTACTAAGAGCATTGGATAAACCAAAGGGTATCACCGTCCATAAAGGCCATCTCTGGTTTTAAAGGCTGTCTTCCATTCATCTCCTGGCCTTAGCCGGATCTGGTGATGTCTACTACGAAGATCAATCTTAGAAAAGATAGCGGCACCATGCAGTTATCTAGCATATCATCGAGCCTTGATATCGGAAATCGATACTTGATGGTGATCTTGTTTATAGCTCGGCTCTCTATATACATTCTCCAACTTCCATCCTTTTTGGGTACTAGGATTGCTGGCACAGCACATGGGCTAATGCTTTTTTTTATTAGTCCTTTTTTTAACAATTCTCCAACCTGTTACTGAATTTCAGCATGCTCCTGAGGACTCATTCTATAAGCTGGTCTGTTGGGAATGATAACTCTGGGAAGAAAATCAATAGCATGTTGAATATCGCGCATTGGTGGAAGTCCACGCAGAATCACTTCTGGTACAACATCCGAAAATTCGGCAAGTAGTTGTTTAATTTCTTTCGGAACTTCGGCTTCTTTGTTTGATTCAAACAATAGAATTAAGCTCATGGTAGGAACTCCTTCTGCTGTCAAATTGAGTTGTTCCTTCATCACTAAAGAAACCAACAACCTTGATTCTTTCTTGGCTTCATTAATTTCGCCTGGTGTCAAAGGTGCTAACTTGACTTTTACTCCTCCCTTGATGAAAGAATACGTGCTAGTATAACCGTCGTATAAGGCACGGCGGTCATATTGTCAAGGTCTTCCAAGGAGGATGTGACAGGCATCCATTGGGATAACATCACACCATACTTCATCTTGATATTTCTTGCTAATTGAAAAAGAGACAAGACATCGTTTAGAAACTCCTACTTTGCTTTCCTTGTTGAGCCATTGTAGCTTGTATGGATTGGGATGGCTTTGTGTTGGATACTACATTCTCACAACTTCCACTGTCTATGATAACATCACAAACTTTACCAGCAGTGGTGCAACGAGTGTGGAAATATTGTGTCGCAACCAAAGTTCTTCCATTGCTGACATTGTATGTAGGCTTCGTCTATTCACCCGAGATTCACCGTGATTAGCAGGGTGAATTCTTCATCATACACCGGCTCAGTCTGTTCTTCGGGTTCTTCTTGAGTTTCTTATTCTTCTTTAGATGCCTCATGTGCCTCTCCTTTGACTATGGTGATGGTTCTACGGGTAGGACAATTGGAGGCGACGTGACGAAAACATTGACACTTGAAACATTTAGGGGCTTTAGGCTTGTTCTCTGTGGTGGTCTTAGAGGAAGATTTTTTTGAAGTATTGGGTTTATCAGTTGGTGTTTTGCGTGGGTATAAAGGATTTTATGTGGTGGAAAAAGTGCGGCAAGTAGACATTTTGGGTAATTTCTTTCCCACTCTGATGACTAGTCCTTCGAGGTATTGAGCTAGCAAATGTTTGCTCCTCCTTTTTGGGGATGTCGCACTTTATCATTAACTTCTCAAATTCTCTTGTATATTCTTCTATAGATAAGGCCTTTTGTCGAATATTCTATAGTTAAATAAAGTTATCTTGGTAATAATGAGAAGGCAAGAACTTACTTGTTAGTTCTCGGCGAATTTTCTCTCAAGTCTTGATCTTGCTTTTTCCTTCATGTTCACGCTTTTTTTTAAGATTATCCCACCGTATGGAAGCATTTTTCTGTAACTTGACAGCAATGATTTTTACCTTCTTCTCTTCAGGTACCTCCTTGTACTCGAATACTCGCTCCACGGTTTGAAGCCAATCCACAAATTTATCCGGCTGGAGTTTTCCTTCAAAATCAGGAATTTCTACCCTGATGTCATCACTTCTAAACAATTGTCGATGTGGACGACGCCTTCTAGTTTAGGAAGAATCACTACTGCATGTGTCATTTTCTAATCTTTGATATTCATCCAATAGGGCTTGTTGGGCATTGACAGTATCCTGCAACTGTTGAATTTGTCTTCTTAAATCTTCCATCTCTATTTCATGCTGAGGTTGTCGTCTTGGAGGCATTTTTAAAGGTAAAATTGGAAATTTTGAAAGTTTTGAGGTAAAACAACAATTTCTAGAAAATGCAGGGGCCAAAGTATAATGTTTTTGAAAATTTAGGGGGCAAATGGCAATTTTTAAAAAGTTTAGAGGTAAAAATGCAAATTCTAGAATTTCAGTGGTCAAATTATAATTATTAGAAAATTTAGGGGCCAAATTGCAATTTTTGAAAGTTTAGGGCCAAAATGTAAATATAAAAGTAAAGGGACTTATCTGTAATTTTAAAAAATGGTTGACTGGGTGTTGACGTGGTAGAAGGTGGTTGGCTGTAGAAATAGTGTGGCAGGTGATATGTACAGGCAATGTGGCTGGGTGACGTGGCTTGTAAGGACGCGTGCCATACAATGAGTGGTCCATGTTGCTGACGTGGCGCTGATGTCATTGCCTTCAACCTCTAGTCGCGCGTAAGAGCGCGTCTTGTCGACGTGCGCGTGCGATGTCGGAATGGTGCATGCAGGCGCGTTCGGTGGCCGTTTGCCGCGAAACTTCGGAGTCAAAGGTTTTTGGACCTTCAGGACGCAATGGCAGTGTCAGTTTTGACAAATTCGGGTCGGAAATGGAGTTTTCTAGGGGGGAAGTGCGACTCCTCAAGAACACCCTCCGGAAGACTCGAATTTCCTCACTTCTCTCACACAGAACTCAATAAACCTGTGCACTGGTACCAAAATGGTACAGAACCAGAATAAAAGCAGAGAAAACTCTGCTATAAACACACAAAACTTGATTTCTAATACTTGAATGATGAAAATACATTCATATGATCCCCTATTTATACTACCAAGCAGGGGTATAATGGGCAAACATCAAGATTTAGAGGATTGCAATGGATGAGAGATTAATTTGGATGGGTGGTGATAGGGCGGTAGGGTGACATCATGGATGATGTCTATTTTTCCATGTTGAACAATTTGGAGTTGGGTCTGGATCAACATTTTGAGCAAATGCAACAACAAATTGTAAGATTTTCACAATGCACTTCGTTGTTTATTATAGTGATGATTTTACAACAAGAATTCATATTTCCCAATACAAAAGATAAGAGAAAAGAAGCCTTACAACAAAAAATACAATGCTAAATGATTTCCAAATAATCTTAAGTGGATTTTAAAGTCGTTTCGATACCTGAAGATATGTTGGAAAGACATGGTTAAAGGTATAAAACTATAAATGACTATTAAATTGCCAATATCAAGGTTAAATAATTTAACCATATATTCTATCCTATAGTATATGATCGAGTTAACTGCGTATTATATAAACTTAACCAAAATAAGTCATTATCTGAATAAATGTCCACAAAGTCAGGCTATACATTGGATTCAATTATTTAAACATTGTCTTTCACAAGCTCCTCTGCTTCAGCAAGTTCATCAAGTTCAAGGCTGCTGTTAATTATCACCATTCTTATCCACATCTAATGGAACATCCCATGCATTTTTTATTGATTTTAGGCCAAAAAACAAAAGAAGAGTTATCGCTGTATATTCTCCAATTGCTTAGACCAGACAAAACAAAAACATCAATCGTAGCCGGTAGGTGAGTCTCACCTAATTGACACCCACCTCTTGGATCAGAGGGTAATGGACTATGCTGAAATCAATCTTCGATTGCATAATGACCAATAAATGACTGCACAAACGAAAATGATATCCATACTTGAGTTTCGAAGTGATTCATGCCTTAACCTTAAGTTACAACCAAAAATAATATTAGAGACAGATGCAACAAAAAAATGCTAGTCATGCTCATTGCTCACCTTTGAAGCACTAATCAAATAACAAGTGGTTCACTTCTTTTATGATCAATCACCTACACATAGTAAATTATTGAATACACCTTGGAAAATGCGAGGAATAATGATCAGTGGTAGAGATCAGTAGTACAACAACTATACATACTGGAAAACCATTGTGTTTGTTGCTCTGCAGAATGGCAACTACATCTGAAACCATAACAACATGAGGAAAAGATACCACCTTCGACAAATAGATTTACACGTACAAATAATGCATGCACTTGATCAAAATTAAAAATTTACAACATTTCACGATATATAAATCCAACTGAAAGTAGAATACTTACAAGCAAAAGTTGATAAAGGAACTCCCAAAAGTGACAAGTGGTTAGTGCCAATGCCGAAAGTACCACAGTAGTATGAGCAGATTGTGAAGGAGTCATGTCTCCCCAAAAAGGCAAAAAAAATTGTTAGCAATTAGCATATAAACAAATTAAAAGAGATAATAAAATACAAAATTAGTATATAACATAAACATAATAAACTATAAAATTCAACAAGGTAGTTATAAGGAACAAATACTCAATAACTTCTCATTCCCAAATCCCAATCAATATTCACTAATTGTAATTAAGATAGATGGACCAGCTCTATGTTAGCAACAATGCAACAGCAAAACCAGGCCCAACTACGGGAGGAGCCCGACCCAAAAGAGATGTCAAGAAGCCCACTTATATCCAAGACTTCGATTGAAGCATTACGGGATAGAAAGGGGAACACATATGCAAATGTTCTAGAATCAGCACACCTCATCATGCTCTTCTTCCCCATAGCCAAGTCAGTGAGAATTCTGTTAGCATATTTCTCTTAGATTCGCACAGCTGGTGCTGCAGCAGCTCATTGCATAGTGAAAGAATCGTTTCCCGTTCCTAGGATTTAGGAGAGCCTTTGGATTACTGTTTGTAATAGTCGTAGGATCATACTTGTATCAGCTATATATGCTGCAAGAGATGAATGAAATAAACAAGTAGAAATTATTTCAAATTCCCTTTCTCTCAATTCTTAGGAGGTTTTATCCTTGGCCTACTAAATCAAGGAATTATCCCTATCAATTTGGTGTTGTCATTGCTCCAAATTCAACCCTCCATGGCCAATCGTCCCACCAACGCCGAAAGGCTCGATGACTTATCAGCCAAAATTGACGATATTCTGGCCCAACTCGCCACCATCACCACCAGCCCAGATTCACCCACACCACCACCCCTAAACACTGAACACCCCCATCGACCCCATATGAAGCTCGAGGTACCGCATTTTGACGGCACTGATGCCCCGGGACGGATCTTCAAAATTTCTCAATTCTTCGATTATCACCATACCCCCGAGGAGGACCGCCTCACTATCGCCTCCTTCTACATGGATGGTCCCGCCTTAAGCTGGTTTCAATGGATGTACCGCATTGGCATGATCACCTCTTGGTTTGGGTTATTGCAAGCTTTGGAGACTCGGCTTGCCCCTCCTTTTTATGATGAACCCTCCGGTGCTCTGTTCAAACTCTCCCAATGCGGCTCGGTCAACACCTACCTCACTAAATTTGAGCGGCTTGCCAATCGCACCTTCCCCCAGCGTTCTTGCTCAGTTGCTTTATTTTCGGTCTCTCCTCGGAAATCCGCCGCGAGGTCCAAGCCCTCCGCCTGGTGACACTCTCCCAGGCCACGACCCTTGCCAAGCTTCAGTAGCACAAGATTGAAGAACGAAAGCGTCATTTCAAAGGCAAGCTCTCTTCCACTTCCACTCCGCCTTCTGCCTCTCCCTCCCCACTCCTCCCTTCTCCCCCTCGCGTTAACTTTCGCAAACTCACCCCTGAGGAAATGGCCTCACGCAGAGAGAAAGTTATTTGCTATAACTGTGATGAAACCTTTACCCACAACATAAATGCAAGGGGCGATTCTTCCTCCTTGTCACCGAGGATGACCCTGATTTGTCCCCTGACCTTTTGCCACCCACCCTACCCGCTGATTCCGACTCCATTGATCCCACCAAGGCCCAAATCAGCTTCCATGCTTTCTCCAGCTCATCTGCCACCACCATTCGCCTTCTTGGCAGTATCGCCAATCACCAGGTTACGGTGCTTATCGACGACGGCAACACTCATAATTTCATCCAAGACCGCATTGCCAAGTTTTTGGAGCTCCCAGACACTCCTACCAACCTTCTGAAAGTTATGGTTGACAATGGCAACATTCTTGAGTGCCACCAGGTGTGCCCCAATGTACCCTTGCTTCTACAATGTGAGCCCTTCACAGTTGATTTTTACTCTCTTCCCTTGTGCGGAGCCAACGTTGTTTTGGGCGCTTCCTGGCTCAAATCTATTGGGCCGGTCCTTATGGACTATAGGCTACTTACTTTGTCCTTTACCCGCAATGGCCAATCCATTACTCTCCAGGCCAACGCCCCTCCCAAGCCCAACGCCATTTCAGCCCCACAACTCAAATGTTGTGTCCAAACTCACTCCGCTTCGGAGTTCTTCCATATTCAGGTCATTTCCTGTCACCCTACCCGACCCGAAACCACCCCCCACCCTATACCAGCTATCTAATCTCTCCTCCTTCACTTCACCAGCTATTCCAACCCCCACCAGCGCTCCCCCCGCCGCATGACATTGACCATCGTATACACCTCCTTCTTGATACACCCCCAGTTAATGTGCGCCCATACATATACCCCCACTCCCAGAAGTGTGAAATTGAGAGACAGGTTCAGGAGATGCTCTCATCGACCATGATTCAGCACAGCCGAAGCCCTTTCTCCTCCCCTATGCTCCCTGTCAAGAAAAAGGATGAGAGTTGGCGCTTCTACGTTGATTATTGCGCACTCAACGCCATTACCGTTAAAGACCGCTTTCCATGCCCACCATTGATGAGCTTGGTGGTGCCACATGGTTCTCTAAATTGGACCTTTGCCAAAGGTTCCATCAGATTCGGATGCATCCCGAGGACATCCCCAAAAGTGCATTCCGCACGCATCAAGGCCACTACGTGTTCTGGGTCATGCCGTTTGGCCTTTCTAATGCCCTTTTGACCTTCCAAGCCGCCATGAATGAGCTTCTTCAACCGTTTCTTCACAGGTTTGTCACTGTGTTTTTTGATGATATACTTGTTTACAGCTTTTCTCTAGATGCTCACCTCCATCATTTGGAGCAAATGTTTCTTAAACTGGTTTCAGGCCATTATTTTTTAAAGTAATCCAAGTGCTTGTTTGGCCAACGACAACTGGAGTACCTTGTACATATCGTATCTGTTAGTGGCATCCAACCTAAACCCTCCAAGATCCAGGCAATGGTTGATTGGCCCACTCCTACATTCATTAAAGCACTCCGTGGCTTTCTAGGGTTGACAGGTTTCTACCAAAAATTCATTAAAGGTTATGCTAGTATTGCTGGCTGCCCCTTTTACAGCTCTTCTGCAGAAAGATGTTTTCCACTGGTCCCCCGAGGTTCAATTGGCCTTTGATTCCTTGAAGAAAGCCATGACTGAGGCTCCTACCTTGGCCCTTCTTGACTTTTCCATTCCTTTTGTGCTGGAAACAGATGCCTCAGGATCTGCCATGGTTGTCGTTCTGATGCAAAATTCACACCCTATTGCTTTCTTTAGCAGACCCCTCTGCCCTCGGTTACAGAAGTCCTCCACTTACATCCGCGAACTCTATGCCATTACTTCGGCGGTCAAGAAATGGCGGCAATATCTTTTGGGACACCCCTTCACTATTTTCACAGATCATCGGAGTTTAAAAGAGCTTCTGTATCAGGTTATTCAGACCCCCGAGCAGCAAGTGTACCTAAACTCATGGGGTATGACTATTCCATTCAATATAAGACTTGCAAGAGCAATGTGGTTGCGGATGCATTGTCTCGCATCCCCACCCTCTCCACTGGCGAATGCTTCACTTTAACGATGCCCCATTTTGTCTTTTCAGACAAACTGCACCAATCTCTTGGCTCCAGTGCTGCATTCACTACCCTTTTCCACCAGATTGAGACCACTCCTACTGCTTACCCTGATTACTAGATACATAATGGCCTCATTTTTTACAAAGGACGTATCTGGCTTGGTGCCTCTAACCCCTTTCGCCTGATACTCCTGGAGGAATTTCATAGCTCACTTATCAGTGGTCACATGGGCATTGCCAAGACTTTTGCCTGTCTCCAAGCTAACTTCTACTGGGAAGGCATGCGCCATGAGGTTAAAACCTTTGTGTCCCAATGCTCCACCTTCCAACAGATGAAACACGAGACCAAACGACTTGCTGGCCTCTTGTAACCTCTCCCTGTCCGGATGCAATTTAGGAGGACCTCTCACTCGATTTCATTACGAGGCTTCCTCAATCCCACGGTTACACGGTGATTTTGGTTGTGGTTGACCGTTTTTCTAAATGGGTTCATTTAGGAGCACTTCTGTAACGACCCGTTTCCGGACCGCTACCGAGCTCTAGACATACCGAGCCCGAGTTACCGAGCTCAACACACCGAGCTCTAGTTACCCTGTATGCGATGTGTTTTAAAATGATACTCTTGTGCCCTTTAGAAAAGTACGGTCTATTATTTTTTTTATTAATCTAAGACCAGCTCGTGCACATCAGAGTAATTACAACTTTTCGAAAACATGGTGCAACTAAGACACAAGACATAAATTCTAATAAAACAAACATGCATAATATACATATATACCACTCGAAATGATGATGTATACAAAATACAGAGTAATAATGTATAAAGAAAATACACCTAAGGTATGACGACTTCAAGAGAGCAATCATACCCTGGGGGTACTTCAGACACTCCACGCAGGGTTTGCTCCAAAAGTAAGACCACGATCTACCTGTGCTCAAAATAACATCTAGCCCAAATCGGGTCACAACCACTATACACAAAAACATAGACAAAGCAAATCACGACAAGTAGAGGTCGCCGCTCGATCCTCGCCGAGCTCCTCCTCGCCATCATCTGGCTGCCGAGTTCCTGCGCCCCTCGACCTACTTTGGGTGACCATCATGGATTGAAGGCACCACGGGAAAGGGTCAACTTCTCAACAATTCAAGATAAACACGGCATAAAGAAATAAGTAAACAGCAAAGTATAACATTCACCAATCGTGACTCAACCATCTTACTCTAAACTTGACTCAACTCGCTATCCATTTCTCTCGACTCGACAATTTTTTCCGGAATGCACACGCCGTACCGTATGCTGGAAAGTCCAGCCATAGCCTTGGGATCTTCGCTCTCCCTAGGACAGTCAACTCAGGTCCCATAGCGTGGCGACGTCTAGTCAATCTCCCGTAAACAAAAGGGGACCTAGCACCCTTAGTTATCCGGGTCACGGCTCAAAAACGTCATAACGACTCGCCTAGCTCGCTCACTCGATGAACAGCTCTCCGCTTACAATATTCAAAGAGTGACGCATAAGATTACTTGACCGCATATCAAATAAAGAGAGCATGCTTAACATGAAGAAAACGCAATTCGACATTTAAGCAATAAAAACATTCTGCATGAAGAAACGCACTTCAACAAAGATATATTCAATCATATCACAACACTTGAGCTCGACACAAATCAAGGAATCCATACATAGTAATATAACACCAAAAATCCTAGAATGTCTAGAAGTGCCCTTATCAACTCCAAGCTACTTGCTCGACAACGACCTCGACACTACTGTCTTCAAACGAGCTTGACAATGACTTCTCTTACTCGATCTCGACACGCACGGCTCTCACCAACCTCGGGTTCGTGTTCTCAGACACCCGATCTCCTTGCAAAGACGATCTCGAAATCACACTTGCTTAATACGAGTACAACTTAGTTCGATCTATGGGTTCTAATAGCACTTAGCTCTCATTATCCCAATCTTAACCACAACCCAAGTAAACATTAAAACTCAAAAACTTAAACAAATACAACCAGAATTCAAACATTACAATTTAACTCCTTTTCTCTAAAATTTTATTAAAACTTCTTTCATACATCACCAGACAAAACCATTTTTCCTCTAACACAAAGTAAGGGTTTTCGATCAATAGTTCATGAAAAAGATTATATGATTCTATAACAAATAAATCAACAACAACATCGACAAGAAGCAACGTACAACATACTAAAACAAGAAATCAAAACAAACCAAATAGGGAGGGTTTTGGGCACTGCCTATTGCAGAAAACAGAGAAAGCAATTTGCTTTACGAGCTCAAATAATTGGTTAGAAAAGTAGGTAATGTCATGAAAAAGAAAACCTATCAATATGACCTGATTTGGAAGCATATAAACTAGCTAAAATGGAAGGAAGAAGTGGCGCTAAACAGTAGCATGAAGGAAGAGAAAATTCTGTTTTTCATACCTCAACTGATGGTCGAGATGGTGATATATGTCGAGAAGATGATGAGGAACAAGGTTGATGAAGAAAGTTTATGCAGAAGCTCGATAAAACTCAAGGTCCTTCGATGGAAGTTTTGGAGAGGAAGAGGAAACTTAGAGAAGAAGGAAGAAGAAAAGAGAAAGTGAGAGTTGTGAGGGGCTAATCGAATACAGCTGGTCAAGAAACCCTTTAAAAGATATTTTTCTTTTTAAAACAAAACACAAATAATTGACGTGTAACTACTGTTATGAGATGCTAATCCCATCAATCATTCTACCCATCTAATCTCTTCTCTCTCATGATTACCCTCTAATCTATAGGTTACTGGATCTAAAACACAAAGAACGAGCGCAACCGATAATATAAATATTACAAACAATAGAATCATCAACGCTAAATAACGTTCGTAAAATACGAGTTACAGTCTCGACACGAGGTCGATCAGGGTGCTTGTGCAAGCGCACAAGGCTCCAACACGAGTTCGTGCACGCGGCCTCCTCAGTTCGACATGCGACCTCCTCAGCTCGGTACGCGACCTCATCAGCTCGACATATGACCTTGGCACGCGATCTTGGCACGGGATCTCGACACGAGGTCTTGGTACGAGGTCTCAACACGAGATCTCGACGCGAGGTCTCGATACGACGTCCTAATACGAGGTCGATCTCGTCCTCAGGTGTTACAACTTCCATCCCACTTTTCTGCTTATAAGGTGGCTTCGCTCTTTCTAGACATGATCTGTAAGCACCATGGTCTTCCCCGGAGCCTTGTGTCCGATCGTGAAACAATTTTTATCAACAAATTCTGGCATGGATTAATTCGGCTTTGTGGTACCAAATTGAGAATGAGTACTTCTTACCACCCTGAAACTGATGGCCAAACTGAAGTCTTCAATCGTGTTCTTGAACAATACTTGCGCTTTTTTGTGCACTCTCAGCCTTCCCAATGGTATAACTTTTCGGCCCTTGCTGAGTGGTCCTACAATACATCCGTGCACTCCTCCACAAGGTTCTTTCCTTACCAAGTCACCTATGGCAAACCTCCACCATCAATTCCTCACTATTTGCTTGGCTCTTCTTCTGTTGAAGCTGTCGATTCCCTGCTTTCTTCGCGCTAGGAGCTCCTTTCTAAACTTCACTCAAAGCTCAAGAACACATGAAGCTATTTACTAATCGAAAACGACGTGATGTCACTTATAACATAGGCGACTATGTCTATGTCAAGCTTCGACCATATAGGCAGAAATCCATTGGTAGTTCTTATAGCAAGCTCTCCAAGCGTTTCTATGGCCCGTATAAGATCAGTGCGCAATTCGGGCCTATAGCTTATCAGCTGGATCTCTGTAACACCTGAGGACGAGATCGACATGGTATTAGGACATCGTATTAGGACGTTGTATCGAGACCTCGTACCAAGACCTCGTGTCAAGATCCTGTGCCAAGATCGCTTGCCGAGGTCATATGTCGAGCTGATGAAGTCGCGTACCGAGCTGAGGAGGCCGCATGTCGAACTGAGGAGGCAGCGTGCACGAACTCGTGTTAGAGCCTTGTGCGCTTGCACAAGCATCCAGGTCGACATCGTGTCGAGATGATAACACTCGTATTCTTACGAATATTATTTAGCGTTAAGTAGTATATTTTGCTGTGATTATGAGAGGGAACAGATTAGATGGGTTAGACTGGTTTGGATTAATATCTTACTTTACAATCCAGGTGTCGCTTAAATTGTGGTTTTATAAAAGATAAAATTCTTTTAAAATGGGTTTTTTGTAATTAACTATTGTTTAAGAGATATTTAAGTGAGATAAGACCAAACTTTTTCTTTTTCCACCAGCTGTAGATAAGCATCATGATTAGTTTCTTCCACCTACATAAATATCACGATCAGCCGCCTCAAATCCTCACTTGCTATTTCTTTCTTTCTTCTTCTCCAAGTTTCCTTCTCTTCTCCAAACCTCCATTGAAGAACCTTGAGTTCGTTGAGCTTCTGCATAAACTTTCATCATCAACCTTGTTTCTTATCATATTCTCGACCTATATCACCATCTCGACCATCTGTAGAGGTATGGAAAAACAGAATTTTCTCTTCTTTATGCTACTGTTTAGCTCTACTTCTTCCTTCTATTTTAGCTAATTCTATGCTTCCAAATCAGGTCATATTGATAGGTTTTCTTCTTCATAACATTACCTATCTTTTTAACCATTTATTTGAGCTTGAAAAACAAATTGTTTCCTCTGTTTTCTGCAAGTAAGTAGCACCAAAACCCTCTCTATTTGGTTTGTTTGATTTCTTGTTTTAGTTTGGTGTTAGAATAGTTTTTGTGCAAAAATGGATTTTAGAGGGATTATGAAATCGATTTCTTTTTGAGTTTTAAATGTTAACAAAATTGGTTATGGTCTTATTTTAGTTGCTGGACCATGACTAAAATATTTTTAAGAAATATAAACTTAGATTTTGATTAAATTGTGCTTAAGGTATTACTTGATTTTAAGCTTGAATTAGTACTTAGAAAAAATGGCTTTGTCGATGATGTTTGAAAGAAGTTTTTAATAAATTTTAGAGAAAAGGAGTTATTTTGTAATGATTGAATTGGTTTGTATTGGTATAAGTTCTTAAGTTTTAATGTTTACTTGGGTTGTGGTTAAGAATGGGATATGAGAGCTAAGTGTTATTAGAACCTATAGATCGAACTAAGTTGTACTCGTATTAGGCAGTGTGATTTCCGAGATCGTGCTGCAAGGAGATCCGGGTATACGAGAACACGAAACCGAGGTCGACTAAGAGCTGTACGTGTCGAGATCGAGTGGGAGAAGTCGTTGTCGAGCTCGTTTGAAGAACAGCCGTGTTGAGGTCGTTGTCGAGCAGCGTTAGCTTGGAGTTCGGTAAGGGCAACTCTTAGACATTATTAAGGCTTTATTTTATATGTTGTGAATTGTGTATTGCCTGTCGAATTGCGTTTTCTTCATGCAGATTGTTTTATTGCTTAAATGATTGAATTGTGTTTTCTTCATGTTAAGCATGCTCTCTTTATTTGATATATGATCAAGTAATTTTATGTGCCACTCCTTGACTGCGGCGAGCTAATCATCGAGTGAGAGAGCTAGGCGAATCGTATGACGTTTTTGAGCCGTGACCCGGATAACTAGGGTGCTAGGTCCCCTTTTGTTTACGGGAGATTGACTAGGCGTCGCATTATCAGTTTGGGGTTGGACCTGCTGATCAATGCATGGTATCGGTTTGGGGTTGGTCCTTCCGCTTACCTATTTCGTCAGGTTGGGGATGGACTCTTTGGCGATATTAGGAATAAAGAGTCGAGTCTAGAGTGAGATGGTCGAGTTACATTTGGTGAATATTATACTTTGTTATTTACTTATTTCTTTATGTCCGGATTATCTTGATTTGTTGAGAAGTTGACCACTTTCCGTGGTACCTTCAATCCATGGCGGTTACCCAGCGATGTCGAGGGTGCAGGAACTTCGAACAGATGATGGCGAGGAGGATGTCGACGAGGATCAGGGCGACGACCTCTATTTGTCGTGATTGGCTTTGTTTATATTATGTTTCTTGGGGTAGCTGTTATATGACTTTTGTGTACAGTGGCTGTGACCAGTTTGGGATGGGTGATGTTTTGTCATTTTGAGCGCAGGGTAGAGTGGTAGGTTGACTTTTGGAGCGACCTCTGCGTGGGTGTCTGGAAGTACCCTGTGGTATGATTGCTCTTTTGAAGTCGTCATACCTTAGGTGTATTTTCTTTGTACATTATTACTCTGTCTTTTGTATGCACTTTTTATATCTTGTATATATATGAGTATGTACTTGTTACATGCGTGTTGTATTTAGGACTTAAGTCTTGTGTCTTAGTTGCGTCATGTTTCGAAAAGCTGTAAATACTCTGATGTGCACGAGTTGTTTTTAAAAATAATATGTAGACCGTACTTTCCTAAAAAGGCACAAGAGTATCATTTTAAAACACATCGCATACAGGGTATCTTGAGCTCGGCGTGTTGAGCTCGGTAACTCGAACTCGGTATGTTGAGCTCGGTAGCGGTCTGGAAACGGGTCGTTACAATGTTGGTATCAGGCTTGATTCGGTTCTGGCCGTGCATAGGAATTTTGGGTGAGTCAGCGTGCCGGGATATCTATATATGTGTTGGGTATCTAATTGTACTATGTTGATTCTTTGTTTGATTAAGTGAAGCACTTATTGCTTGAAAATTTGTTTGAACTGTTTCTTGATTGAAGCGGTGTGTTTTAACACATCCTTGTTGTGAGATTCGATGGGGTTTTGAACTTTGTGGAATCTAATGCCACCTCGTAGGATACAATTTGTACACCGAGAACGTCGACATGGAACGAGCGATTCAAGCTATGGCCGAGATGGCTGCGGCCATGGCTCAACAATCACCGCCGCGACTCAGCCTAACGCGATGGCTCAGCCAGACGGCGGCGTTGACCCAAGAATTTGCGGCAAGAACGAAAGCGAGCGAAATCTTTGAAGCTAGAGGATTAGCGGACTTTAGGAAGCATGACCCACCAAGTTCTATGGTGAGCCAAATCGGATAAAGTCGATCTTTGGATGCGGAGATCGAGAAGATCTTTGAGGCAACTCCATTGCCAGAATAATGTAAAGGTAGACTCGCCACTTATCCGCTACTAGGAGATCACGAGAATATTGGTGGAAGGAGTGAAGCAAACATTTATAAGCGAACGTCGTGAGATGACATGGGAGCTTTTTCATGGAAGGTTCATGGACAAGTACTTCCCAGATCTTTGCCTGGTGAAAAAGAGCAAGAGTTTCTTCAATTGCAAGAAGGAAGCTCGACAGTGTCCGAGTATGCAGCCAAGTTCGAGTCACTGGCAAGATACTTCAGTCCATTTAGTGACCGAGTTGATCAAAGATGGTTAAGTGAGAGGTTCCAACGAGGTCTGAGATTTGATATTCAGAAGTCAGTGGTATCATTGAGGATCCGAAACCTCCAAGAGCTGATAGATCGTGCGGTCGAGGTAGAAGGAGTAAGAAGCCAAGAAGAAGATTGGCCCAGTGGACCAATGAGACCTCGGGCCTGGGACAAAATTTGCACGTAAAGGAAAGCAACTTAAGAAGCCTTACACCGACCTCGGGGAACAACAACAATAGAGGATGATCGTCAGATGACCCAGTGAGCGAGGAGTGGAAGTCGACCAGCGTCGAGGTGACTTGTTTCGTTGTGGAAAGACGGGACATTATGCGAATAATCGTACTCGGAAGGAGGATGTGTGCTACAACTGTAGGGAAGCCAGGCATTTTGCCAAGGATTGTCCCACACCTAAAGTCAACCGCAATGCATGCGTGAAGGCAAAAGAGAAGCGTCAGTAGCTAAAGGCGAGTCTTCTGCATGGCGGCGAGAAGCGAGCAGGCGATGATCTTATCCAAGGTGAATGTGAGATAGAGGTAAACCCTTATCCGTTCTCTTTGATTCGGGTGCAACCCATTCCTTTATTTCTTCGATTGTGTGAACCATTTGAATCATTGTGGATCGCTTTGCAGTTCAAATTGGTAGTTACGACCCATTTTGCTAAAACCTTAGTTACCAACATCGCATGTCTTAATTGTGTATTGGTTATTGAGTAGAAAGTTTATGGTCAATTTGGTTTGTTTGCCTCTTAAGGGCTTAGATGTCATCCTCGGGATGGATTGGTTGTCATACCACCATGTCCTCTTGGATCGTGCCAGAAAAGCGTAATTTTTCCGGACCTTGAGTTTCCAATTATCTTTCTGCGAACGTATTGGAGTTTCTTTGAAAGAAGGAACTAGGAATACATGTATCTGTCTAGTTCAAGTTTCCCAACAGATCGAAGTGAAGAATGTATCGGTGGTGTGTGACTTTGTGGACGTTTTCAAGACGTGCGGGGTTACCACCGATGCAGAGGTCGAAGTTCTCCATCGACCGATTCCAGGGACAGGACCTATTTCAATAGCGCCTACAGGATGTCTCCCGCCGAGATGAAGGCGAAGTCCCAGTTGAGCATTTGGAATCAAAACAATTCATACGACCGAGCGTGTCACCGTGGGGAGCTCCGGTGTTGTTGGTCGAAGAAGGATGGGCGATCCGCATCGCGGCGTGGACTATCGCCAACTCAACAAGGCTCTGTGAAGAACCGATATCCGTTACCACGTATTGACGACTTGATGGATCAACCGTGGAGCGGCGATGTTTTCAAAGATAGACTTGAAGTCCGCTACCATCGATTCGCGTGAAGGAGGAAGATGTCTCCAAAACGACTTTGGGACTAGATATGGGCATTATGAGTACTTAGTGATGTCGTTTGGGTGACAAATGCGCCGGTGTGTTTATGGACTATATGAATAGGATTTTCCATTCATTTTTGGATCGATTCGTTGTAGTGTTCATCGACGACATATTGATCTATTCGAAGAACCGAGAAGAGCACGAAGAACATTTACGTCAAGTACTACAGATATTGCGCGAGAAGCAACTTTATGCGAACTCGTCCAAGTGTGAATTTTGGCTTGAAGAGGTGAATTTTCTTGGACACGTGATTTCCAAAGAAGGGATAGCTGTGGATCCAACTAAGATTGAAATTTGTGTTAGCGTGGGAACAACCGAGGACGGTTACCGAGATCAGAAGTTTTGTTGGCTTAGCAGGCTATTATCGAAGATTTATTGAAGGTTTTTCGAAGATTGTCGCGCCTCTTACACGACTTACGAGGAATGATCAACCTTTTGCCTGGACCGAGGAGTGTGAATCCAGTTTTCAAAGACTGAAGGAGCTCTTGACGACAAATACCGTTGATTTTGCCTCAACCCGAAGAGCCTTACGAGGTGTATTGTGATGCGTCACACCAGGGATTGGGATGCGTGCTGATGCAACATCGGAAGGTGGTCGCGTATGCTTCAAGACAGCTTAAGATCCACGAGAGAAACTACCCTACTCACGACTTGGAGCTGGAAGTAGTGGTTTTTGCGTTGAAGATATGGAGGCACTATCTTTATGGGAGCACTTCATCGCTTGCCGATCACAAGAGCTTGAAGTACTGTTCGATCGAAGGAGCTCAACATGCGTCGGCCAAGATGGGCGAATTTCTCAAGGACTACGACTTTACGTTGGAATACCATCCCGTAAGGCTAACGTAGTAGCGCATGCATCGAGCGTAAAGAGCGTCTTAGTCTCAAAGAATGATGATCAAGGAGTTGGAGATGCTCGAGAAGTTTGAGACTTGAAGTTGATTGTGGAAGTTTCACCAGGGAAGGCGAGATTTGGTATGCTTACCATTTCTAACAGATTGTTGGGCGAGATCCGAGACCAAAGAGTTCATGACGAGTTCTGCAAGAAAAGGTTGATTGATAAGCGCAAGGGAAGCGAATTCCAAGTCGGAACGGACAATATTTTAAGGTGCAATGGCCGAGTGTGTGTACCTAATGTGGCGGAGCTGAGAAAGTTAATACTTGATGAAGCGCATAAGAGTAATTTTAGTATCCACCCAGGAGTTACGAAGATATATCAAGACTTGAAGAAGCATTTTTGGTGGTCCGGAATGAAGAAGCAAGTGGCTGAGTACGTAGCTTCGTGTGTAACGTGTCGGCGAAGGTGGAGCACCAACGACCTGCGGAATGCTACAATCGCTGACGCATCAAAGATGGAAATGGGATAGTATTTCCATGGATTTCGTTGTAGGTTTGCCGAAGACGCAGAAGAAGAATGATTCGATTTGGGTGATCGTCGACCGATTGACCAAATCTGCTCATTTCTTACGGTGGTCGACATACAACGTGGAAAAGCTGACCGAGATCTACGTCGCGGAGATAGTACGACTACATGGTATACCCTCTTCGATCGTGTCGGACCGAGATCCGAAATTCACGTCTCATTTTTGGAGGGAATTGCAAGAAGCGATGGGAACCGAGCTCAGGCTTAGCTCGGCATATCATCCCCAGACGGACGGTCAGACTGAGAGAACGATACAATCGCTTGAAGATTTGTTGCGAGCATGTATGTTAGATCACCGAGGAAGTTGGGACGACGTCTTACCATTGGTGGAGTTCACCTACAATAACAGTTTCCATGCAAGTATTGGAATGGCACCTTTTGAAGCACTGTATGGACGGAAGTGTCAGACGCCTCTTTGTTGGTACCAGGATGGCGAGAGTTCTGTTGTAGGACCAGATATGATCCAGCAGACTACGGAGAAGATCCGGTTGATCAGAGATAGGATGCGAACGTCTCAAAGTCGACAGAAAAGTTATGCAGACCAAAGACGTCGACCACTCGAGTTCGAGGAAGGAGAGCATGTATTTCTTAGAGTTACCCCACCATCGAGTTGGTCGGCGATCAAATCCAAGAAGCTTACCCTAAATTTATTGGACCTTATCGATTCTTCGTCGTATTGGTCGGTGGCATATCGATTGTTCGCCACCCTTCTTGTCGAACATACATGATGTCTTTCACGTCTCACAGCTACGAAAGTATATTTTCGACCCTTCTCATGTTATCGAACCGGATATGATTCAACTGAAGGACGACCTATCTTTCGAAGCATCACCAGCAAGAATTGTCGATCGGAAAGTCAGAATAACGCGGAACAAAGAGATCCAACTTGTCAAAGTTGTGTAGGATCAGAAGACCGGAGATGCGACTTGGGAGCTGGAAGAGAAGATAAAGATTCAGTACCCAGAACTTTTTCATGGTAAGTACCTTATTTGCAATTTCGAGGACGAAATTTTTTTTTAGAGGGAGAGATTGTAACACCTGAGGACGAGATCGACATCGTATTAGGACATCGTATTAGGACATCGTATTAGGACATCGTATTAGGACGTCGTATCGAGACCTCGTACCAAGACCTCGTGTCGAGATCCTGTGCCAAGATCGCTTGCCAAGGTCATATGTCGAGCTGATGAAGTCGCGTACCGAGCTGAGGAGGTCGCATGTCGAACTGAGGAGGCAGCGTGCACGAACTCGTGTTAGAGCCTTGTGCGCTTGCACAAGCATCCAGGTCGACATCGTGTCGAGATGATAACACTCGTACTTTTTACGTATATTATGTAGCGTTAAGTAGTATATTTTGCTGTGATTATGAGAGGGAACAGATTAGATGGGTTAGACTGGTTTGGATTAATATCTTACTTTACAATCCAGGTGTCGCTTAAATTGTGGTTTTATAAAAGATAAAATTCTTTTAAAATGGTTTTTGTAATTAACTATTGTTTAAGAGATATTTAAGTAAGATAAGCCCACCCTTTTTCTTTTTCCACCAGCTGTAGATAAGCATCATGATAAGTTCTTCCACCTACATAAATATCACGATCAGTCGCCTCAAATCCTCACTTGCTATTTCTTTCTTTCTTCTTCTCCAAGTTTCCTTCTCTTCTCCAAACCTCCATTGAAGAACCTTGAGTTCGTTGAGCTTACTGCATAAACTTTCATCATCAACCTTGTTTCTTATCATATTCTCGACCTATATCACCATCTCGACCATCTGTAGAGGTATGGAAAAGCAAATTTTCTCTTCTTTATGCTACTGTTTAGCTCTACTTCTTCCTTCCATTTTAGCTAATTCTATGCTTCCAAATCAGGTCATATTGATAGGTTTTCTTCTTCATAACATTACCTATCTTTTTAACCATTTATTTGAGCTTGAAAAACAAATTGTTTCCTCTGTTTTCTGCAAGTAAGTAGCGCCAAAACCCTCTCTATTTGGTTTGTTTGATTTCTTGTTTTAGTTTGGTGTTAGAATAGTTTTTGTGCAAAAATGGATTTTAGAGGGATTATGAAATCGATTTCTTTTTGAGTTTTAAATGTTAACAAAATTGGTTATGGTCTTATTTTAGTTGCTGGACCATGACTAAAATATTTTTAAGAAATATAAACTTAGATTTTGATTAAATTGTGCTTAAGGTATTACTTGATTTTAAGCTTGAATTAGTACTTAGAAAAAATGGCTTTGTCTGATGATGTTTGAAAGAAGTTTTTAATAAATTTTAGAGAAAAGGAGTTATTTTGTAATGATTGAATTCTGGTTGTATTGGTATAAGTTCTTAAGTTTTAATGTTTACTTGGGTTGTGGTTAAGAATGGGATATGAGAGCTAAGTGTTATTAGAACCTATAGATCGAACTAAGTTGTACTCGTATTAGGCAGTGTGATTTCCGAGATCGTGCTGCAAGGAGATCCGGGTATACGAGAACACGAAACCGAGGTCGACTAAGAGCTGTACGTGTCGAGATCGAGTGGGAGAAGTCGTTGTCGAGCTCGTTTGAAGAACAGCCGTGTTGAGGTCGTTGTCGAGCAGCGTTAGCTTGGAGTTCGGTAAGGGCAACTCTTAGACATTATTAAGGCTTTATTTTATATGTTGTGAATTGTGTATTGCCTGTCGAATTGCGTTTTCTTCATGCAGATTGTTTTATTGCTTAAATGATTGAATTGTGTTTTCTTCATGTTAAGCATGCTCTCTTTATTTGATATATGATCAAGTAATTTTATGTGCCACTCCTGATTTCGCGAGCTAATCATCGAGTGAGAGAGAGCTAGGCGAGTCGTTATGACGTTTTTGAGCCGTGACCCGGATAACTAGGGTGCTAGGTCCCCTTTTGTTTACGGGAGATTGACTAGGCGTCGCATTATCAGTTTGGGTTGGACCTGCTGATTAATGCATGGTGTCGGTTTGGGGTTGGACCTGCCGCTTACCTATTTCGTCAGTTTGGGGATGGACCTGCTGGCAATATTCCGGAATAAAAGTCGAGTCTAGAGTGAGATGGTCGAGTTATATTTGGTGAATATTATACTTTGTTATTTACTTATTTCTTTATGTCTGGATTATCTTGATTTGTTGAGAAGTTGACCCTTTCCCGTGGTACCTTCAATCCATGACGGTTACCCAGGCGATGTCGAGGGTGCAGGGAACTCGGCAGCAGATGATGGCGAGGAGGACATCGACGAGGATCAGGGCGACGACCTCTATTTGTCGTGATTGGCTTTGTTTATATTATGTTTCTTGGGGTAGTCATATATGACTTTGTGATGGTTTGTGACGATTTGGGACGGGTGATGTTTTGTCATTTTGAGCGCAAGGTAGATGGGTGGTTTTACTTTTGGAGCGACCTCCTGCGTGGGTGTTCGCTTAAGTACCCCAGGTATGATTGCTCTTTGAAGTCGCTATACCTTAGGTGTATTTTCTTTGTACATTATTACTATGTCTTTTGTATGCACTTTTTATATCTTGTATATATATGAGTATGTACTTGTTACCTGCGTGTTGTATTTAGGACTTAAGTCTTGTGTCTTAGTTGCGCCATGTTTCGAAAAGCTGTAAATACTCTGATGTGCACGAGTTGTTTTTAAAAATAATATGTAGACCGTACTTTCCTAAAAAGGCACAAGAGTATCATTTTAAAACACATCGCATACAGGGTATCTTGAGCTCGGCGTGTTGAGCTCGGTAACTCGAGCTCGGTATGTTGAGCTCGGTAGCGGTCCGGAAACGGGTCGTTACAATCTCCCTGACACTTCAAAGATTCATCCGGTATTCCATTGCTCCCTGCTGAAACTCCATCATGGGCCTATTTCCACTCCAAACATGCTTTTACCTCCAGTTGCTTTTGGCAATCACCCATTGTACAACCTCTGTCTATTCTGGATACTAAGCTCGATGATTCCACTGATCCGCCCACCAAGTTTGCATTGGTCCAATGGTCGGGCCTAGCCCCTAATGACACCAGCTGGGAACCTTGGGATGCACTACACTCCACTTATCACCTTGAGAGCAAGGTGGTTTCCCCAGCCACAGATAATATTAGCAATATTGCAACAGCAAAACCAGGCCCAACTACGAGAGGAGCTCGACCCAAAAGAGATGTCAAGAAGCCCACTTATCTCCAAGACTTCGAGTGAAGCATTACGGGATAGAAAGGGGAACGGATATGCAAATGTTCTAGAATTAGCACACCTCATCATGCTCTTCTTCCCCATAACTGTGTCAGTTAGAATTCTGTTAGCATATTTCTCTTAGATTCGCACAGCTGGTGCTGCAGCAGCTCATTGCTTAGTGAAAGAATCGTTTCCCGTTCCTAGGATTTAGGAGAGCCTTTGGATTACTGTTTGTAATAGCCATAGGATCATACTTATATCAGCTATATATGCTGCAAGAGATGAATGAAATAAACAAGCAGAAATTATTCCAAATTCCCTTTCTCTCAATTCTTAGGAGGTTTTATCCGTGGCCTTTTAAATCATGGAATTATCCCTATCACTCTAGTTCTTGTAACTGCTTTTCTATCCTCTCCAAAATTTGACGATCCTTGGTAAAATCCTTGCGAGCATTGACAAAAAAGAAACGACTTAACTTACATGCAAAGACATGAACACAAAAATGTTAAGAGACAATTTTAATCTGAAAATTTTACCACCCACTAATGTGGAATAGTAGAATCCAAAAATGAATTCTGTTTTTCCAATATCATAACTTTATTTTATGACCAAAATACCCCTATATATAAAATATACAAAAAACACGTTTTGAAAAACAGAAAATTCAGGGATGTTACATTCTACCTTCCTAAAATAATTTTTGTCCTCGAAAATTGTACTCACTCGACACACAACTAGACACAGCCAGAACTCTAACTGATACCTTACAGTCCGAAATGAAACGAATTGCTCTGATACCATTATTGTAACACCCTCCGAAAGTAATGTGCCACATGGGATTAAAATAATTAAAACTCCATAATAGTGGACGATTTTAAAAATAACATGTTCAACACACGAGACTTTATTTCATCATCAGAGTAATGCGGAAAAATATAAGCGTAGTATTTACAAAATAAAATCCACTAGTCGTGGTACTAAAAATAAAATACAAGAGACAGACTTCTCAAAGTCCATGAAACTCCTAACAAAAAAAAAACTTCCAACTGGGAAATCTATATCCTGCTTCCACCTGTCCATAAATAAAAAGAGAAACAACAACAAAAACAACACAAGAGTGAAAATCTAACTTAACGAGTTTTATCGCGATACTTGCACAAGTAAAATAAAAATAATAAATATTATACACAGACATATAAAATAATATTTTTAGCAATATAACACAACGATAAATATCTTCATGACTTGGTGATCTCTCAATGATAATTCCCAATGATAACATATAAATGATAATATCTCAGTGATAATCTCCCAATGATAATTTTCTATGCAACATGCATGAAAATAGCTTAAAAGCTAACTGACAGTAATTTGGCAAGTCCATAAGCATAAAGCCCAGTAGACAATAATTTGTCAGGTCTGCTTTAAAGAAAGCCTGTGACAGTAATTTCTCACGTCCACAGGCTCAACGCTCAGCTGACAATAATTTGTTAGGTCCATACTTTAGTTGTCTTACAGCAGCAAAAGCCCTTGACTAATAAAGTCAATGACCAATATAAGTCCCAGTTAATGAAAACCAGCTGACAATAATTTGTCAGGTCGACAGACATAAAGCTCCGCCGACAATAATTTGTTAGATCCATGCAATGCATAAGTGCAACAGTATATCAAGACTCATTCACATAACCACTTTCAAGCATAACCATTTACAGAAAATTTGCCATGACGCATTTGTATTTACAAGCAAACCCCCCATTTTTTTAAAATGGTCAGAAAACATGTTACAACATCAAAACAATTCGCATCAAGCCATAGTCTAAGCTATGCAGTCAAACCAACTAACAATCGGTAATCAAATAAATAATGAATCCAACAACACAACATACTTATATATACTCAAAATAATTACTTTTCCAAAAAAATGGATGAAACTCCAAAGAATTTTCATCCAAAAATAACTTAATATCAAATCAAACACACAAACACACAAGGCTTATGCTTTCTAAAAACTCCAAGAGAAGTTTTTCTTACCTAAAAGCTTTTAGATTCCATCTCTTAACAAAACTCCTTAGCACCAACTTCACCAAATATCCAAATCAACTCCAAGATCACAAATATATGAAAAGAATGAAGATTGGATGAAAGATCTACAAGTTCCCTCACTTTTCTCTCAAAAACCTTTCTTTCTCTAAAAAGTATGTTACTTTCTCTCTAAAATTACCTTTCTCTCTCCACCTTCCTCTTCTCGAAACTAGAAAAAAATGAAGTGAAGAAGGGTATTTATAAGAGAGCTTTCTTGTTCAAAAAGAAAGGATTAACCATGGTTAACATAACGTAATCATGGTTAAGAATAAAATATATTATGGATTTCAAAATTATAAATTTTAATTATGGATATAAAAAAAAATTCTATTATGCTTTTGTAACTCAAATTTTTATAAAAACTAGTTTATTTTTAGGTAAAATTGCTCTGTAGGTCTTTTAATTTATTTTTGGTTTTTAAATCAGTAATTTATCTTTTTTTTTCCTCGAATAGGTCCTTTATGTTTTAAAATACTTGCACCGTTAACTTTTTTTAAACGTCCTATTAAATTCTGTAAAAAATAGGTCCTTTAAAATTTTAGTATGTTACAAAAAAAAATTTCAAATTTTTAGTATGTTTCAAAAAAGTCTTTCAATAAATGTACTGAGAGGTCTGTTTTTAATATTTGACTAAAAAAATCTTTGACTCTCGTTATTAATCTTCCATATAAGTGTATACTAAAAAAACTTCCATATAAGAAAACACAAGTTTGGTACAATAATCCAACGAAAATTATCATGTCGTGCCGTTTGCAACTTGCTCTAATTACCAATCTCCGAACAACTTGCTTTGCTGTCACTTTCATACAAAAGGGCAAAAACAAAGGCACAGTTCCAGATGCCAAAGGGCCATAACCTCCTCCACTATCACCAACCTTTCACCATTTCTGTTACCTCTCTCTCTCTCTCACATTCAATGCTCTTCCCTGTCCTTGAATGATTTTTTTTTCCCGATTCCCATACCCAATTATCCGAATCCATAACGCCTAGTTCTTATTATCATCACTCTTATTAATATTATTCTGATTCTGATTCTGATTCAACCCCAAAACCCCAAAAAAAGGGGGAAAAAAACCGAATCTTTCTCTGTTTTTCAATCATGGGTACCGAGACATCATCGGTGGATATTACAGAACCTTTGATTCAGGATCTTAACAGCAACGGTGACAAGAAGGAATATTTGAGTGACAAGGTTCCAGAATGGAAGGAACAGATCACAATAAGAGGGTTGGTGGTGAGTGCTGTTTTGGGGACTTTATTTTGCATCATCACACACAAGCTCAATCTCACTGTTGGGATCATTCCTTCTCTCAACGTGGCTGCTGGTTTGTTAGGGTTCTTCTTCGTGAAGACTTGGACTGGTTTTTTGTCCCAGATGGGAGTTTTAACTAAGCCATTTACTAGGCAAGAGAACACTGTCATTCAGACTTGTGTTGTTGCTTGTTATGGCCTTGCCTTCAGTGGTAAAAATCTCTTTTTCTATCCACTTTTGGACTCATAGGGTGCTTGGTTTGGTCTGAGTTTTTCTTCTGCTTTGTGGTTGTGATGTGACTGTTTGACTGTTGAATTGAAATTTAGATCTTCTTATGCACTTTTGCCTCACTATCCTCACAGGTCAATGGTTTTTAAACTTGGAAAAAAGTTGTTTTTTTTAAAGCTTCTGTTTTCCTTTTTATATGCTGCATGAGCTTGGTGCTTTGGTGAAAGATATGTTTCTGCTTGCTGTTAGTTTTGTGAAGACGAGAGGCTGTGAGAGTTTTGTGAAAGAAACTAAAGTGAATTGAGAATGAAGAAGATAATGAAAGCAACATCCTAAAAGTAAAACACTCCCTCTCCTCCAGTCGTTGACTTTTTCTCTTATTTTATCTTTTTCACCTTGCATTATTGTGATGCCATGCCATTTTTGCTCAAAAAAAAACCTTTACAACTTCACTATTTCTCTTTGTGATTCCTACTCTAACTGATGTGTTGGGATTTATATAAGTGAATTAAATTAATTTATTGAGTTAGAAGAGTGCAAGCAAAACAAAAATCCTTTCAGGGCTTGAAAACGAGTAAATTTCAATAAGAGGATCATTTCTCTGGTTTTTGCTCTTGTGAATGTGGTGGCTTGGACTTACAAAGTTACAAGTAAAGGACTCAGTGCTGCACACTTCACTTTTGGTGACATGTCCCTCGGAGAAAGCCTTTTTTGATTTGAAGTTCTGTTGTGCAAACTATTTGCAGAACCTCAGTACACCCAGTAGCTCAATTTATTTCACACAAATGAATTCAGGTGGAGGTGCTAATAATGAAGTCAGAGTTCACAAAACAAACATTGAAAAGCCATCTATTTGTCACCTAGCTATGGATGCAAGTCATTTTACATTTGTATATTATAGTCTCAATCAACTTTGTTTGATGCGAGAAGCCAATTTTTCCTGAACTTGTTTCTCTCTCATAAAAATAAATAAATGAAGTACTGTTGTTTTTCTCCATCAATTTGTCTAATGTGCTGACTGTGACATTTTTGACAGGGGGGTTTGGTTCATCCTTGATTGCAATGGATCAAAGAACATACGAACTCATTGGCCCGGATTACCCTGGTAATAGAGCTGAAGATGTTAAAAACCCAGGCTTGGGTTGGATGATAGGTTTCATGTTTGTTGTCGGTTTCCTTGGGCTTTTTAGTCTTGTGCCACTTCGTAAGGTAATCTTAGTGGTTCATTATTATTCCACCGGATATGCAGGAATTCTTTTTCTTTCTTTGTTCCTTTTCTTTTTTATTGAGAGGAAATTATATTTGAAGCTGAGAGAACAGAGAGCACAAGCAGGAGAGTGTAATGAGATATTCGAGAAGTTTTCCCCTTTAGATCTGGAAGATTGATTGATAAACATGGTCAAACGTTGAGCTTTTAATCATTATAACTGTTTCTCTTTTAAGGTTATTTTTTGAGCTATTGATATGATGAATGTACTTTATGTACTTTCATTTTATGGTTTTATTGTTTATTCGACATTCTATAAGAAAGCTTTTTATTTATTTATTAGTTTTTGTGAAAACCATACAAAAGCTTGTTGGAGGAAAACAATGCTACCGTCATTCTGTTCATTTCTTGCTTTGGATGAAAGCACTAATGTCTAAGAAGTTGTATATGGTCCAAGTCATACGAATTGTTACTGTTTTGGGTAAAGATATGAATATTTTATCCATTGAGAGGGATAAAAGGTTTGT
Source organism: Calophaca sinica (assembly GCA_037113605.1). Taxonomy (NCBI): domain Eukaryota; kingdom Viridiplantae; phylum Streptophyta; class Magnoliopsida; order Fabales; family Fabaceae; genus Calophaca; species Calophaca sinica. The sequence continues at coordinate 48,202,289 of CM073733.1, read as the reverse complement.
TGAATAGATGTCTGTCGATGTTAAATACTAAATGGAAAAATTCATATAAAGGGGAATCCTGTAATTTAATTCTTTTATCTTTTATAAGGGTTTTGTTTAACAAAAATCAAATGGAATCATTAGTACATCTATAATGAGAAAAGTGAATAAAATAGTTGAACTGATGGAATGCATAGTTTGATTATGATATACCATTTCTTATGTCAATGTATCTGATCTTTGTGAATGCAATTTCAGGTTATGGTCTTGGATTATAAGCTTACATATCCCAGTGGGACAGCCACAGCAATGCTAATTAACAGTTTCCACACAAAGACTGGAGCAGAACTTGCAGGGTATACTAATTTGACCACTCACAAGCTTTTTTATCTTATGATTTGGTTCAACCCTCACGTTTATGCATAGGTAATTTTTGTTACTATTTTCTTTCATCCTTTATGTATTAATTTGTTTTCTTATGAGAATTTTACAGGAACCAAGTTCGGCAGCTTGGAAAGTATTTAAGCATAAGTTTTTGCTGGAGTTGCTTTAAGTGGTTCTTCAGTGGTATTGGGGATTCATGCGGATTTGACAACTTCCCTAGCTTTGGTTTGACACTGTTTAAAAACACGTAAGGCTCTTGTGGTTTTTTGCTTTCTCATCACTTAAATTATGCAGCAGCTGTTCTTGGGTATTATTTATGATATACTAATGAGGCCTAATGATTAGCATAGCAGTCTGAGTTAACATTGTGGGCCTAAGTCAGTATGTTTCTATTAATAATATAGTGAATAGAAGGTGATAAATGTTGATTGAAAGGCATATATAATCTACCTCTGTATTGTGATTTTATCATTTCATGATTACTTAAGATATACACCACAATGAACGACTTCTTGAATCCTGTAAAATCCCACAAGCTAATGTATGCTCTCAGGTTGTTATTAACAAAGCGTAGTGTACTAACAAACTATAACTTGCAACTTAATGAACTCAATAAATAAATAACAAAAATTACTTTTTCTCATGGTGATGATCTCCCTGCACTTGGAAAATACCAAAACAACTTAATTATGATTATGAATTCCAATAGCTTCTCAAGAAACTAATGGGAAGAGTCACAAACTTCAACTAGTTATTTCTGATAAAACTCAACCCTTAGCCTCCACCATAATACAAAACACTAGGGTTGAATGTCTGGAGTCACATGAATGCCTGAGAATAATTGCAAGTAGTGACAGACTGAGGCAGAGTACTAGATCCAAATTTTATCATATATCATGAGGAAGATAAAACTATACTATGGTTTGAAGTTTGAACATTGTTGATCCATGTCATATAGATTCGACTCAGTTTTAAGTTGGCTGTCGACTGCCTGACATAACCCTCTCCTTTTATACGAGCTTGGTACCGGCTATGTATGGCATTGCAACAAAGCCACCATAGTCGGGATATACAAAACGACGGAGAAATAAAGGGAGATGTAAACCATCGGATTCAAGCGAGGTGGTTGAAGTGGAGGAGATCCTCGGGTGTTTTATGCGATAAAAAGATGCCGCTTAAACTAAAGGGAAAATTTTATCGTACAGCTATACAACCGACAATGTTGTATGGGACAGAGTTCTGGGTAGTTAAAAGTCAACACAAGAATAAACTCAAATTAGCAGAGATGAGAATATTGCGAAGAATGAGTGGAAATGCTAGATGAGATAAGATTAGAAATTATAGTATTAGAGAGAGAGTTGGAGTAGCACCTATCGTAGAAAAGATGGTTGAATCTCGTCTTAGGTGGTTTGGGCATGTGTGAAGGAGACTTGTAGATTTCGTAGTAAGGAGAGTAAATCAGATGGAGGGCAATCCAATCGCTAGAGATAGAGGAAGGCCAAAACAAACTTAGGTGAGACTATTAAGAAAGATTTAGAGGCCAGTGATTTCACTATAGATATGATGTATGATAGACCACTATGGCGCCGAGTGATCTAAGTAGCCGACTCCACCTAGTGGGATAAGGCTTGGTTGTTGTTGTTGTATGGTTTGAACATGGCCTGCACTTGTCTCAGACTGGTTAATTCCCTGGCTTGCACAGAACACAGTAGGTTGATAGACTTTGGAGTGAAGGACAGAAAAATTTTGCCAAGTGATATGAAGTTGCATTATAGGTTGCAATTTGGCCTTGGATGATTCAAATGCTGTTTAAGAGTTCTAAGGCTGTGGTTGTGCTGCTTTTGGTTGGTTGCGGCCAACATGATCAGTTGCATTTTTTCCCCTTCTTTTCCCTTGTTTGCAACTGGTTACAGTTTATTAATCACCCTCTGATACAGGGTAACATAGAACACAACTATTGAATGACTGACATGGATAATATTAATGCTGTCACCTCTATTGTCTATTTCTAGTGATCCTGCAATTATATGGTGACCCTTTCAACCTTTACTGGTGGTGCATTACAAGAGGCAGCAACTTCCCCTATTAGTCTAATCATTTTTCTTAATTCTGTACAGTTGTTTTAGTTTTTACTTTTTGGTGGTTTGTATTTCTTAGCTGCCCCTCCTGATGCCAGCTTAAAAAGAACATTTCTTCATTAATACCGGGTCAAATTTTGTATTAGTTACTCCCTCGATATCATAGGTTATGCGCGGGTCTTAAGAAAATGATTGATTGCAATTATTTTCAAGATAAAATAATCTTTGTTGACTAAAATGTCCTTTCTGTAAGATACAGAGGGGTTAGGTGGAAGGAAGGACTAATTAATATTGGGTAGTTGAGATATAAATAAATTAGAGTATTATTGGAAAAAAGTAATTAATGCTCTCTTGATATTATAAAATGACAAATAATTTGAGACATGTAAATATTACAAACATGACACTTAATATGAGACGGAGGGAGTATTAAATAAGGGATTAAATATTTATTCTTAACTGGTAACTGGTAAGTTCTATGTCTGGTGTGCAATGAATGTGGAGGGTTCCAAGGATAAAAGGAATTGTCCAGGTGCTAACGTGGAATCCTTTCCTTGCAGATTCTACTTTGACTTCAGTCCAACCTATGTTGGATGTGGTCTTATCTGTCCTCATATAGTCAATTGTTCAGTTCTCCTTGGAGCTATTATATCATGGGGTTTTCTGTGGCCTTTCGTCTCCAAGCATGCTGGGGACTGGTATCCAGCTGACCTCGGTAGCAGTGATTTCAAAGGTCTTTATGGATACAAGGTATGGCAAAGCAAATATACTTTCAGGATATCGGTTATTTATCTTCATGCCAACAGTACATGTGGTCTATACCTTAAGCTTTGTGCCAAGAATATACTTGTAACTAAGGAAACCAAGCTTGAGCAACCTAATGTTTTAATTTCAGTTATCAAATGTAATACATGAGATTTGTCTTCTGTGTGTTTTAGATTCCAAGTCCAAAAGAAAATAGTTTTTTTTTTTTGACACAAAAAAAAAAGAAAATAGTTAATAACATATAATAAAGAATATTAGATCAGTATCAACAATGAAAATTTTAAATTTTACTTTCATCTTGTTATCGCAGAGCACAATACAGTATATGTTCTTTTTTTGTTTTTTCTATGTAGATATCATTGTTTTGGCTTAATACTGAAATAGTTTTGCCTTGTTTGCTGTGAAACAAGATGACTTAGGGTTGTGCCTAGCTTTTGTGTATTATAAAGGTTTGCTTGTCTGGATCAGCTTAGCTTCTTTACATCGTTATCCAAATGCATTCTTCTTGTAAATTAATTATTACTCTAATAGTATTTTCCTCCCATTCTGCATTGGCTAGTCGCTATATTATGATACGATTCTGTAATAAAGCTTTTTACTTCCCTATCATGTTTTGTGCAGGTGTTTATATCTATTGCACTTATTTTAGGGGATGGTATTTACAACCTGGTGAAGATTATACTGATAACCATGAGGGAGATGTGGAGGGCAAGCTCCAAACAGAACAGCCTTCCTGTTGTGACTGAGGTTCTTGGTGAGTGAAATAGAATAGTTCCTAAATATTTCTTTTAATAAGTGTGGTTTCTTTTTTTACTATAATCAAATGCTGCTTATCATATCATTTCTCATGCATGACATATGTAAGTGTTGTAAACTTCTCATACATGTGTATCTTTTATTTGTCTGACTAACTACTCTTTTATACTGATCTTGAATCTTGATCTGCATGGCACCACAGCTAAAGTTGGGTATGTAAAATAACAGAACTAAATGGAGTTAATCAACATCAACATCAAATCATGTCTAATTATTTGCTCCCACATTTATCATTCATTTCATAATAATAAAAAAAGAGTTATTATTCATTTAAAAGTAGTGGTATTAAGGGGTATACATTGATGTTAGCCTATTGCTCTGCTAATTTCTTCTCCATAGTCAAATAATTAGGCATCTGAGCGATCTGATGTTATTTAAAAATGAAGTCATGTTGCATAGATTGATCTTGTATAAGATTTACTAATATAGCTCTCGTTGAACATGGCTTCAATAGACAATAGCATAGGACCATACTCAAATGTGCATGTCTTGGTTGGCCTGGTCTAGTCCAGATGTAAGTGCCAGTTTATAATGGTGATCTATAAAAAGTTTATTATTTTCATATTCCTGTTCTCAGATGGTGATACTTCTGAACTGCATTTAGAAGAAAAGAAGAGGGATGAAATATTTTTAAAGGACAGGATACCCACCTGGTTTGCACTCTCTGGATATGTGGGCTTGGCTGCGATATCCACGGCAACAATACCAATCATTTTTCCTCCTCTCAAATGGTACTTGGTTCTGTGCTCTTACATTCTTGCCCCCGCCCTTGCCTTTTGCAACTCCTACGGAACAGGGCTCACGGATTGGAGTCTGGCGTCCACTTACGGGAAGATTGGTCTTTTCATCATTGCGGCAGCAGTTGGCCAAAATGGCGGGGTAATTGCAGGGGTAGCAGCTTGTGCTGTGATGATGTCCATTGTTGCAACCGCCGCCGATCTCATGCAAGATTTCAAGACAGGTTACCTCACTCTCTCATCGGCGAAATCCATGTTTGTGAGCCAGTTGATAGGAACAGCTATGGGATGCATAATTGCTCCCCTCACATTCTGGATGTTCTGGACTGCCTTTGATATCGGTTCACCTGATGGCCCTTACAAAGCACCATATGCTGTTATATTCAGGGAAATGGCTATACTCGGTGTCGAGGGATTCTCGGAGCTTCCAAAGTATTGCCTAGAAATGTGCAGCGGATTCTTTGCGGCGGCGCTGGCTATCAATCTTCTAAAGGATGTGACACCCAAGAAGTACTCACAGTACATTCCTATCCCAATGGCAATGGCAGTTCCTTTCTACATTGGTGCTTACTTTGCAGTTGATATGTTTATTGGAACTGTGATATTGTTTGTGTGGGAGCAGTTGAATAGAAAAGATGCAGAGGATTATGCTGGAGCAGTTGCTTCTGGTTTGATATGTGGTGATGGGATATGGACAATTCCTTCTGCAATCCTCTCTATTTTGAGGGTTGATCCCCCAATCTGCATGTACTTTGGGCCTTCCGCAAGCAGCTGAATTAAGCAAAGGACAAAACTTATATCCGGTTCTATTGATTCTGTTCCTACTGTTCTCACTAAAGAGATGCAAGTTTACTCACAAGACTGTTTCAAGCGATGCACCACTTAGACTCGTTCGAAGGCAGTTTGCAACGGTTTTATCCGTTTCTCAGTGAAAAACAGGACGAACAGGACCAATACAATTGGATATAAGTTGAAAACAAATTGAGGTTGTCTTTGAAAACTTTAATGTTTGTTGGCCTTGTGTCTGTAAATATCTGGATGTGACATCACAGGGAATGTATGTCTATATATCACTTCCTCGATGTATCTCTTTGCATGTGACTAAGTAAATATTTAGGGAAATTAATCTCTCCTCAACTGTCTTGGGCAAAAAGATAGGCACAAAGAGGAGAGAGGGTGCCTTCACTGTGTTGGCTAGTCTTGTATTACATTCAGAATTGATGCAAAACATAAAATACCTCTAATTATTGAAATGATGACGGCTCAATTTAATATGAATCTTTTGTGTTTGTTTGGGTGTGGAGCTGTGCTGTGACCTGCTAAGCATTTGTTGCTTAATGGTCATCTAAAATTTTCTTTTAAAAAATGGGATTGCTCTGTAGTACAAGTTCCTGTTTTAATATGCTTTTAATGACTAATTTACTATGCTGACTTGTTAACCTTAAAATCATGATACTTTTTTCTAAAATTTGGTGGTCTTTTAATTAATTATTTTATTATTTATTTTTATACATGCTTCATAATATATTTCAAGGGCCATTAAACAATGACTTCGAGTTTAATCCATGCTATTTGTAAAAGAAATTTTGGGTAATGCTATCCATATGTACGGAGGATTAACTCGATGGTCACACATAACAAATCCTTTCTCTCTCTAATCTGAGAATAGGTGGTTGCTATTTGTGCCAAACTTTTTCTAATACACCTCTGTTTTGCACCTCTCTTTTGCGTTTCTTTTCCACCCTCATTTTAAACATACGACCACTCGCCCCCCAACTATTTGTCTTCTTTTCACTTTCACTCTGCATTCTCTCCCAAATCACCCCACTCCATTTAATTCTCTTTCCACAATCTCCTCTCACCCTTGCGTACTGTTGTCATCTTCCTTGCCCATCGTCTTCACCATCTCGCCAGAGGTCGTGGAGGTCGTGTGCACAGGTATCATCTTCCCCCTTCTTTTTTTCTTTGATTTATCACTCTCCGAAAGTATACTTTCATAATATATTTTGGCGGCTTTCAAGTAAGTATGCTTCTGAACTCTTGTTTGCCTGGCTTCCGAAAGATTACTTTTGGAAGGAAAGAAAACAGGGATTGGAAAGTATACTTTCAAAACTCTGAAGTATACTTTGTTTAAGACACGTTTAATTACAATCTGGAAGTATATACTTTCATAACCTATATTGTTAAGGTCCAAAAGTATACTTTCGGAATGAAGTTAAAGTAAACTTTCGAAAGGTACTAAACTTTGAGAAAAAAAATTAAAAATTGCTCTAATTTTGTTAAGTTTTTTTTTTCCCAGTATTTCCTGTGATGATACGAACCATGTACACTGTGTTTGGTTTAGGTGAGAAAATGTGAAGAGAGAAATATGTGAGAGATAATGTGAGAAGAGAGAAAGAGGTGAGAAATATAGTAGATTTGATGTATTGTTTGGAATAAGAGAAAGAGAAGAGAAATGGAAAAGAGAGAAATGTTGATTATTTTTTAAAGTACGAGAACACCCTTGAAAAAACTCCCATAAAAATTAATCCAAATTTTTTTATTTAAATTCAATTAATTAATTTATTAAATTACTTAATTTTGTTTTTTAGTAATTTAAATAATTATTAATTTAAATTATTTAAGATGTGTAATATATATATAATCATATTTTAATTTTAATAATATATATTTTTAATTTCTACCTTCTCATATTTTTTTTTTAAGATTTAGTGTTGATATATGTTTATAATTAAACTCCCCATCGAAAAAAGTTGGCCAGCATGGACATAAACCACATACATGTTCTGTTGTTGTCGTTGTTGTTATTATTATTATTATCATTATTATTATTAAAAAAAGGAAGAAACAAACAAATTCAGAATGTTGATTGGTAGAAATTATATTTAAACAAGGGCACAAAAGGAAAATGCTGCTCTATCCCCCACTTCTTCGCAGTATTGAGAAGAAACAAAAAGCATGAGGGCCCATGGCTGTTTTGCATTTCTCTTCTATTTCATTACAAGTCCAAACGAAAGAAATGCTCCATCTCTTCGCTCTCTCTATCTCGTCCCCCTCTCTCTCGGTGACATTTCGCTTAACCCTAACGTATCAATAGATATGGCACAAATCAAAGGTGCACATGTGGATGCCAAAGACCCACAACTTCCACACACAGACAACATGCGACAAGATAATTGAGCAAGTGTGCACAAGAACCTCATGTGGAGTAGGAGGGCATAGAAAGAGCAGGTGGTGGCGCTTGCCCCGTAAGTACTCCCACAAACACTAAAGCTACTCGCACCAGCACTAGAGTCATTTTCGAGAGGGTCGGAGGATATGTTAGTTCTTTGGTTGTTTTCAGATCACGTTGCCACCTTTCTATGGGTGGGAGAGGTATAAACATTACATTTTTTTTTAATTTTGATTTTTAATAACAATTATTGTTATAATTAACATAACTTTCGTGTTTGCAAATTAGGAAAGATGATCATAAGCTACAACAATGGACTGTTTGCGGAACATCGTTGGCAACTCCCAGTCAGCCCCTACTCTTGTGTAGTTTGACCAAAGTGGACAAGGGCCTCCCTTCTGCCTTTGCTGAGAGGTGACATAAAAAGACTAACAACTTCCATTTCCCATGGGCGCGAGATGTCCATAACTTTGGACAACGTATTCTGCTTACTGCACTTGTTGGTCGTCTGGTAACTCATCTCATACACTCGCACCGATAAAGATCACACATGTGAGTATCTGGTGGATCTCCTTGATTGCACGCATGTGGGGGAAATTACAGAGAGTGATGCTACTAGAGGTGCACATGTGCGCTTAGATGGCTGCATGCGATCAATTGGTTGGTGTTGGCACATGGGGAAGCCATCGGGCGTATGCAGTGAGAGCATTTCTCCTGCACCTAGTGCGTTCCACAATTTTTTGCAGACAAGAGCTTCACATATGTTGAATGGTGTACTTGGACCTTTTTTGCGACCTCGCGATGTGTGATTGGTGTGCATAGGGTGCAGTTGTCCTTGCATGCCTATAGGAGCACTTATGCGATGCGAGCTTGCATCGCACTAGGAAGATGAGGAGGGGATACATGATCCTTATACAGGTGCCTTTAGATTAAAATTTACAATTATTGAGTCATTAATAATTATTATGAAAATCTAACTTAGTCATTCATTTTGTTACATGCATTGATTTTGGAGCACTTCTTAAACATCGAATCTCCAACCGACCAAGGATCGACTAACATTGGAAGACGTGCAATGGATGTTGTACGTTGATCAAGTGCTGCCCTCTGATGCATGTACACCCTCATGGGCAGCTGTTGTGCCAATACGACTATGTCTAGGGAACCGGACTAGAAAACTGGGTAAAAACCAGGAACCGGTGGTTCGACCAAAATCCAATTTTTTAAAAAAAAAAATGGTAAATGACATTGTTTTGATGTTTTTTATCCATTTTTTTGTACATTGATGGATTAAATCACATACTATAAAAATTTTAAAATAAATATGTACATTAATATTATTATCAGAGTACTTACGTTGTAATATTTGCAATTATTTAATATTAGAACGTTATTATGACCTATTTGCGTTGATTTAATATATAATTTTACATGTTATATGTTGACTTATAACATTTTAAGTGGATTTTAATTTTTAATACTGTGAAGTTATGAATATTATGTTATTTTTGTTTATTATTGCTTGATATATTATATTAAAAATATTATTTAATTCATTTCCAATCTGACCTCGATTTAACCCCAGTCGAACCCTTAAACCTTGAACTGGTGCCTTGTCCAGTTCAATGGCCGATCCGGTTTTAACAACCATGGTTTTGACCATCTCATGGTTGAAAGACCCAGTCTAGTTGCGAGCTCAAGATTCAAGACTCAGCAAGTATGTTTATCAAAAGGAAAAAGATCAATGGACACCCCACTTTTGGAGACACTCATGGGACACCCGTCCATACGTGTATGGACATGTACGGACGACAATTTTTTTTTAAATTGTTAGTTTTGTTAAAAAAAATGCAAATCTTATTTGACCACACTGACATTGTTTTTGGCAGATTTGAGCCTTTGAAACCAGGCCTTAAGTGCCTGTTTAAGGCCATAAATTGCCTTGTTTAACTTGCAAACTAGAGTCTTATCAGTGGCTTCAAACCCTTAAGGTTGTACCATATACACTTCTTCACCTAACAAGCCATTGAGAAAAGCATTATTTACATCTAACTGATGTAAAGTCCACTGCCTTGTGATAGCTAAAGTCAAAATAACACGAATTGTAACAAGTCTGATAACAGGGGAGAAGGTCTCATTAAAATCAAATCCTTGTTTTTTGATGGAAACCTTTGGCAACTAGCCTTGCCTTATACTTGTTGAGAGAACCATCGGGATTCTCTTTGACCCGAAACACCCATTTACAACCAATGGGAATTCTGTTGGGTGGTAAAGGAACTAGGTCCAAGTATTATTCCTTATCAAGGCAGAATATTCTTCCTGCATAGCCTTGCACCAATTAGGATCTTCCAAGGCCAATTTCACACTTCTAGGTTCAACATGTGCTAGTAAAATTCGTGGGTGGAGTTTTGGCTTGACAATGCCAGACTTGGATCTGGTTTGCATGGGATGAATACTAGATGATTTTGTAGAAGGCTGAGGTACAACTATAGGTGTTGTAGAGGAGAGCATTGGAACTGTAGGTGAGGGTGCAGAAGTAGGAATAGGGACATAAGTGGAGGAAGAGGAGTGTGAGTCAGATGCATTAGGACAAACTGAAACAGGTGGGGAAGAAGTTGGAGCAAGAAAGGGATTGATGGTTGAATGGGAAACAGGAAAAAGAATAGGAATTGGTTGAGACACAAGTGTAGGTGTGATATTAGTAGAGACAGATGGTGGTTTGAGGAAGTTAGAAAGAAGGGGATTGGAGGTAGAGAATGAGTCAATGTTAGGTTGAATTGTGGGACTGGTTGAGGTAGGAAAAAGATCTGAATATGGAAATCGATGTTCATTGAACAACACATCTTTGGAGATGCATAACCTGCTAGAAGTAGAAAGACATTTATAACCTTTATGAGATGCTGAATATCCTAAGAAAAACACTCTTGAGACCTAAAATAAAACTTATGAGACTTGTAGGGTCTTAGCAATGGAAAGCAAGCACAGCCAAAAACTTTTAGAAAAGTATAATCAGGTAGTTGATGAAACAACATGAAATAGGGAAAGATGAAGTTAAGGGAAGCTGAGGGCAATCTGCTAATGAGAAACATAGCTGTGAGGAATGCATGATCCCAGAATTTTAAGGGAAGAGTAGCTTGACTAAGCAAAGTAAGACCTAAGTCAACAATATGTTTGTGTTTCATTTCAATCACTTTATTCTGATGATGTGTATGGGGATAGATAAGCCGATGGATAATACCTAGATCAGACAGATATTTTGTGAAGGGTCTGAACTCTCCTCCCAATCAGTTTGAACTGATTTAATTTTGGTATTAAATTGAAGTTCAACCATAGCTTTGAATTGTTTGAAAATATTAAGAGTTCCATATTTGTTTTGTGAGAAGATAAATCCAAGTGAATTTGGAATAAGCATCAACAAAAGTAACATAATATAGATAACTGTTTGAGGAAGTAACAGGGGCAAGTCCCCAAAGGTCACTGAAAATTAACTCTAATGGTGAGGTATAAGATGTAGTGGAGAGTGTAGATGGTAATCTTTGAGCTTTGCCAATACAACAAGAGGAACAAAAGAAAGTGGTATCTTTATTTGATAATGGAATATTACAATGTTGTAAAGCAATGCACATAGCATTATGATTGGGATGACCTAGTCTAAGATGCCACCTGTAGTATGAACTAGGGGATACAAGAGTGGATTTATTACAATAGGATGGAGCATTCACAGTGACATCAGCAGAATTACAAACATATGCAGAATTAACAAAAGCTAAAGTGTTATTGGTCTTCACAGGAGAGACCAGCTGAACATTTAAAAAGGAGTAAAGTCCATCAGGTCCAAGATGTCCTTGAAGTAGAACTTTATTGGAACCCTGAGATTTAACAAGACAATGATTAGGATGAAACTCAAAGAAAACAAAATTGTCCTTTGCAAACTGACTCACACTAATTAAGTTTTTGGTTATTTGAGGAACATGTAAGAGTTTATGCAAGGTAAATTGATAATTAGGGTTGGAAACAGAACAAAACTTAGAAGAACCAGAAGTGGGAATTTTAAGACCTTGGTCATTGCCTGTATAGATCTGGTCACTGTGAAGCCTGAGGGGGACGAGGGTGGGGAGTGATCGCCGGTACATTGAGAACGCACAAAGAGCGGCTCCTGACAGCTTCTAGGCTAGGGTACACGTGAATGAACCGAATTTACACTAGAATGAGAGGGATCCTGAGGCTGTGCAGGTATGAGACTGCACAAGTGAAGGAAGGCTTAAAAGAATTGATTGGCACTACTTATACCAACAAGACGCATCTTCTTTTTGGGAGCCCAGAACATAAGAACTCCACAATTAAGCATGCTTGACTTGGAACACTCTTGGGATGATGACCTGTGTTGGTTTGTGGGGATAGTCGGCAATCCTGAAAGTAGTCCAGGCCATTACAGTCAGGACCTTCAAAAGGCTGCACTTGTTGAATATTTTGACCACTGCCAGTAACATGAAATAATGCTCTAGAATCAGGTATCTAACTTTGAATTGGTTGCACAAAAGAGCCTGCAATCATAGCCTGTGGAGGTCGATTCTGTGTTGTAGTAGGTGCAGATGGTGGTTGCATCGGCCATGACATAGAGACATAAGCAGGATGCTACACCATAGGAGAGATTGCATGACCTTGACCAAAAATTGGAGAAGTATATCGTGGAGGCAGTGGTTGATAAGGATTATGGAATGTAGGAGCAGAAGGTTGATACATCAGATCAAAACTGTGATAGCAGACCGAAGCAGTGTGACCAATCTTGAAACACACTTGACACTGAATCAAAGATCTGCCACCATGTCCTCTGCCACGAAAGGCTCTTCCACCGCGACCTTTGTTAGAGAAACCACCACGAGCGTCAGAGAACTAAGGTGCCAGATTTTGATTCGGCATGTAGTTTAGTTGCAGTGACTGTTGCGATGAATTAGATGTGGTGTCATGTGGAGAATCAACACTAGGAGGTTGAGGTTTAGCTTGTGTAATGTTGACAGAGGAATTCTCAGCCATTGTTTTCTTGCAATACTTCAATAACCGGAGTTCTTGCGCAAGAATCATAGCTTGCGCTTCCTCAACAGAAATTAGGCTAGTGCGGCTTTCAATCAACGAGATTACAGGATCATACTCTTGAGGAAGACCTTCAAGAAGTATATCAATGTGTTCTTGTGCAGAGACCGTGTTAGCAACAGCTGCAAGAGAATCAACTAAACCTTTAACGACATTAAGAAATTCAGATACCATGCGATTGTCCAAAGAAGAATTGCGAAGTTTAGATCTGAGTTGATGAGACCTTGTGCGCATCAAATGGTGAAAATGCGCATGAATTTTGTCCCAAACTTCGAACGCATGAATAGATCCGAGAACTTTGGCCAAAATCAAACTCGAAAGAGTTGATTGAAGCGATGATTGCAGCATCTGATCCTGCGATTCCCACGTAAGATGTGCAGGATTGACTCGACTGGCATCACAATCGGCTTCCAAAAGGAAACGAAGAGGAATTAAAGGCGAAATCAAAATTTCATGAAGATGATGTGCTTTAACAACTAGCTCAACTTGCTGATGCCAAATGAGAAAGTTATCTTCATCAAGTTTTACAGAGACCTTGTGTTTCAAATAGGCAAACGAAACATTAGAGGAAGAATCAGCCACCAAAAAAGAGTTCACCGGCAAGGCGTTAGTAGCGGTGGTGTGACATTCTGATTTTCAAATAAGTCTTAAATAAATTTTAGAGTAATAATTAAGTAATAAATCGGAGAATAAACTTTAGTTAGAATTAAATTGAGAATAAGAAGGACTCATAAAAAGCTTAGAATACCCTAGAAAGGTATAGAACTCCCTAGAATCTCCTAGAGGGACGAAAACGGAACCTTTCTCTTTATGGTCCGTCGCGAAGCGACGGAGAATATAAATGACACCATCGCGACGCGATGGACTTTGAATAACTAAGTCGGTGGAAGAGAGAAAAAGAGGGTTCTGGATGCTGTTCCTCGCGACGCGATGGCCTTGCCATCGCGATGCGACCAAAGGCAGTGGAGAAAGGGGGAACCCTCCATCTCGCCTATAAATAGGCCTAAACCCCCTCCATTCTTTCCAACTTCTTCCAAAGGTCTTTGGGAGAGCGTGGAGAGCGTGAAGGAGCTCTGGAAGTGCGACGGAACGCGGGCAGCAGCGGTCTTCTAAGCCAGGTAAGGGGGAAGATACCTTAATCTCTAGGAAAAATATGTAGTAGAGTAGTATTGTTAGCATGAGTAGTGGTCCCTTATCCCTACTAGGGGTTAATAGTATCAATACCTCAGGAAAAGGGTTGCGATATGCGGTGTCTAAGCATAGTTACCGTAGACCTATCAACCAACATAGGTTATGTTGTATAAGATTAGAAGATAGCCGCTTACACGACGTTAGAAGTAATTAATATGTTAATAAACTATAGTTGTTGGTATTCTGATTTACATCTGATATTTGTGTACTGGTTGTATATGATGTATGTGAGTCTGGTGTATAAGTCAAGGGTGCCGCCCTCTAGTTAGAGGTTTGCGAATCCCTAGATGGTAATAGTAAGTATTATCATCGATACCCTATTGTTAGTGGTGATAGTTCGGTCAGTGTACCCGAGGTTGGTGTACCTGAGATGTATATGATCGATGGTACGGAGTAGTGTGGAGTAGGTGTATATGACTGAGCTCCAAGACTCCACGTCTGACAGGTGGACACTTTTGGCCATTCCCAGTATGGGGGATGCCGTCCTAGTGCACGGGACGATGCCTACTCCGGTAATTGGATATGATGATTCCCGGAATGGGGAATTACATATCTGATGATCGGAGAGAGTAGCGTAGCAGGATGTGTTCCTGGGACAACCAACTTATCCTATTTGGTGCCCTGAGACTGGTGATCAGTCTAGGAAGTAGGGCGTTAATGGCCCACAATATTTAGCGTGGTTTGGGTCAGTAGGGCCGGTAATGGGCCTAAAATCTTTGGGTCAGTAGGGCTGGTAATGAGCCTGAAATGACCAATGACATGTGTCGGTCTGTGGTATCAGAGAACGATGTGATTTGTGACCGTGTGGTCAGGTTCGTCAGTATGACGTGTCCGTGAATGATCCGGTCTGTGATCGTGTACTCAAGAGTTTTGAGTGTAGTATCTGTGGTAACATGTATGTTGATGGATATGTCGATAAGCTGTGCATGATGACAAATACTCTACTATGTTGTTTTCCTGATTGATGGAGGTTAATGGATATCTTACCCCTTTGTTTTTCTGGTATGTTTCTATTGTATGATGATAAATAGCAGATGGACAAGAACAACATGTACTTGGAGGTTGGGGAGTCTATGGAAAGACTGCCTAGAGGCAGAGGAAGGATGCTTAAGTCACGACCAGTGTGTCTTTTGTCACCCATGTGGGTGTAGGGTCATATCTATACTTGTAAATGTAACAAGTTTGTATACTTTAATAATAAATAAAATATGCTTGGTTGACTTAAATGTGGACTATTATAGTTAAGTAAATAAAGTAAATTCCCTATCTCGGCAGGGTGTTATAGGTGGAGTCACCACCAGTTGGCGCTAGTGGAGGCGGAGGAGGAATTGAAGCGGAGGCCATGGATCAAGAGGCTCTCGATACCATGTTAGAACGAAAACAGAGAAAGAAAACTGTAACTAACTATAACTGCCATTCTGTTTGTATTGAACTGAATGAGAATCAATTAAATACAAAGAGAGACTAGATAAGTATTTATACACTGATCTTAGCCTAATAGACTAAGGCAAACAGCCAATAAGCAAGTGACAAGTGTCACTACTGTAACTAACTGAAAAGGGAGGTAATCTCCTACAACAGAAACACAATAAGGAAAGTATGTCCTCTCACACACACTGTTTTGACCAGTGTTATCAAAATCGGATCAGACCGGGCGATCCGACCAGTTGAACTGAGAATCAGACCCCTGTCCATTCCAAATGAACCTGAGAACCGCTTTGCATGAAAACTGGGGATCAAACTGGAAAACCGGGAAACAGACTAAAAATCAGGTAAAAACCAAGAACCGGCGGTTCGATCAAAATCCAATTTTTATTTAAAAAAATGGTAAATGACATTATTTTTGGGACATGTGATGTTTTTTATCCATTTTTTTGTACATTGATGGATTAAATCACATACTATAAAAATTTTAAAATAAATTTGTACATTAATATTATTATCAGAGTACTTACGTTGTAGTATTTGTAATTATTTACTATTAGAATGTTATTGTGACATATTTGTGTTGATTTAATATATAATTTTACATGTTATATGTTGACTTATAACATTTTATGTGGATTTCAATTTTTAATACTGTGAAGTTATGAATAATATGTTATTTTTGTTTATTATTATTTGATATATTATATTAAAAATATTATTTAATTCATTTATGATCCAATCTCGGTTTAACCCCAATCGGACTCTTAAACCTTGAACCGGTGCCTTGTCCAGTTCAATGGCCGGCTCGATTTTAACAACCTTGATTTTGATCATCTCGTGGTTGAAAGACCCAGTCTAGTTGCGAGCTCAAGATTCAAGACTCAGCAAGTATGTTTATCAAAAGGAAAAAGATCAATGGACACCCCACTTTTGGGGACACTCATGGGACACCTGTCCGTACATATACAGACGTCAATTTTTTTTTTTAATTGTTAGTTTTGTTAAAAAAAATATATATCTCATTTAACCACACAGATAACACAATTGACCACTTTTTTGCACACAATTAACCACACTTGTGCATAATTGAATTCAATTTATATCACACACTTGTGGTTAATTGTGTACAAAAACGTGGTTAATCGTGTTATCTATGTGATTAAATAATATTTTGTGATGAAAAATGGTTAAATTTGGAGGAAAAAAAATTATTTAACCACCCAAATCACACGATTGACAAATTTTTAACCCAATTAACGGCATATATGCGTAGTTGAATTCAATTGGTATCACACCCTTGTGGTTAATTGTCTGCAAAAAAATGGTTAATTGTGTGATCTGGGTGGTTAAATGAGATTTTGTGATAAAAAAATGGTTAAATTTGGAGAAAAAAAATTTATTTAACCACCCAGATCACACGATTTACCACTTTTTTGTACACAATTAACCACAAGTGTGTGATACCAATTGAATTCAACTATGCACATATGTGGTTAATTGGGTGAAAAAATTGATTAATCGTGTGATCTAGGTGGTTAAATAAAAATTTTCTTCTCCAAATTTAACCATTTTTATGACGAAATCTCATTTAACCACATAGATAACACAATTAACCACTTTCTTGCACACAATTAACCACAAGTGTGTCATACCAATTGAATTCAATTATTCACAGGTGTAATTAATTGTGTGAAAAATAAGTGATTAATTGTGTTGTCTGTGTGGTTAAATTAGATTTATATTTTTTTTAATAAAACTAACAATTTTAATAAAAAAATTGCCGTCCGGGTTTCCCATTGGTATCCTCAAAAGTGGAGTGTCCATGTATCGGACCGTTATCAAAATTTATTCCTGCACTTAGTTTCAACAATATATTTATTTTCTCGTTGTAAAAGAGAAAGATATCTATATTTTTGGAATCAAATATATTTGTCCCCTGCTATATAAAAATATATAGTGTAACAAAAGGTATATTACAAAGGGATATTTGCTAATTTTTTTGGTAAGCATTACTGCTGCTTGTTATTGGAAGGCCCTCGTTATGGTGTCCTTTCTTTTCTCGCAAGACTCCATCGATCATTTCCTATATAATATGCTGGAGTATTTCTTTTTAAAAAAAATTGGAAGTTATTTTTTTTGATATAAAAATTTTGGAAGTTTTTCACGTGGGTGAAAGGGGTTTGCAGTTTCTCAGAGGAATGAATTGAAAAAAAATAAAATAAATAGAAAGTGGTCGAAGAAGACGGTAGCCAAGCCAAGGGCCAAGTCTGTCTATCATTCAGCAAAAAACAGTGACATTTTGTTTTTTTAATTTAATTTGGGAATATAGTTCCTAAGTTGTAGTATTTTCATCGCCACTCATTACAATGTTGGATTCTCTTTGCGAATGGAAAATCCAATACCATTAAGCCAACCAAAGTCACAATTCAGAAAATTTGCCAATCAGTCACGTGTCACAGATTGTGACATCTTGGATAGGAAACCCACTAACCTCCATAAGATTCTTTTTAAACACATCGGTGACAGATCGATGATCCTGAACCATTCATTTTAATGGTTGTTTTCTCAAATGATGGCGATGAATTTGCAAGATGACAGGATGTATACCTGCCTTTTAATTAAGTGTAGGTGTTATGGAATCATTTATTTCTCCATGTATTATTATCCTTTTATGTATAATAATTTTTTTTTGAGGATTGTATAATAAACTTTGACTCTTTATTTTCAAGAAAAAGACAATTTTTGTATGTATTATTTTTTCAAATCACATTATTACTAGTGTGTTAACTCGTGTGTCCCATCGGATACATATGTGGAATATGTAAAATTTCTTAGTTTATCATACTTTTATTTAAACTTACTTTTAAGAATTAGACATTAATATGTTTTTGGGGGAAAGTGTTAATCATAAATTTTTTTCAACATATATATAATGAAACACACCTCTCTACTTCACAAACCTAACTCTACTTTATAGTTAATCTTAATCGTGATATTTAGCGTTATCATTAACAAACATGGTAATAAAACATATAGGAAAATTTAAAACTTTTATACATACATACATCGTACACTTAATATATATACATCACACACGTATATAAGCTAGATTGTAAGCATACATGGTGTATAACCCTGTATTACTTTTTTAACATGCTTGCTTCCTTATGGAAGTTTTCTACACACTTTTTAAAGAGGAAGATGTTGATCAAATGGTTTCTTATGTCCCATTTGCGAATATTGAAGTTTTTTCTTCATCTTTGTTGTTGCTTGGACTACACTCTTTCTGTCCATTTTTACTTGTACTCCCAAGTACTTCACCTACTATTTGCTAATTAAAAACTCTTGCATTGCTCCAGAGTTCTTGAATGCGTCCATGAAAGACAAACTCATCCATATAAAAGTAGTTCATCAAACCTACTCTATCAAGTTCTTCTGAGAGAGATCAATACCATATAGAGTCATTCCGATAAATTTGATGACATATTCCATAAGAATGGACAAACTGTGTATATTGGGTTTCTATGTGACAAGGTTTCTTCATTGGTTGCCATTGCTTGATAGATGAGGATGGTGAAGTTTTGCTTAAGGGATTTAGAAAGGAGAGGGAACTTTTGTAGGGCGATAGAGAGATTGCTTGAACATATATAACCGGTCAGGAAATTAAAAAATGATCAGTGTTATATGTTTCCCATTTTTTTTGCTTTCTCGGGCAGGATTGTTGAAACGCCATATAAAATGCAAAGAGTCAATAACTTGTTGAGAACGTTGAAACACTAACATTTCAAAATGGAGAAATGCGAATAGGTATGTCTATTGATGAAATGCAAATAGTCGACTTCCCTCTTTGTCTGTGTATAATGGAGAAATGCGAAATACAATTTTTTTTTATATAAAAAGTATACTTTCATAGTGCTTTCTCGAGGAAGTGTTACAAAAATGACAAACAAATAACACTTCCTCGAGAACAGATTATTGTGATGGAAATAGTATAACGCTGGTCTGAGCAGTCATTATAATATTATCAATATCAGATAACGTTTCCTTTTGAAAGCGTGGTATGAAATGTGTTTCTAATAACGCATGTTTGGGTATATGTGATTCCGATGCGGATAACTGTTTTGATGCATCATCGGAGCGCGCATCTCTCAGATGATGGCTATTGGCGTAGTGTGTTTTTGACTCAAAATATGTTGTGTTGATGTAATATGTTTCTGACACACGAAAGTATTTGATTATACTTTTTAAAAATTGTTTTCTGTTTTGGAAAATCTAATGAGAACAAAACTTATTCATTATCTATTTTTAAAAACAGAAAAACTATTTTTAAAAAGTGTATCAAATAGCGCTCCTGTTATGTGTTCCATTCCGGCCAATTTATTATACGTTTGCAGGCTCAACTCGCCACACTCCCCGTATCCAAGGTATCCAAACAAATGTTAGGTACGCTACAATCCGTTTGATTAAAAGAAACTTAACATTCCTGAAATCAGATTTGCACAAGATGCTTCTTAAAGTGTCGTGTGTGAGGAAGACAAAAGAAATATTACTTTCTTCGAGTTGACAAATGTGAAATTATCATTATCACAATGAAAACTTGATGATTACAAGATCCAACTCATTTACATCACTGCTCAAAAAATTCTCATTAACATCAGATCAGTAGACCGACAAGGAAATTCTTCACTATCCTTCCTTTTTAGTCCCTTATTAAAATTTTCCATTTTCTTTCGGCAAAGAATGCATGGCAAAGCATATTCAACATTTTTACATGTCAATGCTTCTTTTTTCTTATTTTTTTTGTTGATAATAATCTTTTTTCTAATTTTGAAGCCGCATAAACAGCGTTTATACATTAATTTTCAGTTTTTGGTAGAGTATATTGCAAATAAAAAGGCCAAATTTCTTGTAAGTGACTCTTGAAGGCTTGGTAAACATTCACCAACGAAAATACTAAGGGTGTGATTGGTTCACGAGAGAAATTGTGAAGAGAGAAAATGTGAAGAGAGAATATAAAAAGAGACAAAAAGGTGAGAAATTGGGTAGACTTGGGTATTGATTAGAATAAGTGAAAGAGAAGAGAAAAAGAGAAGAGAGAAGTGTTGGTTATTTTTTAAAAGATATCAATGTTCTTGACTAAAAATTTAAATAATTTGAGATATTAGGAGAGAATAGGGGTAGAAATTGGAAAAGGAGAAGAAAAAAAGTGAGGCAGCCATTTTCTCGCCACTTTAGCGAAGAAAATTTTTCTTGGTGGGACCCATGCTATTTTTTTCCTTCTTCACATTTTCTATGCATACCAATCAGAGGAGAATCTCATTCTCTCGCCATTCTCTCTCCTTCGATTCTCTTTCGCCTGATTCTTGCTAGAAACAATCAAGCCGTAATAGAAAGATTTTAATTACCTTCCGATGCTCCAACTCATGAAACACTGGCATGTTTGGATTGACTTATAAACAGTTTACTTGAACTCATCTACTAGTATAAACATTTGTTAGACTGTTTGAGAGAACTTATGGAAACAGCTTATGACATGTCCATAAGCTCTCCAAGATAGCTTATGAAAACAACTTGTAGCTTATATGAAAACAGTTTGACTTTATTTTATATTTTATTATAGAAATAGCTTATACATAAGCATTTATATGCACTTAGATGATAAGTGCTTACGCTATAAACGCTTAATTAAGCTGTTTATCCAAACGTGGCATAAAAATCACCACCAATTCAGCCTTCGTGAATTAGTTTATGCCATTTCATACCAAGGAATCACAAAAAAAAAAAAATGTTTCAACTCTTGAAAAGGACGTAAGATGGTAGGTGTTCCGTCCAAAATCCGTGGTAGCGCTAAGACAGTTTGATCACGCCGGAGAGTTCCATCAGCCAGACGGTGGCGGGTACCTATAGAGACTCCAACAATCAAGTAAGTAATGGATACCAAACAGTAGGGAATTTTCGAGGAGAATGCTAAGAGACTTTGACTATTTGTTCCTAAACCTTAAGGTTTTAGGTTAATGGGTCTAGCCTCTTATATACTCTTCATTTTGTTCATTACTAGGCGATGTGAGACTTCTTTATTTTACCCTTCACACTTGGATACCTAACATCTCCCCCTCAAGTGTGTGTCTCCTCCACGTCGGCCTCTTCGAGAGATACTCAGGTTTTTTCCACGAGCCATTCTCGGAGCCCCCCGAGCGGAAGCTTTTTCATCCACATACTTGTGTACTTGCACCGCCGTTGGCTCACACACATCAACGGGACACGCCACTTAGCCTCCACATTGCTAGGTAGACTTTCGATACAAGGAGCCGGACACCTTTAATCACACTATCGGCTCTGATACCACTTGTAAAGAATTTTTGAGGGGAGCACTTAGAGACTTTGACCACATTTGTTCACAAAACCTTAAGGTGTTAGGTTAATGGGACTAGCCTCTTATATACTCTTCATTTTGTTCATTACTAAGTGATGTGAGACTTATTTTACCCCTCGCACTTGGATACCCAACACACACATTTTAGGTTGAGAAGGGAACATACATCTGGTACCTCATTGTAAGCATTTATATACTAGATGAAGGGAGGTGGTTACCGTAGGAGACATGTGGGTGGTGGGTGGCATAGTGCTCCTATAATTGGGTGGTTACTCGAAGTGAGAGTGAGTGGATGACCATCGTAAGCAGCCCCACTTGGGCACTCGGGTGAGTGGGAGATGTGGCCACAACCGCCGCAGAACTTTGGAAGACTCCTTTGAAATAGACAAATTTATCTCTATGCCCCTCTCTTCTAGAAGTTGGACCATAATTGGGCCGAGTTTACTGAAGGTAGTGGGCTTTCTCTTTGAACCTAAGTCGGGTGTATCGAATAGTTTACATGAATACAAAAGTGATTAAGCGTGTGTTTGGTTCTGCAGTGATGAGAATTGATTTTGACAGAATTGATTTTGTGAAATTGATTTTAGTTAAACGTGAGTTGAACGTAACGTGATTTTTGTTTGGATACGTACACATAAAAAATGATTCTTATCAATCAATGTTGTTTGGATAGATTTGATCAAAATTGCTTTTGGATGTGCAATTACCAAAATGGGTCCCAACTTAATTTATGTATAGAATTCTTTTTAATTTTATATATTCATCTTTATTTTTTTTAATTTATTAAATGGAAGGAATATATATATATTATTTATCTTTATTTTTTTTGCTTTATGTTAGCTTATTAAATGAGAGAAAAAATTATAATATATATCTATATATTATATTCATTAACATATTTTATTTAATTTTTGTTATATATATTATATTAATTAACAAATAATGTTTTTACTTTATGCTATTTTTTTTTTGGTCAACTTTATGCTAGTTTTTTTGGGTCAAATACGTTATGCTAGATCGCTAGTTTATTAAAGTTGAAAGTCCAAATTATAAAAAAGAGTAGAAATGTCCCTACACTTCTCTAATATTGAAGCCCAGTCCATTATATTGAAGCCCAAACTATAGTCTCTTCTCTAACTTAGAGACACAGGCTAGCGAAACAGAAACACAATCATTCATTATTTGCTGCAACACTGAAAATAGAAGGAAAAAAAAAACGTAGTGAAGGAAGGAGTTACCTGGCATGGTTAAGCTTTGGCATGAGTTTTTCGGCATTCAAACCATTGTCATCACCCTTTTATCGAAGGGGCATATTGAGAATCTACTTGAGAAACAAATTGTGACTTCCCTGAAATCGATTTTAACAAACGTGAAAGCTATGGAGAGTAACTTCAGCTAGAATGGATTTGAGGAGGCAGAATTGATTTTTTAACAAGAAGCCAAACATCTCTCTTAATCGGTCAAATCGCATTTGACCCCCTACAAACGCACGTTTGATTTGGTTCAACATGGAACCAAATAGATGCTAAGACAAAATTACATTCAAGCTTATCCTGAAGCAAGTCTTTTGAAAATAATAATTTGAAAAAAAGGGGCGAAGAGATCAAAGCAAAAGAAATAAAACTCAATGGGAAAGAGAAGAATTTTTTCCCATTCAAGTATTGAACTCTAGTGATATTGGGTGTAAAATTTCAACATCTAGCTTTTAAGGAGGGGCCTCCCATGTCTCCATGGTGGGAAGCACATGTGACTCGTAATGCAATCACCAACACACATATAGTAGCACCTACCATCATTATCTTTATTTTTATTTTTATTTTTTTTGAAATTTTTATCATTACAAACAGAGGAATAGGTCTTTTCTACATCAAAGCACACGCAAAGCTAAAATTTAAGCTTTTTATTCTGGCTCTTGAAACACGCCCAAAATACACATGAAAACATTATATGTAATTCTATCCATAATTTTAAAGTAACCCAAAGCTGCTTTGTAATCCAGTTAATAGAATAACAAGAAGAGATGTATAAGGAAAGAAAATGCAAAATGTATAGGCAACGTTTAACGACGTAGCCACGATGTAGCTAGACTTATCGATCACATTGAGTGATCATTTGACTAAATTGATATTTTTGCTTTGATACATTAAATTGATTTTTTTTTCTGCGTGAACCCCTTGGGGGTACGCTAGTGTTGCCGATTCATGTCCCCACTAATTTTTTTAGTATGAGATAAATGTAATTTACTTCATAAGTATTTATTGAGTTTAAAGATTTTTTCAAACTTGGAAATAATAAATCTCACCCTGAAATTTTTATTCACGGGGGGATTATTTTCTTCCTGGGAGTCTCGTGATCCTCTAAAGCTTGGAAATTATTGTTTTGATCGGCCATGAGGGGCATAGTTCTTTTGTTTTGCTTTGTTCTTTGTGGTTTTTTTTTCTTCCTTTTGTTTTTCTTTTTGGCAAAGAGGTTGCTTGATCAATTCGTTTTCTGCTCCTTTATGAACAGTGTAAAAGGGAAAACAATCATAGCAGTTTGTTTTTGCTTTTGAAATTTGGTAATTAAAGCAACTGTGTGGACTAAATATGGGACTAACCAATTCTTGAGAATAATTTCTTGTATATAGTTAAGAATCAAATGTTTCATATATGCCATTATTGTTCAAACAACTCATCTTTTGATACTCTATCAGCGTACACCTGCTTCTATGAACTTGCATTTGTCTGAACATCCTTATATTTTACAGTATTTATGTATGTATGAATATATATGCCTTGTTCCTTATAATCTCTCTTCATTTGTTATTTGTTATGCTTAACCCTTCTCCGAAAGAAGAAATTCTTTTTATATTTTCCTTAGATTGATTATGCAATAAGATTAGTATACACGATTTTCCCTAACAAAATTGTTTTAGCTAATCCTATAATGTAGTAAATGATCTTTCTTAGAAACGTTTTTAGATTTCGATAAGCTGTTTGTAAACATACGAAAATACTTTTATAAAAACAACATTTGGGATTAGAGAGGTATAAAGAGTGATATAGAATCTATGTTCCATAGGGACAGTTAAATAAAGTAAGAGAGACTGATCCGACACCATATATTCGGCCCATCACTGCGAACATTGTACATGTTGGGAAAAATTGGAAACCGACACACGTCCAAGAATTTTTGATATCAGTGTTGAGAATCTCTACACACACACAAAGAAAATAATAAAAGACACGGAGATTTATGTGGTTCGGCACTTCTTGCATACGTCTATGGAACACCTCAACTAAATTTCCACTATCATAAATAAGACAAGATTACAAGATAATATTGTAACCCATGCACCCCACAATATAACAAGTTTTCTGGTCTGAAACTTGGAAAACCTACCCCCCAAATTATGTATCACCTTACAAACTCGAATACCCCATTCAAAAGTTACAAAGAATGATAACACCCACACACTTGAGTGTCTCTCTACATTTTGCACCCCCTCGGGTGCCTCTTGCACCACCCCTTGGGTGCCTCTTGCACCACATTTTTCTCTCGTATACCATACTCATTTATGGTAGAGGAACAACAAATAAAAAAGGCATGTTTTGGTTTGCACCTGTTAAAATATGTCGTTGATTCTGTTGAGATATATCACTTATTTATCTTATATTTATTGCGATATGTTTTCGCTTATTTCCTCTTAGTAAATATTTCATATTTCTTTCTTTCCTCTTTTTATAGGGAAAACGTATCTGCACCATATCTTTCACATATTTTCCACATATCTGCACCGATTTCAATATTCAACTTTTTTTCTTTTGTCGTGGGTCCCACTTAGGAGGACAGTACGAAACATGAACCTTCATAAATGTTATTGTTGCTGATGTCATTGATTGGCACGACAAGCTATCCCTCTGCCTTAAGAGAAACACAGACTGGGTTAGCCCTTAGGCTACAAGTTACGTGTCCATGGCAAGGGTCATTCCTGCACGCACTTCACCTCCTCATATATAAGAACACTTGCATCTTCATGCAGAGGTATACTATTATTCTTATTATTGAGCCTAAGTCTAACACATATACAAACTTGAACGTCAGAGTCCCTTTGCAGATACTCACCCTTCCATTGTCTATTGGATCGGAACAGAGGAATACACCATTTGAATCACTTATTTGGAGGCTCAACCCATTACTTAGTCTAATAGAGAATAAAAAACGAGCATTAATGTCGTCTGTGGGAATCAGTAGATTCATTCCCACCAGCTTTTACCGTAAATGTTGAGCCAAATCTGAAGGCCTAGAGTCAAGGTACGCACTATCAGCAAAATCATAAAACTATGATGAGTCAAAGAGTTTTTTTACAGAAGAAGGACTCTGGAGGATCCATCTTGGGGCCGGTCCCATGAAGGACATGCATGAGATCTCTCTAAAGCAAGGAATATAGAGAAAAAACACAGTTACCAGCGACACCGGCACCGTAAATGTTGTGGTTCATGTTATTCTTCCTCTTTTCTTGTTGTGGATGAGTTTCAAAAGATAATGGAATTCTTGTCTCCTCACCACTTATCTCTATGCTAGGATCCTGCAAAATAAGATTTCTATGCTAGGATCCTGCAAAATAAGATTTTTTTTCTATGGTGTCCTGCATCTTTAAATCATTAAGAATAAACAAAAGGAGAGGGATTTTTTTTTTTATAGAATTTGATTCATTTAACACATCATCTTCCTTGCCTCGCTTCAAAGTTTCCTTTCCCTTTTGGACCTCAATTATAGCGTCTCAAATAGTTAAAAGAGTTTGCCCCAGGTATGTTCGGAACCTTGAGGTCTTCCTTATTCTTCTCATAAATGCTCTCTTCAGTAAGAGCTTCATCATTTTGAGTCACCACTTTCACCAACTTAGAAAACTGACTCTCCAAAGATTTAGTAGAAGTTTCCAAAAAATCGAATTGATCATCGGTCTTTTCCTCGAATTTAGGCATAATCTCCTCCTGGATTGGTTCAATCTTCTCCCCATACTAAGCCAAACTCTCCTCCATGGTTAACTCTTCCCCTTCTTGTTCTAGCCACAGATTTTGCATGTCAGGTGACTCGTAGACATTGTGCTCATCGGAGAAATAAGGATCACAGAAAGAATCAAATTAAAATAAAAGAGGATCAAATTAAGATGAAATAAAATAAAAATAAAGTAAGATGGAGCAAAATAAATTAAGATCAACTAAAATAAGATAAGATCAATCACAAAATAGGTAATATGGAACAAAATAAAAATTGAAAGAGGTAAGTTGAAGCAAAACAAAGAAAATTAAGAATTTTTTTTGGATTTTTATAAAACCAAATAAAAATAAAATAAAATAAAAATAAAAACAACTAATCAAAATAGAATAGCATAAAAAGTGTCTAAATTAGTAGAGAGCTCCTTCGTTCAATATTGTAGGCGCTCTCCGGTAACGACGCCAAAAACTTGTTGCTACTTAATTCGGCCCTTAAGGGCAAGTGCACCCTATTGCACAAGTAATAAATGGAGTATTTAGAAATCCGAAAGTCGAACCCACAGGGAGCATATCATTACCAAACTAGTTGTGTTCTATTAATATTTAAACAATCGAAATATAATGAAAGTGGTTTGAGTGCGTTTGAAAACGATAATAAGGTTGTCACGAGAAAATACGAAAGCAACAGGTAGAGAACTTCAGTTATGGGAACCTAGGGTATCCGGGTTCACTTAAGCTACGTCTTTATTATTAACCAATTTATTTATACATGATCTTTCTCCTATGTGATTACCAACCAGCCACTCAATTATTATTAACCCCCAATGGTCATACAATGTTAACAATCTTCTTCCTAAGTGATTATCCCCAATGGTCATGGAAGATAAAGAGTCAGGAAAAGCATTAAGCAACAATAGGTTTGTTAATTCAATAATTGGTTGCAAGCAATTACCCTTGGTCAAGGCATAATTAGCTAATCCAATTATTCCTATAGGCCCGTTAACTAACTGCAGTTCGGTCGCCAACAATTAAATGAACTATCTTAAGGGTGATCAGACGTTAATTAGATTAAGAGCAATAGAAATAGTTCAATCACACAAATAGAAACATGCATCTCACAAATTGGAAATAAACAGGAACATAAACATAAGATCCCCCATCACCCAAGTGATGAGTTTAGCTACTAAAATTCATAATAGAAATTAAACAGGCTAAAAACATCATTGAATCTATAAAAGAATTGAGTAAACTAAACCGAGACACCCTTTTGGAATGGCAGTGGCACTTCATTCTTGTTCTCTCCTTTGCTCCGGAAATCTCCTCTTTAATCTCAGCAAAAACGCAGTCTGGGTCGAATAAAAAAACTGGAGGTTTTTCTCTAATGCCAGCCCTCAAGTTTAAATAGAAACATATTCAATTTTGCCTTTTCTGTCATCATGTACGGCCGTGTCTCAATATGTACGGCCGTACACTACTTAGGTTTGCACTTCTCTGAAATTATGTACGGTCGTGCTGACTTATGCCAGGTCGTACATGTCCTAAAAATCGGCACTGAGTCGTGTTTCTCCTTATGTACATCCATGTAGGAATATGTAAGGTTGTAACTCATACTTAAAAACCTCTAAATAATTGTGCTATTTTGGGGTTTATCACATGTGTATTTTGAGGTATTTGAGGTGGTATAGAAGTGTCATGCCCTAGTTTGTATTATTTTTTATACTTATGACCGTTTAGACCTGTTATATAAATATGATGTAAATACCTCATTTATGTGATGTAAATAGTTTATGTTTGTATATTTTTTTAGAAAATTTTAAAATTGTTGAGTCGAAAAAAAAAAGTCTTAAAATTGTATGTATTTTTATATTATCTAATTGTTTGTATTAACATTAATTACGTGATTAAGCTTAATTTATAAGATTAGGATTAATGGAATACCATAGGGTGTTTCACCAACCAATTCCACCTAACTAATGTTCCAAACATAGTTAGGGATTGGAAAGCAGAGTTTGCTTACATCAAACCCAATCAAATTGTTCTTTCCATTCAACCCCAAATGCTGAAAAGTAATTGGGGAGAAATTATTTAAAACAAGCAAGACATACACCTGCATTAACAGTTTAACTTCATTAGCTTATTCAATGATATGGTATTCCTTAGTCACAAACCCAAGTTTTCTAACTTACCAGAACGAGAAACCCAAGTCCTATATAGAAGAAATAGGAAGTACAAGAGAACAAAAATTAAACAACATTTAAGATGGAAGTATGAATAACAAATGAGAAAGTACGAACCACAATTTACTCTAACCTCTTGAAAACAAACATTCTGGGAGTCTGAGACTCTAACCTCTAGTCCTTTTAACTTAGTGTTCAAGCTGAGATCCTCAATGCCAACAGCTTCGTCGATGAGGATATCCTCGGGAGCAAGCGCGTCCGAGCCTCCCTAACCTCCATATCGTTGGCTTCCTTCCCGCCTTCATGGTCGCCGCCGTCGACAAAACTAACACATTCTCCATCACTCACTTCAATTCCCTCTTGGACTCAACTTCCTCCACCTTCTCCTTTTTGTTGTATCGCTCCTCTGGCGCCAGTTCATAGTCCTCATCTATCGGAGAGAAACCCTAGAAAGAGATAAAAAAGGGAGAAAAGAAGAAGAAGAAGAAGAAGAAGAAGAAGAAGAGAGAGGGATATTTAATGTGGTGGGATGTTGAACCTGAAGTGTTTGATTTAATTGTCTAGATATTAGATAACACTTGTCTGAACAAGTTTTATCTTAGTTATTACTTCGAATAAAACTTTCTTAAGCAAGCGTTACGCGAAGAAAAAAAGAGCTTTCAGATAATGCTTTCCCAGCAAATGTTATATATGAACGCTCCGTATTTTTTTAGATGACGCTTTCTTTTGGAAACGTCGTCTGGATGCTAATATCTTAGTGTGTTTCTAGTTGTAGTGTATCATCCTCAAATGGATGGCAGTTTGAACGAACAATTCAATCATTGAGAGATTTGTTAAGGGCTTGTGTGTTGGAACAATCAAGAAGTTGGGATGGCATCTTGCCACTGAGTAAGTTCACATACGGTCACAGTTTTCACTCTAGTATTGGTATAGCACCGTAAGAGGCTTTGTACGGAAGAAAACGTGTAACATCCCTCAGTTAGTATGAAATCGGTGGTCCCAGGGCACAACTCACATGGTGAGTTGAGGACACACAAGAAGTTGCTAACTAGGAGGTACGAGGTTCAATCCCCGCTCCCCCCACTAACACTAACAAAGAGATAAATACTGACATTTGTTGTTAAAAAAAATATAAGACCGGTGAGCATCAAATACTTGGATCAAATGTTGTATTGCATGCCTTAGAATCAGTGAAGATGATTCAAGAAAAAATAAAATCTACACTGAGTAGGAAAAAGAGATATGGTGCTAAAAAGAAAAGACCTCTTGAATTTCAAAGTGGTCATGTATTTTTAAATACATTATTTGTGAGACTGACTTAATGATATCATCCTATATGTGCTTGAAAGATTTAGTTCCACGAATGGTGGTTTTGTAAATATGTATAATATTTTTTTTGGTAGATAAAGGGAAAAAACAGAAAAAACAAACAAAAACAAACCCAACTGACTACTCCCTTCTAAAGGAAGTACCCAACGCATCCGCTAATAATAAGCTATGAAGCCCAATTGGGGCATTATCAAGCACCACAAGGCTCGCATCCCCTCTAGTACCCATTTTAGCCAAAAAATCTGCACAAAAGTTACTCTCTCTCAAAATATGTATAATATTTAATATAAAATATTAAATACTTCTAATTATTTAAAATTAAAATATTAGAAAATTATTTTTTTATGTTATAAGTATTTTTTAAGTTAATTCTTATTTTCTAATCTATTATTTTAAGGATATTCCTGTTATTGTTTTCCAAAAAAATTATTTTCACACCAAAAATAGTAATCTACTATATTATATATATATATATATATATATATATATATATATATATATATATATATATATATATATATATATGAAGTTTTGCCATGTAGACTCATGTCACTTGACAACTCCACATTCATTTTTTTCCTGCCAAATTGCAAAATACTTTTTTTGATTTTTTTTAATTCATGATATTTCATTAATTAAGAGATATCAATCAATCAATACTCATATCTGGACTTTTACCATTCAATCAAATTTGAATTAAATCAAATTCAAATTTAAAATGTAACAACTGAATCATATCAATTAAAGCATATCAATCAATTAATTCTCATATCAGGATCTTTTCCATTCGATCAAAATATTATCTAAGTCACGTGACAACATAAGAATTATTAATCTTTTTACCTAAATCAATTTCAGTTTCAATTTTTTACTTTTTAGTTATTTTTTTAATTATAGCAATTTTTATTAACTCATGTAGAATTAAACAATAATTTCATAGTGTAAATTATTAATATGTTTCCTTAAATAACTTATCTATTTTTATTTATCATTTATATCAATTATTAGTACTGTTCATCGATATTTTTTTTGACAAATGCTATTCATCATTATTTTATCATACAAATTTGTTTACTTTTAACTTTATAACTTTTCTTGAATGATTAATTTTGCTATTCACATCGTGAAATTTAATTAAAAATCACAACTATATATAATGTTAAATTTAATATTTATTCTTTTTTCATAATTTGTATTTTTTATCTCTCACATATTATAAAAATTTAAAAATTTTAGTATTCCATTGGAATATAAATATTTCAAGCATTCTATCATTTACATGATTGTTTGTGTTTAATTATAATAAATACTAAATCAATATGAATTTTTATTTTTTCCTTCTTAAAGCTTTGATATTATATGTGAGAAAACCCAAAATTTATTCTAGGAATAATTAGTTGTCTAACATAAATAATTGATTATCTCTTTTTGATACTACTTATTTTGAATTTATCTTACTATAATTTAGATATATCAATCAATTTGTGCTTTTTTATTTTTTTTTTTGAAATGAAGAATTAAGAAACCATTTCTAAATATAAAAAAAATAGAACAAATATTGTTTGTTTTATTTTAAAATTGAAGTATATGTATAAATACATAAATTTTTTACTTTATAATGAATTATCTATAATATTTTAAAAAAAAAAATTAAATCTGTTAATAATTTATTTTTTTAAAAAAATTTAGATTTATTCTTAAATGTTGAATACTTTTACAATCCATACAAAAAATCGTCCAAGCACAGGTAAAAACACTAGTAATACCGTAAAAAGAATTATTTAAAAATTCTCGCTAGGCCCTAAGCCTATAGCGACAAATAAAGATGAATGAATCAATTCTTCGATTATAATCGTACAAATCATTCACAACCATGAACCTACCACACTCGCCTTGTTGGGTTCCTCTTCCTCACGATTCCTTCACCATCATGAATCCATTATATTATTATATGAATTTTAAATTATCGGAAAGTCGTGGAATATCGCTTTCGAGGCTCATTTAAAAAAATGACGTAGGAGAAATTTGAGGCATTTCCTGTCGCTCGATCTTTGGAGTTGTAATTGCCATGATGCCTTCCACTCAAACTTGTGATGTAATTCCGCATGACAATTAACAAATGTGCATCCCTCGTAGCTTCCTTGCATGACCTTCTATATCTCTTTATCCAACATTTCTATAATACTATTTCTTCTTTCTCATTTAACTCCCATAGATTCTGTCAATATTAATTCTGATGTCATTAAATTCTTTTGGTGCTGCCGTTTTCCTTTGAGATTTTAATATTCTCCTGCGCTTTTTAATTGGTCGGCTTTCCTTACGGTCTGTAACTTACTTAGTAGACATGTTATTTCTCCTCTACGTGGTACTTCATGTGTGTTCTGTTTTGCCCATTAAGAGGAATGTTTCCATTTAATTTTCAGCTGTCCATTTTTGTACAGTGATTGGACTTCAGTTTTCTCTTGGTTTGGGTTTCATGATGCTCAGATTCACTTTTTATCTTTCGGGTATTTTTTGCAAGGGAAGAAGCTGCATCGAGGTCGACATCTTATTTGGCACGATGTGGTGTGGTCTATTTGGCGAGTGCGTAATGCTATTTTGTTTAAGGAGGCTTGCTAGATTTCTCTCAAGATTTGAATCTTCTAAAAGTTACTTCTTAGTCATGGTTTATAGTATGAGGAATGCTATTTGTTACCGAGCGTAACCCCACGAACGTGAACGAATAGTACAAATGTGAGATGCTTTTTTATTTTTAAAATAAATAAAAATCAGAATAGATTTGGATTACAATAGCAGCGCACGCTTATTAGGCATTCTTTAAATTTCGTATAAACGATAGTATTATCTAGCAGGGGTGTTCAAGTCCAAACCAATCCAAAGAAAAACTACAAACCGATTAAAAAAATCAAAAATCGCAAAAACCGATATTTTTTGGATTTGTTTGCGCCACTTTTTTCATCAACTGTGTGGTTCGGATCCGTTTGCAGTTGGCTTACCTAGAACCGAACCAATCTAAAGATAATTTGAAGTAAATCCACTCTTTAAATATTTACCAAACTGAAACCAAATCAAATAAAAGTAAATCTACTCTTTAAATATTTACTAAAATAAATAATTCTTTAAAAAATTTCTAAATATGTTATTTGAAGTCATATAAATAATTAATATGTAATGCTCGGCAAAAAGTAAAAACCGAATCATCTGATCCAATTTAAATTGCAATTAATCGGATCGGATTTGTTCGGATTTTTTTAAAGAAGTCATTCAAACCAAACCGAACCGCGATTGTTTTAATTTTTGGATCAGATGACTTTTTACTTTAAAACCGAACCAAACTGCACCGCCAACACCCCTATTATCTACCACACTTTTTTGACTAGTGTGTTGCACCTCTATCTTGTTTGATGTCTTTTGTGTAATGCTTATGCCTTTGTGGGATTTATTTGCCTGTGCACAGGCAGCTAAAATATGAGGCAGGGGTGATAGATTTGCTGTGGGTATTATTTTTCTATCGGGCTACCCTGTTTTTGCTTTTTATATATTGCTTTTTTTTCAGTTCAAAGGAATTTTTTCCTTTACAAATAATATCATTTCCTATTCTCACTTTATATCCAACCAAACAAAGAGAGAGAAGAAAACACACTCCTTTCTCTTTTATTTCTATCCTTTTTTTTTGGGGTTACAATCTCTCATCTTTCTTTACCAAACAATACGCCAAATCTACTATATTTCTCACATTTTTCACTTTTCTGTCACTCCATTGTCTTTTCCCACTTTCTTTACAAAACCAAACTTAACCATGAGAAAAAGTTCTCTAATGATTTGTTTTGTATCCAAATTTGAATTTTGCCGTTTAACTCGTTTCTAAGTTTGTTAGGTCTAATGACTATTTTAAAAATTAAATATGGAATAAAGAGTTTTATCCTCCATTTTTTTTAACAAGTTATCCTCTTTTTTTACCCATGTGATTGGTCTGAAATATCCACTGTCATTAACATTGACTAATCTCCATCTGGGAACCTGAAGGCACACAAGGTGGGTAGTCCCCACCCAACTAGTTTTTTTCCATTCACAATAGCTAGGATTCCAACCTCTTTACGCCAGTGTTATGACATGTTTGATTACACTTTTTAAAAACAGTTTTCTGTTTTTAAAAATTTAACAAGAATAAAATTTGTTCTTTGTCTATTTTTATAAACAAGAAAACTATTTTTAAAAAGTATATCAAACAGGTCTTTAATCTCTCATTTTTAAGTAAATTATTTATGTTAAACTGTTATCTAACTTCCTAATATAGACTTTATCTCATCTTCACTTATCTCTCTTATTAATTAAGTGTAGATAACAACATAAATAATATAATAGCAATGATGTTATCTTAAATTTTTAAAACGGTGTATAAATAGAAATACAATTTTTTTTCAAAAAATGACACGGACATAGATTACATGAATAAAAATCAATTTCACAACCTACACTTGTTGGTCAAAGTGGTAAGGAGTTTGATTCTCATTAGGATCTGTTTGGCAAAAAGCAGCAAATAAATTAGCAGATAATGGATGAACTTATAGAAGATAGCTGAGAGCGGATAAACTAGTAGATTGAATTCGATCGCTTGGTAAAATCAACAGTTGAATCAGATACTAAATGTAAAATGGTATAAAGAGATGTTTTTAATTAATGCTTAAATTTCTTCAATCAATATTAAACATAACAAAATATTTATAAATTAATATTAAAAATGTGTATGTTAATTAAATTAAATTAAATTAAATTTTAAGATATTTAGAATTTAAAATTTTTAAATTTAATTTTAAAAATATAATTTATTTATTTATTTATTATCATTGAAATGGTTTTTACTATTTTAAAATATTATTTTACATTTTATTTTTATTAATTTTTTCATGCTTTATAAAAATATATGAAACAATATAAATGTGTATAGTGAGAGAGAGACAACAGTTAATAATTTTTTAATTCAATTAATAGAAGGTAAATGATGAATTTAATTAAAATAATAAAAGTAAAAGCGAGAGCGAAAATGATATTCTATAAGCTATAAGGTCAAACACTATTTCATGTAGCGTCTGGAAAAACGATATATATAAGCTAGTAGTTACCAAATACTTTTTACTTTAGTCTCATGAGCTTATTTTCTATAAGCTAGTTGTTTGCCTTTGCTAAACAAAACCTTAATCAGGTTTTCGAGTTTGAATCTTGTAGATAAAATAAAATAAGTATTGAGAAAGTTTTGCCCTTGATATGGGTTAACCCGGCTCGACTTAGATAATATCGAGAATTTATAAAAAAATCAATTTCACAACATTTTTTATAGGGCAACCATATTAAAAATAAGTGTCACGTATAGCAACCAAAAGTTTAATTTAAATTTTTTTAGTCAAAAAACTTTTAGGTGGGTCGAGTCTAAGTTCTTACCGATATCAAGAAAAGTATCAAAGCTTTAAGGGCACTTATATTACCTACTAATGAGGTTTTAAACATTGACAACTGAATTTGAACTCACGTCTCGGTAGATTGATCATGTCATCTGTACCAACCTTAGTTGGAAAAGGTTTAATTTAATAGTCAAACACAAGCTAACATCACTTAAAAATCCGTTAGCCATGTGAAACGAGTGCATGATGGGTTATTATAGCCGTAGTAGTGGATTGATAATGATTTCACGGACAGAGGACCTTTTGATTTATGTTTTTGGAATTGAGACGAAGTTGAAAAATAAGCATAAAATATAAGAATTAAAAATTTAATTCAATGAGAATGAGAACTTAAATTAAAAGATTGAGTAAAGTTTACAAAAATATCAATTACAGGGAACACGTGTCATTATCTGAGAAAATATCATGATAATAAGACAGCTGAAAATATGATAAGAACACTATCGTACTCAAAAGGGCTAAAGCTTAATAAACACAAGTCGGTGAATTTAATATTCCACATTCTTTTTAA
The DNA here is from genome assembly GCA_037113605.1 of Calophaca sinica. Taxonomy (NCBI): domain Eukaryota; kingdom Viridiplantae; phylum Streptophyta; class Magnoliopsida; order Fabales; family Fabaceae; genus Calophaca; species Calophaca sinica. The sequence continues at coordinate 48,165,823 of CM073733.1, read as the reverse complement.
ATCAAATGATTTTTTTTTTGTTTTCAAAAAAAGAAAAGAAAACGCTACAAAACAAACTCAGCCTTAGGTAAAAGCACCAATACAAAGTTATGAAAACAGCCTTCACTGGCTGTCAAAATAACGGCATATAATGCGATTGAATCTAAAATTATGTTGCTCTTACTTTCAATGAGGAAATTCATATCAATATTTGAGAAAAGAGACTATGCATCAGAGTTTGTGTAAAACTTTTTTACACTATCATTCAATCAGATTTCACCATGATATTACTTTATTATATTACTTACTAAAATATTTCAACAAACATCTATATGGTAGAATCTGATTAAATGGCTATGTAAAAAAGTTTTACAGTGCTAGTGCGTTATCTTTTAATTCTTAATATTTTATTGGGGGATGGGTAGCTCAACTGGTTTGAGCTAAGGTATGAAGGAGTGAAAAAGTTAAAGGTGCAGGGTTTAAATCTTGTCGAAAGAGAAAAAACTAATCTAACAAGTAATATACTAATATTTGCCTATCAAAAAAGAAATTCTTTAATATTTTATTTTGTTTGGTTCAGAATCTTGACATAAAGAAGCCACATTGGATCTGAATAATCTTAATCGAGTCACATGGACCCTGGTCACACGAACATTCAATATCTCTTGATGCTTATTTTTTTTTTCATTTACAAGACTTGAATACGAAGAACTTATTCAAGAAAAACCAAGTTGCTTACCACTTGCACTAACACATGTTATCAATATTTTATTTTCAAGTAGCGTTTTCGAACTGTGTTGGTCTGAAACTGAGCCACCAAAACAGCAGTCTAACTAGGAAATCCAATGCAAGATATGCAGAACAATAACATAACAGAAGTGCATGGGAAGTGATATATAAACATGGGACACTATCACTGCCATATTTATTTAAAGAAAAAAGGACCCACCATTGGATGATAGTAAGTTATGTCACTGAAACAGAAAAACAGGTCGTTGCCTCCTATTTGTGTCTAAACTGGGACATACCACTCTTCAATGAGCCCATTACTCATGGTTGCTGTTACTGACCCCATTATTTAATTTTGATTCTGTTTTGAAAACTCACATCTTCGAAGAATTGGAGGCCAACAGAACCACAGTGGCTTACCACGTGGCACTCATTTCCCTGCAAGATATGGCATGCTATATAATAATAATGTTTTTAATATTTGCAATTATGGAAAACATGAAAGAAAATAAAGAATGGAGAGATAACAAGGTGATTGCTAGGGTGGAAAAGTGTTATATATGGTGTACAGTTAATTGATATTTGAAAATCAATTTAAACTCCAAGACGACCGATGACGTCCCCGTAAATAGAAGCTCACAGTCCTCTACGTCTTTACGACTGAGAGATAACCTGATTGCTGTTGATTCAACTAAAACAAGAAAAAATTAATATAAGTTGAATTTTGAGACACTCATATTCGTTTTTTTCCTTAAATTTTTTTGTCAAACCGGTGCCAATTAGATCTTCGCCTCAGTTGTGAGAACGAGGAATATGATGAGCTCCTACTTACCGGAAGGAACGTCAGTCATTGTTGCAGATTCGAACAATTTTTATGTATCAATCTACTGTAGACCACGTAGAACACTTATCCGCCCTAAAATCTTCTCGATAACGCAGGAGATCCGTAGGGTGGGTTTTTGTTTGATGTATGTATAGAGAGACATACAATTACAAACAGTGTTGTTGTAGTCCCCAAGGGAGTGAAACTGAAACCAGCAGTTAAAGTTGCTTTTTTCAATATTCATATCCGGCTGGTCAAAACAAAACCCACTTCACCACCGAGAAAGAGGTAAGAAAGGACAACAGAGAGAGAGAGGGTCCAAAAAAAAAAAACACAAACAAACAATGGAGTGAAAATTTTGACAATGGGCACATTGGGATTTTAATGTTTTAATATTATATTATTAAGGATTTGTTGTCCCTCAATTCTTGCCAGAAACAGTGAAAACTGACGAAAGTTTAGGACTTTTCAGGTCACACCTTCTTCAATCACAAAGAAAACCCATCATTTCTATAATTTTTATTCTTTAAAAAAAAAAATCTTTTCTTTCCTTTTGTGTCCTGTTCATGGATCCCAAGAGCTCAAAGCAATCACAGACACAAGAGGTACCCAACTTCCTCAACCAACAACAAAAACAACAAGAAGGGGGAAACAACAACAACAACAACATGGGAGAGAACAAACCAGCAGAGGTGAAGGATTTCCAGATAGTAATATCTGAGAAAGATGAGAGCAAGAAGCAATTAGCACCAAAGAGGACTTCCAACAAAGACAGGCACACAAAAGTTGAAGGAAGGGGAAGGAGGATAAGGATGCCAGCTCTATGTGCAGCAAGAATCTTTCAGTTGACCAGAGAATTAGGTCACAAATCTGATGGAGAAACAATCCAGTGGCTATTACAACAAGCTGAGCCATCAATAATAGCAGCAACAGGAACCGGAACAATACCAGCATCTGCTTTAGCTGCTGCTGGTAACTCAGTTTCAAACCAAGGGACCTCTTTATCTGCTGAATTGGGAGGAGGGTCCAATATTGGGTCAGGAAGTAGGACCAGTTGGTCTATGGGGATGAGACCCCATGTGGCCTCAGGTTTATGGCCCCAACATGTCAGTGGATTTGGATTTCAGTCATCAACTGGTCCATCTACAGTTAGTTTAGCCACTGACAGTTCTAATTACCTTCAAAAAATTGGGTTCCCTGGCTTTGATAACTTGCCTTCCACCAATATGGGACCTATGAGTTTCACTTCAATTTTGGGTGGTGGTGGTGGTGGAAATCAGCAGATGCCTGGTTTGGAACTGGGGTTGTCTCAAGATGGACATATTGGGGTGTTAAATCCACAAACCTTGAACCAGATTTACCAGCAGATTGGTCAAACTAGAGTCCACCAGCAGCAGCACCAGCAGCAGAACCAGAACCAGGCTCCTACTAAGGATGATTCTCAAGGTTCAGGGGGACAGTAGAGATTTTATTTTTATGGATTTTGGATGAATGGAAAGAAGTAGCAATTTGTCCACAGGATGGTGTTTCTAAAATGGCTTTTATATTGTATAAAATTGGGAGACTTTGAGGAAATAGATGTATGTCTCAAGAGAAATTCAATAGAAACTTGATTTGGTTTGCTTTCCCCTCCTTATTGTTCCTTCTCCATAGTACTCAAGTCTCCAGATACAGGTGCTAGCTGCTTCTAAAACTTTTTCTTTTATTTAATTTCTTTTGGTTTATTGGTTTATTCACAATTTTTCATTGGTTATGATTATTGTGTTGTTTATGATGTTAACTTGCAGGTGGAATTGCAAGGCCAGATAGATAGCTTGGTTGCTTTGGTTTGGCCTTAAACTATTGTTTAATTCAGAAGGTGTGTTGATTTTTTTGTTCTTCTTTAGGTCAGGATGGAGTGCTGATCAGTTTGTTTGTGAAAAATGGTGATATAGTTTCATAATCATATTTGTTAAAGTTCTTATTGGATCTGGTATTATTACTTTGTCATGTCAGAAATTTTAATCTGTGTGTGGAAAGGCACTTGCAAATTAATTCTATGAACTAAATTGGTCAACTTGCAACACCCTTTCTGCAAATAACCTGCTTTGTTGTTAGCATTGGAGGTGATTTATTATCTCATTAACATACAACTTGGCACCCTCCCTTCAAAATTCATCACTTGGGGGAGGAGCTTTTCCTTTGTAGAAAAATGTTTTTCACCATCTTACAATGGTAGAACTTCCAAAAAAGCTAAAGTAGTTCACTGCCACTGATGGTATTTCATTATAAATTTATAATAGTTCATGGTTTTGCCTTCTGTAAATCTGTAATCAGCAAACTAGAGTTGATATATGAAGATTGGAAGGCTCACAATCCACCGTCAATAAATCAGATTCAAAACACGAATTCGGAATGTGAGTCAACTGATATGCATCTAACAACTCTTATTTGCTGATCTTATTAACTGCACCGTTTTTTACTGCAACAAATCCGGGTCCATTGTGATAAAGGCACTGACATTTCCTTTCATTAGAAGTGTTTACACTCTGAAAATTTGCATCTGAACTTTGTTTGAGATAACTAAGCTGAAGAGGTCACATGAATAGTTTTTACCATAACCAATTACTGTTGTTTTAACTTTTAAGACTTCCTTACAGCCTCAATTAGATTCCTTTTGTCAGTGTCTTTTCAGTAAAGAGTATAAATTTTTCAGCTACATAGGAGGTGCAAGCAATTAGATATGGGAGAGGGAAAGGTGACCTAGTAGAGGATTGAACATTTGACATCAACATCAACATCAACATCACCAATGCCAATTAAGTTACAAGCTACTTTGCGTTTAAGAGTCTATAATAATTGATAATAGAGCACAGTCTTTTCTTCACTCTTGCTTCAAATAATTGACCCTTATATTGGTTAGAAGTAAGGTTTTAAATCACGGTTGTGGTCACGTCGCGATACTTGATATTGCGAAGAATCAGAGTCAAATGCGGCTGATGTGGCCTCAATCACAGTCGCGGCAACGTCAAAAACCATGTTGTTGTGGGCCAGGTCGCGGTCGTGTAACTTTTTTTACAACCTTGGTTAGAAGTATGGCAAACTGGTTGTGGTTTTCTACTCCTGCACTTTTTAACTTCCATGACATGAGCTTTTGATCATCAGAATATTGTTTCAACTTTTAACTACTATACTAATTGATTGAAACCTAAAATAGCATGATGTTCCTGAAGCTTAAAGGATAATAAGAAGGAAGGTTAGATTAACCTGTCATGTGCTAACCCTGTTGAAGTTGAAACCTTGGCTACCTAAATTATATGTTAATAATATTATATTACATAATATGATGCCGTTGTTGAATGTTTGATCTCTGATTGGAAATATAATAGATTATTATCTTGGGGAAGGTGAAGTTTTTCAAACAAACAAACGTTTGTTTAAGAATATTGCGGCTGCAGAAAATGTTGGCATGCTGCCAAAATTTGTGTATAGCATTTTTATGACCACAGCATGGTAGTTTTTTTTAGCTCATCTTTTTGTCTTTGAATGCAAGTGGATGTTGAGATCCTAATATTTAAACAAGTAAATGACACCAGAGGGTGCATAACTTCTGACCACTTGTGCGTCAATGACCTTACTATATGAATAAGCTTCTATGAGCTCATCTAGTTGTTGAATACAAGTGGATTTTGTGTTCCCATTCTTCAAGCGGTGTTGTTAGTAGTAGTTGACATTGACAGCATTGTGTGCTTGGTGCTAATAGGTCTTCATTTTATTGCATTTTTTACAGATGCACTTTTGTTACAGTACCTGAAAAAAAGATAAAAATTTAAATAAAAAAAAAAAGAAGAAGGAAAGGGAGAAAATTAATTGAGAGAAGGGAAGAGAAAAAATGAAAGAAAGAAAATTTTGAAAAGAAAAGGGATTAATGAGTCTAATTGTTAAATAGTTAAATTTCTTTTGGTTCTTATAAATTAGGCTTCTTCTTTCGCACTTATTCAGTATAGTCCTAATCATAATTTATAGAGTTAGACTCAAATGGATCATATTACAATAAATTGCATGTGTTCATTAGTTTGAGAATTCTTGACACAATCTGTATTTTGTGTGTAACTGATGTTGTAACATGGTATCTAAGTACTTCGTTGGAAAGATGAGACAGATTTTTATAACTTTGATGTTGTATAGCATGTAAATGTTCATGTCTAAGTTGTAGGTTTTATTTTGGGAGTAGATCAATGTCATCTGAAAGACAACGTCAATGTTTACGATTGGTATTAGAATTTAGGATTGAGCGTAACTCAACCCCAAAAGCTAGCTTGTGGGTGAAGGTTTTTCTCCACTTATAATCACTAATCATGTCATCTTATTATTCCGTGTGGGGCTTTCAACAATTGGTATGAAGAGTCAGCGACTTGATTTCAAAGTTTGGCTGATAAAAAAAATGTGCAATTAGCAAATAAAGTTTAAAGGTGAAGAGCACGATTCACCTCCACTAATTGATCTATATGTCGGGCTGTAGGTATCATTTTAGTGCGAAATCAATGTCATTTAAAAGACTTTTTTTTTGTCTAGATCTTCGGATACTGAAAGTCGCATTGGATCTTGACTAATTCGAGCTAAGCCTAGTGGAACCATATATGGGGATAAAGCTCTCTTAGTGTTTATTTTTTTATCCACAACACTCGAACGCGAGACCTTGTTTAAAGGGAACCAAACTCCTTGTCACATGAATCAAGTGATGCTGGTAATGTCATTTGAAAGATGATATCAATACCTGCAATTCATAAAACATCTAAAATGATGTCAGTTATAACTGAGTAGTCCACTTTCAATAGTAACAAGACACCTAAAATGACCTTCTTGAGATGTAGCTCGATTGAGTTGAAACATCATAAGCATTTTGAGCGGAAAGTCTAGGGTTCAAACTCTAAAAACTGACATAATAAATACTAAAAACTTACATTTGTCATAAAAAAGACACCTAAAATGACATTATTTGAAATTTGAAATTGAAATATTCATAATATCATTTTAGGTGTCTTATTACCATTGGAAGTGGACTCTTCAGTTAGTACTGGTATCTAGGACTGGAAATGAGTCAAGTCGAGTCGAACTTGGTTCAGCTCAACTGGACTCGATAAGAATTGGGTCAGCTCGAAACTCGACTCGAGTTTGATACAAACTTTTTTTTAGCTCGAAGTAGACTCGATTCAAGCTTGCGAGCAGCTCGGTTCAGCTCGTTAGCTCGAATCGCAGTCAAAATAACAGTAATTTTCCAGTTGAGCTCGGTTCGACTCGTTTCGCTCGTTAGCTCGGTTTGTTAGCTTGACATAAAATAACTACAGTTTTTTACTGCCTAATTGAAAATTTTAAATAAAGTTTTTGAAAATAGAAAAATATAATGTTTTTTTAAATGTTTAAATTGAAAAGTTTTTGAAAATTAATACAAAATTTATATTTAACTAAAATTAATTATTTAAATTTAAATTTAATAACATATATATATATGGAACGTATCAAGTGAGAGGAGTGTTTATATGAGAGGGTGAGAGGAGTGAATCCTAACCATAGATCAAATCATGAATGACTAAGATTAAAACAAAAAGTCATGTGACTTTTTTAAGTATTCATGTGATCACTAAATAACTTTTAATCATGACCATCCATGTATGGTTGTATGGTCCAGATTTACTCCTCTCACCCTCTCATATTAAACACTCCTCTCACTTGATACATCCCATATATATATATATTGTGGAGATTGGTGTGCTTTTAAATCAGTTTGAAGATCATTGAAATGCATAGGAGTGATTTTCAACATGAGTGAATCGAATCATGGTTCATGGGAATCGATTCACTAAGTGCTTTGGAGCATTGGAGGAGTTTTGAACTCTCTGTGAATCGAATTGGATCAGTGTGAATCGATTGACACATCAATTCACGGGCGTGAATCGAAGTCTGTCTTTGGGAGCTGAAGCGTGAATTCAATTCATGTGTGCATGTGCTGTTTTTTAGGTTAGTGAATCGATTCACCTATTTTAAGTGGATTGATTCATGCATTCTGGTATTTAAACCAGATTGCTCAGAAACTTCAAAACGCGAATTTTCGAAGGAGAACTCGAGTGAGGCGATTTTGGGGCGATCTCTAGGGTTGGGAAACACATTGTAAACACCTTGGGATCTTAAGGTTTCTTAGAGAGAAGATTCAATCTTTCTTTATTGAATCTTGAGTGTATCATTGAGGGTTTGAGAGATTGAGATTGTGAGAGTTCCAGGGATTGTTCATCTTGAACAATTGGAAGGGGATTCTGAAGAACAATTGTGTTTCTCATTTGTAAAGACTCATATGATAGTGAATGGAGGGCTGCTTTCTCCCGCAGATGTAGGTCATCTTTTTGGGACTGAACTACGTCATCAATCTGGTGTTATTTCCTCTACTCTTTTTCTTTGGTTTGTTTGTTTGATTTGAGGCTGTTTAATTGCACATAGAATTTTAGATTCAGTTGTTGCTTGATTCTTTGATTGCTGGGCTATTTAGTTTGGTTTGCCATTGTTATTTGTTCCACTTTCTTGTTGAATTCACAACAAGTGGTGCCGTCTATGGGAAGGAACAAATCTTTCAATTGTGCACCATAGGTACTAAATGGGATATCGAGAAATTTTTCGGAAATAATGATTTCAGTCCGTGGAAAGTGAAGATGGAAGCGATCTTAATTCAACAGAAATGTGTGGATGCCTTAAAGGGTGAGGGAAGGATGCCGGCCACCCTATCTCAAACGGAGAAGACAGAGATGATAGGTAATGCAAGAAGTGTCATTATCTTGTGTCTAGGAGACAAAGTTTTGAGGGAAGTCGCAAGGGAGAAGACCGCAGCGAAAATGTGGATAAAGTTAGAATCGCTATACATGACCAAGTTGTTGGCACATCGCTATACATGACCAAGTCGCAAGGGAGTGACATGCATCATTCTAGTAAACCCTTTGAGTACGTTCACTTGGATCTTTGGGGTCCTTCTAGAGTGGCCACTCATGGGGGTGGTTCCTATTTCCTCACCATGGTTGATGATTTCTCTAGAAGAGTATGAGTCTATATTTTGAAAAGCAAAAGTGACACCTTTGAAAAGTTCATGGAATGGCATACTCTTATAGGAAATCAAGTAGGAACTAAACTAAAAGTTTTAAGGACTAACAACGGTCTGGAGTTCGTTTCAGAGCATTTTGATAAGTTTTGCAGGAAACAGGGTATTCAGAGGCATAAGACCGTGGCAGGCTCACCGCAACAGAATGGTCTAGCGGAACGCATGAACAGGACCATGTTGGAGCGGGTAAGGAGTATGCTTTTGGGAGATGGGTTGCCTAAAAGCTTCTGGGGCGAAGCTGTGAGTACGGCAGCGTATTTGATCAACAGATGTCCATCAACGACATTAGACTTCAAGACGCTTATGGAGGTTTGTAGTGGGAGACCGGCAGACTACTCCAAATTGAAGGTTTTCGGAGCTTTGGCTTTTGCACATATCAAGCAAGACAAGCTTGATGCTAGGGCTGTGAAATGTGTCTTCATCGATTATCCGGAGGGTGTGAAGGGATACAAGTTGTGGAAATTGGAATCTAGAGGGTCAAAGGTCATAATAAGCAGGGATGTTACTTTTGATGAGACTCGCATGGGGATGAAGTGCAAAGACCTGGAGGATAGTGGCTCAGAAGCGGAGGTGGAGAAAACTCGGTTTGAGGTGGAGTCTACGACTAGTGAGATTGGGGATGACAAGGAGGATGGTCCTCCACCGTCAGGTTTTAGAGGAAGCCAACAAACAGTGGATCCTGGCTATCAGTTGGCAAGAGATACGGGTATGCTGATCTTGTTTGTTATGTTTTGATTGTGACTGAAGATGTTCAAGACTCAGGACCAAGGAATTTCAGGGAAGCAATGGGAAGCAAGGAGAGTCAGAAACGGTTGAAGGCAATGAATGAAGAAGTGAATTCATTGGAGAAGAACTGGACTTTGGGGCTTGTGGATCTACCGGAAAAGCAAAGGGTAGTTGGATGCAAGTGGAACTTCATGAAGACGAAAGGTGTTCCGGAGTTTGAAGAACCAAGGTACAAGGAGAAGCTTGTGTATAAGGTCAATCTTGAGTTGGAGATTGTGAATGATATTCAAAAGGCAAGTTCTAGCAAGGAGGGGATTGGTATACTCAAGAGGAAGTTAACTTCTGGATTTGAGATGAAGGATCTCGGCGTTGTGGAGAGGTCACTTGGAAAGAATATTGTGAGGAACCGGAAAAGGAGGTATGGCTCTTTGAAAGGCGGTTTGAAGCATGTGAAGACAACTCAAGGTGGAGTCGCAATGAGGAGTATGATTGGTGAATTGGGGATTACGCATGGTTGTGAGAAGTTCACCAAGTATCTTCCTAGATCAAGGTTCAAGGATCACGTGGACTTGATCATTTGCGATGAGATGTAATTTCATTTTTGGAGAGAGCAGCAAATGGTTGATGGGTAAATATTGAGCATCACCATTGATTTGAAGTCAAGGTGGAGAATTGTGGAGATTGGAGTGCCTTTAAATCGGTTTGAAGATCATTGAAATGCATAGGAGTGGTTTTCAACATGAGTGAATCGAATCATGGTTCATGGGAATCGATTCACTAAGTGCTTTGGAGCATCAGAGGAGTTTTGAACTCTCTATGAATCGAATTGGATCAATGTGAATCGATTCACACATCAATTCACGGGCGTGAATCGAAGTCTGTCTTTGGGAGCTGAAGCGTGAATTCAATTCATGTGTGCAGGTGTTGTTTTTTAGGTTAGTGAATCGATTCACCTATTTTAAGTGGATCGATTCACGCAGTCTGGTATTTAAACCAGATTGCTCAGAAACTTCAAAACGCGAATTTTCGAAGGAGAACTCGAGTGAGGCGATTTTGGGGCGATCTCTAGGGTTGGGAAACACATTGTAAACACCTTGGGATCTTAGGGTTTCTTAGAGGGAGGATTCAATCTTTCTCTATTGAATCTTGAGTGTATCATTGAGGGTTTGAGAGATTGGGATTGTGAGAGTTCTAGGGATTGTTCATCTTGAACAATTGGAAGGGGATTTTGAAGAACAATTGTGTTTCTCATTTGTAAAGACTCATATGATAGTGAATGGAGGGCAGCTCTCTCCCGCAGATATAGGTCATCTTTTTGGGACCGAACTGCGTCATCAATCCGGTGTTATTTCCTCTACTCTCTTTCTTTGGTTTGTTTTTTTGATTTTGGGTTGTTTAATTGCACATAGAATTTTAGATTCTGTTCTTGCTTGATTCTTTGATTGCTGGGCTATTTAGTTTGGTTTGCCATTGTTATTTGTTTTACTTTCTTGTTGAATTCACAACATATATATATATATATGCATAGCTCAAGTTCGGCTCATTTATTTAACGAGCTCAATTTTTAGCTTAAGTTCGACTCATTTGGTTCATAAACCAAGTTCAACAAGCTAATTATCGAGTCAAGTCTCAAACTATGTTTAAGCAGCTCAACGCATTTTTAGCCCTACTGGTATTTTTAATGTCTCACATTGGAATGAGTACACTCTCATCATCATCTTGTCTTTCAAGTCCGGTATCTATCAAGCACATTCTTTCAAAGTTATATGGTATTAAAGTTATATCTTAGCTACATTGTTAATTGTCAATTGTCACAAAGGATCCAATCATTTTTTTATAAAATAAAAGCGATCCATTTTTTGCAACCTCGTGAACCTGGCAGAAAAATATGCCTATTCCCTTCTGATTCATTATCATTTCTTCTAATAGGTAGTTTGGCCTCTCTTTCTTTCTTACAATATATATCCTAAAGTTTTCTAAAACAGCTAGTGAGGTATCCAATTATGACTTCTTTCCGAGTAGACAAAATATCTGGTAATTTGATATTATTTATTCAACAGTCAACAACCACTATCATTTGTTTGTTGCAATTTAAAATTGGCATGAAGGGCTTTGCGTTTTCGCTGTTGATTTTTTGTCAACTCAAACATGGCCATGAGTGGCTTCCATGACTTTGTGCTCCTAGTTCACACTTCAATTTATGCATCCACCGACTCTCACCGTTACTTTTCTATCGACACTCCTTTTGTTGAATAATAACACATCATGCACATTTTCTTTTTGAAAACAAAGAGAAAAAAAAGTATGATTGCCAATCAATCAATTCAATTTAGGTCTCCCTAGATTTCTAAGTTCAATGCCTTTATGCTGAATTGACCCAATTCAAATGTAGCTAACTGTAAAAAAAGGAAAAAATTAAATGGTATTATTCTAGTGCCAGCTAGAAGCCACTGACTTATGTGCTAGAATTTCACTTACAACTAGCACAATACCCGTGAATACCCACGGGTCATTATGTTGATACTAAAGAATAAAATAATCACTTATAAATAATAAAATATTTTAAAATTTGATACATACTAAAAAAGATGAAACTATATCCACACCATATAATATTTTCTCGTTGGGAGGCAAAAGAAAAGTAATCATTTATACTGACATGTATTGTATCCCCATTGAGAATCAAAATTTAAAAAATGATTTATAAATAATAAAAACCTTTAGAAATTTTGATACGTTATCAAAGACGATAAAATTATATCGAGAATATGTAAAATTTTCCTCTTAGGACTTAAAAAATAATAATTATTTATCATCTATAAATAATAAAAAAAATTATAAAGATTGAATACAAAAAAAGTCAAAAAACTAAAGGAAAAAACCATTAAGAAAATAGGAAATATGAATAGTAGAAAAATAAAAGAATTATGAAGTAAACAAAATTCTCGACTCAAAAGTACGATAGTCATTTATAAATAATAAAATATTTATAAAATTTGATTTTGATGTGGGCTCAAGACATTAAATTATACCGACAACATATAATGTTTCCTCGTTAGGAAGCAAAATAAAAGTAATCATTTATATTAACATTTAATGTTTTCCTATAGAGAGTCAAAAGTAAAATAATTATTTATAAATAATAAACACATTTATAAATTTTGATATGTGATGAAATACAATAAAACTATACCGGTAACATGTAATGTTTTCCTGTTGAGACTTAGATGTGAAATAATCATTTTATGAAATTATACCGACAACATGTAATGTTACCCCATTAGGACATAAAAGCAAAATAATCATTTATCATTTATAAATAATAAAGATATTGATAAAGATTAAATATAAAAAATAAAAAACATTACCGAAAAAAGAAATATAAATATAAGAAAAATTAAAAAAATTAAGAAGTAAACAAAATTCCCTATAGGGATTGAAAAATTAAATAATTATTTATCAATAATAAAAATTTTATAAATTTTATTTTGATATGAGCTCAAAGACAATGAAATTATACTGATAGCATTAATATTTCCGTCAAGAAGCAAAATGAAAACAGTAATTCATACCGACAGACATGTAATGTTTTCCCATCGAGAATCAAAGGTAAAATAATCATTTATAATAATAAAGACATTTGTAAATTTGATACATGATGAAATATGATGAAATGATAGCGACAATATATAATGTTTTCCCTTTATGACTTAAATGTAAAATAATCATTTATGAAATTATACCGACAACATGTAATATTATCCTGTTAGGACTTAAAAACAAAACAATTATTTGTAAATAATAAAGATATTTGTAAAGATAAAATTAAAAAAATAAAATTAACAAATTAAAAAACTATAGAAATAAAAAAAATTAAGAAAAAAACTTAAAGAAAATTTGAAATAAAAGATAAGAAATAAAAATTAAAAAGTAAACAAAATTCCAAGTCGGAACTTAAGGAGTAAAATAATCATTTATAAATAATAAAATGTTTATAAAATTTGATTTCGATATATGCTCAAAGACGATGAAATTATAAAAGGAAACATGAAACATGTAATGTTTTTCGTGAGGAATTAAAAGAAAAGTAATCATTTACACCGATATGTAATTATGTTTCCCCATCGAGAATGAAAAGTAAAATATTCATTTAAAAGTAATAAAAAGATTTCTAAATTTTGATAGTGATGAAATACAATAAAACTATACAAACAACATGCAATGTTTCGCCGCTGGGACTTACATGTAAAATAATAATTAATAAAATTATACTGACAACATGTAATATTACCCTATTAAGACTTAAAGTGGTGAAATTATACCGACAACATATAATGCTTCCCGTCGGGACGTCAAAATCTACAAATATCTTTATAGAGATATTTGGCCCAACTTAAAAACTTATACGATCTATTTGGCTTAACTTAAAAACTTAAAAAATTTATTTGACCCAACTTAAAAACTTAAAGGACGTATTTGGCCGAAAAGGACTTATTTGGCCCAACGTAAAAATTTATATGACTTATCTGGCCTAACTTAAAAACTTATAGAACTTATTTTATCCAACTTAAAAACTTAAAAGAATTATTTGGCCCAACTTATTTGACTAAAAGAGAGGAAAAGATAAAGGAATTAAAAACTTAAATGACTTATTTGGCCCAACTTAAAAACTTATAGTAACTATTGGCCTAACTTAAAAACTTATAGGACTTATTTGACCCAACTTAAAAATCTTATAGTACCTATTTGGCCCAACTTAAAAACTTATAGGATATATTTGACCCAACTTAAAAACTTAAAGGAATTATTTGGCCCAATTTATTTGACTAAATGAGAGGAAAAGATAAAAGAATAAAAGAAAAAAGAAGGAGAAAGGGGGAGCCGTAAAAGGGCGAGCCGCGTTGTTGAAAAAAAGAAGAAGAAGAAAGTTGGGAGGTTGAGGCACGGGGAGTTAAGTTTCCCAAAAATTGCCACGTGGCCAATTCAAGGGGTTTGTTTTCTTAGGACGGTAGATGTTACATATTGTCATTTTGCATTCTAGAATGAATCCTTCTAAACTACTCCAACTAAATTGGTGCTACCAACCAAATAGTCATGGACAATTAAAGCTGCTCATTTTTAAACCTGCAATGGAATAATGCTCTTTGAGTTGCATCCCATAAAACAATGAAAGAAAAAAAAATGTGAAATGAGATTTTCATATAATTTATCTATTTTATCTATTATCTATTCTATAACCATTTTTTTCTTTTGGTAACACTTCAATATTCAACGGGGGGAAGGTGTTGCCTAAAAGTACCTTTGGCAACATTTTAGGACTGTCGCCATATAATCTATGTTTTAGACAACACTTCTTGGTGAATAAATGTTGTCTTTACCTACAGTTTTGCGAAAAGTGTGACCAGAACGTAAAAGTTTGTTACCTTAGACATAACTAACGCTCAAATAGGCACCGTAGGAAACTGTTGCCTAAAACCTTAGGCAATATTTTTCCTTACTAAGGCTACAATTTTTAATTGTTTCTATAAAGCAAAAATATTGTAGTATAAGAAACTTAACTAAACTAAGTACACATGGCGAAAGTTCATTCATTTATTTTCCCACAAAAAAACTATTTCCTATACAAAAAACTTAACTATACTGTAGGTTATGTTTTTCTTCGCTGCCCGTGCTGAGCACAGGTTCTCTCAGCTAGTTTTATTAATATTTAAAATTTACCCACATCCAATGGGTGTGACTCAGGTAGACGAACCAAGATTTAGTCACATGGCCAATCCAAAGGGTCGAAGGCGTGAAAATGTCCAGAGTGCATGGGGCCAACTACCCTAATTATGGTGGTTTACCAAATAAAAAATATTTACCATCAAAAGTTTTTTACCTTCATATTTAAGGATACATAAAGTCATCCTTGATGGAGAAGATTCAGTGTAAGAAAAGAAAAAGAAAAAGAAAAAAAAGAAATAATCAGACAAGATCATTGCATGCCAGCAAAGAAACTGTTAGCTAAACTTGATATTTAAGCTTGTGTAGTGTTTCTTTATTTGGGCGTGCCATCGTTTTAAATTGATTTGTCTACCATTCAAATGTGTCGCCCTTATTTGTCATGATCTTATTCCCCAATGACCATAATTAATTATAACTTTCTCACTTCCTCCTCAGCATTTGTATATGCTTCCTCTTTAACCATGATAATTAACATATACATCTTTTTGCCTATTCGATCTTATACTCAAAATCACCATATATTTTGATCAAATACTAAAAATCACCATATTAGAATAAAGCGCTCTCTCTCTCTCTCTCTCTTCTCTTATTTCAAGTATGAGTTGATACATCAAGTATGTGTATGACAGTGACACAGAATCTCACAAGATATCAAAAATGGAATTTGATTTCATTTTTCTGGTTCACAATCCTTTTCATGTTTCAAGTGAAACAAAAGTATTCCCTTGCAGTAAAAACCTTGCGCAAGATTCTCTAATCCCATTAACCTCATAGGAGTATCCAATGCCCGTAACTAACCCTTTCTGTATTGAGGTTGTTTTATGGTATATAATTAGGCATAATTAAACCTACTTAATTTGTCTTCAAAAGTGGTAGGTATGCTCAAAATTCCATGGATTACACATAAACTCCTATGCTTATTCTGTAATTACAATCCTATATTCTATAACAGTTTTAGTAATCTGTCATTGTCAAAAAAAAAAAAAATACTTGGTTTACCAAATAACTGAGCGGGGAAAAGGATCATATAACAGAGAGGATCATGGTGAATTATAAAGTTTGAAAATGTTGTATGGAGTTGGACAAAGCTAAAGCAAATGTAACAAGATAACATATCCGTCAATCTCTTGCCATAATGGGCCACATCTTTAGGGTGGGCCTATGGCAAAGTGAGGTCTAAAGCTAAGTGAAGCCTCGTAATAAACAAATTATGGGAGGAGGTCTTATATGTACAATTTTTGTTAGGTTTTAAAATGGAGGTAAGGTCTAAAATTAGTAGGTTATATAGACGGTTGAGTGAGGCAGGCTAAGGGCCTAAAACAAGGATTTGTTTGACCTCATGTTTGGGTCGGCCCTACACATCTCTAAATTCAAGGGAGTAATTATTAACATTCTTATTTTTACTAGCATCCACCTCCCATCTGGAAGTAAACTGCTGGATGTGTACCTTTTGTATTCCGGAAGTTTATTTGTGGACAATTTTATGTTGTCAAGAATTTTTTGGAAATGTTTTAGCAAAAACGCGGTGTCAATAGTTACATCCTAAATTCAGCACAAACATGGCCTCAGGGACTTATTGAAAACCAACAATGGGAGAGAGCAAGTGTGGAGCTAGACTTTGAGAGGATGTGAAAGTGAAACCCACTGTGATGAGCATTCGATGAAGAAACTGCTATTATATTATTATTATTATCATGAAATTGATGATTTTGCTTCAACACATAAAGATCATTTCACACGCGCAAAAAGTGAACAAGAAGTAACAGCATGAAGAAAAAAAGTAGCAGTGCTTCCGACTGTTGTTTTCTGCTCATCCAGGACTTGGAACCACAAGCATGCTGTTTGGAATTAAACTTACCTTTTCTTTCTCATTCTCTGTGTGTCAATCAGAAGCACTAACAGGGGCAGTCACATGCACAAAAACAGACATCAACTCCAAGGATTAGCTTCAGGTGGAGACACTGACCACAATCAATTATGCTTAAATAAATAAATAAATAACTATTCTTGTAACCCTTTAGAATTAATGTACTTGCTCTATCATCAATCAAATACTAGCTAGGTATGATAACTAATTAGGAGCATATTATTGGTTAATAATGTGTATTAATTGGTCATTAAATTAAGTATCGATAAGTCATTATTCGTTAAAAATGTCATTATTCGTTAAAGATGTTTATATCATTGGTAACTTCTATCCTACTTTGTTGTCGACGAAGGTTGGTATAGTTGGTAAGAATACGGCTCATAGTTTTTATAAAGACGTGAATTCGAAATTCTGTTTCTGAGACTTTGTTGGTGGGTAATATGTAAGCACTATTGTAAGTGTTTATTGAGCCACGAGACTTTTTTGGACCCTGGTGAACCCGAGACTCAACTCACATCAAGTCCAACTATATGTATTTTTTTGGTAACAAGTCCAACGATATGTATGGTTTGGATGGTTGATTTTTTTTTTTTGGGTACAAAAGATGGTTGATTTTATGTACTTATGTAGCTATTATTACACACTAAATTATTACACGTTGAATTAAAAAAAATATATCATGATATTAGTTCAGCAATTGAGTCAGTCTGTCTATTCTGCAATGTATTAGAAGTCTTCGTACTATCTCCGGTCCTATTATAAGAAAATTTTGATATTTTTTTTTGTCTTAATTATAAGAAAAGTAAACATATTTTAAGGTGTATTAATTGCTAAAATTTTTTATACCCTTATTTAATGTGGCATGTTTGTTTACTAGAAACTCAGATGGTGAGTATAAAACATTTATTGCTAGGGATATATTTAGGATAAGATTTCGATTTTATAACATTAAATAGTCTTTATTGGTCTCGGTGATTTTTTTTTTCCCCTTATATAAGAAATCGTAGGTAGTTAAAAAAAAGATAATAATATTATAAAACAATACCCCAAACTTGTATTTTCTCTGAAATCGTTTTGGACAAATCCAAAATCGAATTTGAGTAGAAGGACTAGTAATCTTTTACAAGAAATTGGGCTTACCCCACGTAAACCGTATGGCTGTAATAAAGGGCTTTAAAACTATTTCTCCGATCAAAAGGCCTTAAAACAAAACTCGGCAATTCTGACAAAAAAAGAAAACTAAAACTTGGCAATTGGTACATATACCTCACTTTTTTAATCCATACACCCCAAATTCTTTTTTCCAAAAATACCTTCATCCCTCCCTCTCCCTTTCCCTTTCCCTCCCCTACGTCGACCCACCCGCCCCACTCCCCCTTCCATTATCTACCCAAATAGGTAGCCATTGCACCAGAAAACATGATTTTTGGATTCACGATGAATTGTTCAATCTATAAATAAGTATGCAAATAGAAACAGTGAGACTGAGATAATTAGGAAAAACAAAAAAAAAAGAAAAATATAGTGTGAAGAGGAAGAAGACCGGGCTGGAACGCCCTTTTCGCCATCGTCGCCACCACTGCTAGTGTGTGGTGCCATCGTATGCTTCCTTCTCAGGTCTTGTTTCTCTCACCTCTGCCGTCTTTTTCCTCCGACTCTCTCTTCGCTGAACTTTCTCTCACGTGCTCTCCCGCTACCGCCGCCACTAAACAGCCGCGTTCCAGCTTCTGGATCACCCTCTCTCTCTCCTCCCCCCATCCGCCCCCCACACCCCGCCACACTCCCCTTTCCCTCTCCCCTACACCACCCTCACCCTTACCCCTCCTCGACCATGTTTCCGCTCCCCCACCCCTTGCGACCCCTTCCCCCACTCTTTCTTTCAACTCTTTTCGAGAATCACTGAGTTCCTGAATGCCAAAATAATTGAGTTCCAAAAACTAAGTTTCCAGGAGTAGAAAAACAGGAAAAAAATAATAATAGGGAGGTCCGAAAACTCAAAAAAAAAAAAAAAGATCAAGGATCCGAAAAACTAAGTTTTTGGAATTGAAAAAAAAAAATTTAGGAGAGGGGAGGGGAGTGGGGGCAAGGCGCGCTGGGGAGAGGCAGGGGTTGTAGGGGGGGAGAAACGGAGGGTGGGGGTAACTGGGAAAAAAAAGAGATTTAGGGGTGTATGTAGTGGTCACCCAAAACTGATTTGTAATGTACTTTAGTTTTTTTAATCTACGTTTTTTAGTTTTTTGGTCAGGAGTTACTACTGGCACCCCCTTTTTTTTGCAAATACATCCCCTTTAGAGTCTTTTCATTTTTTCCCCAAAATACCCATGTCCGGCACAAACTTTCGAACACTGTAGACCTAGAACCCGGGGTACGTTGCCTTTCGTTTATTTATTATCAGACACTTTACAACTCTCGAATCTTCATATCTGGACATACTGTGTAATGGTCTCCGGATGTATCCACCTGAAATCATCATGATTTCCTTCCCTTTTCCCTTTCCCTATCTGGATGTTTGTATTTGAAAAGTATCGCGAACTGGTTTACACCTAGATCCAGTTTCATTTTTTTTTTCAAAAGTTAACTACTTCATCTTCCTCCTCCTCTCACCTTATCTCCCATGTTTCAACTTACCCCATTGCTAAAGTTGAATGCAGGTGTTAATTTTTATTTGAGTCTTCATTTTATTCATCATTTGGGTGTAGATCTCACACATTTGAACTCTCTTGTTCACTTTTGTTAAGGTTATTTTTTTTTTTTTATGTTTTCGCATGGTCTCTGTAAATGAATCTTCGGACTTTTTGAATTGTTTTCGAAAATAACTATCCAGACGCTTGGCTGAAAAGGTATTCAAGTCAAAACACGAGATTTGAGATAATTTGTATGTGTTTCACAGTTTGAAATAGGTATGGATGAAGTTGATGTCTGAGAAAGTGAAAATGTCATATGATGAGTGGATGTCGGATACCATCTAACCTCCATGGATGGCAGATGGAGAACAACAGTTGGAAGTTGAACCTGAAGTTGAATATTTGGACTTCAGTGAACACTTCGTCATTGACGAGGTTGGTGTTTGAATTGTAAATATCTATTTTCAAGTTTATGAAAATGTGGACATTATAATAATTTGGTCTATGTTGATTTCATGTATTTCCTACCCGCGATGATCTCTTGAACTGGGCCCGAGACATTAGGAATTAGTTGGGATTTGTCGTTGTCATTTCAAGGTCCGACTCTAGTGCACATAGAAGGAAGACGATGTTGGTCTTGGGTTTTGAAAGGAGTGAGAAATATAGGAAATACAAGAACACATTGGCTCACAAGGATACTAGAACAAAAAAAATGTGGTTGTCTGTTCAAACTACAAGGAAGGCCTCTGAGCACTGGTGAAGGTTGAAAGCTGAGTATAGTGAATGGAAAACATAATCATCAGGTGGCAGAAACTTTAGTGGATCACACATATACAGCTCGATTGAATGAAGAAGAGAGATCTATGGTTGATGACATGACAAAGAATATGGTGAAGCCCAGAAGCATACTATCAAGCATGTTTACAATCAAGGTGCTACATATAGGAGGTATAAGAGGGGTCCTAGAACAGAAATGTAGCATCTCATGAAGTTAATGGTGCATGATAACTATCTGTATGATCAAAGATTGTTGGGTGGCTTTGATGTTGTCAGAAATATATTATGGGAACGTCCTAATTGCATCAAATTGTTGAACACTTTCCGCATTTTCCTAGCAATTGATACCACCTAAAAAACCAACAAGTATCGATTATCGCTGCTTAAGATTATTGGTACCGCCTCGACTGAATTGACAATTTGTGTGGCATGGGCTTATATGGATTCAGAGCGTGAAGATAACTTCAATTGGGCTTTACATAACCTAACGAGATTGCTACATAATCTTGATGATATGCTTAAGATCATTGTCATCGATCGGGACATTGCTTTAATGAATGCATTTGAGACTGTTTTTCTGAGTTCAACACTTTTATAGTGTAAGTTTCATATTACCAAAAACGTGACGACATGATGCAAAATGGATGTGTGTAAGGAGTTATGAGACTTAGTGATGAGCGCATCAGGGAGTATCATAGATTCTCCATCTGATAATGAATTTGAAGAGTGTTTGAGGACAATTCAAAAAATGTGTATAAATTTTCACTCTTTCATTGACAACATGAAGAATACAGTATTAGGACCATACAAGGAGAAATGTGTGATGGTCTGGACAGATCGTGTGATGCACACTGAGAATACAACTACAAACAAGTATGCAATCATATTTATTGATTTCTTATACTAGTGATTATAATGAATGGTATTGTAATATTCTTTACATGTTAATTGAACAGAGTTGAATCCGTACATAGGAGGTTGAAGATGTTGCTCCAAGATAGCATGGAGGATTTTTGTTGTTGTTGGGACCCATGAACAACTTTATTACACTACAGAACAACGCAATATCTGCATCGTTCCAGCATAGACAGATTTTAGTGGAACATAGCCTCAATAATTTCCCATATACGGAATTACGGGGTTATGTATCCAAAAGTTCCCTTAATCTTATTGCTTCTAAAGTGAACCAATCAAATTAGTTTGTGGTGTCGACAATAGTGCATGCGGTTGTTCAATGAGAAAAACACATAAAATACCCTGTGCATGCAAGATTGCTAGGTTTATGATGATGGGTGTTGTTATTCCTTTGGTAAAGGTTCATAGTCATTGGAAGACATTTCAGTTTGAAGACGTCTCGAACAATGAGATATTCACAATTATATCTGTACTACTAGAGTGGGGAAGCGATCCAGAAGAGATTTGAGACATCTGATTATGCCAGAAAATTCTCTATCAAGAATAAAATGTGTGAAATAGCCTGACTGGATACAACTTCAATTACTCACCTCCAAACAAGGGTAAGTTAGACATGTCAACTAAGCGTGATCTATCATTTTTTGGGCATGTTGATGCAATGAAATGTGTACATGATAGCACATCTACTCGGTCTTCTACGCACACATCATTATGCCCAACTAAACAACATAGTTTTGTGCCTCTAACTAAACGTCAGAATTATGTGTGTCGGATGAAACAACAGAGTTTTATGCTATACATAGACCAATTTTCTGAGTTCATGAATATATTTATTGACTGTATCGTTGATGTGGCAGCATACAGTAATTGTGGTTATCGTTCCATTGCAGCATTGATTGGTAATGGTGAGAAACAATGGTATGTAATTTGTTGTGATCTAATGAGAAAAATTAATACCTGCAAGAATGATTATATCTAGTTATGTGGGTCTAAGGAGCGAGTAAGTGAAGTCAATGATGCTCTTTGGTGTGTGAGCCTTGGGAACGCACATGTAAAAAAGTGGATGACCTTACCAGCCATGGGTTTTTTAATTGCTTCCAAATATAACTCGGTCTTGGTTTTTTTGTCGTCTACTAGATGCTATAATAGGTCGTCCACCAGCCCATCAGTGCATCATTTGCATCAGTCATATGTTGAAATGCCACTTTGTACCAATAAAATATGATCTCATATATTTAAAATTAGTTCATAATGCTAAGTGACATGGTTGATGAACAATTCATTATTTCTTACTTATAGGTTTTCTTGAAGGATGACTATCCTATACTTTCTACCATGCCTTCCTAGCGCACATATTGTAAACCTAAAGCTCAAGCATGGGAGTTTCTGTATGCTCATATGATGTCCACATTTAGTTCATATTATGTACACCAAAACAAAACAAAAATTGTAGGCCTAAGTGAAGACCAATTGTACTTGCTTTTCTAGGTTGTATAAATAATATTGTTAGTTTTTGGATCCTAAACCTACTATTTCTCTTTCCAAGTATGTTACTAGTGTTTGAATGATAATATTGTTAGTATTTGCAATTTATTAATAATTTTTGGATGATAATATTATTAGTGTTTGGTTTTTATCAACTAAATGTAACAGATGCTATTCGAATATACAGTTTCAGACATCAGTTAACACATCCTGATACAGATATCTGGATACGTACCAGATATAAATATCTAGAGGAAATACTAGTGTGTCCTATTATAAACATCTGAACGTTGAAAATGTCCACTAATAAATCTCCGGAAGGCAAAATAACCCGATGCTATGGGTCCACATCATCCATAATTTTGTGTTCGGACATGGCATTTTAGAAAACAAAAAAGGTGAAAAGACTCTATACAAGGCGTATTAGCAAAAAGTGGGTGTCAATAGTAACTCCTTTTTTAACTATGCTATCCAGCCCAATATGCTATTAGAAAAAACTAAACATGAACCCAAGGTCCAAAAAAACCCAGAGATCCAAAACCCCATAAGATAGAGTTGACACCTATCCAGTAAGAGAAAACTTAGGTACAGTTATATGAGTGTTGTTAGTGTTGTTTTCCAATCACAGCATGACATGTGATTTTTTTCTTTTTAAATAACTGAAGATGAGAGGTCAAATGACTCTAGGAGTAACTCTTATCAGAGTTACTCCGCTTAATAACTCACTATAGACATTAAATTTTATCAATCAACCGTTGAATATTATCATATTACATTAACGATCATGCATACCAAATTTTAGATAAAGTGGACATTCGTAGCTATGTAATCATATAGTTAACATTTTACTTGTATTTTAAAAAGTATATTATACATTAAATTAAAGTTATTTGATGAAGTATCAAATATTTTTAAAGTTTTATGAAATTTTATGGAATTGATCTACTCAATAAGAACTTTTAATTTGATGATTTGATTGATAAAATTCAATGTCTATAGAGAGATATTAAGCGGAGTAACTTTGACAAGAGTTACTCGTGGAGTCGTTTGATCCCCCAATGGATAATATGAACAAACAACCCATGTGTCATGTTGTGATTAGAAAACAACACCAACTATACCCATAAAACTGTACCTGAGTTTTCTAGCTATCCAGTATCCATTAAACTAGTACGTTCATAATCGGGCGAAAGTTGATTAAGTTCAAATTATATTGCCCCATTGTATTAATAAGGAAAACTTAAATATTAAAATGATTTAAGTAAATGGTGATAAAATCCTACTATAAACAACAATACTAATTATTTGAAATACCCCAGCCAAATCTCTCAGAAATAAACTTAAATATTACCTATTAATAATATAAATCTACAAAATAAGAGTAATATTTGGAATTCGTATATATGAAGTTGACGTTCTTCGAAATATTCATTTATAAAGTTGTGAAATTGGCATTTATTTCTTGAAACGAAAAAATTGATGAAAATGTGTGTGTGTATATATATATATATATAAGTGAGACTATACATGTAATATTTAAATATATTAGGACCATTATTTAATTAGATAAAACTAAATTGGTCTATTTGCATTAAGGTTATAAGGCTATGGACATAATTTTCATGAAAGGTTACAAGCAATATTATAAATTTGATGATGGGCCATGTAACACCCCAAATTTCTTAAGTTTAGTAATTATAGACACCAAATGAGAAAGGGGATTTAATCCCTAAGGATTAATGAGGTTAATAACCTTTAATCTAGTGTTTTAATGCAAAGTTAAGCCTAAGGTGTAAAAATAGCAATTTTTCCCAAAGGATTAAGCTTAGAATGTGGAAGTGGTACCTAAAGATTTATTTGGAAGTCATTTGAAAGCTTAGGAGTGAAGTTTCAATCAGTTGAATCGATTCATACATCCAGTGAATCGAATCATGCAGTAATATGGGCGTTGAAGCTTTGAAAATGTCTCTGTGAATCGAATTACGTGGTGGTGAATCGATTCACCAAATCAATTCACAAAAGGCGGATTGTGCAGTTTCAGTGAGTGAATCGATTCACTCTTACCCGTGAATCGATTCACAGATCGCAGAATGCATAGTAAATAGCGCAAAATTGTACAAAACGCGAAGGAAATGTGAGACTAATTATTTATGAGTTGTTTAATTTATTAATTTATCTAAGGTTGAATTAAGGACCAAAGGATAAATTAAGAAATTAAATGAGGAATGGTTAGTCAAAGTTTCATTAAACTATGCCCTATTCCCCACCATGCACCTCACTTCCCTAAGGCTCACTTTAGCACACTCCCTTCTCTTTTATTTTTTTAAAAAAATGCCGAAGCAAAGGAAAGAAAGAGAAGCAGAAAAAGAAAGAAGAAAAGAAAGGAAAAGAAGAGAAGAGAAAAGAAGAGAAATGGGGAGAAGAGAAGAGGGAACGCGATGGAGAAGGAGGAGGGGGTCGAGGCCGCGTCGGCCCTGGAAAGAGAGAGACGGCAACCGAGAGAGAGAAACGGAGATCGAGGGATAAAGAGACAGAGGGAGTGAAACAGAGAAAGAGAGAGAGATCGAGTAAGAGGAGGAAAATGGAAGAGGAAGAAAAAACAAGACCCACAAGATGGAAGATTGAAGAAATGAGATGGAGAAGATGGAGTTTGAAGCTTGGAAACAAGCTTCCATGGAAGATGGGCTAGGGTTCAAGCTCAAAATTTGGGGGTTTCATCATATTGCTTGAGGAAGCCCTAAGGTAACATAGAATCCCCTAATTTAAAACCTCTCTTAGGGTGTGCTAGGGTTAATTATTTTAATTCCTGATTTCTAATGTCTAATAAATAGAAGTTGTGATATTTTAGTGGGATTGGTTAAGGGTTGGGTGTTGTCCCAACCCTCCACAAACATTAGTGTGATGTTTGCCCATTGTGAACTCCATAGAACTCAAATTGGGATGATGTATGTAGGTTAATTCCCATGATTGTGGATAATTTGTATATGAACTGGGTTTGTCTTAGTTATGAGATTGTCAGTGATGCATGTTTTAGAAATGTGTTGTACATTTACTTGTCAAGCTTGATTCCTCGATTTTGTTTTACCTTTCATTGGAGTTGGTTTGGATAAGAAAATGTTGCACAAGATTAAGGGGCCTATTTTGCCTATTTACTTCATTGTAAATCATGTAATTATTATGTGAAAGTATGATTAAGCCTATTAAAAGACTTAATGCAAGATTCCTCATAAGAGGACATGCTAGTATGGCTATTGTAACATCCCAATTTTTATGAAAATTATTTTATAGTTTTCGACTACTTGAAAATAAATCATAGAGATTGATCACCTCAATGGTTTGTTAAAAGTACGAAGAACTACCAAGATTTATTGTAAACAATTTACTGTTTTAGTAATTACAGATTAACAGACAGTGTAGACGTATACTGTTTTTAATATGAATTAATCCCGAAAAATGTGAAAGATTGTTGTTTGATTAAAGAAAATTATTTTATTGAAAGAGAAATAATTTTTAGGATTTAATAAATATTTTCAAGTCATAGTTTGAATTTTCGTAGTTTAGTTATTGTATTAATTGTCTGTATTATGTCATATTTAATATGACTATTATTTTAAAGATTTTGTCTTGATAATTTTATTGTTTGATTAATTTCTAGTTAATAAGAGAAATTGAAATTAGTGATCCTCACTAATTTACAGTTTTTAGTACGCTGCAAGAATTTTATCGAATTCTGTCGTAACTAGGCTATTGTGTGTGTTTCTAACTGAAACATGCCCAAACGTGATCCGAATTTTATAAAATTTGAGATCTTAGCATTTTCCAATATTTATGATTTATTGGAAATTTTTCTGGAATTTTTAGGCATCAGAATAATATAGGGTGTTTTATACGTCCAGAACAACTTTACGGTAGCATTTTAGCACGCAAATCGAGAAAGCGACATTCATAGAAATACTCCTAATATTTTTGTGGATATTTTGGTTGATTAATAATTTTTTATTATAGAATAATTTATTAGATTTATATTTGGAGTTTTTGATACAAAAACCCTAATATACGCGAAACGCTGCGCACCCGGTTGAGCGAAAACGCGTCGTAGCGAAACCCTTACTTGGTGAGCAAGATTGTGGGTTGTAGGTGGACCAATAGGGTGTAAGCCACATGATGGTAGCACACCATTTTGAATGGAGGCTTTTGATTGGCTTAGGAGGTAATGGGTAGTTAGTTTTGTTGGTTAGTTTGTAAGTAATTAGTTAAATTCCAACTAAATGAACATTTTCTTCCACCATTGCCCCTCCAAATTTCGTGGCTTCTCCTTCCCTTGGCTGCCCCATTTCAGTTTTTCCATTCATGACTTGGAGAGAAAAAAATTTAGAGAGAGGAAGTGTATGTTCTTGAAGAAAGTTTAGTTATTTAGCCTTTGATCTTACTCCCTTCTTCTTGATCCTTGATCCTTTCTTTTTCCTTCCTTCTCCCACCTGAAATTTCGTGGCCTTCCTCCTCATGAGATCAGCACCTTCATTTCTTCCATTATTGGTTGGTTCAAGAAAAAAATTTAGGAAGAGAAAGTGTGGATTTTGGAAGTTTTGGTGACCAAGGTTGCATCTTTGCTTCCTTCCTTCTCAATCCTTACTCAACCATCATCTAATCTTCTTGGTGAGCTTCATAATCACCCTCTTATCCCTCTAGGGTTCATGGAATGGGTTGCATGATTTTTAGAGTTGTTTTTGCTTGAAAGTGTTAGACTTTGCTAGATTAGTGAGATTAGTTCTTTAATCCCTTAATTCCTTCCATGTTTAAGCTTGTTTTTGGTATTTAAAATTTAGGAACCCTAACTTTTTGATGAGGCTGAATTGATAGGGGCTGTTAGGGGGGGTTTAATTTTACTTGATTTTGTTGTTTGGAGTTAGTTCTTTGATGGGTTTTAAGTAGTATGTTGGAAACTAGTCATATATGTATATTTTACAAAGTTTTGAGAAATTGATTTGGTTAATTTTGGGGGCTGGAACCGTGGCCATTTTGTATCATTTTGAGGAGGTTTTGATTTAATTTTAAAGTGTTTTAAGTGTTGAGGGAGTGAGTGTAAGGTTCAAGAAATTAAGGATGGTGAAATGCTTTGTTTTAGAAATGAAAAATTGAAAATTTTGGGTTATTTTTGGGTGACCAAAACCGTGGCCATTAATATAGTTTTGATGATGTTTTAAATTGATTTCAAAGTGTTTTCAAGTGTTGTAAGTGTTGAAGAAGTTGGTTTCTTGTTAAAGGAATTGAATGTAGTGAATTTGTATGTGTGAAGCTTTGAAAAATTGTTTGAAAACAAAATAATTTGGGGTTGTTTGTGATGCTTAAAAACAGTGATTTATGAGCAAGATTTGAGTGAGTTCTAACTTGTTTTTAAGTTTATTAAAGTGGTAAAGAAGTTTGGTTTTGATAAGAAGTTTTGATTAAACAAAGTTTGTATGATTTAGGAGTTAATGACTTGAAATCTTGAAGTTGTTTTGGAGCTTTGAAAATCGTGGCCTTCAAGGGTTTTGCATTTGTTGTTTTGTAACTTGTTCTTGACTTGCATTTATGCTTAAAAATAGTTGTAAAAGTGGTTGATGATTTGATTTAGCAAAACAATTCAAAGAAGCATGATTTTGGAAAAAGTTTTGGGTTATGTCTTAAGAATTGTTTTAAACTTGTAATGAATTTAATTCTAGAATTTTGTGACATGTTTTAGTGCTTTGAAAAAATGGTTCAAAGTTGGTAAAACACTATTCATTTGGTAAAACACTATTCCAATTGGTAAGTTTTGGGTTTTAGTATTTTCTAAGTGTGTAGCTTTTGAAAAAGTTTGAAAACTTGCATGGTTTGAAATTGTTCCATCACATATGACTAGGTGTGAACCAAATGGAATTAAGTGAGTAATTCTTAGGCTTTAGGAACCTTAGAACCGTGGCTGCCCTAGAGTCTTAGGACTTGGGTTTTTGGTTCTAATTGGATTAAGTTTGCGTTGTTAAGGTTCGTGCATGGGGCTCGTGCGGGGAACGACTTGACGATAGTTCGAATTTACCTTGCTTGGATTGTTAAAGCGCCCAAGGTAAGGGAAATTCTTACATAATGAGTTTGGGCTTTTCGCCTTGTGTGTTGTTTGCTTGATTGTTGATTGATTGTGTGGTAGTACTTGTAGTATTACTATGTGCTGTTGAGATGTTGTAGCATGAACTGCTGTGTATTGATTTGGCCCTGTGTGACAAGACTGAATTGTATTATGTGACTTAAATCATACTTGATTGATTTAATTGGACTTGAAATTGATGATAATATGTAGCATGTTCTTGGCCCTGCGTGGCATTATGAGTTGTATTGTTTTCCTTGAATCACCTTGGATTTCATTGGATCTTGGTATTGAATTGGAATATGAAAAATATAATTGTTGATAATGGATTAATTAACAATGCGTTGATCGACTGCTATTGATTGACGATTTACATCGGTAAATTTGATGCGATTCCACAAGCCGAATTCTGATTTTGTAAACAAATTGTTAAGGGTATTTTGATTTAAAAGTAAGAGTGAGGGTTTTAGCACAACTAGCCAAAGCTTGAAAGAAAATTTCAATAGAATAATAGTGGAGAAAAGAACTTGAAATAAATAGTCCAATTTGCGAAAACGGTTGCGTTAAATAATGCGCCTGGGAAAATTCTGGCTAGGAAAGACTTGGTAATTAAGAGTGTTCGCACCACCTCTCTTTCTTGGGAATTCTTCCAGTGTGTTATTTAGCACAACTAGGGTTTCAACGACCTAGAACTAAAAAGTATTTTCAGATACATAGGAGTGATGCAAGAACTGCGAAAGAGATTTCAAAGATCGAGTTTTTGAAAGAATAAAACATAGGGAACCTAGTGTTCCTATTGAGCATATGGGCCATGTGTCCTGTGCTCGGACTTAATGTCCTGCTTGCGTGCGCATTTTCTTGATTAATGATTGGACCTAGTGTTCCGTATGGCATGCCTAGTATCTTAACCTAAAAGTTGAGCCTATTGTTCCGCATTACGTGCCTAGAGTTCTGATCTAAGATTGGGACTAGCGTTCCACAATTGAACACCCGAACCTTGTGTCCTGTGTTGAACTCTTAGTTAATTGAGATTTGGACACCCACTAAGTTGAGTGAGTGAGGGTTCGTTGATCCGCATTGATTAATTAAAGCATTACTCGGGCACTCACTACAGTGAGCACGCCACATTGTAGAATTTGTTTGGATATCACTTGGGCATTTACTACGGTGAACATGCCATATTGTTGAATTTGTTGGATATCACTCGGGCGTTCACTACAGTGAACATGCCATATTGTTGAATTTGTTGGACATCACTCGGGCGTTCACTACGGTGAGCATGCCATATTGTTGAATTTGTTTGGATGCGTACTAACCATTGAGCATCGACACTCGGAGCATTTGATTGGTCCTAAAGACTTCAAAAGACGAGTTTTCATGTCACTCGTAGCGTTTGATTGGTCGTACAGACTTCAAAAGGCGAGTTGACACTGCATTGCCTAAGTAGAGGCACGCCAAAGTAGTGGCCAGCCAAAGTAGTGGCAAGCCTAAGCAGAGGCTATTTTGTTCGGACGTTGGGAAAGTAGTCCCCGTCATACTGCTGACATATTAAGGCTGCAGGTGTATACACAACTTGCCATACTGCATTGACATGCATAGCTAACCACATTTATGATATGTGATGAAGGGTTTGATGAATTTGATATTGTGATGACTTGATCACTGATCTGTTGATAGATTTGCCTGCTCACATGCAATAGTTTGATATTGTAGTGACTTGATTGTTGATCTGTTGGTTGTTTTGGTTGCTCACATGCAATGCTTGATATACCATGCTGATTGTGTGCGGTCGATTAAGTACGTATATGTATATAAAAGCATGTTGTTGTATTATATATGTATATATTGTTTGCATGCGAGATAGCCTATGATAAAATCGTGGACAAAGGATTTACCCTTGCACTGTTGTTGGATTGGATGTCCTTATGGATGTCACTTCCAGATGGAGTTCGGTAGCTGTTGCAGCTTCGCTTTTCAGGAGCATTGAAGATTGAGCCAGTGGAGGAAGATTCCTCTGAGTACTTCGTGTTTGGTCTTGCTGAGCTGTTTCTCAGTAAGAGTTATAGTTGTTGGCCAGCTTAGCTTAGGGTTTTGTAAATTGTTGTGTTATAATTACTCTTTTCAGAAAACCTCGCCTTAGTGCGAAATGATTATGTTATGTGAAGTATTATTTTGTGATGCATTATACTCTGATAATTGCAAAAGTCTGAATTGGCATCATTTAGAAAACTGTAGTACTCTATGTCTCATTTTGAAAAGGGTTTCAAATGAAAGAAAATGAAAAAAATTTACTCCTATTTTTTTTTCATTGCGAAATACATAAGAGTACTCTTTAACTGAAAGCATACAAGCATTAAATGTTTTCAGCATTAGATTGGGTTGCACAGTAGCGCTCCGGAATTGGGGCATTACATCTATGGGCTCGTGGGACGCCACTTGCAGGTCTTAGATGTATGAATACCGTACCGTATGTTAGTATGTTATGCCGGTATGTTATGTTGATTGGGGTCTAGGGACCTAAGCGTATGACACAACCCGGTAACATAGTGTCCCGTTCAGGTAAGGACTTGACCATATGGGATCAGCAAGCCGTTCTATGTGCATATGAAAGATGAATTATATGTTTTATGCTAATTTGCATTCATGTTTTATTTTAGTACTTAAAATTGGTATGATTTAAGGAGTCCCTTGAATTATTACATCCTTGTATAACATATAAGTCATACTATGTTGATCGGGGTCTAGGGACCTAAGCCTACGACACAACCCAGTAACGTGGTGTCCCGATCAGGTAACGACTTGACCATATGGGATCAATAAGCCGTGCTATAAGCATATTAAAGAAGAACAATGTGCTTTTATGCTAAGTTGCATTGCATTTATGTCTCATTCATTGTATTGAATGTAGTATGATTTGATGAAAAATGTATATCCTTAAGTGTGCATAAAAGTAAGGTATTTTTAGTTAAGTCGAAGCCTAGAAATGATTCTAATGGCTTAAGTGCTAGCAGATTCTAGTCTAGGGTAAACGTGAATGAACCGAATTTACACCAGAATGAGAGGGATCCTGAGACTGTGTGGGTATGGGACTGCACGGATGAAGGAAGGCTTAAAGGAATTGATTGGTACTACCTATACCAACAAGATGCATCTTCTTTTCGGGAGCCCAGAACATAAGAACTTCACAGTTAAGCGTGCTTGACTTGGAGCACTCTTGGGATGGGTGACCTTTTGGAAAATTTTCCAGAAATCTTGTGAGTGAGGACAAAGTACGCTGAAAAGACTTGTGTTGGTTTGTGGGGACAGTCGGCAATTCTAAAAGTAGTCCTGCCCGTTACAGGCCAAATTTGCAATATTGAAGTCTGGTAAAGGTTATAAATACCTTACGAGTTATGGTGCCCGACTGTAGAAAATATTCTTCTCTTTACTCACATCTAAGAGATCTAAGGACTCTATAATTGAATGATCATATACCCACTCTCTACCCATTTCCATTCATGTAATCAATCTCTTCTTCATCGAAACACCATGGATTTCTTATGAGACACGATTTTGTTTCATTTCTCATCATGAATTTGTATGGGTAATAAGAATGAAATATTGGGATATAAGAGTTATACTCTTTATGAAACGTGTATCTTATCCTATTAAGTTTTTAGTTTTATAGTCTTTATTTGTTGGCTTCTAGTGGGTGTTTGGCTAGAAACATGTTAATATAATCCCTTTTCTCTTACACAAAGTAGGAACACTCCGATCACATGTGTTTTATGATCATTAGGCACGAATTTCCAGAGCTCTTTAGGAGTGTTATTTTGGATGACATAACTAATGTCAAATATTTTCTAGCTGAAATTGAAGGAATAAACAAGCACATTTTTGGACAGCTTGATTTTCATGAAGTACAAGACAAAGAAAATGTAAGGGATTACATTATGAAGATGTCAAATCTTTCTTATAAAGTTAAGTCACTAAAGTTTGAACTTTCTGACTTTGAACTATATGGCTAATTGCTCGTGTAATTAGTATTAATTTCCCTTTCTACACAATTCAGGCAGTTTAAGATTTCTTGTAATTTTAAAGGAAGAAGTGGTCTTTTAATGGACTCATTTCATTTTGTATACAAGAAGAGGAAAGTGTAAAGCAAAAGAAGACAAAAAGAGGTCATTTGGCTTGCACCTCTAAGGATAAGGGCATATGAAAGAAGACTAAGGATGAAACCACTAAGGACCCGTAATATAATAAACAACATAAGGTTGATAATTGCTTATGTTGTCATGAGAGGGCTCATATCTGACTTGTAAAGAATGATATGTTTCATAATTTGGTCTATTACCTCTAAATCGATCAAACGCCTCAACATATTCTTTGGATAAACTCTGCCATGATGTCCTCGGAGAATGGGTGCCTATGGCGAGTTTCTACTAGAGAGTGTGAAGGATCCCATAAATGGGCCACTTTTCTTCCAACGGGTGGTATCTAGGTGATGGAAGTGAGAGGTCTTACGTGTATGTGAATGTTCTTGATACATGGGTTGGCTAGTTTACCTACCCGCAGACGGAGACAGGTTGTACCATTTGGAGAAACGTTGCTCTAGCAAGTTAATACGCCCATGCAGTGTTAGAGGATGTGGTAGTGGTGTGTTCGGCGCCTCATTCATCAGAGGTGGCTGATGTGCAGGGTTGGGCAAAGCTGGAGGTGGAGGGTGAGTGCTGAATGAGAGCCGCACCCTCGCCAATTGTATTAGTGTGTTAAGGTGTTGCTCCAAATACTTCACACGATCATCAGTGATTAGGAAGTTCTCTGTCGTGTGCTCCATGGGTTGGGGCACGTGTTGGTAGGAGGGTTCCCTTGCGTGATTGACCTTGGAGGAGCAAAAAATCACATAGGGTTGGGACGATTTCCATGTGAGCCCAGATCCTCAACATGGCCTCAAGGATTGCGTCTGGTTGAGGATTGGAGGTGGGGTGAGGAAAAGACTTTGTTTGGGCCATAGATGAGGTTTTTACAGCGTAGAGAACGCGGGAATCGGTTTACCGTTCCACAGATGGTGCCAAAATGCATTGGG
Organism: Calophaca sinica; assembly: GCA_037113605.1. Classification (NCBI taxonomy): domain Eukaryota; kingdom Viridiplantae; phylum Streptophyta; class Magnoliopsida; order Fabales; family Fabaceae; genus Calophaca; species Calophaca sinica. The sequence continues at coordinate 48,131,889 of CM073733.1, read as the reverse complement.
CCGAGATAGGACTGAGGTGTTAATCTTCTCTCCTTTATAGCCGAATTTGTCGTATGCAATGGAAACAATTGGGTGGTTACAAGTAAAAGGTACTCTTATGCTCAAGTCAATATTTGGTGGAGATAGAGAAAAGATAAACATTGCATATACCTTAGGGTGAGGCTATCTTTTCCTATACATATATTGAGATCATGGTACTATCGGGGTTTGTTTGCTCACGACACGCCTCTTATTGGTTGTGTCCCCTTGGCAGGCTCTTTCCCCACTATTGGGCTGAGGCATTGTCTTACAATTGGATCATGTTTTGTCCTTGTTTGTGGATGGTCGAGATCGTGAGATGAAGATTTCCATAATATCTATTTGGGTTGTCTCATTCAACAACGATGGTGACAGAAAATGAGAATTCTAGAAGGGTCGAAGAGGGACGTTGGACCTATCCTATACCTTGACTCATTTAGTACCTAGGTTAGGAATTAGGCGCAGCCCAACTGGTGAGCCCAACTGGTAATAGAAATACCTTGAATCGGTGCTAAATTTCGATTTTAGGTAGGGATGGAAAAACAAGCCAGCTCGGCCCAACCCGCCATGAGCCCGCTCAAAAACGAGTTGACCCAACCCGGCCTGTCAACGGTGGTGGGTTGAGATATTGAACCCAACCCGTCCCGTCACGGGCTAACGGGGTGGCGGGCCAGCCCGTTAAAAAATCAAAAAACTAAAAATAAATATAAAAACCAAAATTTGCCCTAAAACGGGGCCAAAATGGCGGGCCAACCCGCCTAAAACGGATTAAAATGATGGGCTAGCTTGCCCGAAATATGTAAAAAAAAAAAAAAGGAAATTTGTTACTCCCTCCGTCTCATTTTACTTGTCCTATTTGTTTATGCACACCTCTTAAGAAAATAATTGAGTTTACAAATTTTCATGATAAAATGGCACTCCTTGACTAAAATATCATTTATTAATTAGAGTAGTGGAGTAGTTAAGTAGAAAAAATTCATTAATATAGTTAGTTGAAATACAAGCAGGAGTTGTTGGAAAAGAAATAATTAATACTTTTTGATTTTCTAAAGAAACAAGTAATTTGAGATAATGAAATATTCCAAAGAGGACAACTAAAATGAGTTAGAAGGAGTAGAAAATAAGAAAATAAATAAATAAAAAATATATGTTAACTCGACGAGTTGGCCCGGCCAGCTTGTGGCCCGATGAGTTGACGGGCTAAGCAGGTTGGGCTAGACGGGTTGGCCGGCTGACATGTCGTAGCCCAACCTGCCCCATTTTAGGCGGGTTGGCGGGCCGGCCCATCGGTCCCAATCCGCGTTTGCTATCCCTAATTTTAGGTAAACATAAATTTAAGTGAGATGTACATGATATATTACTATCTTACTACATATTATTTAATAGATTTGATTTGAGAGAGTTAGTCCTGTGGAAAACAAAAATAAGAAACTATCGTTTTTATCAAAAAAAGTTAAAGAAATAAATTTGAATAATCTACTATATTATATAAAAACGAGTTTTGCTACGTGGGACTATGCCACGTGTCAAAACCACAGACATTCTTTTCCCGCCTAGAGCCATTTATGTTATTTTTTTTATTATTTTAATCAGCCATTATTAAAGCATATCAATCATGATTTTGAGTTATTTATTATTTATTTCAACTGATATGATAAGAAATGAATAATTTCCATAATGGTGTTGATATTATTTTAAATCTTTTAATTTTGAATTTGAATTAATAATTATAATACCTTTTATTACATTATTAATGAATTTTAACTCTCTCCCCATCTCTCTCCTTTTATGGTCCAAACTTTCTTCTCTTAAGTGTATGTCTTTTCTCTTTTCGGTTGTAATTTCAATTCAATATGATGTTATTCAACTATGGAGGTATGTTAGATAACCTCTTAGATTACTTTATTATTTTATCTGTAGTTCAATTCATTTTTTCTTTCTAGAAATTTCTCTTTTAATTCTTTTGCACTATCTAAAAACATATAAGTTGCAAAAAAAAAAACAAATTTCAAATGTCATATATATTAAAAAAATAAAAAATACTTTTATAAGATAAATATAAGCTTGTCTTGAGAAAAAAATGAAACTTAAAATTGGAAAGACTGTTTCGGTTGAGCATTATTGAGCAAATATTACAACTAACGACATCTTTCTTTTACCAAGAATGATGACTTCTTGATAATCTAATTCTGATCAATTGCAAATTTAAAGTATAGACTCATTCAAATTAATTTTATTTTTTTTACCGTACTACTAAATGACTTGGCACATATAGATTATGAAGAAAAATTGAGTAAACATAATTCTTCCACAATTTTTATTTAATATTAACAAATAGTTTAAAATAAACATATGCTAAAATGTTTATAAATTTAGCTGTGCGATAATTCAAATTCACAAAATAATCATTTAAGCATTATATGAAAGAAAGTAATAATAATTTAAGTGATATCTTTTGAAAACCACATTGTGTTTACGTATTATATTAAAAAAGTAACATATTTAATATTACAAAGTAATTTTCTGCATAAACTAATCTAATAATAATTTTATTAGATATTTTTATGTAAAAAAAAGGTAAAATTAGACTCCCTCCGTCCCATTATAAGTATCACATTTGTAAAAAAGAAAATAGTCCAAAAAGTATTCAATGTAATATTATTTGCTTTTAAAAATGACATATTAACATTCTTTCTCATTTATTTAATACACTAAATAAAATTATATTAACGAAGTCTGATATATTATAAAATTTTATATCAACATATAATTTAACTGTTTTTATATTCTTAATTCCTACCACAGTTTTTTTTTGACGGATTAAATCATACGACTGTTAATTAATTTTTTTAGTTTTCAATGAATTTTCTTTTTTTTATTTGTTATAGTTCCATTTATTTTGTCTAACATTGTTATAGTACCAGAGCTCACCTCAAGGGGCTGAGCGCACCTAATCGTGGAGGAAGAAAGATCCTGGAAGAAGTGATGGCGAATCCTAACAATGTTATGTTCCTTCCTGAGGGAGCATCTTCAAACAGACCTACTGGCTTTGATGGAAACCACTACTATTATTGGAAAGATCAAATGAAGATGTTCCTGAAATCTCAAGACAATGACATATGGGACATTGTGGAGAATGGTCCCTTCATTCCACAAACAACATATGATGATGGAAGGACTGCACCAAAGCCAAAAGAATTCTGGACTGCTGATGAGAAGCACAAGGTTCTCCACAACTCAAAATCAAAATATTATATTACTTGTGCTCTTGGCAGAAGTGAGTATGATAAGATTGTTGGATGTGAAACTGCAAAAGAAATGTGGGCTACTCTGAAAACTGCTCATGAAGGTACTGATCAGGTAAAAGAGGCCAAAATAAATATCCTTGTTCATAAGTACGAGTTATTTAAAATGGCTGAGGATGAATCTATTGAGGAAATGATCAGTAGATTCACAATAATTACAAATGATTTGAAATCACTTGGAAAAGTGTTTACAAATCAAGAGAATGTCAGAAAAGTACTAAGAAGCTTGCCTAAGGTATGGAGACCTAAAGTAACAACAATCCAAGAAGCCAAAGACTTGTCTATTCTGAGAATGGATGAGTTATTTGGGTCACTAAAGGTGCATGAACAAGAAATCATGGAGGAAGCTCATCCCAAGAAAGGAAAGCTTGTTGCACTGAAAGCCTCTCACAAAGCTGAAAGAGCTCATCACAAACCTCTAAGTCTACAGCTCTCAAAGCAGCAGAAGAAAATGACGACAGTGATGAGAGTGAAGATGACAACTCTGAAGGTGAAGATGAACTTGCTCTCATTTCAAGAAGAATCCAGAGGATGCTCAGAAACAGAAAGTGAGAAAGTTTTCTCAAGCAAAAAGAGATTTTCAGAAAGGTGAAGGAAGCAAATCTCAACCAGTATGCTTTGAGTGCAATAAACCTGGTCACTTCAATGCAGATTGTCCTCAACTTAAGAAGTCAGTCAAAAAATTCTCTCCAAAGAAAAAGGCTATGATGGCATTATGGGACAATTCAGATGAAACCTCCTCTGAGCAAGAAGAGGATCAAGCAAACTTTGCTCTCGTGGCAAATTTTGAGGATGAGGAAGAAGAGGTAACTGACTCTAAACTTTCAAATTGTAATTCATGCAGAGATTTATAATTTGCATTTGCCTTTTGAATGATTCAAATATTTTATCTCAAAGATGCATAACTTTCAAATCTCAGCTGTGTGAAGTTAAGAAACTTAATGTAGAACTTCAAACACAGAATGAGAGCCTTCTCAAAACCATTCATTGTTTGCAACAATCTCATTTCAAACTTTCTGAACAATTTAAACAAGTGAATGGCAAGGCTTTTGAGAAACAGAAAGTTCTTGATATTGGATGTCAAAAGGAAAATGAAGCACTTAGAAAAAGAGTAAATGAATTGACTATAGATTTGACTAAGTTCCTGTACAATACAGAAACCTTTGAAAAAAAATCATGGGAACTCATGGGAACAGATTTGAAAAGGCAGGAATTGGGTATGTTCCCAAGCAAAAACCAATTTTTGAAAAAGTGTTTGTCCCCAAGTCAAAACTGATCAAGAAATGGTCTTACTGCAAGAATCATGGACATATGATTTCTGAATGCCTAAAAAGAAGAAAATCCTCCACTAGGAAGAATACTAAACATCAAGGACCCAAAGAAATATGGGTACCTAAATCATTGTTCATTTTTGATGCAGGACTGCCTCTGGGCATCAAAGAAAAAGCTGTGGTTCTTAGACAGTGGCTGTAGCAGACACATGATAGGAGACAAGAGTAACTTTCTCTCATTAGAGAGAAAGAATGGTAGCTGTGTTTCCTTTGGAAACAATGAAAAAGGTTGGATAAGAGGTATTGGCACTGTGGGTAAGAAAAATTCTGCTCAAATCAAGAATATTCAGTATGTAGTTGGTCTTAAGCATAATCTTTTAAGTGTGAGTCAGCTGACTGATAATAGTAATGAAGTACTGTTTAAAACTGATTCATGCATTATCAAGGAAACTTCCTCTGGGAACATACTCTTCACTGGTGTTAGAACCAAAAACCTATATAGTATCTGTTTAGAGGATCTTTTAGAAGAAACATGTTTTGTTTCCTTTGAAAATGATAAATGGATATGGCATAGAAGAGTAGGTCACACAAGCATGAATACTATCTCAAAACTGTCCAGATTTGAACTTGTTAATGGACTGTCAAAAATCAAATTTGAAAAGGACAGAATTTGTGAAGCTTGTGTTCAAGGAAAACATGTCAAATCTAGTTTTCATTCCAAAAACATAGTCTCCACACAAAGACCACTTGAACTACTACATGTTGATTTATTTGGTCCAACAAGAGTCTCAAGTCTTGCTGAAAAAAGATATGGCTTTGTGATTGTGGATGATTATTCAAGATATACTTGGATCTTGTTTTGAAAAACAATGATGACTCCTTTGAAGCTTTCAAAATATTTTGCAAAAAGGTTCAAAATGAGAAAAGTTGCAACATTGTATCTGTGAGAAGTGACCATAGAGGTTAATTTGAAAACATATCCTTCAAAACCTTTTTTGATGAAAATGGTATCTTTCACAACTTTTCTTGTCCTAAGACTCCTCAACAAAATGAGGTTGTTGAAAGGAAAAATAGAACCTTACAAGAAATAGGCAGAACCATGCTTAATGACTCAAAAATTGAAAAATATTTTGGGGCTGAAGCAATTAACATAGCTTGCTGCATTATAAATCGAGTCTCCATTAGAAAAATCTTGAATAAGACTCCTTATGAGCTATGGAAAGATAAGAAACCAACAATTGCCTACTTTCATATTTTTGGATGTGAATGCTTTATTTTGAATCATAAAGAGAACTTAGGAAAATTTGATTCCAGATCTGATAGAGGCATTTTCCTTGGATACTCAACTTCCTCTAAAGCCTATAGAGTGTATAATCTAAGATCTCAAATTGTTGAAGAATGCATGCATGTAAAATTTAATGAATTTAATCAATTTCCTGCGAAAAGAGCAGATGACGCTGAGGGTACAATGAAAGATCCAGTCCTCAAATTCAAATTGAAGTTCCAAAGCAGAATACTGATTCTGAGGAAGTTCCTGAACTCACTCAAAATCAGGGAAGCTCATCTCAGCAACCTACTCAAACTGTCAACTTGCCTAGAAGCTGGAGAGTAATTGCAAATCACCCTCAAGAGCAAATAATTGGAGAAACTTCTGAACCTGTAAGAACAAGAACATCCTTCAGACAAGAATCATCAAATATGGCTTTGATCTCAGAAATTGAGCCAAAATCCATAAAAGAAGGCATAACTGATCCTTCTTGGGTTGAAGCTATAGAAGAGAAACTTGCTCAGTTTGACAAAAACTAAGTGTGGACACTAGTCAGACAACCTACTCATCAGTCTGTCATTGGAACAAAGTGGGTCTTTAGAAACAAACTCAATGAGGAAGGTAAGGTAACAAGAAACAAAGCTAGATTTGTAGCTTAAGGCTACAATCAACAAGAAGGTATTGACTATGATGAAACTTTTGCTCCAGTTGCTAGATTAGAAGCCATAAGAATATTACTTGCCTATGCTGCTCATAAAAATTTAAAACTATTTCAAATGGATGTCAAAAGTGCCTTTTTAAATAGTTTTCTATATGAAGAAGTATATGTTCATCAACCACCTGGATTTATTGACTATAAGAAACCAAATCATGTTTTTAAATTGAGTAAAGCCTTATATGGACTCAAACAAGCTCCAAGAGCTTGGTATGAGAGACTAAGTGCTTTTCTAATAAAAAATGGTTTCTCTAGAGGAAAGGTTGACACAACTCTGTTTATAAAAACTCACAAAGAGAACCTACTCATTGTTCAAATTATGTTAATGACATAATTTTTCATGCAACCAAAGAAAATTTATGTGAATATTTTGCAAAGCTTATGAAAAGTGAGTTGGAGATGAGCATGATGGGTGAATTAAGATTCTTTCTAGGGTTGTGATCCGTTGTCGCGCACGGGTCAAATAATTAAAAATAGTAAATGTAGTAACAAGGCAATTCAACCTTGGTCGTCTCACAAGGATCTCTAATCTAACAATAACTAAAAACAAGAACGTACGAAGAAATAAAAAGGGGGGTTTCGATTATGAGAAACAGAATTTAAAATATGAAAATATCAATATATAAAAACGACTAATCCACTGGTTCAGGATAATTAATACTTGGATCTATCACGGGTTTCAAATGATTATTCTATTTTGTGATTCTATTCTTGTTTGATCATAAAATTAACTAATCAAGCATTAATTAATTTTATAAGAATTCCTACTGGATTAAGCATCACAGAATTCAATTAATCATGAATGAGGAACAAGCGTCACAAGAACACAATTAATCTAATAACCGAATTCAATCAAACCTACAATTAAGCGTTATAGATCCTATTGATCTCTATTCGAAATAAATTAAAATAAGCGTTCAAAATATTTCAAATAATCTCAAAGAGCAAAAACGAATTTGATATGATTAAGCATCAACACCTAAAACGAATTGCAAACAAAAATCAAAGAGATGAAAGATCAAAGGGAAAAGAATTAGAATCCGAAAATCGAAATTAACAATAATAATCAAACCTCAAGATCCTTATAAAAACTCTCTAACCATTGAATTAATCTAAGGTCTTAGCCTTCCATGGAAGTATTTGACAAAAACGAGATTAAGAAGGAGAAAAGGAGAAAAGATTGCTAAAACTCAAAAATGGCAAAAGATTCAACAGTAATTAAAAGGTGCTAACCTAAGACTCTGAAAACGTATTTATAATGTCTCCTAGGTTAACCTAAGTGATCAGAAGTTATGACCAAAGAGAAGGGCCCATGACAGGTTAATTAGCCCAATAACAACTAATTACATGAGCAAGTGATCCACAACTCGCAGTAAATCACGCCAGCCTCAGTTAAATGTAATTTCGGCCTTCAAAACATCAAAACTGGGATTCGGTGCCAACATAAGAGTTGTAGCTCTGCTTCTTAGCTTTCCAACGCCACAAAGATCACTGCAATCGAACAAGTATATCCCAAGTTATGGACTGTAGAAAGAACATGGGTCAGGATGTAACAAAATCCAAAAATTAGCAAATAATTTCACTAAAGCTTAATTAAGACCCAAAGATATAAAACCATGTTAAGAAGTAGTTATTGGACATGACACACAACTAAAAACACAATGTGCAAAGCTATAAATGGTGCATTAAAATGCATTGATCAAATTCCCCCCCACACTTAAGCTTTTACACTCCGAGCAAAACTCATCGTCAAAACAAAGCAAAGATGCATTTTCAATGAATCCCAAGGATGCAGAGTGACAAGTGAAATGCTCAATCAAGATTTCAAGGAACCATGGCAATCATGAATAACATCTTATTACCTTCCAAGCAAACAAGAGGATAGAATAACCAAAGAATGAATCAAGAGTGATAGAATCCTCACAAGAAATAAAGTTCTCTCAAACTCTCAAGTGTCTAGGCTAATGTTTACACTCAAAGCACATCATGAAAGCTAGCACTACCATAGGCTTGACAAGCCTCTAACATCCACACTTGAAGCACATGCAGACAAAGATCAAAAGGTCTTTATTAAGGCTAAAATGGGGCCAAGGTCAAAGTGGGATAATTGAAAGGGTAACTAAGCTATAAAATCAAAGAGGATAGAGGAGCAATGGAAAACAATTGCTAAATAATCATGGGGGCAACTAAACCAAATTTTAATCCATTTTTCCACTTTGACACTTTCCTTTTTTATTATCACCTTTCTTCCTTTTTTTTTTTTTTTGCACTTGCCAAATTTCCAATGAAGCACAACATTTGGATATTCTAAGATAACCACAACTTTGAGCACCCCGACATTTATGCAATATTTATTATCAATTTTTTTTTCAAAGCAAAACTCCTTTATCCCCTAAGATTGGGTCATATCATTGTTTTTCACTCTTAGGCTTGTAATGAGCTATATAACAAAGAATGGGATAAATAGGCTCAAAGGGGCTAAACAAAGGGATAATTGCAAGGTAGGCTTATTTGGCTAGTGGTTAAAAAGAACAAAAATTGCCTAGATCATTTCAATGCATGCATATGAACAAGAGTTTCAACAAGAGTCAAGTCAACTTCTAGAGTAACCAACAATCATGAGCGAAATCACACAAGAAAGAAAGAGAATGGCCAAGTGTATTCCATTCATTATAAGGCCCAAATCTCACCAAGGACAATGATCTATCACAAATGATGCACAATTCAGTATTCAAGTCCAACTTATCAAACTAAGAATGCAAGGAAGTCATCCATATCATGCCAAAAGACCTATAGTCCTAGAATAGTGAAATCACTCCTAACTCATACAAACCAAGAAATCCAATGAAAATGCATGCAATTTTTTTTATCTTTTTTTTTTGAAAACAAAAACGCAAAACAAAAACAAAACAAAACTACTATGCTAAAAGATCCCTCCCCACACTTAAATCACACATTGTCCTCAATGTAAGCAACAAGTATAAAATAAGAGTAAAGAGTAAGGAAAGAAAACTCCCTCTTCAAGGTGGCTTTTTAAAGGAGAGCTCTTCTATAATCTCCTCTTCAAGTGCGGGCCTGTCATGGAGAAGCTTGGGGCAGTGTCCATTGATTTTGAAGACTATGTTAGTGGCTTCACTCTTTACTTCCACTGCATCATAAGGAAAAGTGCTAGTAGCAACAATAGGGCCAATCCACTTGGATCGAAGTTTACCCGCCATGATTTTAAGGCGAGAGTTGAACACATGGAAGTGTTTGGTTTTCTTCTTCTTCACAACATCCAAAATCAAGGGATTAAGTCTCCTTTGTGGCTGCTCAATGGAGGGAGGTATTCTGGTGGACGAAGTTACATCAGCAGCTTTCAGTGCAGCAACATCATTTGTAACATTAACAGGTACAATATTGCCATTTGTAACATCAGAATGAGTATCTTCAACTAAGTCAGCAAGTACTTCTATTTGAAAAAGAGAATGCTCTTCCACGGGATGCTTCATAGCAACATTAAAGATGTTAAATTTAACTATGCTATCCCCAAATTCCATGGAAAGTGTTCCGGCATGGACATCAATCTTGGTTCTTGCTGTTCTTAGGAATGGTCTGCCTAGAATGATAGGTGTCCTGCTGTATTTTGTCTCTCCCTCCATGTCTAGAATGTAAAAATTTGCGGGAAAAATCAAGTCATTAGCTTTAACAAGCACGTCCTCTTCAAGTCCGATAGGGTGAGCATTGCTTCTGTTTGCCAACTGAATAACAACACCTGTATTCTGCAAAGGTCCAAGAGCCAGAGAGTTAAAGATAGATATAGGCATCACATTAATGGAAGCACCTAAATCCAGCATGACATTTTCAAATTTACTCTCGCCTATGGTACATGGAATAGTAAAAATTCCTGGATCCTTGCACTTTTGGGGCATCATGGGTTGTATGAGTGCATAAACATTACAACTCATGTTGACTTTTTCATTTCCTTTCAGCCTCCGCCTCCTTTTGCGTGTGCACAGCCCTTTAAGGAACTTAGCATATCTTGGAATCTGCTTGATCGCTTCAAGGAGAGGTATATTGACTTCAACCTTCCTAAATGTGTCCAAGATTTCCTTGTCTTTATCTGCCTCATCCATCTTCTCAGTTATCACAGCCCTTTGAGGGAAGGGAAGTGGTATAGGTTGTGCATCATCATCATCACGAGAGGTAGGCACAGAAGGTGGCTTATCATTTTTCCTGCCACTTGTGTTTTCTGCTGGAGGAGTTTCTAGAGTTTCAACATCTTTGTCAGATCTGAGAGTGATTGCACTGACATTTGGATTCACTACTGGCTGGGCAGGTAGTTTGTCCGACCCCTGAGAATGTATCTGATTAATGGAGGTTGCTAGTTGTCCAATTTTTGTCTCCAAATTCTGAATGGTTGAATCTGTTCTCTGTTGAAATTGGAGATTCTGGACTGCCATTTGCCTAACAAGGTCTTCCAATGAAGGTTGTGGGCGAGGTTGTGGCCTGGGCTGCTGAGTATATGCATCTTTCCATCTCAGGTTTGGATGGTTTCTCCAAATGGGGTTGTACCTATTGGAAGACAGATCATAGGCCTATCATTGAATATGTTTGCTGCATAGGCCTGAGGAGTATTAGCATTGTCACTCTCCTGTAATGTAGGATATGCATCTGTAGGGTGTTCTGCAAAAGTACAAATGCCATAAACTCTTGTCACCTGAGTTTTAGTTACTGCTCACTTTTTTACCAATGAAACAAGTTCATCAAGCTTGCTCTCCAAGTTCTTATGGCCAGTAGCTTGTATCTCGTTGACTCCTTTTGTCAGCACCACTGAATTGTTTCTGGTAGTGAACTGCTAAGAATTAATGGACATGTTCTCAATCAGGCTTCTTGCATCTGCTGGGGTTTTATCCACAAGTGCTCCTACACTAGCAGCATCCATGATGTTTCGATCCATAGGCAGCAAGCCTTCATAAAAATACTGGACGAGCAGTGATTCAGAAATCTAATGGTGAGGGCATCTTGCACATAACTTCTTAAATCTCTCCCAGTATTCATGCAAAGATTCCCTGTCAATCTGCCTGATGCCACATATTTCTTTTCTGATCGAGGCAGCTCTAGAGGCAGGGAAGAATTTCTCCAGAAACAACTTCTTTAATTCATTCCAGCTTATCACAAAACCTGGTTGAAGGTAGTACAACCAATCCTTGGCAGTGTCTTGCAATGAGAATGGGAAAGCTATCAGCTTGATGTGGTCTTCTGGAACCCCTTGAGGTTTCATGGTAGAGCAGACAATATGAAACTCCTTAAGATGTTTGTGAGGATCTTCACCTGCAAGACCATGAAACTTAGGAAGCAAATGTATTAAACCAGATTTAAGCTCAATAGGCACCTCAACATCAGGGTATTCAATGCACAAAGCATTATAAGTAACATCAGGTGCAACAAGTTCCCTTAATGTTCTAGCAGCCATGGTGTCAACAAAAAATTCAGAATCAGAAGCAATGTCAAATAGAGTATGACTAAATATGCTAATGCTATCACTATTACTATAACTATCACCTATATGATCACGATCTATATGATTACTAGTACTAGCCTTATTAAGTCTTCTGAGTGAATGAAAAGTCCTATCTATTTCTGGATCAAAAGAATGCAGAATGTCAGAATTGGACCTAGTCATGCATCATGAGCACATATGAAGGCAGCACAACAAATCAAAAAATACCAACAATGTCCTAATCACTAAAACAATAAAGAAATCGACAAACCTATCAAATAAAATCTAAAAAAAATATAAAAACAGCACCAAAAATCCCTAAAAATCAAATAAAGATTACACTAATTTTTTTTGGATATTTTTTAAAAATACGAAAAATTCAAAAAATTCAAAAAGTGGTCTAAACGATGGAATTTCAGATTTTGAGCCTGTAGTCCCAATATTAGTCCCCGATATGGGAGTCCTGATCCTTATTTTTTCGGATTTTCTGGCCAAATTTCAGAGCAATCCGAGCAAGTTGACCGAAAACCGATTTTTCTACTAAATGTCAAATCTAATGTCAAAACCTGAAACACAATTAAAACATAAAATCAAATGTTAGAGACGTTAGTAGGGCTCTTGAATAGGCAACTATTGATCAGAGATCCTTGGCAACGGCGCCAATTTGATACGTTGTCGCGCACGGGTCAAATAATTAAAAATAATAAATGTAGTAACAAGGCAATTCAACCTTGGTCGTCTCACAAAGATCTCTAATCTAACAATAACCAAAAACAAGAACGTACGAAGAAATAAAAAGAGGGGGTTTCGATTATGAGAAACAGAATTTAAAAGATGAAAATATCAATATATAAAAATGACTAATCCACTGGTTCAGGATAATTAATACTTGGATCTATCAGGGTTTCAAAGGATTATTCTATTTCGTGATTCTAATCTTGTTTGATCATAAAATTAACTAATCAAGCGTTAATTAATTTTATAAGAATTTCTACTGGATTAAGCATCACAGAATTCAATTAATCATGAAAGAGGAACAAACGTCACAAGAACACAATTAATCTAATAACCGAATTCAATCAAACCTACAACTAAGCGTTATAGATCCTATTGATCTCTATTCGAAATAAATTAAAATAAGCGTTCAAAATATTTCAAATAATCTCAAAGAGCAAAAACGAATTTGATATGATTAAGCATCTTTGATATGATTAAGCATCAACACCTACAACGAATTTGCAAACAAAAATCAAAGAGATAAAAGATCAAAGGAAAAAGAAATAGAATCCGAAAATCGAAATTAACAATAATAATCAAACCTCGAGATCCTTATAAAAACTCCCTAACCAGTGAATTAATCTAAGGTCTTAGCCTTCCATGGAAGGATTTGACAAAAACGAGATTAAGAAGGAGAAAAGGAAAAAAGATTGCTAAAACTCAAAAACGGCGAAAGATTCAAAAATAATTAAAAGGTGCTAATCTAAGACTCTGAAAACGTATTTATAATGTCTCCTAGGTTAACCTAAGTGATCAGAAGTTATGACCAAAGAGAAGGGCCCATGACAGGTTAATTAGCCCAATAACAACTAATTACATGAGCGAGTGATCCACAACTCGTAGTAAATCACGCTAGCCTCAGTAAAATGCAATTTCGGCCTTCAAAACATTAAAACTGGGATTCGGTGCCAACATAAGAGTTGTAGCTCTGCTTCTTAGCTTTCCAACGCCACAAAGATCACTGCAATCAGACAAGTATAGTCCATGTTATGGCCTGTAGAAGGAACATGGGTCAGGATGTAACAAAATCCGAAAATTAGCAAATAATTTCACTAAAGCCCAATTAAGACCCAAATATATAAAACCATATTAAGACGTAGTTATTGGACATGACACACAACTAAAAACACAAAGTGCAAAGCTATAAAAGGTGCATTAAAATACATTGATCAGGCTGCAAATCAAGCAACTTGAAGATGACATCTTTATTTTTCAAGAAAAATATATAAAAGATCTTTTAAAAAAAATACAAAATAAGTGAAGCCAAAGCTACGACTACTCCAATGCATCCCTCCACAAGCCTTGATAAGGATGAAAATGGGAAAGTTGTCTCTAAAAAAGAATATAGAGGAATGATAGGTTCTCTATTATGCCTCACAGCAAGCAGACCTGACATTGTTTTTGCTGTAGGATTATGTGCAAGGTTTCAATCAGCTCCAAAAGAATCACATTTAGCAGCTGTTAAGAGGATACTCAGATATCTAGTTGGAACACCTAACCTTGGTCTGTATAGGTTATTGTAATGCTGACTATGTTGGAGATAAAGTAGAAAGAAAAAGCACCAGTGGCTCATGTCAATTTCTTGGAGAAGCAATGGTCTCATGGTCATGCAAGAAACAAAACACCATTGCCTTGTCAACTATAGAAACTGAGTATGTTTTAGCTTCAGCATGTTGCCAGCAGATTTTATGGATTAAAAATCAATTGGGAGATTATACTCTCAGGTATGAATGTATTCCCATTTTTTGTGATAATACAAGTGCAATCAATTTAACAAAAAATCCCATTCAGCACTCTAAAGCTAAGCACATTGATATAAAGCATCATTTTATTCGTGATTATGTTCAAAAGAAAGAAGTGGAATTAATTTTTGTGGACTCGAAGAATCAGCTTGCTGATATTTTTACTAAGCCTCTTCAAGAGAAAAGGTTCAGTTTCATCAAGAGCAAGTTGCACATAATCAAATCTCCATGATTTGGTTTATGGGTCCAAACTTACTTAAATATGGTTAAGATTCTGTGGTGACTATTGAACATACTCCCAAACCCTGCTGATAAATGAACTCACTCAGTTATCCTAACTAATTAAATGTATTTAAATATATAGGACTGTAAACTGTCACTTCGTGGCACGTTTCTAGTTCACAGCTAGTAACGGCTACTAGCATGATCTATTCCTACTTCCCTCCACCCCATCACATCTCTTAAATGTGAGATAATCATTATTCACTCTCTTCTTCCACATTCTGAAACCGTCTCTCTACTTAACCCACATCGTTCTTCTTCTTCTTCACTTCAACCACATCACTGAGCAAATCCTAAATTCCCAAAATAGCTTGAACAAAAATCCCAAGTGTGAGAAAAGTTCCTGAAAGCTCCTCAAGGGCCATTATTCCTTATGTTTCTCCTACCTCATTCCTATTCGCCCTACCTCCTCCTATAACGACTACCTCGTCAGCTCCGCCTCCAAACATTTCTCCTTTAGAGCAAAAATCCCCCAAATCTGCGAAATCATCCTCTGCTCCTAGTAGAAGATCATATCACATTGTTGCTAGCATTGGAACCTCATCATCTAAGAGAACTCAGGATAAAGGAGTGATACACATTTGTGATGATGATTCAGAGGCAACTCTGACTGATCCTCCTCCTAGAAAAGAGGAAACCCTCTCTGAATCCATCTCAAAGGTGAAGAAGGAAAAAATGCAGAGGGAAACAAAGGAGAAGAAAGTCCAGAAGGTAACCAAGAAGGAAAAGGAACAGAAAGAATCTAAGGAAGAGAAAGATTCTGCTAAAAGAAAAGGAAAAAGAGCTGTAGAAGAACAAGTAGAAGTGGGTGAGGAATGGGAAACCAGAACTGTGGTCCCTGGAAGAATCATCATGCTGGATAATTTGAAAAATTCTGGGTGGAACCTTTACCCCTTCTTGAATAAACCTAGGTGGGTTGATTTTGTTCAGATTGAAGAGAGGGTCTATGAGGGACTAGTAAGGGCTTTCTATGCAAATGCAAGTGTTGAAGAAAAGGGTCCCTCTCTGACAAGCAAAGTAAAGGGGATCAAAATTCATCTCACCACTGAAGTCATAAGCAAGGCCCTACAGATTCAAGAGGGTGGAACTCGACTGTTTGAAAATGACTAGTACCCAAGGGCAAACACCACAAAGGATGAGGCACTGGAGTAAGTTCTCAAACAACCAAAGCTTCAAGATAAAGCCACCAATCTAAAGGGATTAGAACGAATTCTTCAAAGTATAGCCTCTCACGCCCTAATCCCAAGGGCAGGTAGCTTTGAGAAAATCACTGATCTTGATTTACTAGTGGTTTATCACTTTATTAAAAGAAAACCCTTGAGTTTGCCATACATTATACTTTACCATATGAAGAATGCTGCCACCACCTTGAGGAAGGCCTCCTCCCTACCTTATGGCATGGTCCTAACCAAAATTTTCAATTACTTTAAAGTACCAATGGCTGGGGAAACTTACTCTAGGAAGTGCACAACCTTTTTCAGCAAGAATTTGAACCAGATGGGAATAAACGTGACCACTCAGAAGGATGGTGAACAAGAGGTTAAGTCAACCTCATCAAAGAAAAGAAAGGCATCACAGAAGGATGCAGCTGTTGAAGAGGAGAAAGAAGGAAAGAAAAAGGGAAAGAAAACTAAAGGTTTGAAAAAGGCCTCTTTGGAAAAGGAACCAACCCAAAAAAAGCTGGTATTTGAAACATCTGAACCTGCTCATGACGAACTTGCTCAGGGGGAGCAGGGAAATGAGGAAGAACTTGCTCAGGGGGAGCAAGGTAATGAAGAAGAAGCTACTGCTCAGGGGGAGCAACCTACTCTTGAGGAACCTGAGGAACTCACTTAGGAGATGCAGGTTGAAGAAAATCAAATGGAACATAATCACTCTTCTCCTGTTTATGAGGCCACTGAAATGGATATTGCTGAGCGGCAACAATCCTCTCCATCCCCTGGAAAAGGCAAGGCAGATGAAGCACTAGCATCCATTGCCTTGACTCAACTAGTTCATACTACTCCCTTTCTGCAACCCCCATCTAAACCTACTCTTGAAGCTGGTGAGAAAGTCCAAGAAGACATTCTGAAGAACCTCTTTCAGTCCTCTCAGAAAGAAGGTACCTCAAGCACTGCAAACCTTTATCACATTATGTCCCCTCCTCTTATTTATGGCTCTTCACACCCTCGTGTTCCAACAGGGTCTGACCCTCCTTTTTCAAACTTGCCAGAGATGTCTACACATCTAAGTTCTTTGGGGTTCTTTTTCAAACAAAGTGTTGAACAACCTCAGTCAATTCCCACCCTCTAACAGGCCAACCTAGTGGCCCTTCTGTGGAGCAAATACAAAACATTCCAACTGAATGGATGGCCAATATTGAGAGGGGGATTAAGAAAATTTTGAAAAGAAGCAAGGAAAATGCTAGGAGAAGCAAGAAGAACTCCAAAGAATTAAAGAAAATTCTGTTAGGCCTCACCTACATCCAGCAAGATCAGAGGAGAGAACATGAAAGAAATTGGGCATGAGGTGACTGGACTTTCAGGAACATGGATACGACACTTAATCCTCCCCGATTTGATTTTTCTCAAAGCTTTCCAGACATTCTTGCTCCTTCCTCTAACTCTGATTCTTCAAGATGGTCCTCCTCTGAGTAGCAGCTTAATGTGTGCTCTACCCTTCATTTTTTGTTGATGATGTTGCCAAGTGACTCCAAACACAAGAGGGGGGTGAATTGTGTGTGAACGGTGCTTTCAAAAACTTTTGGAGAAATAAGCGCTAATTATGAGTTGCGGAAATATTAATGTGAAATAGATAAATCACTTGAAGAATAAATTGCAAACGAGTTAAAAATAAAGTAAATAGTAAGATATAAATAACAATAAAATAAAGTGCAGAAATTTAATTGACTGAAAAGTAGAGAGATAAGGAGTAAAAAAGCACACAACAACTTCTCCAGGTTCGCCCACCTAACACCCTTGTGGCCTACGTCCTGTCCCCAAAGCAAACCACTATGGGATTTTCACTAAGACACTAGCTTTTAAATCAGGTTCAGCTAGAAACCTTTACAACTCTAAACCAGAGCAATACGTTCAAGAGATATCACCTCTCTATGAACACCTTGGGATTCCTACCCAAAAAGAAATGATTTTCGCAAATAAAATGAGACGAGAAAGATACACTCAATAGTGCAGATATAACAAATTGAAGCTCAAATAATACAACTCAAATTATGTAGAATAAAAGGACTCTCAGAAAATTGTGCTCAAATAAGTGTGAGTGATGAAAAATATTTGACAGAGTTTTTGGCACAAAAATTAAGCACTACGTTGTTGTATTTTTACAAAGCTCACGAGCTGTGTTTATATAGGCAATGGAGGAGCGTCATATTTAAAAAGATTTGTCCGTTGAGGATTTGCCCGTTGCGTTTTGATTATTAAAAGGATTTGTCGTTGCAGCATTTAAAAGAAAAATCTGCCCGCTATGCTCAATCCGAATTTGATTTTCATAGTTTGAAAACACGGAGTCAGCTCGACGCGACCACGGCTCGACGCGACCTCACCAAGACTTGACAAGAGCTCGGCCGCGCGACCTCCTCACGGCTTCGACGCGCGACCTCAGCTCGGCACTTGACAAGAGCTCGGCACGCGACCTCCTCACAGCTCGGCACGCGACCTCAGCTCGGCACGCGACAAGAGCTCGGCACAGACACGACCTCCTCACAGCTCGGCACAGACCTCCTCACAGCTCGGCACGCGACCTCCTCAGCTCGGCATACGACCTCAGCTCGACACACGACCTCGGCACACGACCTCAGCTCGACATTTATGAATATCATAAAATCACTTTTAGAATAAAATTCATTTTGTGTGTGTGTGATTTTATTTTAATTGAGAGCTTTTTATTACTACTTACAAATAGTCTTAATAAAAATAAATAAATACCCAAAACCCAAAGACTTGAGAAACTATCATTCTTGATACGCGTCTTGATATTCTTTTCCACTTTTTGCACGGTTGACTATTTGCAAAGCTCCCTTTTGTCAATCATCAAAACCATCCTGTCAAGGCATGTATTCACAGACTCCGCCTTTTTGATGATGACAAACATCTCATGGAGGGAATTTAGTAAAATATAATCATGATATAGCAATGAGATATAAGCATGGTTTTTCAATAAAAGATATCAGAGTTTAAGCACAATATTTAGAAAAACTCCCCCTCACAATAGGCAATACTTAAAAGATCACTCCCCCTGAATCATGCATTCATGTAACTCTCCCCCTTTTGGCAACATCAAAAAGCGGGAAAGACAAATAAAGCAAGGCATATATTCAGCATTAAACAAGCATATTTTGATAGTTACGTGATACCAAGCTTGGTGTGTGACAGATGAGCTGGTTGGACATGATTAGCTAGTTGCATAAGACAAATGCGTCACCCACTCATTATTCCGTACTTAAAGAAAATGGAAGGGGAAAAGACCTGCATAAACTCGTTAGCACACTCAAACGCCCAAGTTAGAATTTATTCAAAAAGAAAATGCAATCACAGGCAGTCACTCAATGCATGATAGGTCTAAAATTCCCAATTCAGTTCTAATAATAAAAAAAAAGTTTCCTTAGGCAAAGGTTTAGTAAAAATATCTGCAAGTTGTCTAGATGTTTCCACAAACTCAATCATGCAATCACCTTTTTGAACATGATCTCTAATAAAATGGTGCCTAATCTCTATGTGTTTAGTCCGAGAGTGATAAACCGGATTTTTAGTGAGGTTTATGGCACTAGTATTGTCACACTTTATTGGAACAGTTTTCAAATTAATCCCATAATCATTCAACTGTTGTTTCATCCAAATAATCTGTGCGCAACAACTACCTGCCGCAACATATTCCGCTTCGGCAGTGGACAAAGCCACACTGGCTTGTTTCTTACTATGCCATGAAACCAAAGCATTCCCAAGTAAGTGACATGTCCCACTAGTGCTTTTTCGGTCCAATTTACAACCCGCAAAATCAGAATCCGAGTACCCAATCAAAGTGCATTCGGCACCTTTGGGGTACCATAAACCCGTGTTTTGTGTGCCAATGAGGTATCCCATAATGCGTTTTACAGCAGAGAGATGTGATTCCTTAGGACTAGCTTGAAAACGTGCACACATACAAATACTAAACATAATATCAGGACGACTAGCAGTGAGATAGAGAAGAGATCCTATCATACCTCTATACTTACTTACTTCGACCGACTTACCACCTTCATCTTTGTCAAGATAGCATGAAGTGCTCATTGGAGTTGAGATTTCTTTTGCATCGGTCATTCCAAATTTCTTGAGTAAATCCTTGCAATATTTGGATTGATTGATGAATATTCCTTCCTTTGTTTGTTTGATTTGAAGTCCAAGGAAGTAATTTAGCTCTCCCATCATTGACATTTCAAATTCACTTTGCATGATATCGAAAATTCCTTACACAAGGATTCATTAGTAGCACCAAATATTATATCATCGACATAAATTTGAACAAGTAAAATGTCATGCTTCTTATGTTTGATGAAAAGAGTAGTATCAACTTTTCCTCTTTCAAAACCTTTTTCAAGTAAGTATTTGCTCAACCTATCATACCAAGCTCTAGGAGCTTGTTTTAAACCATACAGAGCCTTTTTCAATTTAAAAACATGATTTGGAAATTCAAAATTTTCAAAACCAGGAGGTTGATCAACAAATACTTCTTCTTGAATATAACCATTTAGAAAAGCACTCTTTACATCCATTTGAAAAAGTTTAAAATCCATGACACATGCAAATGCTAGAAGCATACGAATGGCTTCTAATCTAGCCACGGATGCATAGGTTTCATCGAAATCTATGCCCTCTTGTTGGTTGTAGCCTTTTGCAACAAGTCTAGCTTTGTTTCTAACAATAATACCGTTTTCATCAAGCTTGTTGCGAAAGACCCATTTGGTCCCAATGACTATATGATCTTTAGGTTTAGGAACTAGTTCCCAAACATTGTTTCTTTCAAATTGATTTAATTCCTCTTGCATAGCAAGGGTCCAATGTTCATCAATAATGGCTTCATTGATGTCCTTTGGTTCAACTTGAGAAACAAAAGCCATGAAAAGACATGCATGATTAAGAGAGTTTCGAGTTGTTACTCCTTTAGAGATATCGCCAATTATATTGTCAAGTGGATGATGTTTTGAGACTCTCCATTCTTTTGGTAAATTTGAATGAGGGGATTCCTTAGAAGATTGTGGCAAAGGATTTTCATCTTCATCTTTGGACTCGTTTGAATCTTCTAAGTGACTATTTCCCAATATTTCTGCAAGATCATCAACACTATCTTCTACCAAAGATTTTGGGTTAGACTCATCAAAGGTAACATGCATGATTCTTCAATAGTCAAAGTTCTCTTATTATAAATTGCAAAAGCTTTACTAGAAATAGAATATCCAAGAAATATACCTTCATCCGCTTTGGCATCAAATTTTCCAAGGTTATTCTTACCATTGTTTAGGACAAAACACTTGCATCCGAAAACGTGAAGGTGGGAAATGTTGGGCTTCCTTCCTTTGTAGAGTTCATACGGTGTTTGTTTAAGGATCGGCCTTATAAGAACTCGATTCATCACATAGCAAGCGGTGCTCACGGCGTCTGCCCAAAAGTACTTAGGAAGGTTAGTCTCATTAAGCATCGTCCTCGCTAGCTCTTCAAGAGACCGATTTTTCCTTTCCACCACTCCATTTTGTTGCGGTGTCCTTGGAGCAGAAAAGTTGTGATCGATGCCATTTTCTGTGCAAAATGCTTCAAATGCTTCATTCTCAAATTCCCCACCATGATCACTTCGAATGGAAGCAATTGTAAGTCCCTTCTCATTTTGTATAACCTTTGCAAGTTTTCGAAAAGCATTAAAAGCATCATTTTTGTGAGAAATAAATAAAGTCCATGTATAGCGAGAATAGTCATCCACAATAACAATAGCATAGTAATTGCCACCAAAGCTCATGGTTCTAGAAGGGCCAAATAAATCCATATGTAAAAGTTGTAAAGGCCGGTTTGTAGAAACAATATTTTTAGATTTGAAAGATGCCTTTACTTGTTTTCCTTTTTGACACGCATTACAAAGATTATCTTTTTCAAAACGAACCTTTGGCAAACCAATTACTAAGTCTTTACGAACCAATTTATTAAGATGATCCATGTGAATATGAGCCATTCTTCTATGCCATAGCCAAGATTCATCCTCTTTACTAAAAAGACAGCATGCATCATTTGAAGGTAGTTCATTCAAATCAAACATATAGATATTTCCAATTCTAGATCCAACAAAAACAATACTTTTATTAAGAGAATTTATGACCATGCATTTTGAAGAATCAAATACAACATTATTGCCTTTGTCACAAAGTTGACTAATACTTAGCAAGTTATGTTTCAAACCTTCCACATACAAGACATTCTCTATAATGGGATTAGGACTCTTACCAATAGTACCAATCCCAAGAATTTTACCTTTATTATTATCACCATAACAAACATAACCTTTATTTTTGGGTTCCAAAGAGGAGAACTTGCTTTTGTCTCCTGTCATGTGCTTTGAACAGTCGCTATCAAGATACCAATTTGAATCTTTGGCTTTCAAGCACACCTGCAAAATAAAATCAGGTTTTAACTTTTGGTACCCATGCCATCTTGGGTCTAGGTGAGTTAGTTTTGGGCAAGGTTCCCTTTGGAATCCACATCTTTTTACCAATCACATTCAGGTTTTTCCTAATATTGCAAATGGAAGCAGTGTGACCTTGTCTACCACAGTGAAAACATTTAATGAAAGGACTACTTGAGGGTTTGTTGTGATTGAAGAGTTTGAAAGATTTTTCATGAATTTTTGGATGATAACCTAAACCAGCTTTTCTAAAAGTACCTTTTTGGTTTCCTAAAATAATGTTTAGATTATCTCTTCCCATTGTAAATTTTGCAAGAGTGTTATTTAAATCCTCAACCTTATTTTTCAAAACACTACACTCATTGCATTTTAAAACTTCATCTTTTTTATTTTCACAAGATATGGGAGGAGAAGTTTCAATCACAGCAACTTGTTTTTCTTTAAGAATCACTATCTCTTTGTTTAAAATTTCAATTTTTGATTCAAGAGAAGAGATGGTTTTCTTAGAAGAACGAACAATTTTTCCAAGTTTAGTCGTTTCATTATTGAATTCTTCACAAGCAGCAAGTAATTCATCATAAGTTAAAGGAGAGTCAGGATCATAAAAATTTACCTCATCTTCATCATGATTTGCCATTAGACTAAGGTGAGCCTCTTCATTTTCAGATTCATCAGAAGAATCCATATCATTATCATCCCAGGCAATGTAAGCTCTTCTTCCCTTCGAATCCTTTGGTGGTTTCTTTTGAAATTTCTCATTCCTCGTTTGGTTTTGAGGACAATCGGGTTTTATGTGACCTTTCTTTCCACACTTGTAGCAGGTAGGATTAAAAGAAGTTGTTTCATCACTTTTCTTTTGAGAGCTTGGGAACTTACCTTTGTTTCTGAGTCTCATGAACCTATTGAATTTGCAAACCATTAGACTCATGTTTTCCTCATTATTTTCATCTTCAAGGAAATCACACTCGTCATTGTCAGTTTCCTCAATGCTTGCTTTGAGGGCGAGCCCTTTCTTTTTCTTATCAGCTTCTTCACTTTCCATGAGACGATTTAGTTCAAGTTCATGTTCCTGCAATTTTCCAAATAAAGTAGCCAAGGTCATAGAAGATAAGTCTCTAGATTCAGCTATAGCAGTGACCTTGGGTTGCCAATTCCTGTTTAGAAATCTAAGAACTTTGTTAATCAAATCTTCATTAGTAAAGGATTTCCCAAGAGTTCTGAGATGATTTATTATATGAGTAAATCGTTTTTGCATATCTTGTATGCTTTCACCTGGGTTCATCCTAAATAACTCATACTCATGGGTTAATGTGTTCATTCGAGCCCTCTTGACCTCGGTAGTACCTTCATGGGTCACTTGGAGGGTGTCCCACATTTCCTTAGCGGACTCACAATTTGAGACCCTATAGAACTCATCGTAGCTTAAAGCAGAGGTGATGATGTTTTTGGCTTTTAAATTGTGTTGGACCTTTTTCTTTTCCTCATCGGTCCAAAGGGTTCTTGGTTTGTTCACCATCTCATTATTGACTGAATGAGTGGGAACAAACGGACCATTTTCCACTGCATCCCAAACATCAAGGTCTCTGACTTCAAGGAAAATTTTCATTCATTCTTTCCAATAACCATACCCTGCACCATTGAAAGATGGGGGTCTGTTCATGGAATGTCCCTCATTACAAAAACTGTTTGAAGTCATCCTCTTGAGACGGTTTGGTCCTTTAAACAAGAGCCTAGCTCTGATGCCACTTGTTGCCAAGTGACTCCAAACACAAGAGGGGGGTGAATTGTGTGTGAACGGTGCTTTCAAAAACTTTTGGAGAAATAAGCGCTAATTATGAGTTGCGGAAATATTAATGTGAAATAGATAAATCACTTGAAGAATAAATTGCAAACGAGTTAAAAATAAAGTAAATAGTAAGATATAAATAACAATAAAATAAAGTGCAGAAATTTAATTGACTGAAAAGTAGAGAGATAAGGAGTAAAAAAAAAGCACACAACAAATTATCCAGGTTCGGCCACCTAACACCCCTGTGGCCTACGTCCTGTCCCCAAAGCAAACCACTATGGGATTTTCACTAAGACACTAGCTTTTAAATCAGGTTCAGCTAGAAACCTTTACAACTCTAAACCAGAGCAATACGGTCAAGAGGTATCACCTCTCTATGACCACCTTGGGATTCCTACCCAAAAAGAAATGATTTTCGCAAATAAAATGAGACGAGAAAGATACACTCAATAGTGCAGATATAACAAATTGAAGCTCAAATAATACAACTCAAATTATGTAGAATAAAAGGACTCTCGAGAAAATTGTGCTCAAATAAGTGTGAGTGATGAAAAATATTTGTGAGTTTTTGGCACAAAAATTAAGCACTACGTTGTTGTATTTTTACAAAGCTCACAATTTGTGTTTATATAGGCAATGGAGGAGCGTCATATTTAAAAAGATTTGTCCGTTGACGATTTGCCCGCTATGCGTTTTGATTATTAAAAGGATTTGTCGTTGCGGCATTTAAAAGGAAAATCGCCTGCTATGCTCAATCCGGAATTTGATTTTCATAGTTTGAAAAACACGGAGTCAGCTCGGCACGCGACCACAGCTCGGCACGCGACCTCAGCTCGGCACTTGACAAGAGCTCGGCACGCGACCTCCTCACAGCTCGGCACAGACCTCCTCACAGCTCGGCACGCGACCTCCTCAGCTCGGCATACGACCTCAGCTCGACACACGACCTCGGCACACGACCTCAGCTCGACATTTATGAATATCATAAAATCACTTTTAGAATAAAATTCATTTTGTGTGTGTGTGATTTTATTTTAATTGAGAGCTTTTTATTACTACTTACAAATAGTCTTAATAAAAATAAATAAATACCAAAAACCCAAAGACTTGAGAAACTATCATTCTTGATACGCGTCTTGGTATTCTTTTCCACTTTTTGCACGGTTAACTATTTGCAAAGCTCCCTTTTGTCAATCATCAAAACCATCCTGTCAAGGCATGTATTCACAGATGACAAAAAGGGGAGAAGTGAGATTAAGTTTGTGGCTACTCTAGGTTTTGTAGGATGTTGGGTTAGGATGATATTCATGTGATTTTTTTTGTTGTTCTGATATAATCACATGAACTTTTGCTTTGTTTAAAATTTTTGTTTTACTTTAAGTAATGTAATCTTTTGCTGAAGTGTACTGGGCAATAATGTAATGAATCTTCAAATTTTAAATGAAATCACCAGTTGCTTCATATTGTGCTACTCTGATTAATCATTACATACATAACTTACTGTCAAATACAAGTTCATAGAATGTTGTTTATTAAAAAGTCATATAAAACTTAATACACTATCTAGAGTTTGTCATCATCAAAAAGGGGGGAGATTGTTGAAACAAACTCTCAAATTCCAGTTTTGATGATCAACAAACTCTGAAAGAAGATGCTTAAGTTTATTGGCTCATTTATGTCTCTAACATTCTCAAATTGAGTAAGTTCCAGCAAAGAAAGAAAAGCAAAGAAATATGTCAAGCAAGAAGACAATGGAGAATAACCAAAAGATTCCAAGTAATGGTGAATTAGCATTGTACATCATTCATTGAGAAGGAAGATGTTAAACAAAGTGATAATCAGCTAATTATGAATTGACATTGGACATCATTCTTGAGAAGCAAAGCTGCAGTAATTAAAATTCAAATGTTTGTAAACTTACTCAAGGTGAGTAAGTTCAAACTTACTCTCACTTACTACACAAATAGAATCTGCAACAAAGAAACAAGTTTAATGCATCAAGTGATTGCATTTATCAGCACACCATGTCATTTAATGAAGAACAATCTCTGAAAACAAAAGTTAGTTGCCGCTACTGCTGCAAGTGAGGAAGTTCAGCAAGAGAAGGTTCCAAAAGCTGATGTGATAGGGGACAAGACTGACAGCAGGTGAAAAAGCAAGATTGCTTTATGCAGAAACACTCATTACTCTGTTCAAATCTGCCCCAACGATTTCAAACGGCTCTGCAATAGCTAGATTGGCAAATCAGAGCTATATATCACAGCATTGGAAGATTGAACAAGATTGAGAGAGCCAAATCAACTGTTGCATCAATTCAAATTTACAAACCAACTGCCTTTCAACTCACTCAAAGTGCACTCTGCAGAATTTATTAGGGGATCCTTTAATGCATTTCTCTGCTTGTAAACACAATATTTTAGATTGTATTTCTCTCTGTGTAATCAAGCCTCAAACCCCAAAAACACTTTATCCCGGTATCTATTTTTGTCTTAGTTGAATCCTATCAAACTACCTAGGGTAGGTGAGTGTTGGTGAGGAGTTCTACTAAGGGAGATAGGTCTGGAACTGGAGTGAGTTCTCGATTGTAAACAGCTTGAAGAGACTGGGTGAAAGAAAACTTTTGTAAGGCCAAGGTTTGGTCACAAGTATTGTAACTATTTGGGAAATAGTGGAAACACTCACTGGAAGTGAGAAGTGGATGTAGCCCAAGGTTTGGGGTGAACCACTATACATCTTGTGTGATTTCTATTTATCCACTTATATCGATTCACTTGTGACACTTCACACACCCTTCACTTAAAATTAACAAACTATGTTCATTAAGCATTCTGCAGAATCATTATTTGTTCATTGCTCAAATCATCATTTATGATTCTGGTTAACTTCATTTAAAGTTGTTTATTATTCTCCATTTGCAAATCTACAACCTAAGCAAGTTTAACTGCAGTATCACTAACTTACTCAACTCCAAGAAATGTCTTGAGAGCAAGTTTAAAACTGTTTCAGTACAGGATTTTTAATATGTCACAATTCAAACCCCTCCTTTCTTGTAACATCTTTTCACTTCATTATATACTTTGCACAATATATAATAGAAAATCAAACTTGGTTTATAGTAGTAATAACTTGATAATTTTAGACCAAAAAAAAAAACTTGATAATTTAGTGTCACGCATCTAGTTTTTAAAGGTATGAAGTATATACTGATCCAGGTTTGCACAATATATCTAATGATTAGATTTCTTAAGTGAACCTCTTTTATGTCATGTTACAATTTTTTTGAAAGGGTGAACTTTTATATAATATGAGTTATGAGTTATTTTAAATAAAATTAAATATTAGAGGAAAATTTGAACTTTGTCAAAAAAAAAAAAGGAAAATTTGAACATTCATTGGTTATATAAAAGATAATTCAACACCAAAAGCCCAATTGCAAGCCACAAAGGCTCAACCCTTTTGTAATTACCTATAAGCAATTTAGTAGTGCAAACCCACGGTACGTACAAGTGTACAACTAATACTTCAAATTTTGTTACATATGTTTTTTTTTCGGGAATTATTAAATACACCCCAATTTTGCTAGCATACATCTGGTATATGAATAATGGAATAAAGGAATTTAGGAGATAGCAGGTTTTTGAATGGAATCCCAAAAAAGTTGCAAAGATTTATCATCTACAGCAAGGATGCATGCATGCTTTTTTAGATTAGATTATTTCTCACTTTGGCACTTTATTTTGGAATATAAAACCCAGATTCAGTTAGGACATAGGAAGATAGGAGAATGAAGTTCTAAATTCTAAAATTCCATTTCTATTCCACCATAAGATTACAGCTATTTCACATCAAATACAGCAAGCACGCTTGATGCTTTTTGTCTACACCTTTTTTAACGGCAAATTGGCAAATAACAAATCCACGTGTGCGATGTCAAAAAGATACTAATTTTCTAAGTTTTATTAAATTAAATTTCAGCTTGTCAAAAACATTAAATTAATTAAATTTGAGAGCGACACCAAGGCCAAGTAAAATATCTAACCCGGAAAAGGAAAAGTGCTCATCCTCAATTCTTCAAATCCTATCCTCATCGGCAATACTATAATTTTCTTTTGGCCTTTGATTATTATAAATAAATAAAAATACATAAAATATTATTTACGATAAAATATATTATAAATTATATGTATGCGCCCGTGTGTGTCTCTCATGTTTCAATGTTAGACTTTAAGTAATATAAATAATTCGTTGTAACATTGACATTGATGGCGCGGTTACATTATCATTATTTATTTTTTTTGACAAAACGCGGTTACATTATTATTATTTTTTTCTTTTTTAACAAGTGGTTACATTATTATTGATAAGATGGAACTTAGTATCTTTTATTTGGTTGGGGAATAGGGCCCACGGCACTATCTAGCGAATCCGTTGTAGTGGGCCATGGGCGGCTCATGGGTCATGCTCATTCTCTCACCCTT
This sequence comes from Calophaca sinica, assembly GCA_037113605.1. NCBI lineage: Eukaryota > Viridiplantae > Streptophyta > Magnoliopsida > Fabales > Fabaceae > Calophaca > Calophaca sinica. The sequence continues at coordinate 48,103,122 of CM073733.1, read as the reverse complement.
TAATCCCTTTTATTTATTCTCATCCACTCCCAAAGCCACACCTTGCCCACTTACACCTTTAGCTCCTTCTCACTCTCTCTCCACCCATTCTTATTTCTTGTTTTCATTTAATTTAATTCAACTAGAACTAACGTCTAAAAACTCTTCGAGCTTAGATATTTAAGCCCCGTTGAATACCACAAAAAAAAAAAAAACTCATAAGGCTTAAATGCTTAGTAATCCTTGGGTTTTTAAGCTCAGTTGAATACTAAAAAAAACCTCCTCCAGCTTAGATATTTAGTTCCTGTGAGATGGCATCCTTCGTGCAAAGGTTGGATAGATATATTGTCACACTAACCAATGTTAGGATGATATTATTATAAGGTGTAATTCAACTTTTAATCCCGCGATTATGTGATTTTTATCTCTCACATTTTAATTGTGCAAATAAGGTCTCCAATGTTTTTTCCTTTTTGCAATTATCAGGTCTCCTTGATATTTTCTCAATTTGATGTAGACGTAGAATTGTTTATTCCGATCTGGCACCTCCTAATGCTAACAGGCATTTGTGATTGGACAAAAAAAAAAAAAATTAAACCCTAAATCTATCACGCGCACTCCCCCCTTCCAAGCTGCCCCAACCCCTCTCCTTCCAACACCATGATTCTTTGCGCTGAATCACAAAATCACAAAGTAGATGCAGATACAGAAATTTCACTTTCCAGATTCAGTTTAAAGAAAACAGAAAATCTAATTCATAAAGAACTAATTTTTTCTTATTTTTCTTTCTTGCATACATTTTCAAAATTTATTTTTTTCTTGTTGTTACTGTTTTTTTCCTTTAGGTTTTGCTCTCGTTCAATCACCAATCAAGGAGAGTAAGTGGTGGAATTTCTGATGCGATGGTGGGATTTGGTCTGGTTGTAGAGTTTTATAGCATATTGGGGCTGGGGGAAGAGTATAGGGAGGGTGGGGCCGAAGGGGTAAAGGGAGGGTGTAACCCCTCACTCTCGTTTCATTAGAGCCTAGGATATGGTTACATGTGTGTTATTTTGTGTTTGAAAATATTTTTAGATGATTAGGATACTAGTTAGGAAGTTACAGATCTCGAACGAGCGAACCGAGACCAAAAAAGGACCTAAGGAGCACCTACAGGGGGCGCAGGCGCCCTGGACCTAAGTCGCTGGGCAGCCTTGGGCGTAAGGCGCAGCGACCTGGCGCAGGGCAAAGCGCGATTTTCGCACGCAGCGTTTTTGCGCGTTTTAGTGAGTTTTGGCCCATTGAGCTTGACCCAAGTGACCCTACTCGACCTAAAACTCTTTGGGATGATTAAGTCACTTAGCCCTAACCCTAAATGATCATTTTAAACCAGTTTTAGTCATGTTAAACCTACCTAAGAGCTGCTCAAGGAACCTAAGGAAGATCTCACCGTTTTTTACCAAACTCACTCGTTTCTCATTGGAATTCGGCGCCGTTTGATGTGTCGTGATCGGGACGACTTCCTCCTTATCCTAGCCTCATTCATTTTGTTTTGTTTTAGGGAAGTAAATTTCGTGCTAAGCTTTTTCAAAATTCCTTTTCAGTACTCACCTTGAGTTTTCTCAATTCTAATGCCATTTTTGGACTCTACAGTTATCGTTGTTATAGGAACCTTGAAAGAAGTTTTAGATTCTACCTTTCTCACCCTTGGAACTTGTGATTTGGACTAAGGTAATAAGATTGTGGTTGATTCATATGGGAATTGGGTAGTTAGGGATCTAATAGATGTGATTAGGGTGTCCTGTAACCCTAAATCTCGTGCGACGTTAATTCTCGCTTCTCACCATTGTAGGAGCAATGGTTTATAGTTATGGCACTGTTTTATGTCATAAACCTTGTAGGAGCAAGGGATTGAATTATTGAATGGTTGATTTATTGATTTGAATGTCATGAATATGTCTATTGATGTTAAAGTTGTTAACTTTGGGATTGTTTTGCATGTTATGTTTTTAAATGCTAATTGATTGATACCTATGTATTAAATTATGTGTTAACATGTTATTGGATTCATGTTAATATGCATGTTATTCATGGTTGTTGTTATGAATTCGTATGTTTATGCACAAGGCCTTGGTTTGGCTATGTATTGATCGATGTGGCCCATGGTATGGCTACCTTGCCTTGTGCAAGATTGTTGGTTCATGATGTTTATGTTGTCAATATTTTAAGTTATCTTCATAGGGCAATATGTCTCTAAGGGCCTTAAGTCATTTGGACTATGGTTTGGGGATTGGGTTATGACACCTAGAATAAGTAGATTTAGAAGTTAATGATTAAAGGAAAGAGTTTAATTAGATTAAGGTGATTGGTAAGGGTGTTAAATAACTTGATTTAAGGCTATTTACAATTTGTAAGAAGATTAATAATGGTTTTAATAGGCTTCACAAGAGATAGGGTGTTATAGATGGAAATTTGATTAAGCGTAAACTACCTAAGTTAAGTGTAAGCTACCTTAGGCTTCAAGGAAATAATTAATTAATTCATACGCAAATAGATTTCGACGAAACGACTTCAAAACCTGATTCCATAATTCATTGGGGATGCCTCGACACATGCACGAAGACCAAGGACTCACTGGGCCCACATGACCCCATGTTTTATGTCGGACCAGACAGTGGGCATAGGACTGACTTCTGTGGCGCACGGCGAGCCCTCTTTATGTGACGGGCGCCAGCACCATTGGCAGTGCATTCTGCCTCTTTTTTTGCCGTCTCGATCTGCTAAGTTTTCGACTTGATGGGTACTCAATAGATGAACAATAATTAGAGTTTTAAATGTTAATTAAGAGTATAGATTATGGTTAGTTTTAGGACTAATTAATTTAATTAGGTTCCTAAGTTAAAGAATGAGAGTTGACTTGCTAATGACTAAGTAGAAAATGTTCTGATTGACTTGAGGGTAGCTAGTCAAGACTTAATAAGGTGTAATATGATGTAAATAAGATGATTAAAAGGTTGTTAGTTGTTAGTTATTAGTAATTAGCGTTGATGTTAGTTACAGATAGTTAAGCAGACTTGTCCACTATTGGGGGAAACCTTGTTGCAGTATGGGCATGAACTCGTCGCAGTATGGGCGAGAGGTACCTTGTTATGTTAGGACGCGCTTGCGTGCCCGCCACGTGGTCGAGAGTTAACCACGAGTTGTTGTTTGATGCTTAGGCTAGACTGCCATGCATCGTCGTTGTCGTTAGGTGAGGTGGTGAGTAAACGATCATGGGAGCAATACAGTGACGACCACGAGGAGCTCTACTCGGCATTGTGGATAGTTACCAGTAAGGAGTCTTGAGTAAAGGTGGGGGTTAGCTGCTTCCGTTGGAGCATCCCAAAGATATACTGGATCACCCTCACTCAACTCTGTTTGTGTCTTGGGATGCTGACGGCACTCTCATCCGCTCATTCAGAGTTAGATGGATTCACATGCATCGATGCAGTAAATGATAGCCTGAGTCTTGTATTACGTTGTTATTGTCGTGGTTAGGTGTTGTTATGGTTGAGATTACAACGCTAGATGATTGATAGGATCGCGTGTTGGTTGTATGCGCATCATATTTGTTATTTGTTGACACCCAAATTTGACTTTTTTTATGGGGTATTTTGAGTATTAAAACATGTCAATTTGTGCTATTTTGTGTCCCATTTTGTAATATCACAAAGACAACACTTAAAGCAAAATATGTGAAGACGAACCAAAAAGTGGCAAGATTTAGATATTTTTGGCAATTTTAGACTTGCAGTACGACCTTACCTAAAGTCAGTACGGTCATACCTAACTGCTTACAGCAGTAGCAGCGTATATAGCAGTCAGTGCGGGCCAGCGCCAAAGTTTTCCAGGTGTACGGAACGACCATACATAGTGCATAATTCAGCTTTTACGCTGTTGCGATATTTGACCATAACTTGAGCTAGGAATGTCCGATTAGGTGATCTTTGTGGCGTTGAAAAGCTCTCAAAAAGATCTACAAGGTTGCATAGGTTTGGATAGGTACGTACGGCTGTATATATGTGTGGTATGGTCATACATGTCGTGTGGTACGACCCAACGCCAAGAAAATGCGATGTCCGGCCGTACATAAAGTCAGTACAGCCGTACCCAAGCCCAGGACGCACAGATTTGAAGCCAGATTGACCTAGTGCGCAGCAGAGCCTATAAATAGGCATTCCTATCCCTTTTTCAAGTGTCTTTGACCACTTTAGCTCTTGCCTCTTGCCTTTCGTCTTTCATCTATTCTTTTATGGATTTATGTTTGGGTTATTGTTATTCTATGTTATTGAGAAATATTATGAGTAGCTAAATCCATTAATAGAGGTGATGGGGGATCTTTTACTATGTTCTTGATATTTATTTAGTTAATTCTATGAGTTTTCTATTATCTTGTTGATTGTATTGTTCTTAGTATGCTTAATCCTATAAGGCTTGATCACCCTTTAACAAGTTAATTTAATTAGAGGCGATCGTACCACGATTAGTTAACGGAACTCTAGGAATAATTGAACTCACGTATTATGCCGGATCAAGAATAATTGCTTATTTCTAATCAGTTATTGAATTAACAATTCCACTGTCACTTAATGCTCTCCCTTCTATTTATCTTGCATGATCATTAGGGGTATTAGTTAGGAAGAAGACTGTTAATATTGCACGATCATTGGGTATTAATAATATTAGAGTGGGAGATTAGTTTCAAACAGGAAATATAGCTCATAGTAACTAGCTAGTAAATTCAGGGACTAAGTATTAGTGAACTCGGTTTCCCTAGGCTTTCCATAATTGAATCTCTCTCGTTCTTGTGTATTTGCTTTATTATTATTGTTTAATTGTTTCATTCTCGTAATCGCTACCTTCATTCGTCTAACTAATAAAGTATCTCTATTAATTTAGTACTCGCGCATTCCCTATGGGTTCGACGTTCGGAGTCTTAAATATACTCCACTTTATTACGAGTTACGATCAGGTGCACTTGCCTGAGCCGCAACATTATTTCCCCTACCGTGTGATTTCTATATGAATGTGATTCCACACTTCTTCTTCTCTTGTGGCTATTCGTACACCCTTATGTGTGAGTAGATTGTGAGCTTGCAAGTGACGATGATCGTGTAGATGTAGACGCCAAGGAGTAGTCTGCATGCCGCAGCTTAGCTATAGTTTTACTATGTTTACGTTATCTATGATTAAAGACTATGTATTAAGTTGGGAAAAGCTCTGATTATATGTGACATCGAGATTATTGGTTTTACCTCAGCTGAGATTTTGTTTTCGAACTATTTTCCGCAGTATGTTATTTGATTCGTCAAGTGGTATTCGCTACCTTTACTTTAGTTTTAATTTTCACAATTTTTTCGCATGTTTTATTGTTTACTTTATCTACACGGGGTACCGGGTGTCACATTTAGTGGTATCAGAGCAGTTTAGCCCTAACTGGACTGTGTATGTGTCTAGTATATATTCTCTGTGTACTCTTGTATGATAATGTGTACTAGAATAGGTATTACTATGCGGTATTATTACTATATAGTAGAGGCTACTTCATTTTCTATTTGTCAAGTAGGAAGCTATGACAAACAGGAATAATCACACTGTTACTAATGCTTTAGAGCGTCTAACTGAAGCGATGGAGCGTAAGTAGACTCTTCACGAAGTAGCTGTTGGATATCAGGGTCTCACTGACTTTCGCAAGAACAAACCACTGTCGTTCAAGGGAACCTATGGCCCTAAGGGAGCTCAATATTGGATCGAGGAACTTGAAAAGATTTTTCGGACTATAGTGTGCAGCAACACACAGAAGGTTACATATGGTCATATTGACTGACAACACCACACACTGGTGGAGAATCTGCGGACAACATATATGTTGGTGTAAGCCCTAGTGGCCAATCTAGTTTTAGTAGATTATCATTTATGTCATGACTTTGATTATATATTTGATATATATATATATATATATATATGAGGCATTTCATTTATTGTGTTATTTATTTTATAGCATAATAAAGTCCTTAGAATAGACTGTTCGTTTAATGGAACATCAAGTATGACTTGATCGTGAGACCCCATTGAACATATAGAACGTTATTCTTAAAGCGTCCGTAGTCGAGTATTATTGTTAATTAGGACGACAATAATGCATAGAGACTATTGTGTGAGTAGACTGATGACCACATCTCATGGGTCATAGATATGCGATATCAAGTCGGCACACAGATATAAATATTAAGAGTAATATTTATATTGGACTGACCCACTATGAGGACGCTTCATAATAGTTATGTAAGTGTCATAGGCGCTCCTCATGGCGACCATAGTGAAGTAGTCCTTTGACTTGAAGTCACTGCGATTCCTACATGTGGAGTTGTAGGCTTTAATGCTATCAAACGTCATCCGTAACAGGATGATCATAAAGATAGTAATTGGGCCTTCAATGAATCATGTTGAGGGGTGCGAGTGATGTAGACAGGATTCGTCCCTCCTACATAACAGGAGTAATGTCTTGGGCCTCTCGATAGAGTGAGACGTGAAATATGCGTGGCCACGCGGAAGTGGGTCAATATATGATATTGGGCCCGCTTGTGATTACACGTTCATTCTGGTATCGAGGAACATATGATTGGACTTAACGAGGATGACGCATTTATGCCTCGTGTTCAATTAAGACATATGGACGAAGGGACATCGACTTCACAGTAACCTTGGTCGCGGTAAGGTTAAAATCGGATCACCGGTTTTTCCCGTTAATTGGGTAGCAATGATGCATTGCTAGATGCCGCTCATTGCTTATAATATTTAATATTAATTTAATATTTAATATTATTTTAATATTTAATATTATTGCCAACTTAATGGGAACCTATAGGGTCACACGATAGAACGATCTAATCGGAATTAAATTACTTAATTAAATAGTGATTTAATTAAATAAGAAGGAAATGGGCTCATATTGTATGAGGCCCATTAGGGCAATAGAATGAAAGGAAATGAGCATATAAGCTTAATGCCCCAAAACCCTAGTGTTAAGCTTCTTAGACCTTTCTGTGCCTCCTTCCTGTGGCGGTCAACTAGCAAGACGCATTCCGAAGCTACCGTTCGTGTGGACTGAGTAGAGACACTACAAGATCGTGGTGTTGGTGATCGATCTCCTCTACGCTTCAAGAGGTAAACACTACAAACTATCATGTTATTTGTGATTCATGAGCAATGCATGATCCATGGGTAAATGTTTTTTTCCGCTCAAGAGGATTTTTCTATAATGAAAATTAAAATTATTCCTCTTGAAAACCCAACAGTGGGATCAGAGCCTCATGTTTGATTGCTTGAATCCCTTTGCGTGTTTGCCATGTTTAAAAGCATGTTTTAATTTTATATATGATATGATAATGAGAAGCATGCTTCTTTTTGGTTAAATATTTGATGTTAGATCCTCTTTTGGATGTCTCGCGTATATATATGATCTCCAATATATTTTGAAATATGTTTCATACAAAATTATCGGAATAGGATTTTATTTTCGTGTCCAGTACATGAATATATATACGACTGGGTCTGTTTGGAATGCTCACAGTTTGCTTGGCTGATTTTCGAATGGGTTTCGGTGTTTTTGATAAAACCGTGATCCTGTGCGTGTTTTTACCTGCACTTATTTAATTGGTCAGTGCTCATTGTTGTGCGTTGTTCAGATGTTTAGAAAAGAAAAAAAAAAACGACCTTGAACATGTTTTTTAATGTGCTCAGTTTTTTAATTGGTTTTACTGGAAAGCACATGCACAATTGCACATCGCCGATTCGACTTGCTTTTGCCATGTCCAATTCATTACCATTCAACAACAAAAAATGGGCAGGTAGTAATGAAGGCTTCGGTTTTTGTGCCTGGAAATAAGTTTTTCCTTGAATTGATCAGATTTGCATTTATCATTCACTGCTCATATGCGTAACAAATAGGAAAATTGGTTTTCCTTTAATGGATTTTGATATCAATTTATTGAATATTAAATTCACTTTTGAACTTCAAGAACAATCCATTACGTAATATTAGTGCAGAATGTGTTTGCTAAAATTCCTTTTGGTTTGCGCTAGTTTTGAAGAACCGTGTGCTTTCAAATCTGTACACTTTAGTTGTTTGATAAAATATGAACATTCATATTTTGTTTTGCGGTCTGCTTTTTCAAAACACTGTTTAAAATATTTTTAATAAATATATAATAATAAAAGATTTATTATTATAATTATTATTTGTTATTAAATATTTTAAGCACGTGGTTTATGGTTATGGCCTTAATATTTTGGTAAATGCGGCCTGCGTGTCGTGATTTATTTAATATTTAAATACGACCTGCGTGTCGTGCCATTTTATTTATTTATTTATTTATTTATTTATTTATTTATTTATTTATTTATTTATTTGTACTGTCATATAAATAAATGTAATTCTTCAAAGAGTTGAAAATGAGATAACGCCATATGAACATGCCAGTGGGAGAAGCTTGCGAAGCTTGCTCGTGGGTCAAAGGATTGTAATAAAATAGTTTATTTAATTCTAAGGCGTTAGGAGGCCATAACTGTACCACCACGTCTTGCATGATTTATGTATGTGATGCATGATGCGTATGTGATATATGTTTAACATGTTTTGAATGTATAAGATACATGCATATATGCTTTATGAGATTGGATGTATGAGATGCATGTTTTATATGAAGTGTATGCACGTATGCTTGTATGTTGTGCATGTTTGAGAGACGCGTTTGTATGTGATACAAAAGTCGGTGAGATCGCTTAAAATAAAAATTCCCTCAATCTAAATATTAAGTCTAAATGCCTTCCGATGTGTGGCACTCGTCAAGGCCAGGATAGAGTAAGTGTGGGTCATGCCAAAGCTGAGCACCTTATTTTATCTTGGTGAGGCGCGATAGGTGAAATATCCAACTGCCAACCATCAGGTTTGACTTAACTGGGCCGAATTCAATAAGAAGGAAATGGGACTAGAGGCAAGAGTTGGGCTTTAATTCATAAGATGAATTAGAATAAAGGGTTATTCATCCAACTGATCCAAGAGTTGCATATAGATGCAATTGGAAATAGTTTCCTACCTAAATAGCCGAGTTCTGGGCGATCACCAAAGTCGACTCAGACGTGGCGAAATATGGATCTTGGCCCACTAGAAAATCTTCCAACGGGATTTTCCGAGCCAATGAGGAGGTCATTGGTTTGAGTAAAATAGTGGGGCGTATTTAATAAAAGTCCTTATTAAATATGTTATTGTCATGATACTTATCTCTGCATGTTTATTTTGTTTTAGATTACCATGTCCGCAACACCGCTAATACCATGTCATTGCGATCTTTCCTTGAGAAGGGCAAGCTGTCTGGAAGCAACTTTCTCGACTGGCAGGGAAACTTGAGAATTGTTCTCAAGCAAGAGGAAGTTGTATGCACTTGATGAGCCAGTGCCTGATGCACCCGCTGCTACTGCCCCTAAGGCTGAGAGGGATGCTTACCAGAAGCACCTCAACGACGCCATAGATGTTGGATGTCTCATGCTAGCTACCATGACTTCGGAGTTGCAAAGGCAACACGAGAACATGGAGGCGTTCGATATGATCGAACACCTCAAGATGCTTTTTCAAGGGCAAGCTAGGCAGGAGAGATTTGACACCTCTAGGGGCCCTTTTCCATTGCAGTGGTGAAGGAAACCCGCAGGGCCTCATGTACTTAAGATGATTGGGTACATTGAGAGTCTCGAGAGGCTGGGATTTCCTTTGGGCCTAGAGTCGCAACGGACCTTATCCCGCAATCGTTCTTGGGATAACTTTAGCCATTTCGTCATGCAAGATAACATGAACGATTTTGCTAAACCGCTGCGAGCTTGCGGTATGTTGAGAATGGCCGAGCAAAATATTAACAAGGGAAAGGGAAAGGCCATTATGATGGTCAACTCGGAAAGGGGAAGGGCAAAGGCCCGCTTCTTGGGCTACAAAGGACAAGGGCAAGAAACAGTTCAAGCAAAGTTCTTCTAGCCGGCCAAGATGGCGGGTTGCTAAGGATGCTTCTCGCTTCCATTGTGGAAAACCTGGACATTGGAAGAGGAACTGGCCCAAAATACCTAGAAGAGTGCAAGAAGAAGAAAGGAAGTGAGACTTCCACTTTAGGTATTTATGTTATTGAGGTTAATTTATCTACTTGACATCATGGGTATTAGATCTGGATGTGGTTCTCACATTTGTACTAATGTGCGAGGACTAAGAAGGAGTAGGACTTTGACCAAGGGGCGAAGTGGACTGCGAGTTGGAAATGGAGCAAAGGTTCTTTGCATTAGGCTGTAGGGTCTTATGTTTTGACTTTACCCTCTGGGCTTATTTTGGAATTGGATAATTGTTATTTTGTTCCAGCAATTAGCAGAAACATTATCTCTATTTCTTGTTTGGACAAGAAAGGTTTTAATATTATTATTAAGGACAAATGTTGTTCGCTTTATTTGGATGATGTTTTCTACGCTAGTGCACCTATGAGTAATGGGCTTTATGTCCTTGATCTTGATATGCCTATTTTTAACATAAATGCGAAAAGGGTCAAAACAAATGATTTGAACCCGACATACCTTTGGCACTGTCGTTTAGGCCATATAGGTGAGAAGCGTATTTCTAAACTCCATAAAGATGGACTCTTGGACTCATTTGATTATGAATCATTTGAGGTATGCGAATCTTGCTTATTGGGAAAGATGACCAAGGTCAGTTCATCGGACAAGGTGAAAGGGCTAGTGATCTTTTGGGCATAATACATAGTGATGTATGTGGTCCACTAAGCAAAACTGCTAGAGGTGGTTTTCCCTACTTCGTTACATTTACTGATGATTTCAGTAGATATGGGTTTGTGTATCTAATGAAACACAAGTCTGAAACCTTTGAAAAGTTCAAAGAATTCAAGAACGAAGTGGAGAACCAACTTGGTAAGAGTATTAAGGCCATACGATCGGATCGTGGTGGTGAGTACTTAAGCCAGGAGTTTGATGACTATCTCGAAGGAGTGTGGGATAGTATCCCAACTCACACCACCTGGAACACCACAATGGAATGGTGTGTCCGAAAGGAGGAATCGTACCTTGTTAGACATGGTTCGATCTATGATGAGTCGATCAGACCTCCATGACTCTTTACGGGATATGCTTTACTTACATTGCTTTCACCCTTAACCGTGTTCCATCTAAGGCGGTTGAAAAGACACCATATGAGATATGGATGGTCAAGACCTAGTATGTCCTTTCTAAAGATTTGGGGCTGCCATGTTTATGTGAAACGTATGATTTCAGATAAACTTGGACCTAAATCGAGATAAATGTATATTTGTGGGGTACCCTAAGGAAACTAAGGGATACTATTTCTACAACACCTCCGAGGACAAAGTGTTTGTTGCAAGGGTGGAGTGTTCCTTGAGAAGGAATACATCTACAAAGGAGCCGTGGGAGGAATGTAGAACTTGGAGAAATCCATGACCCACAAAATACCGAACCACTGTAATGGAACAAGAACCAGTTTCACAAAGTGTTGTGGCTCAACCAATGGTTCAAGTAGCACAAGATCCGCGTAGGTCTAGCAGGCCACGTCGCCAACCTGAGAGATATGGACTTCTCCTAACTCAAGAAGGTGATGTGCTGCTTATGGATCAAGATGAGCATGTGACTTACCAGGAGGCCGTAATTGGCCCAGAATCTGAGAAGTGGCTAGAGGCCATGGGATCTGAGATGGAGTCCATGTACACTAACCAGGTATGGACCTTGGTTGAGCCACCCAAAGGGGTAAAACCCATAGGGTGCAAGTGGGTCTTCAAGAAGAAGACTGACATGGATGGTAAGGTGAATACCTTCAAGGCACGATTGGTGGCGAAAGGGTTCAAGCAAATTCATGGAATAGACTATGATGAAACCTTCTCCCCAGTCGCAATGCTTAAATCCGTCCGGATCCTACTTGCCATTGCTGCATACCATGACTATGAGATCTGGCAGATGGATGTCAAGACTGCATTCCTTAATGGGAATCTTCTCGAGGATGTGTACATGACACAACCCGAGGGTTTTGTCGATCAAAAATCTTTGAAAAGGTATGCAAGTTGCAAAGGTGCATTTATGGATTAAAGCAAGCTTCTAGAAGTTGGAATCTTCATTTTGATGAAGCGTAAGGCAGTTTGGATTCATCAAGAATGAAGATGAGCCTTGTGTCTACAAGAAGGTTAGTGGGAGTATAATTGTTTTTCTGGTATTGTATGTGGATGACATACTACTCATCGGAAATGATATCCCTACACTGCAAAATGTGAAAACATGGTTAGGGAAATGTTTCTCGATGAAAGACTTAGGCGAGGCATCCTACGTGCTAGGAATCAGGATCTATAGAGATAGATCACTGAGACTACTCGGCCTTAGTCAGAGTACATATGTTGACAAAGTGCTTAGGCACTTTAATATGCAAGATTCCAAGAAAGGTCTCTTGCCTATGTCACATGGCGTGTATTTGTCCAAGGGACAATGCCCTACCTCATTAGATGAAAGGGAACGCATGAGTAAAGTTCCATATGCTTCGGCAATTGGTTCTATCATGTATTTGTGATGTGTACTAGACCCGGATATCTCGTATGCTTTAAGCGTAACGAGTAGATATCAATCTGACCCTGGTGAAGGCCATTGGACAGCTGTCAAGAACATCCTTAAGTACTTGAGAAAGACTAAGGATTCGTTCTTGGTTTATGGTGGTGAGGAAGAGCTTGTTGTAAAGGGTTACACTGATGCTAGCTTCCAAACCGACAGGGATGATTCCCGATCGCAATCAGGGTTTGTATTTTGCCTAAATGGCGGAGCTGTTAGCTGGAAGAGTTCAAAGCAAGCGACAGTTGCTGATTCTACTACAGAGGCTGAGTATATAGCTGCCTCTAATGCAGCCAAAGAGGCCGTTTGGATCAGGAAGTTCATTAGTGAACTTGGCGTTGTTCCTAGCATTTCAGACCCGATTGACCTCTTTTGTGATAACAATGGAGCAATCGCGCAAGCCAAGGAACCTAGATCTCACCAGCGATCCAAACATATACTTAGGCGTTTCCATCTCATTCGAGAGATCATCGATAGAGGAGATGTAAAGATATGCAGAGTACCTACACTGGACAATGTTGCGGACCAGCGGCGAAGCCTCTTGCTCGTGAAGCATGATGCTCACACTAGATCGATGGGTATTAGATTGATGCCCGATTGGCTCTAGTGCTAGTGGGAGATTGTTGGTGTAAGCCCTAGTGGCCAATCTAGTTTTAGTAGATTATCATTTATGTCATGACTTTGATTATATATTTGATATATATATATATATATATATATATATATATATATGAGGCATTTCATTTATTGTGTTATTTATTTTATAGCATAATAAAGTCCTTAGAATAGACTGTTCGTTTAATGGAACATCAAGTATGACTTGATCGTGAGACCCCATTGAACATATAGAACGTTATTCTTAAAGCGTCCGTAGTCGAGTATTATTGTTAATTAGGACGACAATAATGCATAGAGACTATTGTGTGAGTAGACTGATGACCACATCTCATGGGTCATAGATATGCGATATCAAGTCGGCACACAGATATAAATATTAAGAGTAATATTTATATTGGGTGACCCACTATGAGGACGCTTCATAATAGTTATGTAAGTGTCATAGCGCTCCTCATGGCGACCATAGTGAAGTAGTCCTTTGACTTGAAGTCGCTGCGATTCCTACATGTGGAGTTGTAGGCTTTAATGCTATCAAACGTCATCCGTAACGGGATGATCATAAAGATAGTAATTGGGCCTTCAATGAATCATGTTGAGGGTGCGAGTGATGTAGACAGATTCGCCCTCCTACATAACAGAGTAATGTCTTGGGCCTCTCGATAGAGTGAGGCGTGAAATATGCGTGGCCACGCGGAAGTGGAGTCAATATATGATATTGGGCCCGCTTGTGATTACACGTTCATTCTGGTATCGAGGAACATATGATTGGACTTAACGAGGATGACGCATTTATGCCTCGTGTTCAATTAAGACATATGGACGAAGGGACATCGACTTCACAGTAACCTTGGTCGCGGTAAGGTTAAAATCGGATCACCGGTTTTTCCCGTTAATTGGGTAGCAATGATGCATTGCTAGATGCCGCTCATTGCTTATAATATTTAATATTAATTTAATATTTAATATTATTTTAATATTTAATATTATTGCCAACTTAATGGGAACCTATAGGGTCACACGATAGAACGATCTAATCGGAATTAAATTATTTAATTAAATAGTGATTTAATTAAATTAGAAGGAAATGGGCTCATATTGTATGAGGCCCATTAGGGCAATAGAATGAAAGGAAATGAGCATATAAGCTTAATGCCCCAAAACCCTAGTGTTAAGCTTCTTAGACCTTTCTGTGCCTCCTTCCTGTGGCGGTCAACTAGCAAGACGCATTCCGAAGCTACCGTTCGTGTGGACTGAGTAGAGACACTACAAGATCGTGGTGTTGGTGATCGATCTCCTCTACGCTTCAAGAGGTAAACACTACAAACTATCATGTTATTTGTGATTCATGAGCAATGCATGATCCATGGGTAAATGTTTTTTTCCGCTCAAGAGGATTTTTCTATAATGAAAATTAAAATTATTCCTCTTGAAAACCCAACAATATAGAGATGATGGGTATAGCCATTACTTGGAATGTTCTCAATGGTTGATTTTTTTATAAGCATCTTTTGGAGGACCTACGTGAACAAAAGGAGGTGGAGTTTTTTTAGCTTGACGCAATGAGACATGACTGTTGAAGAATATACTGCAAAATTCGAGGAGCTCTCCTGTTTTCACTCACCTATTCAATTCCCCACCTATGAACGGTCTAGGTGCATCAGATTCAAAGTTAGACTACATCCATAGATTAAACATGCTATGGTTTCGTGGAAGATCCGCGAATTTTCCTCCTTAGTTGTCAAGTGTTAGATTTATGAGAGCATTTACAAGCTTGGAGCTGCGTATCTTAAGAGTTTGAAACGTCAAAGAGGTGAAGGACTAACTAGTCAAGGTACATGCCACATTCCGAGAACCCCTTTGATTGTGCCTTATATCTCTGGTTCATGCATTCTTTCATTACATTGAAACCTTGTATTAGGCTTAGTATGTTTGTCTCTTAATGAATAGACGCTAATCTTAGTCTGGACTAGTTAGCTGTTAATCATATCCTCTTAAACCATTTTGACGAGACTATCGCTTTTGAAACTCACGAACTGAAGAAGCAACTTGAGGAAATGTTGTAGAAACAATTTATTCGGCCTATGTATTGCCTTGGGGAGTGCCAGTACTACTCGTCAAGAAGAAGGATGGCTCTATGAGATTGTGTGTGGATTGTCAACTCGACAAGGTCACCATTAAGAACCGATATTTGCTTCCAAGAATAGACGACCTTATGGACCATTGATTGGAGCTTCTATTTTCTCTAAGATCAAACCGTGGTCGGGCTGTCACCAGATCCGGGTAAAGGCATAAGATATTCCGAAGACAGCCTTCAGGACGAGATATAGGCACTACTAATACATGGTTATGCTCTTCGGCGTAACTAACACACCAGCAGTGTCCATAGACTATATTTACATGATCTTCTGCCCTTACTTGGACAAGTTCGTAGTCATCTTCATCGACGATATTTTGATACACTCGAAGTCTCGTGAGCATGAGGAGCATCTTAGGGTCGTGATGCGGGTATTGAAGGAAAACCAGACGTATGCAAAGTTATCAAAGTGCGAATTCTAGTTGAAAGAAGGAAGTTTTCTTGGTCATGCGATCTCAGAAGGGGGTATAGCTATTGATCCTTCAAAGGTTGAAGTTATACAATGATGGGAGGCACCCAAGACAGTGACCGAGATTAAGAGCTTCTTGGGGTTAATAAGTTACTATAGAAGGTTCATTGAAGATTTTTCGAAGATAGCACTGCTGTTGACTCGACTCACGAAGAAAGGATAGATTTTCCTATGGGATTCCAAGTGTGAAGAGAGCTTCCAGAAGCCAAAGGATAGGTTGACATCCGCATCAGTTTTAGTTCTACCAGATCTAACCAACCCTTTGCGGTGTACTACGACGCTTCAAAGCAAGGACTTGGAGGAGTATTTATGCAACACGGTAAGGTAGTTTGCATATGCCTCGAGATAATTGAAGTTACACGAGCAAAACTACCCGACCCACAATTTAGACTTGGAGTTGTAGTCTTTACACTGAAGATCTAGAGGCATTACTTGTATGGAATGAGGTTTGAAGTCTTCAGCGATCACAAGAGTTTGAAGTACTTGTTCGACCAGAAGGAGTTGAATATGAGATAGCGAAGATGGATGGATTTCCTGAAGGACTACGATTTCGAGTTGAGCTATCACCCAGAGAAGGCCAACGTGGTAGCAGATGCACTGAGCAGAAAGGCTTTGCATTACTCTGTTATGATGGTTAAATAGATGCAACTACTGAAGGAGTTCCGAGATTTGAGCTTAGTCTGTGAGGAGACCCCGATTAACGTGAAGCTGGGTATGTTGAAGATCCTCAGTGATCTGATGGAGCAAATTTGAGAAGGATAGAAGAAGGATCAACATCTGAAGGGTTAGAGAGAATTGCTCGTACAAGGTAAAGATATTGGCTTTGTAGAAAGCACAAACGGAATTATGAGGTTCAAGGATCGCGTATGTGTGCCTATGGTATCAGAGCTCAAGATAATGATTCTCGAGGAAGGGCATAGGAGCAGCTTGAGTATCCTCCCTGGAGCTACCAAGATGTATCAAGACTTGAAGAAGATGTTTTGGTGGCTAGAAATGAAGAAAGAGATAACTGAATTTGTGTACTCATGTTTGACTTTTCAGAAGTCTAAGATAGAACATCAGAGGCTGTCGGTGAAGTTGCAATCGTTACTTATTCCAGAATGAAAATGGGACAGTATTTCCATGGACTTCGTCTCAGGACTTTCGAGAAGCCCGACAGGTTGTGATGCCATTTGGGTGATTGTAGATCGGCTGACGAAGGTGGCACATTTCATTGTCTTGAACATGGAGTATTCATTGGAGAAGCTGACCAGGTTATATATCAAGAAGGTTGTTAGACTACACGGTGTACCGTCCAGCATAGTGTCGGACTGAGATCCTATATTTGCTTCGGGATTTTGGGGAAGCTTACATGGCGCACTCGGTACCAAACTCAGGATGAGTTCGGCCTATGATCCACAGACGGATGGAAAGACCGATGGGATGATCCAGTCATTGGAGGACTTATCGCGAGCTTGTGTGTTAGAAGAGACTGAGAGTTGGGAGAAGTTTTTACCCCTTATGGAGTTTACGTACAACAATAGTTTTCATTCCAGTATTAGGATGGCACCGTACGAGGCTCTGTATGGGAGGAGATGTAGGACTCCGCTTTGTTGGTACGAGAACGGAGAGAACCTTATATTGGGACCAAAGTTAGTACAGGAGATCAACGAAAAGGTGAAGATGACTCAGGAGAAGATGTGGACAGCTCAAAGTAGGCAGAAAAGCCACCATGATAAGAGGACGGAAGACTTAGTGTTCGAAGAAGGTGACCATGTCTTCTTACGAGTTACGCCTACTAAGGAGTTGGTAGAGTGCTAAAGGCAAAGAAGTTGACACCTAGATTTATTGGTCCCTATCAGATTTTGAAGAAGATTAATGAAGTGGCATATCCAGTGGCATTACCACTGTTTCTGGCAAATTTACATATTGTGTTCCACGTATCACAACTACAAAAGTATATTCATGACCTGAGTCATGTGATAGAACCCGAAACCGTCCAGCTGAAGGACAATCTCACTTTCGAAGCCCAGGCATTCCTCTAAACCAACAACTAATTCAGAAATTAGAAACTACCACTTAAGAGATTACAAATACATACTTAGACAAATCTAAAATCCAAAACCTTTAAGCGATTAAACACCTATCTTAATCAATTTAACTAACCAATTTTGATCATTTTAAGTGCTTAATTCTAAAACTAAAGCGATTAAACAGTACTAAAATTAGTTCCCAAGTTTTTGCAGTTTAAGCAATTAAAACTATCAATTCTACAGAATTTCAATACGTAAATGTTGTTCTACCCTCCCAAAAAATCTTTTAATTACTTCTAAATATCTAATAAGTATTCTAAAGCAATTCTAACCCTAACCCAAGGGTTTTGACACTGAATTTCAACCAAATCATGTCAATCACAACAAGAATCACACATAACATCATTAGGGCATATAAACATATGATCAATCAATTATAAATCAACATGTTCGTCATTACGGTTCATTGCTCCTACAATGAGTCAGTCATGCTAGTATTTAAAACAGCATAAACATATCCTTGCTCATACAAGGATTCAACACATGAGCACATAAACATAAAATGCACAAGAATGAATCATGGGCAATATCTCACCATCTCTCATCCTCTCTGAAATCCCATATGTTATCGATCACTCTCCCCTTATACCTGGAATGTTGCAAATCAACAAGGAAGAGAAAAAGATGTTGTTCCTCGTAGCTGGCCAAGGTTCTCCATGACAAGAATACATAGAACACCAAAAAAATTATAAGATTAAAGGAAAACGAGGGAATCCAAAGGAGTATGATTACACGAATTTACCTTAAGGAAAAGTATCTAGAGCAGAAGCATGAGAATGAAAAACGTAATTGAAAGAGAAAGTCTGTGGGTCAATCGATAATCTCTCGAAAAAAGACGACACACAAATTGCTCTTTTAGTGATATTCTCAAGGGTGTGAATGAAAAGAAACCTAAGGGTCTGTTTGGTTCAAATAAGGGGAGGGGAGGGGAGGGGAGGGATTTTAATGGAGGGGAGGGAAGGGGAAGGGAGGAGGGATTTACTTTGATTTTGTGTTTGGTTGAGAGGAGGGGAGGAGGGAGGAGGAAGCCTTTGCTTGTTTGGTTCGGGAGGGAAGGGAGGGATTTTAATGGAGGGAAGGGATTAATTTCTTGGTATATCCTTATAGTGTTTTATATTATATTATACATAAGGATATTTCAGTAATTTTATTTTAAATAATTTAATCTCCCTCCCTCCCTCCAAAACCCCACTTTGGGAGGAACCAAAATTGGCTTAGGAGGGATTTTGCTCCCCTCCCCTCCCCTCCCCTCCCATTAAAAAAATTGAACCAAACAAACATAATTTAAAATATCCCCTCCCCTCCCCTCCAAAACCTCCCAACCAAACACACCCCAAAAGATTTATTTATAGACGCTTTTGAAGGTTTAAGGTTGGTCAATTTGAATCACACTCAGATTTTATTTGAATTTAAAAAGATTTAGATCGTAACAGACTAAAATGATAAGCTTATCACGTTTTCTATAGAATTACGCATTTTAAGCAGTTAAAGACTTATCTTAAGCACTTAAACTGTGCAAATTTACACATGAATGAATCTTGTGTAGTTTAAGCACTTAAGCTATACATTTAAGTGATTAAATGCCCAGTTTTCACCAGTTTTACAAAATTCTAAGAATCATTATACCCAAAACTCATACCTAATCATCTAAGATGAATCTAAAGACATAAATTATACACAAAAACACATTCAAACACATCAACGTGCTGGCTACCAAAAAGTGGGATGTTGTAATAAAGGCATAAAGGAATTTGTCACGAAAACACATTCAAAAACATTTATAGCTTGTTAGAGAAAAATGTGAAATTACGTCTGACACTCTTGTAGTTTTGATGATAACAATGACATCATAAACATGATGAACAATTAATCTTATGAGTATTTAAAAAGTTTGTTAAGTTTGTAGAAAAACTTGTTGAATCCAACTAAATACATTAACAGAACAAATATACTTATGAAGAAAAAAACAAAACAACATCAACACATCTGAAGAACAACAATGCAAAGTCTGAAGACCAACAACGCAACATCTGAAGATCAACTGAAGAAATGAAGCACTGTCTGAAGTCAACAACACTTCAAACAACATCGCATCAGAAGCAACACTTTAACTATTGAGTCTAACTCAGAAGATCACATGAAGACCTAGTTCAAAATCAATACACTAAATGGTAGTGTCTGAAATTGTGCTAGATGAACATGAAGACCTAGTTCAGAATTAGAACACTAAATGGCAGTGTTTGAACTACGTTATCAAGATACATCAAATATGATGTAACAAGAAGACCCAACATCAACGTCAACAAAGAAGGCCACATCAACGTCAACAACAACAAAGGAGACTCAACATCAACGACAACAACGAAGATCACATCAACATCAAACAACAAAGAAGACACAACATCAACGTCAACAAGAACTCAATATCACGAATCAACTGAAGACATCAACAAGAAGACATCCACTTCAACAAACCAACATGAACCAACCTGGAGACCTCATTTGCTCAAGATGAGTATTAAGTTTTGTATTAGGCAACAAACATCTTTTATGATGTCCGATACAGAGCAGTGCCTGACTTGGAAAGTGAAGACCAGAAATCACTCAAGCTCAAATAGAAGATATCTACCCATCAAGGGATTACAAAGATGAAAAACAAAGAAGCTCAATCAAAGAAATACAGACATATAGAATTGTCTAATATAGTAACTGTTTGAAGAAGTCTTGGTGGTGCAAGCATATTCAAGAATCCTTGTCTGTATGTTTGATGTAATGAAAAGTTATCATCCACGTATCTGGTACAAGTTTACAACGAAGAAAAGACAAACTTGTGTCTGACCAATTAGTCAGCATAGTGACTGTACTACTGTCTGATAAAAGGAAAGAACAATTGTCTGCCTTCCATCATTGAAGACCAGGAAGACTTATAAAATGACAAAAGGGCAAAAGGAACTTTAATTCACTTTTTTGTACAGAGATAACTGTTTAAAGTGTGTCACTACGAAAAACACTACAAGACAAGCAACGAGCAGATTTCTCAGAGAAATCAATCCCAAGTCTAAACGGTAACATTTCAAATACCGTAGACTATAAATATTGAACATCTCTACTAAAGCAAATGTTGACAAGTTTTGCAAAGCCAAAAGAGCTGAAAGGAAAAAGGTTTGTGAATTAGTGTAGCTGAAGAACAACCTTTGAGTTGAGAATCAGAAAAAGGATAGAAGATGATTAGTACAGAATATACTCATCCTCTCAATGAGAGTCATCATCATAATAAAGGAATCAATGGTTGCTAAAGAATCAATTCAAGATGCTGAAGCGGAAACTCAAAAGACCCTCAGAACCAAGAGAAGAAGCTCAGGCAGATTTGCATATCCACTCTTAGAGTGTTTTAGCTTAGGACACATAGCATAATTGTAAATCCTCTTGGTATAAGAGATAAGTGTAAACACGAGCGATATTAGTACAAATCTACTCAGAAGAAGTGAAGAAAATGTACTCGTAATGGACACTCTTTTATGTTGAAAGTAGTTGTCTACAACCTTGTAACAAGGATGGGTTTGCGACCTTTAACAGCAGGGATTACCGCCCCTGTTTTCCTTGGAAGCATGATAGTCTATGTGTTCTTGCTAGGATACTTGATACATAGCCAGGTCGAAAAAATTATGTATGTAAGGGATGGCCGGGTGGGTCCTTTCCTAGGAGTCACAGAGATATTGTGGTTGTCTAAGAGGGTTTGAGTATAACCAGGCTGGCAGTAGATACTCAAAAGTTTGTTGTAATCATGTTGGTTATAACGGAAAAATCTTTTCGTAATGAAGGGACTGGATGTAGTTATCAGTTAGATAGTGAACCAGTATAAATCTCTGTGTGTCCTTTACTTTTCTGTTGTTTGTTTTACTTACTCGTCTATTTTCTTTGCACGTCAGATTTTCAACTAACAAACTCGGTAAAATTGTTTTCATCGTTGTCTTCAATGTTTTCACTCTTAAGTGTAGAGTTAGGCAAAATGTTTTAAGAAAACCTCTAGAAAAACAACCTGACATCTAGTTGAAGTCGGTACTTTATACTTGAGCAATTTGTGTTTGGAACATACTAATCTATGTATAGTTTAGGTCAAAGTGCAATAAATAGTATGCAAAATGGTTTTGATTAAATTACATTCTCGTATATGTTATATGTTTTACAAAACCTTCAGATGCAAAGTTTGTATATGTTATGTCAGCATCTGATTGACTTGGTCATTCCACATCCAATTCATACAATCTAATGTTTGAACTGATCAGCGTACATATTTTTACAAAAAGCTTTTCAAAACACAATTCAACCCCTCCCCTTCTTGTGTTTTCTAGTACTTTCTAGGTACTTCATAGCTGTATATCAAAATGATTACGGAATTAACAATATCACTAAGCCCACAAATTATATAAGGTACCAAGCTTAAATTGTGTACTCTACTCCCTTGCAGAGCTTAAAAAACTCAGGTCGATCAAAATATGTACTGCATGCAATACCCAAAAGACTCAAGCCACAAAGAGAATAACAACTCTGAACTAAGAGAAAGGGAAAATATTGCTATATTTTTTCATTTATATTAAAAGAAAAAAAAATTGAACTCTATAACAACATTAAAAAACTAATTCATATAAAGGGTTAGGAATATCAATAAACTTTATCCCAATGGTGCACTATCATTCAAGGATAATTAGTAATCATAATACAACTAAAGCAACACAAAGTGCAAAATAGTACACCCAAACATGCTTTATTATCGACCAATAAAACAACATAGAGAGGAATTCCAAAATGCCAAGTAGGAGAAAAGAAGTTTCAAACAAAAGATGGTGTAGGTCCAGCTCTCCGTGCACATTTAATTAATACTGAAGAAGCTATTGGAGGATCAATGGACTTGAGTGGTTCTGGTATTGCTACGGAGGAAGCAGGACTTGGGTCGGTATGGGTCTCAGAGTGTTGGAGGATGCGATTGAATGCGATGTGGGCAGCTAGAGGGAGGAGAGGTTAGAGGTTCTCATGAAGACTTCCATGACGGAGGAGTTGTCGTCGGTCAAGACATTCATTATCGGTGGTGGTGACCATTCCACTACTTTGTCATTCCATGCACCATTCCATTGAGTTAGTTGAAAGTGAAGTGTTTGGCGGCAGATGAGGAGGGAGTGTTAGTGGTGATGGAAGTCAGAAATCAGAATCGGTTGTTTCCTATAGAGAGGAGGGTAAGAGCGATAAGGCTAATCAGTGGGGTGCATTTGTGTTTCGGATTTGTTTGGAACAGGTCGAAATCATTGGAACAGTTGAGATTTTAGATTGTCTGGTTGAAGGAGTCCATCTGCCAGAGTCGAGTTGTCTAACACAATGCTTAAAGGAGATCGTAGAAGCTTCTGTAAGACAAGGGAGATTTTGGATTGGTTGATCAAAGGAGCGCACCACCATTCATTTTAAATGGGTTGTCTAAATCAAGGCTAGTATAAGAAGCTTACTTTCAACAATATCATAGAAGCGGGGCAATATTTCTTAAAAAATATTTTTGTAATGTTTTGGTGAAACATTGGATGGAACATTATTTGGTAGTAACTAAAAATAAATTATATAGTAATAGATTAAAATTGCATACAGTGAAATGTTAGGTTAATTGAGTTTTTCTATCCTCCAATTATGTTGGTAAGTCCACAAATTTTATCATTTTCTTAGTTTTTTTTTTAGTTAAGAAAAATAAGTACTTATTGTCTATAAATTGAATACAATGACAAAAATAAAGAAAAAAGCTATTAAAAGACATAATCATATTAAGACCTTTTTTTTTTACTAAATAAGCGTATTAAGACTTATGAGATTGTATGTATACGAAAGTATGAATCTTAATTTTGATTATATAAGTTGATTTTTAATTATTTTAATTTATATATCAATTTCATACGATTTTGATGGTAGAAAAGCTTTAATATAAATCTAATTATTATAAGATATTATACTAAGAAACAAAATGTTATAACAAAATGAGGAAAATACTAGTGACGAAAAATGAAAATCAGAAAAAATTTAAATTAAAAACTTTAAACATAATATAAAAAATTTGAACTATATTTTTTTTGCTGTATTTTTCATTCTTCAAATGTTCTACACTTTCCTTTTGTAACAAAAAACATATTTACACTTGAAGCATTGTATTTGCCTTTGTTACTCTTCATGTAATGTTTCAGGGCTCAAGAAGAGGCAGGGGCGGATCTACATTGATTTGAGGGTGTGCACATGCACCCTCTCAAATTTTTAAAATTCCACTTAATTCCTTGTAAATTTTTTATTTGACCCCTCTAACTTTACGGTTTTGCACCTACTACTCATAATTGCACAGTCTCTCTCATCTCATTCATCCAAATTTGGTCTCTGAAAAAAACACAGAGATCAATTTAATTCCTGAGAAATAAAAAATACCAATTTAGTCCTAAAAATCTCAAATTTTGGTCAAACTAATCATTGTTAAGATATTTTTAGTGACATTTTAGTCTCTGTCAGAGACTAATTTGACCGAAATTTGAAACCATTAAGGATTAAATTGATATTTATTCATTTCTCATGGACTAAATAAGTCTCTGTGTTTATCGTGAAGAACCAATTTGAGTTTATGCTCATTTTATTTATAGACAAAAAACATAAAACTCATTTAATTATTATTTTAAAATTTGAAAACAAGTCCCACTACGTGTACCTAACATGGGGAGTTTTGGCAGTACCTAATTTATTGTTAATTTTATTTTTTGTCATTAACTTTGTTTTCAAATTGTAAGAGATTAAATGATAGGAGATAATAAATAGATTTTTTAAAGAGGAGATTATCATCAAATGAGCAACAGTCTTGTGAAATCAAGTTTTCAACAGCATGTTGAAATTAATTTAGAAGACTTGTCATCTTGATCCAGGAAAGCATATCAAAATATCGATATATTATCCTTATGATCGAGATAAGATACAAAGAACATATTTACAAAACGAAATATAATAATTATTAATTGAAGTTAAATGGTTTGACCCCACTGACTCAGGGTCCTGGATACACCACTGAGAAAAGGTACAAATGCAAATACAAGCAAACAAGTTTCTCATATTAAAACCAATATGATATAGACATTTGTTTGGTTTGTTCTAAGCATTAACCCTATAAATTTTATAATGCAACATGAACAAACAAACAAACAGGAATGGGAAGCCATAAGAAAAAATACATGTAAATCATATGAGCGAACTATTCAGTACTTTTATCAGAGAAAATATTGAAGAAACTTAAATGCATGCATTTTAAGAATGAATACATTCTGTAATGATCAATAGATATAACAAGTCACTCAAAATGCATGTGTTCTCTTCTAATTAAAGTTGCATGAACATAATATTATTTTATTTGTTTTTATCCAAAACAAGTTAAACATTTTAATTAATTAGGAATGATTATTATTATCATCCTATAATTTTGTATTGTTTCTAAACATTTTATTTAAGGCATTGTTTAAGAAAAAAAATAAGTGATTTTTATGTAAAAATAGCAACATACCTGTGCGAATGTCACTCCGTTTTTATGCATTTTTTAAATACGCATTTGCTAAAAAGCAAAATAATCATTTATTAATAATAAAAAATTTTATAAAATTGATATGTGCTCAAAGACAATAAAATTATACAAATAACATGTAATTTTGGGACTCAAAAGCAAAATGATCATTTATAAATAATAAAGTCATTTATAAATACAAAATACTAAAAAACTAAAAAAATTTAAAAGTGAAAAATTTAAAAACTAAAAAAATAAATATAACAAAAACATTAAGGAAAAAAGAAAAGAAAATAATAAATATAAATATAAAAATAAAAAATAAAATTTAAAAAAAATAAAAATAATAAAATATGTAGATTGCTGTGAAGGTGACACGTGTCCCAGAAGTTTTAGTGAGAAACAGAATATATGAGAGTTTGCCATGTATCCTCAATTTAATTACTTTTCTTATATAGATAATAGATAGATAGATAATTTAGTAATTATTTTTTTTAAAGATTTTTTTTGAGAGCATCCACAATGGTAGACACCAATATGGGGTGCTTAAGTGGGTCTCAGCTGTCCACATCACTCATATTTATCCTTTTTAATTTAAACATCTCATAAGCATTACATCTCTCCAACCCAACATCTCCTCAAAAGATCTTAAATGGGTCCCACAAATAACCTCACATTTATATTTTATTAATAGTTTATTTATTAATTTATTATTATCCGATTTATGAAATAATTAAATTATAAAGATAAAGAAATTATTATTTTTGCAAAATATTTTTTCTAATACGAAATAAAACTACATAAATAAAATTAGCTAAAATTACATAAATAAAATTTATTTAAAATGACGAAAAATTGCTAAAATTACATAATTAAATCAATAATTAATTTTGCTGACTATCGCGTCCAAAACATTCCCAGATATGCTCCACAAGGTCTGCTTGAAGTTGATGATGTTTTTGCCTATCATGAAGAGCTACACTCATTCGTAGATATGGTCGAATATCAGAATGAGTACCATTATGTATATCGGTTGTTGAGACATCATTGTTGGGATGATCATAAGAAAAATCAAAATGACCATTATATGTGTGTCGTTCGTCTTCCACAATCATGTTATGCAATATAATGCACACATATAAGATATGCTTGATTATATCCATATGCCAAGCACGCACTGGGCCACGTATAATCACAAATCGAGATTGAAACACTCCAAACGCCCGCTTTACATCCTTTCTTGCTGCTTCTTAATGTTGGGCAAACAATTTTCTTTTATCACCTTGTGGCATTGGGATGATCTTGACAAGCACAACCCATTCTGGATAAATACCATATGCTAGATAATATCCCATATCATATTGTGTTCCATTTACCATGTATTGCACCCTAGGGGCTTGACCCTCCAAAACATGATTAAACACGGGAGATCCGTTTAGCATGTTGATGTCATTATTTGACCCTGCAACCCCAAAGTATGCATGCCAAATCCATAAGTCTTGTGATGCCACTGCTTCGAGCATGATAGTGGGTTTTCCATGATCACCACGACATAATTGACCTTTCCATGCTACTAGACAATTTTTTCATTCTCAATGCATACAATCAATGTAACCTAACATACCTGGAAAACCATGTGCCTCCCCTATTTGCAGTAAGCGTTCGATGTCATTGTTGTTAGGTCTACTTAAGTATTCATCTCCAAATATCTCATAGACACACCTTACAAACTTATCTAAGCATTCAAGTGCAGTGCCTTTGCCAATTCACACATAATCATCAACACTATCAGCAGGCGATCCATAAGCCAATATACGAATTGCAGCAGTGCATTTCTGCAATGAAGAAAGACCCATTCTTCCAGTTGCATCAGCTCTCATTAGAAAATATTAATGTTTTGAAAACCGGACCGGTCACTGAACCGGTGAAGGTACAGGTTCATGGTTTAATGGTTTGACCATGATTGAACCATGGTCGAACGAGGATAAATAAATAAATTTTTTTAATATTATAAAATTTATTAAGTGATATATCAATATAAATATTAAGAAAATATGATAAAACAAATTATAAATGAACATAAATTAATCACATTATATATTTTGAAATATAAAAAATAAATAATAAAATGCTAAATAATAAAAATTCATGAGTATGAATATTTATTACTTATTATTGGACCTTTATTTGGCTAAACAATACATATTTTTTAGATTAAAAATAAAAAAATACAAAAAAAGGAAACAACCGGTTCAATCTGATTTTCATCACCGGTTTTTAGACGGTTTTGTACCGGTTTGACCGGTTCCTAGTAGGTTCTCATCGATTCTTTGCTCTGCCAGTTTTGTGGTTTGTATGGACCGGACACATGACCGGTTCCCATATATAATGCAAAAGCTACTATGTGTTTGTGTATGATCATAAAAAAATATTTTAATCTTCTCTCTCATATATCGCAATAGACTTTTATGAGAAGCAACTCAAAATTGTGTCTCTTGTTATAACCTGTTTAATGATTATTTTTCAGCTTCTGATTAATTAAAAAATCTGAAACAAACACATTCAAAATTTAAAAAGTGATTATTAAATTAAAAATGATTTTTTGCAAAATAATCTATAACAAATGTGCTCTTACATTTTATTTTAAAATTTTTTTCCACACGGCCTTTCTTATTTTAGTTTTTGTCCTCATTATTCAAATTAAAATAATTCAAATGACAATTCATAATTTTTTCGTAAATAATTTTGTAACACCCTGATTTTCTTAAACGTATGCGTTAGAGATTGTAGGATCATTGTATGTTAACTGTGTGTTTGAATATGTATTTTAGGGTTAGTTAGGAAGGGAGACCCTTAATGGGGACTATGTGGCCTTAGAATGGAGGAAAAACTATTTTTAGGCAATTCTCATATGTGAATCGATTCACCCCTTGCAAGAATCATTTCATTTCATTAAAAAACATTTCTAGGCAAAATAGAGTCTGTGAATCGATTCATCCCGTGAATGAACCGATTCATAGTAGCTGACAATGTTATTTTAATTAGCAGGTCGCTCTGTTTCGGCCCGTTTCGCTTCTGAACGTGTTAAACCACTTGGAGCACTACCTAAGCCTGAAACTTAAAAGGACTCTAAACTTAGTTATTAAATCATATTAAAGAGGTCTAATTAACCCTAGAATTGCTAGCCTCTCATGTTGTCGTTGCCGTCGTCGTGACTCGATCTCTGTCTTTCTCCACCGTTTCGGACACCGTCTTCAAGGCCACGACCAGAGAACCAATTACTTGTTCTTCTTCTCATTCTTTCTGGTTCAAAGGAGAAGAACTTCAGAGCTCTCTAAAGCTTAATTGGAGGTCGCAACTACTATAAGGTATGGGGTAGATGATCACTTGAAAAGAGGCCTATGGCTTCAAATAGCATGTTCGGGGTGTCTCATGATCCCTATGCCTTGTGGGGAAAGTTTTCGTGTTGAATCTTTGCAAGAGCATTGATTTGATTGGTTTTAATTTTTGTTTTGTTTAATTATGAGGTTCTTGTAGGAGCAAGGAGCCACAAGAGTTGTTAATTAATATGTTTATGAGAATTGATGTATGTTTAGTAATGAAAGGTTAATGCTTTGTGTGCTTTTGTTATAGAAAACATGATTTACGATAACTAGTGTTATTTGAATTGTTTAATGGCATAAGTTATGTTATGTAGTTGTTGTTTTGATGATTGTATGGATGCTTTCATGTTTAGGACCAAGTTGGAATTATTAAAAAGCAAGTTTTAGTAAATTGATGCATGATTGGTATTGTATTATTGGTATTTGATGTGTTATTGTTAGTAGATGCATGATTTATGACAAAGTGGTGTGGAAAAATTTGTATGATAGTAAGGCTAATATGATGTAATCACTTTTTTGAGAATGTTTGTATGCTTTCAAATAGGATATAGAGATGTTAGGGTATATGGAGACATGGTTATTTTATGCCTTCAAATCTAGAGTTAACCAGAGAAGTGGATATATGTAGGAATCTTGACAAATTGAATAATTAAATTTACAATTGAACAAAGAACCTCTAAATAGATTAAAAGGATGGTGTAGGTATTGAGATCAATAAGTGGTAATTAATTTGAATGGATTTAAAATGAGTAATCATGGGTTATTGGGTTAAAAATAGAGAAGGGACAAGATTGGGTTTGCTATTGACAAGAATTAAATAAAAAGGTTTAAAATCAAGATTTGAAGTGAAAATCAGTGATTAGAGATGTAACACCCCAAATTTCTTGGTCTTATATGTTCGAGATCATAGGATCATTGTGTGTTGATTGGGTGTTTGATTAGGTATTTTATGGCTTAGTTGGGAAGGGAAACCCTCAGAAGGGACTACACGGCCTTAGAATGGAAGAAAAACCCAATTTTCGGCAATCCTGAGTCTGTGAATCGACTGGCCATTTGTATGAATCGATTCATTTCATTAAACATCGTTTTTAGAAAAAAAACAATAGAACATGTGAATTGATTCACCTCGTGTATGAATCGATTCACAGCAGTTGACAGCGTTTTTTAATCAACAGGTCGTCCCGTTTCGGTCCGTTTTGTCTCCAAACGTGATAGGACTCCTAAATCACGACCTAAACCTAAGCCTAGGCTTATTAAGACTCTATACCCTCAGTTTAAATGTTGGTTAAGAGCTCTCAAGGAATTTTAAGCCTCCAAGTATCGTTCTCTGCCGTCGCAACGCGAGAAGGTGTGTCTCGCGACGCTATGAGACCCAAACTCAAAACTATGAATAGCCATCTCCCCTCTCATTTTTCTCGTCCCTCTCTCCATATTCTCCTTCTCTCTAACATTTTCTCTCACTAAAAGGGTATTTTGTTCACCTCGGCCAAATACCCAAATACCGGTGCGATAGCGAGGCTCTGGAGCTATTCTGAGGCTTCAAGAGTTGTGGTAATACCCTACTCCTTAGGCTATAATGGTAGCTTTATTCCTCCCTATTCTCATGTTATCTTATTTCCTAGGTGCAGAGGAGGTGTTGCACGAGGGGATCGGGATTCCAGTTTAGAGGTTACAGACGTCATCCTTTCGACCCATAAGTCTAACTTTGAACTATCCTATAGGTTTATTTCTTGGGATTCGCATAGCAATATTAGGATATTAGTAGTAGCAGTAACAGTAACAGTAACAGTAGTAGTAGCAGTAGTAGCAGCAACAATAGTAGTAGCAGCAGTAGTAGTAGTAGTAGCAACCGCAGCAGTAGCAGTACGAGCAATAGTAACAGCAGCAGTAGCAGTACGAGCAGTAGTAGTAGTAGCAGTGGTAGTATATGTCCTTTTCAGCAATAATCCTAAATCAATGGTATACCCAATGCACAGTTGGGTCATGCCCTTGAATGTAAGGATTACTATGTTGTAATGACATCCGGGAGTATCCCAAATACCTTTGGGATACAATAAGACCAATGGCGAAAACATAAAGAGCAAGTGAGGACTTGTCCTACAATTATCAGTATAGTTTTATCAACATATCAAACTCGCATTCATAATAACTATCAACTAATATCTACATATTGAACTAGCAACTAATTATCAGTGTAGTTTTATAAAAAATGCTAACAATAAAAAATTTGTGTGTTTATTAGATATATTCTATACTTTAGTCTTGTGACTATTGACTTATGCGACTTATGGAACACCACAATATATACCCATGAATATTTTGCAATACTAAAATCAATTCAACTGATGTCATTCATCAAAAAATCATTTATGATTTTCACGCAATCAACACTAAATAAGCTAATGAAATCACATAATAATAATCATGACTAAAAGGTATATTTGTTGGAATCTTTTGTCTTTTTTTTAAGCAAAGAAAAAGGAAATGAGCTTCGTTAAAACCTTCTGATCAAAACTCTTTTTAGGGAAAAAAAATCTAGAAAGAAAAAAGTACCCCTCCCTGTTATTATTAAGAAGAGAAAAACGTGGAATACAAAAGGAACAGAACAAACAATGGGGGACTATACCAAAACCTTTGCAAAAAGCATTACTTAAATATAAAATTAGGAAGACCTACTCTATTGCGGTAGAAATCTTCACTAATAAATTTAGGAATAATATCCCACGAATGGAAGCCACTAATAGAGACTCCATGAGTAGCAAGCCTATCAGCACAGTGGTTACCCTCACGATAAATATGAGAACAATAAAAAGTCATATTAGCAACTAAAGAAAGGCAATTTTGCCAACGCACTCGCAGCTTCCAAGGAACAATAGAGACGGATTTGAAAGCTAAAACCACAAGCTAAGAATCACACTCCAACGAAAGCTTGTGCCACCTATTCTTAAATGCAATTTCTATAGCCAACATAGCCCCAATAAGCTTAGCGTGCAGGGTAAAGGAGACACCCAGATTGAGGGCAAAACAAGTGCAGCCGCACTTGAATATCTGAAAATTCCGCCGCAATCAGCAGGCCCAGGAGAAGCATGAGTTGCGCCATCGGTGTTACACTTAATCCAGTAACAAGCAGGGAGCTGCCAAGTGACTTCTTTGATGATCTGGGCGCTAGGAGGCCTACCTGCAACATTAAAAAACTTAAGGATTGTAAAATCAACCATGGAAGAGGAGATGGTACCTGAGCTGAAATTGCCGGATAAGGAAACATTCGCAATCACCATGTTGATCGCAGTAGCCAATTGGATCCTCTTATTATCAACTCTGAGTTCGTTTCTACAGAGCCAAACCACCCAGATAATATTAATGATAACTGCCAGAATGACATCCTTACATTGAGAGGACCAGTTCCGATCACAGATAGAAAGAAAAGATGAGAGGGGTTGTAATCTTTTATCAAGATGGCAAAAAATAGAAAATTTTTCAAAAGCAATATTCATCTAGCAAGCATAAAATGATAGAATCAATCCAATGCTCTTAATGTCACTGGTATAGAAAACACTTTCCAATACTAAAAAACATTTTTTATAACATGAATCTACATTGGTTAAATCACAACTGATGTTAAAAAAAGGCGGTGGCCTTTTTGCAGTTAACGCGATCGTTTTTACATCTGTTGTCTCCTCAACCGGTGTAGAAACTCAGCGGTGACATTTTAAAAAAAAGACTTTTTAGACTGGTTGTAGTAGCAACCAGTCTAAAAAATACAGTTAGCCACGTAATCGTGGCTAACTGTATTTTTTAGATAGATTGCTTTTTCAACTAACTTAAAAAGTCTAGCGTCTTATTGGTCCATTTGAAAGCACATGGATAGCTATCAGAAGTCAGTCGCTGCCATAAATAAGCTTCAATCCAACGTTCACCATCCACTCAATGCCCAATTCCTCTACCCTTCACCATTCACGTTTTAGATTGGTAGGTGTTTTCTTCACGTTTTCTTTATTTTCAATCTGTAGCTTTTCATGACCAATCGGTGTATGACCATGATGACCATTTTTGCAACTTTATTCTTCCATGAAGGTAACTAACACTGCGAATCTTCTTATTTTTGTTTCTTTTTATTTTCTTCCTCTTCTGTAAACCACTATTTCTCTCTATGTTGTGCTTTGCTTGAGGTGTGCTTTGTGATACAGGTGGTTCTTCTTCCATAGGGGTAGCTATGTTCCTCAAGTCAAAAAGAAAAAGGAGAATGAAGCTACGCTCTTCATTTTTGCTTTATTAGCTGGAACAAATTTTAATTATTAGATGAAAAAATGAAGGTGGGGGAAAATGAAGGTGAGGGCAAATGAAGCTTAGGGTGTGTTTGGATGAGGAATCTTAATGAGGTAATGCAATTTTAGAGGATAATTCAAATGTCTCAAACCCAATTATCTTGTTTGGATAATAAATATGGAAAATTTTCAAAAAATAAAGGAATTTTAGAAGGTATTTTACTAAGACTAAATCTAGGGAATTTGAAATACCACCTAAAAGTTAAGAATTTGAAATTTCATCTTTACTCCCTCTTCTAATTTTTTTCAAAAATATTATTTTTATGGAATATTATTTTTTCAGAAAAGAATTTATTTGGAAATATTGAAAAAAAATATAAAAAAATTTTTATGAATTTTTTAAGCTTTTTTCCGATAAAGGTTTTTTAATAAATTAATTTTTTCAGCAAAAACTATTTTTCAAAAAAAAATTTCCAACAATTTTTTTCCCAAAAATATTTATTTTCTCTGCCAAAAAAATTGAAAAATATTCACAAAAATTGTGATTTTTTTTGTGTTTATTCATTACCTTCATTTAATTACTATAGCCAAATAAAGAATTTAAAAATGAAGAAATTTAATTACTCTATCAAAACAACTAATTTTATAAATGAAAAGAATTCAATTGAAGCAAATTAATATTCTATAATTTTAAATTCCTTAGAATTTTGAAGGTTTTAATAACACAACATTCACATTCTTGGGAGAAAATGAAACTGAGCATTCGTATGTGGTTGAACACAAAAAATGTGACAGGTGACAGAGTGATACAACGATAAGGACTCATTTTTTTTATTTAGCCACAATTATGATCATGGAATAGCCGTATTTTTTACATTGATTCAGTTATTAACCGATGTAAAAAGGTTTTTTTACATTGGTTGTAGTCTAAACCAATGTAAAAAAATACATTTATCCACAGTTTAATCGTGGATTACCGTATATTTTATAGTTCGTTATCCGTTTTAAAAAGTTCTCACTTTCTACATTGTCTAAATCTATAATGAGCGTGTAACAATATAAAAATATTTTTTAACCGATGTAATTTTTTTTTTGTAGTAGCAGTGTGAAATTACTGAACCCAGAAGGGTGTCATCCGTCACCCTAAATTTTCCATGATCAAAAGTTAATGTCAATAAGAATTAATATACTAACTTAAGAAAAATGAAAAAAAAAACTAATAATAGAAGAAGGAGGAGGAGGAGTAACTTCAAGTTGAACCAAATTAATTAAATATATAATTTCAAAATAATTATCAATATTAACTATCTGTCTCATAATAACTACCTTGCTCAATAGTGAGGTGACTATGGGTGAGATCCATCATACAGTCAACAACATTAATTGGTGCCCTCAAGGCCCCTAGATCGGACGGTTTCCAAGCCATTTTTTACCATAATCAATGATATTTTTAGGGAGCCATGGAAGATTGGAGATATGAATGAGACCTTCAACCTTCTCATCCCCAAAAGTGACGTGGTAGTGTGCATGAAAAATTTTAGACTAATTGGTTTATGTAATGTCTCTAATAAAACAGTGACTAAACTTCTAGCCTGTCGTATAAGAGAATTTTTTTCATAAGCTCTTTAGTCCAGCTCAATGTTCCTTTGTCCTAAATGCCACAGCCCACAGCCAAGATAATATAGTTGTAGACCATGAGATCTTTCACTCAATGAGGAGTAGGAAAGGGAAAACGAGGTGGATGGAAATCAAGATTGATCTTGAGAAGGCTTATGACCGCTTGAAGTGGGATTTCCTCAAGGAGACCTTGGAAAATATTGGTTTCCCACATAATATTGTTCAGCTTATTTGGTATTGTATCTCTACTCCCAAGAAGAGGTTGCTTTGGATTGGGAAAGCCTTGGAGGAGTTTAAACCAGAAAGAGGTATCAGACAAGGTGACCCTCTCTCTCCATACTTGTTTGTGCTTTGAATAGAGAGCCTCTTCTGGTTGATTGATTTATCTGTGTCAGGTAAGAGGTGGAACCTCGTTCAGATTGCCAAAAGAGGCCCAAAAATCTCTCACGTAGCTTTTTCAAATGATCTTATCCTCTTTGCTGAAGCCAACAATAAACAAGTCAGGAATATTCATAAGATCCTCCATGCTTTCTGTGAGAGCTCTGGTCAAAAGGTCAGTCATAACAAGACTAGAATCTTTTTCTCTAAGAATGTTAATTGGGAAATTAGAGATGAAATTTGTAGTGAGTTAGGCTTTCATATTGCAGATGATTTGGCAAATATCTGGGAGTCCCTATTTTTCATAAAAGAGTTAATAGGGGCAATTTTAGCTCCGTCATTGATAAAGTCAACCGAAGTCCCCCTGGAAAGATAGACACCTATCCTTTTTTGGGTAGAGTTACTTTAGCCAAACTGGTTATTCAAGAAATGCCTATATGTGCTATGCAATCTAGTATGCTTCCAAAAAGCATTTGTGATGTGATTGACAAGTTATGTCGCTCTTTTATTTGGGGGGGATATTCAAAACCATCGGAGAACGCATTCCTTGAATTGGAGGCAAGTTTGTAAACCAAAGAAGGAGGGTGGCTTAGGTTTGAGACTTGCTAGGGATGTTAATTCGGTTTTCATGTTGAAGGCTACTTAGAAACTTTGTAACACCTCAGACTCTCTATGGGCCTCCATGGTTAGAAGTTAATACAATTGTGGCATGAGGGGTTTCCCCAAGATTGATACCAGGAAGCAAGGGTCAAATTTCTAGAGATGTATCTGCCAAAATTTGAACAAGTTTATAAGCTTGTTGACTTGGCGTATTGGAGATGGCGAAACAACAAAGTTTTGTACCGATGTTTGGTTACATAACTCGAGATCTTTAATTGACAAAATCACAGGAGGGGTTGTCGATTCCATGAAGGAGCATAAGGTTAATGATTACATGGATTCTCACAGTAGATTGGATTATCACAAATTTGGTCATCTGCTTCCAAGACAGTGGGTGAACAAGTTTTCTTTAGTCCTTCCCCCAAATATTCATGATCAGGAAGATAAAATTGCCTGGGGAGCCAGCCCAAATGGTATTTTCTCATCCAGTTCGGCCTACAAAGCCATGACTAACTGGGAGCCCAACCCAAACAAAAGTTTATTTCGTGTATTTGGAGGTGGGATGGGCCGGAGAGGGTCAAGGCTTTTCTTTGGAAAACGGCCCACAAAATTTTGATGGCCAATGTTAAGAGTCTGCAGGCACATGGCATCTTCGGCGTTATGTAGATTTGCGGTGTTCATAATGAATCTTTATTTTGCTGCTTTAGGGACTGTGAAAGAGCAACAACAGTTTGGTTGCAACTCAATGGGGCACACAACTCTGCCTTTTTCTCCAAAACAGATTGGCATTAGTGGCTCTCGCAGAACTTAATTAAAAGAGCAATTGGCACCTATATTTTGGCTTTGGTCTAGATCATATTTGGAGGGCTCGAAATGAATTCGTTTTTTCCCAAAAGAATACTTCGTCTCAAGCTCTTTACTGGCAAATTTTAGAACAGGTAGATGCAATTTTGAATGCTAAATGCAGGGAAGGCACCCTCCGCCCTCTGAGGGTTAAGCAAGTGGATGGTTTATTGGTTAAGTGGAACATACCTCCTCCGAGCTTTCACACTCTGAACTGCGATGGCACGGTCCCTAAGGCAAGTCAGCTTGTTGGGCGTAGCGGGCTTCTCCGTAATAAGAATGGGTGTTATGGATTGTTTAACCAATTATTTTAAGGCACTCGCTCGTTAGCAAGACTTATTAACTAATTAATTAATTATATTTTACTTATGATATTAATATTGGTACACATGGAATAGTTCTTAGCCGATCTTATAAGTTAACTACTTTATACTTGTTTAACCTATGGATTTTGTCCTTTACAACAACAAAAAAGATCAATATGTTTATTAACCCATGGATTGAGTAAATTTAACTATTTTGTACCTTATCACTAAAATAAACTAGATAAATTAATTTGTTCTATACCACTGTTGGGAAAAATATGCAGTTCACTCTGATTTACCCACACACGCCCAATGATCTTTGATAACGATGTTGGGGAATCTCTACACACACACACAAACGAATAAAAAAGACACAGGAATTTACGTGGTTTGGCACCTCTTTCCTACGTCCACGGAACACCTCAACAAATTTCCACTATCATAAAAGGAGATTACAAGATAGTATTGTAATCCACCCCAGGCACAAACTTGAAAAACCTAACCCAAATTGTGTATCACCTTACAAACCCAAGCCCTCACTCAAGAGTTACAAAAAATGATAACACTCACCCCACAGTACAAGTTTTCTAGTTTGAAACTTGGAAACTCACCCTATATTTTTTTTCTCACGTGCTTGTATTGCACGACTACCCCTATCTCTCGGGTGCTCTCTACATTTTGCACCACCTTTTTCTCTCTTATGCCATACCCTTTATAGAAGAAAGCAACAAATACAAGCAATATTTTTTATCTGATTCTGTTGAGATATGTCATTTATTTATTTTATAATTACTAAGATATGTTTTCCCTTATTTCCTCTTTGTAAATGTTCCTTATTTCATTGTTTCCTCTTTTTATTGGAAAAACATATCTACACCATATCTTTCACATATCTTTCACATATCTCACAAATAAACAAAACAACACCATATCTCGTGGGCCCCACTTAGGAGAGAACTCACCCAAAAAATCTCCCCCTTCTCGACTCAAGTGGGATCTCAACCATGTTTGCTTTGTTCCTTCACAACTCCCCCTACACACACACACATAAAGGAATAAAAAAGACACTCACACACACCTTGATTTACCCACATACACCAAAGGATCTTTGATACCAGTGTTGGGAATCTCTACACACATATACAAAGGAATAAAAAAGACACAGGATTTTACGTGGTTCGACACCTCTTACCTATATCTACGAAACACCTCAACAAATTTCCATATCATAAAAGGAGATTACAAGATAGTATTGTAACCTACCCCACAATATAACAAGTTTTCTGGCACAAACTTGAAAAACTACCACAAATTGTGTATCACCTTACAAACCCGAGTCCTCACTCAAGAGTTACAAAAAATGATAACACTCACTACACAGTACAAGTTTTTTGGTCTGAAACGTGGAAACTCACCCTACATTTTTTTTCTCACGTGCTTGTATTGCACGGCTACCCC
Source organism: Calophaca sinica (assembly GCA_037113605.1). Taxonomy (NCBI): domain Eukaryota; kingdom Viridiplantae; phylum Streptophyta; class Magnoliopsida; order Fabales; family Fabaceae; genus Calophaca; species Calophaca sinica. The sequence goes on along the minus strand of CM073733.1, from coordinate 48,064,780 downwards.
TCTCTCTCGGGTGCTCTCTATATTTTGCACCACTTTTTTCTAGAAGAAAGCAACAAATACAAGCAATATATTTTGATCTGATTCTGTTGAGATATGTCACTTGTTTATTTTATATTTATTGAGATATGTTTTCCCTTATTTCCTCTTTGTAAATGTTCTTTATTTCCTTGTTTCCTCTTTTTATTGGAAAAACATATTTAAACCATATCTTTCACATATATTCCACATATCTCACAAATAAACAAAACAACACCATATCTCGTGGGTCCCGCTTAGGAGAGAACTCACTAACAACCATTACATCAACCCAAATAAGCCAAATGGACTAAGGGTGGCAAAATAGATGGATCGGATGGATTTCCTTATGGATCCTAATGGATGGATTGGAAAAATCCATTTATCCATTTACCATCCACTAAAATTTCATCAAAAAATCCAATCCATTCATCATCCATTTAAAAAAAACCATCCAATCTATCCGTTAACAAATTTTTTATGAATAGATATCCAATCCATCCACAAAAAATATTTGTAATAACAAAAAATTATTTTTAATCATAAAATATATTTTTAATCATAAAAAAGTATTTTAATTACAAAAAAATATTTTTATTCTTAAAAAAATATTTTACTCCCCTCTTCTCTCTCTCCCCCATATCTCTCTTCCTCTCTCTATCTCCCCTCTCTCTCATCTCTCTCCCTCTCTCCCCTATCTCTCTCTCCTCTCTCTTCCAATTTTATTTTGGTAAATTCTTCGGTACCCATGAAAAAAGGTGGGTACCGATACCCATTCGTAAAAAGGACAAAAATAATCTCAATAAAAACAAAAAATCATAATTCATATATAAATTATAAATAACAAAACAAATAAATCCTATAAAATGAACTCTAAATGAATAAATTGAAATATCAAAAGAAATTGAAATCGTGTATAAAGAATTTAGTAAAACAATAAAAAAAATTGATAAAAATATAATTTTATTACAGTGATGAAATAAGAAAAGAAAAATAAGTTAGGAATAAAATTAAACAGCTTATATAAAAGTAACCAAAAAAAATAGTTTATATAAATATTAGAATATTATTTAAGCAGAAATCCAAATAACAGAAATAGAGAATAGAATAAAAAGACTCCTTAAAAAAAGTGAAATTGTATTAATAATTAATAAATATAGAAATTTTTTGAGGAAATTCTCCTAAATCCTCACATTAACCAATATGAAAGTTAAGAATTTAATTTCACTTCAAACAAAATTAATAAAATGATGTGGCGTTAAATGATTAGCCACTGGGTATCATACTCAATAAAACTCTAAGATATCGTAGTTGTCACCTTTTATTTTTGCTTTAGATTCAAACAAGTTAATTAAAAATATTTTACCCTCTCTCTGCTCTCTCTCTCCTCTCTCTCCCCTCTCTCCTCCTCTCTCCCTCCCCTCTCTCAGAGATTGCAGAGGAGTATAACAGAAGCATGACAGTGATGGGTGAAGCAAGAAATGGCTCGATTTGTGGGGTATTTCTAATAATGCTCATGCGTGCTCCCTTTTTTCATGGATATTATTCGGGGCTGAGCTTTTGATAAAATATATAAGCTTGGCTTTTCAACATGTTTGGTTAGTTTAGTTGGGTTGAGCTGTTGCCAAGCAATGATTTTCATTCTTTGCTAATCGAGTTTGGGGCTAGGAAAGGTGAGACTGATTACCGTCGAAAATTGTATTTTTTTTTTTGGGTATCTAAATTGTAAATTTTAAAATGATGTTGATCTTTATCAGTTTGGCCATTTCTATTTTTTTAAGAAGGATTTGGCCATTTCTGAAAGGCACAAAAGTGAACTCAAAAATATACACCCAGAGTTTTATTATATGACTCTACGTTCCTTTAACAGTACTTTCTCTCAATTTTGAGAGAGGGGAAGGGGGGAGAGAGAGTGAGGGGGGAGAGTAAAATATTTTTTATGATTAAAGATATTTTTTGTAATTAAAATATTTTTTATGATTAAAAATATATTTTATGATCAATTCAAAAAATTACCTATTTATCATCCATTTGTCACCCCTAGTGTAATCCAATAGATTTATAAAAATAGTGGATGGATGACTAACCATCCATTAAATTAAATGGATGGATTAGATCCAATCCATTTAATTTTTTTTGTTTGTAATGGATGAATTGAATGGATTTCTTTGTGGATGATGGATAAATGAATGACTTTGTCACCCCTAAAATGGACTTACTATGCAAGCTCCGTATCTAAGTATCTAATTTAGATGTTAGACAAAGACCTATCGAACCAGCTACCAAAATATGTCAACACTCATGAAAAGTACACCTACGGTAAATAAAATGCATGCCTTTCCTTCATATAACCAAAAGCCTAAAAATTGAAAATCGATCCGTGTTGAAATTGTTCTTTTGAAAAATTGTGTAAGAAAAAAAGAAAAAAAAATGTCACACCATATCATTGATTTGCTGATATGGAATGGGTTAAGACTGACCAAGACTGATGATGTTTAGGAAAATCGGGAAAATGGGGAAGGATTGTGAGCTTCTTCTGAATATATCACTATCTTGGATTGTTATCCTAAATAAGTTGCGTGGAAAAGACCACGTTTATTGTTTTTCTATCACTCTTTTGTCCATGAATTTCCTTACTCGCTGTATTTATGATAAGGCAAATAGCCAAATAAACAGATAATGTAATTTGTAGTATTGGTACGTGACAGTGTAGTGTTGCTATTGCTGTTACTTCCAGTGATCCTTAACTACATTTGTGAGGATCTCAACCCTCAAATTGGGCCCACATAAGATTTGGACCGTGTAAAAGATCCGTATCCAAATGTGCCCCAAGCTACAACAAAAACAGTAATGAATAATAGCTGGCCATTTATAGCACTTATACATGAATAATAAATGTCAGTGAATCCTTCAAAAAAAAAAAGAATGTCAGTGAAAAAGGAAAAAAATTCATTTTATTTTATTTTTTAATTCATTAAATTTTGCTTTGGAAACAGTTTCTTTACTCTCCACTCCCATGCCTATGAGTGAGAACTTTTTAAGAAACATGTATTTTAATTAGAAAAGCTTAAATATATTTTTAGTCCCTGTAAATATAGTGTTTTTTTTTTATACAACTGGGAAAAAGTAAATATATATATATAGTAGTTTTTTATTTTTAGTCCTTGTAAAATATTTTTTCTTTTATTAGTCTCTAACATTTTCAAAGTGTCCTCTTTTAGTTCCTACTATTAATAATCATCAAGTTGGTCCTGACATGGCCAACGGAAACACACATCATCACTACCACGTGAGATTAATTACGCCACGTGTAGGATGACATGGACTCGGGTCCAATTCACCTCCTTCTTCTTAACCATCCCCTTTTTCACTGTACTCTACGACCACTGTCTTCTACGGCTTGGCCATTAGCAAATCCAAGAGGGGAAGACACTAGGCGGGCTCACTTAAGATGTGAGAGGCATAAAGAAAAAGCAATGACACATAAATTTAACCTTTCAATAATAACCGTAGCTATGAAGCTTCTTAGATTAATCAATCAACATTCTCAAGTGTAATTCGATAATCCAAGCCCCTGCGTATTATATTTCATATTTCGACTTTGAATTTCTTAGCTCTAGCCTTTTGTTTTTGGCCATTAAAAGTAACAATGGCAAAATCATAATCCTAACATATGTGAATAAATTCAAATGAAAATAAAAACTTTCACCGAATGAAAATAAGAAAAAAAAAATACTACGCGGGATACTATTATAAGGTTTTGTCCCTTCCAAATGAAAGTAAATTAAACGGCCAAAAAAAAGCTTTTAGGCTGGTCCGCGATGAAACAGCGGAGATAAGTCTCTAAACATCGATTTACCACCTCCGTTTGGCCGTCCGTTTGAGGGTGATACGCTGTACTCATACGAAGCTGAGTTCCTTGGAGCTTAAACAACTCTTGCCAAAAGTTACTCACAAAGATAGGGTCCCGATCACTAATAATAGAGATTGGAATCCCATGTAAGCAAACAATCTTTTTGGCAAACACGTCCGCGAGCAAGCGGGCTAAGTACGGATGCTTGAGTGGCACAAAATGACTATACTTGGATAAATGATCCACCACCACAAATATAGCATCAAATCCCTTGGATTTAGGGAAACCAGTGATGAAATCCATTGAAACATCATTCCAAATCTGATCGGGTATAGGAAGAGGTTGGAAAAGGCCCCTGGGAGCTGCAGCAACATATTTTTGCTGCTGGCATGTGTCACACTCTTGCACAAACTGTTGCACTGCCCGTTTCATGCCCACCCAATACACATTGGCAGCCAACCTACGATAGGTTCGATGGAACCCCGAATGTCCACCCTGAGGGGAAGAATGGAACTCCTTTAGCAGTGTGGGAATCCAAGAAGATGAAGCAGACACCACCAAGCGATCCTCATAAAATAACACCCCATTCTTGTAGGAGAAACCCGGTTTGGTCACCAAGCCTTGCTGCAAGGCCGTAATAACTTGCTGCAGTGCAGGATCCTTGTGAACTTCCTCTATTATAGCTGTGTGACCGAGCCAGGTGGCAGTGTGTTGTATAGAACTGAGCTCCGGAGGGTCATGCATCCTGGATAAAGCATCTGCACCCTTATTTTCTAATTTCGGCTTGTATTCAATATCAAACTGATATCCCAAGAGCTTAGCCGCCCAATTATTTTCATTCATGGTGGTAATGCGCTGCAATAACAACTGTTTTAAACTCTTTTGGTCCAGGAAACAAACCCAGAAGTGAAAATCGACTTGGCACAGTTGTGTATGGAAGGACCCACCATACATTTTTTCAAGTCCCTCATGGAGGAGGAACCAGATCTGACCTGGGAAGGTTTCAAGGATGCGCTGCTGGAGCGTTACAGTGAGATAGGCGAGGGGAACATCTTCGAACAGTTAGCTTCGGTGCGCCAGGAGGGAAATATTGAGGAGTATATTCTGGAGTTTGAGAAGCTGGCGTCCCAAGTTCCGGGCATGGCCGATGCTCAGTACTCTGGGTATTTCATCCATGGCCTCAGAGATGGGATTCGCGGTCGTGTGAGGAGTCTGGCGTCCCTGGGACCGATGAGGCGGCGAAGACTTTTACATGTGATACAGGTCATGGAAAGTGAGGCTTGTGAGAGGCGGGTCGGGTGGAGTGGGACGCGCTCGGGAGGCCCAAAGCCATTCAATAGGTCGGGTTCCAATAACCGATTCGGGTCGAATGGTTCGGGCAATACGGGTCACAGTAAAAACGATTGGGTTTATGTCAAGAACAACCCAGAACGTAGAGACCCAGGGCCCAACTCTAATATGCGTACTGTTACAGGTTCTGGACATAGAAATGGAGCGCCGCGGGACCGTGGGGTTCGTAACTTACCCTACCACGAGCTCATGGAGAGACGCAAGAAGAACTTGTGCTTCAAGTGTGGAGCACCTTTTAGCCCGAAGCATGTTCTCCAATGTCCCGAACGCCAGTTGCGGCTTATGGTTACCGAAGAAGAAGGGAGCGAAGAGGAAGAGGAAGGTGAGGTCCAGGTTTTGGCCGGTGAGGCGGAGGATGAAGATGACGAGATAGGCGAACTCAGCGTGATGAGTTTGAATCAGCTGGGTCAACCTCAGATGAGGCGCAAAAGTGAACCGTGCACCATCAAGCTGAAAGGAGATGTAGGAGGAGTGCCCTTGCTGGTGTTGGTAGATAGTGGGGCGACGGACAACTTTGTCTCAAAGAAGCTGATGAGTGTGTTGCGTCTACCTGTGGAGGAAACGGCTTCTCTGAGAATCAAGCTGGGGGATGGTTTCACAGTGCAGACCCAAGGTGTGTGTCGATGATTGGTGCTTGGCCTCGGTACGATGCGGTCTATGATTGATGCGTGGCTGTTTGATTTGGATGGTATTGATGTGGTCCTGGACATGGCTTGGCTGACCTCTATTGGGGGAATGTAGGTAGATTGGGTGCACCAAGTGCTACAATTTCCGGTGAACAATGAGTGGGTTGAGTTGAGAGGTGAAGGAGGAGCTGGTAGGGGATAACAGGCATTACAAAGCTTGTTGGGGCGACCAAGGCATGGGCTGGATGGCAATTTTGGCTTAGCCATGGTCCCCTCAGGGGAGAAGAAGCTACCGAGGGAGGAATTGGGTGACCCTAGACAGAAGGGAATGATTCAGAAGCTTTTAACTGAGTATGCCACCGTATTTCAAGAGCCTAAGGGGCTCCCCCCCCAAGAGGAGTCATGAGCACTCCATTCCCTTACTCCAAGGCCAAGGGGCAGTGAGTGTGCACCCCTATAGGTACCCCCACATACAAAAGAATGAGATTGAGAAACAAGTTGCGGAGTTACTGAAATCAGAGGTTATCAGGCCGAGTCAGAGTGCTTTCTCCAGCCCTTTGATTCTGGTCAAGAAGAAGGATGGCTCGTGGCAAATGTGTGTGGACTATCGCGCCCTTAACAAGGTAACCATCCCAGATAAATTTCCAATTCCTATCATTGATGAACTGTTGGATGAGCTGCATGGTTCCCATTTCTTTTCGAAGATTGATTTGAAATCAGGTTACCACCAAGTTAGAGTCAAGGAAGAGGATGTGCACAAAATCGCTTTTAGAACTCACGATGGTCGCTATGAGCTCTTGGTCATGCCTTTCGGCCTTATGAATGCTCCATCGACATTTCAAGCTCTCATGAATGATGTATTCAGATCACATCTTAGACAATTCGTTCTGGTGTTCTTTGATGACATCTTGGTCTACAGCCCCACTTTTGAGAGTCACCGCCAACACTTAGAAACCGTGCTGCATGCTTTGGCTACACACAGTCTGGTTGCTAATGCAAAAAAGTGTTCTTTTGCTCAGCCGCATGTGGAGTACTTGGGTCATGTTATATCCAAAGAGGGTGTAGCTATGGACCCCACTAAGGTGGATAGTGTTTTGCAATGGCCTACTCCCAAGAATGTAAAAGGGGTGAGAAGATTCTTGGGGCTCACGGGTTACTACCGGAAGTTTATCAAGGACTATGGGAAGTTGGCTAGGCCTTTGACTGAGCTCACAAAGAAAGATAATTTCAAGTGGGAAGGAAAGAAGGTACAAGCCTTCAACACCCTCAAGGAGAAGGTAACTACAACCCCAGTTTTAGCTCTTCCTGATTTTGATAAGGACTTTGTGATTGAGAGTGACGCATCCGGCAATGGGTTAGGGGCGATTACGATCCAGAGGCGGCCTGTGCTTACTTTAGCAAGGCCCTCAGTGATCGTAACTTAACCAAATCAGCTTATGAAAAAAAGCTTATGGCAGTAGCTTTGTCCATACAGCACTGGCGGCCATACCTTCTTGGTAGGAAGTTCATTGTGCGGACTGACCAAAAGAGTTTAAAACAGTTGTTATTGCAGCGCATTACGACCATGAATCAACAGAATTGGGCGGCTAAGCTCTTGGGATATCAGTTTGATATTGAATACAAGTCGGGATTAGAAAATAAGGGTGCAGATGCTTTATCCAGGATGCATGACCCTCCGGAGCTCAGTTCTATGCAACACACTGCCACCTGGCTCGGCCACACAGCTATAATAGAGGAAGTTCACAAGGATCCTGCACTGCAGCAAGTTATTACGGCCTTGCAGCAAGGCTTGGTGACCAAACCGGGTTTCTCCTACAAGAATGGGGTGTTATTTTATGAGGATCGCTTGGTGGTGTCTGCTTCATCTTCTTGGATTCCCATACTCCTAAAGGAGTTCCATTCTTCCCTTCAGGGTGGACATTCGGGGTTCCATCGAACCTATCGTAGGTTGGCTGCCAATGTGTATTGGGTGGGCATTAAACAGGCAGTGCAGCAGTTTGTGCAAGAGTGTGACACATGCCAGCGGCAAAAATATGTTGTTGCAGCTCCCAGGGGCCTTCTCCAACCTCTTCCTATACCCGATCAGATTTGGAATGATGTTTCAATGGATTTCATCACTGGTTTGCCTAAATCCAAGGGATTTGATGCTATCTTTGTGGTGGTGGATCGTTTATCCAAGTATAGTCATTTTGTGCCACTCAAGCATCCATACTCAGCCTGCTTGCTCGCGGACGTGTTTGTCAAAGAGATTGTTCGCTTACATGGGATTCCAATCTCTATTATTAGTGATCGGGACCCTATCTTTGTGAGTAACTTCTGGCAAGAGTTGTTTAAGCTCCAAGGAACTCAGCTCCGTATGAGTACGGCGTATCACCCTCAAACAGACGGCCAAACGGAGGTGGTAAATCAATGTTTAGAGACTTATCTCCGCTGTTTCATCGCGGACCAGCCTAAAAGTTGGGTTTCTTGGCTTCCTTGGGCTGAATATTGGTATAATACCACTTTCCATAGCTCTACAGAGATCACACCTTTTGAAACTATATATGGCAGAAAGCTACAACAAAAACAGTAACGAATAATAGCTGGCCATTTATAGCACTTATACATGAATAATAAATGTCAGTGAAAAAGGAAAAAAATTCATTTTATTTTATTTTTTAATTCATTAAATTTTGCTTTGGAAACAGTTTCTTTATTCTCCACTCCCATGCCTATGAGTGAGAACTTTTTAAGAAACAGGTATTTTAATTAGAAAAGCTTAAATATATTTTTAGTCCCTGTAAATATAGTTGTTTTTTTTATATACAACTGGGAAAAAGTATATATATATATATATATATATATATATATATATATATATATTAGTTTCTGTTTTTAGTCCTTGTAAAATATTTTTTCTTTTATTAGTCTCTAACATTTTCAAAGTGTCCTCTTTTAGTCCCTACTGTTAATAATCATCAAGTTGGTCCTGACATGGCCAACGGAAACACACATCATCACTACCACGTGAGATTAATTACGCCACGTGTAGGATGACATGGACTAGGGTCCAATTCACCTCTTTCTTCTTAACCCTCCCCTTTTTCACTGTACTCTAAGACCAATGTCTTCTACGGCTTGGCCATTTGCAGATCCAAGAGGGGAAGACACTAGGCGGGCTCGCTTGAGATGTGAGAGTCATAAAGAAAAAGCAATGACACATAACTTTTAACCTTTCAATAATAACCGTAGCTATGAAGCTTCTTAGATTAATCAATCAACATTCTCAAGTGTAATTCGATAATCCAAGCCCCTGCGTATTATATTTCATATTTCGACTTTGAATTTCTTAGCTCTGGCCTTTCTTTTTTGGCCATTCAAAGTAACAATGGCAAAATCATAATCCTAACATATGTGAATAAATTCAAATGAAAATAAAAACTCCCACCAAATGAAAATAAGAAAAAGAAAATACTACGCGGGATACTATTATAAGGTTTTGTCCCTTCCAAATGAAAGTAAATTAAACGGGCAAAAAAAGCTTTAAGCTAATTAACGGTCCTGTCAATTGTAGCAAAAAAATATATATTAACGGCTGATCAATCAAAACAATAGTGCCGCATGGAATAAAGAACTCAAACTCTATGAGGAAATGGTTTAGTAGAAAAATGATTAATACCCAATAGTTAATAAGGATAATTTTATAAAGTTGATACCTAATGGTTTGGGTAGTGTTTAGTCGGAGGGAAATGGAAGGAAAGGGAGGAGAGGTGTTATTTTAAATTTTTTATATTTGGTTCAATTTTTAGGAGGGGAGGGGAGTGAAGGAGAGGGGAGCAAAATCCCTCCTAATTCAATTTTTGCTCCCCTCCAATGTTGGGGTTTTTGGAGGGAATGGGAGAGGAGCTTAAATCATTTAAAATAAAATTACTTAAATAACCCTATATTAAATGTAGCATAAATGATTACAAGGATATATAAGTAAATTAATCCCTCCCCTCCATTAAAATCTCTTCCCTCCCTTCCTGAACCAAACAAACAAAGATTACTCTCCCCTCCTCTGAACCAAACACAATATAAAATTAAATCTCTCCCTTTTCCTTCTCTCCCCTCCCCTCCATTAAAATCTCTCTCATCCCCTCATCTTGTTTGAACCAAACAGACCGTAACTTTCTTTGGTCCGTGTAAAATAACCTAGGACGACACTTATAATAGGATGGGGAGAGTATAATAAACATTTGACAAAATCATGAAGAAAGAGGTGCATTAAAATGAGTAAATTTGATGTTATAATTTTAATCTTTTCCCACAAATATCTTTTGCATTAATGACTCAAAGAGAGATAAACAAATGAGTTCATGTTAAGTGGCCTCATGATAAATAAGGATAAATATAGAATGACTTAATTGTATTTTTAGTCCTTTAGGTATGACGATTGTGCAATTTTGGTCCATCAAGTTCTAATTAAGCAAATGGGGTCCTTCAAATATCGCAATTGTGCGATTTTGGTCCCCCGAGTTCTAATTGAGCAAATTAAGTCCTCATTCAATTGTCGTTCAATTGATAATTGAAAATTTTGTAGGGGTTTTTAAATTTTAAGCTAACTAACATACCACATAGACCAAATTATGTGTCAATCTATTCCTACATGTGATAATTAACATTTTTTTATTAGAAATTAAATGGACAAAAGGGACCAAAATCGCAAAATCAGAATACCTAAAAGATTCAATTCGCATAATTGTTATATAAGAGATCAAAATTATACAATCACACAGTACTCAAAAGACTTAATTTACAGAATTCAAACTCAAGAGACGAAAATCACGCGATTACAATTCGTTCGTGAGGAATAAAAAGTGCAGTTAAGCGATATAGATTTCGTCAATTAATGTGATTGGAAATAACACTTTCCTTTTCTTTGTTAAACCACTTTGTTTCTTGTGTAAAATAGGAACAGAAGTACTGCTAATTTTCCTTCTTGTAATCGTTAACCAACATTAATGCCACATTTGGAGGGAGTACGTGGCAGGCATGACGTCACCCATCGGAAGCGAAATAAAACCCCATCCCTCCATTCGTACGGAGATGCTACCAGCTACCATCAAATCGAACCACGTAACCGCACTTGCCTCCAATAACAGACAGACACGTCACATGTGAATCGAAACGTGCCGTTTCTTTCGCATTGTTCACACACACATACAGTGCAGCTGCCTTGTTAAAAAGTTGAAAACTCAAAACGGATTCAAAGTGCCCCTCTGCCACTCACCTACTTTACTTTTTTTTGTCCCCCCCCCCCCCCATCTCTCTCTCCTTGCTTGTGGGAGAAGTTCACGTTCCTAGGTTCCTGTTGTTTTTATGCATATATATACTACTTCCTTCAATTCTGTGAACAATTAATATCACTGACTCGTTCCTACTGGGTGTACATATTTGTTTACCCGTTTCTCACTCTCTCCAAATTGTACATAACATAAATATGGATGATGAATATGCTAAGCTCATAAGGAGGATGAACCCTCCCAGGTAACCTTCCCTTCTCTTCATAATGGTTTATTAACACCAGTCCTTTCAAATTTTGGTATCACAAGAATTTTAAATTTTAAATTTAATATATTTTATTTTATTTTATGTTTTTTTTTTGTATTTTCATTTTTAAAAGTTGTAATCAATTGTGGCATGAAATTATGCCGCTTTTTTTTTTTTGGCTGTTCAGTGTCTATAGTTTCCCCCCTGACCCTGTAGATCTTTGTTTGATTCTTCCTTTTTTGGGTTTGGTAAGCCATGTTGTGTTTCCAAAACGTTTATTTTTCGTCACAAACTTCGTAATTTCCTCTCTGGTATGTTCATCTTAGCCGTTTTCGGTTTGTTACTTGTGTTTGGTGGAACTTTTCGCTTGTAATTTGATCTGTGATTATTATCTCCATATATGAATTTGTGTGCGTGTTTGTTAGAACTTACAATGGTGTTGTTATGTCTAACTAGCTTCTTGCCATGTAGGGTTGTGATTGACAACAATGCCTGTGAAAACGCCACTGTTATTCAGGTAAAGTCTGTGCTTTCCTCTCTTTAGGTTTCACAAAATTAAGTTCACAAGAAGAAAGATTCTTTCTTTCTTCTTAATCAATTTTTTTGTTGAAATCCTTGATTGCAGTTTGCCCTTTCCTTTTTTTTTTTTCAATAAGATAAGATTGTTTCCGAGTTAATTTTAATAAAAAATAATTTTTTTTTCAACTATTGAAATATCTTTGCAGGTTGACAGTGTCAACAAACATGGGATTCTCTTGGATGTTGTTCAAGTTATTTCAGATATGAACCTTGTTATAAGAAAGGCCTATATCTCATCTGATGGGGTTTGGTTCATGGATGGTAACTTCCTTTCTTAAACAAATTATTCTTATGATTAGTATTATTAACTTTGTTTCTGATCCTAGTATTTATTTGATTTTTTTTTTTTCAGTGTTCAAGGTGATTGATCGTAACGGAAACAAGATCAAAGATAAAGAAGTCATTGATTATATTCAGAGGGTAGGAAGTTGTCTATTTGCAATTTCTAGAATGCTTCAATTGACGCTTATTTTTGTTGCTCCATCTCTGTGGAAGGGTCTTCTATTTTTACGTCCTTTGCTAGAAATCTTCAAGTTAAGTAAGCAGGACACCTCTAATAGAAATATGCTGATTTGAATTTGGTTTTGATTTTGATAACACAACGACGTGTGAACATCAGCATCCTTTTGCCCTCATTTTCTTCATTGCTGATTGCATGGTCTAGCTACTAAAGTGGATAATTGGAGGGAGATCATGCTCATCCATAACTGATGTTCACTTTTCATTTTCAATGTTCATTTTTTCGTGCAAAGGTTAAATGAACCTGCTGGATTCATCTGGCAGACACACAGTTTGAAATTCATGTAAATGAAGATGATAAATTTGTGTTATCACTGCCACACCGATTTACTTAATAGTATAGTTAGCATATAATTGATAGAGAGCAACATAAAATCTTAGAAGAAATTGAGGCTCTGTTTGGGAGGGGTTTAGGAGGAGAGAGGAGGGAGAGAGTTATGGCTAGCCTTTCTCTTGTTTGAGAGTTTTATAAAATGAGGGGAAGGGTTTGGAGAATTTTCAAAAACCCTCCAAAACTATCTTTTACTTGTTTCTTGGAGTTCCCCCAAACCGAAGATTTGAACTTCTAAATACCATACTGCACATAAGCATTAAGTAGTTATTAGATCTGGGGTGACTAACCCTGATGGTTTGTCTTCCAGAAATGCAAGACCCAGATTATTGCATCACAATACCGAATTTAGCTCCATTAAGATATAAACGTCTTCTTTGTTTTGTGATCTATGATTCCTGTCCTACTAAACTTTTGCAAATAATAAGTGGTCCCTTGATTATCGATTGTCAAAAAAGCCTGTAGTTTCTGAATTTTCCCTTTATTTATATTTTTGTAGAGACTAGAAAAGAATCCCAGCTTTACAACCTCAATGAGAGAGTCTGTTGGGGTTGTACCTACCGAAGAGCACACTGTTATTGAACTTACTGGCACTGACAGGCCTGGTTTACTATCTGAAATCTGTGCAGTTCTCACAGACCTTCACTGTAATGTGGTGACTGCTGAGATCTGGACACATAATACTAGGGCTGCAGCTGTAGTTCATGTAACCGATGATTCCAGTGGGTGTGCCATCGAGGATCCATCCCACCTCTCCACAATAAGGGATTTGCTTTGTAATGTTCTCAGGGGGAGTGATGATCCAAAGACAGCTAAAACAGCACTTTCACTGCCTGGTGTTACTTATAGGGACAGAAGATTACATCAGATTATGTTTGCTGACAGGGACTATGAAAGGGTTGAAAGAGGAGGACTCAGAGAGAGAGATAAAAGTCCATTCCCACATGTAACTGTCTTGGATTGTATCGAGAGGGATTACACCGTGGTTACCATGAGAGCAAAAGATCGACCAAAACTGCTGTTCGATATTGTTTGCACTTTAACAGACATGCAGTATGTAGTTTTTCATGGCGTGGTTCAGACAGAAAGGACAGAGTCTTATCAGGTTAGCCAACATTTTGTTGTTTGCTGTTAGGAAGTCACGGTTCACCACCTTGGTTTTATGTACTTATTATTGTAGCTGAATTGAACATTCATTTTCATTCATTTTTATTTGGCTGGTAAATATTTTGATCGATCGAATCATATGGATTCTATGTGATTAGAATAGACAATCCCATCAAACCGATATTGTTGAGTTTCGTTTGGTCAGCATGGATTGGTCTGTCCAGTTTGGACAACTAATTTGCTTTTTCTGCATAAGCTTTTCTCTGATCGAGTATTTTCCCTTTTATCTAGGAGTTTTATATTCGGCACGTCGATGGCTTTCCCATAAGCTCAGAGGCTGAGCGAGACCGGCTTGTGCAGTGTCTTGAAGCAGCAATTGAAAGGCGAGCATTTGAGGTAAATGATAACACAACTGGAAGCTCTACTCCTCACTCTTTTTGTTCAATGGTATGCTCAGATATGTTTGTAATATGCAGGGGCTGGAGCTGGAGTTATGCACAGAAGATCGTGTAGGACTCCTTTCAGATATCACGAGGATTTTCCGAGAGAACAGTCTATGTATCAAAAGAGCAGAAATATCAACAGAAAATGGGAAGGCAAAAGATACTTTCTATGTCACAGATGTGACTGGTAACCCAGTTGATCCGAAGATTATTGATTCGATTCGCAGACAGATTGGCAACACGGTACTGCAGGTGAAACGCAACTCTAGTCTTTCACCAAAGCCCCCTCAAGGGACAATTGGGTTTCTCTTTGGAAGTTTTTTCAAAGCTCGATCTTTTCAGAATTTTAAGTTGATCAGATCCTATTCTTAAGTCCTCCTCTGTAATTATTTTCATCATGTTTCAAGTCAAACAGAAAATGTATACAAGTAAAAGAAACTGTAAGTATCTATCTTCCTCCCCTCAGCAGAAGAGGGGCTTGGAAGGAATTCATACTGCACAGTGGGAACCTCAAATATCTCTGTATTAGTCCAGTGTAAGTAGTTATGTACAATAACATGTTACCTAGGTTGTATATGGTGTAAATAGTCCTAGATTATCAAATCCAAAAGAGCATATATGGTGTAAATAGTCCTTGATTATCAAATCTAAAAGAGTGTAGTACTTTTAGTTTGTGTTTGTATATGATGTAAATAGTCCTAGGTTATCAAAGCCACGAGTTAAAAGTACTTTTAGGTTGTGTAATTGTAATTCGGAGTCCATGTACATTTGGATTTGTGTAATTTGGAGTAGATGTAAATTTAGGTGTGTACATGAAATTGAATAGAAAAAAATGTAGTTAATTGTATACTAGTTCCCCCACCCCCCCTTTCCTTTTAAAAAAAAGATCTATCCTGTAGCTGCAGTAAGTAATGCTATTTGAATATTCGTTGATAAGAATGAATAATTGCTTGGATTTCTACAAATTTTAAAAATAGAGAGAGTTGACTATTTTACGTACCATAAGCATTATTTATTAATAGGCGAAAGATGATATTTTTGAAAGTTTTTTTATGCTAGTAGTATGGCTTGCATGCTCTGGTTTTAGTGATCATGCGCCCATTTCTTTCAACTTAAACCTCTTTTTCGTCTGTAGTATGAGTTTTATCCTCGAAAGTCTATGTTGTTTCAATTAGGTATTTAGACGTTGCTACGGCATTTCAATGTCATCATTTTGCGTAACACTATCTAAATTACCAATGGAAGTGCTATCCTACTGTGTCTAGTGTGGAACCCAATTGACACAGTTCAAACTGGAGATGAAAATAGAGTTTTAACCTTTTTGTTAAATCAAATGCATATTTATCTTCTCCTAATTTAGGAAATAGACGTTTTAGCTGCATAAGCTTAATTTCATTTCAAAACTATTATCCAAAAATATAATACTCAAACATTCTTGTATGTATCCACTCGCTCAAACAATAAAACCACACTCCATCTTATTCTTAACCCAACACCCGACACTCCCCTGTAACTCAACACTGCCACAATTTGAGCTGC
Organism: Calophaca sinica; assembly: GCA_037113605.1. NCBI lineage: Eukaryota > Viridiplantae > Streptophyta > Magnoliopsida > Fabales > Fabaceae > Calophaca > Calophaca sinica. The sequence goes on along the minus strand of CM073733.1, from coordinate 48,048,907 downwards.
CAATACCATGAGCCAAACCAAAGACATCCATCAATTCCCTTGTGTGTCTCTTTTTACCCTTAACGCCTGTAACCAAAAGTAGTCGAGCAATAGAAGCAGATTAAACAAATTGTTCAGGGGAGTAATTGAAGACACTCCCCGTTTTTGCTAACATACATGTTTTTTCTGGAAGTATATTTCTGGGGATGTATTATTTTCTTGTCCGAAGGTTTATTTCCAGATAAATCCTAACAAATTATGTCGTTTGGAAATAAGTTTTCGAAAGAGAGAGTGCATGTTAACAAAAACGGGGAGTTTCTTTTGTTATTCTCAAATGAAACATTGTAAAGTCAACACAAAAAATGGTTTTAGCCAATTCCTTTTCAAACATTCAAATTGAAGGCTTAACCTTTATGAAACACTATAAAGTGGACTTTTCTTAATCTTAAAACACGGGTTTGCTAACAGCACTCCTTTTTGCCAACTCCCCCCCCCCTTTCCCCAAAAATAAACTTACTCCCTTCCTCTCTGTTTCCCCCTCTCTCTGCAACCCCATCCTCCCCTACTCCTCCTCCACCGCGCCCCCTCCCCCACCTCATCCAACTCCCTTGTTCTTTTTTTCTTTGTTCCCATGCATCTTCCTTCCCATCCTCCCCCATGCAAACGAATTTCGAGTAAACAAAACAAATTTTCGGTAGGCAAAATGAATTTCAAGTTGCAAAATTAATTTTTGGCAGGCAAAACGAATTTCTAGTAGGCAAAGTAGGGGTAGGGGTTTTTTTGGGAGAAGTAAGGAAGAGAGAGTGTTGTTATGAAAAAAGGGAGGTGCTCTTAGCAAGCCCCCTTAAAATAAATCTTTGTTCATAGGAAATTATTCTTATGGTATCTCGTTTTTTCAAGGCCATCGCCAGGTAAAATGATCAGATTGATTAAATATTTATTGTAAATCAATTACTAAAAAATAGTAGAAAACATTAACGCTGACTGGTTATGATATGAAATTGATCTCTAATCTTTTTCATGGATGTGGGTTTGATTTCCCCTTGAAATAAGTAAAAATGTTGCTTGGTGGGCAACCCTCTTTAGGAAGATCTCCTTATGACCGGGGGCTAGTTGAGTAGCTAGGATTGGAAAACTACTTGCTGTTTATGCTTGTGTAATAATCTTTTGGATTGGGCTTCTACTGTCAGTCTCAACATGTCATTGGTGCCTATCCAGTAGTGATGGGGTGTCTCCCCTACTACTACACTCTTTGCAAGCCATACTTTTCATTGATCTAATCATAAGGATTATTTCACTTGGTTGATTTTTCACTCATAGTAACTGCATGATATAAATTCAGATCTCTCGGTCACTTATTGTAAATTGAAAATAAAATATAATGCCACTCTAAATCTTCTCTTAAAGCCGGTGAGTTGCTTTGCGCTTGAAATGAAGATACTCTTCTTGCACACCAAACTTTTTTCCTAAAAAAAAGTATGTTTTCATATATATATATTGGTGCCTATCCAGTAGTGATGGGGTGTCTCTCCTACTTCTACAATCTTTGCAAGCCATACTTTTCACTGATCTAATCATAGGGATTATTTCACTTGGTTGATTTTTCACTCATAGTAACTGCATGATATAAATTCAGATCTCTCGGTCACTTATTGTAAATTGAAAATAAAATATAATGGCACTCTAAATCTTCTCTTAAGGCCGATGAGTTGCTTTGCGCTTGAAATGAAGATACTCTTCTTGCACACCAAACTTTTTTCCTAAAAAAAAGTATGTTTTCAAGCGCAAAGCAACTCACCGGCCTTAAGAGAAGATTTAGAGTGGCATTATATTTTATTTTCAATTTACAATAAGTGACCGAGAGATCTGAATTTATATCATGCAGTTACTATGAGTGAAAAATCAACCAAGTGAAATAATCCCTATGATTAGATCAGTGAAAAGAGATGAAATAAAGAAAAATGGATTAGAATGACATTATGCTCTATTGTTTACATTGCTTATCAAGGATGAAATTGAATGAAATTAATGGAATCCATTCTAACAGCACCTTTTTTGTTCCCTTCCACCTTGGGAGAATGAGATTATGTAATTATGAAATTACAATTTTGTTTGACAAATAATACCTAAATATTCCACGTCAGCTACCTTAAATCCCCATGCCTCTCTAGGTTTCATGCGGTCCACCTTCGTCTACCCAAAAATGGAATTTTCCTTTAACTTAATCAATTCAGTTCCATCTTTAATATTTTATCCTCAAAATCCAAACTAAAAGTACAAAAAACCCCTAAATTGTCATATCAATCGGTGGAAAAACGAATAAAAGAAATGATTAGAATATCTTGGAGTTTACTTCTTATTTGTAAGTTTTTTATATACAGAGTATGCCCCATCAGTATGACCCTAAACTATCTACAAGTTTATAAAATATTTGTGCAATCATTCAACAGAAAAACCAAAATATACAGTAACACCAAAATACATAAAAAATGATCTCTCCTCACCAAAAGTACATCAAAATGCTCCCATAATCAATGCCTATACAAGCAGATATGATAGCATATCCCAGAGACTACTAGGTACGATAAGAGCAGCTCCCAACATATGGTCCCCAACACCTCCTATAAACATTGAGAGGTAGGACTATAGAGGCAGATGTGGCAAGACTACCACTAGGTTTCTCAACCTGCCTATGCATAGTTAGAGGAAGGTGACCACCACCATGATAGTTACCACTCGATGAAGAGTGGTAATCATAATGAGTGTTGGCGTATGAACGCCACTGCAAATGGTAGTTGTGATGGTAGTTATGTGGGTCTTCCTACATCTGCTGAAATGGTAGTCTCTGAACTATCCTAAAATCTCCTACAAAAGAAACCCTAGGGGATCCTAAAAGACAAAAAAAAAAGATGCTAACTAGTCTTGTATATACAACTACATGACAATCGTGATCAATCACCCAGCAAACACCACCCATGTCTTGGTAAGGAACCTTGAAGTCACCACAAATGAGTATCCTCGAGTCGTGCAACATCGATGGATGAAAGTGGTACGCCATAACTCCATAAACCTCAGTAGTGTAAGCATCGATGGATGAACAACAATAATACATTGAAACTATTATGTGAGTAGACTGATGAGCACATCTCACAGTTCATGGATATGGGATATCAACTCTTTGCATATATATATATATATATATATATATATATATAGGGAGCGCATCAGGTGAGAACTGATGCTTATTGTGAGAAATGAGAATTATTAATCACAACCATTGGATTCGATTTAACGGCGTGGATTAAAAAATTAAATTAAAAGGTCATGTGTTCTCCCTTTCCTCGACTGCACCGCTCCAATCCATCACCTTCTTTTCCACCTTCACCCCTCTTTTCTTTAGTTCCTCGAACCCCAACTGCTTGCCGGTGCTGCGTAGCACCGTTGCCCTCTTCGTGTAACAATCACCGAAATCGATCATTATCTCCCTTTTGTTGCAACACTGCACTGCCTATAGTCATCCACCATCCTATTTCGCTTCAACCAAACCCAAAGTCGCTTGAAAAGCCATAAGCATTGGACTCCTCTATTTCTAATGTGTTCTGTTTTAACTTCTTGGATTTTTATGCTATCGTGTATTCTGATTTAGGTTAGTTAATGTTTTGGGATTTGTAAGGGATTGGATCTTACATATGAAGTTTGTGACATCAACAAATGAGAATTAAATTATTGAACAAAATACTCAACGGCATCTCACGTACCCTAAATCCAATTACAACACACATTAACAACTTCCATTAAAATCAACAAATGAAAGGGGAAATAATTAGAAAGGTCGAGTATGCCTTTGAATTTTGATACCTGCCATTGTTATTATGGATCCGCCATTGTTATTATGGATCCTCATGTGAAGAGTCTATGCCCAAAAAAAAATTTAATTAGTCAGCCATTGTAGATGTATCTGTTCACTATAGGCTTTAACTGTGTTTGAAGCGCGAGAGAAATCATGTTTGACGCTGACAAACAGAGCAAAGCAGCAGGAGGAAAGACAAGGTTATATGGTGTTTGTGTGGTGGTTCGCAGTGGTTGAACAAAACGAACAATGCGGCCAAGAAGTGTTGCACATCTTTGGCAATGGTTGTGTCTTCCGAGGCATTGAAGGCCGGTGGGGTGAAACGAGAAGGAAAGACCGATAGGGATGGAAGGGAGAGAATGGGTCACGTGACCTTTTAGTTAGAATTTTTAATCAGAGGCGTCAATTGAAATCCAAGGGTTGTCATTAATAGTTCTTATTTCTCACAATAAACATCAGTTTTCACCTGATAAAGAATGCTACATAAAAGTTATGCAAGTGCCGTAAGTGCTTCTCATGGTGACCATAGTGTAAGTAGTCATTCGACCTGAAGTCATTATGGTTCCTACATGAAGAGTAGCATGTTTTAATGTTATCAAATATCATCCGTAATAGGATGATCATAAATGTAGTAATTGGAAATGCAATAAGCCATGTAAAGGAATGTGAGTAACCTAGAGGGGATTCGTCCCTCCTACACAACAAGAGTGATATCTTTGAGCCTCTCAATAGAGCAAGGCGATGAAATGCATGGCCTCTCAATAGTTGCATATTTTTGGCTGTGAAGATTGAGTCTGACCTCTTTGTCTTCCTTAATCAGGGCCCTTTCCCTGCTAACCTTGCTTCCTACAGATCAGCCGTTAACTGTCGTTCGTTCATATTCTAACTTTTTCCTCGTAATTCATCCACATTTCTTTCTTTATTGCTGCATTTTCTTCTGAGTTGTTGAATGGTAATCAACTGGGATTGGCTTGCGACCGGTACTGTTTCTTCCTTCAGAATGACTCGAGATCTCTCCTCTTGATTATCGTGGTCATTACGAGGGGGATTTTGATTTGTTGTGCTCCTTGTTTGAACCACGATCTAGTTTAGTGAAAAAGTCCTAGGAAAGTTTTACCTGAATCCCATGATGGGCGCCAATATTCATGCCGGGAACAATAGGGAGTCCTACTTATGTCATGAGAGAGCTCCTTCCAAGTCTCCGGTGTGAGTGTATCTCCAAAGGCACTTTGATGTTTACGTCAACAATGTGTTTTCAGAGATTAACAAGAGTGAGAGACAAATGATATGAGATGATACTTATCCTTTCTTTATATGGAACCAAGTTGGAGTTAGAGTCCTTGTGTGACTCTAATTCCTAGTAATGTTATCTGCCTATCCTGGTTAATCCTTTGTTATTTGGATGTTAGTCATGTATAACAAATTTTGGATAGATGCCTAGTCTCCCTAACCTAAGTGCTTCTACAACCTTCCCGATTTGTTGCTCATGGTGATCCTATTCGTATTCGCTCCATTATTCGGCTGAATTGGGCTTCCAAGGCCGAGTAGGGCAGGTCACTCGGCCCATATGTCGAACCCGATCCCATGATCGCGTGAGGCCACGTGCGCCGACAACGGGGGAACCTAGGGAGGACTGCTTGCAGAGGAGCGACTAAGCCATGAAATCTCTGTTCAACAGGAAGAGCAGCGACATTCTGACCAGAGAAGTTGGGCTTCGAGCACCGTACGTGGGAGACATGTTGATTTTACCTTTTTTTTTTTTTTGTTGCAAACACAATATCCGTGGAGGCCAAATAATAATATTGTACTACCTATGAGTTACTTCACCATATTGCAGTTGAAGACTCGAGACTGAACAAGGAAGCACAAAACAAGTGATGAAAGGTGCAGCAGCAGAGCTGGCACTGGGAATAAGCAGGACGGTGATCTCAGCCTCAAAGAAACACAGCAAGGGAAAACACTATTCATGGAGCGCAGACATTGAACAAACCCTCCACAACCTCAACCTCAACCTCAACCTCAACCTCCATTGGCGTCAAAACCTAACCCCATCACTCGTTGCCTCAGTCATCGACCCTTTTCTTCTCAACCACCATTCCCTCGCTTTGGGCTTCTTCAATTGGGCCTCACAACAACCAGGCTTCACCCACACTCCAACCACCTTCCACTCCATCCTCAAATCACTCTCCCTTGCCCTTCCTCACCACTCCCACCACCACCACCACAATGCCCTCCACTCCCTTTTCAAACAAGCCCAGTCCCTCAACTTCCCCATCCACCCTTCCGTATCCCGTTCCGTTATAACTTCCCATCTTTCCCGTAACAACCACCGCCAAGCCTTTTCCCTCTTCAACGACGTCGTTTCCCTAACCCCCGATATCGGTGGCCCCACGTGTAACTCCCTCCTCGCCTCCCTCGCTTCTAACGGCCACTTAGACAATGCACGCAAGGTGTTTGGTGAAATGACCGTTAGGGGAATCCCTCTCAGCACGCTGGGCTTTGGGGTTTTCGTTTGGCGTGTTTGCGAAGTAGAGGGTGATTTGGGGGAAGTGTTGGGCCTGTTGGACGAGGCTAGGGAATGTAGTTCCGGGATTAACGGTTCCGTTGTGGCGGTTATCATTGTTCATGGATTGTGCCACGCTGGCAGGGTGTCGGAGGCTTTGGTTATGTTGTCTGAATTAAGGAATAGAGGATGGAAGCCTGATTTCATTGCTTACTGGGTTGTCGCTTCCGCGTTTCAAAAGATGAGAAATGTGGCTGATGAGATTAATGTTTTGAAGATGAAGAGGAAGTTAGGAGTGGCTCCGAGGAGTAGTGATTATAGGGGATTGATACTTGAATTGGTTTCGGAGAGGCGAATTCGCGAAGCTAAAGAGCTTGGGGAGGTTATTGTTGGAGGTAATTTTCCTGTTGAGGATGATGTTCTTAATGTGTTGATAGGATCAGTGTCTGATATTGATCCCGGTGCAGCAATTGTGTTTTACAACTTCATGGTTGAGAAAGAGAGGTTTCCCAGTATTTTGACTTTAAATATATTGAGTAGGAATCTGTGTAGGCATGGTAGGGTTGATGAATTGTTGGAGGTTTTTCGTGTTTTGGATTGTCAGAATTACTTCAAAGATGTGGTGGGTTACAATGTGATGGTGTCGTGGTTGTGCAAGGCCGGGAGAGTGAAAGAAGGCTATGCTGTTCTCCAGGAGATGAAGAAGAAAGGGTTGAGCCCCGATGTAGAGACTTACAACTATGTAATTGAAGCATGTTGTAAGGAGGATTTGCTGCGCCCTGCGAGGAAGCTCTGGGATGAGATGTTTGCGAGTGGCTGTTGTGGGAACTTGAAAACATACAATATTCTTATAGGCAAGTTTTCGGAAGAGGGACAAATTGAAGAGGCTCAGATGCTGTTTAACCGCATGTTGGACAAGGGAGTGGAACCCGATAGTGCGAGTTACACTTCTCTTTTAGAAGGGCTCTGCCAAGAAGACAAGCTTCAAGAGGCTTTTGAGCTCTATAACAAGTCTGTCAAACAGGATATTATCCTTGCAAGAGATGTATTGAGCTCGTTTGTCTTATCACTCTGCATGAAAGGTATAGTTATTATTGCTTTAATGGATATTTTTAACTTAACATGTTACATGCTAGGATTTTTTTTTACATTGTCAAATATCTGGCTTGTCAGCTTTCTGTGACATTTAACAGTTTAACATGTTGTCGGGATGTGTGTTTTATGTGCAGGACATCTAACAGCTGCTTCCAAGTTACTTTGCAGTCTCGGTCCCGATATAGGACGTGCAGAATCCCAAGTAATTTTGTTGAAATGTTTGGCAGATGCGAGAGAGATTCCAATTGCTATTGAGCATTTGAGGTGGGTTCGGGACAAGTCACCTTCAATGCTACAAGATGTATGTACTGGACTTTTAGCTTCCCTTTCTTCTGCTTCATGCCCGGAGCCAATATTACAGTTTCTTCAAAGAATACAAGGTGTGTTTGATTTCCCGGGTAAGAGCACTTTGAAGGATATGTGCGGCCGATGATTGATGATTGCTGTCCGAGTTTCTGAGAAGGCTTTTGGATTTGAGTGCCATTAATTTTAGGTACCAAAACTTCAATCTAAATCCATCTTAACAAGTTTTTTTGAAGTGAATTTTAACTCAACAAATTTAAATATTATGAAATTTCAATTTTGATTCATTACAACAGCAAACATAAAAGCCTTTTCCCTCTGAGTGTACAATTTTGATCTACAACTGAAATATCTTTGCAGATTGACAGTGTCAACATGCATGGGATAAACATGTATAGTATGAAAAATCAATATGCATGGGATAAAAAAAATCATAGATGGTAACTTCTTTTTTTTCACTGAAGACCAGCTGGGGGTGGGAGGACAAATTATTATTATTATTATTATTATTATTATTATTATTATTATTATTATGATCCTACTATTAAGTTGATTTTTTTTCAGTGTTTAATGCATTGATCCTAATGAAATCAAGATCAGAGATAAACTGATAAACATGTAACAGATTATATTTAGAGGGTAGGATGGAAGTTGTATATTTTCGACTTTTGGAGTGCTTTAATTGACACTTATTTTTATTGCTCCATTGCCGTGGAATGGTCTTTTTTTTTGTCCTTTGCTAGAAATACTCAACTTGAGTCAGCGGGACACTTGTATTAGAATATGCTGTTTTGAATTTGGTTCTTTTGACAACGCAATGATGTGTGAAATTTATCGTCCTTTTACCCTCATTTTTGTGTTGCTAATTGCATGATCTAGCTATGAACTAGTTTACCAAAGTGGAAAGGAGGAAGAACGTGCTCATTCATAATTTACGTACACTTTCCATAGTCGATATCATTTCTTTTATTTATCTGAATTCTGTTGGTTCCTGGTAAATGTTACATGAACCTGCTGTATCCATTTAGTAGACACAGTTTGCAGTGCATATATTGGAAAATGGTAAACTTGTCTTATCATTGCCATGCCAATTTATTCAATGATATGGTTAACATAGAATGATAAAATCAACATAAAGTCCTTGAACAAATTTAAAGTTCCAGAAATTGAGAAGATTTGAACCTCTGAATAGAACACTGCACATAAGCAGTAAATTATTAGATCTGGTGGGATGAACCCTAATGGTCTGTCTTCCAGAAGTAAGACTTGTGAATCTTTGTCCATTTTCATGTTACATCGTGATGACAAATTTAGGCCCATTAAGATATAGATGTCTTCTTTGTTTGAGTGATCTGTGAATCTTGTCATACTAGATATTTGTGAATAATATGTAGCCTCTTAATGATAGACTGTCAAAACATCTTGTAGTTTTTGACATTTTTTCTCTTTTATTTTGTAGAGACTTGAAAAATGAAAACAATCCCAATTGTGCATCCTCACATAGTCTGTTGGGGCCATACCTAGTGAAGAGCACACCTTAATTGAACTTATAGGCACATACAGACCTAGTTTACTGTCTGAAATACGTGCAGTTCTCACCGATCTTCACTGTAATGTGGTGACAACTGAGACGTGGACACATAATACTATGGTTGCAGCTGTAGTTCATGTGGTCCTCTTTAAAAAACAGTGAGAAAGACTTTCTTTTCAACCAATCCTGCGTGCAAACAAGTGCTTTTTTTTTGTGGTGTTAAGCAATTATGATGAGGACTTAGCACTCTTCCTCCAATACTAAATGCACATTCTGATGCTACAGTAGATACGAGAATAGCTAACACCTCCCGAGCTATACTTCTAAAGATAGGAAATCTAGTTGAGTTGACTTTCCACCAATTTAATATTTCAAACCCAACAAACTTAATGTAAGGTTTAAGATCTTCTTTTATATATTTATCAATCTCGGATTTAGGGCAAGCTCTACGCCCAGTTTTTCATAGGCAAATTCCGATGAGATGACGGCAATCTTAACTTCAATTCATTGGCCTTGGTTTTTTTCTTTAAATAAATAGTCAATCACAAAACTCGACTTCTTCCTTGGATCAAGCACAACGTCAACCAAAAACAAAATCCTAACAATGTCAAGTGTCAAGATTTCCCCAGTATTTTTCACATCTAGCATTTTGTTATCGGTTGTTGTTGTGCTTGATCCGAGGAAGAAGTCGGGTTTTTTTTAGTACTATATTGACTATTTATTTGAAGATAAGGCCAAGGCCAATGAATTGTAGTTGAGATTTTTGTCTTCTTTTAGAGCACTTTATGAGCAATATCACGGTATTGAAGAGGGTTCCAAAGTAGCCAACGAAAAGCACAGTCGAATGAAGACATTGGTGATCCTATGGGAATCTACCTACGAAAAATCGGGTGTGGAGCTTACCCTAAATCCGAGATCGATAAATATCTAAAACAACATCATAAATCTTACATTGGTGCAAAATCAACTCAACTAGATTTTCTATCCTTATAAGCATAGTTCGGGATGTGTTAGCTATTTCCGTCTCTACTGTAGCATCGTAATGTGTATTCAGCACTGGAGGAATGGTTTTTAATCCTCATCATAGTTACCTAACGCCCAAAATTGTGGAAATGCTTGTTTGCACGTAGGATTGGTTGAAAGGAAAGTCTTTCTCACTGTTTTTTTATGAGGACCTTGATGAGCTCAATAAATTTGAACAAGGTAAATGATTTACATATTTACTCACTGATTTTCAGCTTTGGAAAATGATGAAAACCTTTACATTGGGAGTAGCTAGTGATTAAATCAATCTTTACATTCTCTAATTTGTTTTTCTCTTGGTTTCTGGTATGGTTAATAAGCAGGACTGTAATGCATTTGGTTGGCAAGAGAGGTACCACGTAGCTGTGGGTGTAGCTGAAGCATTGGACTAACTGCATAATGGTTGTGCACAGGCTGCGATCCATTGGGATGTTAGATCTTCTAATATCCTTCTTTTAGATGATTTTGAGGCTTAGGTGCTGTAATATATTTACTCCATGCTATCTTATTCAGCTCTCAGATTTTGGACTGGCGTTCTTCTTCTTCTTCCCATGTTATTTGTACTGATTGTTTATCTATACTTTTGATTTGGTCTGAAAAGGTTAGCCTTAATACAAAATACTTAGTCTGGTTTCTGGGAAGGATGGCATAGTTTCAGAATATAATGAATCAAATAGGAAGTCTTCTTTTTCTTTGTATGGCTAATTAAGTTTTCCTTGATGCCATTAAGTTAGTTGACTATGTTTTGGAAGAAATCTACTGGTTTTCCTGTGCATTTCTACAGGATTTTAAATTTTAACTGTTAGCAACAAATTGTAAAGTGTAAATTGTGAATGAACTTCAGTTGGCCATTGATGCTTCATGCTCTTTTAATTTTGATGTTCTAATAGCATTGGAATCTACTTGATGTCCTTGTCATTCCAGTTTTTGTTGGGATTTCTATTTATGTTGACCATATGTATTTGCGGCATACAATTATTAATCTAAAGTTTGTCCTTGTTCTCTTATTGCAGGGTGATCTGGATTTGAATATCAAGCTTCCTGATTTATTTTTTGAGACATGGAGGAAGTTCTTTTCTGGTCAAGTTGCCACAAGTATTGGTTGTTTTCATTTCAAGAAATGTTTGACTGGCGATTCTTCATCCTTTGAGAATTTCTTCTGGTTTCCTTTGTTAATTGCATTTAGTTTTCTGTTCTCCTTTAATGGGCAGACTGTACGTAATGCTTGGTTTTTTCTGAGACAAGTGCTGCATCTTTAGGGAAATTGTACAAGTCATATTGTAGAAGGTATGGGAAACTTGCAAGACAGATAACAGAACTTGTGAATATTCCATCTTTTGGCCACAGTCAGTTTCACGTATTGAGATTGCTTCTTTAGGAGGAACTTGTACTAACATTCTCATTTTCACTATGTTTGTTGTTGGTCTTTATCAGTATCAATGTTAATGAAGATTGATTTTTCATGATGTTATGTTTTTGACTTCTTTTATCTCCGTAAAAGTTACATAATTTTATTAGGTGGTAACAAAAGGGAGGTCACAAATAGTAATAATATTTGTACGACTGAAAATTCGATAACTGCATGACGTTCAAAATCGTGGTTAATGGCATGTTGAGTTTGGTTAATGGGTATACCAAGATTGGTTAACTCATTAACTATCTATTAAGTTTTATTAGTCACGATTTTAAACGTCATTAACCAAAATTGAGTAACTTATTAATCATCAATTATGCTTTATTAACAGACAATTTAGTTAATGGTGTTTAAAATTGTGATTAATTAGGTCTCGTAAATGGTTAATGAGTTACTTATTCTTGGTATACTTATTAATCAAATTCAATATACTATTAACTACGATTTTAAACGTCATTAATAAGGTGTCATAGGTGTCAAATTTTTCAAGTGTACAATTATCATTTCTGGGTCATAAACTACGCCAATGATGAATTGATCAGAAAATAGGAATCTTGGAGAGAGAGAGAGAGGGGGGGGGGGTTGATGGAGGGGGGTTGTTTTGGAGATTGAAAAATTATTCCCAAGAATATATGGATGGGAATTTTAAAAATTGTTTGGTTAACATTTAAAAAAAGTATTCAAATATAAAAATAAAATTGTTGCTAATCTTTCACTTTTTATGAAAACAAAAGATAAAGAAATTCAAATATATCATAGGGCAATATGTTCTCTTCTAATTAAAATTCCCGATGATTGACGCAACAATATAACTTTGATGGAACTTGTCGGAACTTTTAACAATTGCTTCACGAGAGAAGGTTTACTAGAATTAGTGTTGGGGAGGTAGTGTTAGTAGTGCGCAAGTAGTAGGGATAAGATGGGGTTTTAACATAGCAAGGTGCATTCCCCCCCACCTTGGAAGGAAACATTCCCACTCCCACCACTAGACCCCAGTGATGGAGCTTCAGGGTTTTTTTTAAGGGGGCGAACTTATTAAATAACATATATCTCATTTAAATTAATACGAAATGGTTGATGGTGTAGTGGTTTTTCGGTTGTCAATGGGCATACAATAGGGGTTCAAATATGCTTAGGAGCATTTTTGTAAGGAAATTCAATGATCATGCAAAAAACTGATCAATCGGATTCGGGAGCGGATTCTCTCCCGTGGAGCAAAAAACTGGAGGAAATAATGTCATTAAATCTCATCCCTCCATTTCAATTTAATGAGAAATCAATGGCCAGAAATAAAACACAGCAAACAGATGCGTTTCATTATCTCCCTTTTCTCCTCCTTTCCTACTCTTTCTTCCTTCCCCCTTCTTCACGAGATCTCTACCAGTGTCGTTCGTCGGTCCCCCAACAACAACAACTTACAAAAGAAGTAGAAGGATTGAAAGGTCGGATCTAACTGAAGTTGTGAGGGTCATAGGATGGCCAATTACCCAGCACAGAATCCATAAAGTTCTTGCTATTTGCTCCAAATTTCAGACAAGAGGAAAAGGATGAGGAAAGTGATAACACACAGCACCACACTCTAGAAGCAGCTATTGCAAGTAGTGGATTGAATTGAACTTCACACGTGTGCATTCATTATACAAGACACCACTTTTCCTTCTCCTAACTCCTAATTCGATTCTCCCTTATTATTCTTACTTGCAGAAGGATTATAGGCTGCAATTTATGGGGGGAAAAACAAAAGGAAAATTGATTTTTAATTGTATAATCTTGTTAATGCACGAAATGGCAGGGCTCTCCTTCTCCTTAGAGCAGCGTACTTTCTCCTCTGGTACGGCTAATGGGGTACCTGCAAAAGGCACTCCGATGCCTAAGTCAAATAGGGCTTTAGGAGAATAGAAGGTGAGCTTAAGTGTTCAGGGTTTCAGAGTGTGTAGAGAGTATGCAAACCTGGGGGGTCAAGCCCCCTTTATATAGTGGAGTCTCGCATGAGGATGATAACTAATGATCCGAATCCTGCGCGTGGTAACTCCTCTCCCCAGTTTCAGGGGTCAGCTCATCTCCTCCTGATATCTCGCACCCGCTAGGTTTATCACGTACTGGCTACGTGCTCCTCAATCTTCGGAGTGGCAACGGCCCCAAGTATTGTCTCTGGGCACATCCCCTTCCAGAAGGTTCGAGACCCATAGGCCGGCTCGGCCCTGATGTACTCGGTGCTCGCCCCTGAATGGCTATACCTGAAGGATGGGTTTGGCCCGCTCTGGGTCGGACGTGCCTCGTCCAAGGTCAGAGCAGGTCGGATAGGGGTCGGATTGGCTCGGCTCGGTGGATTGGCGGGAGCCCAGCTCGGAGACCGGTCCGTAACACAAGCCCCCTAGACTCTTTGCGCGAAAGGGCATAGGGTCTAACTGTCGTTCCTTAGGTCGATATCCGAGCCGAGTGTTATTCTCGGGAGCATATCTCAGAAGCTTCCACGCCTAGGGCACTACACTCCACGTGTTGTACCCATACTCGGCGTTCTTCCGCACGATGGGACTTGGATGGGACACCGGCTCAACCGTTCCCCGTCCCACCGTTGATCGCTTGATACGGCCTGAACCGTTAGATCTGCGCCTGGTTTTGAAGATGGAGGGCTCGGATTGGTTCGTCTTTTGGTTTACCTTCAATCAGGGGTTATAAAACTACCCCTTTCTCCTCTCTTCTTCGTCTCTTTGCTCCTGCAACGTTCCTTCTGCCTCCTCTCTCTGCATTTGTTCCCCGAGCTGTCATCTTTGCACATTTCCTTCGCACTTCCTGGTAAGTTTCTCTTCTAGTCTTGCTAATGGCTTCTTCATCTTCTTCTCGTCGTCCCCCCTCCCCCATATCTCTGAGTTTTGGGGGTGACTCATCGTCCGAAACGACGAGCACTTCCTTTGATCTCTCCACGCCACCACGCACCGGAGGCTCAGGCCAAAGGGAATTTTCCTCTACTCATGGCTACGATGGTCGCGACCCGGTGCCCCTCCAGGTGGTTCCCCCTGTTTCCTGGGTTCCAGCTTCTCCTCCTGTCGCTTCCGTTCCCTCGTATTCACTTCACAAGGAGAGCAAACGCCAAGTGGGAGACGATAGGTCTCCTTATGCTTGGGTGCACCCAGATGTGCTCAGGGTGGCCTCTAATATCTTTTCGGACACCGGCGTGGCCGCTCTTCGGTCAAGCGTATCTTTTACGTGGAACCGGGAACGAGACGAGGAGGTGACGTGCCTTCCTTGCTCTCCCGAGGACCGAGTGTGTTTTGGTAAGGGCGAGTCGAGCTCTTCTGACTTCTGCTTTTTCTACAAAACTTTCTTTACCCGAGTCGGCCTTCAGTTTCCCCTCAGTGGATTTGAGTGCGAGGTTCTCCAATGGTTGAATGCACCCCCTCACAACTTCACCCCGATAGCTGGGCTTTCATCCGAGCTTTCAAGCTCGTGTGCGAGTACTTTAGGGTTACCCTTTCTGCTGCCCTCTTCTTCAGTTTCTTCCAACTCAGGCTTGGCAAACAGCTTAAGTGGTGTTCGCTTAACAAAATACCCGGCTTCTACATTCTGGAGCTCTTCGACCAATCCTATAAGAGCTGGAAACCCGATTTCTTTAAAATCCGAGTACGAAGAGGAGACCCATTTTTCTTCTCTGCTAAAGACGAGCCATTGTTTCCTTTCTTCTAGAGTCCCAATCCTCGCCCCATAAAAGAGGTGGACTTCAACTCGTTGTCGGTCACTGACCAGACAATAGTGAACTTCCTCGCCCGTTTACCTATATTGCACTGTGGTCCCCTGCTTACCCGAGCTCTAAAGGACCCACCACAGTGGAGGGAATACTTATGTAAGTTTTGCTATCTTCCTCCAGTATGATTCTCGGCCTGAGTCTGGGTACTAACTTTACTTTCTTTTCAGGTACGATGGCCCCAAAGATGAGCAAGAAGGAGATGGTCGAGCTGCTTAAGAAAGCCCAGAAAGAGAAGGTCGTCCAGGTTCCTGGGCCGGTACCTTCGCAAGCTGCTGCCTCCCCTTCTCCTGCCAAGGCTGCCAAGAAGTGACCCCACGCTTCTCCGACCCCTGGCTCCGACCAGCCCCCTGCGAAGGCGCCGAGGGGGCCTCATGGAGGGATACCTTTGAACATCCCTAATGGTTCCGAGTGGTTTCTCCACCTCGGAGAGTTTGCTGATCAAGGTGAGAACGCCGAAGACTCCCTTTGGAATGTCGGGATCGATCGTTCCGATCAGATTGACTAGATCATGCGTCGAACCGATGACAGGTGCATGACCGAGGCGTGCGAGCTGGGTTTGTGCAAGGCCTTGGGCATTTATGGGCTTCGTGCCTCTGCTATGGCCCAGTTCCTTTCTGATCGGATAAGGGCACGGGCCACCGAGACCGAGCTGACGAAAAGGAAGTACCAAAACAAGGCCACCGCGCTCGGTGAGCTTGAGGAGAAGATGAGTAAGCTGAAGGAGGACTATGCTCATCTCTCAGAGGCAAGAGACGCTCTAAATAAGAGCAACACTTCTCTGCTCGGGCAGCAGGAGGAGCTCCAAGCCAAGAATGACCTTCTGTTGGGTCAGCTGCGGGAAGAGAAGAAGAAGTCTTCGACCGAGGCTGCCCGGGTCGAAATCTGCGTCGATCTGGCGCCAAGATTACAAGGAAGGATTCGATAATGCGGTTGCTCAGCTAAAGGTGATCGCCCCCGACCTCGATATCTCCGAGCTCGACTTCACCAAGGTGGTGAGGGAGGGGAAGATCGTGGATGAAGAAGAGGAGGGCGAGGAAGAAGACCACGCCGAGCAGGAGAATGAGTCTGAGGGTGAGTTGGAGAAGGGAAATGAGGTTGAGCTCGAGCCCGAGAAGGAGACCGGAGTCGGGCCCAATATGGAGGTCGCTGGTCAGAGTGTTGCGGCCGAGGAGGTCGTTGAGACCCGAGTCGAGGACCAAGGGAATGCCCTTGTGTAACTTGTTTTTGTTTTGCTTTTGCTTTCATTCTGTCCTGATGATGTACTTGCTCCTCTAGGAGTTCCCCTTTTGTATTTCCGTTTCAAATGAATGAAATTGACTAAGTTAAACAGTATTCGCATAAACTTACTTTGATTTGCACTTAGTAATCGTCGGTTACCGTACTCGAATGGGGTGGTCCTCGGGTGGCTCCTACTCGGCTAGGGTAGTCCCCGGGTTGCTTCCCCCGAAAAAACTTGTTTCAACCATTGAGTTTGGAACATTTTCTCCACACACCGTTACTAGCCGAGTACTAGTTTCCCTACGAAACCTTTAGGTCGGGCACGACCTTCTGAGCTGCGAGCGAGCTCGCCAAGTTTTTATGCTAACTTGGGTTTGGGACCACAGGGGTCATTTAGGTCGAGTAAGACCTTCCGAGCTGCGAGCAAGCTCGCCAAGTTTTTATGCTAACTTGGGTTTGGGACCACAGGGGTCATTTAGGTCGAGTAAGACCTTCCGAGCTGCTAGCGAGCTCAGTGAAGCACACGAATGATGTTCTGAATGCAATGGAAGGTGGACTTTATTAAATGTGGAAAAAGGAAATAAAATTGTGCCTCGTTAAAACCTTTACAAACCAAAAACCCAGTGGGAAAAAAGGTCTGCAAAGGAAAAAGAGTACGCCATCCGTTTACATATGTTGTCAACTAAAGTAAAGCTTAAGGTGCGTGGCATTCCACGTCCTCGGTATCTCCTTCCCGGATAATTTTTCCAGCTTGTATGCTCCGTGGCGATGTTTCGATCTGATGCGGTATGGTCCTTCCCAAGTTGGTCCGAGCTTTCCTTGCCTTGTATCTTTTCGCGCCTGTTCAATCTTTCGGAGGACTAAGTCCCCTACCTTGAATCCTCTTGGTCGGGTCTTAGAGTTGTAGTGCTTGGCAATGCGCTGTTTAGTTGCAAAGTCTTGTATTCGGGCGAGCTCCCGAGTTTCTTCCAGCAGTTCGAGCTCTACTCTTGCTTCTTCTCCCTGTGCCAGTGACTGCATGTGCTCTCTCCTGATTGAGGTCGAGCCGAGCTCCACTGGTATCATAGCATCCATTCCGTATGTTAATCGGAAAGGTGTTTCATTTGTTGCTGATTGTGGGGTGGTGTGGTATGCCCATAGCACGCCGCAGAGCTCTTCTGCCCAGTTTCCCTTGGCTTGGTCTAGTCGTTTGCGCAGGCCTCCTAGGATGACTTTGTTTACAGCTTCAACGTGACCATTGGTTTGCGGATGCTCGACCGAGGCATAGGTGAGTCGGATACCAAGGCCTTTGCAGAAGTCTTTGAATACCGAGCTGGTGAACTGCGTGCCATTATCCGTAATGATGGTGTGGGGTAGACCGTGGCGGCAGACTATGTTTTTCCAGACAAATTTCTTGACCCTCTTGGAAGTGATAGTTGCTAGTGGATCTGCTTCTATCCACTTGGAGAAGTAGTCTATGGCGACCACAATGAACTTGAGCTGGCCTGGTGCAAGGGGAAAGGGGCCAAGTATGTCGAGCCCCCGGGTATTAAATGGCCAAGGGGCGATGACTTCGCATAGGACTTCAGGGGGGAGGTGGTCTCGCTTTGCATACCGTTGGCAGTTGTCGCACTTTTTTACAAATTCCATGCAGTCTGATCTGATTGTTGGCCAGTAATATCCAGCTCGGAGGACCTTGGCAGCTAACGTCCGAGTTCCACAGTGGTTTCCACATATGCCTTCATGTAACTCCCTCATGATATACTCGAAGTCTTACTTATCCACGCAGTAGCAATGGCCGGCTGCGAAGCTCTTCTGCAGAGTCTGTTCCCGACCAGAGTGTAATGTGTGGATCGCCTTTGGACCCTGCGTGATTCTACAGGGTCATCGGGTAGCCTTCCCTGCTGCAAATACTCTATGATATCTGCCATCCATGATTTCGACCAGTTCACCAAGTTGGTTTCTGCTGTTTCTACACTTGGCGATTTCAAGGTTTGAACAACTATTGTGTGGAGCTGCCCTTCGGTTTTCATACTGGCTAGCTTTGCTAGCAGATCAGCCTTGTTATTCTGCTCTCGAGGAATGTGTTCGAGCTAGACCTCTTGGAAATTTTGGATCATGGCAGCTACTTTCTGGGCGTACCGAGCTAGGACATCGTCTCGGCACTGATACTCGCCCTTGACTTGGTTGACCATGAGTTGGGAGTCGCTTTTGACTCAGAGTGTTTGGGCGCCTAGCTCCCATGCGAGCTTGAGACCGATCAGCAATGCCTCGTATTCGGCTTGGTTGTTACTGGCTTTAAACAGAAACCTGAGTACCTGTTCAACATGATTCGCAGGGCTTTCCACGATGATTCTCGCTCACGCCTCTGGAATTGTAGGAACCGTCCACGTAGAGTGTCCAGTACTCGACCTCAGGGGTCGGTGTTAGTTCTGCAATAAAGTCAGCTAAAATTTGTGATTTAATGGGTCCTCTAGGTTCATACCTGATTTAGAACTCGGAAAGCTCAACTGACCATGCCACCATCCGACCTGAAAGCTCGGGCTTCTGCAGGGTTCTCTTAATGGGGTAGTCGGTTTTGACTATCATCGGATGGGCATGGAAGTAAGGCCTTAGCCTTCTTGCAGAGATCACTATCGAGAGTGCCAGCTTCTCCACCTTTTGCTCTGAATTTCTTTCTTCAACCATGGCCGAGCTGATCGAGCTGTCAGTGGCTGCTAGGTAAAGGATCAAGGAGGCTCCTTTGGTGGTGCGAGTGAGGACTGGTGGTGATGCCAAGAATTCTTTAAGCCTTTGAAAGGCTGTTTCGCACTCTTCGGTCCATTCGAACCGAGCTGGCTTCCTGAGTACCTGGTAGAAAGGAAAAGACTTGTCAGCAGAGCGAGTCACGAACCTGGAAAGGGCTGCTATCCGACCAGCCAGTCGTTGCACTTCTTTGACGGAGCTTGGGCTCCGCATCTCCATCACAGCTCGACACTTATCGGGGTTGGCCTCGATGCCTCTGTGGGTGATCATGAATCCCAAGAACTTCCCTCGAGTACCCCAAAGGAGCACTTCTCGGGGTTGAGCCTGATGTTATACTTCCTCGCGATGTCGAATATCTCTTGAAGGTCCCGATGGTGTGCGTCAAAACTGGAGGTTTTTACGACCATGTCATCCATGTATACCTCGATTGTTTTCCCGATCTGGTTGGTGAAGACTTCGTCCATCATCCTCTGGTAGGTTGAGCCTGCGTTCTTCAAACCAAAGGGCATAGTGATGTTGTAGAAGTTGGAGGTTTCTGTCATGAAAGCTGTCTTCGGTGCGTCGAGTGGGTGCATTCTGATCTGATTGTACCCAGAGTATGCGTACATGAAACTTAGCACTTGTTACCCTGACGTACCGTCTACCAGGGCATCGATGCTCGGAAGAGGGTAAGGGTCCTTAGGACAGACCTTGTTCAGGTCGGTAAAGTCAGTGCACATCCTCCATTTACCACTACTTTTCTTTACCAATATCACGTTAGAAAGCCAAGTAGGGTACTTGATTTCCTTTATGGATCCTGCCTTCAAGAGTTTGGAGGTTTCTTCTCGGACTGCTTACTTCTTTTCTCCTGCAATCTTCCTCTTGTGCTGGGCGATGGGGCGAGCCCCGGGCTCGACGGCGAGTTTGTGGCAGGCCACTTTTAGATCTATCCCGGGCATGTCTTCCGGGCCCCATGCGAATATATCAGCATTAGCGAGCAAGACCTTTGTCAGGGATTGCTCGCTTTGCTAGGGTAGTTGGGTTCCGACTCGTACGCTTTTCCCTGGCCCCCTTAATTCAACGTTCTTGATATCGTCCACTGGTACTAGTCGGAAGTCGCTCTCGCCCCTAGAGTCCAGCTCGATCATGTAGCTCGATTTAGGGCGATCCCTACTCTTGTCATCTCTGAGACTGTTGACATAGCACTGTCTGGCTTCCTTCTGGTCGGCATGTACTGTGGTTATCTACCCATCGGACAATGGGAACTTCATTGCCAAATGGGGGGTGGAGACTATGGCTCCGATCCCGTTGATGACGGTTCTTCCGATTATCATATTGTATGCAGTGTCAGCAGCCGACTCGGCCTCTACTACCAGTAGGTGTGCTTCGATTGTTTTGACCCCTATGTCTGCTTTGAAGGTGAGCAAGACATCAAAGTACCCTGTCACCCGAGCTTTAGCACCTGAAAAACCAACCAACGTACCTCGGTAGGGCCTGATTATTGAACTTGGCAGCTTGAGCCGATCAAAGGTTTCCTTGTAGATGATGTCTGCCGAGCTGCCTTGATCGATAAGCACTCTCCTGACGTTGAACCCGGCGAGGTGGACAGTGATTACCATGGGGTCGTCCTGGTGTCGATCTATTCCTCGGTAGTCCTTCTCCGAGAAGGACATGGTCGGCAGGACAGCGGGAGGAGCGGTTACTGAGCTCGAGCTATTGACAGATCTCAAGTGTCTTCTTCGGCTGCTGCTCGACTCGCCTCCGCCTGCAAAACCACCTGCAATCAAGTTAAGTGAAGGAGTACCTCCATCCTGTCCTTGCCTGCGTTGCCGAGCAGGTGAACGTCTCTCTCTTCCTCCCCGAGCCGGCGATCGGTCGCGCCTGCGCTCGGGCGTACGGTATCTCCTGCGATTTCCATTGCTTCCTCTAGGGGTTGCTCCAGTCCCTTTATCCATGTACTTTGTCAAATGTCTTGCTTGTATGAGCTTCTCGATTTTTACCTTTAGTGCCTGGCATTCGTTGGTGGTGTGTCCACAGACTCGGTGGTACTCGCAGTACCTCTGACGGTCTGCGTCCGGCGGGGAGTCTCTCCGAGGAGGCAGGGTGATGAGGTTGCCTGCGTAGGCTTCCTTTAGCACTCGGTCCCTTCCCACTGTCAAGGGGGTGAACTGTCCTCTATAGTCTTGTCGTCCTCGGCGGTCGTTCCTTCTGTCTGTCCGATCTCTGGGTGGTTCTCTGCTTTTGTCTTATCGACCTTGAGTCTCCTTTTTGGCAGCGGTGACTTCCTCCATGTTGATATATCCCACAGCTCGGCGTCTCAACTCGTCCAGGGACTCGGCGGGGCGACGAGCGAGGGAGTCCGAGAAAGGTCCAGGCTTTAATGCCGACACCATGGCGTGGAGTGCCACATCGGTGCTGAGGTTCCTAACTTGGGCCGTTTCATTGTTGAAACGCTCTATGAATGACTTGAGGGTCTTGTCTGATCTCTGCTTGAGTCCGACCAGGCATGTGAAATTTTTCCTGAATGCTCGGCTCGTGGTGAACCGGGCCACGAACTGCTCGACGAGCTGGCTAAAGGAACGGATCGAATGCTGGGGGAGGTTGGAAAACCACATCATGGCGGATCCCTTCAAGGTGCATGGGAAAGTCCTGCATTTTAAACCTTCCGAGGCCCCCACTAGCAGCATCCGAGCATTAAACGAGGTGAGGTGCTCCTCGGGGTCGGTTTTACCCTCGTAAGCATCCATGTTGGGGATCTGGAAATGCTTGGGGACTGGATCGGACATGATCTCCTCACTAAAGGGGAGTAAGGTTAGCCCGACCTCTGAGGGTCGGTCTCTGTGGCGATGGGCGCGCCGGCGCTTGGGGCTTTCTGTTTGGCTCGACCGATCCATTCTCGACGAGTCTCCCTCATCGTCACACCTTGTCTCCTGGCGCGTTCTGGAAGGTGTTTCGTGGTCCATCCTCCTCTCACGATCGAGAGCCTCTTCGATCTTGCGTCTTAATTCTTCGTTCTCAGCCCTGAGAAGCTCCAAGATCGGGTCTGGAGGCGGGCGTTCGTCCTGACTGACTGAGTTGTGGCTTGGTGGCGGCGACTTGTGATTCGTCGTGCTTCTAGTGCGTACCATCCTTGCTCGGTGGTATCCTTGAGGCCCAGGCTAGTTTTACCGAGCCCCACGGTGGGCACCAATGTTAATGCACGAAATGGCAGGGCTCTCCTTCTCCTTGGAGCAGCTTCCTTTCTCCTCTAGTACGGCTGAGGGGGTACCTGCAAAAGGCACTCCGATGCCTAAGTCAGATAGGGCTTTAGGAGAAGAGAAGGTGAGCTTAAGTGTTCAGGGTTTCAGAGTGTGTAGAGAGTATGCAAACCTGGGGGGTCAAGCCCCCTTTATATAGTGGAGTCTCGCATGAGGATGATAACTAACGATCCGAATCTTGCGCGTGGTAACTCCTCTCCCCAGTTTCAGGGGTCAGCTCATCTCCTCCTGATATCTCGCACCCGCTAGGTTTATCACGTACTGGCTACGTGCTCCTCAATCTTCGGAGTGGCAACGGCCCCAAGTATTGTCTCTGGGCACATCCCCTTCCAGAAGGTTCAAGACCCACAGGTCGGCTCGGCCCTGATGTACTCGATGCTCATCCCTGAATGGCTATACCTGAAGGATGGGTTTGGCCCGCTCTGGGTCGGACGTGCCTCGCCCAAGGTCGGAGCAGGTCGGATAGGGGTCAGATTGGCTCGGCTCGGTGGATTGGCGGGAGCCCAGCTCGGAGATCGGTCCGTAACAAATCTGAATTGGAGATTCCATTAAAAAGGAAATATTGAAAATCCCCTAAATTTAGAGAGGTGTTGAATTTGACAAAGTGCTGACCAATCAAATTATCAATAAAGATCAAAGATTTAATACGGCACAACCATATCAGAAAACTTAAAATAATGTTCCACCAATTTGCAAAGAGAAATCATGACATGTTTTCAGGTATGCCATGTTTGTGATTCTAAATTGATTAGCTGGATTCTTTACGCACGGCGATGACGACCAAGGTTGCTCGTAACAGAGATGAAGACACAACGACTGCTTGGGTGGGTGGCGATGACACCCAAGGGTGCTCGCAACTGGGACGATGGCTGCTTGGGTGGGTTGTGATTGAAGAACATGTTGGGGTTTATATTCCTCGTGAAGAAGGGGGGAAGGAAGAAAGAGTAGGAAAGGAGGAGAAAAGGGAGATAATGAAACGCATCTGTTTGCTGCGTTTTATTTCTGGCCATTGATTTCTCATTAAATGAAATGGAGGGATGAGATTTAGTGACATTATTTCCTCCAGTTTTTGCTCCACGGGAGAGAATCCGCTCCCATCGGATTCATACTAGAGTTCTGATACCTACAAAATTAAGACTTACCGCTAAGCCAGAGCAAGACTTCAACAAAATTAAGACATAACATGTGTGTGTGTATCTATATATACTGGGACGAGTCCAAGAATTTATCTTTAGGGGGTTGAAAATAATAATAATAATAATAATAATAATAATAATAATAATAATAATAACAACAAATATTAGATAAATAATAAATCATAACAGATATTAATATATATTAAATCTTCTATCTTCTATTTTGCTTTATTAAATCCTTAAAAAAATATTAAATCATAATAAATATCATCTATCTTAAAATATGTATCAGACTTGTGATCGCGTTCAATTTCGAAATAGCAACGCTTACGTGATTCATAAATACAAAACTTTTTATACATTTAGTAAATAAAAATTAAAATCTGAAACAAAATGATTAAACTACACAGGTCCTAGTGTTAGAAAATTGCTTTGGTTATTTAATCAAAAAATTAAAATTGTTTTGGTTGCAAATGATGGCTATTCAGTATACGTGCAGGTCCTGTATTTGTTAAACTAAAGCTTATGACGTCGTGAAATCATTTGTTCCAAAAATAACACCATGTCCGGAATGTTACTTAGCTGCAAACATATATATGGGTACAAAACATTTCAAGGGAGCGAAGGCCCGTGCCTGCTACTCCCTCCGGTCTCATATTTTAGCGAAAAAAAAAACACATTTATTAAGAAGAATATTTATTAATCAGTAAATGTAAAAGCACACTTTTCACAATTTTCGAGATTAAAAGTAATTTTAATAAAGATATTTTATGAATGTTAGTATAAAATTAGTTAGATTTACTTATATTTTGAAACAAAAAAATATGATGTTTTTATTGCTTATAATTGAGACCGGAGAAATTATTTACTAAATTCATCCCTATATATATAGTTTTCAAAAAGTTCGGAGGAGCGAGTACTCCCCTGCTATAACGTAGCTCCGCCATTGCCCTCTCCTAGATACAAAACAGACATGAACGTGGGAATATAAGTTTCTTGGAAAAAAATTATACCTAGGAATATTGTTTGATTCACTCCTACTAAACATGGGAATAATTATTCTCACTCCCAAGAATAAATCGAGATACCCCGAAACAAACGCCTTCATAGGCTTGTGTCTTTCATGTTCAAAATCAACAGTTTGCACAATTCAGTTCAATTAGGTGGTTTGCACACAGGTTGGTTCAGTTCGGCATACATAAGTAGTTCAGTTCTTTAAATTTAGAATTGGTTCGGTTCGAAGGCGTAAAAGTCAGTTCGTCATACATAAGCAATTCGGTTCTTTTAATGTAGAATCGGTTTCAAAAACGTAAAAGTTAGTGCACTAAATTAAAAAACTTGTGCAGATCGAGGTGAACCATAAGCAATTTGGTTCGATTCGACTGAACTGTGTTTCCGGTTTGGTTCAGTTTGGTTTTCCTTACTAAAGTGAACTGTCGACAGCCCTATGCTTGGTCTTTTGGGGGATAAATCTAATTATTAAAAACCGAAGAGTATGACTATTGTAGGTCATGTGGGCATTAACGCATCGTCAAATTCAATCATTCCATCATGCCAAAAGCTACAATTGTCAATGTGCTCATTGTTCATCTGTCGTGAAAGTAAAGCTCCTACATTCCATTATCAATGTGAGACTTGGTGCTTGTTTGAGTGGAGTTAACAAAACTTGAATAACATTTTTTTTATATATAAAAGGGATGAATACAACACCGTTACAAATGAATCAAACGAGTAAGGGACACACCCCTTAAATCCTCGACTAATATCACACAAAGAATGGGAGGAGGGGACTCAAAAACTACACAAGAAAAATCAACCGATTTGGATCCTCTCCAGCAAACACTCTCTACAGCTTGTGTAGTAATCATATCTCTTTATATCTCTCTCCTAATTATTTTCTCTTTAATCATTAACTACCTATTATCCCATTATTTTCTCTCTCATCTTGCACTTGTTTTTAGTGCTGCAGAAGGTGCAACGCTGGAGAGGATCCAAACTCCCAAACGCCCCAAGTTAACAAGGCAATCAGTCAACTCCTCTATTTCCTTCCCTAAAAATGTGTGAAATAGTAAACACTAAACAGCTAATCAGACTGGAACAGAGATATAGCTTCTTCTTGTTGTAAATAATTACCGAAATGCAACATGATACAACGAACGAAAAATGACCGCCCTTAAGGATTTATCCGCCTACAGCACGCAAATCCTCAGGGTACAACATGTCCGTCCCAGTAGGGATATAGGATATCAAAACAACAAGAAAAAAACAGAATGTATAACCCAAGAACTTGGAGACAAAAAAGAAAGAATAGAAATACTGATTTCAGAGTTAATCACAACCAGTAGCCTGTCAGGGTTAAATAATAAATCTGAAAATGGCTCATTAAAAGATAATATAGTTGTTTAAAGATAAAATAGTTGTTGGTGGAGATAGTGGATAAAAACGTGTATGAGTTAGTGGACTAAAAATCGGGATTAGTGGAAATGTTACCGTTTAGTGGATAAGTCATGATCAAAACCATTTTGAGACTTGGTCAATGAAGAAAACGGCTAAAAGCATGATTTTTGGTTAGGCTTCTCAAGTCAAAATTATTTTCAGAAAAAATTAATTTAAGAAATAAAAAGGAACGCAAGTCCTTATTATGCGCGCAGGGAGAAAATCGGAAGATTTGCACTGATACAACCCACTTTGGCCCAAGCTCATGTTCGCGAGGCCCATCTCTTTCTCTTGCCACTTTTATAACCTCATATAACATAGTAGCTTATAAACATTTTGAATGTTTGAAGACCATCCCATGTGGGACTTCTCACTTTTGAAATACAACATAAAAACACAACAATCCCCCCACATATTTCAAAAGTGTAAAAACATTGAGAATATTTAAGAAATTTTGAAAAGGAATTTTCTTGGGTCAACATCTTGGATGTAATGCGTCGATCCTGTGTAGCAAGCTATGGAACCAGACCTAGACTAATAAGACTTAATACACAGTGAATTGGTGTAGCAAATTATGGAACTCAAGACACTTTATGTATGTTAAAGATCTACCGATCACACTACACCCCCACAATTATTGATATAATGTCATTTTGCGCTAATAGGCCATGCACGTGCCCGGTATTCATGAGTGCACTAGAGATCTCGCTAAGATCTCATGCAAGCGGCCCTACTTGACACTCATATAGGTGATTTTATCAAGCGTATGCTACAAATCACATACTGTCC
Organism: Calophaca sinica; assembly: GCA_037113605.1. Taxonomy (NCBI): domain Eukaryota; kingdom Viridiplantae; phylum Streptophyta; class Magnoliopsida; order Fabales; family Fabaceae; genus Calophaca; species Calophaca sinica. Next base: position 48,021,925 of record CM073733.1, on the reverse strand, counting down.
ATAAGAGATATGAAAATTATTAAAAGCTAATAGCTTACCCTCTTAATACTGCAGCGTCTAACATTTACTCAAAGGCATCATAGGAAAAGGACAAAAATTAATTAAACTTTTAATGCTAGTAGAATTAACAAGTGACTTGTTATTACCACATTGAACATTCTTCATGGGATCTCTAATCACAAAGGTCGGGTTCCCATCACTTGTTAATTTCAATTAGCTCAAGTCTCATTCCCCTCGATATATCACAAATTAATTTCCTCCACATGGGCTTTGTCAAAGGATCGGCCAAGTTCATTGATGGCTTCACATAATCGATCGATATTGTTCCTTGTTTTTGCAATTGCTTTACCGCATTATGTCTCAATTGTACATGTCTATTTTTGCCATTGTAGGTCTTATTCTTTGCAACGACTATTGCCGGTTGGCTATCACAATGTATTGACACTGATGGCGCAGGTTTTATTTCCAAAGGAATTTTTGCCAAGAGATTTCTTAACCACTCAGCTTCATTACCAGCCAATTCCAGAGTTACAAACTCTGACACCATAGTTGATCTCACTATTATTGTTTGTTGGGCTGATCTCCAAGTTATCGCACCACCACCAAGTGTGAATACATAACCACTAGTGCATTTTGTCTCATCTGGTACAACGGTAAATCCACTATACACAATACCATATAGTTCATGGTACCTTTTAAATATCGCATGAGTCTAGCGAGTGCCTCTCAATGATCCTGACTCGGATTATGAGTATACCTACTCAATCGACCCACTGCGTATGCAGTGTCTGGTCGAGAAAAATTCATCAAATGCAGTAAGCTCCCAATTACTTAGGCATATTGCGAATGATTAACAGGATCACCTCTATTTTTCTTTAAGTGAGAGTTAGCTTCATAAGGGGTACTCACAGGATTAGAGTCAAAATGACCAAACTTCCTAAGAAGTTTCTCAACATAATGTTCTTGGGATAGTATTATACTATCACCCTTCTTTATGACTCTAACTCCCAATATTACACTTGCCTACCCATGTCTTTCATATCAAATTTAGATGCAAGGAAAGATTTGGTTCTAATCACAATATCAGTACAAGTACCAAAAACGAGCATATCATCCATATAATAACATGTTCTCCATTCACATATTTAGTGTAAACACACTTATCAACTTCAATATAGGAGAAACCGTCACTGATCAAAATTTGATCAAATTTTTCATGCCATTGTTTCGGTGTTTGTTTTAAACCATATAGAGATTTTAGGAGTTTGCACACCTTATTCTCTTGATCAAAAACTACACATCCTTCGGGTTGGGTCATATGTATTTCTTCTTCCAAATAATCATTCAAAAAGGTTGTTTTTACGTCTATTTGGTGAATCACAAGTTTATAAATAGAAGCCAATGCTATTAAAACTCGAATTGAAGAAATTCTCGTTACCGAAACAAAAGTATCAAAATAATCAATATTTTTCTTTTTGAGAAAACCCTTTCGCCACTAATCTAGCTTTATTGTTTTTCAATCGACCCATCGGGGTTATATTTTCTATTGAAAATCTACTTACTACCAATTGTTTTTGCTCCTCGAGGTAAATCTTCTAAAATCCAAGTTTTGTTTTTCGAAATAGAATCAATTTCGGTTTTAATAGCTTGTTTCCAAAAATCAGCATCGAAAGAAGTAATAGCTTCAGAAAAAGTTTTAGGATCCTTTTCAACAAGACATGTATAAAAATCATTTCTGAAGGATATTTCTTTTCTTGGTCATTTACTCCTCCTCCTAAGGTCCTCGTGTAAATACTCATTAACAATTTCTAATAGCTATTTAGATGTACTTTCATATTTCAAAGGAAATATATTCTCAAAAGATTCAGCGTTCTTTGTTTCCACAATTGTGTTGCAATCAAGCACATCACTCTTTACCACGAGGAATCTATAGGCAGCGCTATGTGCGACATATCCTATAAACATGCAATCAAAAGTTTTAAAACCAATTTTCCTTCTCTTAGGCTCAGGCAGCATTACCTTAGCTAAACACCACACACTTTCAAATATTTCAAGTTAAGTCGATAACTTTTCCATAACTCATAGGGTGTTTTACCGGTAGTCCTATGGGGAGTTCTATTTAGTAAAAAAAAATGCACTTAATATAGCTTCACCCCAAAGGTTATTTGGTGCGAAAGAACTAATTAATATCGCATTCATCATTTTTTTTAACATTCTATTTCTTCTCTCAGCCACGCCGTTTGATTCAGGTGAATAAGAGGGAGTAATTTCATGTACAATACCTTCTTTTTCACAAAAATCATTAAAAGAAAAAATATTCACCTCCTCTATCGGATCTAACTCGTTTGATTTTCTTACTCAATTAATTTTCTACTTCGGCTTTATAAGAAAGGAACATATCAAATGATTCATCTTTATGCCTTAATAAATAAACCTTAGTGTATCTAAAAAAATCATCAATACAAGTCACATAATATTTTTTACCGCCTCTTGCCATAGTTTGTTTTAAATCTCCTAAATCAGTATGAATTAAACTAAGCAAGTCAGTTTCACATTGTATAGGGAGACATGCTTTTCTTGGTTGATTTTGATTCTACACATACATCGCATTTACTATCATGTTTATTACTTAACCAAATCATTCCAAGATGTTGCAACTTTTTTTTTGTTGACAAAAACGTTGCAACTTGTTAACATACGCATAATAATATGCCCTAATTTAGCATGTCATATATCATACGAATCAAACAAATACGCAGAAAAAGATGCATTATCATTAATAATTTCAAAAATGTTCAGAACAAAAAATCCATGATCACAACACCCCTTTCCCCAAAAACATTATATTTTGTCATTAGAATCTTATAAGATTCAAATGACACTTTAATCCTCCTTTTCCCAATCGCATTTACATTTTTTCCTTTAGAGACGATTGTGATACTTTAATCACTTGAACGCTATTTGAGCTGAAACGCTCATCAAAACAGCCTAATTTTTCTTAATACGTACACGTTTGCTCACATTACAGAGAAAGAAAAAAGTAAACACTTTGAATGGTGCCTTGAACGCTATTTGAGCTGAAACGCTCATCAAAACAGCCTAATTTTTCTTAATATGTACACGTTTGCTCACATTACAGAGAAAGAAAAAAGGAAACACTTTGAATGGTGCACTTCCTATTCCGTCCGATTATGCGGGAAACGGATCTACTTACTTTACAGTTCTGTAGATAGTTACTATACTATTAATTAGAAAAATACATTACAAGTTCGAGTCGGAAAACTGCAAGCTTCGGCAAGAGAAAAGCCATCAACCTCCCAAGTTCTAAACGGTAGAGATATGATCACATGGCCATCATTGCTACCTTTATTTGCATTTTTCTACTCGAGCTAAATAATTTTTTTTCACAACCCTGAACAATACACAGCAATTACAAAGACTTGTGTACCCCACAAAAATCGTTAAACACGCATAGCTTCCTCGTATATACACTCATCAGTGACTGTACACACTAGTGAACGCCAAAAAGGGCTTTCAAATAAACAAATTACACCTATCGGAAAAAAAAAAAAAAAAAAAAAAAACAGATGTATTGAAAGATTGTGGCTATGCTCTAGCGGACTGTACACCAGTGATCCCTTCCCCAAAGAAAAATATTTAAAAAATTGAAGAAGAAAACTTATACGCCAATCTACAAGTAATCAACACAATCAATCATCAGGGCGTTGAATCTCACCCATCATGATCCGGTTACTGGAGACCTTGAAACCAAGAAGAGAAGGATCTATCTGCTTTCCTTTCTTTCCCTTCTTTTTGCCACTTCGCCCTGCTTGACCACCATCAGATGGCTCTGCCCCAGGTCCACTGGTTGCATGTGCATCCACCTCAGGAAGAACAGGCTTTTTAAGCATGTCTATAAATGATGTCTCTGACATAGCGCCTTCACTGAAGGATGACGATCTAAACCGCGCCTCTTTTTTCCCAGAAGCTTGAGAATCACTCATGCTGGCAGTTGACAAATTTCCAGATGGTTCACGTCTCCCTGCCATCAAATTAATCTTATATTTCACTGACTGCTGAGACGTTAACAGGAAAAGGTAAAGCAAGCAATTCACAGATCACATACCTTCGCTGGCTGTGAGACTTGATAAATGGTTCTGTACAGATGGTTGGTCTGACTGGACATCAGGGGACGACAAAACCCGAGATACATGAGGGCGCTTATGGAAAGCATTATCAAAACCTTTTGTCGAAGGAGGTATCCTGTCAATAAAGGACAACCAAACCCCAAGGTTCATAATCATTTTTCAATAATAATAAGTCAATTTATACCAATACATAAGAGTGCCAGCAACACTTATATGGACGCTCTTTAATTCACTTCATATCATTAATTTTTTTAAAAGTCAGGACACTATACAATTTACGAGACAATTTGTTGGCCGTTTAAAAAATGGATCAACCACATGCTGTTAAAGTGTCCAAATTCCTCTTTGCATATACAATACATAAACTGATTTATGAACCAACTCCCATTTTTTATAATAATTACTCTGTAGAAAATTATCCGATAAGGGTCACCTTTGAGTGATTCTTATACTTGCTGTCTATACAAATGCAGCCCCAGCCGATTTTTGATCTTTTGAAAGAGCTGTTAGCTACTTACGTTTTTACATATAGTTAATGAAATTTTTCACAGATGCATTCGGAAAGTGTACGGTGTTGATCTGCAAAGTCCAAACTGTATTGGCTATGAAGAGAGGAAATTTTGTTGTAGGCAGAAGGTTCACAAAAAAATAAAAGTTAATGGCTGCAATGAACAAGACTTATTGACCATCCAAACTGCAACCTTATGCAAAGCCTATTGCTAAATGAGAAATAGGAATACAACCGCCACAACAACCACCATCAGTTCAAAATAAGCAACAGGAATAATAATAATAATAATAATAATAATAATGCACCATATAGAACTTCGAACCAAGCAATAGTCTAATGCAATTCTTAAACATCGGTAACAGAAATAAAAATTCAATGCATTTTCTAAAATGACCACCAGATAAGGATATCTTAGATAACCATCTTAATTGTAGTCAAAAAAAGTAAAAAAAATTGTTACCTGTCACTGGAAACCTCATCTACACGTGAATTATTCAAACCCATCTCACGACCAAAAGGGCCACCATCACCACCTGAAGAGTCCCATTCATTATATTCAACCATCAACCATTATATACAACACAAAATAATGAAGGATATCAGTATATAGAATATTACCTGCACTGCTTAGTGAGCTATGTCTACTATGTGCAATCGCAGGCAGTTCCATGGAAGCCACGCTGCTTTCTACTTGTTCTGACAAGTCTGAAATCCCAGGAACTAACTTGCTCATTGTGCCCATAAATTCATGTCTATGTCCCTTATTTGTCTCCAACTCAAGCAAGTCTTTTTCCATAGATGATTTACCAATCTGAAAAGGAATTCTGTAATTGGGAAGCAAAGTATCCTTATTCGTAGACAGCAGTGATTGCTCTTCAAGAACAGAACCAGATCTAGACCGAAGAGGCATTCTTTCAGTATTCCCTAGACTGTTGTACTGCTCAGGAATATGCATGTTGGTTAAATGATCATGCATTAAGGCATTTGAATTAGCACTTTGAGCCCTGTCTAAAAATGGGTCATTCAGATGGGTTTGCTGATCCGGTGGAATCTCAAAAGGATGGATTAATGAGCCAGCCTCAGGAACATGCCAAGATTTGTCGTGACTTCTTGATGAAAGAGGGTGCCACTTGTCAACAGTTGATGCTTGTGCGGATTGCAAACCCAGCTTTTGATGAAGTAGGTCCATAAAACCTCGTGCTGAACTCTCTTCATGAGCTCCAGTAGATGCAGACATGTTCAGATCTGCCGGTGTAATATTATCCCCTAACTCTCTTCTCTGTCTCACAGCTTCAAGATGTTGTAGTTGCATACGTGGGTCAATCCAGCTATTTTCCACATGCCCATTGTTCCCAGAGAGGGAATGGTGACCAAAAAGATCATCAGGTGATTGTAGGTGGTGAGAAGACAAAGGACCCAGTTGATCAGTTGGGTGCATATAGCGACGACGTTCTAGCAATTCCCTCCCTTGGACAGAAACAGGTGAAGACCTCTCAAACATCATAGAACTAGGGTCATAGAACCCTCTCTGGTTCTGCTCAAGATGATTCCTTCCCAGATAATTTAATTGCTCCTCTTGTGCCACAAGCCGCTGCTGCTGTTTGTGAATATCTGAAACATTAAATCCAGCCGAATGACCCAGTTGATGGGTTGATGGATTTCTTACCAACTGCCCAGTCTCATTAATTGGCCACGGCCTACCGAAATGCCTTTCCCCATCCAAGCCTAACTGTTGTCTGAGCGCCACAGATAATTGCTGTGCTTGAATCTGATCTTGCTGAAAACGAAGCTGTTGCTCAGAAGGTAATATGTTTCCATGCCTTGCTTGCAACAAGAGTTCTGACAAATCAGCTTGCCTACCTTGGACAGCATTGAGGCCCATGTTTGCTTGGATAATCTGCTCCATTGATGGATCAAGGTGCCCTAAAGAATGTGGATTCTGCTGCAAGTCATGCAGATATCTCCTCAATTGTACCTGATCTAACAGGTTATCCCTAGAAAGATCATGTTTTGACTGTCCAAAGTTGGGATCAGAGATCTGCTGATGCATTAACTGTTCAAGAAGCAACTGCTGCACTTGAGACTGTTGCTGGGGTTGTAGTTTCAACTGTTGGTGAAGTAGTTGTTGATGGTGCATATCTTGCTGCTGTTGAAGCTCGAGCTGGCGTTGCTGAATCTGAAGTTCGAAAAGACGTTCAAAATCTGACCCTGCATTCTGCATCATCTGCTGCATGCCGGAGTTATTGCTTTGAGAATGAGAGAAACCTGGAAATCTCTCTAAATCTGACCCATTAAGATGTGCAGGGAAATGATTAGGTACATTGGTCTGCTGCTGAAGCCGCTCCTTCTGCAGCTTCTGCAACATAAGATGTTCTGCCACATCAAAATTATTAAGTTTTGGTCCCATACGGGACAAGAACTGATCTTCTAGTGAACCTACACGCTGATTAGGATTAAAATTCCTATTTATCCCATACTCATCAGCCCATGTCTCCCTGAAAGAAGGCTGATTAACCATGCCACCAACAGAACTTTGATCAGTAAAAGGAGCATCTCTATCAATTAATGGATCTAGAAAATGACCCTGGTCACCCAATCTCAAAGAACTATTGGAGGATTGTGCACGCCTTAAATGAGAGCCATCTCTAAGCTCAGACATCAATAAACCAAAGGGATGCAACTTATCAGCCTCACCATTATGAGTATCATTCCCAGCAACTTCATTTGCAACAGGTTTTCCAGTAGGATGGGAATATGAAGCATTGGCATCCACATGCCGCATCAAAGGGTTATCGTTAATGCTTCCAGCCAATTTCGATAATGTGATACCTATAAATCAACAAATTACAAATATATAAGTAGAAAGTAGGAATAATGTTATACAACAAAAGCACACACAAAATAAGCAAAATAATAGTAGATAAATATGTAAACAGTAGAATGAGAAAACAATAACTTACCCTCATCTTGTGCAACAATATTATTGAAGCACTGCTCATCAGAGAACTTGATTTCAGGGTGATAACTTTGATTAGGCATTTGGGATGGAATACCAACATTTGAGGTAGCATCAGGTCGAGATGAAGACCAAGGTTGATCGTCACCAACAGAGGACCCATTATAGTCAAAAGTATTTACATCTACTTTTAGGTTCCTTCCAATGGCATCGGATGGTTCTGATTGAATGACCAGATTACTACCAGAATCTAATCCTGTTTTGACTTTCAGATGAGGCATGATGTCACCAAGTTCTTGAAATGGTGATCCTTCTGGGGCATCTGACAAGCGAACAGGTAAGTCAATCCCGAAAAATCCTTGTTCAAACCACAAAATGATGTCAATCCCGAGAAAAGGTCCTTGAATCACCCCTTGAGGGTCCAGATAGCACAAACTCAATTCCTCAGGTGCAGTAACACTTTCAGATGGATATGTCTTCTCATTAATTTTGAAGCCCTGTTGATTGATGCTTGGAGTTTGCCGCAGAGATGAAAAATCAAAAAGAGATCGAGAATCATCAGGTAGGTTACTACTCATTTCTGAAGCAGCAATTGAATTGACGCCATCCTGATTAGCATGTTCCTCAAAAGCCGAAAGTTGTCCCTGATGGTAGGCAAAAGCTTCTGATTCAGCAATTTTGTTTCTGGCAATGATTCCCTCCCAAGTGCTGCTACCAGAGCTCTCATCTTTCCCATGAACACCAGTTGTTGGCATATGTTTCTGCTTGCCTTCTTGAAAAGTTGCAACTTCTGAAAAAGATGGAAATTTGTATGTAAGCATTATATGTAAAGAAAATGGAATTTTATTTTCAAACAATTAGAGCAGCAGAAATAAAGAATATTATTTTCTCACCCTCAACTGCATTTGTCAATGAACCACCAGCAGTTGATGCTGATCCCATAAAAATTTGATCAGATTCATTTAAGATTTCAATTCCGGATATAAACTTTCCACCACTGCCAATTGAAGGTTGTTTTCCTTCACTTAAAGTAACACCAAGGCCTGGTATAAGCCAAGGTAGACCACGATCAGGGGAAAAAAAGGTTGACTATTTCACAGGAACAAACTAAAATACAAGCAAAATTTGTCACCTGAAATATCATCATTTGACCCGCCATCCTTTCCTCTAAAGGAATAACCCAAGACTTCACTGCTAGTAATTTTTCCCTTCCATATATCTTTGAGGACAACCTGAAAGAAAGATGCAAAATGAAATAACAACATTGAAAAGCAAGCGGCCCTCAAGAAGGCATAATAAAAGTATTTCTTCATCTTTAATATTCTACATACCTCCTCCTCGGCTGCAGGAGCAATAAATGCTAATGGTTCTACAGAACCAAGTTGAGTTACCGGTGACGTGTGCTCCATCTCAGAAGGCATGCTTTCAAAAGTTGAATCGATCTTTTGCTTACGATATATGTCAAGAAGCTTACCCCTTGGGTAGTAATATGAACCAGCACCAAGGCTAGACTTCCCCAATATAGGTTTATTCTTATCCGTGGGTGCAGATCCAACACTAGAGCCTATAGGAGGCCTTCCAATTTGTAGGTTTCCATTGATATTTGCCCTTCCTCTTCCAGGAGAAAAACGCACATTGGAGCCCTCTGTACGACCTTTCTCCAGCCCAAATCCAGGTGCAGCACGGTATGTGGCCACACCAGCTGCTTGAGCTTCCAAACGATGTCGTGGCCTCCATTTATCACGAGAATCAGTGTCACGATCAGAAACTGCACGGTTGCTAGCACCAGAAGATTGTTTTTCTGCATGACCATCTTCCTTCTCCACATCATTCCTTTTCTCACTTCGAGAATCCTTCTCTTTATCTTCAGGACCCCATCTTGATGACCACTTATTCTCTCTTCGAGAGTCATGGCCAGAACCCCGGCCATCATGCCAGCGGTCAGAAGGCAAGGATCTATTCTCCGAGGTTGAAGTATTCTCCAAACGACGATCTTCTTTTTTGCGATCCCTTCTCCCCAGCAAACTTGTTTCTCTCTCCTCTTCACGCCAGCGGCGACTGATGTCAACATCAGGAGCAGTCCTCCTCCAATCTTTCTTGTCCAGAGACCCCTCCAGACGCCAACTATCCTTCAGTATGGGATCGGTGGAATTCACCTGAGGCAAGGAGCAAAGTAGATGGATGTCCTATCATTTTCCCATGATAAGGCAAAAACCGTAAAATATCAGAGAGATAAAAGTTACCGGTATAAACTTTACAATTCACAATGTGAAGAACCACCCATTTCCAAACTTCAAAACAAAAAATATGCCGATATAAATATTCAATTTTTAGAAGGAACCTGATTAATCAACTGAATAAATATGAATAGGCAAAAGAAACTACTGAGCTCCAAGAGAGACAAGATCTCATTTATGTCTTGTAACTCCATTTTTTACATCACAAAATTTTCACTCTTAACAAATATTACATACACAATGGCTATTGCCATGCAAATCGAGCACCTAAATAATCATTAATAGATTTAGGCAAATGCTAACGGTGCCTCAAAGTCACTTGGTAAGGAATTAAAAATGAAACTTTTTATTGAGATGTGTAGCATTTAATGTTACCAATGCATTGATTGCTCCTCTTTGATAAAAATTTCCATTTTTTATTCCTTTACCAAAGCCCTAAGGGCACTCCTTAGCAGGACCCATAAATTTTAACAATCCCATGAATTTGAAAAACAGCTGCATTAATAAAAACATTCTTGCAATTTTGGCAGAATCTTCTAAATTAAAGGAATCAGCTATAACTCAGAGGATAACATGCAGATGCATCACCACTGCTTTGTATTATAGCAAAAGTACCCCTGGCAAATTGTAAACAACAATTACAAAATCTTTAACTGCAAACAAAACTCAAGGGGGTGATTGATCCTCCGAATTCCCTCTCACTTGCTTCAACAAGATGAATGCAGCATTGTAAAATAAAAAACACCAAACAAGCTTACGAGCACAAGATTGTGATTATTGTCATTTTAAACTCTCCAATCTCATAAAGAATAGCAACAGAGAGCCCAAACTGACTTGCGGATAGACTTCATGAAAAGTAAAAAGAAGCTCCGATAATACAAGTAAAATCAAGACATCAAGTATAACATACCCCCATTGGGTTGGCAGTCGTCTTCACATCAACAGGTTTGGAATAAAGCCACTGTGGGGATAATGGTATGCTGCTGTCAGATGACACTTGATCTGAGAATAAAACCAGTTTTCATCAACTAACAGTCACGATATGTGCAAAATGAGAGAAACACAACTAGTTGTTGGCTTCAACTTCACTTGTACAAAGATAAACAAGATACCTTTTGAATCAACAAGTAGTGCTGCAATCCCTTTCTCACCACCATGTCCTCCCGATGCTTCATCTAACATAAACAAAAAGCAAATATTAGCAATATGTATCAAAAAATATGTCTAAAATATTGAAAGATGAATTGGTTAGGTTTTGGGAGAAAAAGCAAAAGCCAAAAAAAGCCCGTTTTACTTCTTTCTCGCAACGTGGAATGAGAAGCTTCTCAAAACAAAAAACTATTTCATGTGAGTGCTAAATGATTGGATCTACAGTATCCACCACCACTTACAATTACACATCATCAAATATTAAAAAAGAACACCAACAGGCAAATCAAATCAAACAAGCCTTACATGCTAAAGAAAACAATCCCTCCATCACAATCCATCACAAATTAACTGCTTGCTAACAGATATATAAAACAAAAAGAAAAGGAAATTTCCAGATTCAGATTAACACGCAGAACATACTGAACTTCACTCCATCCATCGAAACACAACCTTACAACAAACGAGAGCTCACAAATCACACTCACTAAAGCATTGACGAAAAACTTATAAGAATCAAAACAAGGACCAACATAGATCAACCTTCAATCTAAAGTAAAAGTCAACCCAAAAAATAGAAAAAAATTACACAAACAGACAACAATAAAACCAAAATTAGTGCCACAAAAAACCCGAACCAAGCACGAACAGGCATGTTGGGCAAACAATTGACACACCGAACGAATCACGGATTGAGATTCAACGGATCCAGACAAGGAGAGCAAGTAATAATTGCGAAACGAACAAGCGCAACAATGAAGACGCGAACGCGAACGAAACAAAATACAAAATTCGAAGAACACAGATTAAACAAAAAAAAAAGCCCTAAAAATTTTCAATTCTGAAATATATTGAAAGTGGAATCGAATCAATCACCTTTGAGAGATGAGTGCGAATCGGAAAGCTTCGAGGAGAAGAGATCGTCGGGGAGATTCACCTTGCCGTCGCCCATCGCTATGGAGTTCGAGATTGCTGGAATTCGGAAGAAACGGAGAGATCGGAAACGGAACGGAACGAGAAGATGAAGATTGTGGTGGAATGCGAAGAGAGGAGCCGAATGCGAGGGTGAAAGTGCGCTCGAGGATTCAGAGAGAGAGAGAGAGAGGGTAGGGTTTGCAAATTGAAGGGTATAAGATAGATAGAGAAGAGAAGACTCAGAAGAAGAGAGAGAGAATAGGGTGAGGGTTTGGGGGCTCGGGTGTGTTAACATCAGGAACAACAACGAGGGACTGTGATATATTGGTGCATTTTTATTTTTGTTTTTATTACAAACAAAAAACTGTTGTTCATATTATTTTCATTTTTACAGTTTATTGTTTTTCCAATTGTTCGTATTTTGGGATTTTTCGTTAAGGAATTAATTTATGTTCTTTATTTGTTTGAATTTTATTTCCTGTAATTTATATTCACTAAGGTATAAGGCATTAGGTAATATTTGTCTAGTACAACACTAGTTGTCGGAGAATCCGGCTTAAGGGTGAAAATAGGTCAAATCGCTCGACAGGGGCTTATGGCTATCACCTAACTTATTTAATGTTGGAACCTAAACGATTGAGAAGTTTAGACCCTCATTAATTTTGATGATAACAAAGTATTTGCAAGTGAACAATTTATCTTCTGATAAGTCTTGAAGTGTGCAGGTGTTAAAATTACTTGTGATTTATAACTCACTCAAGTAAGAAGAAGAATTTCACAAGAAATTGAATACATTCCATGTGTGTCTTCATCCGGTTCACTCCAGCGTCTTGTCTAAAGCGAGCGTCCGGTAGTGTTATCTTTTGACACGTGGATTAATCAATTGCTGCGAGCGTCCGTCCTACTTTTTGAGCGAGCATCTGATCTTATTAATGAAGCACGTGATGGTCACGTTTATGCTCTTCTACCTCAGCTGTTTTGGAACAGAATTCGAATTTGATTTTGTGCGCTCACTTTGATTTACGAGGTATCCAAAATGACACCTTTAGTATAAGACAAAATTCGTACTAGGCAATTGTGAAAAGCAAATAATACAAAAACGGTAATATGTACTATTCTGATAATTCTCTGGAAATGAAGAAAATGACAGCATTTCAAATTACCTCACTCAATGATATGGAGCTGAAATTTACTACAACGGTAATGCCCTCAAGGACTCCTATAAATACCTCAAGGTATTCATTGAAGAAGGTGGCTAGAAACTACATTCTGAAAAAGCTATTCTCAAGCGAGTAATCAAGTTCCGTGCCAAGTTTCTGGAAACTAAAGAACTGAACTTCAGCGTCTTATATTCTTTCTTTTAGAAAGCTATTTGTTTTTTAGCTTAATCTTTTCATCCTCTCTGTGAGAGTTATTTGATTGTATTCAAAAGAAAAATTACTCTGTGAAAACTGTTTTGCCTAGTTAAGGCTTAGTTCCTCAAAGGCTCGAACGTACTGAGTCGTTTTGAGAAGTTAAGAGTATTGTTTGTGACAGTAAAATACTCTTAAGAAAATTTGTAATCAGTTGATTATAGTGGAAAATCCTTCAGGAACAAAGGGACTAGACGTAGCTACCAGTTTGGTGGTGAACTAGTATAAATCTCTGTGTCTCAGCTTTACTGCTTAAATTTATTCTTATCTTGCAAAGAAAAACAAGTTTTCATAAGCTGTATTTCCAGCGTCTGGTCTTACTCCAGCACCGATAACAAACAGTTTTAAAATCAAGTGTTTAAAAGTGTTTTTAACTTAGAGTTTGCGAAAAGCTTTCAATACAATTCAACCCCCTTCTTGTGTTCACGTTCAGTTGGTACCAGAGCTCGGCCTCTTGGTTGAGCACTTAACAGTATTAAGAGAAAACATCATATATTGTGAACATGTCTGCCGAAGGTGGTCACATGAACCGTCCTCCTCTATTTACTGGAGAAAAATTTTACTACTGAAAAGATAAGATAAAAACTTTCTTTGAGACACAACAACTTGAGTTGTGGGATATAGTTGAAAGTGGATACATTATTCCCACTAATGATGTTGGTGTTGCTATAGCTACAGAAAATTGGAATGACGAGCAGAAAAAGAGATATCAAATCAATCAAAAATCTAGATTCATTCTTATCTGTGCTATATCAGAAAAAGAATATGATAAATGTGGTAAATTTGATACTGCCAAAGAAATTTGGGATTCTCTTGTTTTGTCTTATGAGGGCTCTACCCAAGTAAGAAAAACTGAAGCTAACATATTAGTTCGCCAATATAAGTTGTTTAAAATGGAAGATTGTGAAAATATTGAATCTATGTTTAGAAGATTCCAAACACTTGTTCATGGGTTACAGGCCCTTGGAAAAAGCTACACCACTCCTGACCATGTGAGAAAGATCCTGAGAAGTTTGACTAAGCTGTGGAGACCCAAAGTCACTGCTATTCAAGAAGCAAAAGATTTAAATGTCTTGAGGCTTGAAGATCTTTTAAGTTCTCTTAAAGCTCATGAACTTGAGCTGAATGAAGAAGAACCTGTGAAGAAAAGCAAGTCCATTTCTTTGAAAGTCAACAAGCATAAAGCTAGTTCTTCTAAAGCCCTTCAGGCTGTAAAAGAATTAGAAGATAAAGCTTTAGAAGGAGACCTTGATGGGTCAGATGATGAGCTCGCGTTTATATCTAAGAATATTCAAGGAATGTGGAAGAAAAGAAACTTCAAGAGAAAACTCCAGAAGAAAGATGTCAAGGACAAGAAGGAAAGCAAAGACAAAAGTCAAGTCGTTTGCTATGAATGTAAGAAGTCTAGACACTTCAAGAGAAAACTCCAGAAGAAAGATGTCAAGGACAAGAAGGAAAGCAAAGACAAAAGTCAAGTCGTTTGCTATGAATGTAAGAAGTCTAGACACTTCAAATCTGAATGTCCTAATCTTAAGGAGAAGCCCACAAGAAGTTCTTTCAAAGGAAAGAAGAAGAGTCTCATGGCTACATGGGAAGATCCGGATATCCTCCTCTAAGGAAGATAATGATGAAGAAGCAAATCTTGCCCTCATGGCAAATACTGATTTAGATTCTAAAGAAGAAGCTGAAGAGGTAATAATATATGACTCTTATTATGAACTTCAACTCGCATTTGATGATCTTCTTAAGGACTCTGCCACTCTCTCCGTTGAATATAAGAATTTGAAAAAGAAATTTTCAAAATTATCACAAGATTTTCAAGCTTTGAACAAAGAAAACTCAATACTCAATAAAGAGAACCAGAAGCTAAAAACTGAAAATCAGCATCTGATGGATAACTAGCGTCTGGATGCTCACAAGCAACCAGAAGCTGAGAGCTCTCAAGTTGAAAGCTCTAAAGTTAAAAGCAATCCTAAGTGTAAGTCAAATGATTATGAATATGTCTTTCTAAACTTTCTTGCAGAAAGTGTAACTCGAAGCAAACAAGCTTCAATGATTTGGGGTGTTAGTAAAACGACAACTCAAGGTCTTAGTTACTTATCAGATGAACCCTCTTTAGAAAATAAAAATTCAGCATCTGATAAACCCAATGATCACAGTAAATGTTTGCATTGTACTTACTGCAACAAACCTGGTCATTTGAAAAGTGTTTGTACTGTTTTTAAGATTAAGAAGGACAAGTATCATTCAAGAACTAACAAGAAAGGACCCAAAAAGATATGGGTACCTAAAGATAAAATAGTCTATGTTGCAGACATGCTTAGCAACAAGGTCAACACACCTATCTTGGTACTTAGACAGTGGATGCTCATATCAAATGACGGGAGAAAAGCATATATTCCAAGAGCTATGACCTAGAGAAGAAGGATTTGTTGGTTTTGGAGGAAACTAAAAAGGTAAAATAGGTCGCATTGGTAAAGGCTCTTTTCCCTCTATTGATAATATATTTTATGTTGAAGGACTAAAGCATAACTTATTGAGCATAAGTCAATTATGTGACAATGGTTATGATATCATTTTTACAGAAACTGGATGTTCAGTAAAAAGCAAGAAAGACGGCTCTATTTTCTTTACTGCAAAGAGGAAACAAGAGGGATGGTGTGATTCTCAAGTGAATCAATGTAATTAATTGATATTTTTAGCTTATTTGGTGGTGGTGTTGTTGTTTTGGTTATTAGTTTTGAACTAGAACCTTGATTGAGTTTGTTTTTGTGGAAAACCTTATTCTTGAAGGAACTTGAAATTAGGATTGGCTATGGATTAGGCTTGTGTTTTGGAAACTAATTGTTGTTTTGTGTAAGCATTAAATTATGGAATGGTGTTGTTAAGTTGGTTTGGAAGTTTTGCAATTTGTTCCCTATTTTTTTGGTGTTGGCCGCGAGCCCTAGAGGCTTTAGGGAAGGAAATTTTCTTTGTAATCTTAGTCATAATAGTTGGATTGATGTGTTAGGTTTTGGAAAAAAATAATTATTATGGAAAAGATTTGATTGAAATTGAAATTGTTTTTATCTTTAAGGCCATGAAGCACATAAGGTAAGTTGGAGACTTTGAGATCCTAAGAACCTAGTGGAGCTTTAGTTAAACATTTTGAGAAAAAGAATTGGATTGTAGCATTGTTCATGTTCTAAGTTTGAATAATGAGTGAGTCTTAGTTTTGGAAACCTTACTCTTAATTAATTGTTATTTCTTTAAAGTGAAAGTGTTTTGTTTTCTAATGGATTCTTGGGGCAAAGCCGCGAGCCCCTTAGAGTTGGGAGGCATGATTTTGATAAATTTTGGGTTATGATAGTTGTATTTAGAGTGTTTAAGAATTGTGAAAATTTTGAGAAAAACCCTTGAGTTCTTGGAGAGCTATGATTGGATATTTAACTTACGTAATGTTTTTTGTTTTGGAAAAATTAAAGGACTTAGGTGATTAAATGATATAGTTTTGATTATTGAAAATTTTATAATTGTCCCCTAATTTTGAGTGTGTAGGCCGAGAGCTCTAAAGGCTTGAGGAAGAGAAAGTTTTTGTGTTTATAGCTTAAATTAGTTGTATTTGATTGTGTTTCAAGTTTGGAAAATTTTAGAAAGAGTTTAATTGGATTGGAAATTGATGTGGTTAGGAATTGTTGTATAAGTTTTGGATAGTAGTTTGTTTGAATTAAGAATTATTTAGTATTTGATTTTAGTATTTACTTTATGATTTTAAGATTTAAAAGAAAATGAATTTTTAATCTTTAAAATATTTAATTTTCAACTTGCTTGTTATTTCAAGTGTATGTGTCTATTTAAAAAGATTTTTTGGATTGAGAGCCTAGGGGTTAGAATTGAATCTAAGCTTAGGGAGTTAGAGTTAATTATGTCTAGAATGGTGCTAAGCTTATTTTGTGATGTTAGGATTTCAGTAATCCGAGTTCGTGTGGCGTGAGATCGATACGTTCTTGGACACGCAACTTGGCAACTTCGGTAAGGGCAACTTTTAGATATTGCATAGTATTTAATTTTATTTTGTATATCGAAGAAGTCTAAGAACCTCAGGGTTCAAAGTGAGGGTCTCATACCCCTTTGTTTTTATTGTCTAATATCTATACTGATTATTTAGTGGGCTTGTCTGCAAGTGGTTGGCAGCTATCCCCAACCCCCCACACTTATATGCTTACCTCTTTGTCAGTTCCACTGAACTTCAAAGGGATGACTTGCTGTCTATCTGCGCTGATGATGATTATTATATGAATTGCTGTGGATTGTGGGATTGTTGTCGAAACTGAATTTGTTGTGAGCTTGAATTTGATAACATGTTGTGGTTGCTTGTATGCTTAAATTGTGTTAAGATATATGTTGTGGAATTGTTATTGGATAATTGATATTAATTGATTATGCCATAGGTGAAATATCATATGCATGGTATGTTTATTTGAGTAGGTGGAATGCATTGTCATGCATTGTGGTATAGTGTCCCTCGGGAACTTTTGGTTGTGTACCTGTGCGCGGACCAGCCAGTCGGACTGTGTACCTGTGTGCGGACCAGCCGATAAAACCCATGGTTGTGTACCTGTGCACGGACCAGCCAGTCAAACTATGTACCTATGAGCGGACCAGTCGATAAGCCTCTTGGTTTGGGTAATTGGGATATTCCAGAATCATAAACAGTGGCATGTAGTTGCATTTGCAGGCATTGGTGCATTCTTATTGAATTGTGTGTTCCATTATGATGTGTTATATTATATTGGCTTATTTGAGAAGTTGACCCTTGCCCGTGGTTCCTTCAATTGATGATGGTAACCCAAACGATGGCAAACGTGGTGGAGATTCCGACGATGACGACATCGTCAGAGGTGGTCTTTGACTTCTCGAACATGAGAATTGCCTCGGCTTGGAGTTCTGCCCCACTTCTGGCCGAGATGTATATACAGGAGGTGTGTTAGAGACTTTTCGCGTAGGTGGACTGACGAGGATGCAGATGATCTGGTAGAGGAGGACCCGTCAGAGAACCTTGATAGAGATGTGTAGTTATGGTTGGTGACCAGTCTGTCTGATCTTCCGTTCTTTTGTGGTAGTTGTTAGTATAGGTCTTGAGGTTTATCTTTTGGAGCAGCCCCCTGCGTGGGTAACTGCCGAGAGTACCTCAGAAGTATGACTACTCTTGTCAGGGTCTTCATACCATAGGTGTATTCTCTTGTACATGTTTATGCACTTTCTATTTGGTACGCATTGCCTAGGGCTACTTGCTTATATATATGTATGTATTTCCAGAGCATGCATCTTGTGTCTTAAATTGCACCATATTTCTAAAAGCTGTGACAACTCTGTGTATGCATGCGGATGTAATTGTTGAAAAAGAAATATATTTACTGCAATTTCCAAAAGACAAGAAGAGTATCACTTTACAAAATTCCATTGCATTAGAGTTGTCCTAGTTTAGTAGCGCTCCGGAAACGGGTCGTTACAATGTTGTAGAAAGGAAAAATAGGCCCCTCCAAGAAATGGCCAGGACCATGATCAATAAAGCTGATATTACAAAATATTTTTGGGCAGAAGCAGTAAACACAGCTTGTTACATTCAAAACAGAGTCTTTATTAGACCTATTTTGAAGAAGACTCCATATGAACTGTGGAAAGGTAGAAAACCAAACATATCTTATTTTCATCCCTTTGGTTGCATATGTTATATTCTGAATACTAATGATCAACTTAGTAAGTTTGATTCTAAATCTGACAAAGGTATCTTTTTGGGATACTCTGAAAGATCTAAAGCTTTTAGAATATACAATAAAGAAACTGTGATAGTGGAAGAATCCATTCATGTCAAGTTTGATGACAAGAAGCCTGACACTGCCATGTTAGAGCTAGATGAATTATTTTCAGATTTAAATATTGGTGTTACAACAAATAGTGAACCTGCATCTTCAGCGTCCGGTGGTGACAACCAGACACAATATTCTACTCAAGCAGAAGCTGAAACCAGAAAAAGTTGGAGATACAAAACTAATAATCCTAAAGATCAAATCATAGGAGAACCTGGAATTAGAGTAAGACCCAGATCCTCTTTCAAAGAGCATGCGTATATTGCACTTCTCTCTGAGATGGAACCTAAGACGATTGATCAAGCATTGGAAGATGAAGGTTGGATTCTGGCTATGCAAGAAGAGTTAAATCAGTTCCAAAGAAATGATGTTTGGAAGTTAGTCACTCTACCAGAAGATAAACAAGCTATTGGTACTAAATGGGTATTTAGAAATAAGCTTGATGAAGATGATAAGGTAGTGAGAAACAAAGCAAAATTAGTTGCTCAAGATTACTCACAGGAAGAAGGTATAGATTTTACTGAAACCTTTGCACCTGTTGCAAGGTTAGAAGCTATTCACATTTTACTTTCATTTGCTGCACACTATGCGATAATTCTTTATCAAATGGATGTGAAAAGTGCTTTCTTAAATAGTCTTATAACTGAGAAAGTCTATTTGAAACAACCTCCTGGATTTGAAGACATTGAATTTCCTGAACATGTCTTTAAGCTTAAAAAAGCTTTGTATGGTCTTAAGCAAGCTCCTAGAGCTTGGTAAGATAGACTAAGTTCCTTTTTAATAGAAAATGGTTTTACCAGAGGTCAAGTAGACACTACTCTATTTAGAAAGACATCAAACAAGCATTTTATACTTGTTCAAATTTATGTTGATGATATTATTTTTGGAGCCACTAATGAAAGCCTTTGCAAAGAATTCTCTACGTTAATGCAGGCTGAATTTGAAATGAGCATCATAGGAGAATTGAAGTTTTTCCTTGGAATTCAAATCAAGCAATGTAACGATGGTATTTATATACATCAAAGCAAATACATCAAGGAGTTGCTAAAGAAATTCAAGATGGTGGATTGCAAGCCAATGTGTACTCCTATGCATCCTATTTGTATTCTTGGTAAAGATGAAACTGGTAAGAAGGTAGATCAGAAAATGTACAGAGGTATGATTGGATCTCTACTTTATCTTACTGCTTCAAGACCTGATGTTATGTTCAGCGTCTGTCTGTGTGCTAGATTTCAATCTGATCGTAGAGAATCACATTTGAGTGTTGTTAAAAGAATATTTAGATATTTACAAGGATCTACTAATCTTAGTTTGCTTTATAAGAAATCAAAAGATTACAAGTTAGTAGGATTCTGTGATGTTGACTTTGCTGGAGACCGAATTGAAAGAAAGAGCACAAGTGGAGGCCGCCAATTCCTTAGAGCAAATCTTGTGTCTTGGTCAAGCAAAAGACAAAGCACAATTGCACTTTCAACAGCAGAAGTTGAATACATCTCAGCAGCAAGTTGCAGTTCACAACTTCTGTGGATGAAATATCAACTTGAAGACTACTTGATAAAAGAGAGTAACATTCTTATCTTCTGTGATAATACATCTGCAATTTGTCTTACTAAAAATCCAATATTGCATTCTAGAGCAAAGCACATTGAGATTAAACATCATTTCATAAGAGACTATGTTCAGAAGGGTATTCTTGAAATTAAATTTGTAGACACTGATCATCAGTGGGCTGACATTTTCACAAAACCCCTTACTGAAGATAGATTCAATTTTATAAGAAGAAATTTAATTTTTCATCTTATAGAAGAATGATTAATCTCAGTGTCTTGTGAAACGTATCATTCAGCATCTGGTATGACATAAGCATTTACACGTGTACACATATGATATGTCATTCACACTGCATAACTTAGCATCCGGTGATTTCTTTGCATGCATTTGAGCACACACGTGTCACACGTGTGTGGGACTGCGTTTCATCACACCTACAGAGTCATGATTATTTGCGTTTTTAATAAAATCCTTTTCCCAGATTTTACTTTATTTTGGCAACTACATTTAATGAAAAGGGGAATCTTTATTTTATTTTTTTTTATTTTGATTTTGTTTTAATCAAATGAAATGTGAAACATTTTTGAAAAAGCAACTGTACCATCACTTCAAAATTTTCCCACTACTCCACCACTTTCGCACCACTCTGTACTCTGTCTTCTCTGTGAAATTTTCTCTCTCTCTCTCTCTCTTTGTGAGACCCCTCTGAAACCCTAAGCCTCCACCACCTACTCCTCAACTGCTACCATGGCATCTACTAAGGTCGATCAGAACTATGCTATATACGACATCATGACGGAAGGAAAACTCCTAAATGAGAATCGAATTGATTTGGAGAATTTTAAGTTCTACGGTTTTGACTTCGATGAAGGTTTTAAGGCTATGGGGTGGACTAATTACTTCTTTTGGGATTCTGTTGTCAAAGTTTTAGTTACTGCTATAACACCTCGCTGTCCTATTCATGCTTTATTCTGCATAATTAACCTAAGCCGTATAATTAACGCGTATAAAAATATAAAGGGATTAAAATCGAAGGCATAAATAAGACAATGACGTGTCACAGTGAAGTAACTAGTGTCATAAAATATGTAAATAGGTTTTCTCGAAAGATAGCCTCATCAGTGTGACCTAACTGATCAGAGTGCACAAGTAAGCGTAGTGTAAATAGTAGAATAATATTATCCAAAATATAAACCTGTGAGGCTAAACTGCGCCTCATCTAACCATAGCAAAACCAAGCAAAACATCAACACAAGACTCCTGGCCAAAGAAACTGCATAAACATCAGCAAGGTGGATGCTGAGAGTTCCCACTCTGTAATCCAGCTTGCCTATGACTCAAAACTCTCCTAAACATGGATCTTCGGGGCCTGCTCCATCATTAACAACATCTCCAAGAACTGCTTCATTGGGTAGAGCTGCTGCTGCATCTTCCTCAAGAGAGTCTAATATAGAAATAAAATATATACACAAGCATGCAAACACAGGGAGATAAGAACAACACATCAATTAAAAAACGGGAAATGCATAAGTAGAATGATAGTAAGACAATCTGCACAAATAATCACATATATAACAAATAGGATCTAGCTGCCCTCTTCCACTTACCCCATGTCTCTCAATGAGTTGTGCATCTTTTCTTTATTATTGTCGATGTACTTCCCATTTCCGATAGGAATACGTATTGGCAAACCCCATTTCCGTTAGGTTGTCGTCCCCCTTTCCCGATAGGGACTCCCGCCTCCCTTTCCCGATAAAGACGGGGCGACACTAGCCTAGTCCACGAGGTATTCCCCTTTCCCGATAGGAATCCTCCTCCCCCTTTCCCGATAGGGACGTCCGTTTCCCCCTTTCCCGATAGGGAACGGAGTGGATCTAACCTACTGGGCGAGATATCCCCCATTCCCGTTAGAGATTCTCTCCACATCACATTCCCGTCAAGAATGGAGTGGTTGCTAATGCAATATCATGTTCATGCCTCCAACACCTCATAATCATATGCCTCACATTATGTTATGCTCACATACCCAAACTTGTATCATGTTATGCAATACTTAAGTAATACAACATTTTACACAACATCTTATAAATATTCAATTTCACATGTTAACACATAAATTATAACTCACATATTCAACATGCATGTCATAAAGCAATCTTAGGCATGTTACTATCCTCATGTGACATATACAACATAATTCACAAATAAGCATATTTATCAGACAGTCAGATTTAATAATAATAAATCCTAAGTTGGTTGATGGGTCTACCACGCCTATCCTTAGATGTGGCACACCGTAACCCCTATCCTTAGGTGTTACTAACATCAACCTCTAGTAGGGCTTAGGTCACCCTACACATGCCAAACAATCATTTCTACTACACATAACCCAATGAGAGTGCATTCTTTCTCCCACCTGGAACTCGGAGTACTCGGAACCACGAGCGGACACTGAACCACCACCACGGACTCACGAACATGATCTCCCAAAAAGCTCTATGGTTCACGGCAATAGCAAGGAAGGAAGGGAAAATTCTCACAAACTCTCTTGATTTCTGACTCAAGCATTGACACACTCTCAAACACAAGATCTCTAGCTCGAGAAGTAGAAGAAAACAAGCTAAAGATGATCACAAAGGAAGGAGCATCTCACGATTTTTAACACAAGGAAAGGAAGAGGAATTTTCTCTCATTTTCTCTCTCTAGAACTCTAGAGCTTTTCTCTCTCTAAGACTTCTACAATTTGGAACTTATGAATTACTCAAGGTGTTGCCTTCTATTTATAAGCAAAACGAGGACACAAGTTGCTTTCTTGTGGTGCCACTTGTCAAACAAAGGTTAATGCTTATCCATGATGACTCACCATTCCTATCTTAATTCATTCTTAGCCACATATCCATCCATCCATATTGTTAAGACACTTGTCACATTCTTGTGGTATCAAGGTTCAAACTTATCCATAATGACTCATCAATCCTATCCATTAGAACACTTATCAAATAATTGTGGTTCCACTAATTCTAGCCACACACATTAATCAATTCTTATCCTATCCACACCATCCATTCTTATCTCCACATCATCTATCCTTATCCACACTAATCTATCCTTATTTATCCAACCATACATGTTTATCTACAAAGACACTTGTCATCATTTTGTGATGCATCTTGGATCAATACTAGCCACACAAAATTCATACTTATCCTTTTATGACTTACCATTCTTATCTTGACTATTTTCTAGCCACAAGAAGATCCAAGCTTATCCTAATCCTAGTCATTGCTTAGTCACCAATCTTATCCATTAGGACACCTAAACATTAATGCTAGCCACATCTTCTACTCATTCTTATCCACACACCTAAGCATCCTTATCCATTAGTAGCAATCTTATCCATTAGTAGCAATCTTATCTAAAGACACCTAAGCATACTTATCCTTAAGGACACTTGTCAAGTTCCTATGGAATTAAGAGTCCATCCTTATCTTAATTCACTACAAGCCACATATTAATCCATCCTTATCTTTAAGACATTTGTCCAATAATTATGGTGCTACTTGGATTGATATTAACCACAAAGATAATTCTTACTTATCCATCCAACTCATCAATCTTATTTTAGCTTTTTCTTAGCCACCAGTTTATTCATACTTATCTAACGACACGTCATTCATTCTTATCCAAATCTTTAGTAAATCAAATCAGATCTTATCCATCCTAATTAAATCACAACCTATTGACACCTCACCATTAGATAAATATCTTTGGTCAATCTTTATTCAGGACCATGACTCATCATTCTTGCCATTAATTTTATATACTTATCACATAATCACTTAACTAAGTCAATTAACAAAGTTTAGGATGCAAATAGAATTTTTATAGAAAAGGGTAAAATAGTCATTTAATTATTTAATGGCTTTTTAGTAATTTCAAAAGATTAGTAAGGGTAAAATAGTAATTGCAAATATTCTAGAAATTTCTAGGGCATTTTGGTAATTATATACACTATTAAGGACAAAATAGTAATTTCAAATATTCTAGAAGTTTCAAGGATACTTTGGTAATTATTTACAATTATTAAGGATAAAAATGGGATTTCATAAATTAAGGGTATTTTGGTAATTTCATAAAAGTAGTAAGGGTAAAATGGTAATTTTACACCTAAGGGTATTTCTGTAAAAGTAATAAGAAAATTCCAAGTGTCACGTAAATTAAATTTATCGAGAATTTAATATACCGCGTGACTAAATTATTCTAAAAATTTGAGACGTTATAACTGCCGTTAAGGAATTTTGGGGAACTCTTACTCTTATCAAAGATGGATTAATCGAAGGCCTTGTTAAAGGTTTTAAACTAGTGATTTCTGTTAACACTATTGCTGCAGTTACTGATTGTCTAGTTGAAGGAATTAGCTTCTTTAATGGTTGGGAGAAGGCCTTCAATGGAATAGAAAAGGTGAATGGAGCTCTGTTTGAAAACTATAGTCAGTTAAAAGAATCTGGAGAAACTCCTACTGCCAAGCATGTAAAGAGTCACTTCAGGGTGGTTCACAAGATTATAGCCAAAAGTGTTCTTCTGAAGGCTGGGTCTAGTGACATAGTGAACTACGAACAGAAGTTCATTATGAGGACTTACATAGCAGGACAGAAGGTAAACTTGCCTAGATTGATCTTCAACAATCTGGTCAATGCTATTTTAAGTTCGAGGAAGGGAACTACTGAAAAGAAAAACATCAACAAGGCCATTCCTTATGGTGTTCTTCTTACTGCAATGATGATTAAGGATGGCATTGCAAGAAAGCTTGGAGCTTTAAAAGGAATAGAAAGGGAAAAATACTTTGGTGTAGGCGTTATTGTTCGCCCTGATACTTTTGGAGTTAACAGTTTGGTGAGAATGCATCTCATTACTGGTGAAAGAATCAAACAAGTGAAACAGGAGAAACATGAAGAAGAAACTGGTGCTGCTGTTGGTGAAGGTGTAAAGAAAACCACCAGAAGCTCAGTATCTGGTGTGAAAAGAGCCGGTGAGTCTCCAACAAGGGAGACAAGAAGCAAAAAGCAGAAGGTGCCTCCTGCACCAGAAGGTAGAACTGAACCATAAGAAGATGAGGACCGGGTCCCCATCAGAAAAATAATGGAGAAGAAGAGAAAGGCAGAAGCTGAAAAACCTGTTTCAGCGTCTGGCCCTAAGAAGCATGTTCCTCCACCTCCTCCTCCTGTTGTTGCCTCTCAAGGCAAAAGAAAAAGATTGATTAGGCTTTCTGAGAAGCTTAATCCAAAGGTACTGGACTTTAATGTTGATGATTCCATTACTACATTTGATTCTGATGATGTTATTCCTGCTCCACCACTCTCTATTTCATCATCACACTCCACACAACTCACAATATCCAAAACACAAGCCATTACTCGTGTCACTCAGCAACCTCCATCCACCGAACCATAAACTTCCCAGAAAACCACAAAACCCAAAACACTTTCATTCCCTTTACCACAAACCTTTACCTCCTCAAACACATCCCTCACAACATACATTTCATCACTTTACTCTCATCCCTTCAACCTACTTTTCAAAATCCCTCCAAACAAACCCAAAACCTACAAAGTCAAAGTGACTTCCCCTCTCCCACTTTCTCTTACTCTCAAACCTACCTCATTCTTTGGTGCCCGGAAATTTGTGTCATCTATAAACAAACCACGGTTTGTTAGAGAAGAAGTGTATCATTCAATCTATGATCACTCTTCTCTATGGCACTTGAAGACATTTACTTCAGAGGCTGCAAGATTGGAGATTACCCCATTCTCTGAAGAGAATGAGAGGCTGCATACCTGCTTTGGTGGAAGGTTGAGACCTCCTCCAAACAGAGGAATAATTCCCTTCTCTATTGATCTTCCTCACCATCTGCCACAACATGAACCTCTCACTCTAGAAGAGTGTGGAAGGTGGATATCAGACGAAGAAGTGGCACTTATGACTCACTGCCTGGAAATGAAAAGGCTTGAGTTAATTCATCAATATAGAGATCCTGCCTCAACATCTGTGAAGATAGTGCCTGATAGGCAAAGGTGGCTCCCTTAGTCAATACCTGCGAAAAGGAAGGAACCAGCTCCTGGTAAACTTCCCAAGTCAATTGGTATTAAAGAGTATGAGGAATCTCCTAGGAAATACAATGTCAAAGCATTTTCTGAGATTCCGGTTAAAAAGTTATCTGAAGACCAAGCTAGACAAGTCTACTTGAACAAGCTCAAAAGTGATTCTAGAGGAACTGGCTCTTCTACTGCTGTAATGCAGAGAAAGCAACCATTCCTACAGTTGGCTCTATCAGCAGGGTAATTGATACAAACCTTGCTATTCTCCATTTTGATGACATGTTTTATGTGTTCTGTTGTAAGGCCCCCAAGTGTTATTAAACTGGAAGAACAATGGACTTCAATCAGCAAACATTTTGATCTTGAATTCAGCTGGAATAAAATGACAATGTCTTGGAAAGACAAAGTCATTCTACCTCAGTTCAAACTTGTCTCTGAAAATGTAGATGATAAAGAGAATCTAAGACGGTTGTATCTGGCTGAGAATGAAGGTCTCAACACTTGTGTAGCTGCTTTTGGAGATCTTATCAAAGCAAATTTTGGAGAAGCTGCGATTGCTAAGTTTGATGCTTTTGTTGATGATTTGTTTAAGCACATGAAACTATTTTTCTGAATATGGTTTACCCTGAGGAAATTGTGCTTAGATGGAAAGAGACATGGAATTTGAGAAACAGAAGCTGGGAAGACTCATCAAATGGAGTCTACGAAGTGATGATTTCTTTCAGGCTCAGAAAAGAAAGGAAAGGAAACGGAGTCTGTCACAGGCAGTGCTAGTAGTGCATCAGAAGCTGGAGTCACAAAGGGCTGTTATTGCTGAACCTGTTCCAGGAGCTGAACCTACTCCTGCTCCTCCTCTTGCAAATGATGAAGTTGTCATCTTGCCAAGAGCTGAATTTGAAGCTATCATGGCTACAAATCAGAAGGTGAGTCAATTGGAAAGTACTGTGAACCTCCTCATGGAGCGGCTCAATCAAATTCTTCCTCCTCCACCAAACCCTTAAAAACAATTTTTTTTATTTCAAATATTTTGTATTATTTTTGTTAACTTGGTACGATTCTTACTTTTGCTATATTTAATGATCTAACCTTTACTTAGTCAAATTTTTGGTACAACTCAAATTATTCATTTTGACTATGATGTGTTTTACACTCTTTTTGTCTGATGACAAAAGGGGGAGTAAAAGTAAGGTTAGGTTTGATGAACGTCTGATGAATGCGCTTAAGTATCTCTTAACATGTATTATTCATCATACATAGCATATTTGTATAGCTCTGTTACTCATTGATATTCATTGTCTGGTGATCTGATACTGGTTGATACTCATTGGTACAAGTCTATTTTTATATTGGTACAAGATCTCAGCATCTGGTTCTCTATAATTTTATCTGTTATTGGTACAATGACCTAAGCATCCGATCTTAATGATTATTTGAATATATGCTCTAATACATGTTGAATATATACTCTAATACATGTATGTATTTTTGCGATCATACAATTACTCTGATAATTGAAAATGCTCTCATTTGAAAATATTTAATTATATATGAGTATGTTGAACTCAGGAGGAGACCTTTGAAATTATTTTTTGAAACTAAATTGTTCATCAACCTTGGATATTTGTCATCATCAAAAATGGGGAGATTGCTGGAACCTAAACGATTGAGAAGTTTAGACCCTCATTAATTTTGATGATAACAAAGTATTTGCATGTGAACAATTTATCTTCTGATAAGTCTTGAAGTGTGCAGGTGTTAAAATTACTTGTGATTTATAACTCACTCAAGCAAAAAGAAGAAATTCACAAGAAATTGAATACATTCCATGTGTGTCTTCATCCGGTTCACTCCAGTGTCTTGTCTAAAGCGAGCGTCCGGTAGTGTTATCTTTTGACACGTGGATTAATCAATTACTGCTAGCGCCCGTCCTACTTTCTAAGCGAGCATCTGGTCTTATTAATGAAGCACGGCATGGTCACGTTTATGCTCTTCTATCTCAGTTGTTTTGGAACGAAATTCGAATTTGATTTTGTGCGCTTACTTTGATGTACGAGGTATCAAAGGTGACACCTTTATTATAAGACAAAATTCGTGCAAGGCAATTGTGAAAAGCAGATAGTACAAAAACGGTAATGTGTACTATTATGATAATTCTCTGGAAAGGAAGAAAAGGGCATCATTTCAAATTACCTCACTCAATGATATGGAGCTAAAATTTACTGCAACGGTAATACCCTCAATGACTCCTATAAATACCCCAAGGTATTCAATGAAGAAGGTGGCTAGAAACTACATTTTGAAAGAGCTATTATCAAGTGAGCAATCAAGTTTCGTGCCAAGTTTCTGGAAACTAAGGAACTAAACTTCAACGTCTTATATTCTTTCTTTTAGAAAACTATTTGTTTTTTAGCTTAATATTTTCATCCTCTCTGTGAGAGTTATTTGATTGTATTCAAAAGAAAAATTACTCTGTGAAAACTGTTTTGCCTAGTTAAGGCTTAGTTCCTCAAAGGCTCGAACGTACTGAGTTGTTTTGAGAAGTTAAGAGTATTGTCAAGTTTGTGACAGTAGAATACTCTTAAGAAAATTTGTAATCAGTTGATTATAGTGGAAAATCCTCCAGGAACAAAGGGACTAGATGTAGCTACCAGTTTGGTGGTGAACTAGTATAAATCTCTGTGTCTCAACTCTACTGCTTTAAATTTATTCCTATCTTGCAAAGAAAAACAAGTTTTCATAAACTGTATTTCCAACATCTGGTCTTACTCCAGCATCCGATAACAAACAGTTTTAAAATCAAGTGTTCAAAAGTGTTTTTAACTTAAAGTTTGCGAAAAGTTTTCAACACAATTCAACTCCCCTTCTTGTGTTCACGTTCCTTTAAGACCTGACTAAGCTCAGTTGGTTTAGTAAAAAAGTTAGGTTCGTGCTTTTTAAAAAATCTATTTCAATAAATTGGACAAGCTTAGACCTATAAAAATGTATATTAAGCCCAATAGGCCAACCTGATTTTTTTTTGACTAGGCCTGGTTATTTATTTATGTATTGTATAATTTTTTTAATAACAAATAAAAAATATATATTACAAAAATAATAATATTAATCTCTATATATTAAAGTTCAATAACAATGAGGGAGGATTCTCAACAAATTTGGGCGCCTAAATTGTTGTTGTCTGCCAAAATTAACATGTGCGTCTATTCATCTCCTGCAGCCGTTCATTCAATAGCCGCCATTTATTGTCACACTGTAATTAATTGTTGTTTCACGTGTAGCGTCTTCCTAAGGCATTCCTAAGATCTTCTGCAACCGTTTTCTCATTAATTGCATATCAACCAATCAACCAATGATGTTTCATTTCCAAGATTCATTTCACCTGACTCAATGTTTCCAATTAATACACAGAAAGCCGTGATTAATGCTTAGATTGTTTTCAATACAAGTGTGATGTCCTTCCTCCCCTTTCAAATGTCTCAGTCTTTAGGACTTCCAGTGCTACCTGTAACCTTTGGGGTACTACTATCTCAATCTGTTGCAGGATTCGAATTTCATACAAACAGTGCTACCAGTGCTACTCAGAATTCGAATCCTGAGTACTCCCTTCTTCCGTCCCTTCATTGTGAATTGGATACAGGTACATGAATTCTAATTCCTAATACTTTTTAGTGAAATTTTGTTTTGTTTTTAGTTAACGGTTTATAGTTGAATTCCTAATGTTCTGTGTACCCTTTATTCTTCCATCCATCGATTGTTGTGATCCATCTCCTTTTCAAAAATAATTGTTTCAATTACTTCTTTCTCATTATTTTGTGTTAAAAATGGTTTGTTCAGACACTTCTTTCTCATCTCCTTTTCTTTTTTGTTTTTGAGTTATTTTTTGGATTCACTGAAGATGCAACATTATCTGTTATACAAAGATTTTGGTATTTGGCTCTGTGATTTATTTCCAGTTACACTAATATTTCTCTGTTTAATTGTTGTCAAAACCGAAAATTTTAATTCAATTGTATTTGGCTCTGTGATTCAATTGGCTTCTTGTTTGTGATAAAATTTTATAGTGTAATAATCTCTGGGCACGAACCCTTCTTTATTTTTGTGAACATGTGTTAGCCTTCAATATTAAAAGTCCAGTTTATATGCTTACAATGGTGTTTGATTGATTGTTTGTATGGTAGAATAATTTTTTTTTTTTGCATAGTACTCATTGGCAAACTTAACATTCACGATATGGTTTATTGTTGTGATTGATGATAATTTGTGAGCCTAAAAGTTGAAATCCGATAAGCATGATTTTAGTGGCTAAAACTCCGCAAAAAAAAAAAGCATTTTGCATGCTGTAATTCTGCAGAAAAATTAATTTGTGATAAAAATGTTATTGGTATCTTTTGATTGCGTTGTCATCCATCTCCTTTTTAAAAATTATTGTTTCAGTTAGTTCCTTTGCATTATTTAGTGATATCATTTGATTGTTCTGTGACTATAATCTTAGCCTTTCACACTGCAAAACTCTTTATCTTTCTCCCTACAACAACTTCATTATTTCATTTGATGGTATTCACTTTTTTGCAACATTGTCTTTCATTGAAATTTCTCTTTTGATATTTTCCAGTGACATATTTGCTTGATATATTTTTAATTAGGATGGCATCTTCAAGTAGTCAAAAAATCACAAATTGGTTTAGAACTTTCACAGCCAAATTGAACCCGAATAAAGTCAGCTATTACTCTTATTGATTCTATATTTACATTACATAATTACTGTTATTTGTTTTATACAACTACAAAATTGTTTGTATTTGTTTGTTTAGGATTTTTTTAAAAATCGGCACTACTTTTAATTCCTTTTGGGGTGGCAGTTTGGTGCCTGGATTGGAATGCACTACTGATCCAAACAGAAATGTCCTCACCCTTGAGATATCTTCGAGTCCTGAGATGCTGCATATTATGACTGGATGCTTGAGGATAGCTCGGTTTCACCTTAGAATCTTTGACATGAAATTTTACGAAGTTGACTACCCAGTTATGGATGCCAGTGCAATGCCTCCTATTTCATTATTTTCCAAAGAATTCCTTGGGACTAGAAAGAGACCATTGAACCCGAAGAAGGTATATGTAATCCCTACTAAAAATTCTTTATTTAGCGACCGATTTTTTCAAATTGGTTGCTAAATCGATCGCAAATATTAGCGACTAGTGGTTTCGCGACTATTTCAAATCGGTCGCTAATTCAGTCACAAACTCAGTTAGTGACCGCTTTAGCGACTAATTTCGCGACCAAATTTCAAAATCGGTTGCTATAGGGACCGAGATTGTTTGGTCTCTAAATCAGTCGCTAAATAACGAATTTTTAATAGTTAATATTTTTTAACCATTTTAATAATTTGAATATGTTATGTATCTTTGACCATTTATATGCCATAAATTTTTCTTACACACTTTACTTATTTACACAGGACACATTGTTTCCTTGGTTGTACATTTACTTATTTTTTGTGTGAAGATGTAGTTGCTGGCAATGCTTTCATGACTGATCCAGAAGGGAATAGACATTCTTTACAGTTATCTGAGGATGAAAATGGTTTAATTTATTTTTCATGAAATGTGCTTAAGTTGGCTGAATTTTATCAGCTGAAGGGTGTCCACAAGGCTTGGATACATTATCTAGGTGATAATGAGTTTGAGTATAAGGTTTTTGCTAAACTTAAGACTGAAATTGCATATCCAATAGTTATTGATGAAGCTGAGCATTATGATGTATTAAGTGAAATGGACTATGAAAATGAGGATCAGCAGAAAGGACATGGAGCAAACCAAAATGATAATGTTATTCAAAATCAGAATGATGATGTTATTGAAAATTAGAATCACGTTCATTATGGTGAGACGTGCTGGTATAAGGATGTCTGAAGCTGATGCAAGAGGAGGGCAACCATTGGTGGGTTTATAATCATTTTAAATTTTAATAAGAGTTCTATTTTAATTGAATTGTCGTACTTTTTAGTAATGACTTTTATTTATGGAAGATTGCATTTAATGCCATTGTAGTTTATTCCTGCAAACATTGTGAAGAGGTTCAACTTACTGAATCGAACTCATATTTATCTGCACCAACCAGTAGGGAAGACTCATGAGTGCATATTGATGAGTGGTAACGTATTTATTATTACACTTCCTCGACATCCTTTCTTATTCTATTGGCGCAGTCGGCGACACTGGGGCAGATATTGTATATGTGATCAATAAATTAGAATGATTGTTGGATGTGAATTCTTGAATGACTAATTTACAGTTACAACTTTCAAGTTTACAAATTAATCACATGCTACTTTACAATATAATATGGATGGATGGATGCATATTTCCCATGTCAATATTAAAATAACGCATTCATAGGTTGGCAATTGGTAGTAATTTATTGCAATATCATGTGCAGTAGTACTTTGGAAACTAAAAGGGCTGCCATTCATCCATTTTTATACCCACCACTCAATGAGCTGCAATTGGAAACTCAACAAGCACAAGTAGAGGCTATGATTTAACGGTAGTAATTGCCATGAATTCAAAACTCTTCCACTATCTGGAGACGCACACTCCTGGGAAACGTTTTGTTAAGCGTCAGGACAGCAACAGATACGATGTAGAGAAATTACATAATGAACAACAACTCTTTAATGCGACACATGATGGTTGTATCTTTAGCCTGTTAAAAAACGCATGCGTTATCATTGAAAACTGAAACAAATGTGCAATCATTACATTTCCATTGAAAACTCAACAGCCACGTTGCCCTTAAATGTTTCTGTTATTGGAAACTATAAAGACCCATTTCACTTTCTGCGCATTTATTCACATTAAAAACACAAACGACACATTCATTCATCTCAACACACCTGCGAATTCAATGCATTGACATAGAAAACTTAACAACTACAATCATTTATTGGTACAAGTTACATGATAAAACCCTTTGTCTTTCATGTTGATCCCATTCTATGCATACCATCTGCGCATTCATTGCATTCTCATTGAGGATTAGAAATCGAATAGAAACACCTTGAGCACATTTAATCACATTGGAAAACACCTGCACATTTCATTCTCTTCTGTTACTGTCTCATAAAATTCTCTCTATCTTTTCATCATTGGAAACTAACGCATTTCTATCATTAGAAACACACCTACTGCACATCAATTCCATTCCCTTTGCTTAATCTCTTTATATATTCTCTTTATACTTCTTCACATCCATTTATTCGCTTAGTCGCCTTAACACATATTTGCTTACCTTCTGTTTCGACTTCTTTCACTGATTGGCTTTCTTCTGCATTTTACACCTACATTATTCTCCTAAACTCGACTACCAAATGGATTACACATTACATATGGAAACATACATTGGGTACCGAACGTTCATTTGTGAATATCATCCTGACTGCTCAAGTATTTTGTAGGGGAGGATCTACTGGGGGTTCAAAATTATTTTTGGCACTATTGATGGTTTATATAAATTATGTTATAATCTAACTTTTTTTGCTGCAAGTTATGCTTTAAGACATTCAGTGGTTAGTGGTTATATTGAGGCTTAAAAATGGGGTGCTAATTAGAAACAATGAGAGAGTCGTTGTTTTGCTTTATTCAATTGCTATTTGCTAATGCTCCCTTTCCTAACCACTTACGTTTTATTTTTTCCCGAGATTCATCACCATTTTTTTCAATTTTGACTGTCAATTGATGCTTTTGTTTCGCTTGTTGAGATTTATAATAAAGTATTAGCTTTTTTGTTGTAACAAAATATGTCCGAAATTTCTTTTATATGTTAAGCATCTGGAATAAAATATATGTTACAACCCTCATCATGTTAACTTAAAGAATTTAATTTTCTCAGTTTACAAAAGTAGATACTTATGTCAGAATTTTTTCCTTACAATTAAAAGAACTTTGCCCTAAACAGAATTTTCTCAGTTTACAATTGTTATAAGGAAAAATTCTGACATAAGTATCTACTATTGTAAACTGAGAAAATTAAATTCCAGCATGAGGGTTGTAACATATATTTTATTCTAAATGCTTAACATATAAAAGAAATTCCAGACTTATTTTGTTTCAACAAAAAAGCTAATACTTTATTATAAAATCTCAATAAGCGAAACAAAAGCATCAATTGATAGTCAAAGTTGAAAAAAGTGGTGATGAATCTCGGGAAAAAATAAAACGTAAGTGGTTAGCAAAGGGAGCATTAGCAAATAGTAATTGAATAGAGCAAAACGACGACTCTCTCATTGTTTCTAATTGGCACCCCATTTTTTAAGCCTCAATATAACCACTAACCACTAAATGTCTTAAAGCATAACTTGCAGCCAAGAAAGTTACATTATAACATAATTTATTTAAACCATCAATGGTGCCAAAAATAATTTTGAACCCCCAGTAGATCCTCCCCCCCAAAATACTTACGCAATCAGGATGATATTCAAAAATGAACGTTCAGTACCCATGTATGTTTCCATATCTAATGCTTAATCCATTTGATGGTCGAGTTTAGGAGAATAATGTAGGTGTAAAACGCAGAAGAAGGCCAATCAGTGAAAGTCGTCGGAACAGAAAGGAGAAGATAAGCAAATATGTGTTGGGGTGGCTAAGCGAATGAATGAATGTGAAGAAGTATAGAGAGAATATATAGAAAGAGTAAGCAAAGGGAATGAAATTAATGTGCAGTAGGTATGTTTCTAATGACAGAAAATGCGCTGGTTTCTAACAATGAAAAGATAGAGAGAATATTAGGAGACAGTAAACGAAGAGAATGAAATGTGCATGTGTGTTTCCAATGTGATTAAATGTGCTCAAGGTGTTTCTTTTCGATTTCCAGTCTTTAATGAGAATGCATTGAATGGACAGATGGTGTGCATATAATGGGATCGGCATGAAAGACAAAAGGTTTCATCATGTAACTTGTACCAATAAATGATTGTAGCTGTTAAGTTTTCTATGTCAATGCATTGAATTTGCATGTGTGTTAAGATAAATGAATGTGCAGTTTGCATTTTTAATGTGAATAAATGCGCAAAAGGTGAAATGGATCTTTATAGTTTCCAATAATAAAAACATTTAAGGGCAACGTGGCTGTTGAGTTTTCAATGGAAATGGAATAATTGCACATTTATTTCAGTTTCCAATGATAATGCATCCGTTTTTTAACAGGCTAAACATACAGCCATTAAGCGTCGCATTAAAGAGTTGTCATTAATTATGTAATTACTCTGCATCGTATCTGTTGCTGTCCTGGCGCTTAACAAACGTTTCCCAAGAGTATGCGTCTCTGATAGCGGAAGAGTTTCGAATTCGTGACAATTACTACCATTAAAGCATAGCCTGTACTCGTGCTTGTTGAGTTTCCAATTGCAGCTCATTAAGTAGCGGGTATAAAATGGATGGATGGCAGCCCTTTTAGTTTCCAAAGTACTACTGCACATGATATTGTAATAAATTACGAACAACTGCCAACCTATGAATGCGCTTTTTTAATATTGACATGGGAAATATGCATCCATCCATCCATATTAAATTGTAAAGTAGCATGTGATTAATTTGTAAACTTGAAAGTTGTAACCATAAATTAGTCATTCAAGAATCCACACCCAACAATCATTCTAATTTATTGATCACATACACAATATTTGCCTCAATGTCGCCGACTGCGCCAATAGAATAAGAAAGGATGTTGAGGAAGTGTAATAATAAATACGTTACCACCCATCAACATGTACTCATAGGTCTTCCCTACTGGTTGGTGCAGATAAATACGAGTTTGATTCTGTAAGTTGAACCTCTTCACAATGTTTGCAGGAATAAACTACAATGACATTAAATGCAATCTTTCATAAATAAAAGTCATTATTAAAAGTACGACAATTAAATTAAAATAGAACTGTTATTAAAATTTAAAATGATTATGAACCCACTAATGGCTACCCTACTCTTGCATCAGCTTCAGACACCTCCTTATACCAGAACGTCTGACCATAATGAACGTGATTCTGATTTTCAATAACATCGTCATTCTGATTTTGAATAACATTCTCATTCTGATTTGCTTCATGTCCATTCTGCTGATCCTCATTTTCATAGTCCATTTCACTGGATACATCATAATGCTCAGCATCATCAATAACTATTGAATATGCAATTTCAGTCTTAAGTTTGGCAAAAACCTTAAACACAAACTCATTATCACCAATATAATGTATCCAAGCCCTGTGGACACCCTTCATCTGATAAAATTCAGCCAACTTGAGCACACCTGACGAAAAATAAATTAAACCATTTTCATCCTCAGATAACTTTAAAGAATGTCTATTCCCTTCTAGATCTGTCATGAAAGCATTGCCAGCAACTAATCTTCACATCAAAAATAAGTAAACGTACAACCAAGGAACAATGTATCCTGTGTAATTAAGTAAAGTGTGTAAGAAAAATTTATGGCATATAAATGGTCAAAGATGCATAACATACTCAATTATTAAAATGGTTAAAAAACATTACATATACCTTCTTAGGGTTCAATGGTCTCTTTATAGTCCTAAAGAATTCTCTAGAAAATAATGAAATACTAGGCATTGCACTGGCATCCATAACTGGGTAGTTAACTTTGTAAAATTTAATGTCAAAGATTCTAAGGTGAAAATAATTGTCTCCAATATAGTGCATTGCCACAACAGGCTGTGTCTTTAGATAATAAAACCATGCTATCCTCAAGCATCCTGTCATAATACGTGGCATCTCAGGACTCGAAGATATCTCAAGGGTAAGGTCATTTTCATTTGGATCAGTAGTGCGTTCCAATCCAGGCACCAAACTGCCACCCCAAAAGGAATAAAAAATAGTGCCGATCTTGAAAAAAAAATCCTAAACAAATAAATGCAAACAGTTTTGTAGTTGTATAAAACAAATAACAGTAATTATGTAATGTAGATACAAAATCAATAAGAGTAACAGCTGGCCTTATTCGGGTTCAATTTGGCAGCGAAAGTTCTAAACCAATTAGTGATTTTTTTGACTACTTGAAGATGCCATCCTATGTAAAAATATATCAAGCAAATATGTCATTGGAAAATATCTAAAGTAAAATTTCACATGAAAGACAATGTTGCAAAAAAGTGAATACCATCAAATGAAATAATGATGTGGTTGTAGGGAGAAAGATAAAGAGTGTTGCAGTGTGAAAGGCTAAGATTATAGTCATAGAACAATCAAATGATATCACTAAATAATGCAAAAGAACTAACAAAAAAAATAATTTTTAAAAACAAGATGGAAGACAACACAATCAAACCAACAACATCACAAAAAAAAAAATTCCTGTAGAATTACAGCATGCAAAATGCAGATTTTTTTGTAGAGTTTTAGCCACTAAAATCATGTTTGTCGGATTTCAACTTTTAGGCTCACAAATTATCATGTATCACAACAATAAACCATATCGTGAATGTTAAGTCTGCCATTGATTACTATGCAAAAAAAAAGGAATTATTCTACCATAAAAACAATCAATCAAACACAATCGTAAGCATATAGACTGGATTTTTAATATTGAAGGCTAATACTGTTCACAAAAATAAATAAGGGCCCTTGCCCAGAGATTGTTACCCTATAAAATTTTATCACAAACAAAAAGCCAATTGAATCACAGAGCCAAATACCAAATAAAGTTTTCAGTTTTGACAACAATTAAATAGAGAAAATATTAGTATAATTGGAAATAAATCACAGAGCCAAATACCAAAATCTTTGTATAACAGAAAATGTTGCATCTTCAGTGAATCCAAAAAATAACTCAAACAAAAAAAGAAAAGGAGATGAGAAAGAAGTGACTGAACAAACCATTTAACGCAGAATAATGAGAAAGAAGCAACTAAAACAATAATTTTTGAAAAAGAGATGGATCACTACACAATCGATGTATGGAAGAATGGAGGGTACACAAAAAGTTATGAGTTCGACTATAAACCATTAACTAAAAACAAAACAAAACATAATTTCACTAAAAAGCATTAGGAATTAAAAGTCATGTACCTGTATCCAATTCACAATGGAGGGACAGAAGAAGGGAGTACTCAGGATTGGAATCCTGAGTAGCACTGGTAGCACTATTTTGTGGAAAAGAGAGTTCAATATCTCCTTAATTTCTTCATTTACTGATGTACAACTTTATATATAATGTTTACAGCATTTAATAGCCTCTACTAATATACAACTACCCAATTTAATGTACAACCACACAATTACCTCAACCACCCAAATTAATGGTCAACTACCCAATTTTCCTTTCGGTGGATTCTTGGTCCAGCTCATGCCAACACTCCCCCTCAAGTTGGAGAGTATATGTCAACCATACCCAACTTGTCAAATGAGCTGTTGAAAGCCTTTCCAGAGACGGCCTTTGTTAGAACATCTGCCAGTTGATCTTGAGAGGTGACAAATGGAAAACTTATGGTTCCTTTGTCAAGGTGATCTTTGATGAAGTGGCGATCTACTTCCACATGCTTAGTACGATCATGTTGTACTGGGTTATTTGCGATTGCTATGGCTGCTTTATTATCACAATGTAACACCATGGGTGTTGGATGATATAAGC
Source organism: Calophaca sinica (assembly GCA_037113605.1). Classification (NCBI taxonomy): domain Eukaryota; kingdom Viridiplantae; phylum Streptophyta; class Magnoliopsida; order Fabales; family Fabaceae; genus Calophaca; species Calophaca sinica. The sequence continues at coordinate 47,982,471 of CM073733.1, read as the reverse complement.
CAAGATCATGCAGTACAGATTTTATCCATAATAATTCACAAACTCCATTAGACATCCCACGAAATTCTGCCTCTGCGCTTGAGCGAGCTACCACCTTTTGCTTCTTACTTCGCCAAGTGACTAAGTTTTTTCCAACAAAAGTGAAGTAACCTGAAGTAGACTTTCGATCAAGATGATCTCGGCCCGATCGGCCTGTGTATCCACTAATCTCCAAGTTCCCACTTTTAGCAAACAAAAGTCCTTTTTCAGGTACCCTTTAGGTATCGTAAGATTCGATACACTGCATCCATATGCTCTTCACTTGGTGCATGCATAAACTGACTTACGACACTTACTGCATATGCAATATCTGGCCTCGTATGTGATAAGTAAATTAGTCTTCCAACTAATCTTTGATATCTTTCTTTATTTGTTGGAACTTGATCTTGCTGAATTGCTAATTTGTGGTTCATTTCCATAGGAGTCTCAATAGGTTTACAGTCCAGCATGCCAGTTTCAGTTAATAGATCTAGTGTATATTTTCGTTGGCAAAGAGTAATGCCATGGACTGACCTTGCAACTTCAATTCCTAAAAAATATTTAAGATGGCCAAGGTCTTTAAGCTCAAACTCAGATGCCAAGCCCTTTTGAAGTTTGGATATCTCATCAGGGTCATTTCCTGTAATAACCATATCATCAACATATACAATCAGGGCAGTGATTTTATTTGGTTTTTTCTTGATGAAGAGAGTATGATCTGCATCGCTTTGTTTATATCCAACATTCTTCATGAACTTTGAGAATCTCCCAAACCATGCTCGAGGTGACTGCTTTAAGCCATAAAGAGATTTGTTTAACTTGCAAACCTTACCAGCACACTTTACCCCTGGTGGTGGATCCATGTATACTTCTTCTTCTAGATCTCCATTTAGGAAAGCATTCTTCACATCAAATTGGTGTAACAGCCAATGTAGCTCTGTTACTACGGAGATGAGAATTCGGATGGTATTTATTTTTGCTACCGGAGCAAAGGTATCCCCGTAATCAATTCCATATTTCTGAGTATACCCTTTTGCTACTAATCGAGCTTTGTAGCGGCCAATGCTTCCGTCTGGATTGAGCTTGATTGTGAACACCCACTTGCAACCTACAGTTCTTTTTCCTTTTGGTAAAGGAACAAGATTCCATGTAGAGTTTTTTTGTAAGGCCTCCATTTCCTCATTCATAGCCTTCTTCCACTTTGGAGTGCGCTAAGGCATCCTGCACGTTACTAGGAATAGACACTGTGGATAATTGGTTAACTACAAATGCATGTGATCTTGACAAACGATGGGAGGAGATATAATTATTGATAGGATATTTTGATTTAGCATTAAGGTCAGGATCATATTGTGGTTTGGGAATTCCTCTATTTAGCCTAAGTGGATATCTTGATTCTTCATTGGATGAAATATGATCATGGGTTAGAGGAGAAGTCGGTACCTGAGGAGACACATCTGGATGTTCTGTAGCTATTGGTGATGACAGGGGAGTTGTACTATTGTGGTCTTCCTGATTGTAAGGACTAGGATCTGGTAGTGGTGTGTGTTGTTCTTCAAGTTGATCATCTACTTCATCACCTTGGTGTGTACCAGCTTGCATATCATTGCTTTGAATGGTTTCAATTGGTGGTATATCGACATGTCCATTAAAGGTCTGAGTGGACTCTTCAATGTTATGATTTAGTGGTTTCTCCCCCTGAAGAGAGCACTCGGAACCAGGAAAGTATGGCATGTCTTCATGGAATGTGACATCCCGAGTAATATGTAGCTTCCGTGTATATGGATCATAACAACGATACCCCTTCTTCAAATCAGCGTAACCAACAAACACACACCGAATTGCACAAGGATCTAACTTCCCACGGGACTGATGGGGAATATGAACATAAGCAGTACATCCGAATACTCGTGGTTCAAGATTAGGGAGTGTAGGTGCAGATATAAGTGATTGAAGCTTCTGATGAGGAGACTGGAAATCAAGTACTCGAGAGGGAGTACGATTGATAAGGTATGCTGCAGATCGAACAGCTTCACCCCAATATGTATGAGGCATGTTCATGCCAAACAAGGATGCTCGAACAACTTCCATAAGTTGTCGATTTTTACGTTCTGCAAGGCCATTTTGTTAGGGTGTATTTGCACAGGATGTTTGATGGCGGATGCCATGGTCTCTACAAAAACTGCAAGGGCGTTACTGATATACTCTCCACCGTTATCTGATTGAAGGACTTGGATTTGTTGTTGATACTGAGTGGCCACCATACGATGAAAGTTTTGAAAAATGGAACACACTTCTCCTTTGTTTTGAAGAAGAGCTACCCAAGTCATGCGAGTGCATTCATCGATAAATGTTACAAAATAACGAGCACCTGACAAAGTAGGAACTCGAGCAGGCCCCCATACATCAGAGTGAATAGTCATAAAAGGAGTAGAGCTTTTATTAAGACTAGGCAAATAAGAGGTACGATGACTCTTTGCCAACTGGCAAATGTCACACTTTAGCTCAGAGTCATCAACATGTAAAAACAAATTTGGTTTCAATCTACGAAGGTAACTAAAAGATAAATGTCCAAGACGACGATGCCATAACCACACTCTAGCTGTATCAGCTTGAATTCCATTAGCATTATTGACTTTCCCAAATTGGAAAGTTCCATTAGCGAGTCCCATCGACATTTAGATCCAAATAGTACAAGTTTCCTGCCTAACACCATAGCCAAGAATCTGAGTGTTGTAATGTCTGGAATGTACAATAGTTAGGCAAAAAATTAACAGTACAATTCAGGGTGTTAGAGATTTGGCTAACTGATAAAATATTAGAGGAAAGAGAAGGGACAACAAGGACATTATCAAGAGTAATGGAATGGGACAAGCAGATTTTTCCTTTACAAGAAACAGGAGAAACTCCCCCATTAGCGGTTGAGATATGTTTTTGAGTTGATGGTTGAATAGAAGTCAGGTGGTGGGGATTGTTTGTCATATGATCAGTAGCACCAGTATCAATAATCCATGTGCTATTCATAGTAAAATATGTGCATGACTTACCATGGTTACGTGTGCATGACTTACCATGGGAAGAGGAAGAATCATTGTCTTCGGTGGTTACAACGACAGCATGGCTAATATTCTTCCGAGGCTTTTTGGTAAAATCCCACCATTCAGGATAGCCAATGATTTCATAGTAACGTTGCTTAGAGTGACCGTTCTCACCACAGTGAGCACAAGTGAGCGTGCTAGCTTTGCTTCCTGGAGCTTTTCCTTTGGGTCCAGGACGGCTCCGGGTAGATAGAAAAACTGCACTATCAGGAGCAGCTTGAGGTGCCTCCATAGTGTGTCGCTGGTTGTGATCCTTGCGCATATAAGCATAACAGGCTTCTAGATCAAGGGGAGGATCCTTTCGCAAAATATCACTCCGGGCATGGTTGAATTCAGAATCTAGCCCGGCCAGAAAAATGTGGACTCGAAGGCGATTCATGGCATTGTGTAGGGAAACAACACCACTGACACTATCTTCATGTGTCTTAGTACGAGCATCAATATCCTGAAATATGACAATCAGTTCGTTATAATAAGTGGGCAGAGGCCTACCATTTGCCGGATGGCAAACGAACGTCGATTTAACTCAAACAGTTGAGTTTCGTCTGATCCATCGTAGAACGTCTTCGAAACGGCATCCCAAATTTCCTTAGCTGTTTGGAGTCGAATAAATCGCTGCATCAAGGTTGGGTTCATTGAATCAATAAGCCAACTCTTGACTTTGTTGTTGTCGACCAGCCAAGTCTCCAACCGGATCTCCTAGAGGAGGTTTCGACGTAGTACCAGTTAGGAAGCCAGATTTGTTTCGAGCGCCAATACGCATCTCCATGAGCTGCGACCATAGTGGAAAGTTCGGATCATCCAAGATGATTCCAGATGGAAAAGGAGCATTATCCGCAAAACTTGAACAATGACCTGGGGTTCTTTCTGAACAACATTGGTTTCGGGTGCGGTGTTGGTAGAGTTGTCTGACACAGAAGGTGGGGAGGGATCAGTCATGGTTGTAGATTTCTAAAAGAAAGCTTTTCGGTAAAAAAAAATGAGACTCAGTGGGTTTCTAACAAGAAACCTTTTCGAATTAAAAAAAAACTTTTCGTTGGTATTGGTTGAATAAAACGTGGGTTCCTTTTTGAGTGCTGAAACTTTTTCTTGGGTATTGGTTGAATAAAACGTGGTTTGCTTTTGAGTGCTGGGATACGTGGGTTTAGAGAAAAAAAAAGAGTTTCGGTATTCCACTAAGTTAATGATGCTCTGATACCATGTGGAAAAGAGAGTTCAATATCTCCTTAATTTCTTCATTTACTGATGTACAGCTTTATATATAATGTTTACAGCATTTAATAGCCTCTACTAATATACAACTACCCAATTTAATGTACAACCACACAATTACCTCAACCACCCAAATTAATGGTCAACTACCCAATTTTCCTTTCGGTGGATTCTTGGTCCAGCTCATGCCAACATATTTGTATGAAATTTGAATCCTACAACAGGTTGAGATAGTAGTATCAGAAGTTTGTAGGTAGCACTGGAAGTCCTAAAGACTGAGGCCCTTGAAAGAGGAGTCAGAAAATCACACTTGTATTGGAAACAATCTAAGCATTAATCACGGTCTTTTGCGTATTAATTAGAAACATTGAGTCGGGTGAAATAAATCTTGGAGATGAAACATCATTGGTTGATTGGTTGATATGCAATTAATGAGAAAACTGTTGCAGAAGATCTTAGGAATGCCTTGGAAAGACGCTACATGTGAAACAACAATCAATTACAGTGTGACAATAAATGGCTGCTAATGAATGAACGACTGCAGGAGATGAATAAACGAGCATGTTAGTTTTGGCTGACAACAACAAATTAGGCGCCTAAATTTGGTGGGAATCCTCCCCCATTGTTATTGAACTTTAATATATAGAGATAAATCATTTATCTATATTATATATCTCTTACATTTTTTCATTGAGTTAGTGATCATGTTTCAATGCCTATATGGTGAAAAAATTTCAACCTGCATTACGCAAAATTAAAAAAAAAATATACACGAATAGAAATTAACAAAAATACGACATTTTCCCTGACTTTATAGTAAAGATCCATATCGCTAAGGTATATTACAAATTATGTCCCATTATAACAGGAACTGTGTTTCAATAATATGCCATACGATATGCCCCGTGAGTCGCACGGGTACAAGCATTAGTTATTTCATTAAAATACAAAGTTAAATAATAAAAAATTAAATAATAAACAAATATTCTTATTATTATTCTTACTAAATTGTACTCTTATGTTATTCTGGAATAAATTAGAAACTCTAGGGTTGTCGTTCGAAAATCACAGATATGTGAAGAGCTCACTTGTGCGACTATTGGTGATAAAAAGCGTTGAAGCACAATCAAGAATGACTAGGATCTAAACTTGCTTCGACCACATCGACCTTATTAGAAAAGAACAGGACAAGTCGCTACCCTCATAACTGCAAGCAATCGAAGGATCCATGGTTTTATTTGTTGTTTTCTCCGAAAACTACATTGGTTTTGGCTGGTGTTTGCAAAAGCTAGAAAAAAATTGTGAGTATAACATAACCAGGGTCAGGTGATTTTTCTAGTGTAGTATGTCGTGGATATGTGGGAGGTGCACGCGCAAAAGGGTAATTTTGTACGAGTGTTTGAACGAATGATTTTTCCTGTTTGCTGACGTAGGTGAAGGAAGGCATTGTATTGAGTTGGAAAATAGCTCTGGCTAACATTGCTTTCTTTTGTGCTTGATTCGTTCCCTCTTTTAGGTAATACCCTGAACGATAATAGGTTTTGTGTTTACTCAAATTACTTCTGTGAAAAAATGAGTTCTATTTCAATTCTAAGTTTGAGAAACTTCAAAGTAGATGTAGAAAACATGGAGTCTGAAGAAGAAATGAATTAGCAGAATAATTCTTTTGACTTTTTAGAAAGACAAATTGCCAATATTACGAATTTTGTCACTAAAGACTCCAAACCAGGATTAGTGTATGCATAAGATGGCAACACAATATTCAAGAGTTTTACTATTCATTTTATTCCTTGGATTGTAACATGGATGATTATTATACATAATGCTTGACGTGCAGGTTCTTACCAATGGGATTGAAGTGAAGCTGCACAAGAATGTTCTTAGTGTGATACCCTAGGAACGAGAAAGATAATGACCTTGGATTATTGGGTTGGCATTGCCAAATTTTTCATGGTGCACATGAGGTGGCTGAGTATGACATAATGTTATCTGGTATACGAGTATGGTAGGAATGAAAGCACGTAATTTATTAAGGAATGTTGTTAGTTATTCATCTCTACCTTGTTTTGCTTCTTCGATCTTAGATGACATGGATTCCTCTTTTTGACATCAATAGAGGTCATTGATTGTTATTGTTTCTTTGTCATGTCATGGTTTGTCGTTATGGTCTGATGGTTTGATGTTAGATGATTTTCTGGTGTAAAGTTTATTCTTTTTTTTGATGGTGTCATGTTGACAACATGACACTAGCCAAAAAAAAAAATGAATTTTGTCACAAAAGATTAAACCCTAAACCCTTTTACCTTAAACAATGATAGTTTTTATGTTACTCAAATTACTTCGTGAAAAAATGAATTCTATTTCAGTTTCAAGTTCAAGAAACTTCTAAGTAGATGTAGAAAACATACAGTCTGAAGAAGAAATGAATTAACAGAATGATTCCTCTGACTTTTTAGAAAGGCAAATTGCTAATGTTAAGAATTTTTTCACAAAAGACTCCAAATCGGGATTAGTATATGCAGAACATGGCAACATAAATATTCAAGAGTTTTACCATTCATTTTATTCCTTGGATTGTTTTCTAAAGCATTTGTTGTAACCTGGATGATTAATATTATTATACAAAATGCTTAGGTACAAAAAGTTCAGATTCTTACCAATGGGATTGAAGCGAAGTTGCAAAAGAAAGTTCTTAGTGTGATACCCACTAGGAACGAGAAAGATGATGACCCTGAATTATTGGATTTGCATTGCCTAATTTTTCATGGTGCACATAAGGTGGCCGATTATGACATAATGTTATCTGGTATATGAGTATCGTAGAAAATGAAGCACATAATTTATTAAGAAATGTTGTTAGTTATTCATCTCTGCCTTGTTTTGCTTCTTCGATCTTAGATGTCATGGATTCCTCTTTTTAACGTCAATAAAGCTCCCTGATTGCTATTGTTTCTATGCCGTGTCATGGTTTGCCGTTATGGTCGGATGGTTTGATGTTAGATGATTTTCTGGTGTAAAGTGCATTCTTTGTTTTGCTAGTGTCATGTTGTCGACAACATTAATTTTTCACCTAACTTTTTGTAGTTATATTTAGACTCTATGTGGTTCATCTTTGAAACATATTGTTCTTAAGCGTGGCTTCTCTTTTTTTTTTAATATATAACTTTGCTTATAAAAAAAGTTGTGGAATGGATTAGATATGGTTGAGCTTCAATATGAGAATTTATTGTTCCTCTTCCATCTTTCCAAATTGTTCTTTCTCTTCACTTACATTTTTGAAAATTATGCATGGATTTGTAAGAGTTATATGACTTGTTTTCGTCCTGGCCTATTTAGTGGTTAGGCCTGTTTAGTGGTAATCCTGTTGGCCTATTTAAATGTCTACATAAAAATAGGCTTTCAGGACAGGTTGGACCTTAAAAATAGTCTATATCAGGTAACAGGTCATGGTTAAGCTTTGTAATTTAAAAACAGGTCATGCCTATTTAATCAAAGTTTGGCCTGGCCTACCCTGTTTCCACCCTTATACTTAAGGAAAGGTAAAAATGTAAAGATGACTTCCCAAAGTCAATTATAAGGAATGTAAATGGGTAAGAATTATAAGAAATAAAAATTTATTCCACCAAACAAAATTCACCCTTCAGCCCAAATGCAAAAGTGAATGCCCAAATAAAAACGTAAATGGATGCTTACCTTTCTAAACTTTTAGTTCATAGATTTTCATAGAAGAAATTTGTGTTATTCGGATAAGCCCCCAGGTGTCTCTCTTAGGGTTTCTCTTCCTAAGTGCCTTTGCTAAGGTTTCTCTCCAGGCTAGCTAGAGCATCTTTCCCTTGTAAGTTAGGGCCACCCCTTCCATCTAATGGGGACTATCATACCAATAGAAGCATGTTGCAGTAACTCGCCAAGTCATTGTGATTATGAATTTGGTTGAATCTTCATAAAAATAGATAATGTGTTGCTCCTTTGGTTAGAAATGTCTTTTGTTAACCCTAGTTTTGTTAGCTACTCACCTTATCCATTAATTAAGGCTTCACCACCCACCATCCCATAAACACTCGTCCACCCCACTCTGGCCTGGTGCCACTATTTGCCATTACCTAACCCATAGTTTTGTCAATTGGACAACTGTTATTTACTCTTGAATTGATCTAATCCTCACAATAATGTCATACACCCTCCACACATTATCCCCTAACTCCCTCTACATTTTCTCTCTCACTCTTTCGCTTCTCTCTATCCTCTCTCAACCACTAGCTCTGCCCTTAGTCTCGCCACTTATAGAGTCACCAACCTCTCTGACACCCTCTTTCCCTCCATTTGCAACCTCCCCATACAACCTTCTACGCCGCCACCACTTATTGCACACTTTCATTTTCTTCATAACATGTTTTTCACAAATCTGGGGTTTATTGTTGTTACGGTTTGAAAATGACCAGACATGGATGGATTTGTCTCTAGCTTCGTCAAAATCGAAGCTACAACTACATAACATGATGCTCAAACCCCTATCACCTCCAAACCCCCAATCCCAACCCCTAACTCCAACCCCTGCCCCCAAACCCTTATTTGGCCTTTTGATGAATTCTCGGTAAATATCATTTATAGGATCTTACTATCGTTCATGTTAAGCCCCGTAGTGAGGCAAGGCGACAAAAAACCACCATAGAAAGGGGCGTAGCGCCATGCATAAAGGAAAACGAGAAAATAGGGATGAGTGAGAGAGAAAAAGAGAAGAGGACATGAGGGCTGCTCTCAACAGCAGACATGCCGCATTAGTTGCGAAACTGGAAAGGGGAGGGGAGGCTTGCTAGATGGTGGAGTGCGTAGGCAGGCAATAGGGTGCAGAGCAACGACCAAAACTGTGGTAGAGAGAAAGCTATCGTGGGATAGGGTTGTGGAATGAGTTGGGAGAGGGATAAGGTGTAAAGGATGTATGGTATCACCGTGAGAATTGAATCAATCTAAAGATAAATAATTCATAAACCCCAATTTGCCTATTATTTTGGGATATTTTGAGTATAAAATATAATAGTTATGTTTCTTATTGGATAAGATATGTTCACTATTTCCTTATTTATGCAAAAAAGTAAATAAAAAAAGGCAACTTAGGAAGCAGAAGATTTAATTCTGGCAAGATTTGAGCATATTTTGGTAATTCTAGACATTCAATATGACCTTATCTAAAGTCAGTACAGCCATACCTAACTGCGCGCAGCAGTAAGGGCTACCTCATGGTCAATATAGCCTGACGTCGAAGAAAAAGTCCAGTACGGCCGTACCAAAGGCAGTACGGTCGTACTCAAAGCAGTCAGGCCGCACCCAATGCATCAGTATGAGCCAGCGCCGAAACCAAAATCCAGTTCGACCGTGTATATAGACGGTAAGGCCGTATCTAGTCCCAGATCACCCAGATTTGAAGCCAGTTTGACCTAGTGCGCTGCCAAGCCTATAAATAGGCATATTTAGCGCTTTTTCAAGGACTTTTGCGAATTTTTGGATTGAAGAACCTCTGCAGCTTTTGCCTAATCCTATTGTGCCGTCGGAGCTTAGAAGAATCGTGAAGAACAAGTGGGAGGACCGTCATTATACCGAAAAGGTGTCCCGATTCCATTTAATTATGTCTTTTTGATAGGCCTGCAAGTGCACGGTTTTATCGCGTAGTAAAATATCGTTCCCACAAGGACTTAGAATTGAGTACCAATTTCTCTCACTAAGATGATTAGCTAAAGGAATAAATTAGAATGGTATTGTTATTGCTGGAAAAGAAAATGAGTTTAATTTAGAAAATAAAAGGCTTTTGGGATTGATGTTCTTCCAATGAAAATTTCTTTTAAGCTAATTCCTTGTCACTTTCCTTTGAGTATGAGCAATGGATTCTTAAAGGCCAAATAATCAAATGTGATTATTGTCTTCTTTCAAAGTACAATAAAATGTTTCAAACATAGAATCTACCTATTTTCATGGTAGAAGGAATGATAAAACTCATTAAGAACAATTATTTCTAAGCCTCAAGAAAACCAATTCTATTTTCATGAATTGATCCCCTTGTTTAATCTTGTAATTCCAATATCGAATTTTCACTTTTCAGTGCTTAATAAGATATCTAGGATTCATACAATCATATTAGTTATGATTGCAGAGAAAGTAAAATTCAAGATTAAATTAAGAATGGAACAATGCTCATAACATCTAAGAAAAGAAAATTAGACTTAACGATAATTCATCATTAGAATATAATCAATCCCAAGATAAAAGAAACTACTCACACATGATTGGAATGTAAATAAGACAATGTAAATTAAACATTCAGAACTTGAATAAGTAAAAGATGAAGATTAGAAGGTAATAGAAACTGAAATTCATTCAAAGCTTAAAGCCATAGAAAAGTTGCTTGAACATACATGAAGAAAACCACAAAAGAACACAAGTTTAGCTAAGAAAAATGGAGAGGAAGAGGATCCAATTTCATGCCCTGAAAGCCTCAATTTATAGCCCAATTCTACCCCAATCAAGTGTCATTATATCCCCTTTAAGACCCTCTAAAACAGCTCAACAGATTCAACACTTAAATTGAGCTGTTACAAAATTCTGTCATAAACATGGCCGTAATGCGCAACACTGGGGGCCATAATCTTCAAACTGTGACTTTTCAGCTCATCCACCACGAATTACGGCCATAATGGAAAACACTGGGGGGCCATAATCCTCTTTGTTTCTTCACTTGACCTTCCAACTGCTTCCCACGAATTATGACCATGTTCTTCAACACTGGGGGGCCGTAATCCTCTCTTTTTGCATCAAATTCATCAACTCTTCAACTCCTTTTCCTACAAATCAAAATATAAACCAAAAGGTAATAAAAATAAAACATAAATAAAGATAAACCACTAATAAAACTTATTAAAGCAAGGTAAAAAACTAGATAAATTCTAACTTATCACTTTTAGGGATATGTGTTTGGATTTATGTTATTCTAGCTTATTGAGAAATACTATGAGTAGCTAACTCTATCACTAGGGGTGATGGGGGATCTTTTACTATGTTCTTAATATTTATTTAATTACTATTATGAGTTCCCTATTATCCTATTGAATGTGTTATTCCTAGCATGCTTAATCTCATAGGATCTTGTCAATCATTAATAAATTAGTTAATTATAGGCGATCATACCGCAATTAGTTAATGGAACTCTAGGAATAACTGAATTTGTTAATTATGCCAGATGAAGGATAATTGCTTATTTCTTGTTAGTCATTGAATCGATAAACTCACTGTTTCTTAATGCTCTTTCTTTTAATTGCCTTGCATGATCATTAGGTGTTAATAATATAAGAGTGGGTGATTAGCTTTCAATTAGGAAATATAGCCTGTAATAGTTGGTTAATAAATTCAAGGTTCAAGTATTAGTGAACCCGGTTCCCCTAGGCTCTCCCTATTTGACCTCTCTTTAGTTCTTGCCATATTTTTCATTGTTTATAATTTAATTGTCTTTGCTCTCAAAACCACTACTTTCGTTAGTCTAAATAGCATAAGATCTTTATTATGTTAGTACTCGCGCATTCCCTATGGGTTCGACATTCGGAGTCTTAATTACTCCACTTTATTACGAGTTACGATCAGGTGCACTTGCCTATGCCGCAACAAGTTTTTGGCGCCGTTGCTGGGGAGTGTTTTAGCGATATTAAAATAACGAGATTCTAGTTACTTTAGACATTTTACTTTATTTTATTTGCATTCAAACTGTTCTTTGTTTCATTACTTCATTTAATCATTTGATTTTTGATATACTCACGCATCGCAGATAACCAAGAGCAATGGCAGGGGAACTCACATTAGAAGAATACTTCTCTCCAACAGTCAATACGCCAGATAGTATTAACTACTCAGCTATTAGATCGCACAATTTCGAGTTTAAACCAGCCTTAATTTCAATGGTGTCCGCAATGCAATTTTTGGGACTACCTTCGGACGAACGAAACGCTCATCTCAAGATCTTCCAGAGGATACTCAGTACTGTCAATACAATGGAGTCCTAGCCGAAACTATTAAGCTAAGGTTATTCCCGTTCACTTTACAAGGGAAGGCTCAAACTTGGTTGGATTCACTAGCTCTTAATTCAATCACCACTTGGGAGGACTTGAAGAGCAAATTTCTCAATAAGTATCTATCTCCCGCAAAATCTGCAGAATTAAGGGCCAATATAGTTAACTTCAGACAATTTGAAGCCAACTCAATGCATGAAGCCTGGGAGCGATTTCAAGGTCTACCCAAAAACTTCCCGCATCATGAACTCACTAAGTGGCAACTAGTTCAAATTTTATTCAATGGATTCAATATGCAAAGCAGGGCCGCCATAGATGCTGCTTGTGGAGGATCTTTTGGAATAAGGACACCTTCTGAAGCTTATGAAAGAATAACGGGGATAGCTCAAAACAATGCTCAATGGTCAACAACAGAGGTACAACCCAGATTGAGCTCTAAAACTTATAGCATGAAAACCAACACATCATTGGAAGCTAAATTAGATGCAGTAACTGAAAAGTTTGAAGCACTATTAGCAACACAAGTCCGATCTAATGCTGCCAGAAATATTCACAACTAGGAACCCATGACAACTAAGGACCAAATAGAAAAAGTCAATTTTGTGGGAACCCAGACACAAAGTAACTCCTATTCAAAAAACAAAAATCCTATTTGGAAGAATTAGAGATTCTCATATTTACAGTGCCAAGCTCAAAGAGAAGGAAATTCCAGCCTGACCGAAACCATGCATAATTTCATGAAATCAGTTGATGAAAGGTTTAAATGCCTGGAAAAGATAGTGAGCACTACTGCAGAAAACCTGAAAGAGTTACAAGAACAAGTACCCACTTTGGTAAATTATATAATTCAGAAGAATGACAAGAAAGGGTATGTTCAAAAAGAGCCCACTCCAAAAGCACAATCTAAATTGATCACTACAAGGGGAGGAAAAGTTCTTGTAGGACCCACTGTGAGAGATAACCGCAAATCGTTGTCAGAACATTTTCACAAGGAACCACCTGTTCAAGATGAGAATAAGGATGCAAAAAGCAAGGAACCTGAAGTGGAGCAATTAACAAAACCTGCTAAGATACCTGACACAACCCCCAAATTGCCATTCCGGTATAGATTGAAAAATGATCAGCAGGATCCTCAATTCGCAAAATTTTTGGAAGTCCTGAAGCAACTCACAAGAAACATACCTTTCATGGAAGCTATTTCTCAAATGCCCAACTATGCTAAATTCCTGAAGCATATCCTTGTTAGGTTTTCGAGAGGAACAATTTTAATTTTCATGATTGAAAAATCCTTTTAAGCGGAAAAACCTATTCTCATGGATCATGTCAATGCCAAGAATCACAAAGAAGGTTATTGTATTTACCTCTTGAAGTGTGCTTTATCAATCACCAAGCATTGCAAGCGAGCAATACCTCTACTTTGTCCACGCGAGCAAAACCAGAGCGGGGCGTCGGTGCTAGCCAACGGCTGTAGGGAGTGGTTGACATCACACATCTTAAGGAGTGAGGCAAGCATGTCTATTTATAGACATCGCAACCTCACCGTAAATTTGACCTACTCCCTTATTGAGCTTGTACATTACGAGCCCAATCCCCTTTAATTTAATTAAATCATATTTATTTAATTAATTGTAGGGTTAAATTAAATCATATCTAATTTAATCTAACGCTCCATAATTTGCTATATGCCCTGTAGGTTCCCACTAGACTGGCAATAATATTAAATATTATATTAATATCAAATATTCAATATAATATCAAATATTATAAACAGTGATTGGTATCTAGCAATGCATCACTGCTACCCAGCCCGTGAGAATATTAGTGATTCGATATTAACCTTATTGCAACCATAATCACTATGAAGCCATTGTCCCTTCGTCCATATGTCTTGATTGAACACGAGGTATAAATGTGTCATCCTCGTTAAGTCCAATCATATGTTCCTCGATCTCCAAGTACATGTGTAATCACGAAATGAGCCCAATATCCCATATTGGCCCATATAGGCGTGGCCACGCATATTTTCACGTCCTACTGTATCGAGAGGCCCGAGACATTACTCTTGTTATGTAGGAGGGACGAATCATATCTACATCACTCACATCCCTCAACATGATTCATTGTAGGCCCGATTACCACCTTTATAGTCATCCAGTTACGAACAACATTTGATAGCATCAAAGCCTACAACTCCACATGTAGGAATTGTAGTGACTTCAAATCGAAGGACTACTTCACTATGGTCGCCATGAGGAGCACCTATGACACTTACATAACTATTATGAAGTGTCCTCATAGTGGGTCAATCCAGTATAAATATTACTCCTATTATTTATACATGTGCCCCGACTTGATATCACATATCCATGACCCGTGAGATGTGGTCATCAGTCTACTCACACAATAGTCTCTATGTATTATTATCGTCATAGTTAACAATAATACTTCGACTACAGATACTTTAAGAATAGTGTTCTTTAGTTCAATGGAGTCTCACAATCATATCATATTTGACGTTCCATTGAACGAACTGTCTATTCTAAGGACTTTATTATGCTATACACTAATAACATAATAAATGACGCCTTTACATATAATAAATATATTACTAAAGTCATGATACAAATAATAATCTATACAAAATAGATTGGCCACTAGGACTTACACCAACAATCCTCGCCAATAAGAAGAAGCTAGAGGAATTTTCTACAATATAATTAAGTGAGGAATGCTCAGCCATAATTCTGAAGAATTTACCTCCTAAAATGAAGGATCCAGGGAGCTTCACGATCCCCTACACTATCGGGAACGCTTACTTTGAAAAGGCACTCTTTGATTTGGGATCTAGTATCAATCCAATGCCTCTATTTATTTTTCAGCGACTCGGTTTAAAATAGTCTAGACCCACAAGACTTCAATTGCAATTAGCGAATAGATCTGTGGTGCGCCCCAAGGGAATAATTGACGATGTCCTAGTAAAAGTAGATAAGTTCATCCTTCCAGTTGACTTTGTGGTTCTGGATATGGAAGAAGATAAGGAGGTCCCACTTTTATTAGGAAGACCATTCTTGGCCACCGGGCGAACACTCATTGATGTCCACCAAGGAAAACTCATTTTAAGGCTAAATGATGAGGAAGTTGTCTTCCGAGTGTTTGATTACTTAAAATCCTCCTTTAGTTCCCAATCTTGCAATTTTATCGATACTATAGATGAATCTGGACTAACCTTTTCTGATTTACAGGGACATTTGTTCAAAGACCCCTGAGAAAGAATCTTGACCTGCAGCGAAAGCAACATCTCTGATCTAGAAGATGTGAAAATTGAAGCCATGACACTGGATGTAGGCATGGTACTCGGTGGATGGAATGGGATGCTACAATTTGAAAAATTAGAAAGACCGGATATTAAGAAAGCAAAGTCATCCATTGAAGAGCCACCAGAGCTTGAACTAAAACCTTTACTTGCGAATCTTAAATATGTATTTTAACATCCACCCTCTTCCTTACCAGTTATAATTTCATCTTCTTTGACAGGTAGCATGGAAGAGAAACTCCTAAGAGTCTTAAGGGAGAACAAGGATGCTTTTGGTTAGAGTATCCATGACATAAAAGAAATTAGTCCCTCAATATGCTCTCATAGAATTTATAACGTCCCGACTCTAATCAGAGCATTACTTACTAAATTAACAGGAACTTAAGTTAAACAGAGTAAACTTTTCTCTTTGAACAATGGAAATAGAAAGTAAAGCTTTTAAAATACAAGATGTTGGCTAAATAAAATCTTTAAATACATAAGGCATTATAAAACAAATTTGCTAATAAAGGGCTTTTATAGAAATTTACAACCAAATTCAAGGCAGTACGAAAACTCATAATAAATATGACTCGACTCGTGATCCGTTTCAGACGTATAAGAAAGTCTCGCATTAAGGAAAGACTGAACATCCTGACATGCTCTAGGCTTCTCCAAATGCTAACTACCTGAAAACAACGCCCCCAACATAGTGAGTTTACAAAACTTAGTAACATAGGACTAACATAAAACATTTTACCGTTGTTTTCAGCCATACTTGGTGTGCGAAGTATGGAAAACTCCTCTGTACATAAATACAATCATCAACTGTGCTAAAATATTCAACCAAATACTCATTCATAAAAATCATTAACAAATATGACAATTCCATACAACAAGGATTGCTTGTAACAAAATCCTTTGAGTAATAGTCGGGACATGTCGTTTGGTAACAGTGGTACAACCGCTCTGCACTCATAACTATTTTGCAACAGCCGGGACGTGTCGTTTGGTAACAGTGGTACAACCGCTCTGTACAACTATTTATAACAACCGGGATGTGTCGTTACCTCACAGTGGTACAACTGCTCTGTACGACTATCTTACTAGAACCATTATAAATTCAATAGTCCTAATACCGTATCTCTAAGTTTTCAAACAAAACTTAAGTTTAAATAACTTTTCTAAGGGATTCCTATGATATCTCTTTAGTCCCATAGGATTTAGAACACTAAAAAAACAAGTATTCATGGCCATAGAAGCCCTTAAAATGTGAAAAAACACATTTCTGCATATACTGGCGCGCTTTGCGCATGCCCGAGCCCTATGGTTCTGTTTCTGTGTGCTTCACGCGCACCTGGGGCACGCGCCACGCACGTTCTGCTCCTTGTCTCTGTTTCTACGCACACAGGGCATGCTTCATGCGTGTCCCCTGCAGAATTATGCAGAAATTCATTTTTTCTGCATCATTCCACATCCAACCTTAAATCCTTTCCAATCCAAGCCAAATTCAAAAGAATTTAGGACTCAAAAACAAGGATCAAACATATTTAATGGGAGAATCAGAGCATTCGGCATAAGAATCGCAACCAAATACATAGTTCACATGTCATCAAATGCATCAAACTATGAACATATCAATTTTCATGAATTCAAATGAAAATCAAAGACAAGAACTTCCAACTACTTGGGTCTTCACAAGATCATCTAGGGCAAGACAAACACATATACAAGAATTCAAAATCTTTAATTTCTAATTGCATAACCTTGGGACTTATGGTTGCCCAAGCTCTCAAACAAAGAAAGAAACTTTACATTCAAAGGAAGTTTAATCATTAACTCCCATTCCAAATGAAATTAAGCCACTTAAGGCACATTTCCACTTTATTAAACAGTAATCCAAGTCAATACACAAATAATCATGGTATTTGAAGGGTTCCTAGGACAAATTCCTCTTTTAGGACATATCTCAAACACCTCGCATGCAATTTAATTCTACAAGACCCCCATATAACATCAAGTCCCATTAACCCATTCCAAGAGACATAGAACCCTCCATTAACCCAAGGAAATCACAATCAACTCATTAAGCATTCAAGATCAAGAATTAGAATAATAACTTAAACACACCCTAATAAGAGGTTTTTAGGGGAAGCTCTATGTTACCTTTGCTCCCACTTGCTTTGGGATGAAAACCCCCAAATTCTAGGGCTTGGAGTTTCCTCTTTCATGCTTGCTCCTTTCCACCATTAAAGCTTCAATCCTTGCTTCTTCTTCTTCTTTTTCCTCTTCTCTTCGAGCTTTCTCTTTTTCTCTCTGTCTCTCTCTATCTCTCTCGCGATCTCGTCTCTGTCTCTGTCTCTTCACGGTGCACGGTGGTGCGCCACCACCTCCAGGGCCATCGCGACCTTCCCCTCCTTCTTCCATCTCCTCCGCGCGCGCTCTCCCCCTCTCTTTCTCTTCTTTCATCTTTCTTCCTTCTTCTATTTTCTTTCCTTCTTTTCTTCTTTCTTTCTCTGCTTCTGTTTCTTTTTTTTTGTTCACGATGACAGCACCCCCTTTTTGTTCTTTTTTTTTAAACAACTTACTTTCTACACCCCCTATTTTAATTAATACACCCTCCTTCTTTATTAATTCACACAAACACAAGTGCATAGGGGTTGGGTCTAATCATTTGGGTCTTCTAAAATTAGCCCCTTTAATACTAAATTAATCAATATTAGTCTAGCTTAATCCTTGAAAAAATTTACCATTTTACCCCTTAGGCTTAACTTTGGGTCAATTTACTAGATTAAAACTATTCTTCTAGGCCATTAACCTCGTTAATCCTTAGGAATTAAATCTCTTTTTTAGTTAGGATCTTTTATTACCAAGCTTTAGAAAATTGGGGTGTTACATAATCTATATGAAGACAGACCATAAACCAAAAGTGCAACCTCAGCGAAGTCTCAATTCAAATCTGAAGTAGTAAAACAGGAAGTTATTAAGTTATTTGATGCTAACATTATTTATCCTATTTTTGACAGCTCTTGGGTAAGTCCTATGCAGGTAGTACCTAAAAAGGGAGGAATCACAGTTATGGAGAACGGACAAAAAGAATTAATCACGGTAAGGAAGGTGACTGGTTGGCGCATGTGTATCGACTATAGGAAATTAAATGAAGCAACCAGGAAAGATCACTTTGCCCTCCTTTTATTGACCAGATGCTTGAAAAACTTTCTGTACATTAATTTTATTGTTGTCTGGATAGCTATTCTGGTTATATGCAAATCCCCGTAGCTATGGAAGATTAAGAAAAAACCACTTTTACATGCCCCTATGGGTCTTTTGTATATCGAAGAATGCCCTTTGGGTTGTGTAATGCCCCTGCTATATCTCAAAGATGCATGATGGCTATTTTTTCTGATATTCTAGAAAATTACATAGAAATATTTATGGATGACTTCTCTGTCTGTGGTTCCACATTTGATGTTTGCTCACATAATTTAAATCGGTTGTGATGTTGTGTAATTCAAATAGGTCTAGTTAGTCATGGGCTTGTTTGTGTTGGAGGCCCAGTGTGATGTGTGATCCAATATGTGGGCTACTTGTAGTGTGTATAAAAAAGTGTCTTGTAAAGCAATATATAGTTAATGCAATTCAGTTTTCTTCTTCTCATTCAATATCCCTCAACATTCTTACTTTCTCTGCTGTGTGTGTGAGTATGAGATTAATATATCCAACAAATGGTATCTAGAGCTATAATGATCTTGGGAGAGTCTATGGAGATGGAGAACATCAATGGAGATATGGAAATCCCTCTACCAATTCTTGATGGCAAGAACTTCCATCATTGGGTTGTGAAGATGAGTGTGATCTTTAATTTCCATGAGGTGCTGGAAATTGTAGAAAAGGGGATCCTAGATGTGGAAGAAAGTACTTCCAAGGAGAAAGACTGTTTGGCTCTCTCCATCATTCAACAGTGTGTGAATTCTGAAGATCTTGGGCTTATTAGTGCTGCCAAGAATGCCAAAGAGGCATGGGAAATGATGCAACAATCTTATCAAGGTACTGTAAAGAAGAGCACAGAAGATTGCAAGATAAAGGTAGAATCAAAGCTTTCTGTTTCAGAAAATTGGAGCCATCTCTTGCAAGAAGATAGCATTTGTGAAAGAGAAACACAAGCTCATGTTGTGGAAAAAGCAAAACCAAAAACAGAAACGGAAGAGACCCATGAAGGAGAGGGTGAAAAGAAGAATCAGAAGGCGAAAGAAAACGACGAAAGTGCAAAACTTTCCTCTTTTTTCCCTGAAACGTTCGTAGCATCAGAACCATTAACCCAGAAATTGCAGCTGGCAGCAACAGAGATTCATCATGTGGGTGGATTGGCCATGCCCCTACCACCACCAAAGCCGCCAGAAGCAAATCAACATGTGGATGCCAATGGATAGTTATCGGTGTGGCTTCTGTTTGCGGAAGGGAGTGGGCTTGCAACGGCGGCGTGCTGCTATTTGGTTCACAATGGAGGAGTGCCGTGACTTTGCGGTGGAGAGGCGTGGAAGAGAAGAGGCTCAAAATTTTCGAAAATTAGGGTTTTGAGGAATAATAGCCTCGAAAGAGAAGAAAAGAGATGATGTAGAGAAGAGGTTCTAGGTTGAAGGCCGCCATTGAAGCTGCTAACCACAGGTCCTGGTGTAGCATCAAGTGGAGAACCCATTGGAGTAGGGTTTACTGTCCTTGCGGCTGAGGAGAATTCAAATCTCGCAAAGAAAAAAGTGATGCGTGAGATTGAAGCCAGAAAAAGGAAGAGTAAGGCGGTGGTGAAGGTTGAGGAAGAAGAAGACAAACATCTTTCGAATTTGGGGGAATTTTCACTGTGCCTGCGGTTGAGGATTCGAACGAAGCAGAAAGAAGAAGGTGTGTGTTTGTGTGTCAAGTGAGGGAAGATGCTGGAAACTAGGTTAGTACTCTCACTTCAACAATTGGGCCAAAGTGGAGTGATAATGGGTCAAACCCATCATGAGACGAAAACCCAAGTTGCTGCACAGCCGCCTGGTTGCGTCACGAGTGAGAAGAAACGAGAAAGTGGGTTACTACCCTATTTCACATGGTGGGCCAAGTGGGTCCTTCCAACAATGGGCTATGTGGGCTGTCCAAAAGGGCCCAAGTTATTCTATGTTTGGTGTAGGCTATGTGCTGTGCAAAAGAATTTTCGGATTAGGTCGCATAAATCAATTGGGTCAATTTTAATTTTTCTTGTTGACCCATTTGATCAAGTCCAATTCTGAAAAAATTTGAAGTGGGATCCAGGAGGTGATTCTCAAGTGAAAATGTGTTGTGTACTAGTAATTGAATGTTTGTATCAATAATGTGTGCATTTTAAAAAATGCAATTTATTGTAATACAATTTGTGTAGTTAGGATATTTGAATTAAAGGATAGTGTTGTGATGTTGTGTAATTCAAATAGGTCTAGTTAGTCATGGGCCTGTTGTGTTGGAGGCCCAGTGTGATGTGTGATCCAATATATGGACTACTTGTAGTGTGTATAAATAAGTGTCTTGTAAAGCAATAGATAGCTAATACAATTCAGTTTTTTTTTCTCATTCTATATCCCTCAACATTTTTACTTTCTCTGTTGTGTGTGAGAGTATGAGAAATGCATAGAAACAAATTTAGTTTTAAATTGGAAAAATGTCAATTCATGATTTCAAAATGCACAGTACTAGGACACAAGATTTCAAAAAAAGGTATTGAAGTCGACTCTGCAAAAATTGAAGTTATTTCTAAACTACCACCCCCAAACTCAGTCAGAGCAATTTGGAGTTTTCTAAGACACGCAGGTTTCTATTGAAGATTTATTAAAGATTTTTCACAAATTGCAAAACCACTTTCTAATATTTTAGTTAAGAACGTGCCTTTTGAATTTTTCAAATGCATGCTTAGAAGCTTTCAAGACTCCAAAATCTCAATTAATTAATGCTCCTGTTGTTATAGCTCTTGATTGGTCTATACCATTTGAACTAATGTGTGATGCAAGTGATGTCACAGTTGATACAGTTTTAGGACACAGAAAGGATACAATCTTTTATACTATTTATTATGCCAGTAGGATTTTGGATGAAGCTCAACGAAATTACACCATTACTGAAAAGGAACTACTAACAGTTATCTTTGCATTTGATAAATTTTGCTCTTATTTGGTTCTGTTAAAAGTTATGGTTTATACTGACCACTCTGTAATTAGACACTTACTTGTTAAGCAGGATGCAAAACCACAACTAATCATATGGATTCTATTGCTACAAGAATTCGACGTGGAAATTAGAGATAAGCGGGGTGTAGAGAATGTCATCGCGGATCACCTCTTAAGGATAGACACAGCAGTGAGACCTCCCATCAAAGAACGGATTAGAGAGACATTCCTAGAGGAGCACCTATTCTCAATCTCATCAGCGCTATGGTATGCAGATTTTGTTAACTACTTGGTCGGTAAAGTGCTCCCACCTGATTTAACACATGCTCAGCGTAAGAAGTTTTTCTCTGATATTAAAAACTATTTTTGGGATGAACCGTACTTATTTAAAATCTGTGCTGATAAAATAATTAGGAGGTGTATCCTAGAAGTAGAATACCATCTTATATTAGAACATTGTCACTCCCGAGAAGTAGGAGGTCATTTGGTCCTACTAGGACAGCGCAAAAAGTCTTACAATGCGGTTTTTATTGGCCTACTCTTTTTAAATATGCTTATAATTTTGTTAAGGCTTGTGACTCGTGCCAAAGGAGTGGGAACGTTTCTAGAAAACAAGACATGCCTTTAAATAATATTTTAGTTTGTGAGCTTTTCGATGTTTGGGGCATAGACTTCATGGGACACTTTCCTAAGTCCATAACAACATATATATACTAGAAGCTATCGATTATGTTTCTAAATGGGTGGAGGCAGTAGCACTTCCTACTAATGATGCTAGACGAGTTATTAGATTTGTGAAAAGAAATATTTTTACTAGATTTGGAACTCCTAGAGCAATAAATAGCAATGGTGGTACTCATTTTTTTAATAAGCAATTTGAAATTTTTTTAGCAAAATATGGGGTTACACATAAGGTAGTCACACCCTATCACCCACAAACCAGTGGTCAAGTGGAAATTTCTAATAGGGAGATTAAGAAAATATTAGAAATGACCGTAAATAGTTCAAGAAAGGATTGGTCCCTAAAACTTGATGATGCACTATGGACATATAGGACTGGTTTCAAAACCCCAGTTGGTATGTCACCTTATAGGTTAGTATTTGGGAAGGCATGTCACTTACCTATTGAATTAGAACATAAGGCTTATTGGGCTGTTAATGCTTTGAATTTTGAGATGCAGCCTGTTGGTGAGCAACAGTTATTGCAACTTAACGAAATGGATGAATTTCATCTAGAGGCATATGAAAATACAAACCTGTACAAAGAACATACAAAAAGATGGCATAACAAGCGTATTCAAAAATGAAGTTTCCAAATTGGAGACAAGGTGCTTATATATAATACGCATCTCCGTCTATTTTCAGGGAAGCTGAAATCCCGTTAGTCAGGCCCTTATGAAGTGATACAAGTTTTTCCCTGTGGAGCACTAGAAGTACGTAAATACAATGGTGAAATATTTAAGGTGAACGGACAGCGGGCTAAATGCTGAAGGCACGATAAGAGAAGGACTTGTCATGCTTCTGCAATCTCCAACCACTTAACGCAGAGTAATGCGTCAGGCTCACGACGTTAAACAAGCCCTTTGTAGGAGGTAACCTGTGATATTTATTTTATATTTTTTAATTTCATTCTATTTACCTTTATATTTTTAATAGTTTATTGTGATTCACATATTCTTCAGCTGCTCAATAGCACTATGGTAATGACAAGGCAACAGCATTAATTGAATCACCCCCTCTGCAATTTGCTTGTGAAATTAACAGAGAGGAGTATCTTTCCACCTTAAATTATTTTTAGCACCTATCTTATCTAAATAAATTTTTATTTCTTATTTTATAACTATTAGCAGTGAGGATACTGCTAAAAATAAGTGTGGGGAGGGAATTACAACTATAATTACTTGGCTATGCTTGTAACTATCAAATTATGGAAATTTGTGATTTTTCTTATTTCAGGGCTATTTTCAAAAAAATTCTGATAACTTCTGATTGAAATAAGATTGTTGCTAATGTTAGAATTTGCTAATAATTAGCATTGAAGTTTTATGAGTTTCAACTTGTCTATGTAAACCACTAAATGTGAAACTTGAGCCTAAATGAGAGGTCACCTCATAATTTTTACCTTTTTTCATTGATTGACTGATATTTTTCATGTTGTGTATTCTAGAACTTGTGCTGAGACCATTGCAAACCGAATATAAATTTGTTTTCATGTGAATTTGGTAAGGGCAAATTTTAGAAATTTTTCAGGCCATTTCAATTTTGAAATATTTTACCACTAGTTGCCCTTTTTTGTGCTTATCATTATATTTCTTTGGTACCATTTCATTGCTATTGATTATTAATTTTGCGGTGGTAACCTTGGAAAATATTGTTGTTAGAGCAAGTAGTGGCAAAAATCAAAAGAATAATGTTAGGAATCCATCAGAAAAGTTTATAAAAAGGAAGGCTCAGTAACTACTTTTCCGTCCTAGTATTATTAAAGTATTTAATTGTTGCATAAAACCATCAAAGGAGGAAAGGAAAGAAGAGAAAAAGAAAAGAATAAAGAAAATTTCGTTATTGCCTTCAGGAAATACATAGAAAAAAATTGTTGAAAAATTGGGGATTCTTGCATGCTCTTTTAAGTGAAAAAGAAAAAGGTTACTTGTTTAGTTTATTTATTTCTGACCCCTTTGCATAATATTTTCTTTCTTTTTATCCCACCTAACATTTTTACCTTGGCTCCATTACAACCCATGAAAGACTCTTTTCCCTTTTTTGCATGATAAGTGTATTTTAATAATAGAGTTTTGGTCAATATACAAGCCTATGACAATGTCACTTCTTTGGAAAAATTTGAGCGTTAATGACTACACCTTCAAACGGTTGAGAGTGGTGAGAATAGTGACTTATAAATCACAGACTTTGTGAACTTGTTGAACTTGTATCTCTAATTAAGCATTCTATTACTTAACTCTTCTTATAATATTGCTCTATTGTCATGTATCTCGTTTATGCCCGTAGTTGGTGAATTCATTTTTTCTTATAATTATCTAAGTAGTTTGCTTGAGGACAAGCAAAGCTTAAATGTGGGGAGGTTGATAAACCCCAAATTTGCATATTATTTTGGGATATTTTGAGTATAAAATATAATAATTATGTTTCTCATTGGATAAAATATGCACACTACTTCCTTATTTATGCAAAAAAAAAGGCAACTTAAGAAGTAGAAGATTTAATTCTGGCAAGATTTAAGCATATTTTGGTGATTCCGGACATTCAGTACGGTCGTACCTAACAGCACGTAGCAGTACGGACATACCTCATGGTCAGTATAGCCTGGCGTCGAAGAAAAAGTCTAGTACGGCTGTACCAAAGGCAGTACGGTCGTACATAAATTAGTCAGGTCGCACCCAGTTGTACCAAAGGCAGTACGGTCGTACCTAAATCTGTTAGGCCGCACCCAGTGCATCAATACGAACCAGCACCGAAACCAAAATCCAGTATGGCCATGTATAAAGACTATACGGCCGTACCTAGTCCCAGATCGCCCAGATTTGAAGCCAGTTTGACCTAGCGCGCTGCCAGGCTTATAAATAGGCATCTTTAGCCCTCTTTCAATGACTTTTACAAATTTCTGAATTGAAGAACCTCTAGAGCTTTTGCCTAATCCTGTTGTGCCATCGGAGCTTAGAAGAATCATGAAGAACAAGGGGGAGGACCGTCATCATACCGAAAAGGTGTCCCGGTTCCATTTAATTATGTCTTTTAGGGATTTGTGTTTGGATTTATGTTATTCTAGTTTATTGAGAAATACTATGAGTACCTAACTCCATCACTAGGGGTGATAGGGGATCTTTTACTATGTTCTTAATATTTATTAAATTACTATTATGAGTTCTCTATTATCCTGTTGAATGTGTTATTCTTAGCATGCTTAATCTCATAGGATCTAGCTAATCCATAATAAATTAGTTAATTGTAGGCGATCGTACTAAAATTAGTTAATGGAACTCTAGAATAACTGAATTCGCTAATTATGTCGGATCAAGGATGATTGCTTATTTTCAATCAGTCATTGAATTGACAAACTCATTGTTTCTTAATGCTCTTTCTTTTAATTGTCTTGCATGATCATTGGGGGTAGTCTTAGGAAGGAAACTGTTAGCATTGCTTGATCATTGAGTGTTAATAATATAAGAGTGGATGATTGGCTTTCAATTAGGAAATATAGCTCATAATAGTTGGTTAATAAATTCAAGGGCTAAGTATTAGTGAACCCAGTTCCCCTAGGTTCTCTCTATTTGATCTCTCTTTAGTTCTTGCGATATTGCTTTCTTTTCATTATTTATAATTTAATTTCCTTTGCTCTCAAAACCACTACTTTCGTTAGTCTAAATAGCATAGGATCCTTATTACGTTAGTACTCGCGCATTCCCTATGGATTCGACATTTGGAGTCTTAATTATACTCTATTTTATTACGAGTTACGATTACTTGCCTGAGTCGCAACAATAATTGTGGCCCACCAAAGACCACATGTCTCGCATCCCCACGGTAGAAACAGTCTTAATATAGTTAAGCATATAACTTTAAACTGGGACAAAAAAACAATAAAAGATAAAATAATGATTTTATACAATGTTTTGAAAATAATAAAATATTTAAAATTAGTTATTATATGACATTTTTTCCTAAAAGATATTTCAGAGACGAGCCATTCATCACCATGAGAACTTTGTTTATAGTGAAAAAACGAGTCAAGTGTAATATGTACATACATGAGGCGATGGTAGGAACAGAGAAATTCAACATTATATGTCATCTATCATCTATAAAAATATATAAAAGGGATATAAATTTTTGGTGTGACCTGTAACGCCCCAAATTCTCTAAGCTCAGTTGAGTATAAGTTGTGAGAAGTTGTGTAATTATGTTCAAGCTTAATTTGGATTCAAATTAAGTAAATATGATTACACATAGCTTTGATGTGTTAGTTGTTGTTTTTGAGTTAAGAAACAAGTTGGAGTTAATCTTAAAATGATTGGAAGTATTAATTTGGAGTTAATTGAAGTTAGTCTAGGGAGTAAGACTCAAGATTGGTGTTAAAATTCAATTTTTATGATTTTAGTGCAGTGGGAATCGATTCCCACAAGCCATGAATCGATTCACACAATTTCAATCCTCTGGGAGTCGAATTGGAGGCTCAGTGAATCGATTCACCCAAATAAAAGTCTCTGGGAGCCGAATTGTACAGCCATGAATCGATTCACCACTTCGATTCATGAGAGGTGTTGATGCCATTTTAAGTGAGTGAATCGATTCACAGTTAAGTGTGAATCGATTCACACACATTGAAATGCATAAAAAGCTGAAATTTTCAGCAGAATTCGAAAAAGAAAGGGAAAGGGAGAAGAGGGGCGATTTGAGAAGAGAGAAAAGAGGGGAAAACTCTAGGGTTTCATAATCCCATGAGAGATTTGAGGGATTCTTGCTAGATTTCATCAATTACTAGCTTGAATGTGAGATTTAGAGTTAAGATTTGAGTGTTGATGAAGATTTGGTTGAACCCTAGAAAGAGGAAGAAGAAGAATGTGAAGAAGGAGGAGAGAAGGAAGAAGATCAAGATTCTTCCAAGATGGCTCGAGTTCTTGGACTTGAAGAAGAAGAAGATGGAAGGTTGTAGATCAAGATTTTGGGAAGATTTAAAAAAGCCCTAAGTTGGGAAAAGGGGGAAAATGTGAAGAAGATCAAGAGGGCAAAGCTCCACCATTCTAGCTCAAGATCTTGAAGAATAAAGGTGAGTTCTTCATCCCTTAGGTGGTGGGCAACCAATAAGTCCCCCATTATGGTTTTCTATTTCTCTTAGTTGTGATTCCTTGATTCCTATTTGGAGTTTTTGGGATAATATGAGAAGGGAAATGGGTTAGAATAAGTTTATGATAGTTTGATGAAATTGTGATGTTTGAAGTATGATTATGTTCATGAATTTTATGTTAAATGAGTTGATGTTCAATGTTATTATGTTTGATGTTTGAAATGTCGGGTCCTTTTGGGTGGAAAAGGGTCGGCTACTGATCCCCACACCGACATATGTTTGGATTTCCTTCATTGTTCTCTCCACAGAGGGGATTTTGAAGTGATGTGTGTTTTGGCTAACGAATATACGTGAGTGAGTATTTTAGTATTCCTTACCTATATTTCAGAGTCAAGATAGGGGTTATGATATGTACGATGTTGCCCCTAATGCGAGTTTCACGGAGCTCCACTTGGAATTAACTCAAGTTAGAATGTTTGAAAACATGAGAAATAGATAAGTTTAAAGATGCATGAGGTGAGATTGAGTTACTAACATACATATTAAGTTAATTTCCTTGATTTTCTTTTGAATATCAATGGAGATAGTTTGATAGTAGAATGATTGAATTGCATATTCATTTCATTATGTTCATGCCTTGATAATGCATATGTTAGGATTAAGACACTTAAAAGACACCAAGATTCCTCATAAGAGGAGATGTACGGTATAGTTAGTCTCGTGGGACGCCACTTGTAGGTTAATGACGTCTAACCACCATACCGTTAGCTATGTTGAGTGGGGTCTATGAATTAAAGTATATAACCAAATCCAACAACATAGATTCCCGGTTGAATATTAATTCAACCATACGGGAATAGTCCAGACGTGCTATGCACGAAGTAACGAATAACTATATGTTCTTAGTTATAGTTGCATTGCATTTCATTTTAGCCTTGCTAAGTAAAAAGTAGAAAAAGAATGTGTATGTGAGTTATGTGATTTAGTTTGCATTGCTATGTTTAGTTTTCTCTCAAGTGTGATATGTAGTGTAATGGACTGTCGATTATCACACCCGGCAATATACTATGTTATCTAAGTGTATATTGGACTGGGATAATTACGACCAGCAATATACTAAGTAAGTCTAAGTGTCTAAGTGTATGTTGGACTGGGATAATTACGACCAACAATATACTGAGTTTAAGTTCAAGTTAGTGCATTCTAGGGCTTCAAGCTTAGGGTGTCTGTCAAGTATTATGTTTTGAAGCTAGTTCTTCGATTAAGAAGGGAGGTAGGTGTTAGCAAGTAATGCCTTAGATAGTTTTATTACTATAGTAGGATACGATGAGAGAATGGTAAGGAGTCCGTGAATGGCTCACTGGGATTTTTAATCTCACCCTGTTCCTTTTTATTTTTTTAGATAAACAGGTACCAAAGGCAGATGAGGCGAAGCTCCAGGATTGGGACTCATAGATTAGGTTTTATGTTGTAATAGAATTTAGATATTCCCATAATTATATATGTAACATCCTAATTTTTATAAAAATTATTTTATAGTCTCCGACTACTTGGAAATAAATCATAGAGATTGATCACCTTGATGATTTATGAAAAGTACAAACAGCTGCTATATTTGTTGTAAACAATTTATTGTTTAGTAATTAATTCAGATTAAGAGACAGTGTAGACGTATACTGTTTTTAATATGAATTAATCTTGAAAAATGTGAAAAATTGTTGTTTGATTAAATAAAATTATTTTATTTAATGAAAAATAATTTTAGGACTTAATAGACATTTTTAAGTCACATTTTGAATTTTCATTGTTTAGTTATTGTATTAATTGTCTGTTTTATGTCATATTTAATATGACTATTATTTTAGAGATTTTGTCTTGATAATTTTATTGTTTTATTGTTTGAATAATATCTAGATGATAAGAGAAATTGAAATTAGTGATCCTCACTACTTTACAGTTTTATTACGCTGCGAGAATTCTGTTGAATTCTGCCGTTAGGAGGCTATTGGGTGAGGTTCTAACTGAAACATGCCCAAACGTGATCCAAATTTTATAAAATTTGAGATCGTAGCATTTTCCAATATTTAGAATTTATTGAAATTTTTCTGAAATTTTTGGGCATCAAAAAATATTTAGTGCATTATCTGTGCCAAGAAACTGCCTAATTGAAATGTTTTGGTTCGTATTTCGAGAAAACGAGATACGTGGGTGCTTTTCTCATGCCGTGAGGAACATTTTGGCTAGATGGTAATTTTTGGGTGTGGACTTGTTTTTAGAATTATTTTTGGAATTTTTAGTATTAAAATATAATATATGAGTAACGTCGTGCACTCGATTGAGCGATAATGCGACGAAACAAAATATCTTGATATTTTGGACTGGGGGCGTGAATCCAACAACTAGGAGAGCTGAACCTTGAGTCTTAGAACCTTCCATGCCAAGTGTTAGCTTATGATTGGTTAGTTAGTGAATTGTAGGTAGTTAGTTAAGTTGGTTTAGAACTAGTTTGGTTAGTTTGGAACTAAATGAACAATTTTCTTC
The DNA here is from genome assembly GCA_037113605.1 of Calophaca sinica. Classification (NCBI taxonomy): domain Eukaryota; kingdom Viridiplantae; phylum Streptophyta; class Magnoliopsida; order Fabales; family Fabaceae; genus Calophaca; species Calophaca sinica. Next base: position 47,952,292 of record CM073733.1, on the reverse strand, counting down.
CACCCTTGTCCCTCCTCCATTTTGTGGCTGACCTCCTTCATTGGAAACCATCTTCATCATTCTTTCATTTTTGGAAAGCTTGGGAAGAATTTTAGTGAGAGAAAGTGTGGAGAAACTTGAAAATTTTGTGATTTTGGAAGCTTAATCTTCATCCTTTCTTCTTCCTTCTTGATCAATCATCCTCACCTTGGTTGGTAAGATTCCTAACCCATTTCCTTTTCTCCATGGCTGCCATGGATGAGTTTTTATGGTTTTAGTGCTGCTTCTCACAATTTTGGTGTTGATTCTTGAAGGAAATTTGATGTTTAAGCTTACAAACTTCCATCCTTTCTTCTTAATCCTTGATCCATCATCTCTAATCTTGTTGGTAAGTGTTCCTGATCACTTTCCTCTTCTCATGGCTGCCATGAGTGTGCTTTTCATGATTTTAGAGTTGTTTTGCTTAGAAAGTGTTAGATCTTTATGTTTTAGCTTGTCTATTTCATGATCCATCAATTTCTTCCATGATTAAGCTTGATTAGAATTTTTAAAATTTGGGAACCCTAACCCTTGACCCTGGCCGAACCTATGGGGCTGACTAAGGGACTTGTTTTGGTTTGATTTTGTTGTTTTGGAGTTAGATCTAGCAAGGTTTTAACTTAGCATACTTAGATCTAGTCATATATGTATGTTAAACAAGTTTTTGTGAAATAAATTTGGTTGAAAATGGGGGATGGAACCGTGGCCTCAAACATGATTTTGGAAGATGTTTTAAATTGTTTTAAAGTGTTGTAAGTGTTGAATAAGTTGGCTTAAGGTTAAAGGAATTAAGTGTAGTGAATTTGCATGACTTAAATTATAGAAAATGAAGTTTATAGATCAAATTCTTGTCTTGCTTTTGGGCTTTCAAAACCGTGGCCTTCAAGGAAGTTTTGTCACTTGTTCTTGACTTGTTTTATGCCTAAGATTGTTGTAAAAGGTGGTTAGTAAATTGATTTAGCAAAGTCTTCCAAAGAAGCTTGATTTTAGTAAATGATTTGGGTTATGTTTCAAGTATTGTTTTGAACTTATAATAAAATTGATTCTAAAATTTTGTGATATGTTTTAGTGTCTTAAAAAGTGATTCAAAGTTGGCAAAACACTATTCATTTAGTAAAAACACTATTCCAATTGGTAAAATTTGATTTAAGCTTTTTCTAAGTGTGTAGAGTTAGTAAAAGTTTGAAAACTTGCATGACTTAGACTTGTTGCATGACATATGACTAGGTGTGATCCAAATGGGACTAAGGGAGTAATTCTTAGGCCTTTTAGGGACCTAAACCCGTGGCTGCCCTAGGGGCATTAGATTGAGTTTTTAGTTCTAATCGATTGAAACTTGCGTTGTTAGGATACGCGTGAGGTGCGGCTTGAAGATAGTTTCGAATTACCTTGCTTGAATTGTTAAAACGCCCAACGTAAGGCAAATTCTTATATAATGAGTTTGGGCTTTTCGCCTTGTGTGTTGTTTGATTGTTTGATTAACTGTGTGGTACTACTTGTAATATGACTATGTGCTGCTTGGAATGTTGTAACATGTTTTTGGCCCTGCGTGGTAAGACTGAATTGTATTGTGTGACTTAAATCATGTTTGATTGGACTTGAAATGGATGAATGTATGTTGTAGGTTGTAGCGTACTGACTTATTATGTGTTGTATGAAATGTTGTAGCACGCTCTTGGCCCTGTGTGGCATTATGAATTGTATTGCTTGCCTTAAATCATGTTTGATTTAATTGGAATTTGGAATTGATTGGAATTTGGAAAATATTGTTGATAATAATGGATTAATTAATAATGCGTTGATCGATTGTTATTGGTTTAACGATTTACTACGGTAAATCCGATGTGATTTCACAAGCCGAATTCTGATTTTGTAAACAAGTTGTTAAGGACATTTTGATTTAAAAGTAAGCGTGAGGGTTTTAATATAACTAGCCAAAACTTGCAAAGAATTTTCAAGGAATCAATAGTGGGAAAAAGAACTTGAGTAAACAATGTGATTTGTGAAAACGGTTGAGTTAAATGATGCGTCTGGAAAATTCTGGCTAGGAAAGACCTGGTTATTAAGAGTGTTCGCACCGCCTCTCTTTCCTGGGACTTTTTCCTAATGCATTATTTAGCACAATTAGGGTTTCAACAACCTAAAGCCGAAAAGTATTTTCAGATACATAGGGGTGATACAAGGACGGAGAAAGAGATTTCAAAGAACGAGATTTCGAAGGAATAAAATATAGGGAAACTAGTGTTCCTATTAAGCATATGGGCCATGTGTCCTGTGCTGGGACTTAATGTCATACTTGCGTGCATATTTTCTTGATTAAGGATTGGACCTAGTGTTCCTTATGGCGTGCCTAATATCTCAACCTAAAAATTGAGCCTAGTGTTCCGTATTACGTACCTAAGTTTTGATCTAAGATTGAGATTAGCGTTCCGCAGTTGAACACCTGGACCTAGTGTCCTGTGTTTAAACTCTAAGGGGTATTTCTCATCATCTCAGTTCACTGCGTGATGAAGAATACCTGAGCATTACTTGAGCAGTATGGGATGCTCATTGTAGTGCTTAAACTTTGAGTTCCCTCCACCTTTTCAAAAGTGAACGTAGTTGAGGTTCGTCGATCTGCATTGATTAATTAAAACATTACTCGGGCGCTCCCTACGGTGAGCATGTCATATTGAAGAATTTTTTTAGATGCATACTAACCATTGAGCATCGACACTCGGAGCGTTTGAGTGTCTTAAGGACTTCAAAAGGACGAGTTGTCACTTCATGCCCGAGTGGCAACAATGCCTAATGCGTTGCAAGCCTAATGTGTGGCTATACCCTTGGTAGGGGAATTTGATTCGGACGTTGGGAAATAAAGTTCCTCGTCACTGCTGACCTTGTTTAAGATTACAGATGTATACACAAACTTGTTCATAATGCATTGTCATGCATGGCTAACCACATTTACGATATGTGATGATTTGTTTGATGAAATTGATATTGTGAGGACTTGATCGTTGATTTGTTGATAGAATTGTTATTCACATGCAATTGTTTGATATTGTGGTGACTTGATTGTTGATCTGTTGATAGAATTGTCTGTTCACATGCAAATGCTTGATATACCATGATGATGCATGCGGTCTATTAAGTATGTATATGTATATAAAAGCATGTCGTTGTATTATATATGTATATATTGTTTGCATGCCACATAGCCTATGATAAACTCGTGGACAAAGGATTTACCCTTGCACTGTTATTGGATTGGATATCCTTACGGATGTCACTTCCAGATGGAGCTCTATAGCTGCTCTAGTTTCGTCTTTCCAGGAGCGTTGATGATTAAGTAAGTGGAGAAAGATTCCTCTGAATGTTTCGTGTTTTGATCTTACTGAACTGTTCTCAGTAAGAGTTATAGTTGTTAACCAGCTTAGCCTAGGGTTTTGTCATTGTTATTTGTGTAATTACCCATTGTTTTGTAATAACTCTTTCCAAAAAACCTCGCCTCAGTGCGAAATGATTATGTTATGTTTTATGTTATGTGAAGTATTGACCGTGATGCGTTATCCTCTGATATTTGCAAAAGACTGATTTTGTATTATTTAGAAAATTGTAGTACTCTTTGTGTCTCATTTTTGAAAAGGGTTCCAAAGGGATGAAAAAGAAAAAAAAATTACTCCTATTTTCCATTTCGAAATACATAAGAGTAGTTTTTCACTAAAAGCATCAAATGTTTTCAGCATTAGATTGGGTTGCACAGTAGCGCTCCAGAAACGGGGTGTTACAATAGTGGTATCAGAGCAGTTCGGTTCTAACCAGACCGCTTTGGATTAAGCTGGCATAGATTGTTAGGGATTATCGGGTATAAGTTTGTTATGCCTAGGTTACGTGAATCTTGTTTGTGATTATCTGTAATGTCTCCTAGTTGAAACAAGTGTGACCTTGTGTGAAATTGCATGCAATCATCCCAGATGATTGATTTTGTTGTGGGCTTTTGGTTAGTTTATTTTGTAGAAATTTGATGCCTTTGAGACAAACTAGTCTTTCTGCTAGAGCTAGTAACTTAGATGTGAATCACGTAATCCGAGTGATAGCTAGGATAGCAACTATTGTCGCACCAACAGATCACCGCAGAGAATCAACACGATTTGCTAAGACGACAAGGGAAAGAGCGAGCTATTGGTAGGTCAATTAGAACATATTATCGGGGCAAATGACAAAAAGAGGAAGACAACAACAAGGAGCACCTTATTTCTATCCTCAGGGAAATGACCGCAGTCAGGATCATCTTGTGGCACAGGCTATTGGGAATAGCCAGAAGGAGAAAATGGCACTGTTAACACTGAGGAAGCAAGGAACACTTGGCAGATAAATACTCATCAAATGACCGACTGTGCTTCAACTGCAAGAATCCAGGACTCTTTTCTAAGGACTGTCAATTGCCAAAGGTGGGATCAACTGCAAACGCTACGAAGTGTGCGCACCCAGCTACTGGAGGATGTGCCTACATGATAGGCAGAAGAGGGAATCACTAGCATTGACAGTCGAAGACGCACTACTTTAATGATAAAGATGAAGAGCACAATGTTAACAGTATCCAACTAAGGAAAGGTTGTGTTTTAACTGCAGGGAACTGGGACATCTGTCCAGAGACTGTGAAGTACCACGAGCTGAGTCTGCTGTCAACAATGTTAGAGCTGCAAGATTAACCACTAAGGAACGTGTTTACACACTAAGCGGAGCGGAGAACTCATCATCTGAAGACTTCATTCCAGGAAACGCAACACAATGGAGTTGAGTGGGCAGAGTTTTACAAGGGAGATTATTCGTAGAATACGCTATAATTATCGTATTATATGTATTATGATGTGTGCGTGGTTCTAAGTATAGACCACATAAGTGTTTTGACCCTGTGACGTATTTTACTATTGTATTAGATTCCAAAATCCAAATTTCTAATATACTTTAGGTATTACGATAGATGTTCTTGTGATTGTTGTGTAATTATTTGTGATTGATGTTGTTGTTGATCTTGTGGTTAATAATTTTTTTGGACTTTTCCTTTTCTTTCGATGTCATAAAATCGTGGGTTTTTGAAGATTTGTGGGTGAGTATTTCAAATTACTTAAGTTTTTGATTTTGTGTTGTTTTAAATTATTTTGTTGGTGGCTTTGGAAAACTTCTCTTTTCTTTTGTTGTATGAAAACAATGAGTTATTTCATGACTTTTCTAGTTGATCTGTTGTGGATTTTGTTATTGTTGTGGTTTAGGAGTTTTAAAGCAAAGCTTGGTATTGATCTTTTGTTAAAAAGCTTTTGAGTGTGTAGGTGTGCAAGTCGTGAGGCTCTTTGAGTGAACTAAAATTATTCTATGCTTTAATACTTGATTTTTAGTGATCTTGTTGTTGTTGGTGTTTGATGCAAGTTTTAGTTTTTGATTTAAATGTGTCTTGATGATTTTAAGACAATGACAAACCTAATCTCAAAAGAATCATAGTGTTCTTGAGAGGGTTGAGTCTTGAAGAGATCAAGTTTTGTTTTATCAGAACTTTGTGTTATTTTAGAATTTAGAAGTTTTAAAAACAAAAGGATTTTGGTTTTGGGTTTTTGATTAAAAACGTGGTTGTGTAGGTATATTTGTGTTAGTGCAGTCTTATTGTTATTAGCATGTAACTGTAACTCAGTAGTCGGCGTGACCGTGTTCGTGATCGTGATGGAGTAAAGATCGTAGTTTGGAATAAGGCGTCATTCGCGAGGACTTCTTCAACATAGATGCGTAGTATTGTGTTTTGTAGACGTTTAAGTTGAAGATGTAGTGTTTTAACTTGTTATGATGTATGAATGGAATGTATGCTTTGATGCTGCCTGCTTGAATGTAATAACTTGCATGTCGTATTAGTTTTCAAAGTCCAAAGTTTATGACATGCTTTTAGTGTTAAGTTAGGATTTTCCAGATTTCCTGATTTTGTTTTGGTTTGTAAATGAATTTTCGGGGACGAAATTTTTTAAAGGAGGGTGGTAATGTAACATCCCAATTTTTATAAAAATTATTTTATAGTTTTCGACTACTTGGAAATAAATCATAGAGATTGATCACCTTGATGATTTATGAAAAGTACAAAGAGCTGCTATATTTGTTGTAAACAATTTACTGTTTAGTAATTAATTCAGATTAAGAGACAGTGTAGACGTATATTGTTTTTAATATGAATTAATCTTGAAAAATGTGAAAAATTATTGTTTGATTAAAGAAAATTATTTTATTGAATGAAAAATAATTTTAGGACTTAATAGACATTTTTAAGTCACATTTTGAATTTTCATTGTTTAGTTATTGTATTAATTGTCTATTTTATGTCATATTTAATTATTTTAGAGATTTTGTCTTGATAATTTTATTGTTTGAATAATATTTAGATGATAAGAGAAATTGAAATTAGTGATCCTCACTACTTTACAGTTTTATTACGCTGCGAGAATTCTGTTGAATTCTGCCGTTAGGAGGCTATTGGGTGAGGTTCTAACTGAAACATGCCCAAACGTGATCCAAATTTTATAAAATTTAAGATCTTATATTTTCCAATATTTAGAATTTATTGGAATTTTTCTGGAATTTTTGGGCATCAGAAAATATTTAGTGCATTATCTGTGCCCATAAACTGCCTAATTCCAACGTTTCGGTTCGCATTTCGAGAAAATGAGATATGCGAGTGCTTTTCTCATGCCGTGAGGAACATTTTGGCTAAATGGTAATTTTTGGGTGTGGACTTGTTTTTAGAATTATTTTTGGAATTTTTAGTATTAAAACCTAATATACGCGTAACGTCATGCACCCGATTGAGCGAGAACGCGACGAAACAAAATATCTTGATATTTTGGGCTGGGGGGCGTGAATCCAACAACTAGGGGAGCTGAACCTTGAGTCTTAGAACCTTCCATGCCAAGTGTTAGCTTATGATTGGTTAGTTAGCAAATTGTAGGTAGTTAGTTAAGTTGGTTTAGAACTAGTTTGGTTAGTTTGAAACTAAATGAACAATTTTCTTCCACCCTTGTCCCTCCTCCATTTCGTGGCTGACCTCCTTCATTGGAAACCATCTTCATCATTCTTTCATTTTTGGAAAGCTTGGGAAGAATTTTAGTGAGAGAAAGTGTGGAGAAACTTGAAAATTTTGTGATTTTGGAAGCTTAATCTTCATCCTTTCTTCTTCCTTCTTGATCAATCATCCTCACCTTGGTTGGTAAGATTCCTAATCCATTTCCTTTTCTCCATGGCTGCCATGGATGAGTTTTTACGGTTTTAGTGTTGCCTCTCACAATTTTGGTGTTGATTCTTGAAGGAAATTTGATGTTTAAGCTTACAAACTTCCATCCTTTCTTCTTAATCCTTGATCCATCATCTCTAATCTTGTTGGTAAGTGTTCTTGATCACTTTCCTCTTCTCATGGCTGCCATGAGTGTGCTTTTCATGATTTTAGAGTTGTTTTGCTTAGAAAGTGTTAGATCTTTATGTTTTAGCTTGTCTATTTCATGAATCCATCAATTTCTTCCATGATTAAGCTTGATTAGAATTTTTAAAATTTGGGAACCCTAACCCTTGACCCTGGCCGAACCTATGGGGATGATTAAGGGACTTGTTTTGGTTTGATTTTGTTGTTTTGGAGTTAGATCTAGCAAGGTTTTAACTTAGCATACTTAGATCTAGTCATATATGCATGTTAAGCAAGTTTTTGTGAAATAAATTTGGTTGAAAATGGGGGCTGGAACCGTGGCCTCAAACATGATTTTGGAGGATGTTTTAAATTGTTTTAAAGTGTTGTAAGTGTTGAATAAGTTGACTTAAGGTTAAAGGAATTAAATGTACTGAATTTGCATGATTTAGATTAAACAAAATGAAGTTTGTAGATCAAATTCTTGTCTTGCTTTTGGGCTTTCAAAACCGTGGCCTTCAAGGAAGTTTTGTCACTTGTTCTTGACTTGTTTTATGCCTAAGATTGTTGTAAAAGGTGATTAGTAAATTGATTTAGCAAAGTCTTCCAAAGAAGCTTGATTTTAGTAAATGATTTGGGTTATGTTTCAAGTATTGTTTTGAACTTATAATAAAATTGTTTCTAAAATTTTGTGACATATTTTAGTGTTTTAAAAAGTGATTCAAAGTTGGCAAAATACTATTCATTTAGTAAAAACACTATTCCAATTGGTAAAATTTGATTTAAGCTTTTTCTAAGTGTGTAGAGTTCGTAAAAGTTTGAAAACTTGCATGACTTAGACTTGTTGCATGACATATGACTAGGTGTGATCCAAATGGGAATAAGGGAGTAATTCTTAGGCCTTTTAGGGACCTAAACATGTGGCTGCCCTAGGGGCATTAGATTGAGTTTTTAGTTCTAATTGATTGAAACTTGAGTTGTTAGGGTACGCGCGAGGTGCGACTTGACGATAGTTTCGAATTACCTTGCTTGGATTGTTAAAGCGCCCAAGGTAAGGGAAATTCTTATATAATGAGTTTGGGCTTTTCGCCTTGTGTGTTGTTTGATTGTTTAATTAACTGTGTGGTAGTACTTGTAGTATGACTATGTGCTGCTTGGAATGCTATAGCATGTTTTTTGCCCCGCGTGGCAAGACTGAATTGTATTGTGTGACTTAAATCATGTTTGATTGATTTGATTGGACTTGAAATTGATGAATGTATGTAGTAGGTTGTAGCGTACTGAATTATTATGTGTTGTATGAAATGTTGTAGCACGCTCTTGGCCCTGTGTGGCATTATGAATTGTATTGCTTGCCTTAAATCATGTTTGATTTAATTGGAATTTGGAATTGATTGGAATTTGGAAAATATTGTTGACAATAATGGATTAATTAATAATGCGTTGATCGATTATTATTGGTTTAACGATTTACTACGGTAAATCTGATGCGATTTCACAAGCCGAATTCTGATTTCGTAAACAAGTTGTTAAGGGCATTTTGATTTAAAAGTAAGCGTGAGGGTTTTAGTATAACTAGCCAAAACTTGCAAAGAATTTTCAAGAAATCAATAGTAGCAAAAAGAACTTGAGTAAACAATGTGATTTGTGAAAACGGTTGAGTTAAATGATGCGTCTAGAAAATTCTGGCTAGGAAAGGTCTGGTTATTAAGAGTGTTCGCACTGCGTCTCTTTCCTGGGAATTTTTCCTAATGCATTATTTGGCACAACTAGGGTTTCAATGACCTAAAGCCAAAAAAGTATTTTCAGATACATTGTGGTGATACAAGGACGGAGAAAGAGATTTCAAAGATCGAGATTTCAAAGAAATAAAATATAGGGAACCTAGTGTTCCTATTGAGCATATGGGCCATGTGTTATGTGTTGGGACTTAATGTCCTACTTGCGTGCGTATTTTCTTGATTAAGGATTGGACCTAGTGTTCCGTATGGCGTGCCTTGTATCTCAACCTAAAAATTGAGCCTAGTGTTCCGCATTACGTACCTAAGTTTTGATCTAAGATTGAGATTACCGTTCCGCAGTAGAACACCTGGACCTAGTGTCCTGTGTTTGAACTCTAAGGGGTATTTCTCATCATCTCAGTTCACAGCGTGATGAAGAATACCTGAGCATTACTTGAGCAGTATGGGATGCTCATTGTAGTGCTTAAACTTTGAGTTCCCTCCACCTTTTCAAAAGTGAATGTAGTTGAGGTTCGTCAATCTGCATTGATTAATTAAAGCATTACTTGAGCGCTCCCTACGGTGAGCATGTCATATTGAAGAATTTGTTTGGATGCATACTGACCATTGAGCACCGACACTCGGAGCGTTTGATTGTCTTAAGGACTTCAAAAGGACGAGTTGTCACTTCATGCCCGGGTGGCAGCAATGCCTAATGCGTGGCAAGCCTAATGTGTGGCTATACCCTTGGTAGGGGAATTTGATTCGGACGTTGGGAAATAAAGTTCCTCGTCACTGCTGACCTTGTTTAAGGTTGCAGGTGTATAAACAAACTTGTTCATAATGCATTGGCATGCATGGCTAACCACATTTATGATATGTGATTATTTGTTTGATGAAATTGATATTGTGAGGACTTGATCGTTGATTTGTTGATAGAATTGTTGTTCACATGCAATTATTTGATATTGTGGTGACTTGATAGTTGATCTGTTGATAGAATTGTCTATTCACATGCAAATGCTTGATATACCATGATGATGCATGCGGTCTATTAAGTATGTATATGTATATGTATATAAAAGCATGTCGTTGTGTTATATATGTATATATTGTTTGCATGCGACATAGCCTATGATAAACTTGTGAACAAAGGATTTACCCTTGCACTGTTGTTGGATTGGATATCCTTATGGATGTCACTTCCAGATGGAGCTCCATAGCTGCTGCAGTTTCGTCTTTCCAGGAGCGTTGATGATTGAGCCAGTGGAGGAAGATTCCTCTTAATGTTTCGTGTTTTGATCTTACTGAACTGTTTCTCAATAAGAGTTATAGTTGTTGGCCAGCTTAGCTTAGGGTTTTGTCGTTTTTATTTGTGTAATTACCCGTTGTTTTGTAATAACTCTTTCCAGAACACCTCGCCTCAGTGCGAAACGATTATGTTATGTTTTATGTTATGTGAAGTATTGATTGTAATGCGTTATACTCTGATATTTACAAAAGACTGATTTTGCATTGTTTAGAAAATTGTAGTACTCTTTATGTCTCATTTTTTAAAAGGGTTCCAAAGGGAAGAAAAAGAGGAAAAAAAATTACTCCTATTTTCCATATCAAAATACGTAAAGTACTTTTTAACTGAAAGCATCAAATGTTTTCAACATTAGATTGGATTGTCCAGTAGCGCTCCGAAAACGGAGTGTTACAGTATAAGTTGTAATCTACTTATGAGATTTGTGATTTAAGTTTTAAGTTTATGACTTGGATTACTGTAATCAAGTCCATAAATTTTTAGTAATTCCTGTGCTTTAATGTAATTTGTCGTACTTTCAATTTACGTTGAGGTGCGGGTGTTACATGACCCTTTTTCGTTCCAATTTTCCTATCAAATCCGTAACTGCATATCTAAAAGAAATTGACGAACAACTATATACCGAATTGTAAACCACGTTCTGTGTATATCTTTACACTTCCTCTCTCTACTTTCTCACTCTCACTTCAAGCAATCCTGTTATGATTCATTCAACCATCTGATTGGAGGACCAAATCTTGATTGTGGTTACGGGAATTAACCCACTCGCTCAACCATTTCTATTAGGATTTTGGGCCTAACTCATTATTACAAAACCGCCTTGTAAGGTGAGGATTGTCATTTACTTATAAACTCTTTTTAGCCTTATCTCTAGTCTATGTGTGTAACACCCTGTCTCCGGAGTGCTACTAAGTGAACATTCTGACAAAAGTTGACATGTTTCCAAAAGGTGGAATACTCTGCTCGTAGGGTTTTCGAGAAATGTGGTCCTATTTTTTTTTTAAGTTCTCTAAAGAAGCAGTCAGAGCATCACAGCGACTTTTAGAAACATGGCGGGAAATAATTTAAGACACCACATAGACCACATTCATTTATTCTGTCAAATCATATATAACAAACGTGTCATGAAACATAACAGAGATTTATTACAACACTGAAATAAATGAGAAATATCCTATAGCTGGTCCACAAGCTATACTCTTCACTAGACTACTAGTAAATTCCACAACATAACACAGGAAGAAAACTGGACGACCATCCTCAGCTGCTCCTCTCTGCAGTTCCGAATCCTCCGCTTGCTCCGCCATCTGGGTTACATTCATTACATTGAAAGAACCACTGGCAAGGGTCAACTTCTTAAAATAAAAGAGACAGGTACACATAATCGACAACACACTCGGCAATAAAGCATGTAATAGCACAACATATTACAGGAATTAGCAAATCATGACAATAGGCAAAACAACAATATGCATAGTTCTCAAGTCACAATGCAAGACTCACTCACGACTCAGCTCACGACTCATTTTCTCTCGACCTTCGACAATTTTTCCGGAAAGCAGACGCCGATCCATCCACTGAATACCAGCCGTAGCTTTGGGATCTTCGCTCTCCTTAGGACATTCAGCTCCGGTTCCTTAACGCTGCGACGCCTAGCTAATCCACCATGAACGAAGGGGACCTAGCACCCTCAGTTGTCCGTCTCATAGCTCAAAAACGTCTCGACGACTCGACTAAGCTCTCAGACTCGATGAACAATTCGCCGCATACGATATTCAAAGAGTGGTACGCAAGATTATTCGACCGCATATCAAATAATAAGAGCATGCTTAATATGAAGAAACGTAATTCAACATCTTAAGCAATAAAAGCAGTTTGCATGGAGAAACGCAATTCAACAAGCAATACGCAATTCGCAGCATGCATTCAATCTTATATTAAATAATTGCATAACTCAATAATATCAGCAGACAATCAAATCATAGAATCCACCCTTCTGCAACTCGGTGGAGTTCACAGAGAGGAACAAACAAATGTGGGGGGTTGGGGACAGCTGCCAACCACTTGCAGACAAACCCACTAAATAATCAGCATATCAAAAGCGGTAAAACGAAGGGGTACAAGACCCTCACTTCGAACCCTGAGGTTCTCTGACTTCTTCGATGTAAAAACTGGAATTTAAATTCCTAAGCAATGACTAAAGTTGCCCTTACGCATAAATACATAACAATAACACTTAGAATGTGAAGCGCCCTTACCGAACTCCAAGCCATGCGCCCACGTACTCCGCGATTCTACGTCGCACGGTCTCGAATCACTCAAGCCTATTACATAAAGCAAGCTTAGCATAATCTAAAGACTTAGTTCTATATCCTTAGGCTCTTGAAACCTAAGACCCTTTCCTACCCAAAACACTCACACTTAGAAACATAATTTAGAATACTAGTCTCTAATAAATTACATACTCATGGAACATATTTTACTAACTAATTTAAAGAGTAAATTTCCAAAACTAGAACCATTTCTTGAAAAAAACTAAAACATAGTACATCATTATTTTTCTTGATAGCTAAAGGCAAGAAACAACTTCAATTAATCATTTCTTTTCTCAAATACTAAAACAAGGCTCCACTTGGTTTCTTAGGTCTCAAAGAGCCCAATTTACCTTATGTGTTTCATAGCCTAAAATCTAAGACAACTCCCAAATTCAATCCAAATCACTTTCTAAAAATTTTCTAAAGTCCATACAATTCTTAAACACCTAAGTACAATTAATATCAAACAAAATTTTATCAAATTCAAGCCCCAAAAACCCTAGAGCTTGCGGCTCTCATCCTTCTTTTCCCAAAAAAATTTTGCAACTTCTAAACTAAATAAACCACATCATTCCAAATCATTTATTTCTTTCATAAACACAAACAACTACAAAACATAATCATTAATCGTTCTCAATTGCTCAAACCATATCCCTCAAGAATCAAGAATTTCACTAAAATTTCTCATGCAATGTTTCAACTCCAAATTAACCGCTACAACAACAAAACAATTCTTATAAAGTTAGAAAAAATACCAATTTGGTGATTCAAGGTGAAAATCACTGATTCCCTTTTTCCTTAGATTTTTGCACCTAGGGTTCCAAAAATTTGGGGGAAATGAGTTCATGTTTTCTATGATCATAATCAATCATACATAAAGCATAAAAATAAGAAAAACAACAAGAAAACTACTACTACTACAAAAAAAAAGGAAGACGCTGCAGCTTAGGAGGGAGTTAGGGAATAAGAGTTTGTTTTTCAATCATCACTTACAAGGTGTGGAAGGAGGATTGAGGAAGAGGATGAAGCTTGGAAGCAAGAAAGTTGAATAATGGAGGTGTTTTCAAGTTGGGAATGGTGCATGGAAGCCATGGAAGACATTGGAGCTTCTCTCTCTAGGACATGAAGAAGAAGAACAAAATGAGGGTGAGGTGAAAAAAGGGGGGTCTCGGCTGTTCCCAAAAGAAAGGGAAGTGATCCAACTTTTTAATAAAACAAATATTTATAAGTATTTAATACCTCACTTAAAGCCAACTAAATAAATATTGTAAGTGAAAAACAATTGAAAGTAGGAGTAAATTTGGGAGGTGGTCACGCTGGTTACTAAAAATGAAAAGGAAGAGAAAAAAACGAAATGGGATTTTGGGGAAGAAGAAAGTCACGCTGCCGTAGAAGAAAAAGGAGGAGTGGATCTTGTTTTTATTTTTTTGTTTTTCATCTCTCCCACTTGGACAATATAGGTGGGCAATAAAAGAAAATGAATAAGTGAAAAGGAGGGGAGGGGGTCACGCAGCTGATGGCTAAAAGAGGAGGGAAAAAAAAATTAAAAACAAGGTTTTACTTGGTTAGAAAAATTTAGGATAAGCATAAAATAATTAGTCACCAAAAGTGTGACACTTACACACTAAAAAACTAGATGCTAATCCCATTAACAAGTATAACCCACCTAATCTCTCCTCTTTCATGATTACCCTCTAATCCTAGAGTCTAACGCGTACTAAAAACACGGTGTCGAGTAATCGTGTTACCGATTAATTCTTTCGCCGATTAATTCGCAGAAATTAATTTATTGAGAAATTAATTCACCGCGTGATAATATTTTATCATAAATAATATAAACAATTTAAAACACTCAAAAATCATCACAATAAGTTACGTTTCGATTTTCATCGAAATCGGAGTTCGTTTTACATTTTAATGCGGATAAAAATTTACCCGGTAATTCAAAACGCGACGAAACTTCGTTAGAATTTTCGACGATATTCGAACCCTGAATTAATATAAAATATTAACTCTTAAATTTAATTTTATCTTGATTTAATTCAATCAATTTCTTAATCAACAAAAATACGCGTTACCACGTCACACAGAAAACTTTTATAAAGTTTATTTGATGAATTCACTTTAAGAGCAGCATACGTCTACGCTGTCTATTAATTTGAATTGACATCATGAATAATAATTATTTATAATAAAAAAAATTATTCAAAATAAGTCAAAATAGTTCCTCGTACTCTTAGTAAATCATTGAGGTGATCAATCTCTAAGATTTACGTTCAAGTATTTATGATTTTATTGCTAAAGTAATTTTTCTTAAAAATTGGGATGTTACAATGTGGGACTTGGGTTTTTCCCAATACACCCCCTCACGCCCAGCACTATTGGGTTTGATGCGTGTATATAATGCGGTGGGTGGCCCAGTGGATCCAGGATAGGCTTTGATACCATATTGAGATTTTAGGCCTAACTCATCCTTACAAAACCGGCTTGTAAGGTGAGGATTGACATTTACTTATAAACTCTTTTTAGGCGTTGTCTCTAGTCTATGTGAGACTTGGGTTTTTCTCAATAATTTCCTTTATTCCTGTGATGCTCATACTTTCGAAATGAAGTTGATGAGGTAGTGGGCACTCAAACTGGTTATTTTTTCTCCTTTTTTCTTTTACGGTGTTTTTCGATTGTTTATTTTTCCACCAATATTTTGTCTCTCGATCAAATTTATGTATTTCCCCCTTTTGTTTTCATTCGAGGATGAGGGTGTTTGTAGTTTGCTGCATGGAGATGATTTCACCACCAACTTGCAGTGGTGGTTGAACATGGGATCAAAGATCAATTTTTCTAAATGGTGTGTTGTCTTCAACCCAAGGAATCCAGATGTCTTGATCGCATCGCGCAGGGCATCGTTACGGTACAACATGTTGCTTTCTCAAGTAACCGAAAGTAAAAACCTTTTTTGTGTTCCCTTTGAAAGTATTATAACTTCACTACACACCTCTCTTCTGCACCATTGCTATTGATGCTTCTTAGAAGGAGAGAAATGTGAGAGATGGAAAAGGGAATGAAGAGATATAAGAGGGAGGAGAGACATATGAGAGTGATAATGCAGTTTTTCATTTTTCTCCTTATTTCAATAAAAAATAGAGAATTGTTTTGCATTGGGTCGTCCCTTTCTGTATCTCCGCCTTTAGTTTTCTTAGGGGGTTTTATGTGCTAATGTAAACGGATGTTGCCTTTGGTTGGTTTATGTGCTAATGTAATTGCGATTACAAGTAGGAATTGAAGCACAAGGATTCATGGTTGGTCCCTCAGTTGTGTTAGGCATTAGTGCAAAGTTTGTTCCTTTATGTAAACTTCAGTAGTTGCCAAGTGTTGAGTGTAACACCCCATTTTGACATGGCTTTACTTAAATAATAGTAACCCATATTTAAGGCAAACACACATATATTTTATTTCTCATTAAAGTGTACAAACGTATTATACATACAAATATAGATAAAACCCTACACCCACATGGGGAACATAAGACACATTGGCCGTGACATGAGTATCCATCTTCTGTTTCTAAGCAGGCTACCCATAAATTCCTCAACTTCCAGTTACAGGTTGATCACTGCCATCTGCTATTTAATAACACAATATAGAAATACACAAGAAAACACAGGGTAAGATATCTGTTAATCACTATCAGACAGGAAAACAGTGTAGCAGAATACTTGTTAACATGAACATCACAATCATCAACATGATTAATATCATAGATACCGTACTCAGACTCCTGAACACATGATCACAGACTGATACTACAGATAGACACGAACCACTAATCTTTCAGGCTGATTACCGGCCTTACAAACTCAACTGACACAGAACACCGAGTTTTCGGACTGATCACCGGTCCTACTAACCCAACCACAGGTCGTTGAATGTCACAGGCCATTAACGCCCTACTCCCTGGACTGACCACCAGTCTTGGGGCACCGAACAAGATAAGTTGCCTGTCTCGGGAACATATCTCGATACGCTACCATCTCCGATTACCGGTTATGGCATCCCATACTACTATATCCAATTACCGGAGTAAGGTACCGTCCTGCGCGCAAGGACGATATTCCCTATACAGAGAATGGCCAAGATTGTCTACCTATCAGACGTGGAGTCCTGGAGACTCGTCCAAATGATCGAGCATATACCCTCGAGGTCACCGACTATCCCCAAACTACTCCGTACCTTTTGGTACTACGGATATGGAGAGACTCATCGGAAAGACCGAGCATATACCCTCAAGGTCTTGGCAGAGTACATACCCTCAATTCCACCGACTATCTCAATACCATTCCATCAATACCTCGGTACACCAACCTCGGGTATGAACGTGAACACAAGAAGGGGGGTTGAATTGTATTGAAAACTTTTCACAAACTTTAAATTAAAAACACTTTTGAAACCTATCAGATGCTGGAGTATGACCAGACACTGGAAATACAGTTTATGAAAACTTGTTTTTCTTTGCAAGATAAGAATAAATGTAAATCAGTAAAGCAAGACACACAGCGATTTATATTAATTCACCACCAACCTGGTAGCTACGTCTAGTCCCTTCGTTCCTGAAGGATTTTCCACTATAATCAACTGATTACAAATTTCCTCAAGAGTATTCTACTGTCACAAACTTGACAATACTCTTAACTTCTCAAAATGACTCAGTACGTTCGAGCCTTTGAGGAATCAAGCCTTAACTAGGCAATACAATTTTCACAAAGTATTTTTGAATACAATCAAATAACTCTCACAGAAAGGATGAAAAGATTAAGCTCAAAAACAAATAGTTTTCTAAAAAAAGAATATCAGACGATAAGGTTCAGTTCTTGGTGTCCAGAAACTTGGCACGAAACTTGATTGCTCACTTGAGTAATAACTCTTTTAGAAAATAGTTTTTAGCAGTTTTTGGCAACCTTCTTCAATGAATACCTTGGGGTATTTATAGGAGTCCTTGAGGGGTATTACCGTTGCAGCAAATTTCAGTTCCATATTATTGAGTGAGGTAATTTGAAATGTTGTCCTTTTCTTCCTTTCCAGAGAATATTAGAATAATACACATTACCGTTTTTATACTCTCTGCTTTTCACAACTGTCTTGTACAATTTTTGTCTTATACTAAAGGTGTCACCTTTGATACCTCGTACAACAAAGTGAGCGCACAAAATCAAATTTGAATTCTGTTCCAAAATAGCTGAGGTGAAGAGCAAAAAAGTGACCATCACGTGATTCACTAATAGACCAGATGCTCGCTCAGAATAATGGACGGACGCTCACAGCAATTGGGTAATCCACGTGTCAAATGATAACACTAGCGGACGCTCGCTTTAGACAAGATGCTGGAGTGAACCGGATGAAGACACACATGGAATGTATTCAATTTCTTGTGAAATTCTTCTTCTTGCTTGAGTGAGTTATAAATCACAAGTAATTTTAACACCTGCACACTTCAAGATTTATTAGAAGATAAATTGTTCATTTGCAAATACTTTGTTATCATCAATATCAATGAGGGTCTAAACTTCTCAATCGTTTAGGTTCCAACAATCTCCCCCTTTTTGATGATGACAAATATCCAAAGTTGATGAACAATTTAATTTCAAAAATAATTTCAAGGGTCTCCTCCTGAGTTCAACAACTCAGATAAAATTAAATATTTTAGATATCGGAGCAATTTATAATAATCAGAGCATTTGTATGATCGCAAAATGCATACAAGTATCAGAGCATATATTCAATTAAGCGTTGAGATCAGATGCTGAGATCATTGTACCAATAATGAATATACTCAAGCAATTATTGAGGATCAGATGCTGAAATTCATTGTACCAATTATAATAAAAATGTGCCAACAGATATTAATGAGTATCAAAGCACCAGACAATGAATATCCATGAGTATCAGAGCAACACATCTTAATGAGTATCAGAGCAATTCAAAGATATGCTATGTATGATTTATGCATGAAATGTGTAATACTTCAGCGTCTTTAGCGTGTTCATCAGACTTTCAACATGTTCATCAGACCTTTCTTTTACTCCCCCTTTTGTCATCAGACAAAAAGAGTGTAAAACACATCATAGTCAAAACAATAAGTAATAACACTAGAAAAATTTGAAGATAAAGATCAGAGCAATTCAAAATATAATTGTATCAAGTGCAAAAATAAATAATTGTACCAAAAATTAACACACAATACAAAAAATTTGGAATAAAAGAGAAAATGTTTTTAAGGGTTTTGTGGAGGAGGAAGAATTTGATTGAGGCGTTCCATAAGGAGATTCACAGTGCTTTCCAGTTGATTCACCTTCTGATTTGTAGTCATGGTAGCTTCAAATTCAGCTCATGGCAGAATGACAACTTCATCATTTGCAGCATGAGAAGCAGGAGCGGCTTCTGGAATAGGTTTAGTAATAACAACCCTTTTTGACTCCAGCTGCAGATGCTCAGCTAGCACTTCCTGTGACAGTCTCAATTTCCTTTCCTTTCTTTCCTGAGCCCTCTGGAAGAAATCATCATTTGGTAAGCTCTATTTGATAACTTTTCCTAGCTTCTGTTTCTCAAGATCCATAGCCCATTCCCATCTATGCACAATCTCTTCAGGGTAAAGCATACTCAGAAAGATAGTTTCCCTGTGCTTAAAGAAATCTTCTACATATGCATCAAATTTTGAAAATGCAGCTTCTCCAAAATTGTTTCTTATCAAAGCTCTCATTCCATCAAGACAGGAGTTGATGCCTTCATTTTCAGCTAGATACAACCTATGCAGATTCTCCCTATCATCTTCTTCAATATTGAGAGGCCTAAAACGAGGTAGAATGGATTTGTCTTTCCAAGACATAGTCATTTTACTCCAACTAAATCCAATGTCAAAATGTTTACAAATAACAGCCCATTGATATTCCAGTTTCATAACACTTAGAGGCCTAATAACAGAACACATAAACATGTCATCAAAATGAACAATAGCGAGGTTTGTGTCTATTACCCTGCTAATAGAGCCAACAGTAGGAATGATTGCCGTTTCTGCGTTACAGCAGCCAGAAGAACCAGTTCTCCAAGCATCTTTCTTGTGAAGGTTCAAATACACACGCCGAGTATGGTCTTTAGATAGCTTCTTAACCGGAAGCTCAGAGAATGCTTTGACATCGTATTTCCTAGGAGCTTCTTCATACTCATTGAGACCAATAGATTTTGGAAGTTTACTGGGAGCTGGTTCCTTCCTTTTATCAGGGATAGACTAGGGTAGCCACATTTGCCTATCAGACACAATCTTCACAGATGTTGAAGAGGGGTCTCTGTATTGATGAATTAGCTCAAGCTTTTTCATCTCCAGGTAGGGAGCCATGAATGCCATTTCTTCATCTGTAATCCATCTTCTGCATTCCTCCAGAGTGAGAGGTTCATGTTGTGGCAGAACATGAGGAAGATCAACAGAGAAATGAATAATTCCTCTATTTGAAAGAGGCCTTAACCTTCCACCAAATGACATTTCCACTTTCTCATTATCTTCAGAGGCAGTGAGGTGTGAACGAGGGGCAATATCCAGTCTTGCAGCCCCAGAGGTGAATGTCTTTAAGTACCACAGAGAAGGGTGATTATAGATGGAATGATACACTTCATCTTTGACAAACCGTGGTCTGTTAATAGGGGACACATACTTGTTGGCACCATAGTATAAGGTAGGTCTGAGAGTGAGAGTAAGTGGGAGATGGGAAGTCACCTTAACTTTGTAGGTTTTAGGTTTGTTTGGAGGGATTTTGAAAAGTAGGTTGAAAGGGTGAGAGTGGAGTGAGGATATGTATGTAGTGAGAGATGTGTTTGTGGAGGTAGAGGGTTGTGGTAAAGGGAATGAAAGTGTTTTAGGTTTTGTGGTTTTCTGGGAAGTTTATGGTTCGGTGGATGGAGGTTACTGAGTGATACGAGTAAAGGCTTGTGTTTTGGATATAGTGGGTTGTGTGGAGTGTGGTGATGAAATAGATAGTGGTGGAGCAGGAATAACATCATTAGAATCAAAGGAAGTAATGGAATCATCAACATTAAAGTCCAATACCTTTGGATTAAGCTTCTCAGAAAGCCTAATCAATCTCTTTCTTTTGCCTTGAGAGGCAATAACAGGAGGAGGAGGTGAAGGAACATGCTTCCTAGGGCCAGACGCTGAAACAGGTTTTTCAGCTTCTGCCTTTCTCTTCTTCTCCATTATTTTTCTGATGGGGACCCTGTCCTCATCTGCTTCTGATTCAGTTCTATCTTCTGGTGCAGGAGGCACCTTCTGCTTTTTGCTTCTTGTCTCCCTTGTTGGAGACTCACCGGTTCTTTTCACACCAGATACTGAGCTTCTGGTGGTTTTCTTTACACCTTCACCAACAGCAGCACCAATTTCTTCTTTTTGTTTCTCCTGTTTCACTTATTTGATTCTTTCACCAGTAGTGAGATGCATTTTCACCAAACTGTTAACTCCAAAAGTATCAGGGCGAACAATAGCGCCTACACCAAAGTATTTTTCCCTTTCTATTCCTTTTAAAGCTCCAAGCTTTCTTGCAATGCCATTCTTAATCATCATTGCAGTAAGAAGAACACCATAAGGAATGGACTTGTTGATTTTTTCTTTTTAGCAGTTCCCTTCCTCAAACTTAAAATAGCATTGACCAGATTATTGAAGATCAATCTAGGCAAGTTTACCTTCAGTCCTACTATGTAAGTCCTCATAATGAACTTCTGTTCGTAGTTCACTATGTCACTAGACCCAGCCTTCAGAAGAACACTATTGGCTATAATATTGTGAAGCACCCTGAAGTGACTCTTCAGATGCTTGGCAGTAGGAGTCTCTCCAGATTCTTTCAACTGAGTGTAGTTCTCAAATAAGGCTTCATTTACCTTCTCCATTCCATGGAAGGCATTCTCCCAACCATTATAGAAGCTAATTCCTTCAACTGGACAAGCAGCAACTGCAGCAATAGTGTTAACAAAAATCACCAGTTTAAAACCTTTAACATGGCCTTCGATTAATCCATCTTTGATCAGAGTAACGGTCCCTAAAGTTCCTTAACGGCAGTAACTAAAACTTCGACAGCAGAATCCCAAAAGAAGTAATTATTCCACCCCATAGCCTTAAAACCTTCATCGAAGTTAAAACCGCAAAGCTTAAAATTCTCCAAATCAATTCGATTCTCATTTAGGAGTTTTCCTTCCGTCATGGTGTCGTATATAGCATAGTTCTGACCAACCTTAGTAGATTCCATGGTAGCAGTTGAGGAGTAGGTGATGGAGGTTCAGGGTTTCAGGAATCACAAACACAGAGAGAGAAAGAGAGAAAACAGTTTTTGCAGACAAAACAGAGTGAGTGTAGAGCGAAAGAGGCGGAGTAGTGGGAAAATTTTGATAAAATAGTACAGTTACTTTTTCAAAAATCTCTTCACATTTCCTCTGAATAAAAAATAAATCAAAAAGAAAATGAAATAAAGATTCCCCTTTTCATTAAATGTAGTTGCCAAAATGAAGTAAAATCTGGGAAAATGATTTTATTGAAAATGCAAATAATCATGACTCAGTAGGTGTGATGAGACGGTTAAGCCTCACACGCGTGTGACACGTGTGTGCTCGGATGCACGCAAAGAAATCACTGGACGCTGAGTTATGTGATGTGAATGACATATCATATGAGTACACGTGTGAATGCTTATGTCATACCAGATGCTGAATGATACATTTCATAAGGTACTGAGATTAATCATTCTTCTATAAGATGAACGTTTAAATTTCTTCTTATAAAATTGAATCTATCTTCAGCAAGGGGTTTTGTAAAAATGTCAGCCCACTGATGATCAGTGTCTACAAATTTTATTTCAAGAATACCCTTCTAAACATAGTCTCTTATGAAGTGATGTTTAATTTTAATGTGCTTTTCTCTAGAATGTAATATTGGATTCTTAGTAAGACAAATTGCAGATGTATTATCATAAAAGATAGGATTGTTGCTCTCTTTTATCAAGTGGTCTTCAAGTTGATATTTCATCCACAGAAGTTGAGAACTGCAACTTGCTGCTGAGATGTATTCAGCTTCTGCTATTGAGAATGCAATTGTGCTTTGTCTTTTGCTTGACCAAGACACAAGATTTTCTCCAAGGAATTATCAGCCTCCACTTGTGCTCTTTCTTTCAATTCGGTCTCCAGCAAAGTCAGCATCACAAAATCCTACTAATTTGTAATATTTTGATTTCTTATAAAGCAAACCAAGATTAGTAGATCTTTGTAAATATCTAAATATTCTTTTAACAGCACTAAAGTGTGATTCTCTAAGATCAGATTGAAATCTAGCACACAGGCAGACGCTGAACATAATATCAGGTCTTGAAGCAGTTAGATAAAGTAGAGATCCAATCATACCTCTATACATTTTCTGATCTACCTTCTTACCAGTTTCATCTTTACCAAGAATACACGTGGGATGCATAGGAGTGTACATTGACTTGTAATCCACCATCTTGAATTTCTTTAGCAATTCCTTGATATATTTGCTTTGATGTATATAAATATCATTATTGCATTGCTTGATTTGAATTCCAAGGAAAAACTTTAATTCACCCATCATGCTCATTTCAAATTCAGTCTGCATTAGCTTATAAAATTCTTTGCAAAGGCTTTCATTAGTAGCTCCAAATATAATATCATCAACATAAATTTGAACAAGTATAAAATGCTTGTTTGATGTTTTTCTAAATAGAGTAGTGTCTACTTGACCTCTGGTAAAACCATTTTCCATCAAAAAGGAACTTAGTCTATCATACCAAGCTCGAGGAGCTTGCTTAAGACCTTACAGAGCCTTTTTAAGCTTAAAAACATGTTCTAGAAATTTAATGTCTTCAAAACCAGGAGGTTGTTTCGCATAGACTTCCTCAGTTATAAAACCATTCAAGAAAGCACTTTTCACATCCATTTGACATAGAATTATCTCATGGTGTGCAGCAAATGAAAGTAAAATGTGAATAGCTTCTAACCTTGCAACAGGTGCAAAAGTTTCTGTAAAATCAATACCTTCTTCTTGTGAGTAATTTTGAGCAACTAATCTTGCTTTGTTTCTCACAACCTTACTATCTTCATCAAGCTTGTTTCTAAATACCCATTTAGTACCAATAGCTTTTTATCTTCTAGTAGAGTGACTAACTTTCAAACATCATTTCTTTGGAACTGATTCATCTCTTCTTGCATAGCCAGAATCCAACCTTCATCTTTCAATGCTTGATCAATCGTCTTAGGTTCCATTTCAGAGAGAAGTACAATATCTTCATGCTCTTTGAAAGAGGATCTAGTTCTTACTCTATCTCTAGGTTCTCCTATGATTTGATCTTTAGGATGATTGGTTTTGTATCTCCAACTTTTTCTAGTTTCAGCTTCTGCTTGAGTAGAATCCTGTGTCTGGTCACCACCAGACGCTGAAGGTGCAGGTTTACTGTTTGTTGTACCACCAATATTTAAATCTGAAAGTAATTCATCTAGCTCTGACATGACAGTGTCAGGCTTCTTATCATCAAACTTGACATAAATGGATTGTTTCACCATCAAAGTTTCTTTATTGTATATTCTAAAAGCTTTAGATTTTTCAGAATATCCCAAAAAGATTCCTTTGTCAGCTTTGGAATCAAACTTACCAAGTTGATCCTTGGTATTTAGAATATAACATATACAACCAAAGGGATGAAAATAAGATATGTTTAGTTTTCTACCTTTCCACAGTTCATATGGAGTCTTCTTCAAAATAGGTCTAATAAGAATTCTATTTTGAATATAATAAGTTGTGTTTACTGCTTCTGCCCAAAAATGTTTTGCAATATCAGCTTCATTAATCATAGTCCTAGCCATTTCTTGGAGGGACCTATTTTTCCTTTCTACAACACCATTTTGTTGGGGTGTTCTAGAAGAGGAGAAATTGTGGGAGATGCCATTTTCTTCACAAAATTTTTGAAAGCTTTCATTTTCAAATTCTCCCCCATGATCACTTCTAATTGAAGAAATACAAATTCATTTTTCATTTTGAACTGATTTGCAGAAAACAGTAAATACCTTGAATGACTCATCCTTGTGGGCAAGGATTCTAACCCATATCTATCTAGTAAAATCATCAACAATGACTAACCCATATTTCTTTCCAGTTAAAGAGGTTGTCCTTGTTGGACCAAAAAGATCAAGATGCAAAAGCTCAAGTGGTCTAGAGGTTGAAACAACATTTTTAGAATGAAAAGAAGTTTTAACTTTTTTTTCTCTTTGACATGCCTCACAGAGAGCATCAAATTGGAATTTAAGATTTGGTAAGCCTCTAATAAGACTGTGCTTGTTTAATTTTGAGATTAATCTCAAATTGGCATGACCCAATCTTTTATGCCAAGCCCATTGCTCATCTTCAACAGACATGAGATGCTTGACATCTTGTTTTGCAAGTTTAGAAAGATCAATTTTATAAATATTTTGTTTCCTCTTTCCAGTAAAGAAAATAGAGTCATCTTTCTTGCTTTTTACTGAACATCCAGTTTCTGTAAATATGACATCATAACCATTATCACATAATTGACTTATGCTTAATAAGTTATGCTTTAGTCCTTCAACATAAAGTATATTATCAATAGAGGGAAGAGAGTCTTTACTAATGCGACCAATTCTAACTATTTTACCTTTTTGGTTTCCTCCGAAACCAATAAATCCTTCTTCTCTAGGTCTTGGCTCTTGGAACATATGCTTTTCTCCCGTCATGTGATGCGAGCAACCACTGTCTAAGTACCAAGATAGGTGTGTTGACCTTGTTGCTAAGCATGTCTACAACATAGATTAATTTATCTTTAGGTACCCATATCTTTTTGGGTCCTTTCTTATTAGTTCTTGATGGATACTTGCCCTTCTTAGTTTTCAAAACAGTACATGCACTTTTCAAATGACCAGGTTTGTTGCAGTAAGTACAATACAAGCATTTACTGTGATCATTGGATTTATCAGATGCAAGATTTTCATTTTCTAAAGAGGGTTCATCTGATATGTAACCAAGACCTTGAGTTGTCGTTTTACTGACACCCCAAATCATTAAAGCTTGCTTATTTCGAGTTACACTCTCTGCAAGAAACTTTTGAAATGCATATTCATAATCATTTGATTTACACCTAGGATTGTCTTTAGCTTCAGAGCTTTCAGGTTGAGAGCTCTCAGTTTCTGGTTGCTAACACATTACCAGACGCTGACTATCCACCAGATGCTGATTTTCAGTTTTCAGCTTCTGGTTCTCTTCATTGAGCTTTGAGTTTTCATTTTTCAAAACTTGAAATTCTTGGGATAATTTTAAAAATTTCTTTTTCAAAGCTTTATACTCATTGGAGAGAGTGGCAGAGTCCTTAAGAAGATCATCAAATGCAAGTTAAAGTTCAGAATAAGAATCATATATTATTACCTCTTCAATTTCTTCTTCTGAGTGTAGATCAGTATTTGCCATAAGGGCAAGATTGGCTTCTTCTTCATTATCTTCCTCAGAGGAGGATAAATCCAGATCTTCCCATGTGGCCATGAAACTCCTCTTCTTTTCCTTGAAGGAACTTCTTGTGGGCTTCTCCTTAAGATTAGGACATTCGGACTTGAAGTGTCGAGGCTTCTTACATTCATAGCAAACGACTTGGCTTTTGTCTTTGCTTTCTTTCTTGTCCTTGACATCTTTCTTCTGGAATTTTCTCTTGAAGTTTCTTTTCTTCCACATTCTTTGAATCTTCTAAGATATGAATGTGAGCTCATCATCTGACCCATCAAGGTCTCCTTCTGAAGCTTCATCTTCTGATTCTTATTCAACCTGAAAGGCTTTAGAAGTACTGACTTTATGTTTGTTGACTTTCAAAGCAATAGACTTGCTTTTCTTCGCAGGTTCTTCTTCATTCAGCTCAAGTTCATGAGCTTTCAAAGAACTTAAGAGATCTTCAAGTCTTAAGACATTTAAAGCTTTTGCTTCTTGAATAGCAGTGACTTTGGGTCTCCACTGCTTGGTCAAACTTCTCAGGATCTTTCTCACATGGTCAGGTGTGGTATAACTTTTTCCAAGGGCTTGTAACCCATGAACAAGTGTTTGGAACCTTCCAAACATGGATTCAATATTTTCACCATCTTCCATTTTAAACAACTCATATTGGCAAACCAACATGCTAGCTTTAGTTTCTCTTACTTGGGCAGAGCCCTCATAAGACAAAACAAGAGAATCCCAAATTTCTTTGGCAATATCAAATTTACCACATTTATCATATTTTTTTTCTGACATGGCACAAATAAGAATGAATCTGGCTTTTTGATTGATTTGATATCTTTTTTTCTGCTCATCATTCCAGTTTTCTCTGGCTATTGCAACACCAGCAACATTAGTGGGAAGAATGTAACTACTTTCAACAATATCCCACAACTCAAGTTGTTGTGTCTCAAAGAAAGCTTTTATCTTATCTTTCCAGTAGTCAAATTTTTCTCCAATAAATAGAGGAGGACGGTTCATATGACCACCTTCTGCAGACATGTTCACAATATAGGATCTTTTCTCTTAACACTATTAAGTGCTCAACCAAGAGGTCGAGCTCTGATACCAACTGAACGTGAACACAAGAAGGGGGTTAAATTGTGTTGAAAACTTTTCGCAAATTTAAGTTAAAAACACTTTTGAACACTATTGGATGCTGGAGTATGACCAGACGCTGGAAATACAGTTTATGAAAACTTGTTTTTCTTTGCAAGATATGAATAAATGTAAATCAATAAAGCAAGAGACACAGCGATTTATACTAGTTCACCACTAACCTGGTAGCTATGTCTAGTCCCTTCGTTCCTGAATGATTTTTCACTATAATCAGCTGATTACAAATTTCCTTAAGAGTATTCTACTGTCTCAAACTTGACAATACTCTTAACTTCTCAAAACGACTCAGTACGTTCGAGCCTTTGAGGAATCAAGCCTTAACTAGGCAATACAATTTTCACAAAGTATTTTTGAATACAATCAAATAACTCTCACAGAGAGGATGAAAAGATTAAGCTAAAAAACAAATAGCTTTCTAAAAGAAAGAATATCAGACGATTAGGTTCAGTTCTTGGTATCCAGAAACTTAGCACGAAACTTGATTGCTCACTTGAGTAATAGCTCTTTCAGAATATAGTTTCTAGCAGTTTTTGGCAACCTTCTTCAATGAATACCTTGGGGTATTTATAGGAGTCCTTGAGGGGTATTACCGTTGCAATAAATTTCAGCTCCATATCATTGAGTGAGGTAATTTGAAATGTTGTCATTTTCTTCCTTTCCATAGAATATCAGAATAGTACGCATTACCATTTTTGTACTATCTGCTTTTCACAATTGCCTTGTACAATTTTTGTCTTATACTAAAGGTGTCGCCTTTGATACCTCGTACAACAAAGTGAGCGCACAAAATCAAATTCGAATTCCGTTCCAAAATAGCTGAGGTGAAGAGCAAAAACGTGACCATCACGTGATTCACTAATAGACCAGATGCTCGCTCAGAACAATGGACGGACACTCGAAGCAATTAGGTAATCCACGTGTCAAAGGATAACACTACCGGACGCTCGCTTTAGACAAGACGCTGGAGTGAACCGGATGAAGACACACATGGATTGTATTCAATTTCTTATGAAATTCTTTTTCTTACTTAAGTGAGTTATAAATCACAAGTAATTTTAACACCTGCACACTTCAAGACTTATCAGAAGATAAATTGTTCACTTGCAAATATTTTATTATCATCAAAATCAATAAGTCTAAACTTCTCAATCGTTTAGGTTCTAACAGGGTACACTGACCCGGTTATCGCCACTAACAACAGAGTATCAATAGTAATACTTATTATTACTATCAAGGGATTCACAAACCTCTAACTAGAGGGCGTAACCCTTGACTCTAGGCCGTTCATCAAACTCACATATCATATGCAACCAGCACATAAATATCAGGCATAAAACATAATACCATAAATCATCATTTATCATATTTAACAGCATATTAATTATTCCCTACGTCGCATAAGCGACTGTCTACTAATCTCATAAATTTATCAAATATAACCTATGTTGGTTGATAGGTCTACAGTGACTATCCTTAGCCACTGTACACCGCAACCCCTCTCCTGAGGTGTTGCAACTACCAACCCCTAGTAGGGCTAAGGAACCCTACTCATGCTAACAATACTACTCTACTACCTATATTCCCTAGAAATTAAGGTATCTTCCCCCTTACCTGGCTTAGAAGATCGTTGCCGCTCGCGTACCGCTGCTACCCGTGCCCGTCACACCCTCGAAGCTCCTTCACGCAACCCCCAAAGGCCCTTTGGAAGTTGTTGAAGGAAAAGGAGGGCTTGGGCCCTATTTATAGGTGAAATGGAGACCTAGCCATATCTCCACCACCATTGATCGCGTCGCGATGGCAAGGCCATCGCATCGCGAGGAGCATGTTCTGGAACACTCATTTTCTCTCTGTCACCGCCTTACCTGAACCAAGTGTGTCGCATCGCGATGGACCATGTGTAACTCGGTCGCGTCGCGACCGTGTCAGGGCAAGAAGATCCAGTTTTGTTCGTTCTAGACGTTTCTAGGGGTTTCTATACCTTTCTTGGTCATTCTTAAGCACATTTTATCCTTAATTAAGGTTTTTAACCTCTGTTTATCACTTAATCGCCAACCTTATTATTATTTTTAATTATCCAAAAATTAGGATGTTACACTGAGTATTTTTTTTTTTTTTACTGTTGAATGTTTATTTTAAAATTGCTTCTAAACTTAATCAGTTGAATATGATTTTATGATAATCTTTAAACTATATGAGATGATGTCTTGCATTCTATAATTTTTATCTGCGTTCTCATCATACTCTGTTATTTTTCAACATTCTATCATTTGTGCCATAGATGGTGTTAGATGTATAAGATTTTTGCCTTAAATTTATTTTATTTGCTATCACGATGTAGGTAATTTGTCTCAACTTATGTGTGTATATCCTTCTAACCCTGAACTTGAGCATTGTAAGACAATTAGCATAAAAATTGGTTTTCCATTTTGATTAATAACGTCTATATGTTTTTTAATTTCTATTTTTTCAGAAAAATGTTGATACACAATCTTCTGCAACAAGAATTCATAAGATTTGACTAACATTGAATTGGGTTGTTAAAGTTGTGGTATAGGTTCTACTTCTAATCATGATAACAAGACCATGAATAGGAATTTTTGTATTAATAAAGAAGACAGAGCATGGAAAGGTGTGAAGAGATTGTGCTCTGACTCTAATTATGTAGAAGTTTATGGACTCATCTTTGTATTTTAAGGTCTAGTGCGGTCAAGAATTGTATGGGGAGACTCTTCGGCTATGTTTGGTAGTCAAGAAAGTGGAGGGGGAGTGGGGGAGTGTAAAATTGCTGATGTGTCACACTATGATTGGCATGTCACACTTACTAGTGCACATTTTTTACATTTTCCAAAAAAATTTCCTTTCTCCCCACTTTCTTTCCCCCCATCCAAACAGAGTGTGATTTTGCTGTCCAAGAACCTTCCATATCAGATTCTTATTAGATGTCACATGTCATCTGAATTCCGCATTACATTTCATATATTCGATTACGATTCTTAAATTTGATCTCAAATTTTGTTCACGATTTGACGGCAAGTATTCAGATGTCGAGACAGATAGTCAAAATGACATTGGGGATCCAGTTAAGTTGGATTTGACCTTGGATTTGGTCAAACGAACTCCAATGAAGAGAGGTTATGTGGAATAATTTATGGGGCAAGTACCAAAATCTCAAAGGAGATAATTTTTTAGAAAGAATTATTTACTTTTTTTTTTTTACAAGTTAGGATACTGTTCCGTGAAGTGGCTGAATGAAGTGAAATTTTGGACATCTTTTGCCTTGTATTAGTTGAGCTATTTTAAGTTTTATGCATTAAT
Organism: Calophaca sinica; assembly: GCA_037113605.1. NCBI lineage: Eukaryota > Viridiplantae > Streptophyta > Magnoliopsida > Fabales > Fabaceae > Calophaca > Calophaca sinica. The sequence continues at coordinate 47,921,526 of CM073733.1, read as the reverse complement.
TCTAATCACCGGTGGCTTATATTAATGATTGTGGCAACTCTTTGTGGCTGTTTACTGGTGGTTGATATATCGTATTTTGTTGTGTTCTCCCTTCAATTCTAAGAGTTGTTTACATTATTTTAATTTTTTACAATGTTTACTACATTAAATTATGGTTTCAGATTCCAATTAATAATAAAAATTGTTAGTGGTAAACTTTGTTTACTACATCAAACAGAATGGATACGGATCATGTTTTTGTTTGTTATACCAAAATGGGTTTCTTTGTGCATATGTGAGAAGTACCAGTAAAATTCTCTTTAACACTCACTTTTTAACATATTCTATTCTATTTGTTGAAATTTATATTAATCCCACAAATTTCACGTGAGATCTATTTGATTTAGTGGGACTTCGTGACGGATTTAGGCTTGGGCAACTCGGGGCCTTTGCCCCTCCCCCCTGACAACTTGTTGAATGCAGGAATTATGTATAAATTAATTGTATATATTATTAAATAATTAAATAATATATATAAAAAGTCGGTCAGTTGTTGTACGTTGCAATGTTATAGTACTCAATTTTCTGACCAACAATGCAACTTATTATATTGTAGTACTCTTATCAACCTATTTTAGACACGGGTCAATAAAGTGTATTATTAAAAAAAAAACATATATGGGATAAATATATACTACTGCAAAATATTGTTGTTATGAAATCAAAAATTACATTTCAAGGCTTTATATTTAAAATTACCTCATAGAAGATCCTTTACATTTTCCCAATGAATGCCATATTTTGTTTTACCTTCAGCTTTCCACAACTTTGCCATTATTAGTTTTTTGAATTAAAATTGTATAGTAATATCTTACTATTATGTCATCATCCACGAAACACAACGAATATGCACACAGCAAAATATTCACACTTCGAAGTGCAATAGAAAAGGTGGACACAAAATATATACGTTTCATTGGTTAGTTAAACAATTTTATATTGGTTAGTTAAACAATTTTATATCGTGTATGTTTGATAGCTACTATATATCAAAATTCATATTAAGTTGTTAATAAGTGCAATGAAATACATAATAAAATACAGAAGCAGTATGTTGGCAATTATAAATATACAGAATATTTGATCAATTAATACATACACATACATATCAATATATGTTAATAACAAGGTATTAAAAACCGGACCGGGCATTGAACCAAAGAGGGCCTGGGTTCAGGGTTTTTGGGTTCGACCGGAGTTAGACCGGGGTCGAACTGGGTTCCATTAAATATTATTAAAAAAATATTTAATACAATATATAAATAAATAATAAACAAAAAATAAACTGATATTCATAACTTCACACCATAAAAATTATACTTCACTTAATATTTTCTTAATAAGTCGACATATAACAAAAAATTACACATTCATCCATCTCAAATATGACATAACTATTACGTTCAATAACACAAAATATGAAAAATGGCACAAGGGAAAAAAAAAACAGTTAAAATAGTTGAGTTTAAGAAGCAAAATGGCGCATGGAAAAAAAATAATTAAAATATAAAATCGTTTTGCCCTTAAAAAAAAAGCCCAGTTTGCGAACCGGTTAGGCGCCCAAAAAACCTGGTTTTTACCGGTTTTCACCCGGTCTGGGCCGGTTCTTTAACAGAACCGTCCGGTTCTTTCGCAACCGATTTTAGAAGGTGAATCGGACCGGACCATAGCCCAGTTCCCGATTCAACTGACCGGTCCGGTTTTGTTTTTAATACCTTGGTTAATAATAATGTCATTTTAAAAAATTAGTGTGATAACACAAAAGAAGTATGACAGACACGATTGCCGCCAGTCTATATAAAAAACTTAATTACACCAAGAATATATGACAAAAGCTCTTTCATCCATTTTCTCCCTAAAAACAACCGTAAGTATCATTTTTTTTTACACCCATGCCCAAGTTCTCTCAACTAATCTAATAAAAACCCACAACCCGTTGAAATGATCCACCCTAAATTCATCTTAGACTTAAACAATCATTCAATCTTGAATTAAAAACACATTTATTAAAACTTGGGAACATCAATAATCACACGATGTTAAATATATAAAATGATAAGACACATTATTAAGATTATACTCCAAAATTCAGTTCTCTCTTCGAAACTTTTTCACCTAAACACTCCTGTATGTTCTGAAAAAGAAAAATAAAAAAGAAATCGAAAATTGCCAGTTGAGACATATCTGAATGTAGAGACGATAACCACCTTAACAGGTGATAAAAAATAAGAAACGAGATGACATAAAATAAGTGAGAAACCATTTAGCCCGTGTCAAGAATAGAAATTAGTAAATAAATGCAACATATTGATGATAATGATAAATAGAAAGACGCATTGTTATTTTTGAACCCAAAAAAAAACATATTACATCTTTAAGTCTAACAAAACTACTGAAATAAGTCAGCTCCAAGTGCAGATATTGAAATTGTGGATTACAAGCTATCAGAATGAAAGGAAAACCTCACATTTGACTGATATAAGCCTCCAGCCAAATTATAGAAGAATAACAACCTCACAGTTCTAAAATAACCAAAGAATATGAAAATTCTAGGTCATTCTTTGCGCAGCTTCCTTGGCAAGGAGTCTCTCCTTAGCCTTGGTTTTGGCTTGGGATTTGGAACCCATAATCCCACCACCCCATCGCTTTTTGTATTCATCAAACTTGTCATTGAAGTTTGCCTAAAATAAAAAGCAAGTAAAAACAGATTAGCTTCTGTTAATTTTATTAATCTATAAGAGATAGAGTATTAAAAGCAAAAAAAAAAAATTGAACAATCAAAACCCTAAATCACCTTGATAGCCTCCAAGATTCTACTGAATTCCAGTTTGTCTTCATTCTTGACCGTAGTCAAGCACAAAACTGAAGCAGTTTTCTTGTGAACGATCTGCCAAAGTAGCACATTAACTAAATAAGTCATCAACTATAAATTCATAGGTGAAATTTCTACAAGACTATTTGGCAATAATTACCGTTCCCAAACGTGCTTTGCCCTTGACAATGCAGTAGGGAATTTCCATCTTTCTGCACAATGCTGGAAGCCAGACAACGAGCTCAATCGGGTCTACATCATGAGCAATCACAACAAGCTGTGCTTTGTTCTGAGAGAAACACAAGACTGTTAGTTAGAAATCACTAGACAAAATGTAAGAGTGTAAAAGTACACATAGGCACAATACCTGTTCAATGAGGTAGGTAACATGGTTGAGACCATATTTTACAACAATAGGCTTCTTCGATTCAACAGGTTTTCCCTCAGCCTCTGCTTGAGCCCTTTTCAAAAGACGCTCCTTCTTTTCAGCTTTGTCCTCAGGCCTGTACTTAAGGAGCATCTTGAAAAGGTTTGTGGCTGCATAGTATATTATTAAATAAAAGCAATCAGCACAAAATTAAAGCAAATAACAATTCGCAACCAAACCAACACGGCAACATAAACAATCACTTCAAACGGCTCCTCAACAAAGTACATAAAATCTCAAAACAAATAACAATTGGCACAAACTTTAAACAATAACAATTCACAACCAAACCAACACAGCGACATAAACAATCGCGCCAAACAGGCTCCTCAAAAAACTATAACAATCTCAAAACAAATAATGCCCATCATGAACTTACAAGTCATCATAGCAAGTAGCATACCATATATCTGCAAGCTCACAACAATTCAAACAAACAACTGTAAAGCTTCCTCCCAGTACAACTATCAACTACCATTTCCAATCACTCAACAAAGGAAACAAATTGACCTAGACACAACCAAAATCAAAAGTCATATAAAAGTACCGAGTAAAACATTATACAAAATCAAACATTCTGATTGCACAAACTTAGCTTAAAAAGTAACAGAGCAACAAGAAATAAGCAAAATTTTGATAACCACCCAATAAAACATTTCAGTTAAACACCATGTTCAGACCAAATTGAAAACCCTAATTACCCATCTTAAGCACATGTCCATATTGGAATATAAAAATTTGGGAATAAAGAGGAATGGTTGTGATGCGACTGAGATTGCTAGTTACCGAGATTTTTATCGAGTGTCTTGGTGAACTGGTTGAGAGCTGGTGGGACCTTGAGCCTTTGCTTGAGGATCCTCTTCTTCCTCTGGAGTTGAACGTTCTTTGGCCACTTAACGAATCGCGTGAGGTCCCTCTTTGGAGGCAACGCACCTCCGATCCCGAATTGCTTCGGCCTCTTCTCGAAGAGCGGGTTCACCACTTTCTCCTGCTGCTTCTTCTTCGCAGCCACCACTGGGGCTTTTCCACCACGTTTCGGTGCCTGTTATAAGTAAACACAATCGCGTTCATGCGTTATTCAAATTATCTAGATCGATATACACTGAGAAAATACGGGGGAGAAGAGAGAGAGAGAGAGATGTCTCACCATTGCTGCTGCCTGTTGTTGCTGCTGGAGGTGGCGAAGGAAGAACGACTACACAATGTAGAAACCCTAGTGCTCCATCTGCAAGGGGAACTTAAAGGCATTCTGAAATGTTGGGCCTGGAATTGACGGGTCAGTTTAGGCCCAATGTTGACTCTGTTGGTGGTCGTGCTTCCTCAAACAAGACCAGGCTTCTAAAGATAAGGGTATTGCTACTCCGACCCCACAGGATATTATCCACACCACCCATAAAACACATCCTTACCTTTACGATAGGCCTGGACACCGGTCGGGTTCGGACGGATTCGGGCCTAAAAACCCCAATCCGGCCCAAACCATGGTTCTTCATATATGAACCATCTCCGCCCGTTTTAGTTGTCGGATTGAGCGGATGCGGGTTTGGCGGGTGGTAGACTCAATCGGGTGGGTTGGTCCGGGTGAGGTCACAAAGAGGTAACCCAAAAACCCAAAATCAGAAGAAAAAAACAAGAATCTAAGAACAAAACTAGAGTACAATATCACTTAATCAGTGCATCTGGATACAAAACAAGAGCAGCAACCAAGAAATCCATCACTACCATCAACCCAAAAAAGAGCAGCAAAATACAAAACAAGAAAAAAAGATAGTGGAGATGGAGGAGTGGAGATGAGAGAAAGAGAAGTTGTGATGGAGCAGCATGTTTTCGCGGGAGAAATTCCTCTCGGCGGCAAGAGTTGGCGGAGAGATTGAGAAGAGAGTGGAGACTGACATTGAGGGCAACACAGAGAGAGAGAAGCATAATGTAAAGAGACGGTGGGTTTTTTTCTTCAGAAATAAAAGAAAAAGAAATGAGATGGTTGAGTAGGTTTAATTGAATTAAAGATATTAATCATAAATTTTTTGAAAAGTCATGTGCTTCTCCCCTCTCTCTCTCTGCTTCTCCCTTTCTCGACCTCTCAAAGCTCTCTCTGATTTTATTATTTTGCTAGTTTTTTTAGACACAAATGAGTAGATGATGGAAGGCCTAGAGAGGAAAAAAATAATAAATAAAGTGAATAGTGGTGATAAATGACGGGGCACATTACCAATAAAGTGGTCTAATAAAGGCTAAAACTAAGCCTATAAAATGGATGGCTCAGGGTCATGGCACACTAGTGCAGGAGGTGCAGTAACTTGTCACATCTGTTCAGTGGTTCACGTGACTTTTGAAAAATTGGATTCAAACTCCTTCGTATTTTTTATTGCTAGACATTTGACATTCATGTATATGCGGTTGGGTTCGGTCATCGACGGATCTTTTCTGAGTGATCCGAACCCGCCCGTTGCAACCCATCTCAAACTGTTTTCTAAAACCCGAAACCCGACAAACCGATTAAACCCACCCAAATGCTCATTTTTGTTGTCGGATTTTTCGGGTGCAGGTCGGTATGACTTTTTTGTCAACCCCTACTTTACGGTAATAATTGAGAGAATTTTGAAGACTAGTTTCTAGAATATCTAAAATACATTTTATTGTGTTATGGAAATTAGTTCCAGAATGAACTAAATTTTGAATATTTATTCTTTTTTCTCTAATTTTTTATGTCACATAATTAAATTTCTATAGTGTTACTATTACTTTCAGAAATTAAATTCCGAAAGATGTTTCAATTCTTCCTGGTTTTGCTTTGAGTCTCGCTTTGGTTTCGCAGATAACAAAACACGGGGAAAGGAGAGGGCGCGTGACACCATTAACCCCCGATGTATATTTATTAGATATAAATAATAAATAAAAATGGAACTTTTGTGAAATAAAAGAATATGGATTTTAAAAAATAATCGCACATAGTTAAAGATATCACAATGTCGTAATAGTGTATTTATGTCCTTCAAATAAGATTATTTCTCTATTTTCACTTTTTACCTAACCAAACAAAAGGAAAGAAAAATTATAATTTCTTCCTCTTCTTTTTTCTTTTTCGTCAAACCAAACAATACAATAAGTCCAACGTCCATTGGTTCAAGCGACATGGAGTTTGGTTTCCCTTAAGCAAATTATCATCTCATGTTTAAGTATTGTCTGTGGAAAAAATAGGTGCTGGGAGACTTTCGCCCCCTTATATAGGTTCACCGACTCGACTCGAATTAAACCAAACATTTACACCAAAAACACCAAGCAATATAATAAATCCACTTTATTTCTTACTTCTTTCTATATCTTCTCAATCTTTCTCACATTTTTCACTCCTTTTTTATTTATTCTCTCTAACCAAACAATGTCAAGGCTACGAGTCATGTTTTCTATAATAATAAAAAAAATTGCCTTATAATATAATATTATTAATTAACATAGAATTAGAGTAAGGTTTATTTTATTTTATTTTTTGAGTTTAAAGAATGTGCACTACAACGTAAAAAAGTTATATACACACATTCAATTATTTTTGTGAAGACGTTTTCATAAGTAATATAACAAAATACCATTATGGTGGAATATGTTTTTTTTTTGTTGAGTACATGGCAGTAAACCGCCAAAGAAGAAAGGAAAACAGAAACAACAGCAAACTAGCCAAACTCCCCTAGATAATCTCTAAGCAACCTAGACCCCAACCAATATTTTTTTCACTTTATAAGAATGAGTCATTTCTCTAGCCAAGGAATCTGTGGTACCATTCACCTCATGAAACACATGGGAGAGTTGAACTTCTCAATTCATATCCAAAGGCTCAGTAATTTGAGCCAGCAGATCAATATACAAGTGAAACCCATGATGGTGTCTGTCTTGAATGATCTTTATCGCATCATGGAGTCGGTTTCGCACAATACTCTGCGATAACCAAAATCAAATGCAAGGGATAAACCGTGCTTAATTCCCCGTAACTCTGCGAGAAGAACATCACTGGACCCATCGCAAGTAGTGAAGCCACAAATCTAATCCTCTTTTGTGTCTTGAACGAGTTTGCCCGAACCAACCAATAAAGAGTTAGGAATACAACTACCATCCGTGTTTAATTTAACAAACCCCTCCGGATGGGCAGTCCATCGCTAACAGCCTATCAGAGTGGTCAACATTTCAGGAGTTACAGTAAGTGGCATAATCATCATGTGACAGTTTCACCTTCCTAATTACCTCCTTAGTTCTCCATTTTTGCTCTCCAAATATCGCATTGTTTCTCCACCGCCAAGCCAACCAATGGTCGGCAATGAAGATCTCAGTTGCTTCCCCTTGCGTCATGTTTCTAATCCAAGCACTCGACTTAGAGATTCACAAGAAATCAGGACATCGAGATAAACCTAACCTCATCCAAAGCTCCCTAGAATGAGAACAGTCACAGAGACAGTGCAAGGTGTCTTCATTCTATAGAGAACAATGTGGGCAAAGATCACTAGCTGCCATCCCATGGCAAAGTCTCATCGAATATGTAGGGAGAGCATTTTGCAAGCATTGCAAGATCAATAATTCAACTTTGGCCAGAGTAGCTAAGTGCCAAAACCCAATTTCAGTCATTAGGTGTTGCCAGCTTAATGGAAAGGGAGAGCATTTTGCAAGCATTGTCATATCAAGAATCCAACTCAACTGAGAAGGGTGTTGCCAGCTCATTTATACGTTAACCACCAGCTTCCCATACATCTTTTATTTGTTACTCTATATCAGAAATATGGACATAGTCCACCAAGTCACATAATGGGTCTAGCTTGAGCCAATCACGATACCAAATAGAGGTATCTAGATGCAATTTGTAGCCCTCCTTAATAAAGCCTAGCGCTTGCATGATACCATGCCAAACTATGGACACGTTTTTTGTCTTACTGCACGTCCATATAGATCCATCTGAGACACCCCCTAGTATCTCATTCGATAGTCACCAATATTCTCTTGATAAATTAGTTTTAACTTTTATATCACAGTATTTATTTATTATTATTATTATTATTATTATTATTTAACTCAATATATTTATTGATATTATGTGAAGACGATGAAATATAAAAGTTAGGACAAACATTTATATCTTACTGCATCACCATTTATGTCATTAAACAAAAGAGTTTACAGTACACGATATAACATCCTATCAGAGAACTAGAGTCAGCAAAAGTCATACAGTCTTCTAGATAACAACCAGCCTATACTATATACATTAGATATCTACAATCATCAAAAAGATCTCCTGTCAAGAGTAGATAGATCATGTCAAATCTACATCAAGCTGGTCCATACATACTACTGCAATTGTTCTGCCAATCAAACATAACTTTCCCTCACCCTCTATGGGCTCGGGAAGGGATAAGGCGACTCTGGATATGGCTCCATGGGTGCAAAAACAGAGGCAACCCACATCTCTGCTAAGGGTAAGTAAAATGATAGGGTCATAGTACGATGACAAGTAGAAGTGGTGAAATCAGGAAATGTGCCAGTGGTGGTGTGAATAGTAATTTCACCGTCATAAGTCATAGTAGAGTTAGGATAGTCAGGGGTTCATATCCCGTTGATAAACTCCAAGCGTACCACCAGGCGATGATTGTTGTCGTTGTTCGCCATCTTTGAACAAACATAATAATAATACCCAAAACAACAAACAAAGGGGTGAGTACACATCAACAATATAACATACAGTAGAGCATTAGGCAATCACAATTAAAATAATATTATATATATAAACATATATAGAAATAAATTAATAAATTTCAACAACACAATTTATAATTATGCAACAGAATGTCATGCAATGCAATGCAATGTATAGGACCCACATCTACTCCATGGAGAGATTCTAAATCAGATGAGCGATCGGGAGTACATGCCCTGTTTTCAATATTCTTGTGAGCACTTTTCTCATATTATAATTCATATGTCTGTACCGGAACACTCTACACCGATTTTGAGTTCTTGCAGTGTTTCGTCGAGCTCATCACTGTGGGGTATCGAATACCACGACACAGGGAAGCTACCACCTGGCTGCGTGTGGGGTCTTGCACCGTGATGCCCCCAAGGTTATTGCAACCTTTACTTGCGCGCTCTCGTTTGTACCAAAACGTGGCTCTCTTTATTTTGGACTTATGTCAAAATTCCTTATGCCAATCATCAATTTACTACCACAAGAGGCAAAAACTGCACCAGAGCCAGATTCGATCACCAGAGGGAAAAACTGCACAAGAGGGGAAAATCTGCACCAGAGGGAAAAACTGCACCGGAGGGGGAAAACTGCACTAGAGGAGAAAATCTACACCAGAGAGAAAACTGCATTAGAGGGAGAAAATATGCACCAGAGGGAAAACAGAGGGAAAACTGCACTAGAGGGAAAATAGAGGGAAAACTGCACCAGAGGAGAAAATCTGCACTAGAGGGAAAACAGAATGAAAACTGTACAAGAGGAGAAAATCTGCACCAGAGGGGAAAAATTGCACCAGTATTCTGATAAAATACGTACAATAATCCTTTCAACAAGTTTCAAAATATCCACTTAAACAAGGAACAAACTCAATAACACAAAAAGAATGTCCAGTCCCAGTGAAGAAGTTCATATAAAATCAAAGATAAGAATAACAACAATACACGTAACATAAGGAAAACTCAGATATCCTCTTTTACTATTCTAAGATTAGTGCATCAGAAACTAATAGAATTATAAAAGGGATAGGGCCACCCTTGACTCAAATGATTCACTGGTGAGATTTCGGCAAGTGTACCGAATCGTACAAGTAATAAAGTGAGTAAGTGAGTTATCGTCTCCATAGGGATTGTGATCGATTAGTTAACTTAACAAACTTTGTAACTATTTTGAACGAGGACCCAAATTTTGGTATTTGAAATTTAGAATATTTGTAACAACTCAAAATAACAATAACAATTAGAAAATCAAAGGATTAAAAATGACTAGGGTTCGAATCCTCTTGTTTCCACTCTTACGCATTCAATCTACAACAAACGCAAGTTACTCCATACAAATTGAAGTCCGAATCAACGATATTAGATTAAGTACAATTCCTTGTCTCATAAACCCTTTAACTAAACCAAAACTCCCTAATTCCTTAGGTGACCAATGATATAGTTAAGCATAAAGATCAATGATTCATAAGAACACATGCTCATAAGGTTATATTCCTATAATCCTCCTAAACATGACCAACAAACTCAGTTCAAGTTCAAACCCCAATTTCCCAATCATGAGAAGAACCCCAAATCAATTTGATAGCAATCAATTACCAAAAAACATTAAGAATAGAGGTGAAGGCTCAATCATAATTGAAATAGACTTGCATTGAAATAATATAATCAAACTACATAAGAGTTTCCACAAGGTTCATCTACCCTAGTCTAAAAAGCTTAGTTACTCATAGAGAAACAAGAACCAAACCAGAAAAATAGAGAAAAGAGAGAAAACCACTCCATTGAAGACTCCAATCCTTGTTCCCAAGCTTGAATCCTCTTTGGAGATGGAAGAAATTGAAATCCTAGCACCCTAGACCAGCCTCCCAGTGTTTTTAGGTCTTAGATATGATCAAGAATCATCCAAAACATAAAAAACACGAGTTTTTAACGTTTCAGCACGTCAGAAGCGCTCCGTGTGTGCTCACAAGCACTGCAGCAGACAAACGGCAAGGGACCAGAATTTGCGCTCCAAATGAGCTCCGCGCACTCGATCAACATCGCACTGCTCTTCCATGTTGTGATGCATTTTTCACCTTTGTAAAGTCTGAATTAGCTCAAGGAGTCTTCATGAAAGTTGAAGCTATGGATCTTATATTTCCAATGGCACTGGTTTCATATCATTTGAACACCTACAACTCCAGATATGATTAAAATATCGAACAGTGTGTCGGTGGGACAAAGATCACCTTATCAACTTGTAGCACAAATTACCCCAACTTAGAGATTGATTTAGGTCTCGATTTCTTCATCAAAGTTGTAGATAATTCTTCTATCTTTCGAACAAGACTAAGATCATATCATTTGGATTAGTGTGGCTCAAGATATAGCTTTTGGAATCTTCTTTGTCAGGAAACAGTGCTTCCAGACGCGCTTTCAAGTCAATCATTTGGCTATGCTCCAATTCCTGTGCACTTAGAGATAAAAAAATCATAGAAAACACTAATGCACAAACGTTAGAACGAATCCAAGTGAATACACTAAATCACCCAATTTAAGAAAGTAATCACTTTGAATTCTCTTCAATCACAACACAAATATCCAATTAAGCACTATAAATCTACATGTGATGAAGACTTATCATTCACCTCCTACTCTACCACCATTGTTGAAGTTCCTCACCCTCCTATTACCTGAAAATTCTGGTTCTCTTTTCTTGATAAATGTACTTCACATGCTTTATAACAACCTAACAAAAGATGAAAACTTTCTCTTTTGAGCAAAAAAAAAGGTGAAAGGAAACAAAAGTGAGGGGTAAAAGACTTGTGGGTGGTAGTTTTAGTAGGGAGAAACATGAAATAGAAAACAGATAGTGAAAGACAGCTTCATTGTTTTGAACGTAAGAGTATTTTCATCAGGGAATAATGTGACATCCTGATTTTTAACAATGACAGAAAAATAATTGAGATAGTAATTAAGTGGTAAACGGATATTTAAAACCTTAGTATAATTAAATTAAGCTTAAAATGATTAATAAGAGGCTTAGAATACCCTAGAAAAATAATAACCTATATGTTCCCGGAGATAGTAGCGTATCGGGATTTGTTCCCGGGATAAACTAACTCATCGTATTCGGTGCCCTAGGACTGGTGATCGGTCTAGGAAGTAGGGTCGGTGATCAGCCCGAATGATCCGTGACACTTGTCAGTCTGTGATGTAACCGTATGGTCAAGTTTGTCGATATGACGTATCAATATGATCTGGTCTGTGATCGTGTGCTCAAGAGTCTGAGCGAGGTATCTGTGGTAACAGTTGTGCTAATATTTGTAATGACGATTGTGTTGATATTAGTCATGGTGTAATGGTATATTGTGCTGGACATGGTAATAGGTATTCTACTATGCTATTTTCCTGTTTGATCGAGGTTAATGGATATCTTACCCTAGTGTTTTCTTTTGTATTTCTATTGTATGATGATAAATAACAGATGGACAAGAAAATCAAGTACTTAGAGCCTGGGAAGCAGTGTTGCATCACGTCCAGTGTGTCATGTTACGTACTCTGATATTGGATTGAAAATGTGTTATTGCTGAAGTCAGGATAAAATGACGCCCTGTCTCGGTGGGGTGTTACAAATAAAGTGGTTGGTTGTGTGCGAGAGAGTGGAGTGATTAGAGGATGTATTTATAAAGGGCTATTACGTAGCTGATGCCTTATTAAATAAAATTAGAAATTATCATAAAATCTTGGAATGGATCAGATTAAATCTACTAGTAGATTTTCTTGACTATATTCATTGTACATGTGGCTAAATTACCAATTGACAGAGTAAAAAAATCTACATCCTACGATTAATAACTTCTCCAGGTGTCAAATATTTTGTTTTACAAAAATTACAATTTAAGAATGTAATCATTGAAAGGATAAATCCCAAATCTGTCAGAAGGTTATAAAAGATTCGTATAAGCAAATTCATTGCACATGGGATTAAAAGTAATCAATCCTGATTGGTTGTTTGCTACATTATATATATATATATTTCTAATATCATTGGCATTAGTTACACAATGTAACTCTAACGTAGTATATCTATATATGTTATACTTCTATAATATTATAAAATTATAGTATTTATCTCAAATCAAAATTTTTAATTAACATTAGCATAACCAAAAACATTATTTTTAATATTTTATTTACAATTGTAAACTTAATTTCTAATTAAAAAAGAGTATAATGTTATACCATCCCCAATGTATTTATGGGTCAAAACTTGATCCCACGATTTGTCTTTGTTGCAAAGGAGACTCCACGCCAACTTACCAAGGAGGGCTAAGTAGGCTAGTCTAGTGTCTCTAATACCAAGTCCTCCAAACTTCCTTAGCATCGTAACTGTATCCCACGTCACAAGACTCCAACCACGGTTATAACATTACCACCCCACACGAAACTTCTCATCATCTTGTCAATTCGGTTGCACACATAAGAAGGTAAGCAATGGATTTGCATAGTATATACTGGGATGGCTGTAGTCACAAATTTAGCAAGGCAAGCCCTCCTAACTTTGTTAAGAAGGTTACCTTTCCAAGTAGCCAATATTTTCTACATCTTCGCAATGTTTTTATGATACACATCCTTGTGAGGTCTTCCTTGAATGGGTGGAAACCCCAAGTAAGCACCCAAGTTCGTGACAAAGCGAATAGAAGAAATATCTCTTAGGGCTTGTTTCCTATCTTTTGGAACCCTCCTAGAACACATGGCTTTAGATTTTGTAAAGTTTACATTGAGCCCCAAGGCCATACAAAAGTCACTCGGAGTTTCCCTCACCATACGGACTTGATGCTCACTAGCTTCACAAAAGAGTAAAACATCATCCGCAAACAAGAGATGCGAGAGCCCCATACCTCCCCTAAATACATGGACTGGTTTCCAACTGCCCAGGTTGACCTTATGTTGAATACTCAATGCTAGCTTCTTTATACACATCACAAACAAGTATGGAGATAAAGGGTCACCCTACCGAAATCCTCTAGAATGTTTAAAGTGTGTGGACTTTGCAGCATTCCGAAGGGTCGCAAGATTGCTAGACCTAACACAACTCATAATCAAGTAAATAATAATGAGCGGGAATCCAAATTCTGAAAGAATGAGCTCAAGAAAATCCCAATATTATCTATCATAAGGCTTTTCAAGGTCAATTTTTAAAGCAAATCTACCTTTTTTGGCTTAGGAGCGATGCATGAAATGAACTACCTTTTGGGTCAGGATAGCATTATCAAAGGTCCCCCTCTTGAGGATAAAATTGCTTTGTAATGGACTCTTAACTCATCAAGGAACGGGCAAAGGCGACTCACTATAACTTTTGTAATCACCTTGAAGATAACACTACACAAGCTGATGGGGTGGTAGTTCTTCAGTCTGAATGACTTGTCCTCTTTAGGGATCAGGACTAAGAGTGTCATTGCAATAAGCACATCAATGAAACCCATCTAAAAGGCCTGCTTCACTAAGTGCCATAAGTCATCACCCATTAGATATAAAAAATGCTTGAAGAAAAGTAGTTGGAAGCCATCAAGACCTGGAGCTTTGTATTACTTCATACTATACAATGTTAATCTCACTCCTTCCTTTGTGACTGGAGCTGTAAGAGAGTCACATCCCAACCGACTCAAGTGGGGAAGAAGTTGAACATGAAGGCTAATAGGAGAAGTAGACAAGTCTGCCACAAAGAGCTCTTGATAGAAGGTTAGTGATTCTTCCTAAAGTCTTTTATCATTGGTACACCACCCACCATCATTAAGGAATAGGCCTTGGATTTTATTCCTTTTCCTTTAGATTACTATTTTAGTATGCAAGAACTTGGTATTGCGATCAACCATCTTCGCCCACTTTTTCCTAGACTTTTGATACTAGAGGATTTCTTTCTGCTTAAGGACATCATTATACTCATTTTGGATTTTCGCCTCCTTGATGGTTATCTAAACTGAACCCACAGACTCTAGTTTCCTTTGAACATCCTCAGCTGAGCTTCAAGAGAGTTCTTCTTTTTAAAAAACGTTTTTAAAGACTTCCTTATTGAATTCAGATGCATCTTCACAAACATGATCAAGGCTCATGAGCACCACATGATTTCCTTTTCCCTAGGCATTTTGGACCACAATAGGGAACTCCTTATGAGTCAACCAAGCTGCCACAAAGCAGAAAGGTCTAGTGATCTTATATGGAATGAACCCATAAAATCTAAGAAGAGTAGGGCACACCAAGTTCTCTACATACGCTTCTACAAACATGATATGTCAGTCACAATCCCCCAGAGCTCTATCTAATCTTTTTGCTACTGTGTGAGTCTCCCTTTCCTTCTGGTACCAAGTAAATTTACTACCTATAGCTCCCAAATCAACTAACTTTCACTCCTCGATGATTGCTACGAATTTCACGGCTCTACTAGCTGGGAAGTCACCATCACGAACCTCAAAAGGGAGAAGAATTTCATTGAAATCCCCATGAGAAGCCACAGGCCAGAGATGCACGGTCGGAGTGCACAAAGATAACTCCGAAAGTGGTCCCTGTTGACAGGCTTTGGGTTGGGATAAATCGTTGTGCAAGACTAATTCCGATTTGTCTACTTAATAGAGATCGTCATTGCTTGAAAATAGACATCCACTACCGTAATATCCAAGGAACAACCTTTACTCTTTAGCAACCAAAGGCCACATGTATGACCAGTTGCCTTAGAGAGAGCACATGCTTCAAAACTAATCCTATCCAAGAAGCTTGAAGCCTTGGAAAAAGGACAATGTGTTTCCATAATAAACACCAATGTAGGCTTATGCTTATGAATAAGTTGGCGAGTGTGTCTTCTGCCTTATATACTAATGACACCTCTAATATTCCAGCTTAGTATACTCAAATCTTTGAGACACGACATGGATAATAATGGAAGAGAGGGAGCCATAGAGCGTTAGGAGCTACATGTCTTCTGCCTGCATGTAGTCAATAAACCTATTGCCATTTGTATGAAAGACAACCCATTCTAAAGCCCATTAGTGTTATCACTAACCACCCCTTCCATGGGCATTTCGCACTTTCCTGGATCAGCGAGAGTATTTATGACGACAAAACTCGGCCCACTTGGTCCAGAGTTTGAAGCCTTATTATTTTGCTCTAACTCGTCTTTGTCTATGCCATCTAAAAATTTGTAACAGGCCCCTTCCACATGTTGGAGCCGCATTATTAACTTAGCGTCATTACCTGCATTGTAATTCGTTGGCCAGCCATTCCCTAGCATGCCCTGCTTGTCGCCCTTTTTGCACTAATTATTCCCTTTATACCGACCCTAATCATTGGAACCTAATTGGTCAACCTGTGATTTGTCATGTTTGTCCCAGATTTTGATGTGTCCCGTCTCTCCTAGGTCTCTTCTTGTAATCTTTATTGGTAGGTGGCAGGCCCAAGTTAGTTCCCTCATTAAAGGGATTGATTACACCCCAAATTTACCAGATTGCCATCCTGCCCAATAATGACTTTCTTTGGAAATTTAATGCTATCCTTCCCCTCATTAGCAAGCGTTGAAAAATGATTCTTATCCCCTTTCAGATTACTTGCTTGATTTGGTCCATTTTTGTCTTTATTCTCCCCTTTTTCAAGGGCTTTTTCCTTTCACAAGCTTTCTCCATGCGGTTTCACCGTGACGTGAGCACTGTTATTACCTTCTAGATGTGGCTCCTCAGTCAACTGTAGCATGTAATTTCCTCCAATTATTGACTTTGAATTTGGATCTCTAGAGTTGCCATTTTACTTTGTCTCCCCCGCATTCTTCCCTACTGTCTGAACCACCGTCGACAGCACCACCAGAGAGAAGCAATTGCGAGTGACATGCCTATAACAACCACACTAATCCCAAATGACATGGAGCCCCTCATAGGCAATGTTATACCATATTTCTTGAACACATACCTTTTCTATAATAGGTTGGTTAAGGTCGACCTCCACACAGGCATGGGCAAATCTACCTTCTTCCACCCTCAGTGTATGCCCATCTACTTTGATGGGTTTACCCACCGTCGAAGCCATGGCTAAGAGAAGACTTTCATCATAGTAAATGAGGTTCATCCTTGGGAAGCACACCCAAACTAAGGTCTTCTCCACCTTTGCAGTGGATGACACAAAGTCTGGAGACCATGTTGATACCGCCAGGTAGTGGTCAAAGATCATACAGGGTCTCCCCTATCTCTTTTGTTATGTCATCTTCAAGGTCAAACTCAGCCATGAAGAAGCCATTGTCAACGTCCATAAGATTGAATCCTCCCTCCAACTCCCACGTGTTGGCAAACTTCATTTGCATGGTCTTATAGCTTAGGTTCTTTCCCAACAACTTCACAACTAAGGCCTCCTTCCAATGGCTACATGGATCCTCGAACATACTCTTATCAATAATGACATTTGAGAAAAGCCTACTACCCCCATGTGCTCTATCTTCACCAAACATTGCTTGACAAGGTGAGTCTTCTCCCTTGGTGGTGCAACTTTCTTGTTTTCTGAGCTTGTCCCTGTAATGAGCATGACTTCTCCACCACTATTCGTCATCCACCTCTATCACCAGGCGGTTTTCCCGACGGCGTAAGGCCGCTGTGCAGAGAAAGTCATTTCATTATGGTGGAATATCATTGGATGGACATGTAAAATATTTTTACATTGTTTTTGCGCGATTTTTTCTTTTTTCTTTTTATTTTTCTTGTGCTCTTGGAAAATAAAACGACAAAGCAGTAAAGTCGTTTAGTCCAATTCCATGACTAGACGTTCCAACAAGAACAAGCAGACCCCACCTGTCCTTGCTGCACTAGTACGGCATCTCCAGTCGAAGCCAAAGTGAAGCAGAAAGGCACAGCAAACGCAGCTGAAGAAGAAGCGCAGCATGGAGAGCAGAAACGTCGTCGTTTGCGACAATGGAACCGGGGTACTTCTCTCTCCCATCTCTGCATTTCATTTCATATCAAAATCAAATCAAATCAAGTCGCATTGCAACTGATCCAATGGATCTCGGAAAAATCCCCTATCTCATGTTAGCATAAAACTTGATATATCATGAATGGTGTTTGCCAATTCTATAATACACAGTTTACATTTCTCCTCCTTCTGATCTTATTGTATTTTTTAATTTTAATTTTTTTGTCTAATTTTGTGAATTTAGTATGTGAAGTGTGGTTTTGCTGGGGAGAATTTTCCCACCTCCGTTTTTCCTTGTGTGGTTGGGAGGCCAATGCTCCGCTACGAAGAATCTCTCACCGAGCAAGAGCTAAAGGTATGCCAAACCCCATTTCTAAGATTTTTAAATGATAATATATATGCTTTATTTGATCTACATGTTGCTAGTGATTCCCCATTCCTAGTCATCATATCGATATTATATGCACTTTAATTTCTTGCTTTTAAGATGTTGCTAAGGTCTTTAGTAATAAAAAAAGAAAGAAGATGTTGCTAGGGTCTTTATGATTTATTTTTAAATTTTTAAAATTATGTTCTGTTTAGGACATTGTTGTTGGAGAAGGATGTGCAGACTTGCGACATCAGCTTGATATATCTTATCCTGTGAACAACGGAATCGTTCAAAACTGGGACGACATGTGCCATGTGTGGGATCATGCATTTTTCAATGAATTAAAAGTAACCTTCTGGTGTTTCTTCTTTATCAATGTTCTTTCAACTATGACTGTGTTGATTTGGATTTTGGTATATAAGTAAGCAACTTTCCTTGACAGATTAACCCTCCAGACTGCAAGATTCTACTCACAGATCCGCCTCTTAATCCCTCAAAGAATCGCGAAAAAATGGTTTGTGGACCAATTGTGATGTCTTTTTTTCTCAACGAAAAAGCTAATTTCTTGCATGTTTGATTATATTAAATATTAAATATATTAAATATTAGTGTTTATGTGATTTGACCTGGCAGGTTGAGACAATGTTTGAGAAGTACAATTTTGCTGGAGTGTTTATCCAAATCCAAGCTGTTCTAACATTATATGCTCAAGGTGCTTATAGAGATGAGTGAAGGTTGATGTTTTGTTTTTTTTTTGTTTTTATCATCTCATGCCAATTGGAGTTTACACACCATAACTGCTATTACTCATTTTTGGAAACTACTAACTCTAATTATAACATATAGGTATTTATAAACCTTAGATATTTTATAATTTGTTATAATTTTATGCACCATATGTGGTGAAATTATATATCCTAGTTTGTAAGGCTTTGAAATAGGGCTAACTTGCGCTTCCTTTTGTCATTAGTTCTCTAGGCAAACTTGCCCTCCCTTCATCAATACGTGTTCTCTTTGTGTCTTCTTTCAATTAGCACTTTAACATTTCTTTACTTGTCTCAGGTTTGCTAACTGGATTAGTTATTGACTCGGGTGATGGTGTCACTCATGTGGTAATTAATTAACATTTGTGCTACTTAGTTATTATGCTGATCACTATGATGATGCTACTGCTAGGTTCTATCTCTTATTTTTCAGTTTAGGATTTTAATTTCCTTGTATTATGCCTTAAGTCATGTCAATTTTTACTTCATGTCAGTTTATATAACTATGTTGTCAAGCTTTTACTAGCTTGTGCCCTTAATGATTGCTCATAAGTCATAACAAATAGTAGATTAGATGAGTTGGGTTAAGTAACTAAATCGAACATTTGACAATTTCATAACTATTCTAAATGATATTGTATGTTAATCTTAAAAAAATTGATACATAAATACTATGTTGTCTGACAAACTCTATTGCAAAGTTGGTAAGGGATGCGTTGGATGGATTAATTAAAACGTTGGGTGCTCATCTGATAAATAGAAAGTATTCACACCAGTGACACAGTCACAAAGGGGGAAGCACCGGGTGTAGGCCTGGAAAAATAAGAAGAGACCCCCCTTCTTAATAGAAGAACTTGTTCTTGGATATTTACCTTACTCACATAACTCTGTATATGTTATTGTGGTTAGTTCTTTCAGTTCAGTGTGTGAACATTGTCACCAGTTTGTTTATCATTGTTCATATTTATGGATTGCTTATTTATTTGTTATTAATATACAATATATAATATATAATTTCATTGTACATGAATTGTAGGCATGTGTCATTGTATCATATCATAACACATCCTTAATGGTCCCACTTCCATGCGGTTTGGAAATATTCAAATCTAATCTTTGTTTTGAGAATTTAAACCCGTTCTTTAAAAGAAAATTACTACTCTCCTGCATGGCTTTTTCTTGAAGCAAGATTGAAATGGTGAAGTGTTGTGATTCGTCATTTCTATTTCTTATTGAGAATCAGACCCCTCTTATATATTTTCTTTTATTGGGTGACTATGAAGCATAATTTATGAAGCATTATGTTGACCCATGGTTTAAGGAAGCACAAGGTGGATAACATGTTTAGTATTATGACAAATTATTATTTAAAGTATTCATTCCAAAAATGTTAGTAATAAAACCTTTGATCCAGGTTCCAGTTGTTGATGGCTATTCATTCCCTCATCTGACGAAACGAATGAATGTAGCTGGCCGACATATAACTTCCTATCTTGTTGATTTGCTTTCAAGGAGGGGGTGAGGGCCAATTTCTTTAAATTTCAGTTGTAATATCGGTATGATGAAAAGCTGACTCTTTTTATTATGCTTCCATTGATCCATTCTAACTGGAGCACAATTTTCTTTCCTCAAGGTATGCACTGAATAAGACTGCTGATTTTGAGACCGTTAGGGAAATCAAAGAGAAGCTATGCTATATAAGGTTGGCGACAAATCTCAAGCCAAAATTTGGTTTTGTGTGGTCTGTAATGTTTTCTCAATAGCTTATCTATTTTCCTGCAGCTATGATTACAAGAGGGAATATCAGTTGGGGCTTGAGACCACTATCCTTGTCAAGAACTATACGGTAAGTTGATATCCCGAATTTCTCGAAATCTTTATAGGACTAGTTCTGTGTAAATGATTATTGATTTTAATTGGCAATTCTGATTGAAATGGCTTGCCTGAAGATCAAGGGATAGGTGGCTCTGCTAGTCTGTTAATTTGTGTTTTAATAAGTTTCTTTTCATATACTTTTCAAGCTTTTCTGTAACCACATTCATAGTTCTTGTACTTTAATGCATGTATGCAATCGTCGTTGTCCACTTGCTAAGTGTCTAGTTTGTTCAAATTAGGGGAGGGGAGAAATTTAATTAGATATTTTGTTTGGTTAAGAGGAGGGGAAGGGAGGGGAATTTTTTATGTAAGGTTATTTTAGTCAATACATTTAAAATTTTATAAACCCATCTTCTCTTTTCCTACAAATCCCTCCAATATTGGAGGGGGCCAAAATTGAGTCTAGAGGGATTTTGGTCCCCTCCCCTCCAAAATACTGAACCAAACAAGTAAAATTTATAATAATCCCTCCCCTCTATTTCCCCCAACCAAACACTATGTTAGGGTTCGTGTATGAGGTTTTCAAAATTTTATAAACCCATATTCTCTTTTCCTCCAAATCTCTTCAATATTGGAGGGGGCCAAAATTGAGTCTGGAGGGATATTGGTCCTCTCTCCTCCCCTCCAAAAAAACTGAACCAAACTGTTGTAAATATATCATATAATTTGTAATTAGTAGTGTTTTTCTATAAGGCCTATTAGTCAGGCCCATTAGGTTTCTTCTAGTCTATTTAAGTGTATTAGTGTTTGTAAATGATATACAATTTAAATAATATTCAGCATTATTATTCAGTACTCTTTTCTACATGGTATCACGAGCTCTCGATCTTGAGGGTCTCGCTTCCGCATAAAACCCTAGCCGTCTTCTTTACGGTTCTCTTTGTCGCCTTCATTGCGGCCTTCTTGACTACCTTCATTGCAACATTTGGCACCTTCATTGTGCTCAGATCTCTTATTGGTTGGCACCGACGTTGTTCACCGACACGACACAACCACTATTCACGCCGCCCGTACAATCACTATTCACGTCGTCCGTACGAGTCCGTACAGTCACTATTCACGCCGCCTGTATGACTTTATGGCACTGTTCATCGCATCCGTACGACCGTACGGTACTGTTCGTCGTGCCCATACACTTGCTGTTCAGCTCTTTTTTGGTTTTGTGCACTTTGGTTCGTGGGTCACTTTGAAGACACCGTTTTTGTGTTCTTGCATTTGATCTGGTTATCGTTTCTGGTCTCACGGCAACTGCTCTGCCCCTACTAGTTCGTTTGGGACCATTTTCAGTGTGTGGGTCCCACTTTTGACGGGCTTTCCTTCGCTTTCTTGCGGTTGTTTGGCTTGTTTGTCTCCGTTACTGCGTTTCAAGCTTGCTGTGTGTTCAAGGGCCCTTTTTATTGCCGTCTGTAGGCTATTTTTGTTCTCTTGAGCAAGGCACAGTTGTAAGACATCAATTAATATGTCAGACAATAGATATATGGCTGTTTCAGCCTTGAATTCTCTTCATGTTGATGATACTATCACTCAGAGGGCATGGATTCTTGACTCCGGTGCCACTCATCACATGACCTTTCATTCCAAACTGTTTCTGACTTATAATTCTCCTTCCAGCATTCCATATATTATTGTTGCAGATGGTTCTCATACACGTGTTGATGGTTGTGGGGACATTGACCTTCAATTTTTTTAAATTGAAAAATGTGCTTCATGTTCCCGGTCTTTCGAATAACCTTATCTCTATTCGTAAGCTTACCCAGGACAATAACTGTACAGTGATGTTTTTTCATTCTCATTGTGTTTTTCAGGATCTTACAACGGGGAAGACGATTGGAGTTGCCAAGGAACAAGGAGGGTTGTACTATCTGTCTGATGAACAAGCTGGTCAGAAGGTGTTGTCTTTCGCACTCCGGTCTCAATCAGAGTCTCATTCTGCTGCCTCACAAATCTGGCTTCAGCACAAGCGTCTTGGTCATCCTCCATTTTCTTTAATGAGGTCTATGTTTCCATCTTTGTTTTTAAAACAATCTGTTGAGTCTTTTAAGTGTGACGTCTGTCAGTTTTCTAAGCACCACTGTGCTACTTTTCCTTCTAGTCTTACTAAAAGTGCTGAACCGTTTGATCTTACTCACTCTGATGTTTGGGGTCCTGCCCCAGTTACTAATATTTCTGGTGCACGATGGTTTGTGTCATTTATTGATGATTGTACTCGAGTAACCTGGATATTCTTGATGAAAGATAAATCTGAAGTATCTCAATTGTTTATTCAATTTTATAATATGATACAGACCCAATTTGGAAAACGCATTAAAAGAATTCGTTCTGACAATGACAAAGAATATGTTAATCATAACCTTTCCAGTTTTCTTGTTAAACAGGGCATCATTCATGAACTTACTTGTGTCGACACCCCGCAACAAAATGGGGTTGCCGAAAGGAAACATTGTTACTTACTTGAAGTTGCTCGGGCCCTTCTCTTCCAAATGTTTGTCCCAAAGTCATATTGGGGTGAAGCAATATTGACTGCTGCCTATCTGATTAATCGTGTGCCATCTCGTGTTTTAGGTAATGTTAGTCCTGTTCAGTATATGATCTCACAGTTTCCTTCTGTTCCTATCATGCAAAGTCTTGAGTCTCAGATATTTGGCTGTGTGGCTTTTGTCCATGTTCATCTACAACACTGAAATAAGTTGGATTCTCGTGCTATCCGGTGTGTCTTCATGGGTTATGCCCCTAACAAAAGGGGGGTACAAGTGCTATCATCCACCAAGTCGTAAGTTCTTTGTTTCTATGGATGTCACATTCCATGAGCATGTCTCCTATTTCACTTGTCCTCAGCTTCAGGGGGAGAGTAGTGATTCTAATTCTAATTTGGAATCTGAGTCCGAGCTTGAGTTTCTCTTCCTTGGTCCTTGGCTAGGTGACTCACCTGCTGGTTCAGACTCTTTGTCTCTAGGTCCTGCTCCTCCTGATCCTCCTGTTTCAGACTCTTTGTCTCCAGGTCCTGATCCTTCTGATCCTCTTGGTGGTCCTGTTCCTAGTCCTTCTGTTCCTCCTATATCCCCTATGTCTTTTATTTTGCAGGAAACAACACTTTTGGCACTAGTGAAGAACAAGGCTAGTGAGCCTATGTTGACTTATCAGAGGAAAGGAAAGCCCAACCTGGTCCAGAAACAACTCCAACCGCCTGAACCGGAGCTAAGTACTGAAAATGATCCCTCTACTTCTGATTCTCAGATTTCTGATACCCTTGACCATGATCCAGATGACTTACCTATTGCCTTGAGAAAAGGGAAAATGTCTTGTGCCAAGCACCCTATTTCTCAATTTGTTTCTTCTAAACATCTTTCCCTGCAGCATCAGAGTTTTATTGCAGCTGTTGACTCTGTGAGAATTCCAGCATTTGTGCAAGAGGCACTAAAGGATAAAAATTGGGTCCAAGCTATGGATGAGGCGATGAAAGCACTTGAGAAGAATGGAACTTGGGAGATTGTTAACAGACCTTGGGGCAAGAAGTCCGTTGGTTGCAGGTGGATCTATACAGTCAAGCACACATCAGATGGTACTCTTGATCGGTACAAGGCAAGATTAGTGGCAAAAGGATATACTCAGACTTATAGCATCGATTATGAGGAGACATTTGCTCCTGTGGCAAAGATGAGCACTGTCCGAATTTTACTCTCTCTTGCCGCCCACTCTGGGTGGAAACTACAACAATTTGATGTTAAAAATGCATTCTTGCATCTTATAAGAGGAAGTGTATATGGAGATTCCTCCTGGATTTGGACCCACTAGTGGAACAAACAAAGTGTGCAGACTGAGAAAAACTTTGTATGGGCTGAAACAGTCTCCCCGAGCCTGGTTTGGAAGATTCATGAAGGCTATGGTGTGCCTAGGCTACAAGCAAAGTCAAGGCGATCACATACTATTCTTCAAACATTCACAGGGAGGAAAGCTGACTGTACTTCTTGTTTATGTTGATGATATTATTATTACAGGAGATGATCCAGTTGAGAGACAACTACTCAAAGAGAAACTATCTGTTGAATTTGAGATGAAGGACCTTGGAAAACTCAAGTACTTATTAGGAATTGAAGTGGCCTACTCTAAGCAAGGCATTTTCATTTCTCAAAGGAAGTATGTGCTTGATCTTTTACAAGAAACAGGCAAACTTGGATGTAAACCTGCAGGTGTTCCCATCGAGCAAAATCACAAAATGGGCATTGGAGAAGAGAGTGCTAAAGTTGACAAGGTACAATATCGGAGACTAGTGGGGAAGTTGATTTACTTGGCACACACTAGACCAGACTTAGCATATGCAGTCAGTGTGGTTAGCCAATTTATGCATGATCCAAGGGTGAGACACTTACATGCTGTGGACCGTATTCTGCAATATCTCAAGGCCACTCCAGGGAGAGGCCTCTTGTTCAAAAGAGGTGAAAGATTGACTTTGGAGGTTTATACCGATGCAGACTATGCAGGTTCAGCGAGTGATAGAAGGTCCACTACAGGTTATTGCACATTATCCTATGTGGGAACCTTGTTACTTGGAGAAGTAAGAAGCAAAATGTAGTGGCTCGATCAAGTGCTGAGGCAGAGTTCAGAGCTATGACACATGGAATTTGTGAGCTACTATGGATGAAGATTGTTCTTGATGACTTGAAGATAAAGTATGAGGGTCCTATGGAGTTGTTTTGTGACAATAAATCAGCTATCAGCATTGCTCATAATCCTGTTCAGCATGACAGGATAAAACATATTGAGATAGACCGACACTTTATCAAGGAGAAGTTAGATAGTGGTGTGATAACAACAACCTACATTCCCTCTGGGAACCAGTTAGCAGATGTGTTAACAAAGGGCTTGCCAAGAGAACGATTCGGCCAACTTACTTGCAAGCTGGGAATGATAGATATCCATTCACCAGCTTGAGGGGGAGTGTTGTAAATATAGCATATAATTTGTAATTAGTAGTGTTTTTCTATAAGGCCCATTAGTCAGACCCATTAGGTTTCTTCTAGTCTATTTAAGTGTATTAGTGTTTGTAAATGATATACAATTGTAATAATATTCAGCATTATTATTCAGTACTCTTTTCTACACAAACAAATAAAATTTATAATAATCCCTCCCCTCCCCTCTATTTTCCCCAACCAAACACTATGTTAGGGTTCGCGTACGAGGTTCCAGGGTGCCATTATCAACATTTCATGTCAAAAGGCGTCTGTCATTCTTATAATGTTTATGTTGATATCACTTATTGATTTGTACTCTCTATATCAGCTTCCAGATGGAAGGGTCATTAAAGTAGGCACTGAAAGGTTCCAGGCCCCTGAAGCTCTTTTCACACCGGTAGGTACTTGGTGCTCATTTGGCTCTTATTTTCTCTATATCAGCTCTTGAAACCCTATCAGAGTGATTATGGCACAGAAGGTTTTTTTAACATTAGTATTTTTATGTTGTGCCTGTACAATTCTAGCTAAATTATTTAGTGCGTATAATTTTCTTGCTTATGATTGCCTGACATTCCCCTTCTTGCAGGAACTTATAGATGTTGAAGGTGATGGAATGGCTGACATGGTATTTCGCTGCATTCAGGAAATGGATATTGACAACCGGATGATGGTACAATGCTCCATTTGAAATTTATATCTTCAATATCTTTAAGTTAAAAAAATACATATTAATTATTTCCATTTTAGGTTTGAAAGGATGTAATGATATCTTCCATATTTTGAAATTTAATGATGCAAGTGTGAAATAATATTAATACTTAGCTACCATTTCTGAGATGACATCTATGACAGCTATTAGATGCTTCACTTCAGCATTTCCTATTTGATTTCATTTTCCCCTTCTAGTTGTCTTTGAAAAGTAGTCATCTTTTTATTTAATTTTGCTTGTTTTCTACTTTCAACCAGCTACCATATTTGTTGCGTCCACTGTGTTCTCCCTGTCCTTTTGCACGTGTCTTAGATTAAATAATTTTTAACATTCCCTTCTTTTCCCCAATCAATTTGGAGTTGTCTTGTGATTAATACTGAATTAATCCACTTTAAAATTTCCTTCTGTCTTTTGTAAATCCTCGCCAATTGACCATACATTTGCAGTATTACAAGTCTTAAAAGCAGTTTTTTAACCTCTCATTTACTCTTTGGCTGTCATGTCAACGACACGGGGCTCTTCGGTTGGAATGAAAATCACTCCATACTTGCTTGGTATAAAAATTTGAGGTGGAAAATAAAATTTGACTCAATTTCACTTTGGACCATAATTTGCTTGAAAATTACTTTCATGCTGTCCTCAGTTCTCCACCTTTCCAGCTATTCCAGAAGATCAATATGGCATTCCATGACCTCCCCTTGCTTTTAGATATTTGTAACGATTCATGAATAAATTACATTTTCATTTGCCGTCTTTACAAATAAGTATCATTATAGTAGTCCTTAAATTGAAGAAATTACATTTATGGATAAAACCACTTCAGCACTTGAGTATTTTGTATATAATCTGTACAGAGCATTCCTGCCTCTGCTATTGTATTTTGAAAACGTTATGCAATTTATTGCACATTATGTTGTGAGCTTTTGTCTTGCAGCTTTATCAACACATAGTTTTAAGTGGAGGGAGCACCATGTATCCAGGATTACCAAGCCGGTAGTTGGCTATTTCTCCTTTACATTGGCTTTAATTGCCCCTAATCTTTTATGTTACTGAGTTTTTTAATTTCATCATTATATATGTTCACTGAACATGTATTGCATGACTCTGATCTCAACCCATTAGTTTCCTTTTCAGCTAGATCGATGGTGATGATATTTTTATTATATATAGTGATATTTAATGCGTCATATGTATGGCTACATATTTGTGATCACCTATTGTCCAATACTCAAAATGTTTACAGTACCTTCCTGAACGTACCTTCTAGAACTCTGAACTATATATTGGTTATTTGAAAACTAATGATTCATGTTAATTAAATGATGAACTTTTCTATATAGTTAAACTGACATATTGCTAGCTAGGTTACGTACCTATGCATATACCACTTTAAAGATGCCTAATTCTTGTTATGTTATGCACTGTGTAGAATATTTCTAGGATCTACATTGTTTTGAATATCAACTTTATGATTTAAGTACATTACTTTGGAGGTCCTTTTTTTTTTTCCTGCTTTTATTTTATTTTTATCTGTAGGACATGCTGTCTGTTCTCTTAAAACAGTTTGGTATTTTTCAGTGTGTCTCCAAAATAGAATTGCTAAAGCTGTGTTGTTTCTCCCTCCCCTATTTTTAGATTGGAAAAAGAAATACTTGATCGTTATCTTGACGTTGTTCTGAAGGGCAACAGAGATGGGTTGAAGGTAAACTTGTTTTCTTTTCTTTCTGCTTTTGCATGTGTATATCCTGCGTGGATTATCGAAGACACTATTTTTTTCCGGTACTCTTACATGTATTGAAATTTTGGTTTTTGATAGAGGGGGTGTTTAGGTAAATAGCTTGATTAAGTGCTTACAAGCGCTTATCATATGAGTGTTTATGTGTAAACTGTTTCTGCAATTGAAGAGAGAATTAGGGAAAATTTCACACAAGCTCTGTATAAGCTGTTTCTATAAGCTATTTTGGTTCTTGCAAGCATGAAAATACGATAAAATCTATAGCTTGTATCTGTCATACACCTAATACACTTCAAAAATATATAATTTATTGAAGTTTCTGTCCTAAATGGGCTGAAATCCCAACGTCCTGAATATGCCTGTCTTTTGTTTCACTTAGAGCTTCATTATGCTATGTTAATGAAAAACTTCTCTATATTAATCTGTTATAAATCTATGTAGACTGATACTTTCTTAAAAGAGAGACCGTTCTGCAATCATGGATTAAGCCAACTCATTTTTCCCTTTAACTTATTCTCACCTTTCTTGTTATGGTGATCAGAAATTGCGATTAAGAATCGAGGATCCACCACGTAGGAAACACATGGTGTACCTTGGAGGTGCTGTCCTTGCAGGAATAATGAAGGTTTGAGTTAGCTGTTGATTTTTTGGTTTCCTGTCTATACCTTCTACTTTAGTAGCTGTGGATGCTATTGGATTTTACTAAGGGTGTAGATTTTAGCCACTTTATAGCTTGTTATACATGTGCATCTATTTTATCCAATTAACGGTTATAACTTGCACTTTAAAATACATCTTACACTTTAGAAGAGCCAAACCATTTGGGTCTTTCCAAGTTTGAAAACGATCATATCATCTAAGAAAGTTTATCTCTGGTGGTTAAAACCCAGGATGCACCAGAGTTTTGGATTAACAGGGAAGATTATCTAGAAGAAGGAATTGCTTGCCTGAGTAGGTGCGGCCAGGCTTGACTTATCGAGTTCGAGTAACCACACTGAAAATAAGAGATTATTTTGGGAAGCAAAAGCATATCAAAGGCTGAATGATGAATATTCAAAGCTATTTGAAACTGCCTTCAACAGCTTGCATTAAATGCTGTTTGCCTTGTATAGCTGTCCCTAAACGTATGGGAGGCTAGTTGTGAAAGCATAAAAAGTCTTCTTTCTTGATAGATACGACAAAGAATTCTTGTATCTTATTTCTACAAAAATTGTTGTAACTTTGCTGGTATAAAATGGTGAATAAAAAATACATCGTCTGTAAATATTAAAAATGTTTACTGTCCGTTTTACTTTGTTGAGAGTTTGTACTAGCACAACAATGTCGGCAATAGCCAAGTTAGTGGATTACATAATCCATCTGTAGAAAATACTGTTGCTTTGTGTGCATTTTACTATTTTTCGTAACTTTGCTTTAGACCAATAAACTTACGTAAGATATGAGCCAAAACAAGCTTGCCGTTGTCATTTTTGTATCATAATTTATTTCTCGGTTGTTGTCTAATTCCTGGCCATATATATTTGTGTGGTCAATGTCCGCTGGAATTTTTAGTACCCAGGAAAAAAAAAGGGTCAGATGTGCAAAGTGCAAGTTTAGCAATTCTTGTTAATCTAATTATGGCTGAGTACGAACTCTGTATGAAGTTTTTTCCGGGTTACCTGACTTCTGCTAATGAGCACGATCAACATCTCTCTGCGAGGCAAAAATTCTCATAAGAGGGAGAAAAGTCCTGTGAGTGGCGCGTTAGGAAAAGCCCAATGGTCAAAGGCCACGTGGATAGCCCTGAGTGTTACAATAAAAGACAAATGTAGCACCCCGTTTTATTATTTCATAACACCTAATTTAATTACTCAACCATAAATTTAAGACATAATAAAGCCTAAATTAATTGAGCTAAATAATAAATTAGGCGAGATGTTACAGATCTTCCTTCGGAGACAATCTTCTTTGAGGCATAGTAAGACACTTCTCCCTGCAGAGATTCGAACCATAGTTTGTCACGTTGTAGGAGACTAGCTCTTTCCGTTAGACCCAATCTGTGTTGGTAAGTGGTGTCTCTGGGAAGCCAAATCCAAGAAATTGAATCTAGGTAAAAAATGAACGAGTCACTTGTATTCAAAAAATGTGCCGAGAAACTTAAATAAAAATCTTCTCATGCTGCCTATTGAAATTAGGCATTTGCTAACAACATCATTATGGTATTATTTAAGAAACCAATAATAGGCAAATGTAGCACCTCGTTTTATTATTTCATAACACCCAATTTAATTACTCAACCATAAATTTAAGACATAATAAAGCCTAAATTAA
This sequence comes from Calophaca sinica, assembly GCA_037113605.1. Classification (NCBI taxonomy): domain Eukaryota; kingdom Viridiplantae; phylum Streptophyta; class Magnoliopsida; order Fabales; family Fabaceae; genus Calophaca; species Calophaca sinica. Next base: position 47,890,893 of record CM073733.1, on the reverse strand, counting down.
TTGAGCTAAATAATAAATTAGGCGAGATGTTACAGATCTTCCTTCGGAGACAATCTTCTTTGAGGCATAGTAAGACACTTCTCCCTGCAGAGATTCGAACCATAGTTTGTCACGTTGTAGGAGGCCCAGCTCTTTCAGATTAGACACGTCTGTGTTGGTAAGTGGTGTCTCCGGGAAGCCAAATCCAAGAAATTGAATCTAGCTAAAAAATGAACGAGTCACTTGTATTCAAAAAATGTGCTGAGAAACTTAAATAAAAATTTTCTCATACTGCCTATTGAAATTAGGCATTTGCTAACAACATCATTATGGTATTATTTAAGAAACCAAAATTAACAAATATTATAAAAATATATTATATTTATTAGTGTATCAAGAACTTTGGAAAAAATTAATACATTTTTCAGAGGTTGTCATCTACGGTACACAAAATGTGTTTATGTGTACCGGTCCACAATCGGCCGGAATGGGGGCTAGGGAAGCGAGACACAAAAGAGCCTAGGTGGGCGGTCTTGAAGTGGACCTTCCGAAAAAAGGTGGTCGGGGTCAGAGGCGGAGCTACCACGGGGACCCACTGGAGCTGTGACCCCGACAAAAGCCAACAAATTTTATATAAAAAATTGTGTTGGGCGAGCTGCGATTTGTACTCCACTATTTGTGTGTGTCCTTTCAATAATATTAATATTAATAAAAAATTGATTGAAACCTAGCGTAACTCACTGTCCCATTTTTCAAAGAAGAACCGCTTCATTCAATCACGGTGCTCTCGCTCGCTGTATGCGCGTCGTCCAATACCAGACAGTGGAACAACTAATTACTAGCCTAATACACGTGAGTATTTTTTACCGGTATTTTTTCTCTTTTGTTATTTTTTATAGCATTCTTTTGTTTTTTGCTAATATGCCAATCGCCGTGTGTGCGTGGTAAGCATTCTTTCGTTATTTCTTTCTTTTTTTTTTTTTCTTTTTTTTAATACTTATTTCGTTATTTCTCACCAGTATTTTTTTGTTGCTTTAGATGGCTTTTCTTAATAGTAATTTTTTTCCCTCTAAACGGACAATAGTTTTTGTTTGTCTCGCCAATGATTTTGGTTGTTGAAGTAGGGTGGCTCAAATTGTGTCTTCTTTCTAATATTGATAAGCTTGTTAGAAGTAAAAGTGAGTGGTGTACTAATATTTTGATGTACATTTATTAGAAAATATTAGTTATGTATCAATTTTTTTTTGCATATGCTGGTATATGAAAGTTTAAATTTTGTTTGCTAATTCATCTTTTGTGATTGTGGTCCCTCCGAAGTGAAAATCCTGGCTACGCCCCTGGTCGGGGTGGATTTAGGTGGAGGTGGGAGGGTTGAGGGGGAACCGAGGGTGAAATGGCAGAGAGTGAGGTGCGGCGGCGGTGGTGAGGGCGACGGAGGGTCTAGGGTAGGGCGAGCTGGCATAAGAACTAGGCAGGTGGCGAAAATGAGATGGTTTTCTATTTGAGAAATGCTAGTAACACACTCTTTTTTCAACATACATTCTCCTATTGGTTGAAATTCACATGGATCTCACCAAATTTATGTGAGACCCACACAATTTAGTGGGACCTACTTGAATTTCAGCTAATCAGAGAGTGAGTGTTGGAAAAAGAGTGTTAGAGAGTGTGTTGATAATACTCCTCCTTGTACCAATGCCCCATTTTTACATCCTTTTTCTAAATATTAATTAATAAAAGCAAAACATGCACCAAGTAATTTTTAAAAAAAGTGCCTCAAGGAATTCTTTACGTAGATTCTCAATCATGCAATTTTCTTAATTTTTTTTAGTCATCGTTAACAACTAGTTTTATTTTTTCTTTTGGTCCAATGAAGTATCAAACAACTCATGAAGTAAGATATTAGGTTAGCAAATGTGGGACACCAACCACACCAAAAACAAGCCCATTTACACTTCCTTTTCTGACTGGGTCTTTTCTATTTTGGTCCCTTTACTAGTAGCCTACTCTCACCCATACAGAGTCCAAGAAGAGAAAGCAAAGAAACAAATAAAAATAAAATAAGCAAGGATAATCATCACACCTTTCTAAAAACTCCACGTTTTGTAGCTTGCACCGTTGTCCAAAAAACAACTAACTCTCACCTTCACATTATAATTATTTCCTTCCATTGCTATATATTTTAAACATCTAAAAACTTCACATTATATACATACCTCACAACTTGTTTTCTCATAGAGACTCAGTCCCATACCATACCATACCATACCATATTGTGTGAAGCACATCAGGTATGAGAAAACACAACACATGTGTTCCTTGTGTCTGACATTTTCAACATTGCATGCACTTACCCTTTGAGCATTATTACTTTTTGAAAATGGCCCCCTTTTTTTCTTTCTTCTGTCTGTTATCTTACATGGTTCTCATACTCTTAAGACACAAACTAAGTACCCTTCTATGTTGTTTTCATTCACTCAACAAATTTCTATTTTGTGATACAGGTTAAGGAGATTGAAATGGAAAAGGTTCAAGAAAATGGTTTCCAAGTTAGTGTGAAGCTTACAAGTGAACCAACACTTGTTCCTCCTGCTGAAGAAACAAAGAAAGGGGTGTATTTTCTGTCCAACCTTGACCAGAACATTGCAGTGATTGTTAGAACTGTTTACTGTTTCAAAACTGGTGAGAAGGGAAATGAGAAGGCTGGAGAAGTGATCAAGGATGCATTGAAGAAGGTTCTTGTTCACTATTACCCTCTTGCTGGGAGGCTGAGTATCAGCTCAGAGGGTAAACTCATAGTGGACTGCACAGGGGAGGGTGCTCTGTTGGTTGAGGCTGAAGCTAACTGTGAAATGGAAGAGATTGGTGACATCACAAAGCCAGACCCTGGCACTCTTGGTAAGCTTGTTTATGATATTCCTGGAGCAAAACACATCCTTCAGATGCCTCCTTTGGTTGCTCAGGTAGGTTTTATGACTTGTCTTGGATCTTGTTTCATTATGTTAATGCTAAGTTGCAAACCCTGAGTTTTTGGGGACATAACCTTTAGGAGTTCATAAGTAAATGCCTAAGTTCAAAAGTATTGATTAGAGACTAGAGATACGTCAAGTAAGACTACCACATCTAGCATTTCTCAAGCTTTATGATAAATATTTGGTAGTCATTTTGATTGTCTCTTATGTATCATAAAAATAAAAGTAGCCAATAACTAATTTATTCTCTGAAATTGTTGGGCGTTGTCAACTTAATCCATAAAAATAACAAAATTTAAAAGTGATCTCTGAATTTGAAAATTTTCGATCACATTAGTCCCTGCCAAATAGTTTCACGGACTAAACTGACTGATCTAAAAGGAGTAACATGATAAAATATTTTTAATTTTAGGGACATTTTGAAATATTAATAATTTTAGGGACTAAATTGACGGCGCTGCACAATTTCAGGAACCAAATTGATACTCCTCATAGGTTTAGTCACAATAACACATCATTTTGTTGGGTAAACTAAAGGGGTATCAGTATTTACCGAGTAAAACTGGTTTTAGTTTGTAAATTTTATCAAAACAGCACAACTTCATTTTCTCATGGTTGGACAAGGATTAACCTTCTTATGCATTTAGCAAGTACTTGTGTTGCCATTTCTGTGACAGTACTCTAACAAGTCATAGTAATCTCTTAACTGTTTCTCCTTTTCCTTATAACTGTGACAAACAATCAATTCCTTCTTACTTCTTACCAAGAATACTGAAAATGATCATAAAAAAGGTCTCTCTCACACTTTGCGTTGAGTATTGTAGTTTTGAAGAGTCAACTCTATATATTCCAGGTGACCAAGTTCAAATGTGGAGGTTTTGCTCTTGGGCTGTGCATGAATCACTGTATGTTTGATGGCATTGGTGCTATGGAATTTGTGAACTCCTGGGGAGAAGTAGCAAGGGGCCTACCACTCTCCATCCCTCCAATTCTAGACAGAAGCATACTCAAGGCGCGCAATCCACCCAAGATAGAAGATTTGCACCAAGAATTTGCTGACATTAAAGACAAATCCAACACCAATAGCTTGTATGAAGATGAAACGGTCTACAGGTCCTTCTGTTTTGATCCTGAAAAACTAAAGAACCTGAAGAAGAAAGCTATGGAAGATGGTGCTCTTGAATCTTGCACAACATTTGAAGTCCTCTCAGCATTTGTTTGGATAGCCAGAACCAAAGCACTAAAGATGTTGCCAGAACAACAAACAAAGCTTCTTTTTGCTGTTGATGGGAGGGCTAAGTTTGAACCACCACTTCCAAAAGGGTACTTTGGGAATGGAATTGTGCTAACAAATTCTGTTTGTCAAGCAGGTGAACTAACAAACAGGCCCTTTTCACATGGTGTGAGGCTCATTCAAGATGCAATTAAAATGGTCACAGATAGTTACATGAGATCAGCTATTGATTATTTTGAGGTCACAAGAGCTAGGCCTTCTCTGGCTTGTACCCTTTTGATCACAACTTGGTCAAGGCTTTCCTTTCATACTACTGATTTTGGTTGGGGAGAACCAGTTCTGTCAGGACCAGTTTCATTGCCTGAGAAGGAAGTGATTTTGTTCCTTTCACATGGTCAAGAGAGGAGAAACATCAATGTGCTTCTTGGTTTGCCAGCTCCTGTCATGAAGATCTTCCAAGATTTGATGAAGATATAATATAGGGTGTGATATTTTATATATGATTCTGTTATTTTTTTAGTATATGGTTGGTTCTGTCATTTCCTAAAAGAGAAGTGAGTACTTATATTCTGTTTGTGAATTTATTGGTTCTAAATTCTATTCAATAATAACTGAGGTCTTCCTTGTATTTGTTTGTGAAGTTGAAAAACATTCTATAGTTGAAAACACATTTTGGTGCTTTCTAGGGTGAGGCTAGTTTTCCCCAAGAATTATCCTAAAAAAAAAAAATGGTTCTCCCCAAGAATTGGATCTTTATGAAATTTGTTTAGGTGAGATAATGCGCCTCTTAGGTTATCTAAAATTCTAAATTTCTCTAATCAATTAAAAAATCAAACCTACGGGAAAAAGCAATCAAGCATAATTTTTTTTTTATATGCAAGATCAAACAAAACATCTTGACTTGAGATAAAACAAGCTGGAACTTGAAGATTTATAAAAAAAAAAAAAAAACTTACGAGCTTAATTTATATGTACCAACAGTAGAAAAAAGTTTTACACCATTATCTAATCATATATTACCATTGTGCCATTTTATTATATTATTTCCTAAAACATTTCAACAAACATCTACATGGTGAGATATGATTAGATGATGGTGTAAAACTTTTTTACACCGCCAGTGAATATAAATTAAACTCAAAACTTATTGCAATTGAATTGATTCAAGTTTAATGTATAAGTTATTTTTTCCTTTAAAAAAATGTATCAGTTCTTTTTCAAAGCATTTTAAACAAATTGATTTAAATAAAATGCGCTGGCATATATGCTGTTGGGTTTATATATATGTAATGCAATGTAATGGTTAAAAGGTGCAGAATTATTTTTTTAATTGAGATATATGAACTAATTATTTCTTTTATTAAATATGTTTTTAGTTTTTAGTACCTATAAAAAACAAATTTTCGTTTTCGTCCTTGTAGGTTTTTTTTCTTCGGTTTTCATTTCTTCAAATTTTGAAATTACTACTTTTGATCCCCACAAACATTATTGGGTACTATTTGGAATGATCGCATGACTTCTGATAAACACATAAGTAGCTAAAAGTTAAAGATGTCGCATGATGATAGAGAGCGAAAACAATAATTTTAGATTTTGAAGAGATAAAAACTAAAGAATTTTTTTTTTACATAATAATTAAATAAGCATTACAAATATTACAAATGTTAATTAAACATTAGATTGCGCATCTTTTAGCAAATTAATTTTTTAATATATATGATGTAATATATTTTTGTAAACATTTAATAAGGTCTTGTTAAATACATATTAATATTAATATATAAAAGTTTGACCTGATAAGTATTTGTATAGACAATTGTATAAATTATTTCTAGTAAATTGTTCATTCATGGTAAATAAAATAATAGTGCCAATTCATGTAAAATATTCAATACTCTATGAGATATAAATAATAATCAACAGAAATATTTAATAATAGAAAAATTTACATCTATAGTATAATGACTCATGTTCCACATGGTATATAGTTAAAACAATAAAAAAATTTCTTATAAAATTTATATTAATTTGTAATTTCTATTAAATATTACTAACAAATATGTTCATCTTAGAATTTCATTAAAATTGTTATTGTCGATTTCGTGTAAAATTTTTTGTCTCCAAGCATATACAAAAAATTATGTTTTCTTGTAAATGGTATATGTCAACTTACGAATATTCGCAAAAAATATTTGAAATTTTCAATGTATAGGAATAAGAATTTTGTAAACTTATGTCGTGCTAGTGCTTTTGACTCGTCCGATGCACGTATTATATGTTAAGGTACAAAAGTATCACATTAATAATTTATTTATGAAAATAAATTATTTTCATAAAAATTATTTTTTCTGTCAAAAAATAATTTATTTATGAATTCAATGGAAAAAACTGCATATGGTCTTAAAATATAAGGTATTTTAGTGTAGTAATAAATTTAAACATAATTCAAACTTTGTACTGGGAGATACAAAAATACTTTATATTGAATGAAAATATTACTTGGTAATTTATATGTTGATGTGGTTTTTTATAAAATGTTCATTCTCGTGAATTGACATTAACATTTCCCTAAGTTTAAATTTGCCAAATTACTTCCATGTAAAATGTTCATCCCCGTGTGTCATATTGTATCTATAATTTGGGGCCGTTTCTCCACCTCTTGAGCTCTTGCCTTCGTCTTCCCCCTTCTAACTATCGAGGGGGTGGTTTTTTGGCCAGGAATCACCCCTCGACATCTTTTTTCTATCCCTTTATTTAAATAAGTGATTTTTCCACATAGATCTAGTTGTTTTTCATGATTTTGTCGTTTGAGTGCGGCGTTTTGTTTTGTTCGTTGTTTCGGTGCGGCGTTATTTGGTTTTCCAGTCTTGATACAGTGTTTCGTTTGATTCAGATTGGCAGATCAGCTTCGATCCATCGATTCTAGTTTCAATAAAGACGTGGGCGTCAACATTACAGATCCGGAGTGCTAATGGTGATCATATCTGAGACAACTTATAGTCGATTTGAGTCTGCACAGAGTATAGTAATGACCTGTAACTAGATGAGTTTAAAGATTGTGGCTCCTCTTTTATCTTTGGCCATCGACCGTACTTGGAAGCTTTTGGTTTGGCTGTTAGGATTAAGATGGCTTGGTAATGCCATATTGGCTTTTGTTCTGATTAAGTGTTTCATTACCATGTACTTGGCTGACTTAGATGTTCGTGTTGATTTTCAATTGTGGATGGGAAATACCCCAACACATTCTGTTCAATCTAGGTGTATTGATCTTTTTTCTAATTTTTGAATGAAGTTTGATTTCCATAAAAAAAAAATCTATAATTTCTACAAAGATAAAAGAGAGAAATTTAATAACACTATAAAGAAAAATATTAAAAGGTAATATGATTAAAAATAAAAAAAACATTTAATGAGCATTATTGGAAAATTCACTTTCACGTTAAGAAGAAAGCAATAAATAACGAATTAAATGAAAAAAAATTCTCACTTCATTTTTTTTGGGTATACTATCAACTACTACCTCTAGTCCCTAATATTACAAGAATAATAAAAATCATCAAGACCAAAAAGATTATATAATGTTATAAAATTGAAATGTTATCACAAATATACCCCTAGTGTTAAATATTTTATACCTACCATGTGAGTTTTTAGTAAACTTGTATCTCACATTAAATAGAGGTATAAAAGAAAACTTAGCAATGCACCTTGAAATGAGTTAATTTTTCTTATAATTAGGATAAAAAATATATCAAAATCTTTCTTATAATCAGAGATCAGAGACAGAGGATAAATTATTTTTTTTATAAGAATCAAATTTTTTGCCAGTTCCTGTTTCTATTCAAAAAGCGTCAATGGTAGAGGGAAAAAATCAACCCACGACCTTTGAAGAATACTTTCGATCCAAAATGATGAATAGATGTTATGGAGCAACGAAAAATCAGACACAAAAGGTTGATTTACAAATTAAACCATCATAATTTTTTTAAGAACATACTTTGATGACAATAAATGATGTGTTTCGTAAATGTTTTGAAAACCTGCTGCCTACATGCATCCACGTTGATTATGTTTGGGGAAAATTGGGAGCCGTGAAAACACGATCCCAAGGCAGAGGGAGAGAAGAACAACAAATGTGGACTAACCTGGCTGACATTCAGGCCAAGTGTTTCAAACTTCTTTCGATATTGTTTCCTAGACTTAGTTGAATTGTTGATGACAAAAACCAATATTTTGCCCTAAATAAGTATATCAACATATCTGAATCTCATAAATCAATAGATCTGAATCTCCTATGATAAGAAATCAAATTAATACCAATCGTGATAAGGAAATTTATTTGTACAAATAACTTCAAGATAAATATTCTTGGAAATAACTGTAGGAAAAATATGAGTAACAACAAAAAAGTCAAGACTGAATATACATTAATTTGGTGCCTCCAATGCTCCCTTATCCTGTCAACACAAACTGCTCTATTTCTTGATAGCTGAGGCCATGTGTCTGCAAATATGCTTTACATTCTTTTAATCACAACAATTATATATCATTTCCTTCTGCCAAATCAACCATAAAAACATGGAATTCAAATATTGATATTGATTAATACGCTATTATTAATTTAATTTTTTTTAAAACCCTATGTAAAAAACCTTGAAGAATGGCTACAACTTTGTTGGAGAAGGACTCGTCATCATCGTTATCACTGTCATCCGATTCAATTTTCTTTTTTTTACATATATGTGCATACTTTTAAATGATTTTATATATTCAACATCAGCTATTCAACTTTTTTAACATAGAGGCAATATTTTAAAAATAAAGGTAATATATAAAAATTATTTCATTATTTAAATTATTGATCCAAATTAGATATTGAAACAATTTGCTTTTTTTTAAATAACTACAAATATGACAAATTGATTCATAGATTTTTTAATGTTATATTGAAAATTATTGGTTAGTATTTTTTTGGTATACAAATTATTATTATTATTATTATTATTATTATTATTATATTGGTTAGTCTGATTTGTACATTACGAATTTGATTATTTTTTTTTATGTAAACGAATTTGATTATTTTTATTCCTATTATAAATGATTGTATTTATTTTTATGAATTGATTATAAATGGTTTGAAAATTTTCTTTTTTACATGCGACAATTATTATTTACATGTGCACATGGAATTCATTAGTATGAAGGTCAAATATAATTCAAATCAGCAATCGTAATTAAATTATCAATCCCCATTAAATAGTGATTGGTAATTTCAGTCAAATATATTTACATGCTAATTATTTTAATGAATTCTATTTCAATGATTCTAACGATTCTAATTTAATGCATTCTAATTATTTCCGTTTTTGCAATACCAAATAATTATTGTAATAAATTCTTGATTGGTGGGCCGTGCTTGACATCCCATGTTGACACGTAACAATTTACTTATAGATATTAATATGTTTTTTTTTTGACGTGAATAGATATTAATCTCTATTCTCTATTATATACAAATCAAAATAAATCTCATTGAATGATCCTCCAAATGTCAATCTCATATGAAAAGCACATTTACTTCATTTCAAGATGTCATCATAATCATTAACTCTCAATGAATACTATCATATGTGTCATACTATTTAAGGAATACCATTCATATGTCAGCTATCAAAATTATAAATATTATTTATTGTCGATTACATGTAATTTAAGATTATTTTTTTACAATAAATAATTAGGATTAAATTACTTTGTGACGCTTACAATCAAACTAACATCTTGATATTGCAATAGTATTATTTTTAACTAATTTTTTATATTAAAAACATACAGTGAACATGTTAAAAAAAAACATACAGTGAATAATCTCTATTATATACAAATCAAAATAAATCTCATTGAATGATCCTCCAAATGTCAATCTCACATGAAAAACACATTTATTTCATTTCAAGGTGTTATCCTAATCATTAACTCTCAATGAATACTATCATATGTGTCATACTATTTAAGGAATACCATTCATATGTCAGCTATCAAAATTATAAATATTATTTAATGTCGATTACATGTAATTTAAGATTATTTTTTATAATAAATAATTAGGATTAAATTACTTTGTGACGCTTACAATCAAACTAACGTCTTGATATTGCAATAGTATTATTTTTAACTAATTTTTTATATTAAAAACATGCAGTGAACATGTTAAAAAAACATACAATGAATAATATTATACAATAAATAATAAATAATAATTAATAATTAAAAAAATCGCATACAATGGTGTTTTTATTTCTCAGTTGACAGACATCAATATAAGCACATTGGTAAAATTCATTCTTTTTTTTTTATTGAAGGTAAAATTCATTCTTAGAATTATCAGTGTTGAACAAACTTCATATCGGCAATATTATTTGAAATAATTACTTATGGACCAAACATTATAAGCCAAATTATTTTTCATTATCAGTAATCAAGAAAATACCATAACACAACTTCATTTTCAATTTCAAATTATATTTTGTTACTACAATGTTAAGGATTCTCGGATTAAAAAATAAATAAAAATAGAAATTCCCAACATTGAAATCAAACGTTAGTATATGCATTCATGACCTATTTTTTTTTTGAGAGAAACAAACTCATTCAATATCATTTAAAATAGAATTCGTAATACAGGTTGGCATATAATCAAAGACATGACGACTAGCGTGAAATCTTGATGTCCCTGCTAAAGAGTGAGCAACAACATTTGTTCGTCTCCTAATGAAACTAACCGAATAGTTTTGATAACAACTCAACTTCTCCTTACAACTTCTAATAATGGTCCCTGCTTTCGTTTGACAGTTAGCGTCTCCTGTCACGCCATCTACTACCGCCTTGCAATCTAGCTCAAAAGCAATATTCTGGTGACCAAGATCCACCATCCAAGAGATTGCCTCCCACAAGCCCCTTGCTTCTGCCTCCAATGCCGGGACAATTCCTGGAAGATGCAGGGGCTTAGCGAGCACAAAGTTGCCATTGTGGTCACAGACACATATACCAATTCCAAAGCTACCAATATCGTTGAACAAAGCTGCGTCAACATTCACTTTTAGGGTGCCCTCTGCTGGCTTAATCCACTTTGCTTGCTGAGGTGAATACCGAGCTCTGTGTGTGTTGCCAATAGCACCTTTTGCCAGCTCCCAGTCGCGGAGTATGTTCCTAGCTAAGACCATCAAAGTCAAGACATCCTTCTTCTCATTATTCCACACTTTGTCATTTCTACGACGCCACAAAGCCCATAAAATCATCGCAACCTCTGCTGATCCACGCTGCGTAAGAGAGTAAAGACCATATCCTTGAAGTCGCGCACATGTGGAGTGTGGATCACTACTAGATGGTGGAGATTGGCAGCTTCCCAACACCTGACCGCGTTATTGCATCCAAAGAAAGTATGCCAGTCGTTCTCCTCTCCTATCTCACAAAACTGAAAGTAGCTCAGGCAGTTTACCCCCTTCGATTGAAGACACACTTTGGTCGGAAGAACTCTTCTCAAAGCACGCCATAGTAGCAGCTTGACCTTGGGAGGAATCTGCAGCTTCCACACTAAGCTCCAATCCCCAGCCACCCTCAAATGTGAATTATCTATGAGTTCCTCCATCACACCATAGTAAGTTGATTTTACCGATTAAGTACCTCTTCTACTAAGCCTCCAAATCTGTCTATCCGGAGCTTGCAAACAAGGAACCGACATGCTTAAAATTTTCTGAGCATTCGAGGCATTAAAAAGGGACCTAACCAAGTGATTGCGCCAGTCATGCATATTATTATCAATGAGTTGAGCAACTGACCAATCTTCCGTACCTGTTATCGGGGCGCTAGAGACATACGGGTGCCCCTCCGAACACACCCAAGGATGACGCCAAATATTGATGTGCCTATCATCACCAATCCTCCATCTTAGTCCTAGCTTGACAACCGCCTGTGAAGTGTGGATGCTACGCCAAACAAAGTTGGGATTGTGGCCCAAGCGAGCCCCCAGTAAATCCCCCTTTGGGAAGTATTTAGCTTTGAAGACTTAGTCACTATAGCATCATTATCGGTGGCAATCTTCCATCCTTGCTTTCCTAGCATATATCTTGCTATATTGAATGCTGTTTTCAAATGGAAGACATCACAACATTTAAAGCTGGTCGTAGTCATTTATTTCATAAATTCAAATTTACAGTCCAATCAAGTATGTAAAATTAGGGAGAAAAAAAATTTGTGTCAGTTATTATAATAATTATAATTAAATTCTATAAACACGTTAGTAATGACTCAAATAAAATGGGAATCAAAATAACCCTGAGACAAATTAATATGAGAACTTGGCAGTTCCCTTTTTTAGCACTAGTTTGGAAGCTGTAAAGTGGAATACTATTATATTGTATGAGTAAGTATATAAATCGAATTAGCAATAGATGAGTAAGCCTATCATGGGGTGAAAACAAAATTGGTGTCAAGAACATATAAATGGTAATATATCATTTACGTTATAAATTTTAATTAATATAGTCAGTATAAAATGGTGTCTGCAACCCAAACTTGCGCATACACATCATCAAATAAATCAAGATTGCATATTTTTCCTTTCAATTTTAAAAAAAGAATTAATGTATGTATCAATTTTTACCCAAATTATTTCATTTTCATTGATTCCTTTCATTTCATTGTTTCTTTGATTTCAAATTTAAAACTTGAAATTCAATTATTAGTAATTACTAATTACTAATATGAGTACATCTATATATTGAAATGAAGGACCACTGGTTGAATCAATTTTTGCACTGGTACATTTGTTGCAAGCATTCATCATACGAACAAAATGCCTCCCGAGTATAACTTCATTTCTGGCATCTTTGTCAGGCACAAAAACTGGTGGGTGTTATCAGAATGTGGCATGTTAATTGACTTAGCTGCTATAACAAGCTTCCTTTCTCTCTTGAATTGGTTCTCATTGATACTAAGGTAGCTCTCCTGAATTTTATGTTGTTTCTTGCTAAAGTAAAAGATAGAGAGAATCATGATGCTCTGCATCTTTCATTCCTTGAGAAGAATTACCAAATGAATCAATCAAATATCACCTTACACAGAACCAACATATATAGTGATGAAGGAACCTAACTAAATTGCCTAGCTGGCACCTAATCATCTAACAGAAATGCTACACTGGCAGTCAACTACCTAACAGCCTAACAGACTGAGCCATGCTGGCATTCCAGCTGGCACAGGACTAACTGAAACATAAACTCAGTGTTTAACAGAGTGATGAACAAGATAAGCTTGAGTTTACTCTAATACTCCCCCACAAGATCAAGGGGGTTGTGGAGCAACAACTTTGAGCTTGGTCCTTAAGTCTTGAAACTGAGTAGTCGGCAGTGGTTTAGTAAGTGCATCTGCTAATTGTCTTGATGCTGGCACATGCTGTATGTTCATGGACTTAGCAGCAACCTTTTCTCTAACAAAATGGATGTCCAACTCAATATGCTTAGTTCTAGCATGCAAAATGGGGTTGTGAGCCACTAGGTAATGACTGATCACTGGAACCCGTGACTAAAGCAGGGGACCCAGTTGGAGTGGACCCATCTGGAGTGGCAGAAACCTGTTGAGTGTGAGAGGGTTCACCTTGATCAGGAGAAGGGACATTTGCTAAAGGACAAGGCAAGATTAATTTTGAGGATTTGCAAGAGTCCAACGAATTCAGAACAGCATGTGACTGTTTTTCAGCAGGGAAGAGGTCTAGGAAAGGGAACCTATATTCATTGAAAAGGACATCCTTAGAGATGTAGACCCTTCCTTCACTACTTAGACACTTATGCCCTTTGTGGTTTGGTGAGACTCCTAGATACACACATTCAGTACTTCTAAAATCCAATTTGTGCTTGTTGTAAGGACGAATTAGAGGGAAGCAAGCACAACCGAATGTTTTGATATTTTTATAATCTGGGACAGTGTTGAATAAGGCATGAAAGGGAGATGAAAATTTGGAAAGAGAAGATGAAGGTAGCCTATTTATGAGGTAAACCGAAGTGGTAAAACTATGGTCCCAAAATGAAATAGGTAATGAGGCATGAGCAAGTAAAGTGAGTCCCATTTCCACTATTTGTCTGTGCTTCCTTTCAACTGAGCCATTTTGGTGTGAAGTGTGTGGACAAGTGAGCCTATGCATAATGCCTAGCTCATTAAGATATGTAGTGAATGGCCTATATTCACCACCAAAGTCAGACTGGATGGCTTTAATGTTTGCATTGAATTGTGTTTTCACATAGGCATGAAACAATTTAAAGGCATTCATAGCTTCAGATTTATTTTTAAGAAAATAAATCCATGTGTATTTAGTGTGAGCATCAACAAAAGCTATGTAATAAAGGTAGCCATTGCTTGAAGGTGAAGGGGAAGGACCCCACAAATCAGTATATATCACTTCAAAAGGATTGGAATACACAGTATTAGATGCAGGTGCATGTAGTCTATGTGATTTGCCTAAGCAACAGGATTTATAGAAATCAAGAGCATTCTTATTTAGTATGTGAATATTACAGAGGCTTAGTACATTCTTGATGGCATTTATATTAGCATGACCTAATCTAAAATGCCAAGTAGAAAGTACATTTGATGTATTGAATGCTACACTAGAGGAACTTTCAGGAAGCACAACAGAGTTAACAACCGAATTGTATGATTGAGCAGAAAACTGAGATGACACACTTGAATTTCTTAGCAGAAGATGCAAATCTGTGAAGCAGTAGAGTCCACTTGCATCCAGAGTACCCTGAAGAAGTACCTCTCTAGATGCCTGTGATTTGACAAGGCAATGGTTAGGATAAAATTCAAAGTAAGCATTATTATCTTTTGCAAACTTTGAAACAGATAGCAGATTACGAGTTATAGAGGGAACATGAAGGATATCTTTGAGACTCAGTGTAGTATTAGAAGCTAATTTGGATTTGAACTTTGAAGACCCAACAGACTTTATAATTAAGCCCTGACCATTACCAACATAAACTTTATTTGGTCCTACATAGGGTAAACTATAGTGCAAGTGAGTGAGAAATGAAGTTAAATGGTGAGAGGCACCTGAATCGGCAAACCATGCCTGTGACTCCAGACCTACTGGGAGATTTAATTCCTGAGTAAATGCAGTGGGGTTGTACTGAGTTGCAAACATAGCATTCGGCTGATCTGCTTGCTTGATTGCAGAGGACCCATCCTTTGAAGCAATAACTGCATTGCCAGCACTGGCTTGCTGTTGATTAATTTCTGCAGGTGCCTGAGTCAACGGCTTTTGAGGCACAAATGTTTCATCGTAATGATGCCAACAATCCATCACTGCGTGACCATACTTGCCACAGAGTTGGAAAGTTGGTCTGTTTCCACCACCAGTGAAGCGGCCACGACCACGACCTCATCCGCGAGTGAACCTGCCTCTTCCACGCTCATAGTTGATACCAGATCTACCATTACCATGGCCAGAGGAAGAATTAGCATGTGCTACATTTGCAGAGGCAGCAGGCACAGCAAGTTCTTGCCTGAACTTCTCGAGTTGTGCCTCTTGCACATACAGGAGTGCTTCAATGTCACTCAGAGAAGGTGTATCTGAACGGCCGTAGATCATCATTACGAATTGGCTATATTCCTCTGGTAATCCATCAAGAACCGCTTCAACCTGGTCTTGCTTAGAGATAGGGTTTCCAATCGCGAGCAAAGAATCAACAATTGCTCGAATGCGAAGGACGTATTCAGAAATTGACCTATTATTCTTCTTTGTTGACTTTAATTCAGATCTCAATTGTCTCGACCTAGCCTTCATGTGCGCATAGAAGTGCTTGTGTAATTGATCCCAAACTTCAAACGCGTGCTTACACGAAAGAACTCTGGGAAGAACCGCTTCAGAAAGTGTGGAGAGAAGCCACGTGAACAATGCCTGATCTTGAACAAGCCACGCATCGTACTCAACAGAGAATTTGCCAACAATACGATCGGCGTCAGTTGTAAACTTCGCCGGAATTTGAGGATTAACCATAAATCTGTGCATTTTGTGCGATGTGATTACTCCTTCAACCTGCTGATTCCACAACAGGAAATTGCTTTCTCGCAATTTTATGGACAATTTCGGTCCAAAAGTGTTGTTGTTTCCAGTAGCAGAAGCTTGACCTAGCGACGCCATCGACGGTGAGTTTTCAGCCATGACCTCATGATTGCGAAAGAACGAAGACGTCGATTAGAACAGAGAATCAAGACGAGAAAAACGAAGGAAGCGCGAGCGAACATGGATACCAGAACCGTAGTTGGCGAATGATACCATGCTAAAGTAAAAGATAGAGAGAATCATGATGCTCTGCATCTTTCATTCCTTGAGAAGAATTACAAAATGAATCAATCAAATATCACCTTACACAGAACCAACATATATAGTGATGAAGGAACCTACCTAACTTGCCTAGCTGGCACCTAATCATCTAACAGAAATGCCACATTGGTAGTCAACTACCTAACAGCCTAACAGACTGAGCCATGCTGGCATTCCAGCTGGCACAGGACTAACTGAAACATAAACTCAGTGTTTAACAGAGTGATGAACAAGATAAGCTTGAGTTTACTCTAATATTTCTTATCCATTTGCATGACGAATTTATACTAAATTTTGTATTTTATTTATAGCAGGGAAACAAAAATCAGTGCTACCATTAGTAAGTCTCTAATCTATAGTTTTGAAAGTGAATTGAAGGAAGGCTTCGTGTATAATATGAGTAATTTTGATGTGGTTACTAATAATGGTTCCTACCGTACAACTCAACACCAATTCAACCTAAATTTACAATATGCTACTAAAATAAAGAAGATTGATAATGTCGGTGTTCCTATGAATGTATTTACATTCACCACCTGCCGACTACTATAAGGATAGCTTTGATGGTGTCTACATTTTTTTTCTTTTTTTTTTACGAGTTGACGGTGATTATTTGTTTGGTGAGTATCTTAAAGTTTGGTTTTTTTAAGTATTTGCTTTCAAAATAACAATATTTATGTTTGTGTTTTTTTTAAACACTGAATTTCAATTTGTTGCAGATATTATTGGAGTGCTTACAGGCATCAGACGAAGGGAAAGAGAATACAAAAATGGTGTCAAGATCAAGATCGTTGTAAATTGTAATGGAAGTGGTTAACAATGGGTACTTATATTCTACTCCCCCAAAATTGTAGTATTTTATTTGATTTAAACTTAGCAATATCAAATTGTTTTGACTGTTTGGTTATTGACTATTGACTATTTCATTGGGTTAAAACACAAAAATCTGATGCTGGTGTCAACGGGGATATCGCATAAGTATGTATCTATATAATTTGTGAATTTGTTTGTACATGTGTATAGATCTCGATCCAAAATACCGAATTTCATAACTACTATATACAGGATTTGCTGGCCGAATTTTCGAAAGCAAGAGCTGAAAAGGGAAAGATCTACATTGCTACAGAAGATGTAGATTTATGCAATGATGCCTAGGATAGTCCTACAATTACTAAGGTCTGCCCCTTTGTTGTCAACGACTTGGCTAATACATCAGTGATTTTGAAGAAACGTATCAAAATAGGGAAGGACTATAATTGTCAACATTAAGTGGTTGGGTTTTATTATAGTTTTATCTCATGCCGGACTTGGTTGTTTTATTTAGATATTTGTGAATCTTCTTGTGAGTTTCATTTGCCATTGAAAAAATATGGTTTTTATATTTTAATGCAAGACGTTTTATGTTTTTTCCGTTCATCCCGATTTGCATTAATTCACCAAAGTTTCTTATTTTTGTATATATATAAATTTTTTAGACGATGTAACTTTATAATTACATTCAAGCACACGCTTATTTTCTTACTTTTTTAGGACTTATTGTGCTAAGATTGCACATATTTTATCCACAATAATGAGAAAGGAAATGGGTGAAAGAGCTGTGCAACTTGATATTGTTGTGACCATTTAAACTATTTATAATAGATGTTCAATTAGTTTAAACTATAAATCATTTTTGATACACCACGGGAAAATTTTTGATATTTTTTAAATTCATTAATAATTTATATTAATATTAATATCCTCTCAACTAATTAATAATTTATTTAATTTTTTTTAATTTTTTTACACATTAATATCTACGTGTAAATTAATTAATATAGAAATTATAGATAAAATATAACATAATAGAATGAATATTTATCATGAGATTATATAAGGAAAAATTACACTCAAAACACGATGACTGATATTTTACTTAAAATTTTTGTCAAAATGTTTTTTTGCTTAAAACTACATTAATATATGAATTGTTAAGTAAAATTACACTTCATTTTAATATTGTTGATTCATTTTTATATATTTTCATTATTTAATATTTACAATCTTCTCACCTAATTTATTAAAAAAGTTATTCGAAAAAAATTATTTATTGATAATATGTGTAAATTTAGATTTTCTTTTACACATTACTATATATATAAAATTATTAATGTAGAATTTATAGATAAATATAACACACAACCATGGATATTTTATATGAAATTATATAGGAAAAATTACATTACACTTAAGATACAAGAATGAAGATTTTATGTAAAATCACATTAACATCTTAACTATAAGAGAAAAATACTTATGGCTATATTAGTTGTGGCAATGGGAGGATTTTGATCCTAAATGAAAAGCCCCTAATTTTCTTTTAGTTGTAATTTTTTTCGTATCTAAACGAATACAAAATGTTGCTTCTCCTAAATCCTAGATGTATGATTATAAAATTTTTACCGTGCTACGCATGGGCCTACAGATATATTGGAAAAAATTATAAAATATTTTTTAACTAGGAATATTTCAATTTTTTTTTAGTATAGTATATAAAACATAAGACACATGGATGAATATTTTACAAGAAAACATAGGGAAAAAATACATTTAACACAATGTTTTACACGAAAAACATTAATATTTATATGCAAATTGATAAATATATACACGTGGAATAAAATTTTACATGATGGCAATGAGAAGATTTACAATTAAGTATAAATTTTAGTTAATTCACGAGGATATATAATAGTAATTAGTAACTTTAAAATTTATTACATTTTATGATCCATGATTGAAATAAACCAAATAATATATAAATTTATGTATACAAGTCTTTTTACAAATGTTTATAAAAAATTTATATATAATGTTTCAATTAATTTATAGAATTGTTCATAAGACACACATACCCGTGCATTGCACTAGTATTAAAAAATAAAAGTTACTAAGATAGAAAAATCTTAAATGAATTAATTACATGAGAAGATAATATTATTACTAAATCTATAATGTTAACACATGCAAATTTTATTATGAAAATTTCATTTTCCTTTTTTTTTAGTTGGTTTCAGTGTTATTCAATTTTGTTTTTTATTCTAATGCATATCAGTCCATAGAAATCCTTTAGTATATGTAAATAAGAGAAACTTCATAAAAAAACATAATATATGTCTAATTACTATTTCTTTTTTCTGGACCTGGACATGAGGTACTGATAAACCCAAAAAACCATACAAATCAATTCAAAGTTTTGATTCCAAACATTAAAATTTGGGGTATACGGATCAAGCCCTTCGTGTGAACCAAATTAATTGAGAAAATTGCAAGAGGTGCTTCTCTGTCATCATAGTAAAAGAGGGCTGGCTTCCTTTGCTGCATAAAACCAAGATGTTGACTGGGGTATCCTATGCCTTGAAGAAAGAGATGCTTCCTTCCTCTAAATTATATCTCTCATATCTCTTTCACCTCCAACGGTTTGTTGGAAACTTGCAGCCACTAATGCGTCTGTAAATAAGATCAAAAAGTTAGGTTAAGTGAAAGTAAAGGGAAAAACCAACTCACTATTTCAGATCTTAGTCTAAATTTCCCCTGCCCACGAATCAACAAAAGACCATGAACATCATACTAAGCATATTTTTTTACAATTCCAAATGATTCACTGGTCCACCATAAGGAAGTAGATAGAATGGTCAAAATTAACAACTGATTATTACATTCAGATAGACTGATAAAATCAAAAGAGAAAAGAAAAGAGAATAACAGGATAAGTAAGCAACTGTCAGAATAAATGAAAAGGAGAAAAGATGCCATAAGTGTTTCTAACATAACCTAAGCAAAAGCTTTCAGATGGAGAGTTCGATTTCAGACGAATTTTCCACCTCTATGCTCTCCATTTTCTTTGACTCTTTGGGCTTATGAATGTAATATGAATATGTGATAGCTTGTAATGTTGAGTAAATTCAGTTTTGTCTCTGTTGTTCTATGAAACTTCTACAGCCTAGGCCTTCAATGCACTCAAAAAGAACACAATATCCTGCTACTAACCCGCCTCCCATCAACTACAATTACTTTTGGAGTACACATGATGAGTCAGGTACATCCAGATTTTAATACCTTCAAAATGGTTTATCCCCTTCCACTGAATTGCACTTATTGAGTGGAAGTGGAATAAACCATTTTGCACTTACATTCTGGAATCTTGCACCAAACTCTTAGAATGATTTATAGGATTAATTACCTTTCCAGATTCTTCTGTTTCCACTAATTCAAAAAATCAAGTTGCCTCTTTCCATGTCCCATATCCCTGATCACAAGTGGAATAAATTTGTTTTCTTTTCACTCTTTTTTCGTAATAAATCATTAAGAGGCAAACCTGATATTTTCACAAACAATCAACAGGTACTGTTTTCTAAACGGGCGTCGTGGGGTGCTAATACCTTCTCCACACGTAACAAACTCCCGAACCCTAATCTAGTTCGTAAAACCCTACCTTTCCTTTCAAATTATTTTCAAAAAAGGTTTTTTCCAATGTTTTCTTTAATAAACATAGGTGACGGCTCCTAAAATTTTTGTGGTTGCTACAGAAATCTTAATAGACGAGCCTATGTTAGGTTGATACTGATTTAGAGTTATCTACGGAGAATTTATCACTTAATGAGGTAATGATTGCTGCAACTGATGATATTGGGTCATCTTCTTTCCAAGACCCCGTCACTCCTCCTCTTCAGGCCAATGACGTGTTTCATAACAATAATTCTATTGTTAATGCGTACATGAGGATTGCCAGAAAGTTTTGGGGTGATATGGTTGAGGATGAACAAAATGATCCAGTTGACATTGATGCTGCTAGTTTAGCTAATAAGGAGGAATGTTTCAAGATTGTCATATCCAAATCTCAAAAGAAGAAATTGAGGAAGAGAAAGAAAGTAGCTCAAAGATTAGATTACGGCTGAGCGGCAGCTGGTTACGGTCGGTTTCAGGTCGTAAAAATCCAAACCAAGGAAAACCGAGCAACATAAAAGTTCACCCATTTCCGTTTGTTTCATTACGCGGGTTGGTCGGGTGTCGGATCAGTCGGACGGATTTACATGGGTAAAGCGCAGCAAAAAAACGAAAATAAAAGGGATAGTGAGGTTAGTGGAAATCCTTCATTAGTTTGATTTCTACAATATTTCTCACTTCACAACTCATGAAAACACTGAACCCACCAATTGTGGAAAACATATGGGACAAGGGGAAATTGATAAAATTACATACTTTAGGGGAGCAATAACAGAGTAACAGACACCCAAAATTAGCTATGTAAAGACCAAGAGAAAAATGTAAATACGAAATTCAACAACAAAATTCAGAATCAGGGAGGTACCAGCAAGCAGTGTAGTCATAGAAATCAACGTCCAAGAACATGAAGAGAAGGGAAGCAGAGGAAAAGACAGTTTGGCCTAATCGGAGAGCAAAGTCAGCGCTGGTGCCAAACGCCCCTGGCAGTTCCTCCATTCCACCGTGCAACTGCAAATCCATGTAGCATAAATCTGGGATAAGTTCCTCCATTCCACCATGTAACTACAAATCTGTAACAATCTTCTCATCCACTCAAGTAGTGTACCGGATTTGCGCAGCTGGAAAAACGTCGTCGGCCTACCGCTGCGATTCGCTCCTTCTGCGACAACCTAGTCCTACCCCCGCTACAACTGGAAAGCCCGCGACAACACCTCTTTCTTCCTCCACCACCGCCACCATGTTAAGGGTCTCTCTATGCCACCATTGTCAGTATTTCAAATCAACAAAATGATGATTTGATTTGGTGTAGAGGTGAAAGGAATCAAAGGATTACAGTGATGAGAAGAAAGCTTGCACCAGAGTTAGGAAATGTCATGATGGATGGAGCGCCGATATTTGACGAAGATGGGGTTTAGCGACTAGGGATAAAAAATTAGAATACAGAGAGAAACATTTAATTTTTAATGCGTAGGGCCAAAAATTTAAAAGAGAGAGCAACAATTCGGTCGGTTATGGGTTCCGATGGATTATATTTTGTGAACTCGAAATCGACCATGTTTATCCGAGTGTAACTTGTTTATTAACCTCGTAACCCCGAAGACCCGGTTCTATCCGCCCGCAACACCTTATTTGCACACCTACAACGGGTTCGGTCGGATCAGTACATTCTGCTCAAGCCTAGATCAGATCACTATAACACCCGATACAGAGCAGGCTCTAAATCTATCTCTTTTTAGGATGGAGTTTGTAACACCTGAGGACGAGATCGGCGTCGTATTGGGGCGGCGTGTCGAGACGCCGACCGAGACCTTGCGTATGAGATCGATGCCAAGATCGTTTGAGGGTCATTTCTTAGAAATGAGGAAGGCTGCGTGCACTAGGCTGCTTGTTGGTGAGAGGTCGGGTGTCGAGTTGATGAAATCGCGTCTGAAGGTGAGGAGCGGCGTGCCTGCGAACTCGTGTTAGAGCCTTGTGCTTGCTTGCCACGAGCACCGCTATCGACATCGTGTCGAGATGATAACTTCGTATTGCTCGAGCGTTATTAGGCGCTATTATTATATTGTTTGTAATAATTACAATGTCGACTGCCGGATTTCGTCGCGTGACTAGATCGTTGGCCAAGCGAGTAGAGTAATTATGAGAGAGGAGCGATTAGGCGGGTAGATTGATTGATGGGATTGGCATCTTATAGGCTGAGTTCACGATTATACCCGCCTACTCACGGTTGTATACCCGCGATCGGTTTCCTCGAAACACTCATTCTTTCTCTTTTCTTCTTTCTTCTTCCTTCATTACGCTCACGAGTTTACGTTGTTTTCTCCAAAAAGCTTCCATCGAAAAACCTTGAGTTCATCGAGATTCTACATCGACTTTCTTCATCAATCTTGTTCATCATCATCTTCTCGACCTATATCTCACCATCTAGACCATCACCATTGAGGTATGAAGAAACGATTTTCTTTTCCTCAGTACTCTTGTTTAGCTATTTCTTCTTCCATTTTAGCAGATTTATGCTTCAAATCATGTAGCCCGATGGGTTTTCTTCTTCCGCGATATTGCCTATCTTTAGCAGATTAATTGGGCTTGTAAAACAAATTTTCTTCCTCTGTTTTTACGCAATCGGCGGTGCCGAAAACCCCCATTTTTGGTTTGTTTTGATCTCTTATTTTTAGTTTATTGCTTACGGTTGTTGTTGTTGTCGATCTATCATTTGAAGCATCGGATAACCTTTTCATGAACTTTTGATGAAATCCCTAACTTTGTGTTAGAGGAAAAATATATTCAAGTTCTTGAGTTTTATATTTTTACGGGTTGTGGTTAAGTTTGGGATGAGGCTAAGTGTATTAGAACCATGATCGGCCGAGTTGTGTTTGTTTTGGGAAGTCACGATTCGAGATCGAGTGATTTCCAGAATCGAGGTGTGCAGAGCGAATCAGGGCGTGGAGCGTGAATCCAGTTGAAAGTGTAAGTGTCGAAGTCGATTGAGGGCAGTGCGTGTCGAAGTCGTTGTCGAGCTTCGTTGAAGGCAGTATGGTATCGGTCGAGTAAGAGAAGTCGTTGTCGAGGCTCATTTGAAACGGTGTGTAGAGTCGTTGTCGGCGGCATTAACTTGGAGTTCGGTAAGGCGCTTCACATTAATACTTTCATAGTATGTAAGGGCACTTCATATTCTACGTGGTTATGTTATTGTGTATGGATTTCTGATTTGTATCGAGCTTGAAATGTTGTGATATGATTGAGTTTTTGCATGTATTTAATATGTGATTGAATATATATGCGTGAATTGTGTATTGCATGTTGAATTGCGTTTCTTCATGTCGAGCTTGCTCTTTTTATTTGACATGCAGGTTGAATATCTTGTGTTTAACTCTTTGAATATCATTATCTGTGCGAATTGTTCATCAGTGAAGCGAGCTAGGTGAGTCGTATGGCGTTTTTGGCCGTGACCGGATAAGCCCAAGGGTCTAGGTCCGCTTTTGTTTACGGGAGATTGACTAAACGTCGCCGCTATGGGACTGAGTTAGTCCTAGGGAAGCGAGGATCCCAGGCCAATTTGGACTTTCCGACATCTGATGCAGCGTGTGCATTAGGAAAAATTGTCAGTCGAGAAAATGGATTTGCGAGTTGTGTCGAGTTAGAGTGAGATGGTCGAGTCACGTCGGTAGAATGTTATACTTTCTTTGTTTGCTTATATCCTTTATGTCGAGCTTATCTTGAATTGTTGAGAAGTTGACCGCTTTCCGTGGTGCCTTGATCCATAGCGGTTACCCGAGCGATGTCGAGCGCGAGGAACTCGGCGGACGGAATGATCTTGCAGGGAGCTCGGCGAGGACCAGTGGCGACCTCTGTATCTGTCGTGATTGATTATGTTCTTTGGATGTTGTTTTTATGGTGTACCTTGTTTTTTTTCTTTTGGAGTAGTATGTCGTGACGGTTTGGGCGGTGTTGTTTTGTTGTTTAATTGGCTGGTGGTCTTACTTTTGGGCTTGACCCCTAGTGGGAATCTGAGAGGAAGTACCCCAGGTATGATTGCTCTTTGAGTCGTCATACCTTAGGTGTATTTTCTTTATACATTTGCTACTCTGTATTTTGTATACATGATTATTTAGAGTGATATATATATGTATGTGTTATGCATGTATGTTTTATTAGAATTTAAGTCTTGTGTCTTAGTTGCACCATGTTTGAAATTTGTAATTACTCGTGTGCCGAGTTGGTTTTATATAAAAAAAAATATATCGTATTTTTAAAGGCACAGAGTTTCGTTTTAAAACACATCTCATCTGAGTTTATGTTGAGCTCGGTGTGTTGAGCTTTCGGTAACTTTCGAGCTCGGTATATTGAGCTCGGTAGCGGTCGAGCTTGGTCGTTACATTGTTAGTATCGAGGCTTGATTCGGTTCTGATAGAAGTGTGCATAAAGATTTGGACTGGTCACTATGTCGGGTTATGTGTGTGGGATCAGAAGACGGGAGATGCGACTTGGGAGTTGGAGGAGAAGATGAAGACTTCGATTACCAAGAACTTTTAGAGTAAGAATCTTATTTACAATTTCGAGGAGAAATTTTTAGAGGAAGATTGTAACTTACCTGAGGGCGAGATCGACATCGTATTAGGGCGGCGTGTCGAGACCTCGACCAGACTAAATGTCGAGATCGATGTGCCAAGATCGTTCTGAGGTCATTTGCCCGGTGAGAGGCTGCGTGCACTAGGCTGGGCCGAGGAGGTCGGGTGTCGAGTTGATGAAGTCGCGTCTTAGAAGTGAGGAGGCGCGTCTGCGCGAACTCGTGTTAGAGCCTTGTGCGCTTGCACGAGAGCACCCTTATCGACATCGTGTCGAGATGATAACTTCGTATTCTTTCGAGCGTTATTGACGCTATTATTATATTGTTTGTAATAATTACATTGTCGGCTTACCGTTCGTCAGCGTGACTGGTCGTTGGCCAAGCGATGAAGGTAATTATGAGAGAGAGCGATTAGAGCGGGTAGATTGATTGATGGGATTGGCATCTTATGGAGGTTCACGATTATACCCTTACTCTCACGGTTTGTATACCACGCGATCGGTTTTCACTCGAAACACTCATTCTTTCTCTTTTCTTCTTTCTTCTTCCTTCCTTACGCTCACGAGTTTCGTTGTTTTTCTCCAAAAACTTCCATCGAAGAAACCTTGAGTTCCATCGAGATTCTACATCGACTTTCTTCATCAATCTTGTTCATCATCATCTTCGACCTATATCTCACCATCTCGACCATCACCGTTGAGGTATGAAGAGCAGATTTTCTTTTCCTCCGTCTTCTTGTTTAGCGCTATTTCTTCTTCCATTTTAGCCCAGTTTATGCTTCCAAATCATGTCAGTGATGGGTTTTCTTCTTCACGATATTACTATCTTTCTAACGATTAATTGGGCTTGTAAAACAAATTTTCTTCCTCTGTTTTTAACGCAATCGGCGGTGCCGAAAACCCCCCATTTTTGGTTTGTTTTGATCTCTTATTTTTAGTTTGTTGCTAGTTTGTTGTTGTTGTCGATCTATCTGTTGAAGCATCGGATAACCTTTTCATGAACTTTTGATCGAAATCCTAACTTTGTGTTAGAGGAAAAATATATTCAAGTTCTTGAGTTTTTATATTTTTACGGGTTGTGGTTAAGTTTGGGATGAGAGCTAAGTGTATTAGAACCCATAGATCGGCGAGTTGTGTTTGTTTTAGGAAGTCGATTCGAGATCGAGTGATTTCGAATCGGGTGTGAGGCGAATCAGGGCGTGGAGCGGCCGAATCCAGTTGAGAAGTGTAAGTGTCGAGGTCGATTGAGGGCCAGTGCGTGTCGAAGTCGTTGTCGAGCTCGTTGAAAACGGCAATAGTGTCGAGATCAGTAAGAGAAGTCGTTGTCGAGCTCATTTGAAGGTAGTGTCGAAGTCGTTGTCGGCGGCATTGGCAGGTTGATGAGGCGCTTCACATTAATACTTTCATAGTATGTAGCAAGGGCACTTCGTATTCTGCGTGGTTATGTTATTGTGTATGGATTTCTGATTTGTGTCGAGCTTGAAATGTTGTGATATGATTGAGTTTTTGCATGTATTTAATATGTGATTGAATATATATCGTGAATTGTGTATTGCATGTTGAATTGCGTTTCTTCGTATCGAGCTTGCTCTTTTTATTTGACATGCGGTTGAATATCTTGTGTTTAACTCTTTGAATATCGTATCGCGTGCGAATTGTTCTTCAGTGAAGCGAGCTAGGTGAGTCGTATGGCGTTTTTGAGCCGTGACCGGATAACTAAGGGTGCTAGGTCCCCTTTTGTTTACGGAGATTGATTCAAACGTCATACGCTATAGGACTGAGTTGTCTAGGGAGGCGAGGATCCCAAGGCCGGCTGGACTTTCCAGACATCTGATGCAGGCGTGTGCATTAGGAAAAATTGTCGAGTCGAGAAAAATGGATTTGCGAGTTGTGTCGAGTTAGAGTGAGATGGTCGAGTCACGTCGGTGAATGTTATGCTTCTTTGTTTGCTTATATCCTTTATGTCGAGCTTATCTTGAATTGTTGAGAAGTTGACTTTCCGTGGTGCCTTCAATCCATAGCGGTTACCAGAGCGATGTCGAAGCGCGAGGAACTTCGGCGGCGAGATGATGCAGGAGGAGCTCGACGAGGACGGTAACGACCTCTATCTGTCGTGATTGATTATGTTCTTTGGATGTTGTTTTTATGTTTGTACCTTGTTTTTTTCTTTTGGAGTAGTATGTAAGTGACGGTTTGGCGGTGTTGTTTTGTTGTTTGAGGAGTAGTGGTGGTCTTACTTTTGGAGGCGACCTAGCGTGGGAGTCTGCAGGAAGTACCAGGGGTATGATTGCTCTTTGAGTAAATCATTACCTTAGGTGTATTTTCTTTATACATTTGCTACTCACGTATTTTTGTATACATGATTATTTAAGTGATATATATATGTATGTTATGCATGTATGTTTTATTAAATTTAAGTCTTGTGTCTTAGTTGCACCATGTTTGAAAAGTGTAATTACTCGATGTGCCTGAGTTGGTTTTATATAAAAAAAAATATATCGTATTTTTAAAAGGCACAAGAGTTTCGTTTTAAAACACATCTCATACAGGTTTATGTTGAGCTCGGTGTGTTGAGCTCGGTAACTCGAGCTCGGTATATTGAGCTCGGTAGCGGTCCGGAAACGGGTCGTTACAGAGTTAATCTATTGGAATGTAAAGGGGTTAGCAAACCTAGATTCCAGATTAGTTTTAAAAAACTTCTGTGTCAAACCGACTAGTTTTTTTGTTTATATCAGTATCTTGGGTTGCTTTGAATCAAATCTTTTGTTTTGAATGATAGAGGATCTCAGCTGCCTAATTTATGGGGCTTTTTGTTCTGCGCATTTAGATTCAGTTGTTATATCTAAAACAAGACAACAAGTCTCTTTTTCTGTAATTTGGGATCAACAACTTATTCATTTGGCTGCAATATATGCCTTTACAAATTATGTCTGCGGGAAAGATCTCTGAGCTGAGCTTTCTGCTCTTATTCATAACAATTCGGGTCCATGGCTTTTTGTTAGGGATTATAATGCTATTCTAGGTGCTCATGAACAAATAGGTAGTGGTTACAAATTGATTACAAAAGCACTTGAGAGTATACTACTGCCAAACCCTGGCTATATTCATAACTTTTCAAAACGACTCAGTATGTTCGAGCCTTTGAGGAACAAGCCTTCACTTGGCTTTTTACAAACTTTGATGAGAAAATGTTGAAATCAAAGATAAATCTCACGCAGGAGAAAATTTACAAATAAGCACAAAGAAAAACTTTCAAACAAAAAGGATTTTGCAATAACAGTTCGCCTTGAATTTCAGACAGGCAGAGCTTTGGCACTTGATTAAACAATTCTCATTTCTTTCTTCAGTTCTTGAGGTATTTATACTTTTTCACTGAGATAAGATTGTTGAAACTCAGCTATAATACTGTTGTGTGACAAGGCTTGAAAATTTTGAATTTGTCCGTTGTCTTTGTCTTCTTCTAAGTAGTGGTGACAATTTCTGTGCATGGATCTTACCTTTTAGGAAAAGTATTTTTTCTTTTTGTACGATTTGCTTTTGTGTCTCCAACGGTTTTCCATTTGTTGCCAACTGGTTAAATTTTAATTTAATACCGTTTGACTTTCCCTTGTATATTCTCTTCAAACTTTGAGGTTGATTAAGTAAAAAAATATTCCTCATACTGAGTCAAACAGAGTAAATGCATTGCTTGTCTTACTTGGAATCAGACACTTTGATTCAAGGGAAGCAGACACCTACTCAAAAGATTCCTTGTGCAGATCCACTTGAAAGCAGACATGTAGTTCCACTTAATGTGTCTGGTTTTAGTACTTGAGTGATTCTCTTCAATTCCAACTTCAAACATATGTAGTGTGACTTCTTTTGCATTGATTGTCTACTAAATTAAAGAATGCTGAGATTCTTTTTATACCATTAGACAATATATTAATACAAATTTAATACGTTATGCACACTTCAAGACACACGTTAGATCCCTTAAGATAAATTGTTCATTTAGATAGTATTTGTTATCATCAAAATAAATGAAGGTCAAGATTTATCACTCGTCTTGGTTCCTACACATACTTGAGAACAAGGGAGTTCCCGTCTGCTGCCAACTAAGATGCGAAGTACCGGGATTGGGCTGTGTGGAAGGCCCAAGGAACGAGCTATGGTTTCCTGAATGAAATTATGGGTAATACCCCCATCCACCAAAATATGGACTAAGTGGTTAGAGATCTGGCCCATTACACGAATTGTCTCTGAGATCGGGTTTTCAGACATTGCATTCAGGCTAAGATGGGTTGATTGGACCTCCTCGACCCGTGGAAGGGAGGTGTCAGATGTAATTGTGCTAGGCCTTGAAATCACTAAGGAGAAGTGGGGATCAGTATCAGGAGAAGTCTCATTGTAACATCCCATCAAATTGTAGTATTTATTTAATTCGCTCAACTTGTTTAATTTGATTAGTTAGTCCCTTAAAAATTAGAACCTATATATTAGGTGATTAAAGACGTAATAGATTATGTAGGGTGTAACTTACAATGAGAGGGGTGTATCTAGTAGGCATAAGAGTAAATGTAACACCCTGTTTCCGGAGTGCTACTAAGTGAACATTCTGACAAAAATTTACATATTTCCGAAAGGCGAAATACTCTGCCTTGCACGTTTTCCAAAAATGTGGTTCTATTTTTTTTTTCAAAACTTCTTCCTCAAAATGGCTGTCAGAGTATTGCAGCGATTTTAGAAACATAGCGGAACTATTTAGAGACACCACATAACCACATTCAATTATTACATCAACTCACACATAACAGCATGTGCCTTGAAACATAATCGACATTTATTACAATACAGAAATAAATTTAAGCGTCCTATAGCTGGTCAACACAACAGGCTCCTCGCAAGACTACTAGTAGGTTCCGCAACCACAACACAAGTGGAAAGCTAAACAACCATCCCCAGCTGCTCCTCCTTGCAGTTCCAATCCTCTGCTTGTTCCGCCATCTGGGTTACAATCATTAATTGACAGAACCACTGGCAAGGGTCAACTTCTCAACAGATCATGATAAACCAAGGCATAAAGCAATAAGCAACCACAGTTTATACAATTCACAGGCATTAAGCAAACAACAATGTATATCATTCGCAGAACGTGACTCAACTCTCTCACTCTAGACTCGACTCGACTCACTACTCATTTTCTCTCGACTCGACAATTATTCCGGAAAGCAGACGCAGATCCATCAACTGACATACCAGCCGTAGCCTTGGGATCTTTCGCTTCTCCCTAGGTAAGCAGTCCCGGTCCCTACGTTGCGACGCCTAGTCAATCTCCCGTAAACAAAAGGGGACCTAGCACCCTCAGTTATCCGGGTCACGGCTCAAAAACGTCACGACGACTCGCCTAGCTCTCTCACTCGATGAAAATCTCGCCGCTTACGATAGTCAAAGAGTGACGCATAAAATTACTTGACCGCATATCAAATAAAGAGAGCATGCTTAACATGAAGAAAACGCAATTCGACATTTAAGCAATAAAAACACTCTGCATGAAGAAACGCAATTCAACAGCAACACGCAATTCGTGGCATATATTCAATCTCATATCAAATAATGCATAACTCAATCATATCACAACATTACATGTTTGACACGCAAATCAAGGAATCCATCCCTCTGCAACTCGATGGAGTTGACAGAGAGGTACACAAATGTGGGGGTTGGGTTCAGGAGACCAACCACAAAGTTTTCACCCACGAATGACTCGGAATATGTTCGACCGCACGACAACAATAAACGAAGGGGTTCGAAGACCCTAACTTCGAACTCGTAGAGTTCTCAGACTTCTTCGTATTTAAATAAGCATTTAAATAATAAAGCAAGAATTTAAGCATCTCTAAAAATTGTCCTTACATAGGGACATAAGAACAAAATCCTAGAATGTCTAGAAGTGCCCTTACCGAACCCCAAGCTGCACGACCACGTGTTCCTCGATCCTACGCCGCACGATCTCGGATTTACTCAAAGCCTAACAAAATAAATAACTTAGCACAATTCTTAGCTAACTTAAGCTCAGCCTAACCCTTTTTCTAACCAAAAGCAAGCATTTAAACTACTAGCTAATTGAAAAGAATAAGACCTTTGAAAATAAAAAGTTTTCTTGCATTTTAAGTAACACCAAACCATTTCCATAAGTTTTCAAAACCTTAACACATATTCTTTTAGAGCACTATCTTACTTCTTGAAACTTTAAGCATAAGCATAGAAATTAATCATTTTTCATAAAATTTCTAAGGCATAAAACCTATCACATACAAGTATTAAATCTAAGTTCACAAAATAGTTTTTCCTTCCAAAACCTCCTCTTAGGCTCTCGGCCATCTCCCTTTTTCCTAAAAAATAATTTGCAAAACCTTTCCTTTTAAATGTGACAAACCATTTCCAAATCATTTTCAAGTCCCATTTTCATACTTCAAGCATTAAAACAACAACCATAACTAAGACATACTCAAACACATTCAAAGTTATGTTTCTAAAATAATTGCCAAAACAATTTAGCGCCATTTTCATAGCCTTCTCTTTCAAAAACAAATCATTTTCAAAACTAGTTCACAAGTCAACTAACTCAACTAAATTTTCACAACTTGTTTTCAAAACATTTCAAGACAACAAATCAAAACACCATAACCAACACATAGTCCAACATAGATTTAATGTTTTCCAAAAACAAGGGTTTTGAGAATTCTTTTCAAAGCAATCATTTCCAGAACACTAGAATTATAACCATAATCATTGCTAAAAATTAAAGAATCATCCCACCAATTTTTATATAACATTCTAGTCCTCCAAAAACTACATTTGCATAAAACATAAACCACAATCATACTAACTCATGCATATCTGTCTTACTAGTCTTAATATCATTCTAAGCATATTATCTAATACCTAAGCACATAATTTAACATCAAGACCTCATGCTTCTCATGTTTCAAGAATAGGAAAAATTCCAAAACAACATGTTACACATACTTACACAAAACTATAACCTAAATCATGTCATAATCATGTTAGAAATTTAAAGAACCTCTTGATCAACTCCTACATGTCATTTTAGTCCCTCAAGAACCAAATCTTGCATAAACATCAACTAACACCTATGCTACTTCATGCATATTCATTCCAACAACTTTAAAATTAACTAAGACATATAACTTAACACCTAGATACATGCTTCAACATCATTTAATCAATTCCTTTCCTTCATCAACCAACAATTAAAACATAATTCATGGCTAATCCTAAATTCAAGTCTCTTTCAAGAACAAGGGTTTTTCATAAAATTCTTTCAATCCATCCTCAAATTCAAACTAATATATAAAGTAGCAACTAGAACATCTAATAAACAAGAAACATCAATTAATTACATGAATTATAATCATAAACACCACTAATCCCCTTTTCTCAAGAATAGGTTTTTATCCAAAAACAATACCCAATCAAAGTTTTAATCCTAAACTAATAGTTTAAAACCACAACAACAACATCAATTTAGCTAGAAACACCAATTTATTTACAAGATTCACAAGAGATCACACAAATCCCTCTTTCCCTTAGGTTAGGGTTTCCAAGAATTTGGGGCTAATGTGTTTCCTTTCTCTTATTGATCATAATCAAGCACAATTTAAACACACAACAAGTCATAAAAAGAATTAAGCAACGAAATCAACATACACACATACACAAACACCCCCACGATTTTGGGGCTGAAATGGAAGGAGAGAAAGTGGCTTCATGCTTACTTGGATGGTGTAAGGAGTAGTGGTAAGATGAAGGAGAACTCCTTGCAAGAGGTAGGAGAGAATGGAGGTGCAAGCAACTCGAAGAAAATGGAGGAAGAATGGCTATGGAAGCTCCAAGCTCTCTCTCACTCTCGCGATCTCTCTCTCTCTCTCTCTCCCTTGCTCTCTGCCTCGCTCTCCCTTCTCCTCTCTCCGGCGCAGTGGCGGGCTGCCAGCCTTAGGGCCATCGCGGCCCCTCCCCCTTTCTCCTCCACCGTCGCGGTCTTTCCCCCTTTCCTTTCTTCCTCTTCTTTTCTGTTTTCTTTCTTCTTCTTTTTTTTCTGCTTCTGTTCTTCACGCAGAGAAAGAGATAAAAGGGAATAGGGAGGGTGCTAGGGTGGAAGATATATAAGTGTGGTGTATGGTGGAGTAGATCATGATTTATTAAAAATTAAACCAATTAACTCCCATTCAACTATCATCAATGATAAAACAAGTGAAAACACTCAAAAATAATCTTAACAAATTACGATTCGATTTTCATCGAAATCAGAGTTCATTTTAAATTTTAATGCGGATAAAAATTACCCGGCGATTCAAAACGCGACGAAACTTCGTTAGAGTTTTTCGACGATTTTCGAACCATGAATTAATATTAAATATTAACTCTTAAATTGAATTTTATCTTGATTTATTTCAATCAATTTCTTAGTCAACAAAAATACGCGTTACCGCGTCACGCAGAAAACTTAGAATAAGTGTAATTGATGAATTCTTTTTAAAAGCAGCATACGTCTACGCTGTCAATTAATTCGAATTAACATCATGAATAATAATTATTTATAATAAATAAATTATTCAAAATAAGTCAAAATAATTTCACGTACTCTTAATAAATCATTGAGGTGATCAATCTCTATGACTTATTTCCAAGTATTCAGGATTTTATCGCTAAAATTACTTTTCTTAAAAATTGGGATGTTACAATACCACCCCCCTTAAAATAGTTTCGTCCTCGAAACTACATGGATAGCAAAATACGAAGAACTACTTTACTCAAAACTGTAAAATAATTTGCACACATAGCCATTCACAATACTTATTATTATATGTAGTACTATAATTAATTATAGCTAGATAGTATAGTATGCAATAATAACAATCACAAGACATAAACATATAGCACACCATAAAGTAAGCTTAGTTAGTTAACGAAGAAATTTTCACGATTGACTGATGCTTCATTCCGGAGTCACGATCTCTGCCTATTCACGGTCACGATTACGCTCACGAATACGGATACGAACACGAGCTCGACTACAGTTACGCGTCACCACTATGAAAATAATACTAACCTATTCGCAGGCAACCACGTTTACACATAAAAAGAATATATAAAAAAAATCGTTTACAACCTACAAAAGATTAAAATTCTCTTTTCCAATCAACCTTTTTCTAACAGAAATCATCAATTTCTTAGGAATATACAAAAACAAGGAACTAATGAAGACATCATTTCATTTTTTTTTTCCAAGACTCGACCACTCTCTTGGACAACAAGGTCCTCTTGGGATTAGGTTCTCATCGTCTCAAATTCGTCACCCACACACCAGTTCAAAGGTTAAACCAAAATTAATACCCCACTTATCTTCAAAGTTCTTTTTAAATCAAAGCTTTTCCTAACGAAAGTTTCACATACCGACAACTATGTACTCAAACTAAAAATCACTTTTTCTCTTCTCAGAGGGCTATAAATTTTATACACTTACTTAAAATTTCATAACCAGACTTTTAACTCTAAAACACTAGAAATTCATTTTCCTTTCAAAACCAAAGCAATTATTGAACTTTTAGAATGCCTAATTATCAACACTAACAGGTAATCAATGAAAATTTTAAAATTTATACTAAAACATAAAATACTCCCGCGGTTTCAAACAATAAATAATATCCAAGAATTTTCTCCTCTCAAAGTTTTTACAATCATAAAACGCGCACTAAGACTTGAAAACTTTAAACACTTAATTCTCTAAGACTCCACCTTGTTTAGGAATACAAGGATTCCGTTGAACATTAGGTTTTTCAATGTCTTAAGCACATTCAATCAAAACAACAAATATACTAAAACTTTTAAATCAATAACCCAACTTAAAGTCCAAAAATAAATTTCCTGTCATACTTGGTTCAAGTTCAAGGATTTTAAACTCAACTTTCTTTTCAAAAATTTTCCAACTTGTCAACACTTAAAACAATTTTAACTCAAATCTAAATTTTCAAAACTCCTAGACTATAACACTAACCGAACTATGAAAGAAACAAGTTGGAAATCACAAAATTATCAAGGATTGGAATCAGGAAGATTTGAAATATATCTCACACCTAAATATAGGTGGCCACGGGTGGTCACTTCAATTTAACTACAACTAAAAAAAATTTCAACAATACACACACATAAAACTCGGTTTCCTATGAAAAGATAAGATCAAGAACGTCTTTAAATCAAAGTTCAGTTAAGATACCTTGAAATCATCTTTTACAACAAAGGAAATCAAAATCATTTTCAACTTTTACTACTAAATCATGATTTAACAAAATCATCTAAAAACTTAGGACCATTTTCAACAAGTTCGTTAACAAACAATACAGGAATTGAAAACAAGAATTAAAATACTCACTTAGAGCTCCTCCAAGAACTCGC
Organism: Calophaca sinica; assembly: GCA_037113605.1. Taxonomy (NCBI): domain Eukaryota; kingdom Viridiplantae; phylum Streptophyta; class Magnoliopsida; order Fabales; family Fabaceae; genus Calophaca; species Calophaca sinica. The sequence goes on along the minus strand of CM073733.1, from coordinate 47,854,823 downwards.
GGTGCTAAGATATTAACAGAAGCAAAACATCAACACTCTCAATATTCTCAACATTAACAGCAGTACCCACATCAACAAATAACAAGAAAAGAAAAGGAAATCTTCCTCCTAAATCATACTAAGGCTCGCGGTTTTCTAAGAGGGAAGTAGAAGGAAATGCAACTCTCTAAGCCTCTCAAGGTCCCTCACACTACTCACCACCACACGGTTTTGTATATTTATGAGGAGGGTTGAAGAAAATAGGCTTCTGGAGCATGAGTGGCTTGCGACGCACCCAAAGGGAAGGATAAAGGGAATCAATTTTCTTTCCACTCAACCACTCCCCACTAGACCAATTATTCCCCCACTATTTTTCTTTTCGTTCGTGGCCGACAGGGCAACAAGAAGGTCACCCACTAACACTAAGGCTAAATGGAATATTCTCTGCTCCACCTATTGTGGACGAGTAACCGGTCACATAAGGAAGAGACGTGGAAAATTAGTCATCTAACTATACTTGGTTTCTACCTCAAGGAAATCTCCTAAGATATGAAAAATCAGGGCAAAGTTTGGAATAAGAATTTTGGATACTACCCAATGCTAGCTACATAACTTGCCACGTACTAAAACTATGACCCGTAATTCCCACTATCCTTCTAAATTCCATCCAACTAGGTCAAATGGATCTCGCGTGAATTAAAATATCATAAGATATTTAATTAACGCTTGCTAAAAAAATAATCGCGTATAATATTTTCGTTGGGAAAATAAAGATACGCTCACGCAAATAATCAATCACACCATCAGTCACACATATTCGCGGTAGTGCAAGAATCGACTACTACGAACACACAAATGTTAGTGCCAAACAGGTCACACTCAGAAAATCGTAAATTAGTTTTGATTTTCAAATTTAGTATGTATCAAAATAATTCAAACAACAAACATTGTGGTTTATACCTAGAACCACTAGTACTTCAAATATCACACTAAATATAAATAGTAATTGCGTCTCCTATTAACGATCCCTATTCCGAATCGTTGCCAAAGTATAACTCCTTCTTGCCGCGTTCCCTGAGATGAATTCTTCAGCTACTAAGTTTCCTCCTCTGCTCCACCTGCGACTAATTTACTTTAACAGAAAGAATCCCTCATTTCTGAGATATTGGATTTCCGCGAGGTTTTACAACCAAATAAAAATCCCAAACAGGTTTGGTGTGTCTCAGCACACGTTGTTTCAATTAAGGAACAATTTCAAACAATTACAAGTGGAATTACTCCACTTGGGGAACAAGCACACAAGCATGGTTTGACTCACCATAAGACCCAGTTTGACCTCTAACAGTTGTTTTCTACAAAACCCGACATATGACCAGCTATAGTTTCCCAACTCACAGTCCGGTTAGAACCGAACCGCTCTGATACCACTTTTGTAACACCCTGTTTCCGGAGTGCTACTAAGTGAACATTCTGACAAAAATTTACATATTTCCGAAAGGCGAAATACTCTGCCTTGCACGTTTTCCAAAAATATGGTTCTATTTTTTTTTTTTCAAAACTTCTTCCTCAAAATGGCTGTCAGAGTATTGCAGCGATTTTAGAAACATAGCGGAACTATTTAGAGACACCACATAACCACATTCAATTATTACATCAACTCACACATAACAACATGTGCCTTGAAACATAATCGACATTTATTACAATACAGAAATAAATTTAAGCATCCTATAGCTGGTCAACACAACAGGCTCCTCGCAAGACTACTAGTAGGTTCCGCAACCACAACATAAGTGGAAAGATAAACAACCATCCCCAGCTGCTCCTCCTTGCAGTTCCAATCCTCTGCTTGTTCCGCCATCTGGGTTACAATCATTAATTGACAGAACCACTGGCAAGGGTCAACTTCTCAACAGATCATGATAAACCAAGGCATAAAGCAATAAGCAACCACAGTTTATACAATTCACATGCATTAAGCAAACAACAATGTATATCATTCGCAGAACGTGACTCAACTCTCTCACTCTAGACTCGACTCGACTCACTACTCATTTTATCTCGACTCGACAATTATTCCGGAAAGCAGACGCAGATCCATCAACTGACATACCAGCCGTAGCCTTGGGATCTTTCGCTTCTCCCTAGGTAAGCAGTCCCGGTCCCTACGCTGCGACGCCTAGTCAATCTCCCGTAAACAAAAGGGGACCTAGCACCCTCAGTTATCCGGGTCACGGCTCAAAAACGTCACGACGACTCGCCTAGCTCTCTCACTCGATGAACAGCTCGCCGCTTACGATAGTCAAAGAGTGACGCATAAAATTACTTGACCGCATATCAAATAAAGAGAGCATGCTTAACATGAAGAAAACGTAATTCGACATTTAAGCAATAAAAACACTCTGCATGAAGAAACACAATTCAACAGCAACACGCAATTCGTGGCATATATTCAATCTCATATCAAATAATGCATAACTCAATCATATCACAACATTACATGTTTGACACGCAAATCAAGGAATCCATCCCTCTGCAACTCGATGGAGTTGACAGAGAGGTACACAAATGTGGGGGGTTGGGTTCAGGAGACCAACCACAAGGTTTTCACCCACGAATGACTCGGAATATGTTCGACCGCACGACAACAATAAACGAAGGGGTTCGAAGACCTTAACTTCGAACTCGTAGAGTTCTCAGACTTCTTCGTATTTAAATAAGCATTTAAATAATAAAGCAAGAATTTAAGCATCTCTAAAAATTGTCCTTACACAGGGACATAAGAACAAAATCCTAGAATGTCTAGAAGTGCCCTTACCGAACCCCAAGCTGCACGACCACGTGTTCCTCGATCCTACGCCGCACGATCTCGGATTTACTCAAAGCCTAACAAAATAAATAACTTAGCACAATTCTTAGCTAACTTAAGCTCAGCCTAACCCTTTTTCTAACCAAAAGCAAGCATTTAAACTACTAGCTAATTGAAAAGAATAAGACCTTTGAAAATAAAAAGTTTTCTTGCATTTTAAGTAACACCAAACCATTTCCATAAGTTTTCAAAACCTTAACACATATTCTTTTAGAGCACTATCTTACTTCTTGAAACTTTAAGCATAAGCATAGAAATTAATCATTTTTCATAAAATTTCTAAGGCATAAAACCTATCACATACAAGTATTAAATCTAAGTTCACAAAATAGTTTTTCCTTCCAAAACCTCCTCTTAGGCTCTCGGCCATCTCCCTTTTTCCTAAAAATAATTTGCAAAACCTTTCCTTTTAAATGTGACAAACCATTTCCAAATCATTTTCAAGTCCCATTTTCATACTTCAAGCATTAAAACAACAACCATAACTAAGACATACTCAAACACATTCAAAGTTATGTTTCTAAAATAATTGCCAAAACAATTTAGCGCCATTTTCATAGCCTTCTCTTTCAAAAACAAATCATTTTCAAAACTAGTTCACAAGTCAACTAACTCAACTAAATTTTCACAACTTGTTTTCAAAACATTTCAAGACAACAAATCAAAACACCATAACCAACACATAGTCCAACATAGATTTAATGTTTTCCAAAAACAAGGGTTTTGAGAATTCTTTTCAAAGCAATCATTTCCAGAACACTAGAATTATAACCATAATCATTGCTAAAAATTAAAGAATCATCCCACCAATTTTTATATAACATTCTAGTCCTCCAAAAACTACATTTGCATAAAACATAAACCACAATCATACTAACTCATGCATATCTGTCTTACTAGCCTTAATATCATTCTAAGCATATTATCTAATACCTAAGCACATAATTTAACATCAAGACCTCATGCTTCTCATGTTTCAAGAATAGGAAAAATTCCAAAACAACATGTTACACATACTTACACAAAACTATAACCTAAATCATGTCATAATCATGTTAGAAATTTAAAGAACCTCTTGATCAACTCCTACATGTCATTTTAGTCCCTCAAGAACCAAATCTTGCATAAACATCAACTAACACCTATGCTACTTCATGCATATTCATTCCAACAACTTTAAAATTAACTAAGACATATAACTTAACACCTAGATACATGCTTCAACATCATTTAATCAATTCCTTTCCTTCATCAACCAACAATTAAAACATAATTCATGGCTAATCCTAAATTCAAGTCTCTTTCAAGAACAAGGGTTTTTCATAAAATTCTTTCAATCCATCCTCAAATTCAAACTAATATATAAAGTAGCAACTAGAACATCTAATAAACAAGAAACATCAATTAATTACATGAATCATAATCATAAACACCACTAATCCCCTTTTCTCAAGAATAGGTTTTTATCCAAAAACAATACCCAATCAAAGTTTTAATCCTAAACTAATAGTTTAAAACCACAACAACAACATCAATTTAGCTAGAAACACCAATTTATTTACAAGATTCACAAGAGATCACACAAATCCCTCTTTCCCCTTAGGTTAGGGTTTCCAAGAATTTGGGGCTAATGTGTTTCCTTTCTCTTATTGATCATAATCAAGCACAATTTAAACACACAACAAGTCATAAAAAGAATTAAGCAACGAAATCAACATACACACATACACAAACACCCCCACGATTTTGGGGCTGAAATGGAAGGAGAGAAAGTGGCTTCATGCTTACTTGGATGGTGTAAGGAGTAGTGGTAAGATGAAGGAGAACTCCTTGCAAGAGGTAGGAGAGAATGGAGGTGCAAGCAACTCAAAGAAAATGGAGGAAGAATGGCTATGGAAGCTCCAAGCTCTCTCTCACTCTCTCGATCTCTCTCTCCCTCTCTCCCATGCTCTCTGCCTCGCTCTCCCTTCTCCTCTCTCCGGCGCAGTGGCGGGCTGCCAGCCTTAGGGCCATCGCGGCCCCTCCCCCTTTCTCCTCCACCGTCGCGGTCTTTCCCCCTTTCCTTTCTTCCTCTTCTTTTCTGTTTTCTTTCTTCTTCTTTTTTTCTGCTTCTGTTCTTCACGCAGGGAAAGAGATAAAAGGGAATAGGGAGGGTGCTAGGGTGGAAGATATATAAGTGTGGTGTATGGTGGAGTAGATCATGATTTATTAAAAATTAAACCAATTAACTCCCATTCAACTATCATCAATGATAAAACAAGTGAAAACACTCAAAAATAATCTTAACAAATTACGATTCGATTTTCATCGAAATCAGAGTTTATTTTTAATTTTAATGCGGATAAAAATTACCCGGCGATTCAAAACGCGACGAAACTTCGTTAGAGTTTTTCGACGATTTTCGAACCATGAATTAATATTAAATATTAACTCTTAAATTGAATTTTATCTTGATTTAATTCAATCAATTTCCTAGTCAACTAAAATACGCGTTACCGCGTCACGCAGAAAACTTAGAATAAGTGTAATTGATGAATTCTTTTTAAAAGCAGCATACGTCTACGCTGTCAATTAATTCGAATTAACATCATGAATAATAATTATTTATAATAAATAAATTATTCAAAATAAGTCAAAATAATTCCACGTACTCTTAATAAATCATTGGGGTGATCAATCTCTATGACTTATTTCCAAGTATTCAGGATTTTATCGCTAAAATTACTTTTCTTAAAAATTGGGATGTTACAGTAAAACTAAGACATAGGTGAGGGTAAGAGAGTAAAATCACGTCCCAACACCCCTTAACCCCCTAGGGCTCGACACCAGCCCCATTTTTCCCTTCTCTCTCGAAAATTTATGGGTAAGAAAGAAAGGGAAGACAAGCTTGTGCTAGGGCTTGGAGAGGTGGACAGAAAGGGAAGAAAGACAAGAAGATGCTATCCCTACTTAGTTGAAGAGGAAGATTTGAGCCACCACCTTCTGATTTGTGGAAGTTTGAGAGCTGTACTAAGTGCTAGCAAGGGGAGCTCGAATTTGGGGGAAGAAAGAACTAGGGATTGTGCAAGCTTCCATCTTCTTCTCTTTGCTGTTGGTGAGTTCTTCTCCTTTAGGTGGTGGGCGACCAATAAGACCCCCATTAGGATTTTATTTCCCTTTGCATGTGGCCTTGCTGGTCTAAGATTGAGATTTTTGAGTGAGGGTTTGAGGTTGAACTTTGTAGGAGTTTGGGTTACAACCTAGTGAACTTGCATGTTAAAACTGTCTCTGGTATTTCGAGTGTAACTCTCTCTTTAGACCTTGGATTGAATTGGTTTTTGTTTCTGTGTAAACTAGACTGGAGGGGCTTAATTTTAGACACAATAATAACTGGAAAATGTTAAGAAACGAATTAGATATGGAATTTATAAGTTAGGGTATGAATGCTGCCCTGTTGCCCTGACACCAGTGTATTGTTTGTCAAAACTCTACTAGTTGGGAGAATATCTTCTAAAATAAAAATTATATTCATAAACTAGACATCCTAAGCTTTCTAATGAGTGGTCGTTTGCCCAATTCTGACTTCGTTTGGTATGTTAGTAAAATCCCCGAATTTGATGTTTTGCTGCAGAAATTCTGTAGAGGCCTGGCACGGCCGTGATATGCAGCACGGCCAGGCCGTGTAATAAGCTGTTTCCTAGGCTGAAAATGTTTGATTTTGGGATATTTGCTTCCCTTAAACATGTTAATATGTTTGGTATGCTTAGGCATTACTCTTATGTATCTTTTATATAACTAATTGAGTAAGGAATGATTTTTGACTATGATGATTGTGATATATCAATGCATTATTTTCTAATGTTTTGTGATTGATTGATTGTGTTTGGAATGTTTGCAATTCAAATTGCACCCTCATTGTAAGTGATTAGCTATCACCTGTGCCGTTGGGGGCCCCCTTGGTTTTATCCTTTTAATCGGATTTTACTCATTTTGTGCTTGAAATTTGGATCAAGTGGGGAACATTCATTGTGGTCTCTATGACATTTGTTTGCATTTGTATTTATCTCTAATGATTTCAAATGTATTGTTGTGGAAAGAACTTGTGACTTATGAATTGTCATGTAAATGTTAGTGAACCTTCGTCTATATTGATTCGGATTGAGGTAGGTGATGGTGAGGGGTCCGCGAAGGACTCACTGAGATTTCTTAAATCTCACCCCTTTCGTTTAATTGTTTCAGATAAGCAGGTGCAAGAGGATTGACCCTAGCTGGAGTTGCCTAGCAGCTAGTCTTTATTGTTTGAACTAAGTGTTGTATATGGGTCATTGGACCCTATATTTTGTAATCCTCATGACTTTGGGGTTATATTTTGAGACTTAAGTTATGTACTTAAACCGTTAGACAAGTACCTTGTATGAATTATGACCTGTAACTGTCATGTTTTAATTTATTCAGTTTATGATATTTCGTAATATTTTAAATGCAATGATTCGATTTAAAAATTGAATTAGGGTGTTACACTCATCGTCTTCCTCAGCCAACATTAAAAAGCAACGACCATGACACTTGTGGTTGCGGGACCATTTTTTGTTGCAATTGAAACACAACCCCTTTTCTCTGTGTTTCGCCATTTCTGGTTCTGAAAGATGGTGGAAACAAGGCTTAGACGAAGGAGAGGGGAGCATAGGTGGAGTGGGCCGTGGTGGCAAAAGATCTGGTGCTGATCGTTGGGGAGGAGTGGACGTCTTGGAGCTTGTCCTTGTACGAAGGGCGAGGCATGCAGCCTGAGACAAGGAAGTAGGTTGCTGAGCAAGGACCTCTCGTTGGATCTCTAATTTGAGGCCAGAAATGAAGCAACTCAGCAGATCAAGGGAAAAGAGACCCACAATACGAGTGAACGACTCAAACTCACTAAGATGGGCAGAAACCGAAGAATATTGAGTGAGTATTGACATCCAAATTTGTCTAAATTATTGGGTTATTTTAAGCATAAAATATTATGATTTTGTTTCTTATTAGATAAGATGTGCTCATTATTTCCTCATTTATGTAGATAAGTAAAAAAGGTAATACGGGAAGCAAAAGATTTAATTCTGACAAGATTTGAGCGTTTTTTGATGATTCTGGACATTCAGTACGACCTTACCTAAAGTCAGTACGACCGTACCTAACTGCGCACAACAGTAGGGGCGTACCTCATGGTCAGTACAGCCTGGTGTCGAAGAAAAAGTCCAGTACGGTAAAGCAATCAGGCCACATCCAGTGCAGAAGTACGAGCCAATGCCGAGACCAGAAGGAGGTGCGGCCGTGTATAAAGACGGTACGACCGCACCTAAGCCCAGATCGCACATATTTGAAGCAAGTTTGACCTAGTGCGCAGAAAAGCCTATAAATAGGCATTCCCAATCCTGTTTGGAGACTGTTGAGGGGCTTTTGCCTTTTGACTTTGCCTCTTGTCTCTTGTCTTTCCTCTTCTTTTATGGATTCTTATTTGGACGCTTGTTATTCTATGCTATTGAAAAATATTATGAGTAGTTAAATCCATCACTAGGGGTGATGAGAGATCTTTTACTATGTCTTTGATATTTATTTAATTACTATTACTATTATGAGTTTCCTATTATCCTATTGAATGTATTGTTCTTAGTATGCTTAATTCCATATGGTCTGGCCAATCTTAATAAGTTAGTTAATTGTAGGCAATAATACCACAATTAATTAATAGAATTCTAGGAATAATTGAACTCGTTAACTATGTCAGATCAAGGATAATTGCCTGTTTCTAATCAGTTATTGAATTGACAAACTCATCGTTTCTTAATGTTCTTTCCATGATCATTGGGGTAGTTCTTAAGAAGAAGACTGTTAACATTGTATGATCATTTGGTGTTAATAATAATTAAGTGGGTGATTGGCTTTCGATTTGGATATATAACCCGTAAAAGTTAATTAATAAATTCGAGGACTAAGTATTAGAGAACACGGTTCCCCTAGGCTTTTCATAACTGAATCTATCTCGTTCTTGCGTATTTGCTTTATTATTATTGTTTAATTGTTTCGTTCTCGTAATCGCTACCTTCGTTCGTCTAAATAATAAATGATCTCTATTAATTTAGTACTCGCGCATTCCCTGTGGGTTCGACATTCGGAGTCTTAAATATACTCCACTTTATTACGAGTTACTATCAGGTGCACTTGCCTGAGCCGCAACCAGTTTTTGGCGCCGTTGCCAGGGAATGTTTTAGCGATATTAGACTAACGAGATTCTTGTTACTTTAGACTTTTTTTAATTATTATTATTGTTACTAATTGTTATTATTATTTTTGTTATTATTGTTGTTAATTATTGTCATTAATTATTATAAAAAAATTATTATTAATTGTTCTTAACTTCTTGATTGTCTTGACTTTTTCTTTATCCAATCGGAAAAAAAAATTTCCTAGTTTATATTTATCCTTATTTTTCTTTATTTTATTTAAAAAAATACCTTATTTCTATTTTATTTCAACTTACCTTATTTTGTTTTGATTTTTTAATTTGTTTCATCAGATTTTGATTCTCTTTTATTTTAGTTTGATCCTTTCTATTTTACTTTGATCTTATCTTATTTTATTTTAATTCTATTTGACTTTACTTTGATTCTATTTTATTTCGTTCTATTTTACTTAACGTTTTTATTTATTTATTTTTATTTTCTTAAAAAAAGTATTATTATTATTATTTTCTAAAAAAAATGTTCATGGGTTCTCTTCTTCTTTGTGAATATTGTGGTTTTGTAGAACATGAATGACAAGACTATTCAGTAGACAACTTCTGGGCTGAAATCAGGACATATTATGTGAGCAGCTCTTGGGGAAGCTAGAACCAAAGAGGAGATTTTTATTGGCCATCAGAAGAGCAAGAACTTGAGGAGCAAGAATCAGAACTTGAGGGGACAATGAGCAAAATTATGGAGTGGACTGATGAAAGATTCAAGTCTCTAGAATGAACAATGAATCAAACTATGGAAAGACAAAAATGCTTAAAAAGTCAGCTTTCTACTTTGGTAGCATTAATGACTCAAGAAGCTTCAGAATCACTGCTTATTCAAGTTGAATCCATTCATAAGGAGGAATACGAAGTCATCGTTCATGAGAGTGATGAAGAGTTAATTGAAGAACTAAACATGAAGGAGATTTTGGCTAAATTTGGGAAAAAATTGATGATCGATTAGATTTTTTGAAACTCCTGCTGAATCTTTGGAGAGTTAGGATTCTGCTCCTGCAACATTGATGACTCAGAGGGAACAAGACACCTTAACCAATCAAGTTGAGCCTAATCTAAAAGAGGAAGATGAAGTCAGCATTCTTGAGAATGTTGAGGAGCTGATTGAAGAGCTTAAGTCTGAGCCTAAGCAGGAAGGACAATTATTCCCAGAAAGGATTGAAGCTCTTACTGAAGAGAGCAATTATGAGGAGAATAAGAAAGAGCTCATGGTTATGAACAAAGAGAAGGAAGATAAAGTCTCAATTTTGGGGCAAATTATTCTAGCCATTGGTGATAGTATGATTGAGGTTCAAAAGGGAAATATAACTATAAGTAGTAGTAAGGAAGATGATGTTTTAAAGGATTTAAATTCTACTAAAAATTTATTTTCTTTTATTATTTCCTATTTTACTAATGATGTAGTTGCTTTTAACGGCTTTGATGATTTAAGAGTGTAGGACCCTTTAAAAGAAATTACTAACTTGCAGGATCATAGCATATTGGTGGGCGGTGAAGAAATAAAAATTCATAATATTTTGAAGTCAATCCACCATATGGAAAAAGAAAGAACAACTTGAACCACATGGTTAAGAGGTGTTGAACGGGAAATGCGATGAATACAAAATTCGCTATTAGAGAGCCACCTAGTTGACAACTTTTAAGCAAACCGTCAGGCTCACGACGTTAAACAAATGCTTTGCAGGAGGCAACCTGCGTCATTTAATTTTATGTTGTTTAATTTCTTTCTAATTACTTTAATATTTTTAATAGTTTTATTGTGATTCACAGTTTCTCTAGCTGCTTACTAGGTCCATGGGTAATGGCAAGACAACAACATTAATTGAATCATCTCTCCGCAAGTTGCTCGTGAAATTATCATAGGGGAGTATCTTTCCATCTTAAATTATTTTTAGCATCTATTTTAACTAAATAAATTTTTATTGCTGTTAGCAGTGAGAGCACTGCTAAAAACAAAGTGTGGGGAGGGAACTACAACTACAACTATAATTACTTGGCTATGCTTGTAACTATTAAATTATTAAAAATTTGAGATTTTTCTGATTTAGAGGTTATTTTAAAATTTTTTCTGATAACTTGTGATTGAAATGAGATTGTTGCTAGTTTTAGAATTCGCTGATAATTATCATTGAAGTTTTATGAGTTTTAACTTATCTGTGTAAACCACTAAATGTGAGATTTGAGCCTAAATAAAAGGTCACATCATAATTTTACCTCTTTCCATTGATTAAGTGATATTTTTCCTATGTTGTGCATTCTAGAACTTGTGCTGAGACCATTGCAACACGAATATAATTTGCTTTCATGTGAAACTGGTAGGGACAAATTTAGGAATTTTTCAGGCTTACTTCAAATTTGTAAACATTTTATCACTGGTTGTCTATTTTTGTGCTTACTATTATATTTCTTTCGTACCCTTTCATTGATTTTGATTATTATTATTATTATTGAGGTAATCTTGGAAAATACATTTGTTAGAGCAATTAGTGACAAAAATTAAAATATTAATGTTAGAAATCCCTCAGGAATTTTTGAGAATAAAGAAGGCTTTACAAATACTTTCCCCTCCTAGAATAAATAAGTTGTTAAATTGTTGCATAAAACATCATAGGAGGAAAGGAAAGCAAACGAAAAAAAAGAGAGAAAAAAGAAAAGAAAAAGATTAAAAAAGGAAAAAAAAATCTATTATAGCATTCAAAACACAATCGGGATCAACTGCTTGCTCTTTATAGTTAAAAAGAAAAAGGTTATTTCTTCAGTTGATTTAGTTCAAACCTTTTGCATGACATTTTCTTTCTTTTTATCTCACCTAACATTATTACCTTGGCCTCATTACAACTCATGAAAGACCCTTTTACTTTTTGCATGATAATTGGATTGTAGTAGTAGAGTTTTGGTCAATGTACAAACCTATGGCAATGACACTTCTTTGAAAAAATTTGAGCGTTAATGACTACACATTTAAACACTTTGAGAGTGGTGAGAAGAGTGACTTAGTGAACTTGCATCTCTAATTGGACATTCTATTACTTAACACTTATGATATTGCTCGGTTGTCATGTAACTCGTTTATGTCCCTAGTCAGTAAAAATAATTTTTCTTATAATTATCCAAGTAGTTTTTTTGAGGATAAGCAAAGCTTAAGTGTAGGGATGTTGTTGACACCCAAATTTGTCTAAATTATTGGGGTATTTAGAGTATAAAATATTATGATTTTGTTTCTTATTTGATAAGATATGCTCACTATTTCCTCATTTATGCAGATAAGTAAAAAAGGCAACATTGGAAGCAAAAGATTTAATTCTGGCAAGATTTGAGCGTTTTTTAGTGATTCTGGACATTCAGTACAGTATGACTGTACCTAACTACGCACAACAGTAGGGGCGTATCTCATGGTCAGTACAGCCTGACGTCGAAGAAAAAGTCCAGTACGGCCATACAAAAGGCAGTACGGCCATACCTAAAGTAGTCAGGCCGTACCCAATGCAGAAGTATGAGCCAACGCCGAGACCAGAAGGAGGTAAGACTGTGTATAAAGACGGTACAGTCGTATCTAAGCTCAGATTGCACAGATTTGAAGCCAGTTTGACCTAGTGCACAGAAAAGCCTATAAATAGGCATTCCTAATCCTGTTTGGAGACCGTTGGGGGGTTTTACCTTTTGACTTGGCCTCTTGTCTTTCCTTTTCTTTTATGGATTCTTATTTGGATGCTCGTTTTCCTATGCTATTGAAGAATACTATGAATAGCTAAATCCATCACTAGGGGAGATGGAGGATCTTTTACCATGTCTTTGATATTTATTTAATTACTATTATGAGTTTCCTATTATCCATTTGAATGTATTGTTCTTAGTATGCTTAATCCCATAGGATCTGACCAATCCTTAATAAGTTAGTTAATTGTAGGCAATCGTACCACAATTAGTTTATGGAACTCTAGGAATAATTGAACTCATTAATTATGCCGGATCAAGGATAATTGTCTGTTTCCAATCAATTATTGAATTGATAAACTCACTGTTTCTTAATGCTCTTGCTATTAATTGCCTTGCATGATCTTTGGCGGTAGTTCTTAGGAAGAAGACTGTTAACATTGCATGATCATTGAGTGTTAATAATAATAGATTGGGTGATTGACTTTCGATTAAGAAATATAGCTCGTAATAGTTAATTAATAAATTTGAGAATTAAGTATTAGAGAACTCGGTTCCCCTAGGCTTTCCATAACTGAATCTATCTCGTTATTGCGTATTTCCTTTATTATTATTGTTTAATTATTTCGTTCTCGTAATTGCTATCATCTTTCGTCTAAATAATAAAGGATCTTTATTAATTTAATACTCGCGCATTCCCTGTGGATTCGATATTCAGAGTTAAATATACTCCACTTTATTACGAGTTACGACCAGATGCACTTGTCTGAGGCCTGAGCCGCAACAGTGAGCTTGAAAAGATTACCTCGAGGATCATCATAAGCAGTGGGAGCAAAACGTGTCTCCAATGCTTGAAGAAATTGAGTCCAAGCGACGGTTTGGCCGTTACGGTACATCCATTGGTACCAAGCCAGCACAGGATCGTCCAATTAAAACGAGGCTACCGTGATTCGGTCTTCTCCCGGAGTATTGTGATAAGAGTAAAACTGGGAGATCTTGAATATCCAACCATGGGCATCAGACCCGTCAAAGCGAGGAACGTCGAGTTTTAGGAAATGCTTTTGAGTGGGGTCAACGCTATGGTGTGGAGATGGTGTGTTGTAGGAGGAGGGAGATATCTGGCTCTCCTCCAGACAAATGAACATTTCCTCAAGACGGTGGCAAGTTGTTGTGCCAATTCTTCAATGCGGTCCGCGTGCGAACTAGAGGGGCCGGAGCGGGTACCTGCGGGCATGGAAAATGTGAGAGATTTCCAAAATAATGAAATTCAATTTTGGTTCTAAAAGTTGTGTCTTTTCATGGAATTGAGATTCAAATTAATAAGACATGATCCTTCATAATTAAATGTGTTTATTTATGAATCAATACATCTTTTCTTTGAATCAATTCATGAAAGAATGCAATACTTTGTGAATAATTGTTTCTTCTTATCAAGTGTTATGAGTTGCTCTATAAATAGAACAACTCTACATGTAGAAATAACCAAGAAAATCATCACCATTTCATCTATTCAAAATCATTTCCTCTCTTCTCTTATGCGCAAATTGAAGTTAGGGAACTATTGTTATGTAAAATACTATTGACGATACATTTGGTGTGGGTGTGCAAACCATATCAAGGAACTCCATTGTATCCTGAAGGAGATTCGCTGGTTATCCTATTGTATTCAATTTAAAGGGATTGGTGGGGCGAATCGAACCTAAAGCCTAGTGTTTACACAAGCCTTGGAGTCTTGTGCAATGATCATTAATCTTCTTCTTTGTTCTTTATTTTACAGCATCTTCATCTTTCTTTGAACTTATCATTTTAGTTGTTTGTTCTTAGTAGTTGCAACATCCCCACCACAATATCACCAACAGAAAAAACAGTAGGAGGTAGGCACAATGAAAGCACCATTTGTTATGTATTAATTCTCAGATTTAGGGTCTGAGGCCTCCAATAGAGAGATATAAGAAGGAAAAGAGACTAAACTCTTCATTTCATAAAAGGGATACTACAAAGACTTTAGTAGCAGAAGGAGCTGAGGCATGCATCAGGAATGACTCTCATGCTCACTACAACCGTAAAGGATTATTCACATTCATGACTGCAAATCTCAATTACCGCTGCACTGGGCTCATCTGCTGGTGTATCCGGCTCGCACATAACGGTATATATATATATATATATATCTGCCACTTCAGCAGTTAGCTTCCTTCCTTATTGATTAGGCAATATGGCAGAATTTTGGTGTATATTGGTGTACTAACAAGCTTGGATACATTGTAGGAAACCTTTTGCTGGCATCAACCATCCACTGTGGAACCAATAAGGACCAGAAAGACAATATGTTATTATTGTTTGTACGGGTTTCTGGCAAGTTGCATCATGCTTGAGGGCCCTTATATAATGGATAATGAACAGTTCCTCTTCTTGAAATTGAGGCAAAGCTTAAAACACCATTCTGAATTATCTTGAGGAAGAATTATAATCGAATAAATATACAATTTGGTTCATGTAATATGTTACTTGCATTGTCCTGGTCTTTGAATGTTTCATATATTATTATGCCAATTGGTCCTCAAAGGGATGAATTAGATAGCAAGTTGGAAACTTCGGTAGAGTCACATTGTTAACAAGTTGCCAACTTCAAAGACCAATTTGTATAGCAGAAACTTTTGGAGAACCTAATTGAATATTTATTTATTTATTTATTTATTTATTTTTTTGAAACCTAATTGAATATTTACTTGTTAGAACTTGTTAGTGCACCAAATATTTTCAGTTTATTTTGATATATACACTCTTTCTCCCTTCACTTTAGATGGGAATTATGATATGCATAACATTATTCATACTGCTGAACAACTTCCTCATTCATTATAATTTCACAAGAGAAATAGTATTACATTCTAACAGGACCTAATCAAACTGCATAAATCAAATTATCTTTCACACCCAAACTCTACATGCATGTTATTCTTTTCAGCATAGCATGATATGATAACAGTATTACCAAACAAACAATGCAGTAAAACAATAAAGAGGGACAGAGAGAGGGAGGGAGGGGACATCTATGCCCTTCAATAGGCTTGAAAAAGATAACTACACATAAGTTTTCAGTTCTTTGGAATAAACTACTTGTGTAATCTGCTTCATTTAATTACCACATAAAGTGATGTCTCTCTTGGATGGTCTAAAAGTCAAAGCATTTAAGCTATATATGCAGAGATTGGTTCTTCTAGCTTTAACTGCCATCACATTAGATGTACTTCTGTAACCAGGAACATTGCAAGCAGAGGATGAGCTTCCAATTAAGCTTGCTTGGCAAGAAGACACAACTTCAGAATCTTCAGCACATCTCACTCCATCAACTGATGGTATTTCCAGCCTGTAAACCCCATACTTATTTGTAGTTCTGTTCACTGAAAGTGAAATCTGTTCTGTTGTTTTAGCTGAGAGTGCTTTGAACAAGCAATCTATTCTCACCTCAGCACCTAAACATAAATAATCATGAAAATTACAAAAATGTGTAAACAGTAACACTCTATTGGAACTCTTTTCATTACTACCAATTAATTAACACATGCAACTCATGGTTTTAAAAAAACTAAGGTTATTGAGATTTCATTACCTGGCAAGAAGTAGCTGTGTCTGGAAAAGCTGTTGTTGGAGCAGAAATCACAATAAACAAAACCCATTACACTGATTTGAGAGATGGGAAATCTTGGTGGTTTCCCTGGTAGCTTTGGTCTTGCAGGCTCAACTTCCAAAAACTGTATGAAAAAAGGTAAAAAAAGCAAGAGAGTTATGGGATTCATCATGGCCTTAGAGGGAAGTTTCTGAATGGTCTCTTTATGATGTGAAGCTGCTAGAGCTTTGGTTTCAGAGCAATTAGTACACTACCTGGTTGAAGATGAGTGAGTTTGGTTCTGTGTGGATAAAGAGGGGGCAGGGTAGTTGTTAGTGGAGAGCCAACTTCAAGCAAAAAGTTTGAAATTATTTATCTTTTTTTTCACTAGAAACAAAGACATGTGAATGTTATTTGGCAAGACATGGAGGTTATGAGTAGGAGAGAGAAGGGGTAGTAGATTCTCTTGTTTGGGAAGAGAAGAGAGGCAAATAGGAGTAGGAATAGCTTCTATCGGGAGATTGATGTAATGAGCTAAGCTAGCAGGTTTAAATAGAGGAAAAAACCAACAAAATAGGCACATAAAAAGGGTTGTGTAGTACTCCCTCCTTCCCAAAACTTTGAGTGTTTTAGTTTTTTAATTTTTGTCTCAAAACTTTTAGAAATCCAAGGCATAATTCAACATACCTTTCCCATTATACCCTTAATTGTAGTTAATTTTTACTAAGTAACTTTAGTGGAGTGTTAGTAATTCCCAATAGAATTTGCATTGAAAATTGACATATTTGTTAAAGGTATTGTAGTCAAATTTTATCTAAATTAATTATTTTTTAGTCTGTGTGTCAAAATCTTAAATGAGACAGTTTTGTTATAAAGGGAATTAATGAAAGAAATTATTGCTCTCACGGACTTCTCTTCTGCCTTATCTGCAATATATATAAAGTAGAACCAACTATTGCAAGTTTGAAAACATTCTTTTTATAAATGCATGAGCATACCACAGAGGAGGTTCTAGATCTCTAGTGTGTCCAGTGCATTTAAACCCTTCATTGATTGAATTCATTTACACTTTGTGCATCTGGCTCTTGCTGACATGAAAGGGTAAGGCATTGAAGAATAGTGTGAAGTTGTGGGAGGAGGAGGGTTAAGAGCATTCATGTCATTCATGTGCATTTCAGAGCTGAGCCACTGCCATTGGAAAGTGTCATTTCAATGAAGGCATTAAAAGGTGAAATAACTCCTTATCCCTTCCCTAAAGAATGAAAGAGTACTTTTTGCATCTACACATTATTTAACTGTATCTCTTAAATTTCTTGTAGTGAACTGAGTTAGTACATTTAAGACAAATTGATGGAGCGCACAAAAAGAAAGTTTGGTCATTTTAAGAAGCTTTAGGATATGATTAATTTTCCATTTATAGTAAAGAAAAGTTTTAGTTTCTTTGCAGGCTTTATTAAGTTATTAGGAAATGATTATATGAGCTAACCAATCATGGTTGAGTCTAGCTGAAGAGATTAGTCTCCAACAATGTGGCGAACCACAGTTCAAATCTTCATCGGGAGAGATGTCTACATTTAGTGCCCGACCGTATCTCGAATAGTTGCGGTGGAGAATACTTGTGGTATAAAAATGATTACGAGATTTTTAAAAAACAAATTACATGTAGTAAAACATAACTTGGGTTTAATTGAATCAAAACTTCTGGTACCTTAATAATGGGAGTCAATCGTGATAAAGTGCTGATAGTGGTAAGGCTTGGTCTCAAATGATTGTATCTGAATCATTTTTTTCAAAAATTAGACTGATTATAAACCAGTGAAAACATTGGTTCATGCTTTAATGGTTTAATCACGATCGAATTAGAACTAATTAAATATTTTTTTTAGTATTATATAATATATCAACTAATAATTCAATTTAATAACTATATACTAACAATGCAAAAAAGTTTTACACAGACGTTCTATATATCATATCTCATCATGTTGTAATACTTTTCTTAAAATACATGTACAAATATCTATATGGTAAGATATGATTGGATGTGTAAGTATAATTCTTACACTTTTAGCGAATATTAATTAAATTCATAATCGATACAAAATATTAATTAATAAATTAAGACAAATTAAATTTTAAATTGATATAAATTAATCACATATATTTTGTAAGACAAGAAAATAAATAATAAAGTCTCGTATGTATGGATGTTTTATGATTTATCATTAGACTTTTATTTGTATAAGAAATATATACTTTGAATCAAAACAATGAAAAAGTACAAAAAAATAAATAAATTCAAAAATAATTTTTTTTTTGTTCAAATCGGTTAAGTGATAAATGTTTTGATGAAATTGTTGCGTGTCTTGTGACCACACAAGAGTTGTATTTATAATTACTCAATGTTTACATGGTAGGGGTGGCAATACGGGCTAGCCCCGGCCTGCCAGCCTGCCAAAACGAGGCACGGTGGGTTGGGATATATTACGTTTTTAACCAATTTTTTTAATATTTTTATGTATTTTGGACAGGCTAACCCGCTATTTTGGCCGTTTTAGGGCGGGCTTGACCCGCCGCTTTTTATACCAATTTTTTTTTAAGTCGGGCCAACCCGTGGTTAGGGGTGGGCTCACTTGCTCAACCGACCACCTCTTGGAGGGATGGCCCGCCCCCGTTTTTTGCGGGCTCACAACGAGGCGCGGCGGATAGACCGCTTTGCAATCCCTATTACGTAGTATCTCCTAAGAATTACGAGAATCATCTAATTATCAGTGTCTACTCATTGTCTAGTTAGTATCTATTAATTATCCACTAAACGCATGTTAAATGTGCTATTCTAATACTCCTCCTCAAGTGTAGCATACATGTCATATGCACTAAGCTTGTTACAAATAGATTCAACTCGAGGTCCTTTAAGAGGCTTAGTAAACATGTATACTAATTGATCATTAGAGCCAACAAAATCAGTCGTAATTTCTCTCGAAAGAACCTTATCTCTCCCAAAGGGGCAGACGATCTCTATGTATTTAGTTCTTTCATTAAAGACTGGATTGGAAGTAATATGTAGCGCATATTGGTTGTCACAAATTAGTTTCATTGCCTTAACATCTCCCAATTTGAGTTGTTAGAGTTACTGTCTCAGCCATGTGAGTTCACAAGCTGTTACTGTCATAGCCCGATACTCTGCTTCTGCACTCGATCTTACAACTGTGTTATGCTTCTTGCTCTACCAGGAGACAAATTACCTCCAAGAAGGACACAATAGTGGATCTTCTAGCTGATGGTATCAGCATCAGAATAGCCAACAACTTTGGTGTTACCCTTGTTTTCAAAAAGTAATCCTATAAGCGGTGCACTCTTGTTATACCTAAGAATGCGAATCACGACATTCCAGTGTCAAAGTCCTAATAATCCATAAAGAGTTTCAATTCTCTAATCACCTCTAATCATGCCATGATTGGAAGATTAGAGTACCCGAAAAATGGGATGCTACAATGGATATAAGATATCATCTTCACATAAGCACATGTATTAGAGTAATGGTGTACTGGATTGACCCATAATGAGAATGTTACATAGAATGTTATATGAGTGTCATAACGATCATATTTTATGTAGTCTTCTTGCCTGAAATCACTACACTCCTACATGGGGAGTTGTATGTTTTAATGCTATCAAATGCTACCCATAATAGGGTACTCATAAAGGTAGAAATTGGGCATACAATAAGCCATGCAGAGGAGTGTGAGTGATTTAGATGGGATTTGTTACTCCTGCATAACAGGAGTAATATTTTTGGGCCTCTCGATAGAGTAAGGCAGTAAAGTGCATGTCCATGCTGAAATAGGAGAATATTAGATATTGAGCTTATTTATTTATTTCGTATTTGCTTGAGAATTGAGAAACGAATAATTGAACTATAAAAGAGTGACACCTTCTATGACTTGTGTTCAATTAAGATATATGGACAAAGGGACAAAACTGCACAATATTATGGGTCGCGGTAAGGTTAAGTCAAATCACTAACTTTCTCATTACTTTGATAACAATGATCTATTGCTAGATGTCACTCATTGTTTGTGATAATAAAGATGATTTAATACTACTGCCAATATTATGAGAGCCAATAGGGCCACACTCATAGAGAAAATTAATTGGAGTAGCGAGAAATTAAATTAGACTTAATTCCTCTCAAATTGGGCTTGTAGCGTATAAGCCCGTTAACATTGGGTCAACATGAGCAAACTAATGGGGTGCTCTATTATTTTAAAATAGGCACTTGTCTTACTGTAAGACAAAACAAGAAATCTCGTTGAAAACCCTCGGTCAGCTAGCACTGAGAGAAGCTCCAAGGCATTCTGTTTGCGTAGACTAAGTAGAGGCAGCACTACTACTGCAATGCTTAGTGATTTGCGATTTTCTACGGGTCAAGAAGTAAACACCAAATCATGAATCATGGTCATTCGTAGAGATCTTGTAAAGGGAATTTTTCCACTACGACATATGGTTTATCCATCTATATTTCGTGAATTCCCACCACTGCTACAAAATGCTATCTAGTTGGCAACTAGTTTAACTGTTGTAAAAAGGAGCCACTATTCTAGGTTTCTCATTTGTGGTAATTCTTAACCATTACATTATCAACCGCCATTTTTATTTTACCGACTTACTTAGCTGTTAAAAAAAACTATCCATTGACAAAACATAATCTCTATCCAAGACTTTTTCACTAGGTCAGAAAAAAGCTTGCATGCATAGAGATTTTATGTCGCCATCGCATAGTAGTTTCAACTGCTAAGCATGTCAACAAAATAAAAGGGGGCCATATTGGATAGCGGTTAAAAACCGGTAACGAATCTCACATTGGTTAATGGTTCTGCACTGAAAGCGTTACCGATGTGGAATATAGAGTTGTAGTTTTCTATTAGAACTGCTACTTTACATGGCATTGGGTATAATATCATAGTAATTACAAATAAAAAACCACAATCCAAAGTTTTTTAAATAGCTTACTATAATTTACCCATTTAAGCTTTATGCTTTATGCTTGTACAAATAAATCTTTCCTGAAAGATTTATTTATAAAAGCACATGGAATAGACAATCTGCATAATATATTGCTCTAAGATTTCTAAGAATGGCATGTAGAGCTAAACTTTACTAAACTTCATATTTTAAAACTAGAAATTTTTGTTGATGTTAAGGGAAAAAACTCTAGTAACTGTTGTACGTATCCAGTGATGGCATGTTTCTTGAACAACTATTTCTCTAGAAGAAACAAGAATTGCATTGGCAGACATCAAGGTGAACCGAAGACCCTTATTCTTTGGTTGGCATTCATGTCTTCCATTGAGATTCTCGTTTCAACCAAAAGTAGCTCTATAGGTCTTGAACTATAGGAGCAACATGTTATGTCAATAGTGTGCACCATGTGCATGTAAATATAAATATTTCTGAAACCATTTATTTGTTTAACCACAAGGTATAAAGCTTAAATGGATACATTAAAATAAGTTGTTTAAATATAAATTGTACAATTACGAGACATAAATCTTAATTGGATAAATTTTAATAAGTTATTTAAATATAAATTATAAAAATGCAGGGCATATATAAAAGTGGAGAAAACAATTATAAACTCAAGCAGAATCTAGCAACCATAGATGAATTGAGGAATGAAAACTGCAAATTGGAAGAGATACCGATTTGTAATATGCCACCAATTGTTGTCAAGAAACTCCTTCTCCAAGGCTTTTTACAAAAGTGCAGATCTGAGATGTTGGTTGAGTCTTAAATACAAGTTGTATGGATGTGTGGTGAGATTGGATAGCATTCTCATTGAAACACGCTCCAGAAACCTTAGAAGTATTGTGCTTCATTTTCAAGTTATATAATAGTAACAAAAACCCAGAAAGTTAGAGTCTTAGTGTTTTAAAATGCGGTCCGCATTACAAATTGCGGCCGTAATATTGCGGTTGCGGACGGCACCGCAACGGCATCACCCCGCAGTTGTGGTATGATTTCTAAATCACATGTAATGGCCGCAACGCCACCGCAAAACACCGCAACGCACCCTCTAAAGGACCGCATCGTTCAAATTTCTTTCAAAAAAAAAGGAAAAGGAGAGGCAGAGAGATGAGAAACAGTAAAAACGTTCGAAGCTCTAACTTCTTCCACCGTCGTTGTGGCACAGCTACCGGTCGTGCAGCGAATGTTCTCTCTGCACATGCTCCCCCCTGTACTGCCGCGAGTAAGATTTCTTCTCCGCAGCATATGAACAAGCGCTACTCCCTTGTTCATTTTCAGATTTGCAGAGGAGAATATTCTGGAATACTTTTGGACTTGATCAAACAATAAAAAAGGCTTCTCGTAGAAGCCACTATGTTTTTTTCACTCGTTTTGTTTTTTTAACAAAACTAATATATGATTTTCAGAATTGCAGAGGAGAACACTTTGGAATAACAATGAAAAAGGCTTCTCGTAGAAGCCACTATGTTTTTTTACTCGTTTCTTTTTTTTCTTTCTTTAACAAAACTATAATAGATATACTAATATATTTTATATTTATATACTAATATATTTTATATTTATATTTATGTTACTTTTGTATATGCTATATTATCACAGATTTTGTTTTTACAACCTGATCAAACATAAAATTATTTCACGCTGCAGTGGTTGCAATGCGCGTTGCAGCGACCGCAATATCCGCAATCGCAGTGACCGCAACCACAACCGCATCTGCGACCGCAACCGCAATACAAAAACAAAAGAGAAAGCATGTTAGTGTTTGAGAGAAAAGTTTGAGAGAAAAGAAAGACAAAGAACCCACACAAAGAAACACATACATACACAGAGAACCCAGTTAAGACACATTTAAAATGACAACAATGACGCAGGAAACACATTACAATAGTTAAGAGCTTTGGAACGAAGATGAAGGTTCATAAAAAGTGCGAGTGATATAGAAGAAGAAAGACCAAAAGCAAACTAGCACAAAGAGAATGAGAGAGAGTGTGTGTGTGTGTGTGAAAGAACAAAAGTGAAATCTAAAACTAAATAGAGAACATTAGGAATAATTAAAAACCTAATCAGCCCGTTGGGGCTTATAATGCTTCCTTTGAGAACCTATGGTCACTTAAAACGTTAAAGGAATAAATCCTTTGGAAACTCCACATTGATAAAATTCACAAAGGTAGCGATTCCATCCAATAACTGCTACAATATTATAGAAAAATGGTATCAGTTTCGTCCCTAAACTGGTACCCAAGGTTATGTAGGACATTAAAGTAGTAGTTACACATGGAACCACTGCCAACAACATACCATTCCGTAGTGAGGATGAGACAAAACCCAAATCGAATGTATGTGGAGGTTTTTTAACCCAAACTGTATGGGTGCCATGTTTAGCAGCTGTAGTTTGAGCATTATATTATCCAAAATCTAGTCTAGCGTTTTTCTGACCTAGTGTTATCTCAATGTGAACAAAACATCTTACATTTTTGTATTCCAATTTTTAACCAAACAGTCATGGCAAACTATTGGATAGATATTCCTTGTTATTTGATGAACCACATAAATAGAGCTGCTGGTATAAAAATAAGCGCTAAAGCTTAACTATAATAAGTTTCCAACAAGCTTTTACCCCAATTAATACCTGTTTAAGATTTTAAAAGTAAGTGTGTTGTTGATGTGAAAGGTTCCCCATAAAATCCAAATACTTGCAATTTCAAAGAAGCAACGAAAGAGAGAACATTAACGGTGGGAAAATATTAAATATTACAAAGTGATATGGCACAAAATGAAAGAATATGACGTTAGAGTGTTGTGTATAACTATTTTTTCACTCTCTCTTTCTCCAGTATGGTTATAAATCCCAATTGGTCAAATTGGAGTCACATATACAACAATAGAGGAATGCTACGGACACCCTCTTTGACACTCTCTCTTAAACAATCTCTCACTTATTGAGTCACGTCACACTTTTTTTTCAAATTCAACCATTGGATTGAAAGTTACTATCATATAGATCATATCTGTAAATTTTAACATTAATCTATGATCATTTACTATGTCATCAAGATGCGTCAAGATTAACGTTATTTGTAATTACACCGTTGACGTTAATCTTGACGCATCTTGATGACATAACAAATGATCATAGA
This sequence comes from Calophaca sinica, assembly GCA_037113605.1. Taxonomy (NCBI): domain Eukaryota; kingdom Viridiplantae; phylum Streptophyta; class Magnoliopsida; order Fabales; family Fabaceae; genus Calophaca; species Calophaca sinica. The sequence continues at coordinate 47,830,302 of CM073733.1, read as the reverse complement.
TTAATGTTAAAATTTACAGATATGATCTATATGATAGTAACTTTTAATCCAATGGTTGATTTTGGAAAAAAAAAAGTGTGACGTGACCCAATCATTGAGAGAGTATTTAAGAGAGAGTGTCAGAGAGAGTGTCCGTAGCATTTCTCTACACCAGTATATCACTGTCACAGTTAAAAATTGTGAAAGTTCTATTCATCAATCGGTTGATTGAATCCTCCCCCTCTCCACTTTATGTCATATTCCAATAATTTGGGCGTGGCCACCACCTCCACACCATAACTAATTATATTATTTACATTTTTGTTATTCTGCTCATAAATTTCCTACTTTTTTAATTTTTATCATTAGATTTATTTGTAACATGTTCACAATTATATCATGAAAATACATTTTCTCTTAATTTACACATGAAAATCACCCTTTGGTGCATCAACAATGACTACTTTTAGAAGCATGAGTCATGGCAAAATGGCCATTGATCATCAACATTCATTAAGGTCATATGGAGTCATGCTAGTATTCATTTCACGCTTTGTATAGCTCCAAAAATTAATTGGATTGTAAAGTAGATTTTCAACTAAACAAAAAAAAGTATTTGGTTTGGGATATTCAAAAGGTGACCACAGAGTTGGATTGCAAACCAATGGTTGAAGGAATTCTTTGGGATCATGTTCACCTCAATAAATTTGGAGCCAATCTATTGAGTTGTAAGGAGAGACTTGGGATTTTTTTTCAAACTATTTTTTTAGTTTTATTAAGAGACAAGCTAATTTTGTCCCTCATAATCTAGCTAAGGCGACACGATTTTTGTTAGTTGCCAAATTTTTTATTATATGTCAACATGTATTGCTGACTTTCTTAGGAAGGAAATGGAATAAGTTTGTTACAGTAAAATAGAGGATTGTAAATTTTATTCTTTCGATTTTCAAATAACCAAAATTATTTATTAATCAAATTTAAAGCGACATACAAATTGTAGCCATTAGGTCCGAAAAGTGACATCATCACAGTTCATATAGACCAAAACTGCTTTTCCTCTCTCTTCTCTGTCGTATGATTAACATGAAACTTAATGATATTACTCTTTTTATTATGTTGTACTTTAGATTTTTCTATAATAGATGGTAATTTAATTTCTCTATTAACATCTTATCATTTTTGTCACTAAGTAATTAATTATAGTGATAACATCTCAATAGATATAAAATGTGCACTTTAAGGGTGCTTTGATTTTGAAGTACGGACAGATCATGACCACATTTTATCAGCAGGATCAATGACATAAAATATTTGTTGAGCTTTTGATGCTAAGGTAAATGGCTTGTCTTCATATCCCACCTTGTTAAGGTCCACCGGCATGAACCTCGACTCATCCACCCAAACATCACTTTTGTTGTCAACCCACTTGTAACCAAACACGGGCGGCCAAAACATTGTGTAATCCAACTCCCATATGTGTTCAATTACTCCAAAATATGACATGTTCACATATTGAAGGGTTTTGTCTTTCACACTTGGGTTATGCGTAGATTTAGCTACCAGGGTGACACCGTTGTTTTGTATAGTTCTCTGGTCATCTTGTTTTTTGTATAAAATCTGTACCTGTTAATCATGTAACTAGTGTAACAAAAAGACGTGTAACCTTGAACCCCTTGTCAGCCATCTCAATCTATGAAAAATTGAAACAACGTTTACAACAAACTCTTCAATAATGTAATCTTTCACCCACAAGACAAAAATCTGATTATGTTTGTGAAGATCTAATTTTCACTCCTATGTGGGTTCAATCTATTAAGTATGACCCTGTGTTTTCCAACATACGGCTCAGCCTCATCGTCATTGTGAAGAACTTACAAGTGTGTCTGCTCTCATTCTGTCCTCGTTATGGTCACTATTTGATTACTAATGATATTATCCCCTTCTGTTCTTCCAAAGCGTCGAGATTTTGGAAGCCCGATTGAATTGGTATTATAGAGGTATTCGATACAAAAACGACAAATTCCTCGATATGTACCTTTCAATGATACAACCCTCTGGTCAACTTCAATTCATCACATACCCCTTATAAATCTTCATGTAATGCTCAACTGGGTACATCCATCTCATATAGGTCGGATCACATAGTTGTGTCTCTCTAACAGGTTGAACGCTTAAATGAATCATTATATCAAAGAACAAATGTGGGAAATACATCTCAAGCTTACATAGAATGACAACAATATGTCTTTGTTGTGCTGGAAATTTTAGAGGGTCAATCACCTTGCTACAAATCGCCCTGAAGAAGTAACACTTTTAGTGATGGTCCACCGCACCTTTTCAGACAAAATGGATTGTATGGATATTGGTAGCATATGCTCCAATAGAACATGACAATCATGTGTCTTTAACCCATATAGCTTGAGGTCTTTCATAGATACCAGACTCCGAATGTTTGAAGAGTAACCTTCTGGGACTTTAACCCTATGAAGAAACTTACGAAAAACAATTTTTTCCTTTCTAGATAGTGTATGAGCAACTAGAGGTAGATATGGACATGCACCATTCTTTTGCGATCCTAGTCCTGTTCTTATTCTCATACTGATCAAGTCTAACCTTGAATTGTTACCATCCTTTGACTTTCCTGGCATATTGATAAGTGTACCAATGAAACTATCACAAACGTTTTTTTCTATATGCATCACATCGAGGAAATGTCGTACTTACAATGACTTCCAATATGGTAATTCATAGAAAATTCACATTTTCTTCCACCCGCTTGTGACCACTTCTTGTGCAAAATATTTCCTAACTTCGTGTTTAGATTCTTCACCTTTTCAAATACTTGATCACCCATCAACGGTTATGGAGCTCTACCTTCTTCAGTTCTCCCATTAAAAGATTTTTGTCCACCCCAATAACGATTTTTTTTAAGGTAAAAAATCTATGACGGCCAAGAAAGACATTTTTCTTACCATGTACCAATCATATCCAACATGTACTCTTCTCTCATATAGGGCATGCACAACTTTCTTTGATATTATATCCCGATAGATTACCGTACGCTGAAAAATTATTAATCCTGCTGAACAACGTTGGCCTCAACATCAAACTTTCTTTCCTATACATCTATAACTCAACACCTAACCCCCGTATATGCTTCAGGTCTTTAATCAAAGGAGTCAAGTATATTTCTATATCATTGACTAGTTGTCTAGGACTCGATATTAACGTAGAAAACATCATGTACTTCCGCTTCATGCATAGCTATGGAGGTAGATTATAAATTATTAGAATCACTGGCTATTTACTGTGGAAGCTACTTTGCATACCATGCGAGTTCATTTTGTCAGTAGACAATGCAAGACATAAGTTTCTTGCTTCTACCCCAACATTAGGGTAATTGTGATCAATTTTGTTCCATCGAGGAGAATCTGCAGGGTGTCGAAGCATTCAATCTGTAACCCTTTCATCTGCATGTCATGTCAACTGCTTTACAAATTTCACACTGCTATACATGCGTCTAAATCTTGGGATTATAGGGAAATACCATAATACCTTCATAGGAAACTCTTTTTTCTTATATCGTGAAGCTTTACACCGAGGACACACGTTTAATGATGCATATTCATTACGAACAAGATACAATCGTTAGTACAAGCATATATCTTTTTTAGCGCATGCCAATAGAGGACACGATTTTTTTTTGTATCGTAAGTCCAACTAGGAAGCACATTATCCTCTGACAACATATAGTTAGTAATTCTATGAAGCTTTTGTCACACCATCCATTGCCCGCTTTCAAATTGTATAACATCAACACCGCTGACGATCTTGTGAATTTAGTACAGCCGCCATACAATGGTTTCTCTACATCACTTACTAATCTCTCAAACATCTCAGGACAATCCCGAAGATCATCTTCAACCATATTTGGAATCTCTTCGGCTCGGTTGTACTCATATGTGTTTATGTCAGGCTCACATGCAATTGTTCCATAACTCACACTACCCTGCCGATTTGCAGACTTGCTTCTTCTCTCACCATGTCTTATCCAATATGTATATATATGCATGATCAATTTCATTATAAATTAAATGATCTAACAACTCATTTGCATGAATTATATATAGTTGAATAAAAATATTTCAAGCAAGGACAAATGATGCTACTAGGGTTTTCTACATGGTCAACTACAAACCTAATAAAGTCTTTCACTTCATCTTCATATTGCTTTGAGATTTGTTCAGTAGACATCCATTTTTCGGTCCATAGTTTTTTATATAAATGATTTGTTAGTAGCAACACGCATCTTCATCAATTCAAATGAGTTATTGTCAACATTTTATGAAGTGACTAGCTATAAGCTTCATGTCTACTTCATCGTAGACAATGTAAGGGTCCTAACTTATCTAGGATTGTAATTTCACATTATGTTATTGTATGACTCTTATATTTTACCTAATAAACTTTTGACGGTATTTCCCTTTGGTTCTCCAAGCACGCGACTTAATATAAGTGATATCATCACTCAATTAAGTACGTACTCAGAGAATAATGAGAAATAAAGATCGAAAAATTATTATATCATGAATATAGAGACAGACTATAACACCCTAAATGCGAATTTACAATCCTAGATTGTCCACATTTGGACAATTCAAGAACTATTTGTATATTATATCACGAACACAATATATTATCAATTCATGAACAGGAAAACCAAGGTATATGGATGCCTATTATAAACTCATTTGAGCTATGGCATAATGTAGCAGTTGTAAAAAAAAAATCAGAACTCATAATTTGCACAATAGTTCATCAAAACATAATATATATGTAGTTGACTGGTAGGTCATACGTAGGGTTGAGATTGGTTGTGATTTCTTGGTCAACGCCGATGAAAAGATCCACGATAAAGAGTTTCACGATGGAGAGTTCCACGAAAGTTTAGGGCGTTCGACGACAGTGTTAGGGCTGAGAGAGAACAAAAAAAGGCTGAGAGAAAATATAATGGGTAAGGGAAAAAGCAAACTCACATATAATATACCAGTGGTTGGTAGGGAAGATGACGACGACTGGAAGGGTTGAGAACGACAGCCGGAAAGGATGAGAGGGAGGACGACAAAGACGATGATGTTTACTTGGGAGTAAAAGTATGGAGGGAATGAGCGATCTTTATTTTTATTAGCTATAATAAACATTCAGATGACATTTGCCAATGGAAACATCATCTAACTGCTCTTTATTTTTATTTTATTTTATTTTATATTAAAAATCATTGTTTGTTTGGATGACATTTCCGAAAAGAATCATTATCTGTGAGTTTACATAAGATAACGCTTTTTCAAGGAAACGTCATTTGAATGTTTCGTGTTTTTTAGATGACGCTTTTGAATGAAAACACCATTTGAACACGATTTTGGCGTAGTGTTGACACATTGGGGAAGGGTGGGTTTACTCGCCCTAAACCCTCCTATTACACCAGGAAGTGTATTGGGATAGTCCTGAGAGGGGCAATGAAAAGGTCCTATATGGCATGGGTTGAGGTGCTCGGACATCTCAGTGAGAGAAGGATGAGAAGCGCACCAATCATTTTCATGTATGAAAGGAAAGGTAAGCCGAGGGAGGAAGTTGGGGATTCTGGTTTACTTTAATGCATGATTCCGGACGGGGAGATGACTCTCCAAGAGTAAGAGAGGGAAGTATCAGTTGCAGGCAGTTATGTTTATAGGTTTTATTTTGATTTGTATGTTCTTAGGAGGGTAGTTTTGGGGTGATTTGGTGTTTATCACGCCCTTTTGATTCATTTTGATTCTCTTTAAATATTTGTTTATGATGCACAAGAGTCCTGTTATGATGATGTGAATATCAAACTTATGTATTTGAATGTTTGTTTGATAAAAGTTTTAATAAACTCTATATTTCTACGCACTCTATAACAATAATAATATGCGCTTAAATATAACTAAATTAGATTAAGATAATGTGGCATCTAAGGGTGTTACATTTATAATGCCCAAAAATAGATTTACGAACAAGGGCATTTTGGGGAGAAAAAACTAAAACTTGACAAGGGTGTATGCTAGCAAAGCTGAAGGTGTATTTAATAATTCTCAAAATAAAGTGTTATGTGTTTTCTGTCCAAAATAAAGTGTTTCAGACTTACAAAAATTACTAAGAGTTAATTTATACTGAGTATGAACTGTCCGTGGTGCTTAGCACAACTGGCAAAATATTTGCCGATTGGACGCTTGGGCGTGGGTTCGAACCCGCTACGCCTCCCTTTCAGTGCTCTTTGGAGTGCGTAGTAGGCCGCTGGGCCATAAGACCAAAAAAAAAATACTGAGTATGAACTTACGAGTAGGATACACCTACTATCGCCAATAAGAAATCATAAATTGCACACCCTACGCTTTAATACCATATTTAAATCTTAGTATACTAATTAGGGGTGGAAATAGGCCAAGGGTTTGTATATGGCCTGGCCTACATTAGACCTAAGTTAGATCAGACTTATTTTAAAATAAATAAGACTAAGACTTTTTGAAAAGTCTATGTAATTGAAAAAGTCAGACTTTAAGTCATCTAAAAAGCCTCTTAGGAACTAACATGCCTGCCTAGTTAAATAAACATAGATAATATAACAGCTTTATGTTGCTTTTGTTGTAATAATTTTTTTTTGACAAAATTGTTATAAAATTTTTATAATGGGTTAAAATCATATACTCATTTATCTTTCTAAAGATCTAAGCTTATTGAGTTACATAAAAAACTTAAGCCTAGCTATACGTTTATTTAGTGCTAAACTTATGACATATTTAAAAATCTTATTGCAGAATATGCTTTTAAAAGACTTTTATATAATTTGACCCTTTTAAACATGTTAGACCAAACATTAAAAAAAGACATATATCAAATAAATAAGAGAGTCTCAATCCTATAAATCTTAGCCTAGTCTAGTATATTTCCTTTCTTATATCGCATGCCCTTGAGTCATGCATGAACCTTTTTCTTGTTGGAATACTAATCTTTAACCTACTTAGAATATGTTAGATGGCAGATATTTAAATATGTTAATAGGTCATATCAAACTTTCACAAAGATCAAGCCAAACCTAGAAAACAACCTATAATAGGTAAAGACTTAAGTGTCAAATTTTTAGAATAGACCAGACATATTTATATAAGCAAAATATTGTTTGGCCCAACTTAGCATAAACATCATACTCATAACTATTCCTGAGCACAATTTTCAATAGAGATCTTAAAATTATGGTTTTTATCCCCCCATCAGATTAGATGAAGAAATTAAATACAATATTCAATTAACTTTAACCAAAAATTAATATCTAGATTAACAAAATGGATGTATGATGCATCTTTCTCACGTGTTTTGTGGGCGGTAAGGGGATTAATGTATGGTGCATTTCCTTTATTATTCCATGACCATTAAAATATCAAAATCAAAATGGATGAGATTTACTTAATAACTTCCCACCCAAAATCATATATTTTAAATTTGATTGGGAGATAACCCCAAGGGATTGGTCTAATGAAGTGTGACAGAGTCTCGTATCTAACAGGTCACAGGTTTGAATCCTGCTAGTCTCTTGGGATGGGGTATATGTAAATTTCTTTGTAAGCTCTCCTAGAGCCCAGAAGTATTCTTTATATTGGACTGAGGTATTATCCCCTTGTAACACCCGTATTTTTCGCGACGCGTTGTTTATCATTATTATAGTATATCCTGTCGTATTTATGCTATAATAAGCAGTTTCTTATTCGCTAAGCAAGTGATTTAATTAAATCAAGATCGAATTGAATTTGAGAATTAATATTTTGTATTAATTCATGGTTCGAATATCGTCAAAAAATTCTAACGAAGTTTCGTCGCGTTTCGAATCACCGGGCAGTTTTGCCGCAAATAAAATTTTAAATGAATTCTGATTTCGATGAAAATCAAATCGTAGCTTGTTGTGATTATTTTTGAGTGCTTTAAATTGTTTGTATTATTTATGATAAAATATTATTACGCAGTGAATTAATTTTTCGTTAAATTAATTTTCGCGAATTTATCGGCGGAGAATTAATCGGTAACGCACTCGACGCCGTGTTTTAGTACCCTAAGACTCTAGGATTAGAGGATAATCATGAGAGATGTGAGATTAGATGAGTTGGATTAATTGATGGGATTAACATCTTTACTTTATGAGAGGTGTCACTTTTTGTGTGATTAAAATTTTATTCCTTTTACTTAAACTTTTTTTTTATTAGCCAAGTGTTTATTAAGTGGTAATAAAATTAAAACTCACCCCCCTAAACAGCCCCACACCCGCGGCCTCCCCTCTCTCTACCCCATTCTCACTTCATCTTCTTTCTTTCTAGTGTGAGAAGCTCCAACATCCATGGAGGTCACCATTCTTCTTGGTTTCTAAGTTACTTCACCTCCACTTCTCTACACCTCTTGCTACTTATTTCTTCTTCTCTCCATCATCATCTAGCTCATCACCCAAGCAAGTGGAGAGCACCATCTTCTTTCCCCAAGAACAGCCCTAGGCCGCGAGCTCAAGGAGGGAAGAGGTGGTGGTTTCTTTCACTTTCATTTCTTGTTTTTATGTCTTGATATTTGCTTGATTGTGAACTATGATGGAAATGAACACCATGACCTCTCATCCTTGGAACCCTAGGGTGAAACCCTAAGGGGAAAAAGAGGGAAAAAGTGTGATCCTAATGAATCAAGAAATTAAATTGTGATTCTAGCTTAATTGATGTTGTTGTTGTTGTTTTAGCTACTAGTTTTGAATTAGAACTTTGATTGAGTAGTTTTTATTGAAAATCTTTGTTCTTGAAATGGAGTTGGAAAGGGATTGGTTTTGATTGATTGCGATGTGATTTGATTGGCTATGTATTGTTGGACTGAGCTATATTACGGTGATTTCTCTGAGTGAATATTTATTTGATATGAGATTGAATATTTATTTGAGTATGCTTCTTTGAATTATCATATGAGTTGATCTATTCATTGGGGTTGTGGAAGTTTTGGGTCATGACGTTTGTGAGTTTTGAGCCGATTAACCTAGGGTACTAGGATCCCCAAAAAAGCTACGGCCGGTTTTTCGGTTGAGTTAGCTAGGTGTCGTAACGTCAAGGAACCTGATCTGAATGTCCTAGGGTGAGAGGAAAGCCCAAGGCTATGGCTGGTATTCAGTGGATGGATCGGCGTTACTTTTCGAAAATTTCAGAGAATGTTTTGGGAGAGAGTCTTAAGTTGCATTATGGGGCATTTGTACATTTTGTTATCCCTTGTTCTGTGTTTTGCTGTTTCTATGATTGTTTGAGAAGTTGACTCTATCCCGTGATTCCTTCAACCGATGATGGCAACCCAGGCAATGGCAAAGAGACTGGTGATACCGGCGATGACGACATCGCTGGAGATCGTGTTTGATTTCCCAGACATTGAGGCACCCTTGGCGATGGAGTTCGACCCCATCTCACGCCAAGTTGTATATACCGAGGACGTTGTGCAGACTTTCAGAGTTGATGGATTGGTGCTGAGGTAGGAGACCTCCCGACAGACAGTCAGCTTTCCCATTAGGACGATGCAGGTGGTGGATGCTTGGCGTAACATTCAGAGAGAGCAGACGATGCCAACTTCGTCTTCTTCGCCGGAGGGATCTCTTGAGATTCCGAGGCGTATTACTACCCGTTATGCACCCATACCCAGAGGAGCGAGGATCCGGAGGACTACTCAAAAGAGCGTGATCAGATGTGGGACTACAGGTGCTTCTACCTCCCTAGTGGCAGCTACTCCGAGTTCTTTGGCAGAGTTTGAGCCTGAGGTAGAGCCGGCTTCCCCCATGATTGTTAGGACCCCTACCCCACCGGGACATCTTTCACCTGTTTGTGGAGAGTGCGGTGAGGCAGGGTGTAGCGGCGCATGATTTCTTGATGAGGTGTTGGTAGAGGAGGACGTGCCAGAGGGTATACCGGCTACGGTTCCTTTCATAGACTTGACCGACGAGGATGCAGATGACCCGATGGAGGATGATGAGGAGGAGGATCCGTCTGAGGACCCGGATAGCTACTTCTAGCTGCTGTGACTGTTTGGTTGCTTATTCGTATTTTGGTTGACTGTGGGGTCTATTTATAGTGTACAGTTTGCTAGTAGTGACCAGTCGGGCTTTTGATTATTGTCTTTTGTGTACAGCTGGGTAGACTGGTGGCATATTTTTGAAGCAGCCCCCTGCGTGGGTGTTTGTCAGGAGTACCCCCGGGTTATGATTACTCTCACGAGGGTTTTCATACTTTAGGTGTATTCTCTTGTACATATTTCTGCACAGCTCATATTTTGTACGCACTGTTATGACTACCTTGTTTATATATATGTGTATTTATTTTCAGTGTATTTGTCTTGTGTCTAGATTGCATCATGTTTCTAAATGTTGTGGCTATTCTGAGTGTGCTTTGCGGAAGAATATTTTTTTTAAAAAAAATGTACCGCTTTTCTAAAGGATATAAAAGTACTATTTAAAAAGTGCGTCGCATGTAGGGTTGATCCTAGACTCATAGCTGTCCGAAAACGGGTCGTTACATTAGTGGTATCAGAGCAGTTCGTTTCTAACTGGACAGTGCATAAGGAACACTAGGCTGGTCACCATGTCAGGTTATGTTGTCGGTACCTAGTTGTGTTGTATTGTTATTGTTTGTTGAGTGAAGCAAATTTTGCTTGCCAATTGTTGAATTGTTTCTTGATTAAAGCAATGTGTGTTAGCACATCACTTGATTGTGAGGTTCTGGCAGGTTTTGGACTTTGTAGGAATCTAATGCCACCTCGTAGAGATACTACAGCCGGACCTGATATAACCCTACCATGGAGAGAGCGATTCAAGCAATGACAGAGATGGCGGCGGCTATGGCTCAACAATCGGCTGCTGCGACCCAACAATCTGCGGCTATGGCTCAATAGACTGCAGCCATGAACCAGCACAATCTACAGCAACAACAAAGGGCGGAGAAGAAGGCAGAAGCTAGAGGATTGGCTGATTTTCGTAAGCACGATCCACCAAAGTTCTACGGTGAGCCGAATCCAGATAAGGCTGACCTATGGATCCAAGAGATAGAGAAGATCTTCGAGGCACTTTGCTGCTCAGAGAATATTAAGGTGAACTATGCATCTTACTTGCTGGGAGATGCCGAGTACTGGTGGAAAACAGTGAAGCATACGTTGACAACGGAGCGTTGGGAGATCACTTGGGAGATTTTTCGCAGGAAATTTTTGGACAAGTATTTCCCTGATACTGCACGAGCGGAAAAAGAGCAAGAATTCCTCCGACTGCATCAAGGTAGCCTGATGGTGTCAGAATATGCTACCAAGTTTGAATCACTCGCAAGGTACTTTAGTCCATTCCGTGATCGAGCTGACCAGAGTTGGCTAAGAGAGAGATTTCAGTGGGGATTGAGGTTCGACATCCAGAAATCTGTGACATCTCTAAGAATTCGGAACCTTCAAGAGTTGATTGACAGGTGTGTTGAAGTGGAAGTTATGAGAAACAACAAAAGAAGGAGTGGTGCGGGTGGACCTGTGAGACCCCAGAATCAAGGATAGAGATTTACTCAGAAGGGGAAACAATAGAAGAAGCCATACAATCGACCTCAGGGAAGCAACAACAAGGGACAGTATCGTCCGATGGCTCAGAATGCAAGAGGAGGGAGTCAGACTAGCGACGGAGTAATCTGTTATCGTTGTGGCAAGCCGAGGCACTATGCGAGCAGCTGCACCGAAGGGGACAATGTGTGCTTCAACTGCAAGAAGCCAGGACACTTCGCTAGGGATTGTCAAGAACCTAAGGCTGAACCAGTGGTGAATGCGGCAAAGACTAAAGGAAAAGGTCAGATGGCCAAGGGTAGAGTCTTCTGTATGAGTGGCAAAGAGGCGGAGCAGGCTGATGATCTCATTCAGGGAGACTATGAGATTGAGGGTAAATCTTTATCTATTTTTTCAATTCCGGTGCAACCCATTCTTTTATTTCACTAGATTACATAGACTGCCTGAAATTGTCCGTGACTACCTTACCCTTCAAATTAGTAGTTACTACTCCAGCCGCTAAGACTTTGTTTGCCAACACTATATGCCTTAATTGTATGGTGGTCATTCAGGGTAGGAAATTTATTGTCAATTTGATCTGTTTACCTCTTAAGGGTCTAGATGTTATCCTCGGGATGAATTGGTTGTCTTACCACCATATCCTTCTGGACTGTGCCCGAAAAGCTATAATTTTTCCCGAGCTTGGAGTTTCCAACTACCATTCTGCTGAACATATCGGAGTTTCCTTGAAGGAGGGAACTAGAGAATACATGCATCTGGCTAGTTCCGGAGTTTCTCAAGAGATCGAGTTGAAGAATGTTCCAATGGTGTGTGACTTCTCAGATGTTTTTCCTGAAGACGTGCCAGGTCTACCACCAGTAAGGGAAATTGAATTCTCCATCGATTTGCTTCCGGGGACAGGACCGATTTCTATAGCGCCCTATTGGATGTCTCCAGCCGAGATGAAAGAGTTGAAGTCTCAGATTGAGCACTTGGAGTCGAAACAATTCATACGACCGAGTGTGTCACCATGGGGAGCTCCAGTGCTATTGGTGAAGAAGAAAGATGTACGATCAAGATTGTGCGTGGATTATCGTCAGCTCAACAAAGTTACTGTCAAGAATCGGTATCCGTTACCGCGTATCGATGACTTGATGGATCAACTACGAGGGGCCACGACATTTTCAAAGATCGACTTGAAGTCTGGCTATCATCAGATCCGAGTGAAGGAAGAGGATATTCCCAAGATAGCATTCAGGACTAGATATGGTCACTACAAGTATCTAGTGATGCCATATGGAGTGACGAATGTGCCGACAATGTTTATGGACTACATGAACAGGATTTTTCACCCATTCTTGGACCAGTTCGTGGTGGTGTTCATTGATGATATCCTGATCTATTCACGAAGCAGAGAAGAACACGAAGAGCACCTACACTAAGTATTGCAGATACTGCGGGAAAAGCAACTCTGCGCTAACCTTTCTAAGTGTGAGTTTTGGCTTGAAGAGGTGAATTTTCTTGGACATGTAATTACCAAGGACGGCACAGCTATGGATCTAGCCAAGATTGAAGCTGTGTTAGCATGGGAACAACTGAAGACTGTGACAGATATCAGAAGTTTTGTTGGATTAGCAGGCTACTACTAGAGATTTATCGAAGGTTTCTTGAAGATCATAGCACCGCTTACACGACTCATGAGAAAGGATCAACCTTTTGCTTGGACGGAAGAGTGCGAATCCAGTTTTCAGAGGTTGAAGGAGCTTTTGACGACAGCGCCTGTGTTAGTTTTGCCTCAACCGGAAGAACCTTACGAGGTTTACTGCGATGCTTCACACCAGGGTTTAGGATGCGTGCTGATGCAGCATAGGAAGGTCGTGGCTTATGCTTCGAGACAGCTTAAGATTCACGAGAGAAACTACCCTATGCATGATTTGGAACTTGCTGCAGTAGTATTCGTGTTGAAGATCTGGAGGCACTATCTGTATGGGAACACATTCACTGTTTTTAGTGACCATAAGAGCTTGAAGTACCTGTTCGATCAGAAGGAGCTCAACATGCGACAGCGGAGATGGACGGAATTTTTGAAGGACTATGATTTCACTTTGGAATATCATCCAGGGAAGGCAAACGTTGTAGCAGATGCATTGAGCAGGAAGAGTATGTTAGCCTCAACAATGATGATTAAGGAGTTGGAGATGCTAGAGAAGTTCCGAGACTTGAAGCTGAATGTGGAAGTGTCACCTGGAAAGCTAAAGTTTGGTATGCTCACCATTTCCAGCGGACTGTTGGAGGAGATTAGAGAACAGCAAGCTTGTGACAAGCTACTGCAAGAGAAGGTTGAGCTGGTAGCACAAGGGAAAGCGACGGAATTCAAGGTTGGAACAAACAACATTCTGAGATGCAACAGACGCGTTTGTGTAGCTGATGTGGCTGAGCTGAGGAAGTTGATTCACGACGAAGCGCACAAGAGCAGATTGAGTATTCATCCAGGAGTCACGAAGATGTACCAGGATTTGAAGAAGTACTTTTGGTGGCCCGGGATGAAGAAACAAGTGGCAGACTATGTGGCTTCCTGTCTAACTTGCCAGAAGGCGAAGGTGGAACATCAGCGACCAGCGGGGATTATACAGCCACTTGACATACCTGTGTGGAAGTGGGACAACATTTCTATGGATTTTGTTGTGGGTTTGCCAAGGACGCCGAAGAAGCACGACTCGATTTAGGTAATCGTCGATCGATTGACCAAATCTGCTCATTTCTTGCCGGTAAGATCGACTTACAACATGGAGAAGTTGACGGAGATCTATGTCGCAGAGATTGTACGACTGCATGGTGTGCCTTCTTTCATCGTTTCTGATTGAGATCCAAAGTTCACATCTCACTTCTGGAGGGCATTGCAAGAAGCGATGGGAACCAAGCTCAAGCTTAGCTCGGCATATCACCCTCAGACAGACGGTCAGACCGAGAGGATGATTCAATCACTCGAAGATTTGCTGAGGGCGTGTACGTTGGATCACAGAGGGAGTTAGGACAACGTGTTACCGCTAGTGGAGTTCACCTACAACAACAGTTACCATGCAAGCATTGGTATGGCACCTTACGAAGCACTGTATGGACGTAAGTGTCATATGCCTCTTTGTTGGTATCAGGATGGTGATAGATCTTTTGTGGGACCGGACATGATTCAACAGACTACCGAGAAGATACGACTGATTAGAGAAAGGATGTGAACGTCCCAGAGTCGACAGAAGAGTTACGTAGAGTTTGAAGAAGGAGAGCATGTATTCCTCCGAGTTACAACTACTACTGGAGTTGGTTGAGCGATCAAATCCAAAAAGCTTACTCCCAAGTTCATTGGACCCTACCAGATTCTTCGACGTATTGATCTAGTGGCATATCAGATTGCCTTGCCACCCTTTCTGTCAAATATTCACGACGACTTTCACGTCTCTCAGTTGGGGAAGTATGTTTCCGACCCTGATGCGATTCAACTGAAGGACGAATTATCGTTTGAAGTATCACCTGCAAGGATTGTGGATCGAAAGACTAAGCAGCTAAGAAATAAAGAGATTCAACTTGTCAAGGTAGTGTGGAATCAGAAGACAGGCGATGCAACGTGGGAGTTAAAAGAGAAGATGAAGAACCAGTATCCAGAACTTTTTCTCGGTACGTATCTTACATGTAGTTTCGAGGACGAAAATATTTTTAGAGGGGGAGTATTGTAACACCCGTATTTTCCGCGACGCATTGTTTATCGTTATTATAGTATATCTTGTCGTATTTATGCTATAATAAGCAGTTTCTTATTCGCTAAGCAAGTGATTTAATTAAATCAAGATCGAATTGAATTTGAGAATTAATATTTTGTATTAATTCATAGTTCGGATATTGTCAAAAAATTCTAACGAAGTTTCGTTGCGTTTCGAATCACCGGGCAGTTTTGCCGCTAATAAAATTTTAAATGAATTCCGATTTCGATGAAAATCGAATCGTAGCTTGTTGTGATTATTTTTGAGTGTTTTAAATTGTTTGTATTATTTATGATAAAATATTATCACGCGGTGAATTAATTTCTCGTTAAATTAATTTTCGCGAATTTATCGGCGGAGAATTAATCGGTAACGCCGTTACTCGATGCCGTGTTTTAGTACCCTAAGACTCTAGGATTAGAGGGTAATCATGAGAGATGTGAGATTAGACGAGTTAGATTAATTGATGGGATTAACATCTTTACTTTATGAGAAGTGTCACTTTTTGTGTGATTAAAATTTTATTCCTTTTACTTAAACTTTTTTTTATTAGCCAAGTGTTTATTAAGTGGTAATAAAATTAAAACTCACCCCCCTAAACAGCCCCACACCCGCGGCCTCCCCTCTTTCTACCCCATTCTTACTTCATCTTCTTTCTTTCTAGTGTGAGAAGCTCCAACATCCATGGAGGTCACCATTCTTCTTGGTTTCTAAGTTACTTCACCTCCACTTCTCTACACCTCTTGCTACTTATTTCTTCTTCTCTCCATCATCATCTAGCTCATCACCCAAGCAAGTGGAGAGCACCATCTTCTTTCCCCAAGAACAGCCCTAGGCCGCGAGCTCAAGGAGGGAAGAGATGGTGGTTTCTTTCACTTTCATTTCTTGTTTTTATTTCTTGATATTTGCTTGATTGTGAACTATGATGGAAATGAACACCATGACCTCTCATCCTTGGAACCCTAGGGTGAAACCCTAAGGGGAAAAATAGGGAAAAAGTGTGATCCTAGTGAATCAAGAAATTAAATTGTGATTCTAGCTTAATTGATGTTGTTGTTGTTGTTGTTTTAGCTACTAGTTTTGAATTAGAACTTTGATTGAGTAGTTTTTATTGAAAATCTTTGTTCTTGAAATGGAGTTGGAAAGGGATTGGTTTTGATTGATTGCTATATGATTTGATTGACTATGTATTGTTGGACTGAGCTATATTACAGTGATTTCTCTGAGTGAATATTTATTTGATATGAGATTGAATATTTATTTGAGTATGCTTCTTTGAATTATCATATGAGTTGATCTATTCATTGGGGTTGTGGAAGTTTAGGGTCATGACGTTTGTGAGCTTTGAGCCGATTAGCCTAAGGTGCTAGGATCCCCTAAAAAGCTACGGCCGGTTTTTCGGTAGAGTTAGCTAGGCGTCGTAACGTCAAGGAACCTGAGCTGAATGTCCTAGGGTGAGAGGAGAGCCCAAGGCTACGGCTGGTATTCAGTGGATGGATCGTCGTTACTTTACGAAAATTTCAGAGAATGTTTTGGGAGAGAGTCTTGAGTTGCATTATGGGGCATTTGTGCATTTTGTTATCCCTTGTTCTATGTTTTGCTATTTCTATGATTATTTGAGAAGTTGACATTTTCCCGTGGTTCCTTCAACCGATGATGGCAACCCAGGCGATGGCGAAGACACTGGTGATACTGGCGATGATGACATCGCCGGAGATCGTATTTGATTTCCCAGACATTGAGGCACCCTCGGCGATGGAGTTTGACCCCATCTCCCGCCGAGTTGTATATACCGGGGGCATTGTGCAGATCTTCAGAGTTGATGGATTGGTGGGAGGCGTCCCGATGGACAGGCAGCTTTCCCATTAGGATGATGCAGATGGTGGATGCTTGGCGTAGCATTCAGAGAGAGCAGACGATGCTAGCTTCATCTTCTTCGCTGGAGGGATCTCTTAAGATTCCGAGGCGTATTACTACCCGTTATGCACCCATACCCCAGAGGAGCAAGGATCCGGAGGACTGCTAGAAAGAGCGTGATTAGACGTGGGACTGCAGGTGCTTCTACCTCCCGAGTGGCAGCTACTCCGAGTTCTTTGGAAGAGTTTGAGCCTGAGGCAGAGCCGACTTCTCCCATGATTGTCAGGACCCTTACCCCACGGGACATCTTTCACCTATTTGTGGAGAGTGCGGTGAGGCAAGGTGTAGCGGCGCAGGATTTCTTGATGAGGTGTTGGTAGAGAAGGACGTGCCAGAGGGTGTATCGGCTACGGTTCCTTTCATAGGCTTGACCGGCGAGGATGCAGGTGACTGGATAGCTACTGCTAGCTGTTGTGACTATCTGGCTGCTTGTTTGTATTTTGGTTGACTGTGGGGTCTGTTTATAGTGTACAGTTTGCTAGTAGTGACCATTCGGGCTTTTGATTATTGTCTTTTGTGTACAGCTGGGTAGACTGGTGGCATACTTTTGGAGCAGCCCCCTGCGTGGGTGTTTGCCGGGAGTACCTCCGGGGTATGATTACTCTCACGAGGGTTTTCATACTTTAGGTGTATTCTCTTGTACATATTTCTGCACAGCTCATATTTTGTACGCACTGTTATGACTACCTTGTTTATATATATGTGTATGTATTTTCAGTGCATTTGTCTTGTGTCTAGATTGTATCATGTTTCTAAATACTGTGGCTATTCTGAATGTGCTTTGCGGAAGAATTTTTTTTTATAAAGAAAATGTACCGCTTTTCCAAAGGATACAAGAGTACTATTTAAAAAGTGCGTCGCTTGTAGGGTTGATCCTAGACTCGTAGCGGTCCAAAAACGGGTCGTTACACCTCTCATCCTAAATTTTTTTCTTATAAAAAAAATTGATTGGGAGATTAATTAATAAGTAACATTATTCTATTATTTAAGTTACTAATCAAGGAAATTACTAAAAGGATTACTCCAACAAAAATTGTATCATAATTAGGTTTTGAGAAAGGAGACGCAACAGTCCAAATTCTCTCCCTTCCTTTCTGTTTTTTTTTTTTTTTTGATTGACCCTTCCTTTCTGATTCTTAGCTAAGAATGGATCGTTTTAATGTATGTGGTGACACTACAGGGAGAAGTGCAAATCAAATCTAAGCCTATTTGACATGGCCATAATTATTTAGTGGAAGATAGTCGAATAAGAGTATCATGCAGTGATGGAGGAAAAGTGTGGGAGGAGAATGACACTTATTTGGCTGGAGCTATTTATTATTGATGTGTTATATTATTATTGGTTAAAGTGTAAAATTGATGATGTGTTATATTATTATTGGTCTGTCACATTTATTAATGCATCTTTTTCACACTTTACCAAAAATTTTCCTTCCTCTCTATATTTTTTTTCTCTCTCCCAATCAGACCATTAGAGATCTAATAGTAGAACCAAAGCCAAATCCCAAACCCAAAGCCAAATAGTATCCGTTTCAGAACATTGAAACAAGACGTAAAACAATTCATGACGCTAATGGAATGTTTGACCTTGATCACTAGTATATTACTAATTATTATGAGCTACTCTACATTAGTAGGACCTTTTCAATCCTTTCTATTTATCTCCATTTCAACTGCCCATTAATTAATGTGGGCGTCAATTTATGTGATGTGGGCGGGCCATTTTGAATCGTCGTGTGAGGGAATTCCATTTTTTTTTTTGTTACACATTTTTCCTTATTAATTGTGGGGAAAGTGAGAAGTTATGTATAAAATGAAAAATAATGTAATGCAAGAAAAACTAATTAACATTAACAATTGTAGTGATATTTTTAGGATGCATATGTGATTGTGATTTTGACACAATTTCTACAAAGCAAAATTAAATTACTATGTTGCTCACACTACAACAAAAAAAAGAATAAACAGCGCTTCTTTTTAGTCTTTAATAACGCTTCGAAGCGCTATTAAATCACCCGCTGTCGAATGTGTTTCTAAAAAATAGCCCTTTAAAAGCACTATTAAAGATAGGGAATAAAATAACGCTTCTTTAAAGAAACGCTATTGAAAGTTGACTTTTAATATGGCTTTCTTGAAGAAGCACAATGCTATTAAAAGTGGGGACTAGATAGCGCTTCTTCAAGTAAGCGCTATTAAAACCTTTTTTTTTTAATTTTTTTTACTATACGTACAGTGTTGATTTTCATCTATTTCTTCGACAATACCAAACTCACAAAAACCAAAATCAAGCCAACTCACAAAAACCAAAACACTAAAACCTTAAGATCAAACTCAAAATTAAAAATTAAACCATAATGATCGACGGTGCAAGAGTAATGTTATATCATCATAGTATCAAAAACACTAAACCTCAAAACCAAACTCACAATTAAAAAACCTTAATTATATATATATCATTAGTACCTAAACCATTAAAATGCAATACCTAAACATTAATTACAACGTAACTACTAGAGTACATGAATTCTATAGTACATTTCATAGGGTAATTACAATTGCATCAAATTTCCCACAAGGTTTCCCATTTTCACTCGAGTGCCACATCCCATTGAATGGCTCCAATTTACTGATCCAGCACGGTCTCGCCACATTAACCATGCGAGTCTGCACAAGAGTCAGATTTCAAGCAACAAACAAGAGAACTTTGAGAGATCGATCTTTAGCCATATCTACCAGTATTTACCATCTACCAGTAAAAACAATTTGTAAAGAAGTAAACTATTTTTAGCATACACAATTTTCCAACAGTATTTTCCCAACTCTTTAATAAAATAGTAAACTATAAATCTCATTCACTATATGTGTTACATGTTATGTTATTTTTTATAATGGTGAATCATACAGGTAGGATCAGTATTGTGCATGATGTATTACAGTAACTGAGAGAGAAGAATTAGTAGTGTGTCTTACTAGGAGAGGTTTCTTTTCTCCTTAATATTTGGTGTGATGCAATCAAAGATTGAGGTTCATCATACTCCCATAGGATATAACTAACAAGAATCGGAGGTCTGCAATTCATATACAAAAGTTATTTTGTAAAGGAAATCTTACAATAGTCATTGAAATACCATCTTTTAAAGAATTTGTTGTAGTTCAAACTCACAATTAAAAAACCTTAATTATATATATATATCACGTGTACCTAAACCATTAATAATAAAAAGTCACAGATCTTATGTTAAACATATACATTAATAACAACAAAAATCAAGGAAAAGACTCAGTAACTAAATAAGTTTAAGCCTCTACACGAATAAAAGAGACTGTAAAGTAGAAACTCAAAACAGAGCAGATAAAAGTTGGAAGAAGTCTTAACAACCAAAATAATATTGAGATCTGAGGAAGTTCGAGAGAAACTGGAAAAAAAAAGTATCAGCAATGGAAATACAAATGATACAAATGATAAGAGAAGAATAGAAGTCTTAACTGAAGAAAGCATAGAACTACTTGCATGATTCCTTCTTTTTTTCTGAGGCACTACAGTTGGAGCAATAGTTGAGGAAGCAACGATTGAGGATTGACGTTGTGTAATTAAATTCTGACTTTGATTTTCTTGTCTGATTTCCAAGAAAGGTGTGGATGAGGAAGCAACAGCCATTTTTTAGTTGTTGCAAACTTGAGGTAAATCTGGAATTTCTAAAATTTGTAATATATATAGTGTGTTTTGAATTTCTCAGCTGAAAGAAAATATCAATTTCATGCTTTCTTGTCTCTTGGAAATTGAGCATAAAATAATAAACAAGGGAAACAAAAGGCATAGGAAAAAAGAAGAAAGTAACAAGGAGACCTGAAGCTATATATGTTTTTGATTTTTCCTTGCTTTCTTGTCTCCTTTGAAATTAGCTTTTCAGAATAAACCCAGAAAACACCAAGAAGAATTTATCCAAGAGGATACAGCAACAATCCTGAGATAAAAGAAAAGAGAAGAAAACAATATCACTTTGTAGACCTACTCATATCTTTTTTCCTCTCTAGCTAGGTATTGTTTTCTTATGCATAAATAACATATACTACCAGAGTCAAGCAAACCAACACAGTGAGTTCTGTAATCAACCACAAAACATTCTCACCGTGAGTTCCACCACAAGGATCCACACGCCATCTTCTATAATTTTTCTAACACACATAAAAACCTTCGAAATAACAAAACTATCATCCAAAGGAAATATGACCTCCAAGAAGATTGGATTCAACAACAGAAACGAGTCCAGAAGCTAAAATCTAATTAAGTAAATCAGCCACAAATAATCAACTGCATAAAAATTTACCTTCACACATAACCATACATCCAAAACAAGCAAAGCAACAAATCAAAGACACAAATCGTTACGAACCCTAAAATAAAAACGAATCGAACCAAACCAACGAAAATAAAAGTAAAAACGAATCGTTTAGATCACAATTTCGAGGAGCAGAGGGAGGGGGAACCCTAACCTGTGAAAGGAAGAAAGAATTCGGGTCGGAGGGAAAAGGGGGAACTCAAATGGAATTGACAAGTGATGAAGGGCAAAACAGAAAAATTACCAATGAGCTTCAGCTAAGAGGAGAACCGATTCTGACCCAAGGGTTCTGGGTATACCTCACGGTGTTGCGATTCGCTGTAAAGGGGACGATGTCTGGAAGACGAGGTGGTACTCGCGACGACAACCGCGAGGTCGCATCGGACCTGTGGTGGAGATGCTACCGGCAGTGCGGCAAGACTGGAGACGGGGATGGTGGGTCAGGCTTCAGAGGGTGACGGCATTCCAACGACGGTGAGGCATGCGAGAGAGAGTGAGAAACAGGAACCACAGTGAAGATGATCGAGAGAGAAAGCGATCGAGAGAGATGAGAAACAGAGAAGCAGTGAAACAGAAGCAGTCCTCGCTGAATTAAAAAGACCATATTGAGAATAAGTAGTGCTTACCGTATAAAGCGCTACTTTTGGGAACAAATAAACGGCGTTTCATTACAGTAGCGCTTCATGAATAAATCGCTATTTATTCCCTGTGTCCTTTTTTAAACGGTGCTTCTATAAGAAAGCACTAGTTATTCCTCTATCTCTTAACACCTAAAATAACATTTATTTTATAAGCACTGTTTATTCGTTTAACCTTCAGCAGCGCTACTTCAATAAAATGCTAGTAAAAGTTTTTTATCTAATTTTAAATAGCACTTCCATAGTTAAACGTTATTTAAAGTGGCGTTATCTTTTAAAGAATCTGTTGTAGTGTCATTTATTTTAATTTTCGATTTCAAGTCATTCATTTATATTTTTTTAACATGTTCTAAAACGTTAATTTTGAGACAAACTGTTAGACCATCTACAGCGAGAAATCCATATGTGTCATCGATACAATCTGATATATTTATCAATTATGTCACAAATCAGGAAAAAAAATTGTACTTAATAGAAACCCAAAAACAAACCAATTAACATAAACGGTCTAGCTCAGTAATTTTCTATTTCTATAGAAAGATTGATGGATAAAATAAATTGAGATATAAGAATCAAAAAATGTGAACACTAAAAAACGACTAAAAAGTATACAAGAGTCCTACATATTGGCCATCACCTTTCCTTGCTCCAGCTTAAGAGCTTAAAACAATATCGTATTTTATATTCCGTCCATAAATATAAGCTCATTTTGACCAAAATATACAAATTAAGAAAGTTAATTAACTCATTTAATTTGTCTATAATATGTACTTCCTCCGTCCCATTTTATATGTCGTTTTAGTAAAATAGCATTGTCCCAATTTAATTGTCGTTTTACAATTTCAATGAATCATTAAATATTTTTTTCCTTTTTTACCCTTTACTAGTTTAATGTGTTATCATGGGAAAGAGTGAAAGTAGTTGTAATGTAGACTTAATTAATAAGGGTATATTAGGAAATCAAATACTATTTTTTTTGAATTCTATAACATTGATTATACTCCTTAATTCTTGTGCATAACCTTAAACGACATATAAAATGGGACGGAGGGAGTACTATTTTTTTCAAAACTACCATTCAATTATAGACTTAAGAGAGACAAATAGTCACCTCATTTATTATTGACTACAAAAAATAATGTAAATTAATTAGGGGTATTCTTATGAAAAATAATTAATACACCTAGTAATTTAGAAAAATATTTATAAAATGCGATAATTTTTTTTCAAATGGGACTTATATTTAGGAACGGAGGTATTACTTTTTTAAAACAACGAGAATTATTCTAAAAAAAAGAACTGAACCGAGAATTGTACCAGTGAAATCAACAAAATTAGTGTGACGCTCTTTTCAGCAAAGCAAAATTAACAAACTCGCTGCTGATTTTTTTTTTTTTAAATACTAACAAGTGTCCATATATAGGGCATTGGTTAAGTAATGATTAATGAAAAGATGTAAGTTTGTATAAAAAAAAATGATGTATTTATTACATCAAAAAATATTTAACTTATATTTTTAAGATAAATTTTCTTTTTATAAATTTCTTAATATGTTGTTAGGTTACTCGTTAACAAAGACTTTTTTTAATCAGGGTTGCATGAAGATGTTCCCTTCCTATGTGGCAACGACCTTTATTCCGCCGTTCACTTAAAAAAGTCCTTCTCAGTGCAGAATATTCGTTAATTTTGGTTAAGAAAAATCATATATTCTTGCGTTAATCTTTTCTTGTGAATCATTACGTTTAATTTTATTAATTAGTGGTTTAGCATAACGTATTTGAGATTTCAAAATCTTTGATCTGAAGTTGATCCAAGATGATTTTTTTTTAAACTATTATAACACCCCAACTTTCTAAAGCATAGTAAATAAAAACCCTAATTAAAAGCGGGATTTATTTACTAAGTATGAGTAGTTTAATTGATTAATTTACCTAAGGTTGAATTAAGGACCAAAGTGTAAGTTATGAAATTAAATGAAGAGTTGCTAGTCAAAATTTATTAAAGCTATGCATTTACCCCCACCATACTCCACACTTTCCCTCATCCCACTTTAGCACCCTCTCTTTCTCCTAATTAAACACACACACACACGCGGGTCAGAAGGAAGAAAAGGGAAGAAACAGGGAAAAAGAAAGAAAAGAAAAAAGAAGGGAGAAAGAAGAAAAGAAAGAAGAAGAGAAAGCAGAGAAGAGGAAGAAGGGCGCGACGGAAGAGAAGAGGAAGAAGGGGGCGACCGCGATGCCCTAGGGGGTCGCGGCGCGTGGCGGCACGCTGGAGAGAAGGAGCGAGGGAGTGCTGAGTGAGAGGAAGAAAGAGAGAGACAGTGAGAGAGAGAGAGACCGAAATAGAGAGAGAGCTCGAAGAGAAGAGGAAAAGGGAGAGGAAAAGGAAGAAGAAGAAGCAAGTATCTAAGCTTTAATGGTGGAAAGGAGCAAGCATGAAGGGGGAAACTCCAAGCCCTAGAAATTGGGGATTTTGTCTCCAATTTCATGGAGCCCTAAGGTAACATAGAATCCCCAAATTAAAACCTCTCTTTAGGGTGTGCTTAGGTTTTTATGCAATTTTACATGCTTGCAAGATGTTTAATGTGAGATTCACTTGCTTGGTTGATTTAGAGTTTGTTAGATGATTTGATAAATGTATGTTGGGTTCATACTGGATGTTCTTGAATATTTGGTAGTTGAATATTTCATTATATTAGAAAGAAAAAAATGGGGTATTGATATGAGAGGAGTTGGGTTTTCATTTGGATTCATGAAAGTTGTGGAGTGAATGACTTGTATGCAACATGAAAATTCTTTAAAGATTGGATTTGAAGTGGGTTGAGACTTATGTGATAAATGTGAGGTTTCTTTCTTTTTATCATGTTTGATCCATCATTTTTAGCCTAAATTTCATTGGGATTGTTTGGGGGTTTATGGTATCAAAGAATGGAAATGGGTTTGGTGATGGGTTGTTCATGATTTTGAGGTTGTGTGACACTTTAAAAATGTGATTGCTCATGATTTGATATGTGTGATGAATTGATTTTGTGTATCAATTGTGATGTTTGATTTGAATGATTAGAAGTGGTGAGTAGGAGTTGATTAAAGTATTTTTGGGGGTTAAATTGCAAGTTCTGCTTCCAAAACCTGTTTTCCCTGCGTTTTGAATTGCATGAATCGATTCAAAAGGTCATGAGTCGATTCACAAGAGTCACCCAGGCCTTCAATTTGATTCTGTGAATCGAATTCTGCTTTAGTTAATTGAATCGATTCACACACTGGTGAATCGATTCATGCCCTATTTTTCTGCAGAATTGTATGTTTTATGTAACCAGTTTGGGCGCCATATGGAAACTCCATTCTAGGGTTTTCATAATCAACCTAGTGCTATGTTTTAATGACATATTTGACATATGATTATGTTTATGTTTGTTTGGGAGGAGTTTTTCATACGTAGCACACCACGTATGGTTGAAAACAACGGTAAAGTATTTTATGTTTTAAGTCTATGTTACTAAGTTTAAAACTCACTATGTTTGGGGCGTTGTTTTCTGGTGCAAGTTTATTGGAAAAGTTCAGAGCATGAAGTTGTGCTCGGTCTTGTCGCCATGCGAGACATTGAGTTACCAGATCACGAGTCTGAGTTTTTTTTAGTCTAGTTGTTTTCCTTTCTGTTATACGTCTATAGTAGGATTGAATGTTAGTTCTATAATTTATTTAAAGAAAATATGTAATTTGTGGAAATGTTTTTTTTTTTTGAAAGTTGCGAACTCTGGTATTAATAAGGTCTTTATGGTAATATTTGCGAACATTTTTACCATGCCTTTCTTTAATTTCCCGTCAAATTTCTTAAGTAATGCCTTGATGAGAGTCGGGGCATTACATTATGGTATCAGAGCAGTTTGATTACATCGGACTGTGAGTTATGTGTCTAGAAGTGATTCTGTTTAGGAAGTGTCAATTGTGTCTGCGAATTTGATTTTTCTAAGTTCTTTTTACGAATTATTGAGGCAGGCCACCTCAAGGATTTGTACAAGGAATAAGGAAAAAGAAGACGAACGAAGGTTATTATAGTTACTTCCTCGTTTTACAAGATTCCTTAATATATGTATATACTTTTACGTATGGGTGTATACATATATGTATCCACAGAGAGAAAAAAGCAAAAATCCATTTCGTTCATCAGAATAGGGACTTCCAGGTTTCTTCTCAATCTATTATCAATACGATATTAACCCTAATGTGCTATTTGTGGATTGAGCCCAGTGATGAATGAAATGGATGATGAATGACACTTAAGAGGATACTCTTGTATTCCCCTATCTGTCTTCGAGGAGATTGCTTGTTAAGGTATGATTTCAAATTCAATTTGTATCATACCCTGCCTATGTGATGTAATGTTAGATGACTAAATTGAAAATTGATTATTGAACGATGAATTTATTAGGATTTTTGCCATTCTATTGCTTGGCTTAAGTTTATGTGTGTGTAATCAATTCATGTGAGATGTATTGTTAGTTTATCAATGTATTGAATACATTCTTGATTGTTGTTGAGAATGGATAAATGGTATTGTTTATGTTTAGGATGAATTTGGTAAATATATGCATATTTGAATGCCTTACTATTATGATTTGATGAAAAAGGGTGAATTGTTGTCCTCACCCCCACACCGACATATGTTTTTTGGATTTCCTTCATTGTTCTCTCCATAGGAGGAATTTTGGAGTGATGTATGTTTCAGCTAGCAAATATACGTGAGTGAATACCTTTGTATTCCTTATCTATATTTGAGAGTTGAACTAGGGGTTATGATCACGTTTTAGTTGGTGCCATACCTCGTGTATGAAGTGTTTAGTAAAGTGATAAATCTTGATATTTCCATGTTTGCTTAGACTTCATCATCCTAATAGGTTTTGTTGTGTGGACTACATACTCATTCTTAACCAATTACTTAGTTGTATGCTTAAGGAAGTGGTAAATTGATGTAGTAGCCCTAGAATATACGATCATGTGTTGTTTGAGTCTGTTGTGGTCTAGTAATCCTTATCAATTCTTTGTTGTGACTACTTGGTTCAATAGCAATTAGAATTGATAAGTAAGGGTTCTTAGTTGTATGGTTTTAATCAATTAGGATGGGCATTTATAATCGATTAGATTTCCGACACTTGTTAAGTAATCAAGTTTGTTCAGCCTAACCCATTATGAATGGATCCTAGATTGATTAGAATCCTACGATAATCCCTAACTGAATCATAGTGTTCTAAGTGGTTAGTGGTAAGGATAAGAAGTAAGATGAAGATAAGCCACCCTCTCCAATGCCTAAGTTGTAGTAGGGAACCTCGAAGGTGATCAAACTCTAGTGAGGCAGAAAAACCCTAAGTCTTCTAGGTATAGTGACCTTAGTGGAATAACTAGCTGATGCGTTCGAAATATCATATAGTTTAGTGTTAGTTTTGCATCGCATCTTAGTCATTTTAGTGGTGTTTACCCATAGTTCTCATGCATTTTTGCTTGATTTAGATAATGCACTTGGTTTGAGTTCAATTGTGCAGAAAAGAAGGTTATTGGCCTAGGAAAGCGGAGCTAGATCACTTAGACGGATGTTGCAACCAACTCGGAGGCCAAAATAACAAAATATGGCAAGATTTAAGAAGACACGGCCTACCCGTGTTGCTGTCCACGGCCGTGCCTTGGGGGACATGAAGAAATTCAAGATTGAGCAAACAGTGAAAAACACGTGTATGTTCAGAGAACAACACGGCCTAGCCGTGTCCTCCACCACGCCCGTGTCGGGCTGCGCTTCTGCTATTTTGTGTTTTACGAGCAGCACGGCCAGGCCGTGCCAGGCTCCACGGCCGTGCTGCGACTCGGTCCAGACTTGTATTTTGCGCGTTTTGACTTAATTTTGAGATGTTTTTCAACCCTTTTGGTCCAGAACTATAAATAGAGGGAGAAAACATTAACCTAGGAATTTTTGTTGGCTAGAGATGGAATCAAGAACAAGGATCAAAGGCAAATTTGAGGAATCAATGGAGTCTTTTCTTCATCTCAATTGATTGGTTTCTTCTCTTCTATGAGGAACTAAACCTCTTGTACTAGGGTAAGATGAACTTTGTGGATACTTTTATGTAATTGAATTCAGAATTTCAATGCAAGTATGATTATTGTTATTTGATCATTTATCTCTTTTCTTAATGCGATTCGATGCTTGATCACCATTGAGTTGAACTAGGGTTTTAGCATCAATTGGAAAATTGAGGTTTTAAACTTGCTTTGGGATAATTTGACATGCTTAATAAAGTTATAGGAATATAATTCTTGTGGTATGAGTTTGCATGAATCCTTATTCGTTATGCTTGATTAAGTTAATTTGGACCTAAGGAATTAGGACTCGTTTATCTAATCAAAGGGGTTATTAGAGAATGGATTTTCTTTAATCTAAACTTGTGGATTTGAACTTCAAATACGTTATCATTGCTTGCATTGGAAAAGAATTCAAGAGCGTAAAAGTTGAAACAAAGGGATTCGAGCCCTAGTCATTTTATTCTCCTTAATATCCAAATACATTGTCTCGTTAGTACTATTTTTGTTGCTAAACAAACTTTTCAAACACATTCGTATTCGTCAATAGTTTAATTAGTTACAACTTTTGTTTAGTTAATAATTGGTCACAATCCTTGTGGATTCGATCTTTTATTACTTAACGACGAAATCGTACACTTGCGATTTTGTACAACACTAGCCTGAGAAAGAGGACTAGACTATAGTCTTTGAACTGTAAGAGTTTTAAGCAAAGCTAAATCAGTGGGAATCGAAAGTTATTAATATTTGTACTCGATTCAATTGACCAGTACATGAAGTGACTTCGCATGACCAATTATAAACTTTGTCTTAACCAAATAAGAACCTTATTTGGAATGAGACCTAGTCTATGATCGGTTAATGAAATCACCAAATTTTTCGGACAATTAGCTCCTTTGTAGAGATTAATTCCTTTCTGGATTTCCAATGATTCAGAATGAGCATTAAAGGTAGTTTAAGATAAGTGAGATAGATTATTCCCAAGAATTTTAAAAATTTATTTTCTTGATGCTTGTTGGTCCGTTGGTTATTAGACTCGGCGACAGACACGTCGGTCCATGTTGATATCAGTCATGGCTACGTGGATTCCCGATTTAATTCTAATTGAACCAAAAAGGGGAATTAATCTATCAAGTTGAAGAGAGTAAGTAGGAAATTCCAACAAAGAGTGTAATGTTATGGGCATGGTTTAATCGGTGGAAAACCTATGGTTATTAGTTATTGCGAGTAATTCGTTGAGTTGTATTTAATGTGATTCCGTCTAGCCATTTACAAACTGCGTTTCCAACCGAATGAGACTTATCACTCAGTTAAGGCCTAGTTTGTAACCAATTAAAGTGAATCAGATCAGTCTAACCAACAGATACCTTGCAGGAGGTAATTAACTATAGAATTTCTAATTGCTTAGACCAAGTCTGTAATAAGACCAAGTATAGTGTGATAAGAGATACGTACCAATTCCATAAGTTTAAGGAAGAGGTGCTTAAGGAAAAACATTTATAACACCTGAATGAATGTTGTAAATGAAAATTTTTCGATGTATGTGATAGTTTACTCAACGTGACAATCTTACACTGGTGTTACACCTTTAGGGGAAGAAAGCCCTATGAGTAACATGGCAGTGGGAGGCCTCTAGTTGAAGGAATCCTGTCTGTTTCAATGGCATTACACCTTTGGGGAAACCTTTGAGTAAACTTAAAAATGTTATAACCAAAGGTGTAGACGTTAACTACACATGCATTTCCTCACCGAAGGAAAGCATCTATGAAGATATGTTCTTTGGCAGAAAAAACATGACGGCCTGGCCTAATTAACCAGTGACCGAAGTTAAATACATGCTCAGACGTGGGGTCGCTCATGTCGGTTACACTAGAGGGTAACTGAGCGTATTATGGAGCTATATGCTCATGCTTTATCGATCCGGGGTTGATTAGTCGAATGAAGGGTTAACCTAACCTAATCCTAAAGCATATGTACGTCGGCCCGGGGTCAGATGTCTGTCCATTCGACCGAATCCGGTGGCGTCAGATTTCGGGTTCAATAAACGAACGAACCTTAAAGAAATATGTAAACGTGAGTAACGTGCTCGCAATTTGTATTATGAGTTTAAATAGTAAATGGTAAGAATTGGGGTGCTTCCATATACCTAAGTCCTCCAGGTACCGGGTTCGAGCCCCATAAAAAAGTCAAAAACTCCTTGGGGTGAGGGAGAAGTCCTATGAGTGACGTGGCAGTGGGAAGCCTCTAGTTGAAGGAACCCTGCCCGTTACAATAAAAGACGTCTTTTATTTTTCTTTAAAGGAATACAAGGGGTAAGTTAGGTTGTATGAATGTTATAATTTCTTTGTTAAGTTGATAATTGATTGTATGCATTAATGAAACAAAGTTGGTTCCATAGGTTAACTAAGTGTGAGATAAGGCAAATTTTGAGGGCAAAATTTTCTAAAAGGTGGGGAGTAATGTAACAACCCAACTTTCTAAAGCTTAGTAATTAAAGACCCTAATTAAATGGGAGATTTATTTACTAAGTATGAGTAGTTTAATTGATTAATTCACCTAAGGTTGAATTAAGAACCAAAGAGTAAATTATGAAATTAAATGAGGACTTGCTAATCAAATTTTATTAAAGCTATGCATTTACCCCCACCTTACTCCACACTTTCCCTCATCCCACTTTAGCACCCTCTCTTTTTCTTAATTAAACACACACACATGCGGGTCAAAAGGAAGAAAAGAGAAGAAACAGGGAAAAAGAAAGAAAAGAAAAAAGAAGGGAGAAAAAAGAAAAGAAACGAAAGAAGAAGAGAAAGAAGAGAAGAGGATGAAGGGGGCGGCCGCGATGCCCTTGGTGGTGGCGGCGAGCAAGGGGAGAGGGAGCGCTAAGCAAGAGGAAGAGAGATAGACCGAAGCAGAGAGAGAGCTCGAAGAGAGAGGAAAAGGGAGAGGAAAAGGAAGAAGAAGAAGAAGAAGCAAGGATCTAAGCTTTAATGGTGGAAAGGAGCAAGCATGAAGAAGGAAACTCCAAGCCCTAGAAATTGGGGATTTTGTCTCCAATTTCATGGAGCCCTAAGGTAATATAGAATCCCCAAATTAAAACCTCTCTTTGTGGTGTGCTTAGGTTTTTATGCAATTTTACATGCTTGCAAGATGTTTAATGTGAGTTTCCCTTGCTTGGTTGATTTAGAGTTTGTTAGATAATTTGATAAATGTATGTTGGGTTCATGCTAGATGTTCTTGAATATTTGGTAGTTGAATATTTCATTATATTAGAAAGAAAAGAATGGGGTATTGATATGAGAGGAGTTGGGTTTTCATTTGGATTCATGAAAGTTGTGGAGTGAATGACTTGTATGCAACATGAAAATTCTTTAAAGATTGGATTTGAAGTGGGTTGAGACTTATGTGATAAATGTTGGTGTAAGCCGAAGTGGCCAATCTATTTTATATAGATTATTATTTGTATCATGACTTTAGTGATATATTTAATATATGTAAAGGCGTTATTTATTATGTTATTAGTGTATAGCATAATAAAGTCCTTAGAATAGATAGTTCGTTTAATGGAACATCAAGTGTGACTTGATCGTGAGACCCCATTGAACATATATAACATTTTTCTTAAAGTATCCGTAGTCGAAGTATTATTGTTAACTAGGACGACAATAATACATAGAGACTATTGTGTGAGCAGACTGATGACCAAATCTTACGGGTCATGGATATGTGATATCAAATCGGCACACAGGTATAAATATTAGGTATAATATTTATACCAGATTGACCCACTATGAGGACGCTTTATAATAGTTATGTAAGTGTCATAGGCGCTCCTCAAGATTACAGTAATCCAAGTCAAATTACATTAAAGCACAGGAGTTACTCAAAATTTACAAACTTGATTACAGTAATCCAAGTCATAAATATAAAACCTAAGTCATTAATCTAATAAATAGATTACAACTTATACAATTTGTGAAATATCGAAGATTCAATTCTAACAAAACACTAATCTATGAGTCCCAAGCCTAGAGCTTCGCCTCATCTGCCTTCGGTAGCTGTTTATCTAAAATAATAAAAGGAACGGGGTGAGATTAAAAATCTCAGTGAGCCCTTCACGGATTCCTCGTAATCTCTCGTCGAATCACACTAGTCTGAAAGACTAACTTAGGCATTACACTTCTAAACATACTCTCCCTATATTTATATATAGACTTGACTTGAAACATATTAAACATCCTAAAAGAGGACACTCTTGAATGCGCTAACCTGAATTCAGAAAAATATAATGTAACTCTCTAACTAAGAACACATAGTTCTTTGTTATTTTATGCTTAGCACAACAACAATAAATGCAATGCAACTTCTTGACTAAGAACTCCTGGTTCTTCTTTGGCTCGTGTTATTGGGTTGTGTCATATGCTTTAGTCCATAGACCCCAATAACACGCTTTCGATATGGTGGTTAGACATTTTAACCCTCAAAGTGGCATCCCACGAGGCTAACCATACCGATCAATCCTCTTTTGAGGAATCTTGGTATCTTTTAAGAATTTTTAATCACAACTTATGCAATGATAATGCATACACTTAATGAAATGAACAAAATAATATAATTCACTCATCCATAATAGGCAAATAAGCCCCTTATTCTTATGCAACATTTACTCATTCTTTGAAAACTCTTAATCCTATCAAACGTATATAAATGTGTGATCAATTTAAAATAACCATCTGATGCCGAAACACAATCATATTGTCAACCACATTAAAAAATGACTACTTAGAGCCTAGAAATAATCCTAACGCTCATAAGTAAACATACTTTCCACATAGCTCTTGTGCTCATATCGATGCACCTTGGGTTTAGCTTCTCATGAAGCAAACCCCATCCCAATTGGAGCTCAGTGGAGCACACAATGGGGAAACATAATACATATACTTGTTGGGGGGTTGGGGGCAGCAATCCAACCCTTTACCATCACAACACAACATTATAATGTATAATCAATTGAATAACCAACTCATCTAACATTTTAACTATAGCCTATTCATGATAATAATCATACATAAACATATCGTTACCTTAAGGGTCATAAGTTCCATTAAGAGTTATGAACAACCCCTAGAGAACTATTTCCCACTCCAAACATTTGTAATGGGTTTAGGACTCACAATCAAACAACAAAATCATGACCAAATAATTGAACAACTCAATTTACATCATCTCTAATCATTTGAACACTCAAACTCAAGATAACAACCTCAATCATTAACCAACTACTCACATAGCAATTAAAACATAACATATTCATAATAAGAATTGTAGAACTTCTTTAAACTATCTTCAACTCATTCTAACCCATTTTCCTTCTCATATTATCCCAAAAATCTCAAATAGGAATCAAGGAATCAACAAATAAGGAAAATAGAAATTCTAATGGGGGACTTATTGGTTGCCCACCACCTAAGTGATGAAGAACTCACCTTTACTCTTCAAGATCTTAAGCTAGAATGGTGGAGCTTTGCCCTCCTTGCTTTCCTCCACGTTTTCCCTCTTGTTCTTCAACTTAGGGCACTCCAAATCTTCCTAAATCTTGATCTACAACATTCAATCTTCCTCTTCAAGTCCAAGAACTCGAGCCAACCTTGAAGAAGCTTGATCTTCTTCTTCTTCTTCTTCTTCTTCTTCTTCGCATTCTCCTTCCTTTCTCTGCTAGGGTTCCTCCAAACTTTTCACCAACAATGAAATTTCAACTCTCTAACTCTCATTCAAGCTAGAAATTGAAGTAATCTAGTAAGAATCTCACAAAATCCTCTCAAGATCATGAAACCCTAGCATTTTCCTTTTTTCTTCTCTCCAATTCGCCCTTTCCTTTCCCTTTTTCCCTTTCTTCGTGTTCTGCTGAATTCTGCTGCGTTTTATGCATTTTAAAGTGTGTGAATCGATTCACACTTAAGCTGTGAATCAATTCATGCAGTGAAAAAGGCAACAGCGAGTTTGGTGAATCGAATTGGTGAATCGATTTACAGAGGCTTCATCATGGCTGGGAATTGCATATGAATCGATTTAAGACAGCATGAATCGATTCATGCAATCCTAAATGTAGAAAAAAAACTGAATTTCCACATCAAACTTGGTAATTTCAACTTAAACCTTCTTTAATCAATTCCTACTCAACACTTACAATCATTTTAAGATCAAATCCAACTTATTTCTTAACTCGAATCCACGACTTACACATTAAAGCTTTATGTAATCATATTTACTCAATTTGAATCCAAATTAAGCTTAAAAACAATCACACAACTTCTCACAACCTATACTTAACTAAGCTTAGAGAATTTGGGGTGTTATGGAATGTCTCGTGCACTACAACAGATTGTGTAAAAGATCACTTTAAGTAGTGCTTACAAAAAAAAAGTGCCATTTTAGCTAATAAATAGAGCTTCAGAACATGAAAAGATGCTTTAGGTGTAGAGAAATAAACATCGCTTAAGTGGAGAAGCGCTGTTTAAAGTTGTACTAAAAGAATAAACAGCGCTTAAGACAGGAAGTGCTAATTTTGGTCCTAACAATAAGTAGTGCTTCCTATGTGAAGCGCTACTTATTCTCAATAAACAAAACTTTAGCGATTATTAATTTCATTCACACGCTCGCGCTCTGCTCTCCTTCCCACTTCACGCTCGTGCTCTGCTCTTTCTTTCTCTCCATCACAAACCATCGACCGGAGCTCTTTCCTTCCCTCTCTCGCAAACGTTCACTCTTGTTCAGCCCCTTCCTAATCCAGTTTCTCATATTCAAAGCTAATAAAAAAAGGAGAGAAAACCTAAACCCGGCCTTTTGCCGGTCATGCTCTCTTACACCTGTGACTCCCTTGCATCAGAACCGTCGCGGTTTGGCCTTGTTTTTGCAAAGCCGAACAACGACTCCTTATATCCTACTCCGATGATGTCAAGCCGTTTCCAAGAGCCTCATCCATTGCTGAGGTCTAAGAGGTGGATGAATCGAAAATCCCATGTTTGATCTCCTAGGTTGCCACGATCCGTCACTGATTCTGCATCAAGGGTTCTAGATCTACAAAACCCCAACCTCGATTCAGCCCATCTTGTTCAAAGCCTCAGATCCTGTGATATCAAAGAAACCATCGACGAGCCCCAGGTCGACTAATGGCGGTGGAGGTTGGGAAGCTGATGACGAAGATGACGGAGCTTGCCTGATCCTCACCATTCCAATGGATTCCCGTGAACAGGTTCAAAAGTATTTCTTCTTTTTCCTCTCGAGATATTGTGTGGTTTCTTAAAAAAAAGATTAAAATTCTTGATCTGTTATTTTTACTATTCAGAAGCTTTTAGATCCCCTGATAAATCATACTACTTTTTTTATGGTGATTGTTCATGACCAAGTGTGGGTCACTTTTCTGATACCGGACCGAGTAATAAGGCCGGTCGAGAAGCATGATAAAATTGTAGGGAAATCTCGCATACAATCAGATAAAACGCAGCAAAAAAATTAAAATTTCCCTTCTAAGGATCCTTGCGAATGATCATGACACAGGGATTATATGAGTTACCTCTTGTAGCGCAGACCCTTGTAGATGAGGACTGGAGATGGTCACGAATGTTGTACAGCTGGCAACGCCTCTACGTAGTCCACACGAACAACCTTCGAATGGGAGCGGCCACCGTCTATTGTGCTAGCTGACGAACAGAACCGACAGTCATGACAAACACAGGGTCTCTCTGTACGGCTAGGGTAAAATTCTGTGAATGGACTTCAGCTTAAGTGTTATATTTATAGAACCACTTAAGACTGACCTAGCGCACCGTAGCTTACCGTGCGCTGCGTTACTCTTGCCTTACGCTGGTGCGTCATAAGAGCACACTACTGAATAAGATGAGTCTTACTCATTTATCTTTAACCTCCCATTAATCTGTTCTTACGTGTGTTACCCTGTAGGTTCCCGTAACGTTGACAATAATATTAAATCACTATTTAATATTATAAACAGAGAGCGGTGTGTAGTGTAACGCCCGTTATTTAATTATTTATTTATGTGTAGTTTAGAATGCCTTAAAATCAGTTTGGTAGATCATAGAATGGCTTAAAAGTGTTTCTGGAACACTGGGAATCGATTCCCTAGCTAGGTGAATCGATTCCAGCATGTTGGTGTCTCTGGGAATCGATCCCATAACTTGGTGAATCGATTCCATCATGTTGGTGTCTCTGGGAATCGATTCCATGATTTAGTGAATCGATTCCAGCATGTTGGTGTCTCTGGGAATCGAAGCAAGCCTCTGTGAATCGCATGGGAAGCTTGCAGGAATCGATTCACTTCATTAACTCGCAAGGGGAGAATTTTTAACTGGGTGAATCGATTCACCCTAGTCTGTGAATCGATTCACAGTCGAGTTATTTAAACCTGACGCTGCAGAATCGTCACGTACGACGTGCAGTTCTTTTCTAGGGTTGTGTGCAGCCGTTCTTGAGCGATTTTGTGAGGTTTTAGGGGCTGGGAAACACGGTTAAAAACCTTGGGATCTTAGGAGAGAAGAGAGTGAAGATTAAAGGCCCTCTCTATTGTTACTCTCGAGAGTTTATCATAAGGATTGGGAGGAGATACGAAAAGTTGCCGGCAAGGAAGAATCTAGGAGTCAATCGGAGAGTTAGGGCAACCTTCAATCCAAGGTAAAGGGGGATTCGAATTCTATAATCGGGTCTATGATGAATCGTATGTGGGGGTTATGGTTGTATAATTTGTCTCTGTATGCATTTGTGATGAACAAATGGTTGCTATTTGTTGAAATTGATTTTTCTGTGATTGTTGAAAATTGTTGAGTTCTTTGTGGTGAATTTGTTAATCGATATAATTATTGCGATGATGAAATTACCTCTATTAATTGGTAATGAAAGTGATGTAGGCGTATGCCTTGTGAAGGATGGCGTTTGTCGAGTTGTGTAATGTGATGTCATGTTCATTGAGTCACATTTCATTTGCATATTTTATGGCGGCTGGATTGGCAAATCTGCGACGAAGGCTTATGCCTTGTTTTGATGCCTCTATTAATTGGCAATTGGCGGCGAATTTGAAGCCCTGTTGGTACCACATGCATGTGCATTGTCCGTGTCTCATCATATTTTTGCATGAGTTATTTAATGATGTGAAGTACTGTGACTTAAATTGTGATGTGAATTAGTGAAAGTTTACATGATGTTGTGACATGAAGTGGATTGTGATGTTAATACGTGCGAAGTGATCATTTTATATGACTAAATTCTGATATACTGTTTATCTTAAACTCAATTATATTGTTCGATATCTCACCCTTTCTGCTGATGTTTCCCCTACCATGGGAAATGGGCAGGTGCTCAAGATTAGCTGTGGAGGTTCGAAGTAACTGTGTGAAGTCTTTTGTTGCTTTATGCAAGTCGAGTCGGTGTTGTCGCTCTGATATGTAACACTCGGGGGGATGAACGCTTATTTGCTATTTTTATCGTTTTGTTCTGTTGCTGGATTTTATATTGGTTTTGTTAAACCTTTGCTATTTTGTAGTTGATGTTGAATCTAAAGACTAATAGTTGATGTTAATGATTCCTCCGATTATTTAAAGTGTTATGTATTTGATTTAATATGTGATGAAGTTGTTGATTTAAAGTTGAATAATGTGACATCCTGTTTATGTTGATATTTTATAACTCTGATTTTATTAATATTCGATGGGTAGAAATGGGGTGTTACATTAGTGGTATCAGAGCAGTTCGGTCCGTCCGGCCAAGTTGTCGAGTCGTAGTTTTGTTTAACAATCGAGTATTGTTAAGTTCTAACCTTTGTTTATGTTATAGTGACAAGTTGAGATGGTTTGGAAGGAGCGATCTTTGCAATTCTTCTTTGCTTTACAAGCAATGACTCAAGCTTTGCAAAATCAGCCGAATGCTGACGAGAATGCTGGATCTCGTAGTTTGGCGACCTTTCAGAAGGAGAATCCGCCTACCTTCAAGGGTAAGTATGATCCTGATGGAGCGTTGGGTTGGTTGAAAGAGATGGAGAGAATCTTCCGTGTGATGGACTGCACTCCGGCTCAGAAGGTTCGATATGGGACTCATATGCTAGCAGTCGAGGCTGATGACTGGTGGCTAGAGACTCGTCAGAGGTTGGAAGCTGCAGGTGAAGGTATCACTTGGGAGGTGTTCCGAAGGGAGTTCCTGAGGAAGTATTATCCATGTTCGTGGTAAGAAGGAAATTGAGTTTCTTGAGCTGAAGCAAGGAAATATGTCGGTTACTGAATATGCTATAAGGTTTGTTGAGTTGGCTAAGTTTTATCCGCACTATAGCGGGGCAACTGCTGAGTTTTCGAAGTGCATCAAGTTTGAGAACGGGTTGCGCCCAGAAATCAAGAAGGCAGTGGGATACCAAAAGATTCGTGTCTTCTACGATTTGATTGACAATTTGAAGGATTTATGAAGAGGATAACAATGCTCATTATAAGATCATTAATGAGAGGAAGAGCAAGCGCCAGCGAGAATCGTGGCAAGCCTTATGATGCTCCAGTTGGTAAAGGTAAACAGAAAGTGGCTGATGGCAAGAGGACTAGTGGGGGAGATGCTCCTGCTGGTGTAGTTTGTTTCAAATGTGGGAAACCTGGTCACAAGAGTAATGTGTGTACTACTGAAGTGAAGAGGTGTTTCCGTTGTGGCAAGAGTGGGCATACATCTTCTGAGTGTAAGTTTAAGGAGAATGTATGTTTCAACTGTGGCGAAGAAGGACATATTAGTAGCCAGTGTCAGAAACCAAAGAAGGCACCAGGCAGTGGAAAGGTGTTCGCTTTGGCTGGGACTCAGACAGCTAATGAGGACAGACTCATCAGAGGTACATGTTTCATTAATAGTACTCCTTTAATTACTATTATTGATACTGGTGCTACTCATTGCTTTATTGCTGCTGATTGCGTTAAAAGATTGGGTCTTACATTGTCTTCTATGAATGGAGAGATGGTCGTCGAGACTCGGCTAGGGGATCGGTGACCACTTCTCTTGTGTGTTTAAAGTGTCCTTTGTCGATTTTCGACCGAGACTTTGCTGTTGATTTGGTTTGTTTGCCGTTAAGTGGGATGGATGTGATCTTAGGCATGAATTGGTTAGAATATAACTATGTTCATATCAATTGTTATAGCAAGTCCGTGAGTTTTTCTACTCCCGAAGAGGAGGGAGCTGGGTTGTTGTCTTTTAGGCAGTTAGGGCGGTTGATGCAAGAGGAAGCTCAGGTGTTCTCGTTGATGGCGTCGTTATCTATTGAGAACCAAGCTATAATTGAGGAGTTACAAGTGGTGCGTGAATTTCCTGAAGTTTTCCCTGATGAAATTCCTGATGTACCACCAGAAAGAGAAGTTGAATTCGCTATTGATCTTGTACCTGGTACCAGACCGGTTTCTATGGCACCATACAGGATGTCTGCATCTGAATTGTCAGAATTAAAGAAGCAATTGGAAGATTTACTTGAAAAGAAGTTTGTAAGACCAAGTGTGTCGCCGTGGGGAGCTCCAGTGCTACTAGTAAAGAAGAAAGATGGAAGTATGAGGCTTTGTGTTGATTATAGACAGTTGAACAAAGTAACGATTAAGAACAAGTATCCGCTTCCAAGAATAGATGACTTGATGGATCAATTAGTGGGTGCTCGTGTGTTTAGCAAGATTGATTTGAGGTCGGGTTATCATCAGATTAAGGTGAAGGATGAAGATGTTCAGAAGACGGCCTTCAGAACGCGGTATGGACATTATGAGTATACGGTGATGCCTTTCGGTGTTACTAATGCGCCGGGAGTATTCATGGAGTACATGAACCGTATCTTTCATTCTTATTTGGATCGGTTTGTGGTGGTATTCATTGATGATATTTTGATTTACTCTAAATCGGAGGAAGAACATACAGAACACTTAAGACTAGTATTGCAAGTTTTGAAGGAGAAGAAGCTATATGCAAAGTCTAAATGTGACTTTTGGCTAAAGGAGGTTAGTTTTCTTGGTCATGTTATTTCGGGCAGTGGCATTGCTGTGGATCCATCTAAAGTAGATGCCGTGTTGCAATGGGAAACTCCAAAGTCGGCTACCGAGATTAGGAGCTTTGGGACTAGTGGTTACTATAGAAGGTTTATCGAAGGTTTTTCTAAGTTGGCACTTCCATTGACTAAGTTGACTTGTAAGGGTAAAGCTTTTGTGTGGGGCGTTCAATGTGAAGAAAGTTTCTGAATTGAAGAAGAGATTAGCGTCGGCTCAGGTTTGACACTACCTAATCGAGAAAGAATCTTTTGTGGTATATTGTGATGCTTCTAAAATGGGTTTAGGAGGTGTACTTATCTTGAGAATGACAAGGTGGTAGCTTATGCGTCGAGGCAGTTGAGGACTCATGAAAGGAACTATCCTACGCATGATTTAGAGTTTGCTGCAGTTGTTTTTGTGCTGAAGATTTGGAGACATTATCTCTATGGTTCTAGATTTGAAGTATTTAGTGACCATAAGAGTTTAAAATATCTATTTGATCAGAAGGAATTGAACATGAGACAACGAAGATGGTTGGAGTTGTTAAAAGATTATGACTTCGGTTTGAATTATCACCCAGGTAAAGCTAATATTGTGGCGATGCCTTAAGCGAAAGACTTTACATATGTCGGCAATGATGGTTAAGGAGTTGGAATTGATTGAGCAGTTCGAGAGATATGAGTCTAGTCTGCAAGTGACACATGAGTGTTATGTTGGGAATGTTGAAAATTAACAATGATTTTAAACAGGTATTAAAGAAGCTCGAAGTTAGATGTGAAATTAGTAGATTCGATGGTGGAATCGATCAATCTGAGAATAATGATTTCAAGTTAGACGCGCAAGGTGTGTTGAGATTCCGTGTCGAATTTGTATTCTGATGATGCGGAAATGAAGAAAGTAATTCTTGAGGAGAGTCATAGAAGCAATTTGAGTATTCATCAAGAGCCACAAAGATGTATCAAGATTTTAAGAATTTGTTTTGGTGGCCTGGGATGAAGCGTGATGTGCGCGATTTGTGTATGCATGTTTAACTTGTCGAAGTCGAAGGTTGAACATCGAAGCCTGCAGGATTGATGCAACCGTTGGAAGTTCCAGTGGAAATGGGATAGCATTTCAATGGACTTTGTGACGGGATTACCTAATACTTGAGGGACATGATTCGATTTGGGTGATTGTTGATAGGCTTACGAAGTCGGCTCATTTTATTCCTATTAACATCAGTTTTCCCAGGTATCATCGGGTGAGATTTATACGATGTAATTGTAAAGTCGCATGGTGTTCCTTTGTGTATTGTGTCGGATAGAGATCCGAGGTTTACTCGATTTTTGGAAGAGTCTGCAAGCGGCGTTGGGTTCCAAATTGAGATTGAGTTCGGCGTATCACCCTCGGGCGTATGGGCCATGCAGAGAGGACTATTGATCATTAGAGGACTTGTTGAGGGCATGTGTTCTTGGCGAGGGAGGTTCGTGGGACACTTATCTTCCGTTAATAGAGTTGACTTATAATAACAGTTACCATTCGAGTATTGGGATGGCACCTTTTGAAGCGTTGTATGGTCGGAGATGTAGAACTCCTTTATGTTGGCATGAATCTGGGGAAAGTGTAGTGCTTGGACCTGAAATTGTTCGGGAGACTACAGAGAAGGTGAAGCTAATTCGAGAAAAGATGAAAGCTTCTCAAAGTAGACAGAAGAGTTATCATGACAAGCGAAGGAAAGATTTGGAATTTCAAGCTGGTGATCATGTGTTTTTGAGAGTCACGCCGGTGACCGGTATTGGGCGTGCATTGAAGTCTAAGAAGCTCACTCCTCGTTTTATTGGTCCGTATCAGATTTTGGACAGAGTTGGAAATGTTGCTTATAGAGTGGCTTTACCGCCTAACCTTTCGAATTTGCATGATGTGTTTCATGTGTCACAACTCCGGAAATACATTCCAGACCCATCTCATGTAATTAGTATGGATGATGTGCAAGTACGGGATAATCTTACTATGGAGACGATGCCTATACGGATCGCAGATCGTGAAATGAAGACTCTAAGAGGCAAGGAGATTGTTTTGGTGAAAGTAGTGCAGTCAGTGGGAGAAAGCATGGCGTGGGAATTGAGAGCAAGATGCGAATCCTATCCCGAGTTGTTTGAACCAGGTAAATTTTCGAGGACGAAAATATTTTAAGTGGGGGAGAGTTATGCTTGTAACGTTATTTAATTATTTATTTATGTGTAGTTTAGAATGCCTTAAAATCAGTTTGGTAGATCATAGAATGGCTTAAAAGTGTTTACGGAACAGGGAATCGATTCTAGCTAGGTGAATCGATTCCAAAGATGTTGGTGTCTCGGGAATCGATCCCATAACTTGGTGAATCGATTCCATCATGTTGGTGTCTCTGGGAATCGATTCCATGATTTAGTGAATCGATTCCAGCATGTTGGTGTCTCTGGGAATCGAAGCAAGCCTCTGTGAATCGCATGGGAAGCTTGCAGGAATCGATTCACTTCATTAACTCGTGCAGGGGAGAATTTTTAACTGGGTGAATCGATTCACCCTAGTCTGTGAATCGATTCACAGTCGAGTTATTTAAACCTGTATTGCAGAATCGTCCACGTCTGACGGCGCGAGTTCTTTTCTAGGGTTGTGTGCAGCCGTTCTTGAGCGATTTTGTGAGGTTTTAGGGGCTGGGAAACACGGTTAAAAACCTTGGGATCTTAGGAGAGAAGAGAGTGAAGATTAAAGGCCTCTCTATTGTTACTCTCGAGAGTTTATCATAAGGATTGGGAGGAGATACGAAAAGTTGCTTGGCAAGGAAGAATCTAGGAGTCAATCGGAGAGTTAGGGCAACCTTCAATCCAAGGTAAAGGGGATTGAATTCTATAATCGGTCTACATGATGAATCGTATGTGGGGGTTATGGTTGTATAATTTGTCTCTGTATGCATTTGTGATGAACAAATGGTTGCTATTTGTTGAAATTGATTTTTCTGTGATTGTTGAAAATTGTTGAGTTACTGTGACTGAATTTGTTAATCGATATAATTATTGCGATGATGAAATTACCTCTATTAATTGGTAATGAAAGTGATGTAGGCGTATGCCTTGTGAAGGATGACGTTTGTCGAGTTGTGTAATGTGATGTCATGTTCATTGAGTCACATTTCATTTGCATATTTTATGACGGCCTGGATTGGCAAACTGCGACAAAGGTTTATGCCTTGTTTTGATGCCTCTATTAATTGGCAATTGGCGACGAGGGCTGAAGCCCTGTTGGTACCACATGCATGTGCATTGTCCGTGTCTCATCATATTTTTGCATGATTTATTTAATGATGTGAAGTACTGTGACTTAAATTGTGATGTGAATTAGTGAAAGTTTACATGATGTTGTGACGTGAAGTGGATTGTGATGTTAATACGTGCGAAGTGATCATTTTATATGACTAAATTCTGATATACTGTTTATCTTAAACTCAATTATATTGTTCGATATCTCACCCTTTCTGCTGATGTTTCCCCTACCATGGGAAATGGGCAGGTGCTCAAGATTAGCTGTGGAGGTTCGAAGTAACTGTGTGAAGTCTTTTGTTGCTTTATGCAAGTCGAGTCGGTGTTGTCGCTCTGATATGTAACACTCGGGGGGATGAACGCTTATTTGCTATTTTTATCGTTTTGTTCTGTTGCTGGATTTTATATTGGTTTTGTTAAACCTTTGCTATTTTGTAGTTGATGTTGAATCTAAAGACTAATAGTTGATGTTAATGATTCCTCCGATTATTTAAAGTGTTATGTATCTGATTTAATATGTGATGAAGTTGTTGATTTAAAGTTGAATAATGTGACATCCTGTTTATGTTGATATTTTATAACTCTGATTTTATTAATATTCGATGGGTAGAAATGGGGTGTTACATGTAGCAACACATCACTACTACCCAAGTAACGAGAATGCCAATGATTTGGCGTAACCTTTCCGTGATAATGATCATGTGTATAGTTACCCTTTTGCCCTTATATCTATATTGAGCACAAGGCATAGTATGTGTCACCCTTGTATAGTTCAACATTATATTCCTTGATACCCAAGCAGACTTAGTAACAACAAATAAGATCAGTATCTCATATTGACTTATTTCAGCATGGCCATGCATTTTACAGTCACATATATTTCTCCTGCTATGTAGGAGGGACAAATCCCATCTAGGTCACTCATGTCCCTCTGAGTGACTCGTGGAGTGCCCAGTTAACCGACTTTATAATTGTCCTGTTACGAACAATGTTTGACGGCAATAAAACACTTAACTCCTCATGTAGGGAGCATAGTGGTTTCAGGTCAAAGGGTGGCA
Source organism: Calophaca sinica (assembly GCA_037113605.1). Taxonomy (NCBI): domain Eukaryota; kingdom Viridiplantae; phylum Streptophyta; class Magnoliopsida; order Fabales; family Fabaceae; genus Calophaca; species Calophaca sinica. The sequence goes on along the minus strand of CM073733.1, from coordinate 47,785,663 downwards.
TACAACACTATCACTATGAGAATAACTTGTGACACTTACATGACACACTATGTGGTATTCTCATGGCGGGTCAATCCAGTACACAATTCCTTAAAGTGTACCTATGTAGTGACTTGATATCTCATATCTATAACCTGTGAGATAAGGTTATCAGTCCACTCACATAATAGTCTTGATGTATTATTATTTCCCTTAATAATAATAATACTCGACTATGGATGTTTAAGAGTAAAGTTCTATAGTATCTCACAACCGAGTCGTCCACTCAATGTTCTATTAAAATCGAACTTTTACTCAAGGGCTTTATTATGTTAAAACAAACATAATAACTGAAATGCCTCATATTATAGATAAATAGCATGATACAAATTCTAAGTTCAAATGAAAAACGTTGGCCTCTAGGGCTTACACCAACAAAAATTGCTGCTTCAAGCACTGTAATTGTTGGATTAATTGTTGTGGTTGTTTGTTGTTCTGAATCCATGACAAAAGAATAGCCAAGTTTTGTGTAACACTGTAGCTTGATTGAAGTAATCTAGATTGATTGAAGTAATTTAGATTTTCAAATAAAAAGAATTGCCTGCAATGTTGGAGTTGATGCTAACATCACGTTGAAAATTTAGTTTTATTATGATGGCTTTACTTTTCTCTTTCAAAATTCATTTATCAGTTCTACTATCGACATGATGTGGACAGTCTTTGTTTGCTTTGCCTCGATATGAACCTTTTGTTATTTGTTGAATGCATGGTGGGAGTCATACGGTTTTACGGGAGATTTTAATTCTCATGTTCTACATAAAATTTTAATTATGCTTTCTTAATTATTATAACTCATAAATAAAGGTATGTCATATGTCTTCTATTATATCTACCTCTATGTATGTCGATGGATTTTTCTTGATTGAGTTATTTAGTCTGTTGACTTTTTGGATGGAGTAAGTGGTCCAATGTCAATGCTGAAAATATTGAATTTTGAAGGAGGAGTGATTCTTTCAGGTTTTTATCAATGTTTTAGCCTCCTGGTTTCAGCTGTTGTTGTATAATAACTTATGATTATAATCATATAATGTGATATTATTAGAAGTATTACTTGCATTTGATTTTATGTCTTCCCAAATTATACTTATGTGAGTCATTGTAACATTCCAATTTTTCTAAAAATTATTTTATAGTTTCCGACTATATGGAAATAAATCATAGAGATTGATCACCTTGATGATTTATGAAAAGTACAAAGAGCTGCTATATTTGTTGTAAACAATTTACTGTTTAGTAATTAATTCAGATTAAGAGACAGTGTAGACGTATACTATTTTTAATATGAATTAATCCTAAAAAATGTGAAAAATTGTTGTTTCATTAAAGAAAATTATTTTATTGAATGAGAAATAATTTGAGGACTTAATAGACATTTTTAAGTCATAGTTTGGATTTTCATTGTTTGGTTATTGTATTAATTGTCTGTTTTATATCATGTTTGATATGACTATTATTTTAGAGATTTTATCTTGATAATTTTATTGTTTGAATAATATCTAGATGATAAGAGAAATTGAAATTAGTGATCCTCAATACTTAACAGTTTTTATTACGCTACGAAAATTCTGTTGAATTCTGTCGATAGGAGGCTATTGGGTGAGTTTCTAACTGAAACATTCCTAAACGTGATCCAAATTTTATAAAATTTGAGATCTTAGTATTTTCCAATATTTAGAATTTATTGGAATTTTTTTGGAATTTTTGGGCATCAGAAAATATTTATTGCATTATCTGTGCCCAGAAACTGCCTAATTGCAATGTTTCGGTTCGTATTTCTAGAAAACGAGATACTGGGTGCTTTTCTCATGCCTTGAGAAACATTTTGGCTGTCATGGATGAGATCTCAATGATTTTGGAGTTGTTTTGCTTAGAATTTGTTTAATCTTGATGTATTAGCTTGTATATTTCTTAGATCCTTTATTTTCCACCTAGATTAAGCTTGTTCTTGATGTTGAACATTTGAAACCCTAACTCTTGATTTCTGGCCGAGCCTAGGGGCTGTTGGGGGGCTTGATCTTGACTTGTTTTTGTGGTTTTGGAGTTGGTTCTTGGAGGGTTTTGAGTAGTATGTTTGAAACTAGTCTTTTATGCAAGTTTTACAAAGTTTTGAGAAATTAATTTAGTTAATTTTTGGGGCTGGAACCGTGGCTTATTTGTATGGTTTTGATGATGTTTTAATTTGGTTTTAAAGTATGTTAATTGTTTAAGAAGTTGGCTTTTGGGTAGGACTTTAAATATATAAAGATTTGCATGTTTGATGCTTTGAAAAATTGTTTGAAACAAAATTAATTTGGGGCTGTTTTGGGCCTTCCAAAACAGTAGCTTATGATCAAATTTGTAATGATTTAGGGGTTAAAGATTTGAAAACTTGAAGTTGTTTTTGGAACACTAAAACCGTGGCCTTCAAGGGAGTTTTGTAACTTTTTCTTGACTTGTTTTATGCCTAAGATAGTTGAAAAAAATGGTTGATGATTTGGTTTAGCAAAACATTTCAAAGAAACTTGATTTTGGGAAAAGATTTGGGTTATGCTTCAAGAATTGTTTTGGACTTGTAATAAAATTGTTTCTAAAATTTTGTGACATGTTTTAGAGTTTTGAAAAATGGTTCAAAGTTGGGAAAACACTATTCAATGTGGTAAAACACTATTCCAATTGGTAAATTTTGGTTTAGGTATTTTTCTAAGTGTGTAGAGTTAGTAAAAGTTTGAAAACTTGCATAACTTAGACTTGATTCATGATATATGACTAGGTGTGATCCAAATGGGATTAAGGGAGTAATTCTTAAGCCTTTTAGGGACCTAAACCCGTGGCTGCCCTAGGGGCATTAGATTGAGTTTTTAGTTCTAATTGATTGAAACTTGAGTTGTTAGGGTACGCGCAAGGTGCGACTTGACGATAGTTTCGAATTATCTTGCTTGGATTGTTAAAGCGCCCAAGGTAAGCGAAATTCTTATATAATGAGTTTGGATTTTTCGCCTTGTGTGTTGTTTGATTGTTTGATTAACTGTGTGGTAGCATTTGTAGTATGACTATGTGTTGGTTGGAATGCTGTAACATGTTTTTGGCCCCGCGTGGTAAGACTGAATTGTATTTTGTGACTTAAATCATGTTTGATTGATTTGATTGGACTTGAAATTGATGAATGTATGTAGTATGTTGTAGCGTACTGAATTATTATGTGCTGTATGAAATGTTATAGCACGCTCTTGGCCCTGTGTGGCGTTATGATTTGTATTGCTTACCTTAAATCATGTTTGATTTAATTGGAATTTGGAATTGATTGGAATTTGGAAAATATTGTTGATAATAATGGATTAATTAATAATGCATTGATCGATTGTTATTGGTTTGACGATTTACTACTGTAAATCCGATGCGATTTCACAAGCCGAATTCTGATTTCGTAAACAAGTTGTTAAGGGCATTTTGATTTAAAAGTAAGCGTGAGGGTTTTAGTATAACTAGCCAAATCTTGCAAAGAATTTTCAAGGAATCAATAGTAGGAAAAAGAACATGAGTAAACAATGTGATTTGTGAAAATGGTTGAGTTAAATGATGCGTCTGAAAAATTCTGGCTAGGAAGGACCTAGTTATTAAGAGTGTTCGCACCGCCTCTCTTTCCTGGAAATTTTTCCTAATGCATTATTTAGCACAACTAGGGTTTCAACGACCTAGAGCTAAAAAGTATTTTCAGATAAATAGGAGTGATACAAGGACGGAGAAAGAGATTTCAAAGATTGAGATTTCGAAGGAATAAAATATAGGGAACCTAGTGTTCCTATTGAGCATATGGGCCATGTATCCTGTGTTGGGACTTAATGTCCTACTTGCGTGCATATTTTCTTGATTAAGGATTGGACCTAGTGTTCCGTGTGGCATGCCTAGTATCTCAACCTAAAAATTGAGCCTAGTGTTCTGCATTACGTACCTAAGTTTTGATCTAAGATTGAGATTAGCGTTCTGCAGTTGAACACCTGTACCTAGTGTCCTGTGTTTGAACTCTAAGGGGTATTTCTCATCATCTCAGTTCACTGCGTGATAAAGAATACCTGAGCATTACTTGAGTAGTATGGGATGCCCATTGTAGTGCTTAAACTTTGAGTTCCCTCCACCTTTTCAAAAGTGAACATAGTTGAGGTTTGTCGATCCGCATTGATTAATTAAAACATTACTCAAGCGCTCCTTACGATGAGCATGCCATATTGAAGAATTTGTTTGGATGCATACTGACCATTGAGCATCGACACTCGGAGCGTTTGATTGTCTTAAGGACTTCAAAAGGACGAGTTATTACTTCATGCCCGTGTGGCAGCAATGCCTAATACGTGGCAAGCCTAATGTGTGGCTATACCCTTGGTAGGGGAATTTGATTCGGACGTTGGAAAATAAAGTTCCTCGTCACTGCTGATCTTGTTTAAGGCTGCAGGTGTATACACAAACTTGTTCATAATGCATTGGCATGCGTGGCTAACCACATTTATGATATGTGATGATTTGTTTGATGAAATTGATATTGTGAGGACTTGATTGTTGATTTGTTGATAGAATTGTTGTTCACATGCAATTGTTTGATATTGTGGTGACTTGATTGTTGATCTGTTGATAGAATTGTCTGTTCACACGTAAATGCTTGTTATACCATGATGATGCATACGGTCTATTAAGTATGTATATGTATATAAAAGCATGTCGTTGTATTATCTATGTATATATTGTTTGTATGTGACATAACCTATGATAAACTCATGGACAAAGGATTTACCCTTGCACTGTTGTTGGATTGGATATTCTTATGGATGTCACTTCCAGATGGAGCTCCATAGTTGCTGCAGTTTCGTCTTTCCAGGAGCGTTGGAGATTGAGCCAGTGGAGGAAGATTACTCTGAATGTTTCGTGTTTTGATCTTACTGAACTGTTTTTCAGTAAGAGTTATAGTTGTTAGCCAGCTTAGCTTAGGGTTTTGTCGTTGTTATTTGCGTAATTACCCATTGTTTTGTAATAGCTCTTTCCAGAAAACCTCGCCTCAGTGCGAAACGATTATGTTATGTTTTATGTTATGTGAAGTATTGATTGTGGTGCATTATACTCTGATATATGCAAAAGACTGATTTTGCATTATTTAGAAAATTGTAATACTCTTTATGTCTCATATTTGAAAAGGGTTTCAAAGAGAAGAAAATGAAAAAAAAAATTACTCCTATTTTCCATTGTGAAATACATAAGAGTACTTTTTAAGTGAAAGCATACAAACATCAAATGTTTTCAGTATTAGATTAGGTTGCATAGTAGCGCTCCGGAAACGGGGTGTTACAGTCATCATGCCTTTTTTTTTGATGAATGAGAATACTACCATATTCATTCTGTGTAATGTGAAATTGTACATTGAATTGGCCATGTTTCCATTCTTAACGAATTACTTTGAATTACTGTGTATAAATGGCTGATGACGATAGTGTCTATTATACTTGATTTAAGAATTATTCTTTGTGGTTTGGAAAAGTTGATGTTGTTGTTAGCTTTTGCTTACTTTCTACACTGAATTAAAGACTAAAAGCTAATAGTTCTTTCCATTTGACATTTTAGTTGTGCAAACAGTCTTTATTTAATAATTCCTGACAGCTTTTTTCTTCATCGTCCCCCTCTTTTTGTGTCGAGTTAAGTTTCTTGCTTATGTCTCATTTGTTTCGAATTTGATCAGTTTACACAACTTTTCATCAAGTTTACAAAGGTTAGAGCATCAAGTTATTTTTTATTTGAAATTTATTTTCATGTCTGTGTGCCCAAATTCAAGTTGTTGTTACAATGTTACATGATGTATTATTGCTATTGCTTATCAAATATAATCACTCCTTGTAGAATATGGCTCTTTTTGGGGATCTATTGTTTTTCATTGGATGAAAAACTCCATTCCTAAAAGGCAACCAAAGAAAGCTCCGAAAACAAAAACCTACTAGTAGTAGCGTTAAAGGACCCCTTTTTCAAGGAGGAGTATCTCGGGTTGTTTCTTGTTCTTCACTATGTTAGTTCTTCAATCTGCCAGGATTTGACTAGGGTACTCTTGTTTAGAATCAACCTTTCCCTGTTTGAGTTTTGTAATTTTGGTCACTCGGATTAAATTATTTGCTAATATTATTGTTATTTTTTTTTTGATATTAATGTGTAATGTTTAGGTACTCTTGTGTAATGTTATTATAGGCATGACATGTGTAATGTATAGTTAATGCATTTTAATGTTTTAACGATGATAATTTTGTTAACTGTGACTTTGGCTGATAATTACATTGTAATGTTAAATTTGGTTTTTGTGAGTTTGGTGTTGATACAAATTTGGGTGTTGATGACAATTTTGATGTGTTTTTTGTGTTATCACAATATATATGCACAGGAGCAATGTCAGTATCATGTGAATATGCAAAAGAAAAGAAAATTAAAAAAAGGGGGAATAAACAGTGCTTCTTGAAGGAAGCGCTGCTTATTCGCATTAATAAGCAATGCTTCCTTCAGGAAGTGCTGTTTATTCCAGGCGAATAAGCAGCGCTTCCTAAAGCGCTTCGAAAACGCTATTTTTTTTAAACACATTCAGCAGCGGCTGAATATACAGCGTCTTTAAGCGCTGTTTAAGGCAAAAAATAAGCCCTATGTATTGCCAAAACTGTTGTAGTGGTGGGGGTTATGTAAAGCTTAAGGAGACCATTACGGAAGAGAGGTTGAAAAAAATGACTGAAGAATTGGGAGATGAAGCAGGCTCAGTTTTAAATGAGCCTCCTCCCGAACTAGGACGTCATGAGCTATGGCTAATGGCCCAACAAAAGCCATTGGAAGATTATATATTTGAGGCCACAACCTCAGTGGCTGCTAGGATAGTAAGTAAATCTTTCGATTCATCAATGTAATTGTTTTACAACTTATGCATTTTCTCAAACCATGTATTAATTGAAATTTTTATATATATATATATTGTAGGAAGAGTTGGTCGAACAGAGCACACAAGGATCTTTTGTTCCACATGGACATCAGGATATCCTGATAACTACCATTAGAACACAAGAGCACCCTGGTCGTGTCCGCACTACTGGTTGGGGTGTGGGCCTAAAGTAATACTATGGAGGACCTGCATGCCCCACCTCAGAAATGATCTTTAATTAGGTACTTCAGGCCATCTGGCACGAGATCCAGCAAGAGGTCCAGAGAGAGATGCAACAGGAGTTCTAGGAGAAGATGCAACAGGAGTTCAATGAGAAGAAGCAACAGGAGCTCCGGGATAAGCTCTCAAAGGAGATCCGGGATGAGATAAGCATAAGTATGAAAGACAAGATCTAACAAAGGGTTTTGGAGGTATGTGTAACTTGACACAATTAATAAAATGTGTAAAAAAAATACTAACTTTATCAATATTGTTAGTAATGTTTACTTAATTTGATACAGACACTGCAATCTATGGGTGTGAGCAATTATAATGCTCCACCTGATTTTTCTCCTAGAGCTATCATGCATGTCAGCACTAAGGGTAGTAATTGTGCACCTGACATTGAGGACCAGCCGCCTGGAGAAAATTTTGTTGAAAAGCTAAAGAATCTCAAAGGTGATAGGTTCCAAGTAGACTTGAAGCATGATTCCTGTGTCCCTTCATGGTTAAGCGTTGAAAGGCGTGATGTGGATGAGATTATTGATGGTACTCTGTGGCTTTCCGCCGAGGTGTTGTCGTTATGGTACACGTATGTATCTTATTCACTTTGTATCAATTGTAATTAACTATTTCAAAATTTATTAACTATTTCAAAATCTATTTGCTAATTGTAATTAACATTTGATTAAAAATCTTAGGTATCTGCATTGCCTCTGTATCGCAAAGGGCAACAGCGATATGTTTGGATTCTTTAACCCAGTCAAGATTATTTCCTCCAAACATTGCCTTCCTGCAGAAGTAGTTCAATCTTACATGGAAAATAAGATACAGAGTGAGCCAACAATGTGTTACTTAGGAGCGTATTTGCATAGGTAAGTACATATGTTACTAGTTGTTGTCAAATTGGTAGCCTAGTTTGCTTTTTTCTGTTTCTGCTTCAGATAAACCATTATTGTTGTTCATTATTTGCAGCGATCACAGGCAGTTGTTTATCCTTAAGCCTAGTGATAATGTTGTTGTTTGGTTGTGCTCGCTGCACTATCAACCAAACGATGTAATTAAGGGCATGATTGAAAGGTAAAATTATATTTATCATATATACATTGATTCTTTGTCTCCTGATTTGCAACTTAATTTTGATGAATATGTTCTTTTATCAGGATATATACTAAGAAACCTAAATGGGTGAAGGCTAAGGTAAATAGTTTGTTGATCTTCATGAAATTCATTTACATTTAATAGTACTAGTTAATGTGTATAATTTTTACTCATTATATGTTACTACAGTATTCATTTGTAAGGGCATCGACAAAAGAACGGTTGGGCCTGTAGGTACTATGTGATGAAAAGTATGTTAACAATTGTCTCGGCGAATATTGTTGACAGATGGGAAAATGTAATAAAATTTTTAACCTCTTGCTATTATATTTGTAATATGAAAAACATGTTATTACTTTTAGGCCGGTTTAATTTATTATATATATGTTTCAACTTGCAGATATTCAATGACCCATCTCAATATGGTCAAGATGAAATGGACCATGTTAGACAAACTTGGGCATAATTCCTTTTGCAAATGATTGAGGAGAAAGAGAGGAAGATGAAGGCCGAAAATAAACACTTAGAAGAAGCCCGAGGAACAAATTCAAAAAGAACTAGAAGATCATCAAAATGACTTTGTATATATAGCACTTGATTCTTTGTACATTGTTTATACATTGTATATATAGCACTTGATTGTTTGTACATTGTTTACATATTGATGTCATCACTTGGTTTGAATTTTGGGCACATTTGGTGCCAATTCTTGGCAAATTTATTGTCTGTTTATTGTCAATTTAGATAGCCTCTGGGTATGAATGGACAAAAACAAAGAGAGAAACAAAAAAAAAAGTTAACCTTTTACGCCAGTTATCTAAATAACTGGTGTAAAAGGTCCTTTAAAAAAATAAAAAAACAAGTTATTGTCAATTTAGATAGCCTTTGAGTATGAATGGACAAAAACAAAGAGAGAAACAAAAAAAAGTTAACCTTTTACGCCGGTTATCTAAATAACCGGTGTAAAAGGTCTTTCAAAAAAATAAAAATAAACGGAAATTGAAATTTTACACCGGATATATAACCGGTGTAAAACTCCACATTTTACTCCAGTTAAATAACCGTTGTAAAAACCCTAAGGTACAACACCGGAAGCATCTACACCGGTACTAAAACCGGTGTAAAATGTCAATTTAACCGGTGTAAAATTTTCCTTCTGCACTAGTGTGATTAAGATTTTTGGGGGGTTAAATTGCAAGTTCTGCTGCCAAAACCTGTTTTCCCTGCATTTTGAACTGCATGAATCGATTCACAAGTCCTAAATCGATTAACAAGAGGCGCCCATGCCTTCAATTTGGTTCTGTTAATCGAATTGCAAGGTGGTGAATCGATTCACTAACTGGTGAATCGAATTCTACTCCAGTGAATTGAATCGATTCACACACTGGTGAATCGATTCATGCCCTGTTTTTCTATAGAATTGTATGTTTTATGTAACCAGTTTGGGCGCCATATGAAAACTCCATTCTAGGGTTTTCATAATCAACCTAATGCTATGTTTTAATGACATATTTGACATATGATTATGTTTATATTTATTTGGGAGGAGTTTTCCATACGTAGCACACCATGTATAGCTGAAAACAACGGTAAAGTGCTTTATGTTTTAAGTCTATGTTACTGAATTTAAAGCTCACTATGTTTGAGGGCGTTGTTTTCAGGTGCAAGTTTATTGGAAAATTTCAGAGCATAAAATTGTGTTCGGTCTTGTCGCCACGCGAGACCTTGAGTTACCGAATCACGAGTCTGAGTTTTTTTTAGAGTCTAGTTGTTTTTGTTGACAAGTGACTCCAAACACAAGAGGGGGGTGAATTGTGTGTGAACGGTGCTTTCAAAAACTTTTGGAGAAATAAGTGCTAATTATGAGTTGCGGAAATATTAATGTGAAATAGATAAATCACTTGAAGAATAAATTGCAAACGAGTTAAAAATAAAGTAAATAGTAAGATATAAATAACAATAAAATAAAGTACAGAAATTTAATTGACTGAAAAGTAGAGAGATAAGGAGTAAAAAGCACACAACAAATTATCCAGGTTCGCCACCTAACACCCTGTGGCCTACGTCCTGTCCCCAAAGCAAACCACTATGGGATTTTCACTAAGACACTAGCTTTTAAATCAGTTTCAGCTAGAAACCTTTACAACTCTAAACCAGAGCAATACGTTCAAGAGATATCACCTCTCTATGAACACCTTGGGATTCCTACCCAAAAATAAATGATTTTCACAAATAAAATGAGACGAAAAAGATACACTCAATAGTGCAGATATAACAAATTGAAGCTCAAATAATACAACTCAAATAATGTAGAATAAAAAGACTCTCAGAAAAATGTGCTCAAATAAGAGTGAGTGATGAAAAATATTTGTGAGTTTTTGGCACAAAAATTAAGCACTGCATTGTTGTTTTTTTTTACAAGGCTCACGAGTTGTGTTTATATAGGCAATGGAGGAGCGTCACTTTAAGAAGATTTGTCCGTTGAGGATTTGCCCGTTGCGGCAGGGATCTGTCCGTTGGAATTTGTCCGTTGCGTTGAACATGAAAGAATTGAAAACACGGAGACGGCTCGGCATACGACCTCTGAAGACATTTCGGCGGGCGACCTCTGAAGGCGGCTTGCGGACGACCTCGCCACCGCGGCTCGCCAGGGCGACCTCGACACAACTCGGCATACGACCTCTGAACAGCTCGGCAAAAGACCTCAACACACGACTTCGGAACACAGCTCGGCATACGACCTCCTCATCAGCTCGGTTCTCATAGCTCGGTACACGACCTCATCAGCTCGACACGCGACTTCCTCCTCAGTTCGACATACGACTTCCTCAGAGCTCAACATCCGACTTCCTCCTCAGCTCGACATCCGTTTTCCTCAGAGCTCGACACGCGACTTCCTCCTCAGCTCGACATCCGACACGAGATATGCATGTCAAAATATTTTGTGCGTGTGTGATTTAATTTTAATTGAGAGCTTTTTATTACTACTTACAAATTGTCTTAATAAAGATAAATAAATACCCAGAACCCAAAGACTTGAGAAACAATCATTCTTGATACGCTGCCTTGGTATTCTTTTTCCACTTTTGCACGGTTGACTATTTGCAAGACTCCCTTTTGTCAATCATCAAAATCATCCTGTCAAGGCATGTATTCACAGACTCCCCCTTTTTGATGATGACAAACATCTCATGGAGGGAATTTAGTAAAATATAATCATGATATGACAATGAGATATAAGCATGGTTTTTCAATAAAAGATATCAGAGTTTAAGCACAATATTTAGAAAAATTCCCCCTCACAATAGGCAATACTTAAAAGATCACTCCCCCTGAATCATGCATTCATGTAACTCTCCCCCTTTTGGCAACATCAAAAAGTGGGAAAGACAAATAAAGCAAGGCATATATTCAGGATTAAACAAGCATATTTTGATAGTTACGTGATACCAAGCTTGGTGTGTGACAGATGAGCTGGTTGGACATGATTAGCTAGTTGCATAAGACAAATGCGTCACCCACTCATTATTCCGTACTTAAAGAAAAAGGAAGGGAAAAGACTGCATAAACTCGTTAGCACACTCAAACGCCCAAGTTAGAATTTATTCAAAAAGAAAATGCAATCACTGGCGATACTCAATGCATGATTGGTCTAAAATTCCCAATTCAGTTCTAATAAAAAGAAAGTTTCCTTAGGCAAAGGTTTAGTAAAAATATCTGCAAGTTGTCTAGATGTTTCCACAAACTCAATCATGCAATCACCTTTTGAACATGATCTCTAATAAAATGGTGCCTAATCTCTATGTGTTTAGTCCGAGAGTGATAAACCGGATTTTTAGTGAGGTTTATGGCACTAGTATTGTCACACTTTATTGGAGCAGTTTTCAAATTAATCCCATAATCATTCAACCGTTGTTTCATCCAAATAATCATGCGCAACAACTACCCGCCGCAACATATTCCGCTTCAAGAAGGGACAAAGCCACACCGCTTGTTTCTTACTATGCCATGAAACCAAGGCATTCCCAAGTAAGTGACATGTCCCACTAGTGCTTTTTCGGTCCATTTTGCAACCCGCAAAATCGAATCCGAGTACCCAAATAAGTGTGCAACAAGCACCTTTGGGGTACCATAAACTTCGTGTTTTGTGTGCCAACGAGGTATCTCATAATGCGCTTTACAGAGAGATGTGATTCCTTAGGACTAGCTTGAAAACGTGCACACATACAAACACTAAACATAATATCGTGGCGACTAGCGGTGAGATAGAGAAGAGATCCTATCATACCTCTATACTTACTTACCAATCGACTTACCACCTTCATCTTTGTCAAGATAGCATGAAGTGCTCATTGAGTTGAGATTTCTTTTGCATCGGTCATTCCAAATTTCTTGAGTAAATCCTTGCAATATTTGGGTTGATTGATGAATATTCCTTGCTTTCTTTGTTTGATTTGAAGTCCAAGGAAGTAACTTAGCTCTCCCATCATTGACATTTCAAATTCACTTTGCATGATATCGAAAATTCCTTGCACAAGGATTCATTAGTAGCACCAAAGATGATATCGTCAACATAAATTTGAACAAGTAAAATGTCATGATTTTTGTGTTTAATGAAAAGAGTGGTATCAACTTTTCCTCTTTCAAAACCTTTTCAAGTAAATATTTGCTCAACCTTCTCGCACTAAGCCTCCTGAGCTTGTTTTAAACCATATAAAGCCTTTTTCAATTTGAAAACATGATTTGGAAATTCAAAATTTTCAAAACCGGGAGGTTGATCAACATATACTTCTTCTTGAATAAAGCCATTAAGAAATGCACTTTTAACATCCATTTGAAAAAGTTTGAAATCCATGATGCATGAAAATGCGAGAAGCATGCGAATAGCTTCTAATCTAGCCACGGGTGCATAGGTTTCATCGAAATCTATGCCCTCTTGTTGGTTATAGCCTTTTGCAACAAGTCTAGCTTTATTTCTAACAATGATACCGTTTTCATCAAGCTTATTGCGAAAGACCCATTTGGTCCCAATGACTAGGTGATCTTTAGGCCTAGGGACAAGTTCCCAAACATCATTTCTCTCAAATTGATTTAATTCCTCTTGCATAGCAAGGGTCCAATGCTCATCAAAGATGGCTTCATTGACGTCATTTGATTCAATTTGAGAGACAAAGGCCATATGATGACATGCATGATTAAGAGAGTTTCGAGTTGTTACCCCTTTAGAGATATCGCCAATTATATTGTCAAGTGGATGATGTTTTGAGACTCTCCATTCTTTTGGTAAATTTGAATGAGGGGATTCCTTAGAAGATTGTGACAAAGGATTTTCATCTTCATCTTTGGACTCGTTTTAATCTTCTAAGTGACTATTTCCCAATATTTCTGCAAGATCATCAACACTATCTTCTACCAAAGATTTTGGGTTAGACTCATCAAAAGAAACATGCACAGATTCTTCAACAGTCCAAGTTCTTTTATTAAAAATTCGAAAAGCTTTACTAGAAGTGGAATATCCAAGAAATAAACCTTCATCAGCTTTAGCATCAAATTTACCAAGGTTATTCTTACCATTGTTTAGGACAAAACACTTCCATCCGAAAACGTGAAGGTGGGAAATGTTGGGCTTCCTTCCTTTGTAGAGTTCATACGGTGTTTGTTTAAGGATCGGCCTTATAAGAACTCGATTCATCACATAGCAAGCGGTGCTCACGGCGTCTGCCCAAAAGTACTTAGGAAGGTTAGTCTCATTGAGCATCGTCCTCGCTAGCTCTTCAAGAGACCGATTTTTCCTTTCAACCACTCCATTTTGTTGCGGTGTCCTTGGAGCAGAAAAGTTGTGATCAATGCCATTTTCTATGCAAAATGCTTCAAATGCTTCATTCTCAAATTCCCCACCATGATCACTTCGAATGGAAGCAATGTTAAGTCCCTTCTCATTTTGTATAACCTTTGCAAGTTTTCGAAAAGCATTAAAAGCATCATTTTTGTGAGAAATAAATAAAGTCCATGTATAGCGAGAATAGTCGTCCACAATAACAAGAGCATAGTAATTGCCACCAAACCTTTTAGTTCTAGAAGGGCCAAATAAATCCATATGTAAAAGTTGTAAAGGCCGGTTTGTAGAAACAATATTTTTAGATTTGAAAGATGCCTTTACTTGTTTTCCTTTTTGACATGCATCACAAAGTTTATCTTTTTCAAAACGAAGCTTTGGTAAGCCAATTACTAAGTCTTTACGAACCAATTTATTAAGATGATCCATGTGAATATGAGCCATTCTTCTATGCCATAGCCAAGATTCATTCTCTTTACTAAAAAGACAGCATGCATCATTTGAAGGTAGTTCATCTAAATTAACCATATAGATATTTCCAATTCTAGATCCAACGAAAACTGTACTTTTATTAAAAGAATTTACGACCATGCATTTTGAAGAATCAAATATAACATTATTGCCTTTGTCAGAAAGTTGACTAATACTTAGCAAGTTATGTTTCAAACCTTCCACATACAAGACATTCTCTATAATGGGATTAGGACTCTTACCAATAGTACCAATCCCAAGAATTTTACCTTTATTATTATCACCATAACAAACATAACCTTTATTTTTGGGTTCCAAAGAGGAGAACTTGCTTTTGTCTCCTGTCATGTGCTTTGAACAGCCGCTATCAAGATACCAATTTGAATCTTTGGCTTTCAAGCACACCTGCAAAATAAAATCAGGTTTTAACTTTTGGTACCCAAACTAATTTGGGTCCAGATGAGTTAGTTTTTGGCAAAGTACCCTTTGGAATCCATATCTTTTTGCCAACCACATTCTTGTTCTTTCTAATATTGCAAATGGAGGCGGTGTGACCATTTCTACCACAAAGTGAAAGCATTTAATGAAAGGACTACTTGAGGGTTTGTTGTGATTAGCGAGTTTAAAAGATTTTTCATGAATTTTTGGATGATAACCTAAACCACTTTTCTAAAAGTACCTTTTTGGTTTCCTAAAATAATGTTTAGATTATCTCTTCCCATTGTAAATTTTGCAAGAGTGTTATTTAAATCCTCAACCTTATTTTTCAAAACACTACACTCATTGCATTTTAAAACTTCATCTTTTTATTTTCACAAGATATGGGAGGAGAAGTTTCAATCACAAAGAACTTGTTTTTCTTTAAGAATCACTATCTCTTTGTTTAAAATTTCAATTTTTGATTCAAGAGAAGAGATGGTTTTCTTAGAAGAAAGAACAATTTTTCCAAGTTTAATCGTTTCATTATTTAATTCTTCACAAGCAATAAGCAGCTCATCATAAGTTAAAGGAGATTCGAGTTCAAGAGCATTTACCTCATCCTCCTCGTGTTTTGCCATGAGACATAAGTTGGCCTCGGTAGTACCTTCATGGGTCAATAGAAGGGGGTCCCACATTTCTTTACTTGATCTTGCAATTTGAGACCCTATAGAACTCATCGTAGCTTAAAGCAGAGCTGCTGATGTTCTTAGCCTTCAAATTGTATTGGACCTTTTTCTTATCATCTTCGGTCCAAAGTGATCTTGGTTTGTCTACCACTGCATCATTAATTGATTGAGTGGGGACAAATGGACCATTTTCCACAAAGATCCCAAATATCAAGATCAACACCCTCAAGAAAGATTTGCATTCTATCCTTCCAATAACCATACCCCTCACCATTGAAAAATGGGGGTCTGTTTCATGGAAGTTCCTCGTAATTGTTTGAAGTCATTCTCTTGAGACGGTTAAGTCCTTTATACAAGATTCTAGCTCGATGCCACTTGTTGACAAGTGACTCCAAACACAAGAGGGGGTGGATTGTGAGTGAGCGGTGCTTTCAAAAAATTTTGGAGAAATAAGTGCTAATTATGAGTTGTGGAAATATAGATGTGAAATAGATAAATGACTTGAAGAATAAATTGCAAACGAGTTAAAAATAAAGTAAATAGTAAGATATAAATAACAATAAAATAAAGTACATAAATTTAATTGACTGAAAAGTAGAGAGATAAGGAGTAAAAAAGCACACAACAAATTATCCAGGTTCGGCCACCTAACACCCCTGTGGCCTACGTCCTGTCCCCAAAGCAAACCACTATGGGATTTTCACTAAGACACTAGCTTTTAAATCAGGTTCAGCTAGAAACCTTTACAACTCTAAACCAGAGCAATACGTTCAAGAGATATCACCTCTCTATGAACACCTTGGGATTCCTACCTAAAAATAAATGATTTTCACAAATAAAATGAGACGAAAAAGATACACTCAATAGTGCAGATATAACAAATTGAAGCTCAAATAATACAACTTGTTGATGCTGGAATTGGTAGGTGCTGATGCCGGAATTGACAAGGTTCTCTTCCTCCTCGGGATTGGGCGTTTTCTCCTTCAGGGTCCGACGGCCCGGGTGGTGGTACCTGCAAAACACTCCGACGCCCAAGTTAGACAGGGATTTGGAGGGGAAGCGGCACAGGATGTATTAGGGTTTAGGGTAAGTCGAGCGTATCAAACCTGGGGGGTCTAGCCCCCTTTATATAGTGGAGTTGCTTGGAAGGAAGGAAACCTCCGATCCGATTTCTGCGCCCGGTAATCCCTCCCTGATAATTCGGGATTTAGCTGATCTCTTCTGGATATTTCGGCGACTGGTGCAGATGAGGCTCGGTTCCTTCTTACCCGAGCTCGACAAATTGCCTTCGATCTGAGACCCGCCAGTCCCGACTTCTGGTACAATTTTAACGACGATGTCGTCGAGCTAAGGAAGGGGCGAGCTAATGCACACAAGGTCGCAGCCGCATTAGGACTCGGCTCGGGACCGGTCCATAACACAAGCCCCCTAGACTCTTCGCACGAAAGGGCGGAGGGTCTATCCAATGTCCTTGGGTCGGTATCCGAGTCGAGTCACCAAGGTCGGGGGTGTGTCCCAGAAGCTTGTTTGTCTGAGGGGTCACGCTCCACGTGCTGCACCTTTACTCGGCGTTCTGCCACGTGATGGGACTCAGATGGGACGTCTGCTCGACAGTTCCTCTTCCCGCCGTCGATCATCCGATGCGGCCTGAACCGCTAGAACTATATCCAGTTTCGTAAATGTAGAGCTCGGATCGGTTCGGCTCGGTGATCCAGTTAGGAGCCCAGCTCGGAGGTCGGCCCGTAACACAAGCCCCCTAGACTTGTTAACTTGAAAAGTTAAGAAGTCTATATTATTTGTTCTTTTTTGACCCTATGCATGAGGGCTATTGAATGGGGAGTGATCCGTTGTTGATTTTGAACCATAAGTCCCCGAGACTTGCTTGCCGAGTGGTCGAGCAACTTTGTCGAGAGTAGTAGGTCGGGTTGGACCCATCTAAGCCGCTTCAGAGCTAGCCAGGCCTCTTTGCCGACCTGATATTTTTGGAACCGCAGGGGTTAGTCTTTGTCGCGCTGTGTTTGAGCTCGGCACGTCTTTATGCTGACATGGTGTCTTTGAAACCACAATGGTCTTGTTTAGCTCGACATCGACCTTAGCCGAGCTGCTTTGGAGCTTGTAGGACTTTATGCCGACCTGGAATCTCGGGAACCGCAGGGGTCGAGCTGCGAGTGAGCTCACCAAGCCTTTATGCTGACTTGGGTTTAGGGCCAAGCCTTTATGCTGACTTGGGTTTAAGACCACGGGGGTCGAGCTGCGAGTGAGCTCACCAAGCCTTTATGCTGACTTGGGTTTAGGACCACGGGGGTCGAGCTGCGAGCGAGCTCACCAAGCCTCTATGCTGACTTGGGTTTAGGACCACTGGGTCGAGCCGCGGCGAGCTCACCAAGCCTCTATCTCGACTTGGGTTTAGGACCACGGGTCGAGTCGCGAGCGAGCTCACCAAGCCTCTATGCGACTTGGGTTTAGGACCACGGGGTCGGCTGCGGCGAGCTCACCAAGCCTTTATCTTTGACTTGGGTTTAGGACCACGGCGGTCGAGCCGGATGAGCCCACCAAGCCTTTATGCTAATCGCTGCTTCATTAAGACCTTCCGAGCTTGGGCTCGATGACTTAGTTAAAACACCTGAATGCAATATTAAAACACCACGAATGCAATGGGGATTGACTTATATTAAATGGGGAAGAAAGAGAAAGAAGGATGCGCCTCGTTAAAACCTTTCCAAACCAAAAACCCGGGGAAAAAGGGTTTGCAAAGGAAAGAGTACGTCATCCGTTTACAATTGTTTAACTAAAGTAGAGCTTGAGGTGCGTGGCATTCCAGGTCCTCGGTATTGCCTTTCCGGATAATTCTTCTAGCCCATATGCGCCGTGTAGGTGTTCTGATCTGATGCGGTATGGCCCTTCCCATGTCGGCCCTAGTTTGCCCTCGCTTTACATCTTTTTCGCCGATTCGACTTTCCGGAGGACCAGGTCTCCTACCTTGAAAGTTACTGGTCGGACTCTGGAGTTGTAGTGCTTGGCGACGCGCTGTTTAGTTGCAAAGTTTTGCACACGGGCAAGTTCCCGAGTTTCTTCCAGGAGATCGAGCTCGACTCTTGCTTCCTCTGGCGTCAGTGCCTGAGCGTGTTCTCTTCTCGCTGATGTGGAACCGAGCTCTACTGGCACCATGGCCTCCATCCCATACGTTAGCCGGAAAGGTGTTTCATTTGTAGCCGACTGGGGGGTGGTGTGGTATGCCCACAGCACCCCGCAGAGTTCATCCGCCCAGTCGCCCTTTGTCCTCTCCACCGCCATGAGGCCATTGAGGATAATCCTGTTTGCGGCCTCGACCTGACCATTGGTTTGTGGATGCTCGACGGAGGGGTAGGCGAGTCGGATTCCTGAACCTTTGCGAGAAGTCTTTGAACGTCTTTGGTGAAGCGTAATGCCGTTATCCGTGATGATGGTATGGGGCAGGCCATGGCGGCAAACCAGGCTTTTCCAGACAAATTTTTTGACCCTCTCGGAAGTGATGGTTGCCAGCGGGCACGCCTCTATCCACTTGGAGAAGTAGTCTATGGCGACTATGATGAACTTGAGTTGGCCCGGTGCGAGGGGAAAGGGGCCAAGTATGTCAAGCCCCCAGGTATTGAAAGGCCAAGGGGCGACCACTCCGTGCAGGACTTCCGGTGGAAGATGGTCTCGTTTGGCGAATCTCTGGCACTTGTCGCACTTCCTTACGTATTCTAGGCAATCCAACCTGAGCGTCGGCGATGTAGCTTTGCTCGTAGGATTTTAGCCGCCAGGGTCCTAGTTCTTGATGGTTCCCGCAAATACCCTCATGTAGTTCTCTCATGACGCACTCGAATCGACTTTTCTACGCAGTGAGTAGTGGTCGTGAGAAACCTCTCCTGTAAAGTCTGTCTCCGGTTAGAGTGTAGTGCGCGGACTGCCGTTGGACCCTGCGTGATTCTGCCTGGTCTTCGGGCAATCTCCCCTGTTTCAAGTACTCGACGATGTTCTTCATCCAAGAATCTGAAATGATCATCGCAGAAGTTTCTACCGTCGCGATGCTTGGTGCCTCTAAAGTTTGGACGACCACCGTATGGAGCTGTCCTCGGCCTTCATACTAGCCAATTTTGCCGCCAGACCGCCTTGTTGTTTTGTTCTCGAGGGATGTGCTCGAGTTGGACCTCTTGGAAGTTCTGGACCATGGCGTTGACTTTCTGAGCGTACTGGGCAAGTATGTCGTCTCGACACTGGTACTCGCCCTTGACTTGGTTGATCATCAGTTGGGAGTCGCTCTTGACTCGGAGCGTCTGGGCTCCCAGCTCCCATGCGAGTTTGAGACCGAGTAATAAAGCCTCATACTCGGCTTGGTTGTTGCTAGCTTTGAATAGGAACCTGAGTGCCTGTTCGACGCTGATTCAGCAGGCTTTCAACGATGATTCTGCTCACGCTTTTGAATTGGAGGAGCCGCCCACATATAGCGCCCGATTTCGACCTCGGGGTCGGTGTTAGCTCTGCAATAAAGTCGGCTAAAACTTGTGATTTGATGGGTCCTCTGGCTCATACGATTTGGAATTGAGAGTTCTACCGACCATGCCACCATTCGCCACGAGAGTTCGAGACCTGCAGGATCCTTTGATTGGGTAGTCCGCTTTGATTACCACCGCAGCGCTTGAAAGTAAGGCCTCAATCTTCTCGCGAGGTCACTATCGGGAGCGCCGGTTTCTCCACCTTACGGTACCTTAGCTCGCCCAGTGGAGGACTTTGCTCACTGAAGTAAAGCGGCGCTATTGCTGGCTTCTCTCTCTTCTATTAAGGCCGAAGCTGATCGAGGTGTCGGTGGCGCCAGGTAGAGGAGGAGGGGGCCTTTGGTGGGCCGTGTAAGGACCGGTGGTGACGCCAGAAACTCCTTGAGCTTTTGGAAAGCCGTTTCACAGTCGTCGGTCCATTCGAACCGGGTCGGCTTCCTGAGTACCTGGTAGAAGGGAAGCGATTTGTCAGCGGAGCGAATTACGAACCTGGAAAGGGCCGCGATACGACCAGCGAGTCTTTGCACTTCCTTGATAGAGCTCTGCCGCATCTCCAACACCGCTCGGCACTTGCGGGGTTGGCCTCAATGCCTCTGTGGGTGATCATGAACCCCAGTGAATTTGCCTCCGAGCACCGAACGAGCACTTCTCGGGGTTTAGCGATGTCATATTTCCTCATAATGTCAAACACTTCGGAGGTCCCAGAGTGTGCCTCAAGTCGGGGTTTTGACCACCATGTCGCCCATATACACCTCGATCGTCTTCCCGATCCGCTTGGCGAAGACCTCATCCACCATCCTCCTGGTAAGTTGACCGCGTTCTTCGCACCAAAGGGCATAGTGACGTTGTAGAAGTTGGAGGTCTCCGCCATGAAAGCCGTCTTTGGCGCGTCGAGCGGTGCATCTTGATCCGATTGTACCCTGAGTACGCTGGCCCATGAACCGACCACCTGGTACCCCGACGTGCCGTCCACCAGAGCATCGATGCTAGGAAGAGGGTATGGATCTTTAGGGCAGACTTTGTTTAGGTCGGTGAAGTCCGTGCACATCCTCCACTTACCGTTGCTCTTCTTGACCAGTACGACGTTGGAAAGCCAAGTTGGGTACTTGATTTCCTTGATAAACCCGGCTTTCAAGAGCTTTGATGTCTCTTCTCTGGCTGCCTGCTTCTTTTCCCCTGCGAGTCTTCTTTTGCGCTGAGCAACGGGGCGAGCGCCGTGCTCTATGGCTAGCTTGTGGCAGGCCACTCTGAGGTCTATTCCGGGCATGTCCTCCGGGCCCCATGCAAACAGATCCGCGTTGTCGAGCAGGACCTCCGTCAGGGACCGCTCGCTCTGCGGGGGCAGTTGCGTCCCAATTCGTATGCTCTTGCCCGGCCCTCTTACTTCGATCTCTTTGATGTCATCGACCAAGACGGCCGGAAATCACTCTCCCCTCGGTCGAGCTCAATCATGCGATTCGACTTGGCCGACCTCTTCTCTGTCATCCCTTAGTCTGTTGACATAACACCTGCCTCACCTCCTTACGGTCGGCGTGTATCGTAGCAATCGCCCATCGGATAGGGGAACTTCATCGCCAAATGGGGTGGAGACAATGGCGCCGATCCCATTGATGACGCTTCACCGATTATCATATTGTAGGCGGTGTCCGCTTGAATCCGCTTACCACCAGGAGGTGGGCTTGATCGTCTTGACCCCGACGTCCGCTTTGAAGGTGAGCAACACGTCGAAGTACCCGGTCACCGAGCTTTAGCTTTGAAAAACCGACTAACGCACCTCGATAGGGCCTGATAATCGAGCTTCAGAACTTGAGTCGGTCGAAGGCTTCTTTGTAGATCACGTCTGCCGAGCTTCCTTGGTCGACGAGTACTCTCCTGACGTTAAATCCAGCGAGGTGCACTGTGATCACCATTGGGTCGTCTTGGCATCGATCTATTCCCTGATAATCCCTCTCCGAGAAGGGTATGCGTGGTAAGGGCTCGCGGGCCGCTGATGTCGAGCCGTTGACGGATCTCGGTGCCTCCTCCGGCCGATTGCTAGATTCGCCCCACCCGCAAAACCACGCAATTAAATTGGTGAGGGTACGCCGTCTCGACCCTTCTGCGTTGACGGCGGGTGAGCGTCTTTCTCGCCTCTCCGAAGCCGGCGATCGGTTGCGCCTGCGCTCGGGCGAACGGGATCTTCTACGATTTGTTTCGTTCTCCCTGGGGGTTGCCCCATTCCCTTTGTCCACGTACTTCGCTAAATGTCCTTCCTGTATGAGTTTTTCAATTTTTATCTTCAACGCTTGACATTCATTGGTGGTGTGCCCGTAGATCCGGTGGTATTCGCAGTATCTCTGGCGATCCGCATCTGGTGGGGAGCCCTTCCGAGGGGGCAAGGTTATGAGGTTGCCCGTGTAGGCCTCCTTCAATACTCGGTCCCTACCCACGGTCAAGGGAGTGAACCGTCCTCCGTAGTCTTGCCGCCCTCGGCACTCGTTCCTTCTATCTGCCTTCTCTTGGGGCGGATCCCTACTCCTGTCTTGCCGATTCTGGGTTTCCCTTTTGGCGGCAGCAAAGAACCTCTTCCATGTTGATATACCCCCTTTGCTTCGGTGTCTCGGCTCGCCCAAAGATCCTGCGCAGTCGGTGAGCGAGGGAGTCCGAGAAGGGACCAGGTTTTAGTGCTGACACTATGGCGTGGAGCGCCACATCGGTGCTGAGATTTCTGATTTGAGCCGTTTCGTTGTTGAAACGCTCTATGAAGGACTTCAGCGTCTCGTCCGATCTCTGTTTGAGTCCGACCAGGCAAGTGGAGTTTTTCCGGAAGGCTCGGCTCGTGGTGAACCTGGCCACGAATTGCTCGGCGAGTTGCCTGAATGAGTGGATGGAGCGTTGTGGGAGGTTAGAGAACCACATCATGGCCGGTCCCTTCAGGGTGCAGGGAAAGGTCCGACATTTCAAGCCCTCGGATGCGTCGATCAGCAGCATCATCGCGTTGAAGGAGGTAATGTGCTCTTCGGGGTCGGTCTTGCCCTCGTAAGCGTCCATGTTGGGGATTTGGAACCGCTTCGGGACCAGGTCGGCCATAACCCTCTCGTCAAAGGGGAGCAAGGTTAGCCCGATTTCGGAGGGTCGGTTCTCTCGCTGCGGCGCCTGCCGGACGTGACCCTCTCGCCTTGGGTTCTCCGTGGCGCTGGATGCGTTCGATCTGGACGAGTCCTGGCCATCTCTTCTAGTCCGCGAGGGCGTCTCGCGGCCTTGTCTTTCCTCGCGATTGCGGGCTTCCGCGATCTGGCGCCTTAACTCCTCGTTTTCCGCCCTGAGAAGCTCCAAAGCGGGGTCTGGTGGTGGGTGTCCGTTCGGGCCGGCCGAGTGATGACTTCGCGGTGGCGATCTGTGATTAGCCGTGCTCCTGGTGCGCGCCATCCTGCTAGGGGTTTTCTTGAGGCCTGGGTTAGTTTTACCGGGCCCCACGGTGGGCGCCAATGTTGATGCTGGAATTGGTAGGTGCTGATGCCGGAATTGACGAGGTTCTCTTCCTCCTCGGGATTGGGCGTTTTCTCCTTCAGGGTCCGACGGCCCGGGTGGTGGTACCTGCAAAACACTCTGACGCCCAAGTTAGACAGGGATTTGGAGGGGAAGCGGCGTAGGATGTATTAGGGTTTAGGGTAAGTCGAGCGTATCAAACCTGGGGGGTCTAGCCCCCTTTATATAGTGGAGTTGCTTGGAAGGAAGGAAACCTCCGATCCGATTTCTGCGCCCGGTAATCCCTCACGATAACCGGGATTTAGCCGATCTCTTCACGATATTTCGGCGACACAGTGCAGATGAGCTCGGTTCCTTTCTTACCCGAGCTCGACAAATTGCCTTCGACCGAGACCCGCCAGCATCTGACTGGTACAATTTTAATGACGATGACGTCGAGCTAAGGAAGGGGCGAGCTAATCTGCACAAGGTCGGCAAGCGTACTAGGACTCGGCTCGGGACCGGTCCATAACACAACTCAAATAATGTAGAATAAAAAGACTCTCAGAAAATTGTGCTCAAATAAGTGTGAGTGATGAAAAATATTTGACAGAGTTTTTGGCACAAAAATTAAGCACTTCGTTGTTTTTTTTTTACAAGGCTCACGAGCTGTGTTTATATAGGCAATGGAGGAGCGTCACTTTAAGAAGATTTGTCCGTTGAGGATTTGCCCGTTGCGGCAGGGATCTGTCCGTTGGAATTTGTCCGTTGCGTTGAACATGAAAGAATTGAAAACACGGAGACGGCTCGGCATACGACCTCTGAAGACAGCTCGGCAGACGACCTCTGAAGACAGCTCGGCAGACGACCTCGCCACACAGCTCGACAGACGACCTCGACACAGCTCAAGATACGACCTGAGCGGCTCGGCAAAGACCTCAACACACGACTTGAACACGGCTCGGCATACGACCTCCTCATCGGCTCGGTTCTCATAGCTCCTGCAGACACGACCTCATCAGTCGACACGCCGACTTCCTCCTCGATTCGACATACGACTTCCTCGAGCTCAACATCCGACTTCCTCCTCACCGACATCCGCTTTCCTCGAGCTCGACACGCGACCTCCTCCTCAGTTCGACATCCGACACGAGATATGCATGTCAAAATATTTTGTGCGTGTGTGATTTAATTTTAATTGAGAGCTTTTTATTACTACTTACAAATTGTCTTAATAAAGATAAATAAATACCCAGAACCCAAAGACTTGAGAAACAATCATTCTTGATACGCGTCTTGGTATTCTTTTCCACTTTTTGCACGGTTGACTATTTGCAAGACTCCCTTTTGTCAATCATCAAAATCATCCTGTCAAGGCATGTATTCACAGTTTTCCTTTCTGTTATACGTTTATAATAGGATTGAATGTTAGTTCTATAATTTATTCAAAGAAAATATGTAATTTGTAGAATTTTTTTTTAAAGTTGCGAACTCTGGTATTAATAAGGTCTTCATGGTCATATTTGCAATTTTTTTTACCGTGCCTTTCTTTAATTTCCCGTCAAATTTCTTAAGTAATGCCTTGATGAGAGTCGGGGCGTTACAATTGTTCCTATTGTGAGACCGGAGTGTAGTTCACATGACATGTTCGTCACTAATTACACCTGAGCTTCATGACACGTTGAGAACAACATGTACATCTCAGAAGTTGAAATATAATTATCAAAAGAGTTTATTAATTTCTTTGCACGTCATCTTGGCGTAAAAGTATTTAATACAATGATCTAATAATATGTTGTCACTTCATTTAATAGATTTAAAAACATACTCCCTCCGGAACCATTTATAAGGAAAAAAGTCATTTCCAGATTTGTTAAAAAATGTATGTATCTGGTCCATTTTTTGAACCAGATACATACATTTTTTAACGAATCTGGAAATGACTTTTTTCCTTATAAATGGTTCCGGAGGGAGTATAAGTTGTCATAATCATAGGGCCGTGGGGATAACTAGGCAGTTAAGGCATATGCCTTAGGCCTAAAAATATTATACTTTAATAAATTTATGATTAAAATAATTATTATTGTGAGAATTTTATTAATTTGTTTGCATTTTTTATGTTACTTTAATATAAGTTTTTTTAGGAGTTTAATATAAGTTTTTATCAATAAAATATTTGTTGTCGATTTCTATTTTTTAAAATATATAATATTTTTTTTTACCTTTTCACCTTCTTACTGATCTGTTATAACTTTTCAATTTCTATTTTATATTACTAAATTATATATAACTATTCTTTATACTCAAAGAAGCTTTTCAAAATTAAAATTGTTTAAATCATATTTGAAGTTTATTATATTACAAGATAGATTGAAAGAAGTAGTCACATTGTTTGATGAAAGTGAAATGTTAACTAGAATTATTTGATTATAAAATTTTGATAAATAATTTTACAACTAACAAATTAGAAGAATAAAATAAAACTTAAAAACCTAAATTTAACATATTAATTTTGCCTAAGGCCTCAAAATGTCTAGACACGGTCATGCATAATCATTAAATGATATATCAATATCATTGGATTCATGTGTAAAACATTTTTATACTGATAATACATGCAAATTAAATTCTTATAGAAATGCTAAAAATTATGAAAAAAATGTACATGAAATGAAGCACGAACTGTGTAATAACTATATGTGACACATTATATATCCTTGGATCTACCGACTCACTATTATACTTCGTGCTATTTCTTACTACCTCTGTCCCTATGTATAAGACCCTTTTGACCAATGCACAAGAATTAAGTAAACTAGTTTTTACATTAAATTTGTCAACAATTTGTATTCTCTTTCCAAAATTATCCTTCAATTATTAAGAGAGAGAAATGGTTGGTCTTTTAATTCTCTCAATTTAATTAGGGGTAATTTTGTAAAAAAATAATTAATACATCTTATAATTTAGAAATGGTTTTATAAAAAGGGACAATAAAATTTTACAAAATTGTATTATATATAGGAACAGAGGTGGTAGTATTTTGTTATATGTTGGATTGAAAAGCATGCGAATGATACACACCATATTTTCACCTCCACTCAATCAAGAGTTGCAACTGGAACTGGCCCAATTCTCCATGGCTTCGGCGTATCATTAAGAAAGCCTTCATGGGTTGCTGCGTATGCTTAAAAGAAGTTGCTCACGTTTTTCTTACCAAGCTTAGGATTCCTTTTCTGTTAGAATAAAATCTAAGTTGTTATTTCCATTTCATTGTAAGATACACACTTGTCATCAGCTCCTAAATTGTAGGTAACAATATTCTCTATACATTGGAGAATTATGAATGAAACAACAACAAGAAATTCAGAAATTTCTTCTTATCATATTCCCCTTTGTTTGAAGCTCTATTCTTGCTTGAAAAGAGTACATCACCCAACTAGAGTGTATCATTTGGTGCTTTCATTACTAAACTCCCTCTTTTCCATGGCTTCTCTAATTCCAGCATCTACTACTCAAGAGAGATTATGCTTACTGGTGGATAGATAACATCGAGCGGCACTTTGATGTTTTGGGAACACCTAAGGAGCAGCGGCTAACGGAGGAAGTGAAACGGGAGACCAGACAAGCTCTCGTATGGTGTCAATGATGGATGATGTGGCACCCAGGTACTTCTTGGTCGAAATTTCATATTGCACTCTTATGGTGTTTTAAAACGAAGTACTGGTATGTTTTGCCGCTAGCGGACGAGGGCGAGGAAGGGGAAAATGAAGATGACAGTCGGTGAATGCATCTAAGGGATGCAAACGCAACAGAACCAGACCCTTATGATGATTCAGATTCCGTCATTGATCATGATTTCAATGCCTTTAAAACTATGGTTGATGACACCACCTCCTATTCTTCCAATTTCTCACGCCCACTACCAGTTTTGGGTACCACCTCTCACCCCTCATTTCATCTCACCACTTGTTGGGAAAAACTGTGTAAGTGAGATAAAATAAATTTCCACGAACCCAGGATAATTTCCCAAACCAAATAGATGAAAATAACGCCAAAGATTTTAGCGTGGAAAACCCTCCAAAATTGAAGGTAAAAACCACGGAACCCGTAGGCCGCTTAAACTTCCACTATAACAATAATGGGATTACAAACTTTACCCTTAGGTGATCTCTCAAAATTAATACAATAAGATTGTACTCTCAATTTGTGGATAAAACTCTCA
Source organism: Calophaca sinica (assembly GCA_037113605.1). NCBI lineage: Eukaryota > Viridiplantae > Streptophyta > Magnoliopsida > Fabales > Fabaceae > Calophaca > Calophaca sinica. The sequence goes on along the minus strand of CM073733.1, from coordinate 47,757,801 downwards.
CAAATTGGCTCTCTCTAATTTTTCTCTCACTCTTTCTCTTAAGCAAGGCTTCTCTCTCTAACTAATGCTTGTTGCACTTAGTTGTGAATGGGATTATTTTTGCTCTACCATCCACTCCCTATTTATAGAAGAAATGAATGGTGTGAACACTTGCAAATTGTGTCAATCTTAGATGGCCACCAACCATTTGACTCACCAATTTGCTTTCATATTGGCTGGATGCCAACAAATCTCCCCCTCCAGCCAATGGGGAAATATCCTCGTATCAATATGAGGTTGATATTAAGCCTGCAACTTCTTTGCGGACTTCTAGCTTGTCCTTTGGTAGAGCTTTGGTCATCATATCGGCCCGTTGTCGTTGGTGTGGATCTTCTCAACTTTCAAAGACTTTCTTTCTAACACATCACGGATCCATTGATATATCTTACGCCGATGTGTTTAGACCTTGAATGAAATGTCGAATTCTTCTTTGAGATGTATTGCGCTTTGATCGTCGCAATAGAGAACATAATTTTCCTGGTTTTGTCCCAACTCTTGTAGGAACTTCTTCATCCACAGGATCTCCTTGCAACCGGTGATTGCAATGTATTCCGCTTACGTGGTGCTTAAAGCAATACACTTTTGTAATCGTGATTGCCATGAGACAGCTCCCCTCAAATGTTATCGGATACCCGAAATAGACTTTACGGTATCCACGTCTCGACCATATCTGAATCTGTATATCCTTCTAATACAGGTTTTCCATTACCAAAACACAAACAATGACTAGATGTACCTCTGAGATATCTGAGTATCCATTTGACTGCTGCCCAGTGCTCTTTTCCAGGATTTGATAAAAATCGACTCACAACACCAACTGCATGTGCAATGTCTGGTCTAGTGCATACCATAGCGTACATCAGACTGCCAGCCGCCGATGCATATAGCACTTTGTTCATTTCTATTCTCTCCTCCTTGCTTGAGGGACACTTGAAGTGACTAGCCAGTGGAGAACTAACAGATTTTGCTTTGTCCATGTTGAATCTTTCAAGAACATTTTCCACGTACCGTTCTTGAGATAGCCAAATTTTGTGATTCTTCCTGTCACGGGTAATCGTCATGCCAAGAATCTGTTTAGCGGGTCCTAAGTCCTTCATTGCAAAGGACTTGCTCAACTCTTTCTTCAACCTGCTAATCTTGCCGGTGTCTCGGCCAATAATCAACATGTCATCAACATAAAGCAAAAGAATGATGAAATTTTCATCAGAGAATTTCTTGATGAAGACGCAGTGGTCTGCTGTTGTTCGATTGTACTCATTTTTCTCCTTGAATGAGTCAAACTTTTTATACCACTGTCTCGGTGCCTGCTTCAGACCATACAAACTCTTCTTCAGTCTGCACACCAATTTCTCTTTCCCTTTGACTTGGAAACCTTCAGGCTGCTGCATGTATATTTCCTCGTCAAGATCACCATGTAAGAAGGCGGTTTTTACATCAAGTTGTTCAATCTCTAGGTTGAGACTTGCAGCCAAGCCAAGAACAACTCTGATCGATGACATCTTCACCACCGATGAGAATATTTCATCAAAGTCAACTCCCTTTTTCTGAGCGAGTCCTTTCACAACCAGCCTTGCTTTGTAACGTGGTTGTGAGCTGCCTTCTTCACTTATTACTCTGTACACCCACTTGTTCTTGAGTGTTTTCCTTCCTTGTGGTAGTGTTACCAAATCATATGTGTGGTTCTCATGCAAGGATTTCATTTCTTCTTGCATGGCTTTTAACCACTCATTCTTATGCTGGTGAGTAAGAGCTTCGTCAAAGCTCTCTGGTTCTCGTCAGGTGAGCATCACATACTCGGTAGGTGAATACTTTTGACTCGGCTTTCGCTCTGGTAGATTTCCTTACTGCTGCTTTTGACTGGACCTGGTCAGGAGCTAACTCTTGTTACAATCGTAAACTGCTCTGGTTCTGGACTTTCAGCTAGTGGATCAACATCATCAGTATCTGGTGTAGCTCCCCCGTCATCAGAATCTATTGGTGGAGAGACTGGTTCCAGATTAACTGGAATTTCATCTGACTGTGGATTTTCTGGTTTCTTCAAATCCTTGATTGTTTGATCTTCAAAAAATACCACGTCCCTGCTTCTAATGATCTTTCTGGTAGCTGGATCCCAGAGTCTGTAGCCGAATTCCTCATGGGCACATCCCCCAAACATACACTGCTTTGTTTTTGCACCCAGCTTGAACCTCTCATCTTTTGGGATGTGAACAAATGCTCTACAACCAACGACCTTCAAGTGTCTGTATGAAACATCTTTCCTATCCGACTCTTTCGGTACATCATAGTTCAATGGAACTGATGGAGTAAGGTTGATCAAATCGATCTTGCCCTCATTGCCTCCCCAAAAGGAGTTTGGCGGTTTGCATTTGAGAGCATACATCCGACTCTCTCACAGATGGTTCTATTCATCCTTTCAAGAACACCAGTTGTGTTGAGGTGTCTTTGGCACCGATTTTTCTAATCTAATGCCAAAACCTGCGGTACTCCTCGAATGGTCCGCGATACTCACCGCCATTGTCCGCTCGTACACACTTCAACTGCGCCGGTTTCTCTTTCAACTTTCACATGAAATTGCTTGAAAACTTCCAGCACCTGATCTTTGGTTTTCAAAGCAAAGGCCCACACTTTTCTGGAATGGTCATCAATGAAAGTCACGAAATAAAGTGCACCTCCTTGTGACTTATCATTCATCATGCAGACATCAGTGTGTATCAAATCTAGAAGATTTGCCTTTCTAGATGGTGGGGAACTTCGAAATGCAACTCTGTGTTGTTTTCCCATTAAACAATCAACACATTTCCCCAATGATGTACTTGTCATTTCTGGCAAGAGATTCTTCTTGGAAAGAATCCTAAGACCCTTTTCACTCATGTGGCCGAGCCGCTTATGCCATAGCTCGGTTGGAACTTCTTTCTTGCTGGTATTTACTTCTCCTATACATAACTTGGCTCTGTTAAATAGAGAGAAGTATCTTTCTTGCCTTTGCTACCACCAGGTTTCCTTTGGTGAGCTTCCAATTTCCTTCACCAAAATAGCTATTGTAGCCATCATCATCAAGTACTCCTGGAGATCAGTTGAGACGTATATCAGAACATGCCTCACATCTTTCAAACATAACCTCGCATCCAAGGTTAGTTTCTAAATAAATGTTGCCGATGCCAATAATTGTGGATGCATCATCATTTCCCATCCTCACTCGTCCAAAATCACCCTGAGTGTAGGTTGAGAAGAACTCCCGTTTTGAGGTGACATGGTAGGAAGCACCTGAGTCAACTACCCAGGTAGAGTCTTAACATGCAAGATTGACATAATCTGCATCTCGAACAACGGTAACATCTTCGGTGGCTTGATTGCGGTGTCATTTGTTTGGCTTCGCTTCTGTTTTTAATCGTTTCAACTTTCGGCACTCTCGAATGAAGTTCGGGAAGCGCCGCATGGTGATACTTCTTATCATACCTCGATCTGGACTTTGATCGCCCTCTTTGCCGCTTTGGCTTTGAGAGCTTCTACCTTTGCTTCTTCCACGCCCTTCTTGCTTGCCTTGTTTTTCTGTGGACAAGCGCTTGATTCAGGATTATATCCTTCATCTTTCGTCGAGACTCCTCGCTCAACATCCTATCCTTTACCATATCCATGGTAAGCTTGCCTTCGAGGCGGAGTTCTCGACCGACACAACTAAGGTGTCGGCTTTTTGGTAGAGAACTCAAAGATCAGCGGTGCTTGTAACTCATCGCCGATGGTCATCTTCATCGAGTTGAGTTGATCTACAACGCCTTGGAACTCACTCATGTGTTCCGATAATCGCTACCGATCTTTGTACTTTAGGTTGACTAATCGTCGCATCAGATTGGCTTTGTTCTGTGCGGTTGTTCTTGCATACATTTTCTCCAGCTTTTGCCAAAGAGCATGAGCATCATGTTCATTAGCAAAGTTTTGAAAAATGCTCTTGTCAATCCATTGACGGATTTGAGCAGCACACTTTCGATTCAGCACGGCCCAGTCAGTGTCTGATGTGCTGGTCGAAGCGTCGGTTGGTTTTTCTGCCTTGTCGTCAGTCTTATCATCTGACGGAGTTGTTGTTGTAGTTGTTGCTTTCTCCTTCGTCATCACGATCGGCTTCCATAGATCTTTAATGTATAAAAGATCTTCCATCTTTGGCTTCCAGATTGCATAATTAAATGCAGTCAGCTTTATCATATTGCCGGTGCTCTCCTCCATTTTGATGGCAGTCAACAAGTTTCGCTGTGCTTGAAACTTCTTCAAAGAATGAATAGTGACCGGTGAATAATTCTTTTACGATGTGGAAGATCGACAAAGCCGCAACCACAGAGCATACTAAGAATTTTCCACAGACCTAGCTCGATACCACTTTGTTGGGAAAAAGCTGTAAGTGAGATAAAATAAATTTCCACGAACCCAGGATAATTTCCCAAACCAAATAGATGAAAATAACGCCAAAGATTTTAGCGTGGAAAACCCTCCAAAATTGAAGGTAAAAACCACGGGACCCGTAGGCCGCTTAAACTTCCACTATAACAATAATGGGATTACAAACTTCACCCTTAGGTGATCTCTCAAAATTAATACAATAAGATTGTACTCTCAATTTGTGGATAAAACTCTCACAAATTGGCTCTCTCTAATTTTTCTCTCACTCTTTCTCTTAAGCAAGGCTTCTCTCTCTAACTAATGCTTGTTGCACTTAGTTATGAATGGGATTATTTTTGCTCTACCATCCACTCCCTATTTATAGAAGAAATGAATGGTGTGAACACTTGCAAATTGTGTCAATCTTAGATGGCCACCAACCATTTGACTCACCAACCATTTGACTCACCAATTTGCTTTCATATTGGCTGGATGCCAACACCACTGCATTCCTCCTGGACTCTACACCATTGTCTCCATCGGCAAGCCAAGAGCCCTCCCCCAAGGTTCTCTATTTTAATGGCTACAATTTATTTGTAACATCATTGTTTTATGTTCCATGCCCTTACCTCCTTGCCTCAGTGATACTACGGCCACCTCCACCAAGGATGTGCAACTGTTAAACACTGGGCCATTTGACCCGGGCCCCCTTGAGTCGACACGCCCAACCACGCGTATTAATGATGGAGACGGGCAAATTTGCGTATGACAACTCCAAGAGCAAAGAGTTTGGTTATTGTTGGGAAAACTGTGTTGTAAGTGAGATAAAATGATTTTTGGCGAACCCAAGGATAATTTCTCAAACCAAATAGATGAAAATAACGCTAAAGATTTTAGCGTGGAAAACCCTCCAAAATTGAAGGTAAAAACCACGGGACCCGTAGGCCGCTTAAACTTCCACTATAACAATAATGGGATTACAAACTTCACCCTTAGGTGATCTCTCAATTATAATACAATAAAATTGTACTCTCAATTTGTGGCTAAAACTCTCACAAATTAGCTCTCTAATTTTTTCTCTTAGAAAAAAAAATTCTCTAAGGCTCTCTCTAATTTTCTCTCACGCTATTTTCTCTGTGAGGCTTTTCTTGCAACTCTCGTTCTTTTCCTTTTTTCTAATACTTGAATGTCTCATGCACATCTCTATTTATAGGAGAGTTTGGACCAATTGCAATTGGTTGGCAGTTGATAAATAATGCACCATGTGGAAATTTTTTTTAGCACACACTGACATTGTGTTGAAGTTAAGCACCGAACAGTTGAAGAAAATGGCACTGCTCACGTTTTGCTAATAATGGTTTGAAAAGTCAAAGCTAATTGGCTGGAATGCCAACAAATCTCCCCCTTCAGCCAATGGGGAAATATCCTCAGATCAATATGAGGTTGATGCTAAGCCTGCAACTTCTTTGTAGACTTCTAGCTTCTCTTTCGGTAGAGCTTTGGTCATCATATTAGCCCCGTTGTCATTGGTGTGAATCTTCTAAACTTTCAGCAGCTTTCTTTCTAACACATCACGGATCCAGTGATACCTTACGTCGATATCGATGTGTTTCGACCTTTAATGAAATGTCGAATTCTTGCTGAGATGTATTGCGCTTTGACTGTCGCAATAGAGAACATAATTTTCCTGGTTTTGTCCCAACTCTTGTAGGAACTTCTTCATCCACAGGATCTCCTTGCAACCTTCAGTGATTGCAATGTATTCCGCTTCTGTGGTGCTTAAAGCAATACACTTTTGTAATCGTGATTGCCATGAGACAGCTCCCCCTGCAAATGTTATCAGATACCCAAAAATAGACTTTCTGGTATCCACGTCTCCAGCCATATCTGAATCTGTATATCCTTCTAATACAGGTTTTCCATTACCAAAACACAAACAATGACTAGATGTACCTCTGAGATATCTGAGTATCCATTTGACTGCTGCCCAGTGCTCTTTTCCAGGATTTGATAAAAATCGACTCACAACACCAACTGCATGTGCAATGTCTGGTCTAGTGCATACCATAGCGTACATCGATCGCCAGCGCCGATGCATATGGCCCTTTGTTCATTTCTATTCTCTCCTCCTTGCTTGAGGGACACTGGCTCACTTTGAGCTTGAAGTGACTAGCCAGTGGAGAACTAACAGATTTTGCTTTGTCCATGTTGAATCTTTCAAGAACCTTTTCCACGTACCGTTCTTGAGATAGCCAAATTTTGTGATTCTTCCTGTCACGTAATCGTCATGCCAAGAATCTGTTTAGCGGGTCCTAAGTCCTTCATTGCAAAGGACTTGCTCAACTCTTTCTTCAACACCGCTAATCTTGTCATTGTCTCGGCCAATAATCAACATGTCATCAACATAAAGCAAAAGAATGATGAAATCTCCATCGAGAATTTCTTGATGAAGACGCAGCGGTCCGCCGTCGCTCGATTGTACTCATTTTCTCCATGAATGAGTCGAACTTTTTATACCATCGTCTCGGTGCCTCGCCTGCACCATACAAACTCTTCTTCAGTCTGCACACCAATTTCTCTTTCCCTTTGACTTGGAAACCTTCAGGCTGCTGCATGTATATTTCCTCGTCAAGATCACCATGTAAGAAGGCGTTTTTACATCAAGTTGTTCAATCTCTAGGTTGAGACTTGCAGCCAAGCCAAGAACAACTCTGATCGATGACATCTTCACCACCGGTGAGAATATTTCATCAAAGTCAACTCCCTTTTTCTGAGCGAATCCTTTTACAACCAGCCTTGCTTTGTAACGTGGTTGTGAGCTGCCTTCTTCACTTTTTACTCTGTACACCCACTTGTTCTTGAGTGTTTTCCTTCCTTGTGGTAGTTTTACCAAATCATATGTGTGGTTCTCATGCAAGGATTTCATTTCTTCTTGCATGGCTTTTAACCACTCATTCTTATGCTGGTGAGTAAGAGCTTCGTCATAGCTCTCTGGTTCTCCAGTCGATTGAGCATCACATACTCGATAGGTGAATACTTTTGACTTGGCTTCGCTCTACGGTAGATTTCCTTCGCCGCTTTTGATTGGCCCTGCTCAGAACTAACTCTTGTTCAATTGTCGCTTGCTGCAGTTACGGACTTTCGGCTAGTGGATCAACATCATCGATTATCTGGTGTAGCTCCCGTCATCGTAATCTATTGGTGGAGAGGCGGTTCCGGATTAATCGAATTTCATCCGGCCGTGGATTTTCTCGGTTTCTTCAAATCCTTGATTGTTTGATCTTCAAAAATACCACGCCCCTCGCTTCTAATGATCTTTCGGTATTTGGATCCCAGTGCATGGCCGAATTCTTCATGGGCATATCCCACAAAGATACCGCTTTGTTTTTGCATCCACTTGAACCTCTCATCTTTTGGGATGTGAACAAATGTTCTGACCAAACACCTTCAAGTGTTTGTATGAAACATCTTTCCCTATCCGGACTCTTTCGGTACATCATAGTTCAATGGAACTGATGGAGAAAGGTTGATCAAATCGATCTTGTCCTCATTGCCTCCCCCAAAAGGAGTTTGACAGCTTTTGCATTTGAGAGCATACATCCGACTCTCTCACAGATGGTTCTATTCATCCTTTCAAAGAAACAGATTGTGTTGAGGTGTCTTTGGCAATCGATTTTTCTAATCTAATGCCAAAACTTCGCAGCACTCCTCGAATGGTCCGCGATACTCACCGCCATTATCCGCTCGTACACACTTCAACCTATGCGCGCTTTCTCTTTCAACTTTCACATGAAATTGCTTGAAAACTTCCAGCACCTAATCTTTGGTTTTCAAAGCAAAGGCCCACACTTTTCTGGAATGGTCATCAATGAAAGTCACGAAATAAAGTGCACCTCCTTGTGACTTATCATTCATCATGCAGGCATCAGTGTGTATCAAATCTAGATGATTTGCCTTTCTAGATGGTGGGGAACTTCGAAATGCAGCTCTGTGTTGTTTTCCCATTAGACAATCAACACATTTCCCCAATGATGAACTTGTCATTTCTGGCAAGAGATTCTTCTTGGAAAGAATCTTGAGACCCTTTTCACTCATGTGGCCGAGCCGCTTATGCCATAGCTCGGTTGGAACTTCTTTCTTGTTGGTATTTACTTCTCCTCTACATAACTTGGCTTCTGTTAGAGAGAAGTATCTTTCTTGCCTTTTGCTACCACCAGGTTTCCTTTGGTGAGCTTCCAATTTCCTTCACCAAAATAGCTATTGTAGCCATCATCATCAAGTACTCCGGTGGAGATCAGATTGAGGCGTATATCAGGAACATGCCTCACATCTTTCAAACATAACCTGCATCCAAGGTTAGTTTCTAAATAAATGTTGCTGATGCCAATAATTGTGGATGCATCATCATTTCCCATCCTCACTGGCCCAAAATCACCCCGAGTATAGGTTGAGAAGAACTCCGTTTGAGGTGACATGGTAGGAAGACTGAGTCAACTACCAGGTAGAGTCTTGACATGCAAGATTGACATAATCTGCATCGTGAACAATGGTAACATCTTCGGTGTGATTGCGGTGTCATTTGTTCTACGCTTCTGTTTCTTTAACTATTTCAACTTTCGGCACTCTCGAATGAAGTGCGGGAAGGCCGCAGTGATGGTGACACTTCTTATCATACCTCGATCTGGACTTTGATCGCCCTCTTTGCCGCTTTGGCTTTGAGAGCTTCTACCTTTGCTTCTTCCACGCCCTTCTTGCTTGCCTTGTTTTTACGTGACAAGCGCTTGATTCAGGATTATATCCTTCATCTTTCGTCGAGACTCCTCGCTCAACATCCTATCCTTTACCATATCCATGGTAAGCTTGCCTTCAGGAGCGGAGTTCTTGGTGACACAACTAAGGTGTCGGCTTTTTGGTAGAGAACTTCGGCATCAGCGGTGCTTGTAACTCATCGCCGATGGTCATCTTCATCGAGTTGAGTTGATCTACAACGCCTTGGAACTCACTCATGTGTTCCGATACATCGCTACCTAATCTTTGTACTTTAGGTTGACTAATCGTCGCATCAGATTGGCTTTGTTCTGTGCGGTTGTTCTTGCATACATTTTCTCCAGCTTTTGCCAGAGAGCATGAGCATCATGTTCATTAGCAAAGTTTTGAAAAATGCTCTTGTCAATCCATTGACAGATTTGAGCAGCACACTTCCGATTCAGCACGGCCCAGTCAGTGTCTGATGTGCTGGTCGAAGCGTCGGTTGGTTTTTCTGCCTTGCCGTCAGTCTTATCATCTGACGGAGTTGTTGTTGTAGTTGTTGCTTTCTCCTTCGTCATCACGATCGGCTTCCATAGATCTTTAATGTATAAAAGATCTTCCATCTTTGGCTTCCAGATTGCATAATTAAATGCAGTCAGCTTTATCATATTGCCGGTGCTCTCCTCCATTTTGATGGCAGTCAACAAGTTTCGCTGTGCTTGAAACTTCTTCGACAATGAATAGTGGACCGATGAATAATTCTTTTACGATGTGGAAGATCGACAAAGCCGCAACCTGAGCATACTAAGAATTTTCCACAGACCTAGCTCTAGATACCACTTTGTTGGGAAAAACTATGTTCTAAGTGAGATAAAATGAATTTTGCCGAACCCCAGGATAATTTCCCAAACCAAATAGATGAAAATAACGCCAAAGATTTTAGCGTGGAAAACCTTCCAAAATTGAAGGTAAAAACCACGGGACCCGTAGGCCGCTTAAACTTCCACTATAACAATAATGGGATTACAAACTTCACCCTTAGGTGATCTCTCAATTATAATACAATAAAATTGTACTCTCAATTTGTGGCTAAAACTCTCACAAATTGGCTCTCTAATTTTTTCTCTTAGAAAAAAAAATTCTCTAAGGCTCTCTCTAATTTTCTCTCACGCTATTTTCTCTGTGAGGCTTTTCTTGCAACTCTCGTTCTTTTCCTTTTTTCTAATACTTGAATGTCTCATGCACATCTCTATTTATAGGAGAGTTTGGACCAATTGCAATTGGTTGGCAGTTGAGAAATAAATGCACCGTGTGGAAATTTTTTTTAGCACACACTGACATTGTGTTGAAGTTAAGCACCGAACAGTTGAAGAAAATGACACTGCTCACGTTTTGCTAATAATGCTTTGAAAAGTCAAAGCTAATTGGCTGGAATGCCAACGGTTATGCAGATGTGGGTTTTGACGATGACAACTGCAAGGCCTTTGCCAACATTGAGTAGAAGAGCTCGGATATTGCTCTTGGTGTGCATGACCATCTCAGCACAAAACCCTTGTTTGGCCTTTTCACTAATGCGAACCCTGTCTTGATGCACGAGAGTCAGGTTCTTACAACCAAACTTTGTGCTCGAATCTTGTTTCCATGTCGCTACCTGAGAAATAATGACACAACCCAAGTCACTAGTTTCTAATTGGTTGTGGATTCTAGCTATGGTGCTTCCTTTGAGATGCGGTCATGCTCCTCTGATGGTTATGGTTGTGGAGGAGCATTTCTTATTCGGCTTCCATGTGGCCAAGTTGATAAATACATACTCGATGAATCACTTTGGCTTCACTTACCTGAAATTGTGGATGGTGCTCTACACCACATTGTTACCATGGCAATTTGGGAGAGTAAGTGAATGAGGGGAAGCCAACATGGCCTTCCGTTTTCCTTGATCACTATGCAGATGTTGGGGAAACAACAACTTACTTCGCTAGTTTAGTCCATGTGCCAATTCCTCCAAGGCTTGCCTCAACTTCCTGCACTTTAAGCAACATCATTGACGCTTGGAGGTATCACCCAGATTCTTTTTCTCTAAAGTCTCATTCTCCTATTTCCACTTATACCCTTCAAATTTTCACTTCTATCGCTCCACATAGTCAAGTTGAATCAAAATCACACCTATGCTACTCATCTTGATTACTACAATCCTGGGAACATCAGATTATATGTGTACAATGGAGTTAATGAACTTGTTTTTTCTAAGAAGTCTGGTTGGGTCTCTGATAAGCTTAACAAAACCCCAGTAAAACATGAAGTTGAGGGGTATTCAACTTGAATTTCAAATGTATTAGAGTCCAACTTGACTTCCAATCTTTTAGTTTGATGGGTAGCTTCTGGAGGAGAACATTGTATTGTAGAGATACTATGACAGTGGCAATTTCAATTCCTGGGTTGGATTGTGGGAAACTGATGGAGCTATCAGCTGATGATATGCATGAATTTGTTTTTCAAGCATCAGATGATTTGGGTATGCTTCGATGTTTACGTGAGGATTACTTTATGACAGATCTTTCAGGTGAATCCTAGAATTCTAGGCATTTGGGGAAGGATTTCAGAGTTGGTTCTTGCTCAATCTCTCTCCAAGTTCATCCAGATTTTAATAGGGTGTACAATCTCACTATTCTCCTATTTTTTTACACACTCTGAAAGTCTGAAATTCACTCCATGACGTGTTGTTTATGATCGATTGCTTTGCAATATTGAAATCAGATTCTACCGAAGAAGTGTTCAAATATACCAGAACTACAGACTTGCACAGTTTCAGATTTTGTAAAGGATGTATGGTGTTAAAGGTGGACGAGGCATGGCCAGGAAGATGACTTCCATATTTGCTAGATAGGTAATGTTGGTAGGTATAGCTGCCTAGCACAAGATTTTCCTTGCAAAGTTCCATGGTGTGATAGTTCCTTGAGAATTCTAGAGGTTAATGGTTGGTGTACTCAGCACATTGCCCATTCAAGATGTATTCAGTTGAGCCTTCTTGGGAGTGCTTGATGAATAGGTGGATTATCTTCTGGGGTAATTCAATTCATGTTGCCACAATACATGCGCAGGGAGCAGCTAAGCTAGCCCGACTCTTATTGCAAGTTTCTTAGAAAAGGGCCACCTTATACCGTGAATAAAATAACATACTTTGCTTTAAAGACATGGCTTGTCAGTCACCACTTTTCAAGGGCATTGTTCAGGGTATCACGGCTTCGAAGCCATATCTTGGTTGGTGCTTGCCTTTTTTAGGAGGAGCTAAGAACCAAAGTGAAGGAATAGTGTTCCAAGTACAATGTTGATCTACTTGTTGTTGTAATTTTGTGATATTTCAAAAGTGAGAAGTCTCACGTAGGATGGCTCTTTAAGAGTCATAGTGTTTATAAGCCAATATGTTAGATGAGGTGGTAAGAGTGGTTGGGGAAAGAGATGGGCCTTGCACACATGAGCTTGGCCCAAAGTGGGAGGTTTCAGTGCAAATCTTCTGATTCCCCCCCTCCCCGCGCGCACAATTAGCCTTGCGTTCCTTTTTAATTCTTGGATTAATATTTTCGAAGATATTTGTTATTTGAGAAGGCTTATCCGAAAACCATTGATTTTAGTCAGTTTTGACGTCTCTTTTTATTAATTATTTTCCGAACGGATTTATTAATTAATTAATTATCGTTTTCTTATTTAAAGCCTATTAGACTACCTTGTATCATAGACCGAAAAAATACTTTTTTCGAGACCTTCCTGGGTCACACATTCCAGCTTTCTTCTTTTTCTTCTTGCTGTTCTGATACCCCAGCGATCCTGGGACGAACCCGTTGTACCCTGGGAGATTTGCGCGCAGTAGGCGGATAAATCCTTAAGAGCAGTCTCACCGACGCCTCGGGTTTCTTTCTTACGAGTTTCTATTTTGCAGGTTCTTTGTTCGTTCCATCACAATTCGGCAATATCAACAACACTTGCAACCTTGAGGACAAGGTCGTTGTGGATGGGTGGAGTAATGTTACGCACCATATATTTCCACCTCCACTCAATCAAGAAGCTGTCGTGGCTTGCTGCATATGCTTAAAAGAAGTTGCTCGCGTTTTTCTTACCAAGCTTAGGATTCCTTTTCTGTTAGAATAAAATCAAGTTGTTATTTCCATTTCATTGTAACGTACACACTAGTCATCGGTTGTTATTTCGATTTCATTGTAACGTACACACTTGTCATCGGATCCTAAATTGTAAGCAACCATATGGTGAAAAGAAAAAATTCAAAAATCTCGTGTTATCCCTTTCCCTCTTTCGATAGAGCTCTACTCTTGCTTGAAAAGGGCAAATCACCCAACTAGGGTGATAAAGAAAAATATCTTGTATTAAAACTTAACTTTTCATTAGAAAAATATGGTGACAAAGAAAAAATGTCAAAATCTCTTGATGAAAAAAATCTCTAATAAGACATGGTGAAATAACTATTCCGAGAATTTGAGTTGTCGCTAGTGATAAACTTGATTGAATATGGAAATATGAAAGAAAGATGGGCTCGGGAAATAGAGAGGATTGGAAGAATATTTCTTCAATGTATTACTCAAGCTTGATTACAAAAGTGTATCGGGTTCTATATTTATAGCTAAACTAATATAGCTCTAAGATACTAATCCTATTGGATAACAGATTAACAAATTCTGTTAGTAACAAACTGATAACAAACAAATAATGATAGGGCTATCTAGGTGTGATGGTTAGTTACAAATGATGAGATAAGAATTATCCTCTAATACTCCCCCTCAAGTTAGAGAGTGGGGATTATGAACTCCCAACTTGCCAAGTAAAGTATGAAATTACACGGATCCTAGTGCTTTGGTAAATGTATCTGCCTGTTGATGTTGAGATCGCACGTAAGAAGTAGCAATGTTGCCTGATTGTAAATGTTCACGAACAAAGTGACAATCTATTTCTATGTGCTTTGTCCGTTCATGGAATACGGGGTTGGCCGCGATGTGTATAACAGCTTGATTATCACAATAAAGCGTTGTGGGAGTCGTGCATGGTACTAACAACGTGGAAAGGAGGCTGCGCAGCCAGATAATTTCGCTGGTAGCATGTGCCATAGCACGATATTCTGCTTCACTGGAAGACCGTGACACAGTGGATTGTTTCTTTGTTTTCCAAGAGATTAGGATAGGACCAAGCTTCATGAGATAGCCAGAAACCGACCTACGAGTAATGGGGCAGGCTGCCCAGTCTGGATCACAATATCCAACAAGGCGGAGATCATTGTCTTTAGGCAGAAAAATACCTTGACGTAGCACACGCACTGCAGCCTCCCAATGCTTCTGTCTAGGGGCCTGCATATGTTGACTTAAAACATGTATGGAATAGGTAATTTCTGGCCTAGTAATGGTTAAGTAAATCAGGCGGCCAATGAGACGCCTATACCGCAAAGAATCTTCATAAAAGTCCCCATTTTCAGAGGATAAGTCATGATTTTGCTCCATAGGAAAATTGCATGGTTTGCAATTTATCATGCCGCACTCCGCAAGTATGTCAAGTGTATACTTCCTTTGACAAAGGAAAAGGCCTTTTGGTCCAGGCCCATGTGCCAATTCAAGGCCAAGAAAATATTTGAGTCCACCTAGATCTTTTATGTGAAAGCAGTTATGAAGATATATTTTAAAGCTTTCACAAGCTTCTGTGTCGTTGCCAACAATAACATACACTAGGACTGCAAGGAAGACTTATCCCAAAGAGTAAGTAAACAAGTTATGATCTGCACTTGACTGGTGAAAACCATATTTAATTAGTCTTTTTGAAAGTTTGGCATACCAATTGCGAGAGGCTTGGTGTAGCCCATATAAGGATTTTCGCAAGCGGCAAACAAGATTTGGCTTCTCAACAATGTAGCCTGGAGGGACAGCCATGTAGACATCTTCTTCGAGGCTCCATGAAGGAAAGCATTGCTTACATCCATTTGATGTAGTTGCGGCCTTTAGTCAAGCGATTAATAAGCAGCGGACGGTTGTCATTTTTGCTACCGGAGCAAAGGTTTCACGAAAATCCTCTCCTTCTACTTGTGTAAATCCTTTTGCAATGAGACGAGCTTTGTACTTATCTATCTCCCCGTTAGCCTTGTGTTTGATTTTATAGACCCATCGACAGCCTACCAATTTCTTTCCTTTTGGCAATGGCTCTAGAGTCCATGTATTATTTTCCTCTAAAGCTTGTATTTCCTGTTCCATTGCCTTACACCATTTTGGTCGTTGAACAGCCTGTTTGTAGCTCTTAGGCTCTGTGTGAGACATTATGACTGCAAGAAATGCTCTATGTTTTGGAGAGAAATTATCATAGTTAACATAACAGGAGATGTGGTAGGGCTTACCTGAAGAGGCCGATTGTTCCTGAGATGTGCCGAGGGGTCCTCGTATTGCAGTATTACAGACATAGTCCTTAAGATATTCAGGTTGGCGTTTAATTCTTTATTCCCTGGCCTGTTTCTCTTGAGTAGCAACTATTTCTTGCTCCCCCTGATTTTGATCAATCTGAGAGTGAGAACTGGAGGCGTAAGTTTCTTCTTGAATTTCCTCACAAGAATCAGTCTCCTCATGATCTTGTTCAAAACTTGATTCCTCAATTTGAGTTACATCAACTTGATCATTGTTGTCAATATAGGTGGTTTCTTTTTGCTCTCGCCTTGGTCCTTTATCAGCTGAATCCAGATTTTGTGGATCATAGGGAAAGGAATTCTCATAAAATATGACATCCCTTGATACTGAGAACTCACGAGTCTCTAAATCTTATACACGCCAACCCTTCTGACCTTGAGGATAGCCCACAAAGATGCACTTCTTGGCTCTAGCTGCAAACTTGTCTCCAAGTTTGATGACCTTAACCTAGCAAAGGCATCCAAAGATCCTCAAATGTTTATAGCTTGCTTTCTTTCCATAAATCAGGAGTCACTCCCTTGTTGGCCACAGTTGGAGTTCTATTGATTAAATAAGTGGCGGTCAACACACATTCACCCAAGAAAGATAGGGGTAAATTGGACTGAAACCTCAAAGCTCTTGCAACTTCGAGTATATGTCTATGCTTTCTGTAACACCCTGCCCAATTCAATTATTTAATTAAATTAATTTAGGCTTTGATCTCAAATTAATAGTTAAGTAATTGAAATAGGGGATAGCATTTAGGAATGTTGGGGGTGTGAGTAGCAAGGTGTAGTGTAGTTAAGTGATTGAAGGAAGGGTAATTTGGTCAAGCCACAATTTCCTTCTCCCTTTTCTCTCCTCACCCACGACATCCAGCCCCATTCTTTCTACTCTCTCCCTATTTTTCTGAACAAGGAAAGAAGAGGAAGGAGGTGGAGAGCTAGGGTTTTGGTCTGGGAAGGAGAAGAGGATAGTTGGTGCTTCCTTCATCATTCCTTGCTTTTAAGCATTGGAAACTGAGTATTTGGGGCTACATTGAAGATTTGGAGTTGTTCTAGATCATTGGGAAAGAAGTTCGAACTTGGAGAAGAAGAGGAGGAGAGGGTCTCAAGTCTTCAAGCTCCCTAGCTCATTTATTTGAGCTTAATGTGAGTTCCTCTCACTTAGAGGTTGGGCAACCCATAAGTCCCACCATTTAGGACTTTCCATTTTACTTGTGTGGTTGTGTGTTTCTTAGTTCAAGTTGTGGATTTGGGAATGCATGATGAGGAGATGAGTTTATGTTCATTTTGAAAAATTCTAAGACATGTTGAAATATGTTTGATTGTGTAGTTGATAAGTTATACAATGCTCTTGATCTTGTATATATATATATGTTAAATGCTTGATTTAGAGCCTTGTGCTTGGTGATTGATGATTGGGATTGAGTATGGTTGAGATTGGTCATGTTTGGTTTGGAAAGAAAATCTGAAATTTGGGCAAAGTCTGTCAAATTCGCTTAAGCGAAAATTCGGCACTGAGCGAGCTGGCTACGCATTGCCCAGGGGTGCATTCTGCGCGACTTTCGCTTGAGCGAAAATCTGGCGCTGAGCGAAAAAGGCGCTGAGCGATCCTAAATTCGCTGTTTAATCTGAGCGATTTTCCCTTTGTTCTTTTAAATCCTTTCTCTTTTGGTTCAACCTTACTTAATGCTATGGTCTTAGGGAAAGTTGTATCAATGGTTAGACTATTAAAATGCTTACGAGAATGGTTAAGTTGTTGATATGATTGAACTTATTGATTGTTTAATAAGTCATTATGTATTGTTTATTGAAGAATTCCATGGAAAGTCACTGCTATATTTTCTTGGATTCATAGTGTATTGTTTATTGAAGAATTTCATGGAAAGTCACTGCTATACTTTCTTGGATTCATTGTGTATCATTGATAGAAGAATTCCATTGAGGGTTAATTATATATCCCTCTTGGATTCATTGAGCATTTGTGAATGTTAATTGGATTCTTGTACATTATGAATTGTCTTAACTGTGAGTTTGTAATATTGTGTTGGGGACTAAGTTGGTAAGGGGTCCGCGGGGGACTCACTGAGATTTTTATCTCACTCTTTCCATTGTTTTTCAGATAATCAGGACCCGAAAGGCGGTCAAGCAAGTTAGAAGCTTGAATCCTTTAGTTTAGTACTACATTTTGTGATGTAACAACCCATCTGTCTTTTGGATATTTGGAACCTCGTTATCGTATTTTGTAATTCAAATACTTAGCATTTGTAAAGTTGTAACCTAACTTTTAGGTCATTGACTATATTTTAAATTTGGACTTGTAATGCTCATTTTCAAGTTTAAATTATTGGTAACTCTTGTGCCACTTTTGTAAATTGTTGTAAATTCAAGTAATACTGAATTGCGGGCGTTACACTTTCTCTCAACGCGACCATTTTGCTGAGGGGTTCTTACGCATGATGTTTCATGAATGATGCCTTCTTCTCTGAGAAAGTGTTGCATTTTTGAATTTACAAACTCGGTTCCATTATCACTACGAAGAATTTTTATTTTCGTATTGAACTGAGTTTGCACCATTTTGCAAAAGTTAATCAAGTAATTGTTGGTTTCTGACTTCTCTTTCAGGATGAGAAAGAGAGAGGATTGGAAGAATATTTTTTCAATGTATTACTCAAGCTTGATTACAAAAGTGTATCGGGTTCTATATTTATAACTAAACTAATATAGCTCTAAGAGACTAATCCTATTTGATAACAGATTAATAAATTTTGTTAATAACAAACTGATAACAAACAGATAATGATAGGGCTATCTAGGTGTGATGGTTAGTTACAAATGATGAGATAAGAATTATCCTTATGATAAACTTGATTGAATATGGAAATATGAAAGAAAGATGAGCTCGAGAAAGAGAGATGATTGAAAGAATATTTCTTCAATGTATTACTCAAGCTTGATTACAAAAGTGTATCGGGTTCTATATTTATAGCTAAACTAATATAGTTCTAAGAGACTAATCATATTGTATAACAGATTAACAAATTCTGTTAGTAACAAACAGATAATGATAGGGCTATCTAGGTGTGATGGTTAGTTACAAATGACGAGATAAGAATTATCCTCTAATAGCTAGTGAATATACATTAGCTTTTGGGATTGAGTTAAACTCAAACAAAAATTCTAATATTATATCGAAGCTCATTCAAGATCCGTTGGGTCATGTGCTATTAGACGTTATCGGGCTACTCGAGTCACGCTAATGTCCATTCGTATAAGGGGAGTGTTAGTAGTTTCACATTAGATAGTGATATGATCTGATTAATGGTTACATGTGAGGGACAACTCTCACATCATGAGGTAGCTTTTGGGAATGAGTTAGAACAAAACCCAAATTCTAAAAATACATAATCATATACCGCATAAATTTTTTTTGTTGACAAAAATCTTATACCGCATGTTTGACACACAAAATATTTTTTTGTTGTTAAATATTGTATTGTAACATATAATGTATTCGTACGAAATCAATTTTTCTAAAGTAAGGAATTTAGTGGGCTTTAGAAAAAAATTAGAATTTTAATGATTGATTACGAAATTAAAAGAATGAATTGAATAAATCTATAATTTATTACACATTCAGTCATTATTTTTCAGTTAATTATTATAATTTGATATATTTTTACACCTAATTATGTGTGTAACAATTTTATACACCTTACTTACATATATACATAGAAAATCATTTAAACGTGTCAACGAAGATTAGTCCAGTTTGTAAAGATTTGACTCATATACCACAAGGACGTGAATTCGAATCCAGTTGCCGTATGAAGATCTTGTTAGTACTTAATATGTAAGTACTTTTCACTCTAGTGAGTTCCTGAGACTCAACTCAACTAAACTTTTTTACATGAAAACAGAATCATTTAAACGTAATTACATTTCCTCTCTCAAGATGTATGCTTCAAAGTTTTTACAACGTATATGTATTAAAATCACAACAAATGAGACAAGAACAGAGAAAAGTGGCATGTAAAATAATTTTTTCTCCTCTCCATGCATAAACAAATTCAGCCAATGTGTTGCCTATCATGAAGCACAAGATTAACTGATCGGCTAAAATAATACAAGTAAGAGAGAGAAGAAAGAACAAATTTACGTTCATGATTATTAATTCATAACTAAAAATTCTTAAGCACATTGAGATAAATAGATGCCGCCGAAGAAGGAAAAGGGTTTGGACAAGCACTTCATTCCTTTGGCAAATCCAAAGGAGCAAGGGCGGCCCACAGACGTTGTATCCGACGACGATGCCTATGTCCCATTTCTTGTCTTTTTTTAATCTCTTTTCACCTCCTTTCTTTTTCTCCTTCTATTTCTATATTGTTCCTTGATTGATTCAAGAAATTGTCAACACGATAACAAATAATTTATTTGGCTTGGCCAATCGATTTATTGGCAAAACTATTTGTTGTGTGCGAAGAAAAAAATACGATTCAAAATTATTCTATTTGCCAAAAGGTATGCCTAATAAATTAAAAATGATAGTATTAGTTATTGTTTTTTATAAAAAAAGAAATCTAAGCCATTTTTACTTTTCTCTTTTCCCTCCACATTTTTGCATTCACTTACATTCTAAATATCATAGTTGTTAAAATCGGACCAGTCTGCAGTTCGACCAGTTAAACTAGGAATTGATCGTCCCATCTAGGTAGCTCAAGTGGTGAGCTAAGGGATACCAAAGAGTTGAGAGATTAAGGGGTTTAGGGTTCTATCCTTGCCTAACCCATTAACATTTGTCATTAAAAAAAAACTAGGAATCAATCATGGGCATAGTTTGTTTAACCAGAAAATTCTGCTGACTTCAGAACCTGAGAGAATTGGTAAAGAATTGATCGAACTGGTCCGAAACAGATGAGAACCGATCAAAAACTTGTAGAACCGGTTTGAGTCAGATATTTTTTTATTAAAAATATATTGTTTTGGTAAATAAAGGTTCTTTAGTAACTTATAAAATTTCATATAGATTATTTTTATACTTATCTTTTCATTATTGATTTTTATCGACAAAACACATAATGTGATTATTTTATGTTAATTTAATTTTTTTTTCTTTAACTTTTCACTGGTTCATTCACAATTCAACTACAATCGAACAATTAAACCATCAGGTTTGGCCTTTTATCAGTTTAATCTCTGGTCTGGTTTTAAAAACATTGCTACAAATTATTTTAAATTCTATTCCTGGGGATTTCTTAAAATCATTTTAAAATTTTAATATTTAAAATGTAAAATCATTTTTGGTTATATAAATAAAATAATATATAGTGTCTAGAGATTTCTTATTACTCTTGTACTGTTGTAATTTAGGTTATTTCCTTTTTTAAGGAAAAAAAGAAAAATTTGCACTCATGCCCATGATTGCCAAAGTGAGTATAAAAAGAACCTTGTAAACAGATGGGCCGGCCCAAAGAAAGTGGGGTCCTCCACAAATATTTGTCCTCTATTGCAAGCACAAGTATTCCAATGCCTTGTGGTAAACAGTTAAAACAGGTAATCATAAATGACAACAATCAGGCCTCTGAAAATCCAGCACACATTCTTAACATTACATGAATGGTGATTATCAAAGACAAACTCCCAATCAGAAAGTATTGGAATTAGGTTTTGTCTCTTCCTCCCCTGCTTTTCTCATACATTTTGGACTATTTTCCAATCCATCTAAATAAAAAGGGAGAAAACATAGACATTGCTTTTTCCATACACCAACCGAACTTCATAGCCCATAGGACTAATTGAGACACCAAATTTGAGAGAAAAAAAAAATCCCCTAGAAAAACCAAAAGTACTTTCAGATAATAATAGCTTACCTTTCCTTGTGAGTGTTGAGAGTTAATTCTTGTTCTACTGAGAGAGAGAAAAAGAAGTTTAACCAAAAAAGGGTAAAAAAAAAGATGATGAATTCACTGTGTGGAAGCTCAGCGTCCCTTAAGAATGAGAACTCAAGAACCAAACATCAACCAACTTCTTCAAATGAGACACTTTTGCAGTCTAAGAAAAATGTCATTGCCACTCAATCCTCTGTTGATTTAGAGAATACAAGTCTAACCCCACCAAGCTTAAACCTTCCATCACTCAAATTTGACTTAGATGGAGATGTTGAAGTCCAATCACCAGACAGTTCAATGTGGGAGTCCTTTTTCTCTGACCAATTAGAAGGTGATTTCATGATCTCTTCACCAGTGAGAAACATTCCTTCCCCACAAGCCTCTACCTATAACACCAACTACAATTATGCTCAGGGAATGAGTCTTTCAGGGTGTTCACCACCTCGTTTTTCATCACAAATTGGAGCCTTCAATAGTAGTAGCAACAAAGGGAAAGGACTTAGTCCACTTCACAGGGTGTTTAACTCACCAAATAATCAGTACATGCAGCATGTTGAGAATCTTTCACTGCCAGCAATAGAAGAGTTCTTGGAGGACTATTCATCAACCAACAAGGTTTCTTCTGATAATATTGGAAGCTCTTCTGATTGCTTTGACATGCAAACACCAATGTCATCCATCTTGGAAAGCTTGACAATGACCGATTCAACAAGGTATTGTGGTTCAGTTGGTGAAGAATCCTCTGTAGTGCATGTTGGTTCCTCTCAATTACTGTCTCAAGAGAGTGACATCTATCATCAAATGGGATCCATGGCTAGTGCTTCCCTCTCACAAGCTCTACAACAGGAACGCTACCAAGAGAAACTGCAAAAACAACAAACACAACAACAACAACTGCATCAGCAGCAGCAGCAGCAACAAAGTCTAACAGTCCCTATTCCAATCGGAATAGACCAGGTAATAAAATCTTTTGTCAGTCCTGCTTCACCTGAAATCTTAATCCAAATTTTAAATTAATTGATCCCCTAATTAAATTAACATAATTAATACCCATCTACGATAATATTTTCAATTATACTAATTCAACTCATCTGTTTAAATTAAAAATTATGGTGAAGGTATTAAATAGCGGTATTGGTCGCGTCACAATTCTTGATATTATTAAAAATTATGGTCAAAGACAAGTGCAATTGTGTTGCGATCACGTCGCGATCTTTGATATTGTGTAGAATTGCACTCAAATGTGGCCAAAATTGCCATCATGTTGTGGTCGCAAAGACCCCACCAAAAACCTTATTATCACGACTCGGATCGCGGTTGCGAACCTTGATTTAAAATCTTAGCGATTGCTAAAACATCAAAAACTTTGATGCCTTTGCCGAGCTTTTCGGTGACCTAAAAAATGTCTAAAAAATAAAATCATTCATTGAAAAATAAATGGTGAGATATAAAATTTTAATGTTAACCTTATGATTTTCTTTTATATTATGATTTCTGAACTTAAATACCATTAAATATATGTAGGAGCAAGACAGTGGCCTTCAACTGGTGCACTTACTTCTAGCTTGTGCTGAGGCAGTAGCCAAAGAGGAATACATGCTAGCAAGAAGGTACCTGCACCAACTCAACAGAGTAGTAACACCACTCGGCGACTCCATGCAGCGCGTAGCATCATGCTTCACAGAATCTCTAAGCGCAAGACTAGCAGCAACCCTTACGACAAAAACACCATCCACCTCCAACAACAACACCACCACCAAATTAACACCATCATCATCATGTCTCTCTTCCTTCCCATCAAACTCCATGGAAGTCCTCAAGATCTACCAAATCGTCTACCAAGCCTGTCCTTACATCAAATTCGCCCACTTCACCGCAAACCAAGCCATCTTCGAAGCCTTCGAATCCGAAGAGCGCGTCCACGTCATAGACCTCGACATCCTCCAAGGCTACCAATGGCCAGCCTTCATGCAAGCCTTAGCAGCACGTCCAGGTGGTGCTCCGTTCCTCCGGATCACCGGTGTCGGCCCGTGCATCGAGTCGGTTCGCGAAACCGGACGGTGCTTAACGGAGTTAGCCCACTCTCTTCGCATCCCCTTCGAATTTCATCCCGTTGGCGAACAACTTGAGGATCTAAAACCGCACATGTTTAACCGTCGTGTGGGTGAGGCGTTGGCGGTTAACACTGTCAACCGCCTACACCGGGTCCCCGGTACCCACTTAGGGAATTTATTGTCTATGATAAGGGACCAGGCGCCTAACATAGTGACGCTAGTGGAGCAAGAGGCGAGTCATAATGGGCCTTACTTTTTGGGCCGGTTTTTAGAGGCGTTGCATTATTACTCGGCGATTTTTGATTCGTTGGACGCGACGTTTCCGATGGAATCGGCGCAGAGGGCGAAGGTGGAGCAGTATATATTTGCGCCGGAGATTAGGAACATTGTGGCGTGTGAGGGGGTGGAGAGGATTGAGAGGCATGAGAGGTTGGAGAAGTGGAGGAAGATTATGGAAGGGAAAGGGTTTAAAGGAGTGCCGCTGAGTCCTAACGCGGTGACTCAGTCGAGGATATTGTTGGGTTTGTATTCGTGTGATGGCTATAGGTTGACTGAGGATAAGGGTTGCTTGTTGCTTGGGTGGCAGGATAGAGCCATCATTGCTGCCTCTGCATGGCGCTGCTGAATGTTGATGATCCTCTCCATGCATGCATTAAATGTTTCATATCTTTTAATTTATTTGTCTTATGAATTTGATTATTAGTATCATGTTAATTATAGTGTTTACTATCTTATGTTATTTTTATTTGTACTTACTATTATACTAATCGATGGCAGGCAGGTAGGTATGAAGGGGAAATGGGAAATGGAAATGTTTTGTTTTAATAGAGAAAATGAATTCAAGGATTAGGAAAAGTGCTGCTTATTTATTTGTCAATAGATTGTTTAAGTTCGGTCAGCATTGTCTCGGAGCAATTATTATAGGTTTATTAAGGGTGTGTTTGATTTGCAATGGAGTACAGTAGAATAAGACACGACAAATCTTTCAATCACTGAACAACTCTTTGTCCTATTTATTGTTTGGTGGACAATAGACAACACAAATAAAATGATGTATATTTTACTGTAATACCCTTCATATTATATTATATTCTATTATAATATATAATATAATATATAATTAGATTAAGCTATAAAATTATTATGTAAATAATAATAATATTTTTATTGTATATGTAATGACGTTAACGAGAGAGAGACACAGAGTATTTATTTGGTGAGCAATAATTAAAATGTGGGTATTTTTGTCTTTTTACAGCTTGTCTGTAGGACAAGTTTTTGTCTCATGATTTAATGGAGGACAAAAAATTAGGTTTTTGTGCTGTCCAGTACCCCTGTTTTGTCCAGTCTCCTGACCATTTTTTAAATCAAACATAGAACAATCATTCTTGTCTTGTCCATTCCCTTATTTCCTTATAAGGCAAGTTCTAGGGTGGGAAAGCATGGTGGGTAACACCACCATGCACAACTTCCCTCTACCTTTGGATTAAGAGTACCCCACAGTAATACCATACACCCTCTCCACCAAATCATTTCTCTTTAGAAAATGATTTTTTTTTTTTTGAAAAATAAAATTTGAACATCACTTTTCGCGACACCCATTTCGACACCGTATATCTGTGTACGAACAATTTTTTTTTTCAAATTTTTTTTTAAAAAAAAATTTCTTCAGAAAAATATTTTTTTTCCAAAAAATAATAATTATAAAAGTGGTTAACGCAGTACAAATAAGTGTCCCATATTTTTTTTTGGAAAATGATATTTGAACATCACTTTTCGCCACACCCATTGTGACACCGTATATCCGTACGTGTACGGACAATATTTTTTTTTTCAAATTTTTAAAAAAAAATTTCAGAAAAATATTTTTTTCTAAAAAATATAATTATAAAAGTGATTAACAGAGGGACACTTACGGACAATATTTTTTTTTCAAAAAATAAAAAAAAAATTCTTCTGAAAGATAACTTTTTTCCAAAAAAAAAATAATTATAAAAGTGGTTAACAGAGGCACACATAAAAATAGAGGGGCACTTATTTGTACTGTGTTAACCACTTTTATAAATATTTTTTATTGGAAAAAAATTATTTTTCTGAAGAAATTTTTTTTAAAAAAAAATTTGAAAAAAAAAATATTGTTCGTACACAGATATACGGTGTCGAAATGGGTGTCGCGAAAAGTGATGTTCAAATTTTATTTTCCAAAAAAAAAATCATTTTCTAAAGAGAAATGATTTGGTGGAGAAGGTGCATGGTATTACTGTGGGATACTCTTAATCCAAGAGTAGAGGGAAGTTGTGCATGGTGGTGTTACCCACCATGCTTTCCCACCCTAGAACTTGCCTTCCTTATAAATCAAACGCACTCTAAGTGTATGTTTTGGTTTGAAGTTAGCTAAATCTAAACGTACGTAAGATACTCATAATTTTTTTTCAATCTTTATATCAGAGTGATAAAGTGGCAGTTTGTTTTCCGGTTCCTGGCTTACCCGACCCATTGAGTATTATTATAAAGGATAAAACTTAACAACATTTCTATATGTTGTGTTCTTACCGTTCCCATTAAAATATACAAAAAAAGGTCAAAAACTACTCAAGGGATGTATTTTAAAACTGTCACATTGCACCTTTTTACAAAAATAACTGCTTTTTTAGTGGAACAACAAGAACCATGCCTAAAGAACAGGACATAAGTTTTGTTCTATTATAAATCTCCTTTTCATTGCGTATCACACTAAGACCGTAGGATGTTATCTACTAAAAAATAAACACTCTATATTTTTTAAATATTTTAATTAATGTCTTAAATAAAATTTTGTCAAAAATGCCTTAAAAAAATAAAAGAAATAGAAGACGATATCCTTATTAATGTGATTCGCTGTGATTGTTATTTAAGGAAAAATAGGATCTATTATATGAATTTAGAACACAGATTATACTAATTACTTCGTGAAGACATAATCATTGTTACGGTCAATAGCCTTTATGTTGTCTAGCACCCGAGAAACGAAAGACTAAGTCTTGTTTTGTCTGTTCATGCACTCCAGAATTACAACTATCAATGGGACAAGCCGTAAAGTGAAGATTCTGAATGTCCCATGACGGAAAAAGGGACCTAGTCAAAGTATTTATTAACATTAATGTCTCTCACACTGATCAGAATTAAGTGTGAAACACATTAAAAAGTGATCATCATATTAGTGGGCTTAAGTATCCTCAAATGGGTCAAAACATTAACCCATTTTTCGCAAACCAAAATCACAATTGATTGTAGCCCACAAAAACTATTAGGAAAATTCTAACATTCTCCCACTTGGGAAAATCAATTGTGTAGTTTTAAGTTAGAGAAAATATTTTTGAAAGTGATGCTTAGGCTAATAATGTGTATGATCCCAAGATACAACATTTAATTAAGACTTCATCCAACAAAAGCCAAGCAATGTCGAATTATGGCAGTAGTCATATCCTATATTGATATAACACTTCCACGATTACAAATACCACCAACTATGTCGACTAGTCATCTATGTGGAGTGTAGCAAGAAAATGACATGTCAATGTGATCCAACAGCCATATGATCCCAAAGATACAACACTTAAATTAAGACTTCATTCAAAATAATGTATATGATCCCAAGATACAACACTTAATTAAGACTTCATCCAACAAAAGCCAAGTAATGTCGAATCATGGTAGTAGTCATATCCTATATTGATATAACACCTTCCATGATTACAAATACCACTAACTATATCAATTAGTCATCTATGTGGAGTGTAGCAAGAAAATGACATGTCAATGTGATTCAACAGCCGTGCTGTCATTTTCTTTATCGGTCCTTCATTTCTACCAAATATCTGAAAGTCGGTCTCATCAAAACACCATTATGCCTCAGCTCCATCATAGTGTATATATATATAGACCACTGACACTGAGCTATGTGGTTCAATAACACCACAATGTCTCGAGTCCAACATGGTGTCGACCACCGGTACAGTCGTCCCAATGACATCGAGCTTCATGGTTTACCTAAACCATCATGCCACAACTCAGACATGGCATCGACCACGGGAACAGTGATTCCAACAACACTGAGTTTCAATATTTCTGCATCTGATATACATATACAAAAGTATATTACAACATAAATCAATTCATAATTAATTTCTCAATCCAAATTAAAAATGTTATCAAAACACCAAATGTATTAAAATAAGAGATCAATAGAAAACAACTTAAAGCTCAAGCTCCTACTAACCAGACATATTATACAAACTCATTGTGCCCATGTTTCCAATATTCTTTTTAAATACCATGGACATTAGTCTCTTGTCCAATGAAACTACTAACATAGAATCAACATGAATGTGTTTCACCATCATAACTTTACTTTTCTTCAAAATATATTTGACTTCAATTGCTTCGTTTCCAAATGTTTAAAGCCATTTTAAAGCAATATGATTATCATAATACTTTTCAAGGTGAAGTCGTGCCACAAGTCTCTTAATCAAACACTTTATGTGGTAAATAGCAACATAGCATGCAACAAAATGTACATATGTCTAACATGCTTTTTACAAAAATTATTTAAGGAAACTTAAACTATTGTATCAAAGCATCAAATATCGTGAATACATTTCATATTATATTCATAATATATCAATTTCTAGACCAATAGATGTCATAAAAGAACTACGATATTCAAAATCATTTCAATATCCAAAATATCAAAATTTTCCAAAATCAGATATTTCAACAAATTATTTACTATCATTGTTGACATCAAATAATTACTAAAGTCAAAATCCTCTCATTGACGTCATGATTCAACTACGTTAAATGTACAAAAATTATAGTAAAATAACATGAGCATCTAAATGTCTATCACAAATTTTCAAGAAATAAATTTGGTAGTATAAATCATGATTTCAAGTAGGAAATCAACCAAGATAAGACATATAATAAAATTCTTCTGATCCATATATCTACAAACAATTGTATTAACATTAATATTATTTTTGTAACATTAAAAGAATTTTATCTTTCATAGCAAAATGAGGCAAACTTAACATTTTACCTTCTTTAGAGTTTATAATAGTAAAACACGTTTTTCTCAAACACGTGCTTTTGCATAACAAACTAAGCAACACAATTGTTAATGAACATTGATTGTTAAACAAAACATGGAATGCATTAAAGTAAGTAATAGAGTGAGACATAACTTCAGCTTAAATCAGGCTATTTTAAGGCCATCATAAAAATATATTCTCCCTTGGGCAAAATGTGCAACTAAGGTCGCAAGTCCACTACAAGAAAACGCGGGCTGTCGATAATGCACAAAAATCATCAGTAACGGCGATTTACCGACGGCCTCAAGCCCGTCGGTAATATGGTCGTCACAAATAATTACCGATGGGTTTTTTTGTAGTCGTCGGAATTACCGACGGGTTTAATCCGTCGGTGACTGGCCGTCAGTAATTTTCGATGGACACGACGTCAAACGGTGATTGCCGACGAGTAAGGCCGTCGGTATATGGTTCTGTTTTTTTTTACATTTTTTAATTAATTAATTTATGAATTTAATTAAATTAATTAATTTCTTTAATTAATTAATCAATTTATTAATTAACTAATTTATTTAATTAATTATTAATTTATTCCATATTAAGAAATGTGATAACGAAAACTAAAAAGCAAAGTAAAAAAGAAATGTAATATAAATTAAAAATATCCTCAGAATATCAAAATATAAAAACATAAGTCAAAACATCACTAATTATCGCCAATCCCTAAATCAACCCGAGGCAACTCTTCATCATGTTTAGTCCAAATCCAGTAACTAGGCCTAAATCCAACTGAATACAGGTGATGCACGACCTCACCTGGGCTCTTAATCCTTCTACAATTGAAATTAAAACACGGACATATAATCCCTTCATTAGTTATGAAATCTTTATGTGCCATTGCGGCTTCGACAAAGTCATCAACCCCAACGCAAAAAGATTGTTTCAAACCCCTTCTCCCTGGATACAACCTATCGTACATCCAACTACGATTCGATGAAAAAAATTCCATCTTCTGCATAAATGCATATACATTTAAACATGACAATGTCACTAGCACGACGTTCTTAGAACCGCTCTCTTTCTTTAAATAGTATGACCCTATCCAATTTGAGGAAAAGCTTTTCAGAACTCGTATAATAGTCTTTCCTTAATTCTCATCTCTTATACTTGACAAAATTTCGGCAGACATTGCCCTTTGGTCTCTGAGTACACTAAATGATCACAGTTATGAATACCGCTATCAAGTATGCACCCAGAGAACAAAAGGAAATGAATCGAACTGAAATTTCATCAAATATAAAGATACGAGAATTAAGCAACAACTATTATATGAGTAAAGAAAAAGTTTTTTCCCAAACTGTCCCACTTGGACAATTCAAGGTTCAATATACAATGAACACGTGGTACCCTAGAAGAGTACATGCACTCAATAATATATTGAACCTCAAACGGGAATCTAAGGCTTTTCTCCGATATTAATGTTAATATCGGTTTTTCTCCGATATTAATGTTAATTAATAACATTTAATATATTTCATATATCTAATATATTTAATTAATAAAATTTAATATCGATTTTTCTCCGATATTAATAACATTTAATATATTTCATATATCTAATTTTTTTTAAACAAAAATGGCATGCAAAGGCATCACCAATCATCTGCAGCACACCAAAATTTATTGAAAAACTTAAAAAAGAAAGAGACAAAGGCATAGGGGGCAAGAACCTGACCCATGGAATCAAGAAAATCTAAAACTAGGAAGACCCATCTTGTTCCGAGAAAAATCCTCCCTAATAAAATCAGGAATAGAATCCCACCAAGCTAAGCCAGAAATAGAAGTACCAAACTTGGCTAAAGAATCAGCACAAGCATTACCCTCTCTATAAACATAAGAACAAATAAAAGTCATCCTATAAGTAAGCTCCAAACAATTTAACCACCTATTTTTAAGATGCCACGGAACAATGCTCAAATTCTTGAGAGCAGCAACTACTAGCTTAGAATCACACTCAGAGTTTAAGCCATCCCTTATTATAAACTGTTTCAATTGCCAACATAGCACTAATTAACTCATCATGAAGAGCCAAAGTCACACCATTATTGAAAGAAAAACAACCCAAGGCTGCCGATCTCATGTCCCTAAAAATACCACCACAAGCTGCCATTCCAGGAGCTCCTTTAACAACGTCGTCAGTGTTAACTTTGATCCGATCTCATATATCTAATATATTTAATATATCTAACAATAATACATTTAAGCTAATAATAATATCTTTATCGTTCTCCAATATATTTAACATAAGCTAAGTAGCACATGCATATGTAGTTCATGTCATATTTTCACATAAATCCTAGATTATACATACTAAGACTAATTACAGACTACAGCACGATAAATCCTAGATCATACAGACTAGAGTACCATAAATACAGTCCAATTACTTACCATAAAATCAATACACTCTAATTACATACAATTTAATTACATACCACAAAATACACTCTAATTACATACAAATCAATAATACCGCTATTTAAAGCACGAAATCACTAACAATAAAATAATCCTATAACATACAATTTAAAGCACGAAATCACTAACCACAAAATATGTTAGTGAAAGAAGTACTCGCGGTGCCAACACAACGAACTCAACATAGTAGCGATGTCACAGCGACTAGGTCTCTAAATTTTCACAGACAATTTCATTAGGAAACAGTACCAATCTATAACACTAATAATTCACCAGCTAGTTTTATGTTTTCTATTATGTAGAAAATACAAAATTTAATAAAATTCACAGACAGGCCCTAAATTATAGCTTTCATAGCTACACATATTTTTCACGATAGCCTCAGGCAGTGTCCAAAGGGCTTGGACTATGTTGCTTGGCCTCTTAGAGCAATCTTTTGCAAACAAAAATAAAGTGGACAAAGCTTGTGTAGCAAATAATTTAGGACCACACACTCTCCCATTTCTATCTCTCACAATCGAATGTGCTAAAAAGTAAAAGAAAAAAATTTGCAAATAAAGAAACTAAGAAAGAGATTTGTTACCTAAAATTACTCGTAAGTGAGAGAGAAAAAGAGATATGTCGCAGTGGTGGCAGCAGTGGAGGGTCCAATGGAGGAGCAGTGGAGGCCAGGCACGGGCGATGGTGGCAACTGTGGTGGCGTGGTGGAGTAGTGGAGGTGGCGGTCTCAGGGGTCGACTTCAATGTGAGAGAGACAGACGTGGTGGAGGACCAGTAACGGAGGGGCAATGGACGCACGGTGGTGGCGGAGGCAGGCGTGGTGGTGGCGGCGACGCTGCAAGGGAGACAGAGGATGAAAGAGAGGAGAGAAGAGAAAAGAGAATGAAAAATTGGGAATGGGGGAGAAGGGCTCGTCCTCTGGTTGTAAACAGAGGTTACCGACGGCCTCAACCCGTCAGTAAAATCAACGGTCGGACACAGCCTTACCGACGGCCATTACTTCAAATACCGACGGCCTATTCTCTTCGGTATTTGAAAACGCAGTGGGAATCTAAAACTCGGCAAAGTTACCGACGGACTGTGGCTGTCAAAAACAAAGGTTTAGAAATACCGACGACCTAGGTCATCGGTAATGTTGCACGGACAACAGGTTAGAATTACCAATGGCTGAGGTCGTCGAAAGCGGTGTTTTTTTCCGATGGGTTGGGGCAACCATATTCAAAACCTCAAATGAGTTAATTAATAAACGGACACTAGGTTCAGAAAATTGTCTTCTTTGGACAAAAAATCCTCTACACCAATGCACCTCCATTAACTTCATCCATGATCATCGATAATGAATTATTCAACGAGCATACACTGAGTTTAGAAAATTATCCACTTTGGACAAATAATTCTCCTAGAACAGTGCACCTCCAATAACTTTATCGCAAATCGGCTTCTAATCATGACATACAATAACCCCTTTAGGAATACAATTGTGTGTAACAATTGTAATGACTAATCCCACTTTGGCGGTAATCTTCCACAATAATCAATGAAATACTTTTACTTAGGAATCAATATCTCTTGCCCTTAACCAAGATATAGTCCATAAGATGTGTCAATAATAAACACTCGTCCAGATCATAAATTTGAATCCAATAGTATTTCACAAGTTTTGCATATACAATAATCGAAACAAGAGCTCACAATTAAGTAAATTGGCACTGTAAAACATATGATATATGTTAAAGGTATTAAATTTTATAACATCAGTCAAGCACATTTATATCATGCACATATCTAGATTATAGTATATTCTCTTTCCAGTATATTATTTATCAGAATAACAGCTGGGATATCAAATTACACCGGTGTAATACTTGGGCATTGTTACACCATTCAATAACATCCTACCGGATAAATATTTTTCTAAATCAACCGTTGGATTGAAAGTTACTATCATATAAATCATATCTATAAATTTTTACAAAATCTATAGTCATTTTCTATGTCTTCAAGATGCATCAAGATCAACGTTAATAAAGTGAATTAGAACAAATATTTGGATCCTTTTTCAATAGAGATATTCGTGCAGTGAAAAATACAAACAATATACTAAAATCACACAAACAATGGATCATAATTCAAGAGGGAGCCCTTAAAACATCCCCACATGCTCCCCACAATCTCTAATTTGATCCTAATAATAACAATGAAAGATTATAACATAATATAAATAATTAAATTCTTAAAAGGAAACTACACATGTGCATAACTACCAACTTAACCATTCAATTGATATTAATGACATGATTATACAATGCTTTCCAAAATGAATATTATCTCACTTGAGATATCGTATAAATTCACTTGTCGAATTAATCATCCAATAAATAACTCCAAATTTATATAATTCGTACCACTCAAAGAGAGCACAAATCAACATAGATCAAATATCATATTTTTAAATACTTATAATAAAGCATGGTGACAATGATCACCATCATTGAGAATAAATTTCTCTACTTACGTGTGTACATAATACGTCAGTGTTCCGAGCCTGTACAAG
The DNA here is from genome assembly GCA_037113605.1 of Calophaca sinica. NCBI lineage: Eukaryota > Viridiplantae > Streptophyta > Magnoliopsida > Fabales > Fabaceae > Calophaca > Calophaca sinica. Next base: position 47,724,181 of record CM073733.1, on the reverse strand, counting down.
GCCCGAATACTATTTAACAGGCTCTAACTAAGCTGATGCAACTTCCATAGCTTCTCATGGAGGCTAACCTTTGCTAGAAGGTTGTATGAGCCTAAGATAGTCACCTATTTAGGTATGTCTCGTTCTAACCCCATCACCCACCTCATTCATGTACTGACTTGAGTGTCGGAGTGTTTTGCATGTGGCTACCACTGACGTCTTCCACCGGAGCACGGAGTGGTTCACCTCCATGGCAGTAGCTCTCCTCCATGATTTCACCACTATGATCTATTCTCTCTCTTACTCTTATGTTCGATCGGAACATTAGTGCTGTCTGTGAGAACGATTTTCTATTCTCCATTCTCATGTCCTTTTACGATGGTAACCGGAATAAAGGAATTCAACACAAATTTTATGGAAGTGTTATGATCAAGAGCGAAGACTAATTTCTTCCTCGCATATCATCCCCGTATCTGTTCTGACTTACTCTGATCTACTGGGGTCTGGCTGTTGGGGTGAATCTTCATGATCTCTGTGAGATAGAAGCAACAACACAAAGGAAACCTCAACTTCGTTCTTCTACCCCTGGTGTGCAAGAACGCTAGTATTCACAACGATATCTAAATGTTAGATCCGAAGATGCCAAAGGTGCGCTTTTCTCCTCTTCTTCGTCAATAATTTGCTCCGTTCTCTGAGAATAGAAATTAGATCCAAGATCTCATCATGAGCGTATTTGGGGAAAGGACCAGAAATCTCATATTGAGTCAAGAATTCGGATGCGCATCAGCTTCCATCTCTCTAAATCTTGAATGCCTTCGCGTTCGAAATCTTCTCGTTCTCCATGGAAGTGTCCACGTCTAGGAAAAGTCGAAGTCATATCAAAAGAGCGTGCAAACAAATACCAAATCCAGATCTGAAATCAAGGAAAGAGTAAGATCAGGAATCTCATAAAGGATCGAAAGATTTTCCTGGATCACGAATATACTTATTTCTGCTCCTCCATGGTAGCTCAGCGACAAAATCTTTGCAGATCTACTTCTGCTCCTCATTGACGCCAGCGAGTGCGATGCGCTCATGACGGACGCTGCCATCGGATCTGAGTTCCATCCATGTCTGAGCTAGTCACGATCTGAATGGAAGCAGGACAACAAACATTGCTCTATTTTGTCTTGATCTGAATCGATCTAAAACTGAGTTCAGCTATGGCTTCTTCTTGATGCCACTGTCAAATCTAAGGTAAGGTTCAAACCTTTCTTTTATCTCTTTAACTAATCTGTTTGTTCATAATGAATTCGAGTGCCGATGTCGAAGAAGACAGAGGCAGCCGATGAAGTGCTGAACAAATCCAGATATCGGCATCGAGGTCAAAGAAGACGAAGGTCTGATCTCCCGGACATCGAAATCTGCATGGCCTGACTTCAGGGCACTACAAGAAAACGTGGGGATACCGACGACCTATTACCGACTGCCAAAGCCGTCGCCAAAAAATCGGCTTTTTCGACGGCTTAAGCCGTCGGTAAGTCCAATCCGTCGTACACTGAATGTTACCAACGGCGGATTATTAGTGATGTTTATATTTATTTATTTTTATATTTTTGATATTATTCGAATATTTTTTAATTACTGATATTTGTTCGGATTTTTTATTTATTTATTACGTTTCTTTTTTAATTTATGTTATCACATTTTTTATAAACTAATAATTAAATAAGTAAATAAATAATTAATTAATAATTAAAATTAATCCATTTAATGAAATTAAATTAATAGTTAATTAAATTAATTAAAGAAATTAATTAATTTAAAAATTAAATAAAAATTAATCAATTAAATAAAAATTAAATAAATTGAATAAATCAATTAATTTAAATTAAATATAAAAATTAATCAATTAATTTAATTAATTATTTAATTAAATTCGGGAAAAAAATTAAGAATACCGACGGTTATGGCTGTCGGTAATCACTGCCTGGCATTACCGACGACCTGGACCGTCGGAAATTACGGCAGATGTTAACCGACGGTTTTGCCCATTGGTAATACCGACGGTAAAAAAATTTGTTAGTAATCATTTGTGACGCCTATTTTACCGACAGCCAGGCCGTCGGTAAGCCGTCGGTAATTTAACATTTCCGACGGCTTTTCAAGTTACCGACGGCTTTTGGCCGTCGGTACGCCCGTCTTGTCTTGAAATGGGGAGCACCACGCTTTGTCGGCATTCGCAAGTATCCCAGGAACTCCTGAGGTACTGACAATACGACCTTAGGCTCTAATCTGACCTCGTTGTGGCACTCAGTGCGTTGATTTTGTCGCCAGCGTCACTGACATCATTATCAGTTCAGGTTCTTGATATTTTTTTAGTATCTAATTATTCAACATAAAAGTTCAATATACTAATTTGCATCAAAAGAGTTCACAGCCTAAACAAATGAATTTTGGGCTTATCCTTATTGGATAGCTATTTCTCATAGTTGGATCAAGGAGCAGTTGATTTCTGCTCTCTTCTATTGTTCTTTACAACTTTTCTTTTAAATTTCAAATAGATAAAGAGCAAGAATTCAACATTGTAATATTTCCCTCACATGCTTTATTATCCACTAACCGAAACAGTACTAAAGTCTATGAAAAAGATACTCTGCACCAAAGTCTATTTTAGTAGTATTTGGTGAAGCAAAATACTATATTGCCACTATTCAATGAATAACTAATATCCTATTAGATGCTTGTACACTGTTCTATTTTAACGTTTTCAGGTTCCTACTTCACATGTGTATCCAAAGCACAAAACTGCTCTTTTGGAAATTTGGAAAAAGACGGAAATTTTAATTTTGCAATGACACTTAAGGAGGTAAAGTAGTATTAGTATCCAATCTTTTCGCACCCAACTTCTTCAAATGACTTAGAGTTATTCAAATAGTGGCAAAGCAAAACATCGATAACACATTACAGGGAAGTCACTTTTTCCTATTTCTAAGTAAATTTTTGGTAATATTCCTTGTCTTGTCTTTATTAAAAATATGTTAGTATATGACAAAGAAAAGACTAATGGTGACATCCACTAGCATGTCCGTCATTTCTCAGGAGGATTGGCTCAAATAAAGAGCACAATCACACTCCGATTAGTATGGATATCACTCCCACTAACTCAACACATATCACTTTTATAATAATATCTGCTTCGAGTTTGTGTATGTTTACCCAGGCAAAAGATGATGATCGGATGACAACTCATTCTTTGCCAAAGAAATATGAGATATCTTAAGTTCATTTGTAGCTCATTCACACCCAATGTGAGGATTGATCCTACTAGGCTGGACTGGGGCCAAATATTTGTATTATATTGTCTGGAAATTTCTCCTGGTGGAAGGTCGAGCAGGAATTGCCTATACTTTCATGAACCATGAGCATTTGAATATGCTTTTCTCATTCTGTCAAGCATTTCTGTTGGTGCTTCCGGTGCATATTTCAACCAGAGCCAAATACAGTATCTATCATAAATGGTTGTCGCTTTCGAGGGCTACTCTTATATAACCTTAAAAGTGGTTACTTAAATGGTAGCCTATAAAACTAACTGCACTGAATTCAGAACCCAAGGAAGTAAGAACTAGGAAGCAAACATACTTTGATGCTCATGAGTGAACTAACAAAACACTGGATTTCATGGATTAGAGGAATAAAAATGTGGAAATCATCTTAGAGTGCTGAAATTCATTACTGAAAGCTAGTTAGATGGGATAGAAATCATACTATGCACTATTGACCAGATGTTTTAAGGAAGCATCCAGCAATTCAGACAAGCAGAAACTCTTGATACACCTCATTTGCTCTATTTTGGATAAGTTTCACTTTTCATAACTTTTGTCACACTGAAGAAGCTAAAGAATCTTTGGTTGGCATTTCTAGCATGAGGACTATCTTTCTTGATAATCCTTGGACCTTCCATACTTAGTCTTCTTGAACGAGGTATCAAAGGTGATTTGGCTTCACTTTTACCCAAATTCTCAATGCTAAGTCTTCAAGGGTGCAATGGAGTTTTCTCTAATAATGGTGAGGTTATTTAGTTTTATTGAACATTGTTTTCCCAGTTTCCTTAAATACCAATGCAATCTTGAGCTTCTCGACCTGGTCTTTAAGTTGCATGACCTCGTTGCTCTCCTTATTCAACCGGGCTATCGCCAGTTTCACAATAGAAACTCGTTGAGCAAATTTTAGAGTACTCACTATTTTAGAGCAAAAATCAAGATTTTAGCATGCCCACCTAAGGAGTCTTGCAAAAGAAGTGTGAGTATGTTGCTCCTGTAAGGAATGTGAGAATTTTTCTGTAGCAAGGTTGTGATCACATCTCCCAAACAGGAAAGAGACTTGTTAATAAATTGTGCTTCCTTTAGCCATAAATATGCATATTTCACGAGGATCATAACATCAATTTTAGACTTCATTGAACGCAAGATAATATCAGGAAGGCTCGAACCATCACCATTGCAGCTCCGAATATCTAGTTTGTTGTCTGTTTAGTCCTCTGCAAATAGCTGAGAGTACTGATCCTATTCCAAAAGCATGCTTCTCTAACACTATTGTTGCACATATTTCCTTCTAGATAACAGCTCCAGAAGCAACTGCATAAAAACTCTAAGTTAAGATTCCATGAGAATACGCATTGCATATTTGTTTAAGCATTTGTTTGACATATTGCTTTTATGACAATCTATGCCTGGATTTTTGTATATGTTTTCCTGGGCAAGAACCGATGAATAGGGGTCACTAAAAATGAAGCCCCGATACATTATAAGACATATGATGGCTAGATTCCAGCCATGAAGTCTGAATAATTGTTTCCCTAAAGCAGGGGATATCAAACCATTTTATCCTCTTTCAACACATGAAGGTTCAACACCAATGAAATGGCACAGCAACCCCAAATGGGTAAAATCTGTTGTTATTCGATAATATTATCTTATGTCGGAGTTTGTGTGTTTTCCTTGTGCAAGAACTATATTCAAGAGAATATAATATGAACACTAACAATCCACCTCAGTCAAGCAAGTATCCAACACAACAAATCCAAGAGAATCATTGTTCCGAGTGTGTCGTAGCTGACAATGCAAGGTTCCTATTCCAGTTGGAATTTTATGCCTGGAGACTTGCCACCAAATTTTTATTTTAAACCAAATCTAATGGTAGCCTATCAATCTCATGCAAGAGATGCATAATTTCTTCTTTACTCTCTTCAATCAAGAGTTTATTTTCATCTTGTAAACTTGATATCAAGTTTCTCAAATTAGCTAACTTTGAGAACAGATCAAATAAATCTGCAAGCGCCTCAGCCCTTTTTGTAGTGTAACACTCTCAGTCAATGAGAAACCAATTTGGCAACATACTTTGACAATGATTCCCATCGTGGTCCATGATTTGGAGAAGATATAGTACTCTTAAAGCTCTTAGACACGTCATTGGTTGAATCCCCATTTTCATTCTACTCTTGCAAATCATTTAATTCTCCTGCAAGGTTTCTTCAAATCCTTTAAGGAAAAATAATGGGACAATTTCAACATGGCTTGCCTATGAATTTGAAGCCTCTGTAGCATTTTTCAGCGAGCCAATGGTTAAAACTGAATGCAACACGAGCCTTCTCACTGTTATTACTCTTATGGTAATATCTATTTAGTCTTTATACGTTTCTCATGAGCAGTAATTAATAGGCAGAGGGCATTGAGAATCAAGCCCAAATCGAATACAAATTAAGGCCTGTGCATGCTAGATTTCTATCATGGAATATTTCAGGAATGCTGCATCAGAAACTTCCCTTCACCATGACCACGAGCACTCTTTAATAAGCTCTTGTATGATTTCATCGGACTACAGGAAATTAGCTGAATTTGCATAGCAAATCCAATAAGAGCACATTGCCAAATAAGTGTCTGATGAAGCATCATGATTTGTCCACATTTACCACAAGGAGTGGAGTTTATTCCAAATAAAGGGCTGGGGTTGGAAAAAATCCAGCAACTATGAGAAACCGAGTTAAACACCTCGAACAACCTAAAAATTTACTACATCTGGTAGATTATTTCTGTCTAATTACTAATGATTGTTCAATTAGAATTTGTGCATGTTTCTCTTACGTAGGATCCAGATAACGCTCAAATCAGCAAAGCAAAACAAATTCATATAACCACCCCGGCTTTAGCTATGCCGATATTTCTGTAACACCCGCACCTCAACTTAAATCGAAAGCACGAATTTAATTACATTAAAATACAGGAGTTACTAAAATTTATAAACTTGTTTACAGTAATCCAAGTCATAAATTTAAAACTAATTCATAAATCTAATAAATAACTTACAACTATTACAACCCTTGAATTTTAATATTCAAGTACAATATAAAGATTCTAATCTATGAATGCCAAGCCGGGAGCTTCGCCTTACCATCCTTCAGTATCTGCTTATCTGAAAACAATAAAAGGAACAGCGTGAGATTAAAAATCTCAGTGAGCCCTTCACGGACTCCTCACCACTCACTCGTCAAATCAGACTATATTAATCTATCTAACTGAGGCATTTCATGTCACATCATACTTTTTATTTAATACATAACAACTTGTTCCAAGAACCCACTATATGTTAGTCACCCTAAGCGGAAATACCGTAGGATGTACTGACCTGGATCTAATTTTACCGTATTGTGCTAAACTTAATCATTAACTCATACTCAATGATAACACCTCAACTTCCTTTGTGTTGAGCGGGTTACCTACATCTCAACTTCTTTTGTGCTGAGCCTATTTACTAACTCCCCAGCTTCCTTTGTGCTGAGTGAACTTACTAACTCCCCAGCTTCTTTTGCGCTGGGCAAACTTACTTACACCTTAGCTTCCTTTGTGCTAAGCGTGTTTACTACCTAAGCATTTATTCTTCTTAATCACATCTTCATTACATTAATGCATGTCTACAAAAATGCAAACTTAGCTAACTAGGATTATCAACTCTCATCATCATTTAACTATTCAAGGAAATGTACAATAATTTCAATGAATCAAGCTTAACATGAGTTTGAAAGCTAAACATATACAAATCATTCTTCTTTGACAATTCATACAACCAAGACATTTCAAGATCATAAGGGAACTATCAACAATACTTGAACCTAGTCGTTAATAGACCAAACCCTTCCCTTTAAATCTCCATGGAACTATCAAAGGGGCAAACATAAACATACATTTGTGGGGGGTTGGGAGCAGCCATCCGACCTCTTTTTAACCAAACCCACTACATACAATAACAATAACAAACTCTATTTCATATGGGTGTCCAAACCCTAACTTGAACCAATGGTTTACATATTACTAAAGGAAAGGGAATTCTTAATGTGGGACTTATGGTTGCCCATCACCTAAGGGATGAAGAACTCACCTCTATTCTTCAAGACCTTGAGCTTGAATGATGGTGCTTTGCCCTATTTGCTCTCCTTCACGTTTTCCCCTTTCCAACTTAGGGTTTCTTCAAACACTTCTCAAATCTTGAGCTACAACCTTCAATCTTCTTCTTCAAGTCCAAGAACTCTAGCCACTTTGGAAGAAGCTTGGTCTTCTTCTTCTTCTTCTTCTTCTTCAATTCGTTCTTCTTCTTCCTCTTGATTAGGGTTCCACCCAAATCTTCACCAACACTAAAACTCAACTCTTTAACTCTCTATTCAAGTAAGAGATTGAAGAAATCCAACAAGAATCTCTTCAATCCTTCTCAAATCATGAAACCCTAGCTCACCTCCTCTCTTTCACTCTTCCTTTTTCCTTCTTTTCTTCCCTTTTTCCCTTATTTCGCGTTCTGTCTCTCTGCTGTTGCGTTTTTAACGAAATTTAAGTGTGTGAATCGATTCACTGCCTAGTGTGAATCGATTCAAATAGGCAAAAATGTGACAGATCGCGAATTAAGTGAGTGAATCGATTCCCAGGTCCTCGAATTTGACTCCCAGAGGCTTGTAACTGCCTGAATCGATTCACAGAGTGAGCGAATCGATTCTCACTGCATAAAAATTAAGAGAACTCAATTCTAACACCCAATCTTGAGACTTTCTCCCCAAATCAACTTCGATTAACACCTAATCAATACTTCCAATCATTTTAGGATTAAATCCAACTTATTTCTTAAGTCAAAATCAACAACTAACACATTAAAACTTTGTTTAATCATATTTACTCAATTTTGAATCCAAATTAAGCCTAAAAACTTCTCACAACTTATTCTCAGCTAGGCTTAAGGAATTGGGGCGTTACAATTTCCCTCCGAGTTCTCATGCTCGGTTGAGAGCGAATTCGACACTTCGACACTGCTTGTCATCAAGGATTTTAGTAGCCCCCCTGATTTGCCTAGCCACTAAGTCATTGAGGGTCACGCCGTGATCACATCCACCTGAGGTTATGATGTTCACTCTGACCATCGGGGCAAAGGAGAAACTCCCTAGCAGGGCTACTTCTCCGAGTAGATGACACGGTCAAAAAAGACGACCATTTCGGCATCAGCAAGACCAAATTCTCCCCCCAAGCTCCTACGCTTGGTTGAGAGTAAATCTCAGCACCCAATAAGTTTCGCTGCCAAGCTCTTAAACACGGATGAGGAGGACTTCGGCACTTCGACATCACATCTCGATCTTTCAATGAGGTAGACAATTTCATGCTTTATGCTTATCACTTTAGCTTTCTGAACCTAAGCAACCAATTCATAAATAGTCACAACAAACTTGCAAAGGGATTCACTCCTAAACACATATCCCCAACACACCAGCTCTCTATGAGGGTTAACTATGCTTACAAGTTGGCTCCACATTACACGAGCAACCGACTTAGAGGGCTTCTGTTTCGGACCTGTACAAGGCCCAAATACTATTTAATGGGCTCTAACTAAGCTGGCCCAACTTAGATAGATTCTCATGGAGGCTAACCCTTGCTGGAAGGCTATATAAGCCTAAGAAACTCACCTATTCAGGTATGCCTCATTCTAACCCTATCACCCACCTCATTCATGTACTGACTTGAGCGTCGGAGTATTTTGCAGGTGGCCACTATCGACGTCTTCCACCAGAGCACGGAGCGGTTCACCTCCATGGAAGCAACTCTCCTCCATGATTTCACCACTGTGATCTATTCTATTTTTTACTCTTATGTTTGACAGGAACAATCAGTGATAACAAAAGAATATTTTATAACTAACCTCCGAGGATGTGTCGTTCATCCTTGTGTGCAAGGCTAATAAAAGCGGAAGCTGTTAACACACCAATTTGTTTATATTTATAGGACATTTTTAGTATCTAATTATACCATTTTGCGCTAATTAATGCACAAAGATACTCATGTATGTCTTATTATGCAGAATTATCATGAAGACACCACTCGGATCAAAAGATGCGAAAAAGGACCAAAAATTGGCTAGTTTTGGAGAGTTTTAGCACTACTAGACAAGCGGTACGGCCTGACCTACCAACGGTACGGCCGTACCTAGAGGAAAACCTCAGTAGGGGTGTACTCACTCAGTTTGTACCACCTGACGCCGATAAAATAGTCCATTACGGCCGTGCCAAAGGCAGTACGGTCGTACACAAATGATGTCAGGGCAACAGCACGCATAGGTACGGTCCAGCGTCATCAACAAAGCTCGGTACGGCCATGTATATATGCGGTACGGTCGTACCCCGTCCCTGATCAATGTAGATTTGAAGCCAGATAACCTAATTCACAGCCTAGTCTATAAATAGGGGCTCTTAACATGTTACAAAGACCTTTTGACGAATTTCTGGGTCAAGAGCTCCCAATTAAGATCTAATAGCAAACCCTTGTCCATTCCATCGAATTCTTGTCTCCTTGAAGCTTGGTACTATCTCGAATCGCTACCGAAGCTTGTGAGGATGCGATGAACGTGCTTAAGGACCGTCGTCATACCGAAAGGGTGTCTTGGTTTAGAATTTATTCTCTTGTTATGGATTATTCTGATTTCATATCTAAGTCTATGTTATTATCATTAGTAATGAGCAGCTAAACCCATCACTAGGGGTGATAGGGGATTCTTTACAATACTCTTGATGTTTTGTTATTTAATTATATGAGTTTCTATTGATTGTTTGAGTATTTTATTCCTATTGTGCTTAATCCAGTAAGGCCTGATCAACCTTTATCTAGTTGGCTTAATTGTGGTAACAGGATCATGATTAGTTAACAGAATTATAGGATAAAAGAACTCGCTTTATACGCTGGATAGGTTAGAACTTGTTTCTAATCAGTTATTAGATTAACAAATCCACCTGAACTTAATGCTCTTTCCCTTAGCTATCTTCCTGGACCAAACAGAGTAATTAGTTGGGAGGAAGGCTATTGTACGCGAGGACAGCCTCTAGTAATTTAGAGTGGGTGGTTAGTGCTCTTTCATGATAGATAACTCATATCAATTGATTAATAACTCGAGGGTAGAGTATCGGTGAACCCGGTTCCCCCTAGGTTTCCCATAATATTGTTAAACCGTTCTTACATGCAATCTGTTATTGCTTTAATTTCGATTTCTTATTCTACTCGCTTAATTATAATCTTTGCTCACCTAATAGAATAGCATCATACAAATTTACCGGTACTCGCTCATTCTCTGTGGGTTCGACATTCGGAGTCCTAATTATACTCCACTATTATTACGAGTTACAATCAGGTGCACTTGCCAGAGCCGCAACAAGTTTTTAGCGCCGTTGTCGGGGAATGATTGCGATATTAATCGAATTATAAATTTTATTCTCATTAGGCATAATTTTATTTAGTTATTTAATTTTCTGTTATTTTTATTTGGTTCTGAGACACTCTAATTTGGTTTTCTTTGGTGTATGTAGACAAGATCTCAACATCCTGAATTGATTTTTGATCCTGAAATTGAAAGAACAATCAGATTGTTGAGAAGACAGCATCAAGCAATGGCTGAAGAATTAACGTTGAACGAGTACTTGACACCAACTACGGATGTGGCAGACAGTGTCAACTATCCGGCAATTGAGGCAAATAATTTCGAACTAAAGCCAGCACTGATTTCTATGGTATCTGCAGTGCAATTCTTTGGCTTATCTTCTGAAGACCCAAATGCTCATCTTAAAAGATTTTAGAAGGTTGCTAATACTGTCAAATGTGAAACAGTGACACCGAAGGCCATCAAATTAAGGCTGTTCTCTTTCTCACTGCAAGGGAAAGCACAAATATGGTTGGATTCATTCCCACCTAACTCTATTACTACTTGGGATAACCTGAAAACTAAGTTCTTGAATAAGTACTTTCCTCCCGCAAAATCTGCAAAGCTGAGAGCTGACATGTCTGGATTTACCCAGAATGAAGGAAAATCAATGCATAAGGCTTGGGAATGATTTCAAGATTTATTGAGAAGCTGTCCTCATCATGGTTTCACTAAGTGGCAACAGCTTCAGATTTTATACAATGGTTTCAATATGCAAACTAGAGGAGCTATTGACGCTGCTTGTGGAGGATCTTTCGGAAAGAAAACACCCACTGAGGCTTTTGACATTATAACTGAAATGGGTCAAAACAATGCTCAATGGTCAGCTAATGATAGACAGCCCAAAAGAAAGAGCCAGCAGGCAGGTATTTACAAAGTAGAAGCTAACACAGCTTTGGAAGCAAAATCGGAGGCAATGGTTAAGAAATTAGAGACTTTGATGGCAGCGCAAACCCAGTCCAATCCTAATAATGATTGGGGTTGTATGGCAATTGGAGATCAATTAGAGAAAGTCAATGCTATAGGCCAGAAATATTTTGACCCAAAATCGGGGATGCAAGAGGCTATGTTGAAGTATATGCAAAGACACGGACATCTGTGTATGGGAGTTCTAGCTGGTTTCATGGAGAAAACTAAAGAAAGATTAAAGGTTATAGAAAACAAGACAGTTAAGGTATCTTGAAACTTCTGTGGAGTAACAACTCATGATTCAAAGGAATGCACTGAGGAGGTGAATTTTGTTGGGCATAAGCAACAGAATGACCCATACTCAAGCACCTACAACCCCGGATGGAGGAATCACCCAAATTTCTCATGGACAGATCAACAGAGATCCCAGGGCCAAAATTAGAATACTTATAAGCCCCCATATTTGCAAAATCGTGCACAGAACGATAGAAGTCCCGGAGAAAATGACATTAACAACTTCATGGGATAGATGAATGAAAGGTGTAGCAACTTGGAAAAAATAGTCACTGAGAACGCAACAGGTCAGAAAACATTGAGTGAGCAAATGGCAATCGTGTTGAAAGCAGTGACTCAAGGAGAAAAAGAAATACTCCCAAGTCAAGTGGAGCCAAATCCCAAAGAAAAGTCCAATGCAATCTTCTTGGAAAAAGAGGAACCAAAAGAGGAGAAGACTCAAACTGGCAGGTAAGTAACTCTTCCCAAGGTTCTAAAAATTCTTGTATAGATAGCCAAGATAAGAGGTTATTAGAAAAACTTAGAAAGCTGCCTGTCAATATCCTTTTGACTAAAATTGTCTCTGAAGTCCCTAAATATGTTAAATTTTTGAAAGAAATAATTTCTAACAAAAATAGGATAGAAGATGAGACTGTTAAGTTGAATGAGGATTGCTCTGCTATTCTTTTAAAAAAATTACACCTAAGCTTAAAGATCCAAGAACTTTTGCTATTTCTTGTTCAGTTGGTAATAATACATTTAAGGCACTATGTGATTTAGGCTCAAGTATAAATTTAATGCCTTTGTCTGTTTGGAATAAACTGAATTTGCAGAAACCACAACCTACTTACATGTCTTTGCAGTTAGCTGACAGAACTCTTGTTTACCCAAGAGGAATAATAGAAGATATGCTAGTTAAGGTAGGAAAAATTATTTTCCACGTAGATTTTGTAGTCTTAGATATGGAGGAAGACAAAGATGTTCCTATTATTTTAGGAATACCATTATTGGCAACAGGAGATGCTACCATTCAAGTAAAGAGATGAACCATGACTCTAAGAATTGAGGATGAGGAAGAAGTATTTAATATATATAATTCTAACAAAATTTCTCCATCTAGTGCTTCTTGTTGTTTCTTGCAGGATATAAAAGTTAAAAAAGGGAAAGAATTGCAAGTTGAAGAACAAGATAGTGACTCTTTAGATAAGGACATAACACCTTCTTTGATTTTGGAGGCACTGTGTTTGCCTAAATTTAAAGGACTTCATAGTGACGAACCTTCTTGTCATTTATTACACTTTTATGGCTTGGAAAAATCTAACAATCTTGCAGAAGCCAAAGCAGGAAGGATAAAGCTCAAATTATTTCCCCTTTCTAGGAGGAATATCAAAAGAATGGTTCTCAATATATCCCAAGCACCACTTTTCAAATTGGGAAGAATTAAAAGAGGAGTTTTTATGAGTTTTCAAATCCACACCAGAAGAAAGAATGGATCTATTTCAATTCTTCCGAGGATTCAAGAAGGACACTCAAGAGGAATATACAAGTTTTAAGTTAGACCCATCCTTGATCTCAGAGGTGTCAAAATTGCAATTCAAGGGAACCACGGGACAAAATCCTATTGAGCACATGAGACAGCTCTTTAAGAAGATGAGGAATGTAAAGTTTGAAGGCTTGTCTCCAGATGAGGCAAAGCTAATGATTTTCCCATTCTCATTAGATGAGGAAGTCAAGATTTGGCTTTATCTCCTGCCAGTTGAGGAAGTAAAAACATGGAACAACTTGGTAAAGAAATTCATTAGGACTTTTGCACCCAGCTTTGAGAAGCCAGTTTACATCTGTGAAGACTGTGGGTACACAACGAACCCACCAAAAAAGTGCTCAGGTCCTGCATGGATGGACCACTCAAAAAAAGGTGATTACTTTGCTGTGTTTCCCAATGGTGAGAAGACAAAAGGTAATGTTAAGGACGGGTCATTGCCCACTGAGGACTAATTCTTAAGTCCTCCGACCCGTCAGGCTCGGGACGTTAAACAAGCGCTTACCAGGAGGCAACCTCGGTTACTAACATTTTTATCTCCTATTTGTTTGTTTTATTTCTACTCTTATTTTGTTTTATTCTATTTTATTCATTTTAGGAATATTTAAAAATACAAAAAAATTACAAAATTGAAAAACAAAATTTTTTCCAGAAAACCAGTAGGTACGGGCGCACCTTGCACCATGTACGACCGTATCACATGGCTTCACTTTCAAAATGCAGAGAAACAGACAGGTACGGCCGAACATAAACCGGGTACGGCCTATCCCGTGTCTAGAGGCTGAATATAAGGTAAATGGTGAGAGGTAAGGGCGTACCTCACCCTCGTACACCCAAAACCCCTCCATTCGAGCACCCTCTTCTCTCATTCTCTTCGCATTTCCACTCACAAGATCATCCAGGTACTGATTCTAAACTCAATTTGTGGATTAATTGGCTGTCTTACTGGTTATTTTAAGTTTTTAGTTAGTTTAGGTTTTTGGTTTTGTTTAATTCTAATTTTAGGTGATTAGGAGTAGTTTTTGGTTGGTTTTGCATGTTTAGAGACTCTAGGAATGATTAGAGACTTGAAATCAAGGCTTAAAATTGAGAAAATCTGATCATAGGGTAGATTTCCTACAAAACCGTAGCGCAGTACGGCCGTACCTATCAAGAACAGGTCGTACTGGTGGCCTTAGGGTTGAAGACTGACCATGGGTGCAGGCATACCTATGGCAGAGTACGGCCGTACAGAGACCTTAAGTCAGGCCGTACTGACCTATTGAATCAGGGCATACTTAGAGCATCAGTACGGTCGTACCTCACGAAGCACGACCGTACCTAATACAGGTTTTACTTGAAATTTAATTTTTTTCTATTTTATTTTGCAGGAAAATGCCTAAGCACCAAAAGACCGACATTTCTTCTTCTTCTTCTGCTGCAGCAGCACATGGCTCTAGAGCCGTGCCTCACTATATACCAGAGTAGTTCAAAGATCGTTACAGACAGCTGCAGGATTTTCACACCCATACCCAGAGATTCTTAGACTTTGATGCCCTTCAGTAGGTTGGCCTGCGGGGAGAGGTGGAGACCCTGCTGCAGAGGTTAGGATGGCTGCAGGCAGCCTCTGTCAGACATCCCTTCTTTGTGGAGGCATTTATAGATTTCTTAGCCACCTGTGGCTATCATATGAGACACAGAGAGCCCCAGCGTGCAGATGGGGAGGATGAGCCAGAGCAGAAGATTGTAGTTACATTTTGGATCCATGGGAACCACCACGAGATCACTTTGGCTGAGTTTAACATTGGACTTGGATTTGAGATAGCGCTGTCAGTTCAGATGCCAGAGTATTTAGAGGCCCTTTTGAAGATCCCAGAGGGATGGCAGGATTCAAAGAGTTAGAGAGCTTTCACTGGTGATGGCCATTACATTCCCAGCCGGGCTAAGGCCAGCAGGATTTGAGACCCAACTGTGCGGACAGTGCACAGAAGGATTGCCCGTTCCATAAATGGGAGAGCCTTGAGCGACGACACGATCACAAGGCCAGACTTATTTTTGCTGTGGGGCCATGACAGAGGGACGCCGCTGCGATGCCGGGATGTTTTTCTTACGGACGTGCACCCAGTTGGGCGTTCATCTTCCGATTCAGAACACCGGGCACATCGTCTTGGGTTCTTTCATCTCTCGTCTAGCCCATCACTTCGGAGTTCGAGCCGGAGCTGGAGCCCATTGGCATTTTAACATTGGTGTTCTACAGATATTGGGGCACAGAGACTTGGAGGTCGTCAGACTGGAGCAGCAGCAGCAGGAGGAGGAGGAGGCTGCAGATTTTGTCCCACTAGCAGAGGAGCATCCACCACCACCACCGCCACAGCCTCAGCCAGCACCACAGAGCCACTCCTATGAGGACGTCATGATGCGTCTTGACCAAATACAGTCTAGCTTTGTAGAGTATAGGACCCATGTGGACTAGTAGCTGGCACTTATTTTGGAGCACCTACAGTGCATCCAGCCTTTCCCTCCTTCCGAGTGATGCGGGACCTTCATTTATTTTTTCTCTTTTAGTACTTAGACTTTGCTTTTGTATTAAAAAGAGATGCACATATTTTGGGGCATACTCGCAGGATACATTTTATTTTATTGCTTTTTCTTCTATTTTTTTTGTGTTGTCATTATCTTTTACTATATTTCTTTTTATTATGTTTCTAAACTTTTTAGTTTTGTGTTGCACAGTTCTTCCGTCGCTTACCAGCTCCATCGGTATTGCGACAAGGAAACAGAATATTTTTCCAATATCCCCATCCAATTTGTTCTTGATATTTTTCAGAAGGGAGTCTCTTTTCACATTCTTTTATAGCACTTATTTTTATTGTATATTTTTGTGCTTGTTTTAAAATAGTCGCAGTGGGGACACTGCTAGAAATAAGTGTGGAGAGGGAGTTTTACATTATGCTTATTAATTGGCTGTGCTTATAACTGCTTATAATTATAGAAGAACTTTAAATTTTTGCTGATTTAGGGGCTATACAAAAAAAAATTCTTTATGACAACTTTTGATTGAATCAATTCGTTGCTAGTATTGGAATTTGCTGAAAATTAGCATTGAAGTTCTATGAGTTTTACTTTCTGTGTAAGCTATTACATGTGAGTTTTGAGCCTGGAATAAAAGGCCACATCATGCTTTTACCTCTTTTCTTTGTTGAGTGATATTTTTCTTGGAATGTATATTCTAGAACTTGTGCTAAGACTATTAAGAAGCGAATATGAATTTATTTACATGTGAATTTGGAAAGGGCAATTTTTAGGAATTATTTAGGCCACTACCATTTTGAATGCATTATCCCACTAGTTACCCACTTTTGTGCCCAAAAAGTATTATGTTTAATTTCTTTGGTATCCTTCTTGTTACTATTGATTATTTTCTGTGAAGGCAACCTCGGAAAAGTTTATTTGAGAGCAATTAGTGACAAAATCAAAAGAATAGTGTTGCAAAATCTCTTTTATATGTTTACAAAAGAGAAGGCTTAAAAATTTATTCCCCTCCTAGTTCTTACAAATGATTAACTGCTGCATAAATGCATGAAAAGAGGAAAAGAAAAAGAAAAAAAAAATTGTGAACATGCTCATGCCTTCATAATTTACAAATAATAATAATAATAATAATATCGATTGAAAAATTGGGATTCTTGCCTGCTCTTGAAAGTGAAAAAGAATTAGGTTGCTTGTTTTGGTTGATTTGTTTTTGACCCTTTGCATGACCTTTTTCTTTCTTTTATCATACCAAACATTATTACCTTGGCCCCATTACAACCAATGAAAGACCCTCATTCCTCTTTTGCATGTCTTATAGATTCTAATAGTAGAGTTTTTGGTCAATGTACAAGCATATGGTAATGCCATTTCATTTGAAAAATCTGAGTGTTAATGACTATACCTACAAACACTTTGAGATTAGTGAGAGTGTGACTTGAAAATCGCAAATTGTTAGCTTACTTGAACTTACACCTCTAATTGGGCATTCTATTTACTGACATGTTTGTGATATCATATTGTTGTCTCACTTATTTTTCTGCCCCTATTCAGTAGAAATAGTTTTTCTTACTATAGTTAACCAAGTAGTTTGCTTGAGGACAAACAAAGCTCAAGTGTGGGGATATATTAACATACCAATTTGTCTATATTTATAGGGCATTTTTAGTATCTAATTATACCATTTTGCCCCAATTAATGCACAAAGGTACTCATTTATGTCTTATTATGCAGAATTATCATGGAGACACCACTCGGAGCAAAAGATGCAAAAAAGAACCAAAAACTGGCTAGTTTTGAAGAGTTTTAGCACTACTAGACAAGTGGTATGGCCTGACGTACCAACGGTACGGCCGTACCTAGAGCAAAACCTCAGTAGGGGCGTACTCCCTCAATCTGTACCACCTGACGCCGATAAAATAGTCCAATACGGTCGTACACAAGTGATGTCAGGGCAACAGCACGCATGGGTATGGTCCAGCGTCATCAACGAAGCTCGGTACGGCCGTGTATATATCCGGTACGGCCGTACCCCGTCCCTGATCAGTACAGATTTGAAGCCAAATAACCTAATTTGCAGCCTAGTCTATAAATAGGGGCTCTTAACATGTTACAAAGACCTTTTGACGAATTTCTGAGTCAAGAGCCCCCAATTGAGATCTAATAGCAAACCCTTGCCCATTCCATCGAATTCTTGTTTCTTTGATGCTTGGTACCATCTCGAATCGCTACCGAAGCTTGTGAGGACGCGAAGAGCATGCTTAAGGACCGTCGTCATACCGAAAGGGTGTCCCAGTATAGAATTTATTCTCTTGTTATGGATTATTCTGATTTCATATCTAAGTCTATGTTATTATCATTAGTAATGAGTAGCTAAACCCATCACTCGGGGTGATGGGGGATCCTTTACTACAATACTCATGATGTTTTGTTATTTAATTATATGAGTTTCTATTGATTATTTGAGTATTTTATTCCTATTGTGCTTAATCCAATAAGGCCTGATCAACCTTTATCTAGTTGGCTTAATTGTGGTAACAGGATCATGATTAGTTAACGGAACTATAGGATAAAAGAACTCGCTTTATACGCCAGATAGGTTAGAGCTTGTTTCTAATCAGTTATTAAATTAACTAATCCACCTAAATTTAATGCTGTTTCTCTTAGTTATCTTCCTGGACTAAACGGAGTAATTAGTTAGGAGAAAGGCTATTGTATGCGAGGATAGCCTCTAGTAATTTAGAGTAGGTGGTTAGTGCTCTTTCATGATAGATAACTCATATCAATTGATTAATGAACTCGAGGGTAGAGTGTTGGTTAACCCAGTTCCCCCTAGGTTTCCTATAACATTGTTAAACCGTTCTTGCATTCAATCTGTTATTGCTTTAATTTCGATTTCTTATTCTACTCGCTTAATTACAATCTTTGCTTGCCTAATAGAATAGAATCATACAAATTCGCTGACACTCGCTCATTCTCTATGGGTTCGATATTCGGAGTCCTAATTATACTCCACTATTATTACAAGTTACGATCAGGTGCACTTGCCTGAGCCGCAATAGAAGCCAATTTAATGGTACATTATTAACTTTATATAAGTTCTCTAATGGGTCATAGAATAAACATTAGAGACCAATAATAAAACTCATATCAAATCAAGTCCTACTTTCAACACCAAGGACAGAGTATACAAAAACATACATTAGTTAACTTCAATATGCTAAAGTTCGATCCAGTTAAAATTTCAACCGAAGCAGAACAATGTTCATGGGAAAAAACCATTATTAAGACAAAACACGAATGTATTATGACATGTAACATGACAAGATATAGCTCAAAATAAAACAAACTATCACATTGAGACTAGTATAATGGAACATTCATCGTTGGGCAAAATGCAGCAACCTAAGTTGTAACCTCAGCTAAAACCTCAAATGGGTTAATCCATGACCATACACTAGGTTCAAAAAATTGTCCCCTGTGGCCAAACAATCTCTTAGCCCAATGCATTCCCCAATAATTTCATCCATAACACACAACAACTCCCTTTGGGCAAGTAATTGCATGCAATGATCAAAAGTATTTCTCAAATTACAAAAAAAACTCCATTGACTGATATAAGTGGTTCCACTTTGGTGGTAACGATAGATACCTATTCACAAAAACTCTCGTACATGAATCATTTTTCTCGTGCCAATACAGTCCACAAGAAAATGCATTATTTAAGATACACTCATACTAGTCATATATACAACATTCTTAACATGTTTTGTACTCAAAAAGTTTAATAACAACATATAGTGTAATAGGCTATTAAGAGCATGTATAAAACAATAATCTACTTTTTATATAAAATAGAGTTTTGTCACGTGAGACCATGCCACGTGTCAAAACTACAGACATTCTTTTCCCACCTAAAATAATTATATTTATTTATTATATTGTTGTTTTAATATTAAAATTATTACAAAATCTCAATTAATAAATGCTATCAAAATCATAAATATCTTCTTTTATATGACTTGCCGATTTTGAATTAATGTAATCAATCATTATTATTATTTTGACATATAAATTTGAATTCAAATGTTAAGTATGAATTTAAATTAAATCAACTTGAAATTAACTAAAAAATCATACTAAAAATATCACTTAATCTATAAACATATTCATGAAACAAAAATAAATATCTATGTCTCTATTGTTATTTTTTCGTCTTTATTTTCTCATTTTAAAATACTCAATTTCTACCCGTATTTTCTTTTATTTTATCTGTTTTATTCAATTTTGATGTAGGAATAAATACAAGCAACACAAATTCAGTCATTTTTTTTCTTTCTTTGAGGTAAACTTCTATCTTTTTTCATTCTCTTTGAATGATTTTCATGTTTTGTCTAACATTTAACAATAAAAGTTTGTTTGTTGACACAAATTTGGTCATTTAGATTTTATTGTTAATTCCTACTATGAATTCACCTTAAAATCATATTATTATTTGTATTAGAAACTCATCCATGCTCTTTTTTTTTCTACTTTCTTTTGAAAATACTTTTGACTAGTTAATTTTTTACGTGACTCGACAATTCTTAAATCTCACCCGTGCATCGCACGGGTTAATACACCAGTTACACATAATAATGCACAACCATTTAGGGAGGGTGAACATCACCATAAAATCCAAAATACGGCATATTATTTTTCCAACAATTTTTTCAATTTAATTTCACCTAGAAAAATAATTAAAAAAATTAATACATTATTTTTCATAAAATAAATTTAACACAACGATTTTTTTTTTGAAAACCATACAGAAAAATGATGCTCAAAGAATAGAGAGCAATGCAAAAAACGCCATCGAAAACTGTCTCGTAGCGATCACACACACTCTCTCTCTCACTCTTTTTAGGGCGAGAGTAGGTTTGTGTGCAACCTATAAATCATCAACTTCCTCAAGTTATATGCCCAAAACGAGATTCTTCTGCCTTTCCAATCCGTTTTAGTTCAATTTTGGCCTTGTTTCGTCATGGTTTCAATCAAAATCAAGGTTCTAATCATTCTAGGGCAAAACCCCCAATTTTTAACAACAAAGCATGATATTTCAAGCCTCAAATCACGTCTTACATGAACCCTAACGTTAGTGCTATATTTTGTGAATTTCTCCCACTACAGGTAACGAAAAATCATGGAATCAATGACAATAGTTTTGTATCATCACTCTCTACAAAAACCCTCGTGGTTGAAACTTCCAATTTCATGTATAACATTTTTCGAAATTTCATCCATGATGAAAAACGAAGTTTACCCCAAAAAACTTGAAACCCAAAAATATTAAAATAAGAGGGCATGGTTTCGTTTCACAATCAGGTCCTAAACCATATAATACTAGCTCTGATACCAAATGTAAGCAAAAATAAGATCTATTATATGAATTTAGATCACAGATTGTAGTTACTTGGTGAAGAAATAATCGCAGTTACAATAGCCATTATGTTGTCTAACACCTGACAAATGAAAGGCTAAGTATTCCTTTTTCTGTTCAAGCACTCCGGAATTACAGCTATCAATGGGAAAAGTTTTAAAGTGAAAATTGTGAATGTCTCGTGATGGCAAAGGAGACAACCAAAGTATTTATTAACCCTATGCCCCTCTCATCACGGGCCTAGAGATTAAGGCATGCATTGTCTCCATACTAATTAGAATTAAGTGTCTAAAGTCCATTAAAAATTGATCACCATATTAGTGGGCTTAAGTATCCTCTAATGGATCATAACATTAACCCATTTTTCACAAATCAAAATCACAATTGATTGTAGCCCACAAAAGTTATTAGGAAAATTTTCACATGTTATTTGCACTTTTTTACGGGAACAAAATTACTTCATATCATCAGAAAAAGTACAACACACTGAGGATAGTAAACTCAATGCAGGAGTTTTTATTTTTTCAGTAAAGGTACAAAATGGTCCCTGACAAAATATATGCGACCCAATTTGATCTCTTAGGGAAAATAAGTCCTGAAATAGTCCCTGAGGATTTCAAAAGAGGGACATGTTAGTCCATCCGTCTATTTTCATCTAAAAACATTAGTTGACGTGGTGACGTGGATGGTTAAATGTTGAGCCGATTCGTTAAGTGGTGCCAACGTGTGATTTTTTTAAAATGTGGAAATGTTTTGAGCCAATTAGATCTGTTGAGAAATGTGACACCCTCTACCCGCATGTTATTGTTAAAGAAATAAATTAAAATAAATATAACCACTGAAAAATACGGTCCAATAAAATTTTTCATAAACGAAGGTAGAGTCATCACGCTCGTACAAACTTGCGGAAAAATCAAATAACAATTATGTCAAGTTCAGAAAAATAAAAGCACCCCGATGTCACAACGTCTCAGAGCTGACCCAAGCACTTACATCGGAACAATCAACAACAATAAAATAATAACAACGAAAATCCTAACTACGGTGACTGCATCCACGTATCACTCATCAGCCACATCGTCATCGTCACCTGCAATCTCATCGTCTAAACATACACAATGGTGTATGAGTAGCCACAGTAAAGAGGGGTTAGACATCATATACAATCATAGCACAAATGGCAAAGGACATAGATTAAGCAATGCGCATATAACAACTTCAGTATAATTGACACATAACATGGATGCATAACTTAATGAGTACTAATGCAACCTAGACAATCTCTACTTCACCGAACATGTGGATCCAAACTAACTCAGATGAGCGAGTGAGAAAACATCATCACTCTTGAGTACGAGCGATTAATGCAGTCGGGGTAACCAGATAAATTGGTCAACGCCCAAAGATTGGTTGCAAGTCATTTGCCTTTATGTAAGACGCCTTATCCGATTGACCCCCAGTAGGGTACCTTGCCCATCATGGCCGATACTATATCGCATCATCGTTGCTCACCCCCAATAGCGTTAACTTAACAAGACACAATGATGCAAGAACACAAATCAAACAAGTGTCTAACAATAACAACAACAACGGCATAACAGCACACCGACCATCTTATCAAGCGGTCGGCTACAACAACAATAACGACGTACTATTCACAAGAAACTAACAAGTCTCCCCAATCTTGGAACAAGTCCAAGTTATCAGCCTACCTCACCACACTAAGTCTAAGCAAGCTTAACTTAATTTCTAACTCTTAACCCAAGTGTTTCAACTTACTTATTTTTTTTTAACCGGACGTACCATGCTTCTCCCCTAAAATTATAGGACGCTATCCAAAAGAGTTTGGGTTAGTAATTATTATGTATTGAATTTACAAAATTAAATGAGTAAGACTTAGCTAAAACAATCCCAGAATTAATCATTTTTCTGCACAACTATTGCTAAATACTCACAACGTCAAATCTTACTTCTAAAGCATTTAAACTACCAACACCAAATGTCAACCGTCATATCCTAGTCCTAAGACTTGTTTATACCGTAACTTAAATGCAAAAGAAACATTATTATACATTAGTTAACTCCTAACAATCATACCCACCGTCCATACTTTATCCTTCACACAACCATGATATAGCACCTAGAGGATCTAAGTATAACAAACCATACCCTATGATAATCTAGTTCTCACTCAACACAACAATTTCAGAACATCATATATTAACAAGTAATCTCAGTTCAACCCATTTACTTCATACATACATTTATCAACAACAAGCCAAGACAAGCAAATCATCATATAATCCTTACATATCATAACATATCAACTCAAACAACACATTATAAAACAATTTCTATTAACATAAATATCATGACAGAATTCAATATGAAGTTTTCCCATCACAATGGCAAAGGTACTTATTTTGCACAACCGCGCCAAGTCTAGGGACCATGGGACGTCCCTATTGCCTAATTATATCCATGAGCCCACTAATCTTGTATCCATCTACCCCCCTTACCTCAATAAAAAGTTTGAAGTATTCCAAGGCGAAGAAAACTGGCTACAACGACAATTTGAGCACCAACTGAGCACAGGATAAAATTTACGGAAGAGCGAAACACGGCTGGAAAAAATAATAATTAGTATAATATATTTTTTTATAATTTTTAAGGCTAAAACGAAATCAAAATGGAGTAAAAAGAGTAACCGAAAAACGCCATACCGAGACAAAAGGGTTACAAGAGGCCCGACGTCAACTTCACCGAATTGAGAAAAGGAATAGTGGTTCTTGAAGGTTTCGATGCGAGGAATCCGAAAATGGCGTCCGTTTTTCGAACCGAAAACTGTGGTGGCCGAAAAAGTGACAATACAGTTCGCCCAACAGAGCAAAACACAACGAACGAAGCCGCGATTGAACGAACAGAGGCCGAAAACGTGTTCTTTGGTCGATTTCGAGTTGGGTTGTAAGTTTTGGGATTTTTCTGTGGCCTAAAATGTGAGAACAATAAGAGAGAAGAAAAGGAATAAGGGTTTCGTATTTTTTTCTTTGATCAGCCGAATAAGTGAGCAAGATGATGAACAGGACCGCGTAAATAGAGGACGTGCGTAGAAAAGAAAAGAAAACGTGATCAGGCCCTGTACAATTAGCCCAACTTCTTTCTATTCATCATTTATAAAAAATAAAATAATAAAAAATTAAATAAAAGAAAGAAGAAACAAAGTGCTGCACTATTTGCGCATACATATATTCTTTCGTAAACAATTATCACTTAAAAAATCATTTTTATACTAACTTCTAAAATAGACTATTATTCAAAAATATTCGCAATAAATTCAAGACTAATATTTTGTAAATAAATAATAAAATAATAATATATCATTCCAATATACTACTTACTAAAACAACATATATTTAAATAAACAAATCACTCATTAACATATTAAACACCTATTCAAACATAATCAAGTAATATCACGCACAATATTCTATAGTAACACACAATAATTCATACCCACATACTAATATAATTAATCACATATCTATCTGAATAAGATCACATATTAATATAAATGGGGAGTATTATTATAAATGTAATAAAAACATGGATATGAGTAATCTCCTATTAATACAAAATCACGCATTAATATAGACATAATTATTATCTGCAAATTACTTTTTGTATAAAAATATGTAATCACCTTTTAATATAATAACACGCCTGTAACAATACAAAAAAATGGAACAACTATATTATCACTTAAGACATACATTTACATATATATCTTTAAAAGGATACTGCAACATCGTAAACCAGCGTGCTATCAATAATAATAATAATAATACAAAAAATCGGGATATTACAAGAAACAATAAAAAGAAGGACACAATAGTCCCTGTCTCAAAACGCTCATTTTAGTCCCTGTGTCATTTTCTTCGACCTTAAATCCATGGAACTGTCATAATCCAGTAGTTGGCATCAATATCATTTTCTAATCTACTAGACCTTTTCAATCAGTCATGGCGTCAAGATCATTTGCTAATCTACTAGACTTAGCTAATGGTTTATTGGATATTTCTCACACCCCAAGAATTATTCCAAGGGTTATGACAGTTTCGGGGGTTACTTTTGACCTTGATGTTAACGGTAGATATGATGGGGATTCAGATGTTAGCCCCTCTGGTTCTCGAGAGCGAAAAATCATTGTGGCAAACATGTTGCCGTTGCAGGCTAAAAGCGATATAGAAACAACTAAATGGCATTTCTTTTTTGGATAGGATTCAATTTTGTTACAATTAAAAATGGTTTTTCCTCTGACACAGAGGTGATCACACTAAAAATGGGATCCCTCAAGGTTCACTACAAGAAATTTTGACATTTCCTAGGGCCAAAAGCCCTAGGTAAGGCCAAAAAAACCCTAGCAAATAACTGATTTTTCAATGGCCACGTGGCTGTAGGAAATCTGCTGGTAGGAAACAGTTTTACGAGGGTGATTTTTGGCAAACCGTAGGAAAATTTCCTAGGTCTCGAAGCTGTAAGAAAGACAAGAAATTTCCTAGGGTTGGGTGCCCTAGGCTTTTCTGAAATTTCCTAAGGACAGCAACCCCCGAAAATCGTAGCGATTTTTAAAAAAAAAATTAAATTAGAAATTAAAATTTCTAATTTTAATAAATAAAATTGAATCTAAATAAATTTAGGATTTTAATAAATAAAATTGAATCCAGATATATATTTAAATTCAATTTTTTTTGATAGAAATATATTTAAATTTAATTTAATTGCAATGATGTTTGAATTAATTTAATTTAATTTAAATTTATTTATTTTTGGTAGAATCATATTTGAAAAATTGCAGTGATGTTTGATTTCATTTAATTAAATTATAACCAGAAATTTACCCAAAAATTACAAAATATAGAAAAACTTAATATGAATCATAACCATAACCAGAAAATTACCCAAAAATTACAAATTAACATAACCATAACCAAAAAATTACAAAATTACATAAACACAAAACAACAAGAAATACAAACAAAAGAAAAAATACAAAATACAAGAAATACAAAATAAAAAGAATGAGAAGAAGAAAGATATTCAGAAAAAAAAATAAATACAAGAAATACAAAATACAGAATACAAAATAAATACCAAAACAAAAAACAAAATTAAAAAAGAAAACCCTAAGATGCCCATCTTTTGCTTCTTCATATCTCCATCATACCTACAAAAAAAAAATTCAGCATTAAAAAAAATTAAAAACGAAATAAAACACAATTTCGGTAAATAAAAAACCAATGTTCGTGTGGGGACAGCACTAGCCTGTGGAAGGCGTTGTTGGCGGTGGTGGTGGCCTGTGGAAGGCGTTGGTGGCAGTGGAAAGCGTCATTTCTTCTCATCCTTCGACGTTCGCATTTGACAGTGAAAAGGGTGAGGAAGAAGAGAAAGAAGAAGCTGAGAGAGGGGAGACAGAGAGAGAGGGGCCGAATCCGAATAGGGGTTAGGGAAAGGAAAAGGATGACGGTGGTGGTTGTTGGTGAACGGTGGGGGACGAACATGGTAGAGGGTGTGGTGGTGCAGGAAGGAGAAGTAGAGGAAGGAGACAGAGAGGCCGAAGGGGGGTGAAGGAATGGGGAAGGGGGACGGTCGTGGGAGGTGGATAACAGAGGAGCGACGACATGGGGAGGGTGGTGGTTGATGTAGAGGGTGGTGGTGGAGGAAGGAGACGCAGAGAGAGGGAGGGAGAGAGAGAGCATAATGTGTTGGGGGGGGAAGGGAACAGCGCTGCGCCGCTAGTTTAGGGTCGGAGAAGTATTGAGTTTAAATGCTCAGGGGATTAGGGTTATTTTGGGCTGATGTTAATTGGGCTAGGAATACTCAGCAGATTGCTTGTGGCACCCCACTGTTTTCACTTTACACCCCCTATCTTTATTTTATAAATTTTTTTATTATGTAATTTTATTTTTAACATAAAATCTGATATATATTTATGAATAACCTCTTCAAATCATCGATCAAAGGCTGTAAATAGATATCAATACCGGTCGTTTTAGGCCCGGAATGACACAAGCTAAGAACATGTAAGGCTTAGACATACACATATTAGGGTCACAATAACTGACCAGCAAGAATATGCTCTAGTCGACGACTGGATATATAGTGTAAACCCATCAGAGCATAACCCAAGCTGGACATTGCGTGAATCCATGGCGAAATCAGGATGTACCCAATCGAAGTGCTTCCATGCCTCACCATCACACGGGTGCCGCAACTGACCCGAAATACTTATGTTTTCATAGTGTCACGCCTTTTTACCTGCAGTTTGCATCAATGCAAACATTCTTTGCAGCCTTGGCATGATGGGCAAATAAAACATTGCCTTCCTCTGAACTGGTTTACCCCTTCTTGTCCTAGTTTGGCGCTGGCAATATCTTGGCTCATTGCAAAATCTACATTTTGTCAACGCAGCATCATTTGTGCCAAATTCGTTGTTGTAATACAACATGCAACCAGTGACACAACAATTGATCCTCTGAACACCTAATCCCAGCTTCGACACCAACCTTTTAGCATCATACTAACTCTGTGGCAAACCATCTTTAACATATGTTGCGTCCAACATCATTCTGGTCATAGCATCCATGCACTGCTCCGAAGCATTATAGGTTGACCTGATACCTAAAAGCCTCACACACATTGATAAGGTAGAGTCTTCAGACCCTTCATACAATGGCTTATTTGCATCTGTCAAAAGATTATAAAATCTTTGTGCTGCCTCATTCGGAAGTTCTTCCATGTCTTCGTGTTGCTGCTCCTCGAACGAAACATTCACGCCGAGAGCAGCAGAAATCATCCCCTGCATCACATCAAATTGCTCATAACGTTGATATCCCATATCCAGTGGGCCACTGCTTGTCTCTTGAACCGGCTGTAAATTGATGTTGGGAGTTGTCTCGCCATGACTAGTCTAAATCCAATAATTAGGCATGAACCCATACTTATACAAGTGATGTTTCACGTCTCTTGGAGTCAGTATCGGTACGCACTCATATTTTTCGCATGGACATCTTATCCCACCTTCAATTGTGAAACATACCTGACGCCTTGCGTGGCGAACAAACGCTTTAACCCCTTTTACAAAATCTTCTTTTAAACCCCTTCTTTGAGGAAACAACCTATCATACATCCAACTATGGTCCATTTTTTGCATATTGAAAAGACACAGATCGATATAGGTAAACAAGATACAACGACCCTACATACAACTGCTCCATTTTTTTAAATGGTATGAACTTATCCCATTCATTAAAAACTTTTTCAAAACTCGTAAAATAGTTACTTCTTATTTTCTCATTGAACCTCAAACAGGAATTACAACTAAGGTTTCTATCCGATATTTAAATTAAAAACACAAACAATAAAATAAAGCTAATAAATTGTGGTTTCTGACCAACTCTCCCGTCGGTATACTAAGCTAATATACAATACAAACAATTATAACAATAAAAAATATTGTTACAACTAAGTAATCTAATATTATAACTTAATATACATTTTCCCCAACATATAATTTGCAATTATCCTAATATTTAACAATTAACAATTATCATAACAAAAATCCAATTTATTAAATCATTAAACACATATGTAAAATTATTGTAATATATAATTGCATTTTTCTTCAAAAGAAAAATATAATTGCATTGAAAAAAAAATGTCTATTACAACTAATTCTTAACATATATTATAACAAAATCAACATATTTTAATTATTACAACTAATCTACATTTTTCATTACATGTATAATATAATATAACAAACCTTAAAAGTAAGACATATTCATTAAAAATATCTATAATAAACAATTAAACGCATATATAAGGTTACCCTAAACTATATTTAAATAATCCAAAAATAACAAAATTTATTTCAAAAAAAAACATATATATTCACATATTAC
Source organism: Calophaca sinica (assembly GCA_037113605.1). Taxonomy (NCBI): domain Eukaryota; kingdom Viridiplantae; phylum Streptophyta; class Magnoliopsida; order Fabales; family Fabaceae; genus Calophaca; species Calophaca sinica. Next base: position 47,694,840 of record CM073733.1, on the reverse strand, counting down.
TTAAAATATAATAATATACTAATAAAAAATCCAGAATATAAAATATCAACAAAAAAAATTAGAGTATGTCAAAAAAATTATATATATATATATAAAATACAAAAATAATTTTAAAACATATAATAACAATATCGTTTGTATATTTACAGAAAATATTTTTCTTTTTTATATATATATAAGTTTGTGTGTAAATGTATATTTATAGGAATTAAAAAATCACTAAAAATATAAGCTAACTAATATGATAAAAAAAATTAATTACCACTAACATGTGAGTGAATGATTCTGGTGGTAGTGAGCGAGATTGACAATGTGACTCCGGATCTATTACAAAAAATTTGATGAATCAGTGAATTCTTTCAACACATAAATAACTGAAAAACATAGAGACAAAAATAGTAAGAATAAGAGAAACAAGTAGTAAGAATAGTATACTGGTAATAAGGTAAATATGAACTTATATCACAAAAATAAAGACTGAAATAAAAGAGGAGGAAGTGGGAGGAGGAAGAAAATGAAGAAGAACAAGAAGGAAGCAAACTGAGAAAATAAGAGGGAGGTGAAGTGTTAATTCACCTTCGGATTATGTGTATAAGAGGAAAGAAGCTGACAAAATAACGATCGGATTCGGCGATTAAAAAAAAATCGAGGGACCGCTCACCCGGTTTTTTTTAAACCCCCCAATGCCTGACCGGTCAGCTTTAAAAAAAACAAAAAAAAAATTAAATCAAAACCGAGGGGAACACCCCTAGGAAATACCTTTATGTCAGATTTTTGCCCATTCCCGAGGGCTGTGTCCCTCGGTTTGGGCTAACTTAAAAAAAAAATGTAACATATCCGATAAGTTTAATTGGGTAACCGTGAGTAATTAATTTACGGGTATTTTCCTACTGCTTTTGGCCCTAGGTAAATTCTTAGGGCCATTGAAAAATTCGTAAGTAACACAGTAAATTCTTGTAGTGGTTGAAATTGATGCCAGTGAGCAGGAAGAATTTGCTCAGAAATTACTGGATTTACCTAGGGCCATTGAAAAATTCGTAAGTAACACAGTAAATTCTTGTAGTGGTTGAAATTGATGCCAGTGAGCAGGAAGAATTTGCTCAGAAATTACTGGAGGACTTTAGTTGCATACCCACCTTTCTACTCCATGATCTCTAGAAAAGGTTTTATATTGGCTTTTGCAAGCAGCAACTTTGGCCTCTCTTTTATTACATGCTACCTATGTGCTCTGATTATGGTGACCGGTTTGACCGCTTGCTTTGGTAAGCTTATATGTATCTGCAAACAAAATTTTTGCAGATAAGGTTATGGAAATAATCAATCCTGGTGATGTTTTTGTTTGGGTTCATGACTATCACTTGATGGTTTTGCCTACATTTCTGAGGAAGCGATTTAATTGAGTTAAACTTGGTTTGTTTCTTGACAGTCGTTTCCCTTCATCTGAAATTTACCGACAGAGGGACTAAACCCTAAATAGAAATGGATTTAAGGTTGAAGAAACTGATATAGGGACTAAAATGGCATTTTAATACGGGGACTAAATAGGCGTTTTGAGACAGGGACTATTGTGTCCCTTTTTTATTGTTTCACAGCAGATCTGATAAAAGGACTAAATTGGCCCAAAATATTTCCACATTTGAAAAAAAAAATTGCACATTGGCACCATTTAACAGCCCAGCTCAGCATTTAGCCATTTAACAGTCCATGTCATCACGTCAACTGACATTTTTTTATGGAAATAGATGGAAGGACTAACATGTCCCTCTTTAGAAATCTTCAAAGACTATTTCAAGACTTATTTTCCCGAGGAACCAACTTGGGTCGCGTATAATTTCTCGGGGATCATTTTGGCCTTTCCTTTTTTTTTTTTAAACTAACACAAGAGTTTTTAAAAGTTAATGAAAAAAGGCCTCCACATTCACATATAATGCTGGCGACATTATGTCGCATTAATGGAAATTTATTATCACAGCCTCATTACAACTTTTCGACAAGAAATATTTTAATGTAAATCAACGTAGATTTTATATAATAATTGAAGAGTTTTTTAACGTGTGCAACTTTGGACACGGTAAGTATCATTAATTGTTCATTTTTTTTCCTTATTAATTATCTAGTTTCTTATTTTGTGGGTGGAGAGAGATTACATAAATGTGAATCTATAGAATAAAAAGAAAGTAAATAATTAATAAGAAAAAAAGTGAACAATTAATAATTCTTATCGTGTGCAAGGTTGCACACGTTAAAAAAACCTATAATTGAAAGTCATTTTTAAAAGATAAATCAACATAGATTTCCTTTTATAATAAATTAAGCTTTAGGTTATTTGAATGTTGCTACTCAAAAGTTATTAAGCTCTTATCAAACATTTTTTATTCCATGAACAATGGGGCCTAGAGGAAAGCCACAGGATGCCACAAGGGGGAGAGGGAGAAAGTGGATAAAAAAGAGGGCGTAGTACATTGCAAGGTTTGAACTCAAGCGCTCTCTCCGTCATAAGCAAAATCAGCTAAGTTATCTCAAAAGATTAAAATGAGTGAGGATCAAGTTACTCAAAGAGTAACTCTTAGCATAGTTATTTCTCTTAATAACTCAATATAGACATTGAATTTCACCAATTCAACTGTTGAATATCATCATATTATATCAAAGATCATGCATATTAAAACTGAAATGAACATTCATAGCTATGTAATCTTATAGGTAATCCCCGCCCAAAGATTAAATAATAAGTTAAATAATTAGCTTTGGATGACTATTCTACGTGGGGTGCATTTCTCTTACATAATAAAACTCCTAAACCCAAATATACTACATAAACCACTTTCTCTTGATTTTTTTTAAAATTAATTTCAATAAAATATATGTTTCATTTAAAAATATATATTTTATTATTCCATCACGATTTCTATCACTATAACCAAAATAAAAAATTGTTCTTTAGCTTGCTAAATTTATCTGAGGATATTCTTATCTATATCTTAACAACTATCACTAAATATGCTACGCCACCTTGGCCATGTAATCAAAGGTTTTTTTTTTTTTTAACGAAAGCCATGTAATCAAAGTTCTAACCCATTTTTTTGCATATTTTCCTTGATTTTAGATTTGTTTATTCGGTTTTCCATTGATCCCTTTATCGTCTAAATTTTGGGTTGTCCAAACTGAGGATTAATCGGTTTGACATTTACAATTGAATCGGCCTAGTTTAATTTTTTTTTTTTTAATATGCGGAAAAATGCACATCATCGACTTTGATGCATCGGGAGATGATTTTCTCTTCAAAAATAGAGAGATTCACATTTCGTGCACATAAGGTCGAACGACGCTCTACCAGAGATTTTAAATCCCGTTTGTATCTTTACTCTGTAACGTCACGTCAATCATTTATTATTGAAATTCTTCCTGATTAAAAAAAACTTTCTGTATCAAAAAAAAAAACTGATTAACACTACTAATCAATGGTTGATCAAAAAAAAAAAAACTACTAATCCATGGCAATCGGATTAATTGAATGGATAAGATAAACAGATCTAAAGCATCAGGTTATATTTTGCAACCTTTAATTAAAAAAAGTAGCTATTGACACCTCATTTTTCTTAAAACACCTCAAAAAATAACTTTTTTTGAAATATTTTTCAAGACAGCATAAAAATAGTCCGAAAATAAACTTCCAAAATACATAATGCACATATTCAGAAGTAAAGGGTGCAGACTAGGAAAACCAATGTGTTAATAGTTACTCCCAAAAATAAAAGTTTAGGACATCTCTAACCCACCTGCAGCATAGACTTCACAAACGTAGTAAAACATATGGTTATGAAGGAACATGTTTTCCTTTATCACTCCAATATTACTCTCTTCGGTCTAAAAATATAGGTAAAAACAACTTTAAAATATAAGCAAAAAATCTATATATTTAGTCCAAATTCAGACCGAATAGAATACCTTGCAAACTGCGTCACTTTAAAGTAATAATTGAAGCTGTTTAATGATCAAAGCGAGAAAGCTTCCTGACCAAGGTTAAAGTCGCCATATGACAAAATGTCTCCTTTCGATTGTACAGACCCATGACCATGATGATGATACAAGAGCAAGACAATAATGTTAACGTGTAACAAGAAACACTCGGAAGGTTACGTTTGTTGTGACCGAAACTAGCAATGCACAAGAAACGGGTATGATCATTCCAATAGGGAATACTGTTCAAACATCCATAGGAATAGTAACTGAACCTTTTTTTCTATAAAATATATTTGACACTATGATATAGACTGCATGTAATAAAGTTACATTAAACACCCATTTTATAGAACGAGAAAATCATCACTGACAAGCATTGCTAAACAGGAATGCCATACAACAACAATCAATTGAGGGGCATGGGACTGTCCTACAAATTATTGTCTTCCCAGCTACACATTTCCATGACCTCAGATATCCCAGCGAACACTATGGCAAGATCAGCAGCTTAATCTCCATGATAATGGGTTCTCACAATATCGAACATGCACATAAATGTTTTCTCGGTGCCTCATCTACTTTTTTCTCTGTTCAGGTCAACAAGAAAATTTTAACATTCAGTCACAATACTTGGTCCTAATTAGCTTTCAATCATTACCTAATACTTACATTGAGCTGCCTCTTTGAGACATTTAGGTATTACAAAGAAATTGGTTATCAAGAAGCTTTATGAGGACTCGTCTAAGATGTCACTGCAGTCAAGTGGGGGCACCTACGGAAGGTTTCTAAAATGATTCAATCTATACATTTCTACACTTCTCAACACTAGTGCTGCCAAGTATTACATTTTAAACAACATTCAAGATATAATAAATATATTAAAACCTAAAAGCAACTATGATAACGAGATGTAGCCAGAAAAAGGAAACCCAGCAGGGAAGCATAGGTACACCAGGTATACCCAGATCATACAAATAATTTCTCACCTTTTTCGAGAATTGCAGTGAGTCATGGGGATGTAGTATTTTGTTTGGGGGTGCTAGGGGAGGAATGGCACAGGAACTGAATGGTAGTAAAAAATTAGAATTCAAAAATCCAAAATGACGAAGAATATGGGCCTAAAAAGTATAATTAAATAGCAGACCAAAACATAAGTAGACACAGACCAAAAATCTTATTAGGCCTTATTTAATGAGCTGTTATTTGGTAGTTAAACTGTTCGATGATGTTGATTTAACATAATAGCAGCTGTTAGAATATCTTAAAAAATCTCATAATATCATTATTCTATAATATCTTAGATATATAGATAATTTATTTAGAGTTGTTTCCATATTTCAAGATTTGTTTCTTAACTAGGATTAGGTTTAGTATAAATATAGGTTAGTACATTGTCCTTTACATCACGTCCTTCACAACAAGACCAATATAATTCAATTATTTTGAGTTGCTTTCCCCTCTCTTTCTCCTATCCCTACTTAAATCCCTATGATTTCAACAGCAACATAGAAGTATAAATGCATTACCTTATGAAACAAACTATTTGACTATTAAAACAATAGGAAATAATCACACAATATACTTCAGGGTAAAATCTACCTGTTTTTGCTTTTGCCAAAGATGGCTGGACGACAACATGCATGGTAATGACCCCCTTAGGAAGCTCACCAAAAGGTACTCTACACTGTCCAACTGTCTTGTTGTTCTCCAAAATTTTGCCAGCATTTATAAGTTTTATATCATTTGCTGCCTTTGGTATAATTTTTTTTTCTATGAACAGCCAGACAAAAGATAAATTTTTAAATGGTTAGAAAAAGAAAACAGTTCAAAAAACAAGGGAGAAGAATATAGCACTAATACAACAGGAACTATGGGTGGACAATAAATGAAGAGTGGAGCGGAATAAAATGGAATGTAGTGGAAGGAATAAACTCACCATTCCATTTGTTTGAGAAAAAGACTCATTCCATCCCATTATCGTTTCATCCAAACCGCCCAAATTGGAGAAGAAAAAGTGGAAATTCGATGGAATGGGTTATGGGATGGATAGAGTCCATGATACTCCATTTTATTCCATCATATTTTAAGCAATCCAAACAATGCCAAATTTAATGATGATTCCATTCCATTCCACAATCCATTCATTTCCATCAATCCAAACATAGCCTAAAGGAAAAATCAAAGGAGCCATGCCACATGTCCAAAATAAGACAAGTACATAATAATCATCCATAATACAAAGTGTCATATAACCTTGCCGATGGCAACACCCAAAGGAAGTATTTTATCAAACATAACTGGTTGCTAAAGGGTAAATCATATAGCAATAGGATACAAAGGGTTGCTACTTCACACATATATTGCACATTTGTGCGACTGAAAGAGAGCTTAGTAACTGAAATTGATATTCTGGTTCTGCCTTTCTGGTAGTAATAAGTCAATACTACCAGAAAGGCAGAACCAGAATATCACGATACAGATATCCTGATTATAAGAGAAATTTAACAAGGGAAGAAGATATCCCAAAACATAATCGCAAGTAGCCAATCAGTTTGAATAAAAAAAATTGACCAATTTAACTCTGATGCAGCATCTACAAAAAATCAGAAATCTAAGAGTACCTTATTTCCAACAAAAAGTTTAAAGATATGAGATATATGGTTCCAGGTTCCCATCCAAGTTCCAACCACTCTTATACTGACATTACACACCCATGAAACCAGAATGCCCGCTTAGGTGACAACACAAGGGCTTAATGTTGTCTGTCAGCAAAGAGCAAGTTTATAACAACATGCTTCTAAGAATATAACTTTAATTAAACAACCTTGGGGATAAAAAAATTTGGCAGTTAGAACACATTGATGTCCCGGACATCATTGCCAATCTACACAACATCAATCAGCTCGATGAATGATAAGTCTAGGAACTTGCCTCACGGAATGACATGGCAAGAAATATAAGATATTTCTTAAAAGGTAGATGCTAACGAATTCCATAAGAGCACTAATTAAGGAATTAAAAGTGGAAAGTATTTATTAAAAATACAGATTTTTAAGTCACTAATGTATTAAATACCAAATAATAATTAAAAAAAAAAAAGAACAAAAGAAAAGAAAACACTGCTGTGTTGTGTGTGAAGAGAGAAAGCCATTCAAAGAAAAGGAAACGAGGTGAGCTTAGCAGGAAAAGAAGCAAGCTCGGCTCAAAAAAGGGATCCTCTTGGATTGAAATTGCAAGGGCCGCTGCAATTTGGCTGAAAAATGGGTGGGCAACAGACGAGAGTCGTGTCAACCAGGAATAGAGGCCACTCCTCCATTCCCACTATCAGACTGCAACACAGAGATTTGGCAGCTACTGTTGACTATGGTTTTGAAGAAAGGTTGTAGTCAATGTTGCAATAATGCATTAGTAGGTTTTTTTCAACATCAAAACAACAGTATTTTCTTACAAAAATCTAGAAAATTCAGCAATATAACCAATCATATTTATAAGAATAATACCAAAAAACATGGACCCAAAAAAAAAGGCTACTGTATGTAAATCCTTTTATTTGTTCTAAGCACGACACCACATAATGGCAGCAATGTGAAAGAATAACATGAAGAAATACAAGAGTAGGCAATAGTGAATAAGTCTCGGTGGTCTTTTATTCAGTGACACCAAAAACAGTTAAATACAGTACCTTATATACAATACCAGTTGAGAATTAAAGCCAGGGAAAGTGATGAGATAACAAAATACATAAATAAATAAAAGCCTCAGTGATCAATGACCACTATAACCATATTACCCAACCTAACCTAACCACTTATTTATAGCAAAGTGTGGTGGACACACACTTTCCCTTATTGACCAACAAAATTCTAGATGATATTTTGGAATCTCAATTCATGATGCAGACATAAAATTATGATAAAAAGTGTGTGTTTGATTTCATGGTAAAGAATGTCAAAATTGATTTTGCATTCTTTCAAACGTGATTTTAGTAAAATATAGATTTTTTTTTAAAACTATTTTAGTAAAATATAGATGTTTGGTTATTATTAGGCAAAATTGATATTGCCTCCAAATCTCTACCTGACTAAAAATGACCAAAAAAGATAATTAGCTTTTGCTTTGAATTGAACAATTTCCACTAAGTACTAGATAAAACTTGCTTTTAGAGTAAAAATATCAAAACAGAAAACACTTCATTTCAAATTCAATTTTAACCAAATTAATTATACAAACTCATGATCATTCAAAATCCCTTTTGTCAAACGCTCACCCAAACATACACAAAGTATACATGAACATATGATCATCAATTGCTTTTGTTTGTATTTTGCATATCCAGTTCCCACAACTCAAATTCGCATGCCTACAAATCAGGGTTGCCAAAAATCACCATTGAAGCTTTTCTGGATAAAGCCTATCAAGCTGTTTCCATTTCCAATCTAACAAATATTAATATTTATCACTCTTTCCCGAAACGGAAAAATCAAAAGCTAAAAAAAAGGCAGAGCTTCCTTTCTCTTTCATAACAAGTCAAGAAGTAAACAACGTAACCTCAACAACTAAATTAAGACATCACATTCACTGATTTTATAAACCACAAAAGGCATAGTATCTATTGCCGTCACCAAATTTGGCCCAATTGAAGAAAGCACTTTTTTTCAAAGCAAACTTATCTAACTTTTAACAAATCATAAAGAACTGCAGAACAAAATAAATTAACACACCACTTGCCCCATTTGGGAATAAACAACGCAATTTTTTTCTAAACCAGACTCCACCAACATCTTCACATCAAACACAAAACAAAACAAAACAAAAATAACTAAGGCCCTGTTTGCACAACAACAAATAACAGCTAAAAAAGTATTGCAAGGGGACCCTCACACCAAAAGAGCTGGGTCATTGACTTCATTGAAGCTCAAGAACTCGAAGCCCTAGCCCTAGTACGTTTAAAGCTCTCATCAGGATATCAAAACCACACACCAAACAAACATTAAAAAAAACCAAACATCAAAACAAAACGAAACAAGCATGAAGAGAATTGTAAATTGTAAAGCAAACAAAGAGAGGGTGAAAAAATTAAAAGTGATTAACCTTTTGGCCACTCAGCGAAAATCCTATCCTTGAGCATGGATACAGTTGAAGTTGGAGAGTAACGAAAGGGTCCAATATCGGATCCATCGTAGAGACGGAACTTCAGCTCCACAAGTTCTTCTTCCGGCATCTCGAATTAGATAAAATTAAAATAAAAATTAAAAATTCACCAATTTAATCTTACACAGACGACTGTTTGACTCCGCCAAACAGCAATTACAACTGTTTCGAACAACTCAGCAGCGACCCCAACGCGGAAAGCTCATTTTCGGTGATCAATTATAAACCCAAACGCTTCCTTCCTTTTTTTTTCTCGGCAACCAAACACGGTGATTCTCAAGAGAGAGAAAGGGGGGGTGTTTGAAATAATAAGTGAGATATTAGATTAGAGTGGGGGAGCGAATCTGAAGCTCTAAATTGTGTGTGGTTTGTTAGAGAAATAATAATAGTTGAGAGATTCGAACAAGAAGATAAAACAGAAAATTTGCTCACATCGATGAGACAAACCCTATCTATCTCCCGATCTTGACGCGCTCTCTTTTTTTTTTGTTGGGTTTTAAAATAAATTAATGTATTCCTATTAATATTTAATATTAATAGTATTAATATTTCTTTTTTCTCTCCCCTTTCTGAAGATCTCTATTTGATAAATTTATTTCCTTTTCATCCTCTAAAAAAAATTCTTTCCTTTTCAATTAGGGAAAAAAAAAAGAATAAACCTAAATGACATTTACTTTGTTAAATTTTAAAAGGAAAATTTCTCAACAAAAAAAAAGAATAAACCTAAATGACATAGAAGGAAAATTTATGATTATATCAAAAAGTTCTTATTTTTAGAATACTATAATCGTGAAAAAAGTTATAATTATAGTTTTTTTAGGCTTAAATATGAAATTGGTCCCCCAAAAAATTCGCAAAGTTCGTTTTTAGTCCTCAAAAAAAAAATTGCAGGTTTTTAGTCCCCAAATTTGAAAATATTTTTCTGTCAGTCCCTTTAGCTGACCTCGTTTGTGTCGCTTATGTTGCGGAGACTAAAAACGAACTTTCAGAATTTTTAAAGACTAAAAACGAACTTTCAAAATTTTTGGGGACTAAAAACGAACTTTTAGAATTTTTGAGGGCTAAAATCATAACGGTGAATTTTTGAAGGACTGACGAAAAAATATTTCCAAATTTGGAGGATTAAAAACCTGAAGATTTTTTTTTGGGGACTAAAAACAAACATTGCGATTTGTTTGGGGACCAATTTCATATTTAAGCCTTTTTTTTTATAAACCGCTCAAAATAACTTTTAAAATATTTATTTTATATTTTTTATATTTTATTTCTTTTTAAAGTATAAACATTCAATAAATTGATAGGCTTTTTGAACAGGACTTTTAAAATAATCATAATTTTCTAGATTTTATATCTTTTTAAAGTATAAACATTCTACAAATTGTTAGGCTTTTTGAATAGCAAACACATTAGAATAATCATCCGCTCGTACTAGATGTGATTTGATTTCGAATCCTGAATCCTCTATTGTTGGAGGGATGTCAATTTACACTGGTGAATGGGTTCTCTGTGGTGACTGCCCCATTCAGGGCCCCGCGGTACGAAGATGAGGGAGAAAATCCCCCCGATGATAATTTGGAGACGGGGATGGGGATCATGCCCTCTGCCCCGCGAGGTCCCCATCCCCGAGCAAAAGACAAAAATGTCATTTATATGTGTGTGGATGTATTTTATATATTTTGTCTTTTTACTCTATTTTTTTTAAAGAAATACATAATTACTAACTCATTACTCAGATTGCATGTATCTCTCTGTTGTATCCAAATTGAAAGTTTGAAGATTAAAAGGTGAACGTAAACATAAGAAAAGAGTTGAATTGCGTTGAAAAATTTTCGCAAACTTTAAGTTAAAACTAGCTTGAAACTAAGGCCCCGTTCGGAGTGGTTCTAAGTTTCTGGTTTTAATTTTAAAAGTTAAATTTGGAAACAAAACTTGTTCGGATAAAATGGGGTTAAATTGGTTTTTTACATAATTTTAAAACAGTTTTTAGCGAAAGCCCAAAACTATAAAAATAGGTTTTCGGATTCTTGTTTTAGTTTTAAAGCTGACACACGTTATCTCATGAATCACAAGTGCACCGTCTGCAACAAAGCTTTCCCCTCTTACCAAGCACTCGGTGGCTTTTTTTTCTCTGTAGCATGCATTTATTTTTTAATTACCCGATTAGCATACTTTTTCTGTTATTTACCGCAATAACATAGTTTTTTAGGCTATTGAGAAGTCGTCCCTAGAGAGGGGGACTTCCCATTGGTTTTTTCTTTTTTTTTTTATGGAGAAGGGAGGTCGCCCCTAGAGGGGGGACTTCCCATTGGATTTTTTTTTTTTTTGCTCAAGGGAGGTCGCCCCTAGAGAGGGGGACTCCTCATTTTTTTTTTTGTGCAATGTTGAGAAGTCGTGGCAATGAAATGGGACTTCCCAAAAAAAATTTTAGGGTTTCCGTTTACAATATGTTAATATAATTTATTTATTTAATTTAATATAATTTATATGTTTTATTTAATTTAAATTAATTAACTAATTTTTTTTGTTAACTTATCTTGTAATTGATTTAAATACTTATTTAATTATTAATTACCAATTTGTTTATTTATTTTTGCCAATTAATTAAATTTAATTGTTTTAATTAAATTAGTGTTTGTAATTTTTAATTAATTATTAAAATAACTAAAAACATAATTGGAAGGTAATTAACTCATTGATTAAAAATTAAAAATACAGATACAACAATTCTAAATAAAATTACAACAATTCTAAATAAATAATTATTTAGTTTCCTAAATGGTGTCCGGTCCCACAATGTGGTGCTCGTCGGTTGTGTCTAGGACGGCATGGATGATGTCGAGTTGGTTGTTCTTCCTCTACGGCGGCGTGTTCCTCGTCTTGCTGCACAACCTCATTTAGATCGATATTTACGGGTGGCAACGTCACAGGTTCTCTTAATTCGCTGAAATTTACCGTTGAAGAACTAGCACCTGCTTGGTTAGGGAGCGCTGGAACACCAAATGAGTACAATCGATTCATATAATGAAACGAATCTGGCGTATGCATGTTGACACCAAACAAATTGCTCATAAAATCACTATCGCTAGAAGCGATAGAGTTTCTACGAGCGTCGTCATTTTGAGGAGCATCTTGGTGTGCTGGTGTGAATGCAAATGAATGGCGGGGCGGTTCGAACTCTTGTTGTGAAGGCGTGAATGCAAATGAATGGTCGGGCGGTTCGAACTCTTGTTGCGAAGGCGTGAATGCAAACGAGTGGTGGGGTGACTCCTCTTGATATTGATGTTCCATGGCAAGCTGCGAAATTTGGGTTGTCGGCGTCTATTACGCCGATCACGTCGTTGGGTGGGCATACCGGGTCCCACAATAGGGTCTTGTTGAAAATCACCCGTGGGTCCCGCGATTGATCTTTGAATTAAAAGGTAAAGTATTGAATTTCGCTTAAGCCACCCCAAATACTCATCGATGGGAAACACGGGACCACTGAATCATTGCCCCTCTATCACGCGACGTCGGCGTTCCCTCCAAATTTGGATCCAGTCTGCATGTATGTCCTTCCAGTTTTCGCTGTGATTGCCTCGCATGTCTTGCTGGTGGAGTGCATCCATGTTTCTAGGGGCATCTGGTATTTCCTGCCAAAGGCCAAACTGCAGTTTAACTCTATCCGTTTGATGTCATTCTACAATTTGGAAACATATCAAAGCGGTATTGGCAGTCCAAACCCTATTATCCCCGAATGCTTCTGTTGGTATGCAGTTCGCAAGACTTCTATAAGGTAACCACAGAAACTGAAAAATTAAGCTAAGTCATTAATCTGTCAAAGTCGATAGACGCATATAGTATAAGTGATTCTATTGAACAATTCTATTTTTAACCTGATTAATTTGCATGTGGTCGATCCGTGATCTGTAGCCGATAATGTCACCGTGAGGAGTTCCGGTATAACGTAGTTCACCGCCAGACCATCTAGAAAATACATTATGAATCACATGTTTGGATACTATAATCGATAGATAAATAAAGAACATTGACTATAGAGTTTTTATTTACCGTTTTGCTAGCGGAAATGATGGTAGGCGGTTGCACTGTGGTGCAAGGAACGACATGTGATACCATACCCAAGATTGTAGAAGTAGTGAACATCCACCCATACAGGCATAAGATGGTTCGGTTGCACGACACATTTCCCTGTATAGATTTGCCAAACATCTTGAACCCGGTATGGCCCAAAGACGCTCAAGATCTTTCAACAAGGGGAGATACATCAGTGCACTCTATTGTTTGATTTATGCGGGATCAAGACCCCGCCAATCAAGCGTAAAATATATGCCCTACAAAGGTGCTTTTATTTGTTCTTACATTTGCATCTTGAGGCATAGTGGCAAAAGTGTCCTTCAACCACTTGAGCTTAATTGCTTGGCCTTTCCTTTGATTTTCAGGTGGTACAAGGCCTAAAAGTTGTCGGCATTCAACTTTCCAGTTTAACATACTAGGTCCAGTGACTGGTTTACCATCCACACGCAAACCAAGCTGGAGCGCAACATCTTCTATAGTTATTGTACATTCTCCAATTGGAAGATGAAATGTGTGTGTTTCATCCCTCCACCGTTCTACCATTGCAGTCACCAGTGATCTGTCGACCTTACAACGTCCCAATTTTGCCGCATTGGCAAACCCAGCTTGCTCTAGGTATGGCAATATCAGTTGATTTGGTTCCTCTATATTGAAGTGGTGGTAACAGTCAATTATACTCTACAAATAAAATTTAATTTGTTAGCGTAATGTGCATTAAAAAAGAGTATACAAATTTAATGTAATTATCAATTACGACCGTTTACCTCATCCCCAACCCCTATTTGTGAAGACCTGTGAAGGGATTGGTTTCTTAGCAAAGCCATTGATAGGAAATTGAGATGAACTTGTGGAGGAACTTCTGGAGGAATTTATAGGAAATTGAGGTGAATTTGTGCTTTGCATGCAATTGACATTTTTTTTATAAGCGCATGCAATTGCCAATTATTCATGGAATCTTTCAGTTTTCTTTTTTCACGTTGAACGTGTAGTGCTTGGTGCATAATTGAGCGACTAATGGACTGAATATTTTCATGTGATGTGAATAATGTGGCTTTTTGTGGCTTTTCAGTGAATCACGTGATTGATACTGCATTGAATAGTTTCATGCATAATTGATTGATCCTGTAGTGAATATTTTTTGGACTTTTGTAACGTGTAGTGATTGAATAATTCAATAATTGGATTGCATAATTGGAATGCAATGAATTTTCAGTTATGATTTTAGTCCCTCAAAAATTTGTAAAGTTCATTTTTAGTCCCTCAAAAATTCTCAAAGTTTATTTTTAGTGCCCAAAAAAAATCTACAATATTTAAGACAATTTTAAAATTATTTCGTTTTCTGTCACAAGGGACAATTAATATTTAATTAATTGGCAAAAATAAATAAACAAATTGGTAATTAATAATTAAATAACTAGTTAAATCAATTATAAGATAAATTAACAAAAAAATTAGTTAATTAATCAAACGTGTTGAAAATCGTTGAACAAGAGAGGAACCTGATTTTTGTTTGCATAATTGATCACACATGTTGAAAATCAAAGGTTGGTGTTATTTTCTTAGATTGTCATTATTCAGAATCTTGGCACTTTTGTTTTTTATGCATAATTGATCAAAATGTTTCGTCAAATAGGTTGAACAAGAAGAGAAAGGTTCAGATTCTTGTTTGCTAAACAACAGTAAAGGCTTGGTGCACTTTTGTTTTTTATGCATAATTGATCATAATGGCCTAACATTATTCAAAGGGTTGATTCAAAGGATTGTCATGCATAATTGGTTCACGTTGAATCTGGCACAAGAGACAACCCTCATCAAAGGCCTGGTGCATAATGTTAAGAGTCTGCAATATTTAAGCCAATTTTAGAATTATTTCTTTTTTATATATAAAATTGTCGCTCAGTGAATCTGGCACAAGAGACAACCCTCATCCACACTTATCCTAACTAACCTACACTTGAAGTGCACCCCGTCATCTCATTCTCGTTCAGAATTTACACTAACTTATATAAATAGGTAGTCTTGATATCTTAAGGATCACACCAACACTTCACCACTCTTGCTCATACACTCATATACTAAATCATGCCTCCAGTAGAGCTCTTTCTCTGTGTCTATTACAATGGACATGTTGAAAAGACTGACACAGAAGGTGTGGTCTTTGCATGCAACCATACAACCTTGCTCAAAGTGAAGACAAATATGAAATTGCATCAGCTTATACAAAAAATCCAGAGGAAGATTCAACCAGACAATACAAGGAGGGTGGTCGAACTTATTTATCGATACCCTACAGCTCTTACACAGGGATATCATCGGTATGAGGCATTAAATCTTGTAGGAGATGATGATGTACAAATGATGTTTGACATGTTCAGGGCTTGTCAATGCCTTGGTGTTTCTGCCGCTGAAGTGTATGCAAAGCTGGTAGATGCTCTCAATGATGACACCGAAGCCGTGCCACCATATTCTGAACCCATTGACCTCAGTGGTCCAACACAAGAATTTAGTCCACTTTTTACCGAAACACAACCCCACCATCACTCCATGCCCTCTTCGTCAACCTATCGCCCAACACCATCCACTCAGGGCGTTGATCTTAACACCACAATTGATCTTAACATCCCAGTTGATCCTATTCCTATCAGTGTTGTGGCTGGTGTCCACAACGAAGAAGTTGGTGACTTTGGTGAAAACGAAGACGTCCTTCTTGGGCTACATACAGCCGCCAATGATGAAGATATGGAATCCGGTGGGGGTCCCTCGACAGCCCTTCAGTTCTACGACCTGCCCTCGCATTTCCGTAATGTGACCTCTGACGTGGTGGATAACTCAAACAATGAATTTGGCCATCCTATGTCCTACAGGCCCACGTACCTTGTTCCAAGCCTGATAACCTACAAGTTGGGATGACATTTCCCACAAAAGAAATGGCACAACATGCCATAAGAGAATACCATCTGAACAAGTCCCTGAACTTTATTGTAGAGCACTCCAATCAAGATAGATGGATTGTGGCTTGTGACAACAATAACTGAATGTGGAGGTGTCGAGTTGCATATCGCCAAAAATTACAGCTTTGGGAGATCCGAAAGCTGGAAGCACCGCATACATGTAAATTGTGTGCTCATATTGGTAATTTTGTGATAACTTGAGTGTGTTTGCCTTAATAATTAGTATATTTTAATTAATACTATTTTACTATATTTTTATTAAATATTAGTTTTGAATTTATTATAGATAATTTAGAATAATGGTATATTTTAAAAGTTAGTAAGAACATGAATTTCTTTAATTGAGAATAGTTTAGAAAGAATATAATTATTATATACATTATTATATATATAGATATATGTGTATGTAGTGCTGCTGTTGTTCTTTTATATAAAAAAAAAGTGGGCTTTTTATCAATAAAGAGAATGGGTCACGTTTTTTTTTGTCCAGCGTCCATCAAGCCACGCCTCTGTTTCAAACTTTCAATTGTTAATAACTGTTCATCATCTTCATCACTCATTTGGCTGAAAAAAAATACGAAACCCTTATTCTTTTTCTTCTCTCTTCTTGTTCTCACATCCTAGGCCACAGAAAAATCCCAAAACTTACAACTCAACTCAAAATCGACCAAAGAACACGTTTCCGGCCTCTGTTCGTTCAACCGCGACTCCGTTCGTCGCGTTTGTTTTGGTGGGGCGAGCTGTAATTTCCTTTTTCCGGCCACCACAGTTCGGTTAAAAACAGACGTAATTCGGATTCCTCGCGTCACAACCTTCAGAAAGCACTACTCCTTTGCTCGATTCGATGAAGTTGACGTCGGACCCCTTGTAACCCTTTTTTCTCGGTATGGCGTTTTTCGGTCACTCTTTTTGCTTCCTTTTAATTTCGTTTCAGCCTTAAAAATTCTAAAAAAATATATTATACTAATTATTATTTTTTCCAGCCGCGTTTCGCTCTTCCGTAAATTTTATCATGTGCTCAGTTGGTGCTCAAATTGTCGTTGTAGCCAGTTTTCTTCGCCTTGGAATACTTCAAACTTTTTATTGAGGTAAGGGGGGTAGATGGATACAAGATTAGTGGGCTCATGGATATAATTAGGCAATAGGGACGTCCCATGGTCCCTAGACTTGGCGCGGTTGTGCAAAATAAGTACCCTTGCCATTGTGATGGGAAAATTTCATATTGAATTCTGTCGTGATATTATGTTAATAGAAGTTGTCTCATAATGTGTTGTTTGAGTTGATATGTTATGATATGTAAGGATTATATGATGATTTGCTTGTCTTGGCTTGTTGTTGATAAATGTATGTATGAGGTAAATGGGTTGAACTGAGATTACTTGTTGCTATATGATGTTCTGAAATTGTTGTGTTGAGTGAGAACTAGATTATCATAGGGTATGGTTGTTATACTTAGATCCTCTAGGAGCTATATCATGGTTATGTGAAGGATAAAGTATGGACGGTGGGTATGATTGTTAAGAGTTCACTAATGTATAATTATGTTTCTTTTGCATTTAAGTTACGGTATAAACAAGTCTTAGGACTAGGATATGACGGTTGACATTTGGTGTTGGTAGTTTAAATGCTTTAGAAGTAAGATTTGACGTTGTGAGTATTTAGCAATAGTTGTGCACAAAAATGATTAATTCTGAGATTGTTTTAGCTAAGTCTTACTCATTTAATTTTTGTAAATTCAATACATAATAATTACTAACCCAAACTCTTTTGGATAGCGTCTTATAATTTTAAGGGAGAAGTATGGTACGTCCGGTTAAAAAAAATAATAAGTAAGTTGAAACACTTGGGTTAAGAGTTAGAAATTAAGTTAAGCTTGCTTAGACTTAGTATGGTGAGGTAGGCTGATAACTCGGACTTGTTCCAAGATTGGGGAAACTTGTTAGTTTACTGACGAATAGTACCTCGTTAATGTTGTTGTAGCCGACCGCTTGATAAGATGGTCGGTGTGCTGTTATGTCGTTGTTGTTGTTATTGTTAGACACTTGTTTGATTTGTGTTCATGCATCATTGTGTCTTGTTAAGTTAGCGTTATTGGGGGTGAGCAACGATGATGCGATATAGTATCGGCCATGATGGGCAAGGTACCCTACTGGGGTCAATCGGATAGGGGCGTCTTACATAAAGGCAGCGGCATGCAACCAATGCTGGGGCGTTGACCAATTTACCTGGTTACCTTGACTAGACACTGTTCGTACTCAAGAGTGATGATGTTTTCTCACTCGCTCCTCTGAGTTAGTTTGGATCCACATGTTCGGTGAAGTAGAGATTGTCTAGGTTGCATTAGTACTCGTTAAGTTATGCATCCATGTTATGTGTTAATTATACTGAGGTTATTATATGCGCATTGCTTAATCTATGTTCTTTGCCATTTGTGCTATGATTGTATATGACGTCTAACCCCTCTTTATTGTGGCTATTCATACACCATTGTGTATGTTTAGACGATGAGATTGCAGGTGACGATGACGATATGGCTGATGAATGATATGTGGAAGCAGTCACCGTAGTTAGGATTTCCCTTGTTATTATTTTATTGTTGTCGATTGTTCCGATGTAAGTGCTTGGGTCAGCTCTAAGACGTTGTGACATCGGGGTGCTTTTATTTTTCTGAACTTGACATAATTGTTATTTGATTTTTCCGCAAGTTTGTACGAGCGTGATGACTCTACCTTCGTTTATGAAAAATTTTATTGGACCGTATTTTTCAGTGGTTATATTTATTTTAATTTATTTCTTTTATAATAACATGCGGGTAGAGGGTGTCACATTTAGTGGTATCAGAGCCCGGCTTGTTCTTCAGGTCGTGGTATGAGTCTATTATGTATTCTCTGTGTGCTCTTATAAGGATGTGTAAGCTAGAATAGATGTGATTACAGAATTGTACGTACTTAGGCTGAATCTAATCTCGTTCTACTATTTGTTTGTGAAGGAGGAAATGGTAAACAGGACTGACCGTACTGTGATTGAGGCTTTAGGCCGGCTTGCTGAGGCGATGGAACGCGACCACACTCGTCGGGATAGGACTACCCACTATCGGGGCATGACTTCCAGAAGAATGACCCTCCGTCGTTCAAGGGAGCTTTTGACCCTGAAGGAGCACAGCACTGGATCCGCGAAATGGAGAAGATTTTTCGGGTGATGACTTGCACTGACACCTAGAAGGTAGCTTTCGCTACTTTCAAACTGATGGATGAAGCCGAGCACTGGTGGGAGAACACCCGTCAGCGCCTGGAGAATGCTGAAGTGGTTGTCACCTGGAATCTGTTCAAGGAGCATTTCCTGGAGAAGTATTTTCCTACGAGTTACGTGACAAGAAGGAAGCCGAAGTTTACGGCATTGACTCAAGGCAACATGTCAGTGGATGAGTATGCCGTCAAGTTTGAGGAGCTGTCTCGCTATTACCCTCCCTATCAGACTGCTGCAAGTGACCGCTCTAAGTGTGTGAAATTCAAGAACGGGCTGCGTCATGAACTCAAACAGGGCATAGCCATTGTGGAGATGAACAACTACGGCAACTTGGTGAAGAAGACCAGAGATTATGAGGATGCCTATAAGGAGAGCGCAGGTGCACTGAGGAACGCCAGAGGCAATCAGTATCAAGGAAAAGGGAAGCAGCCTTTAGCCCCTACTGGTCGAGGGTTCAAGCATGAAGGTAACAAGAAGAACAACACATCTACAGGGGGACCAGCTGGAGGAGCCACTTGGCCGTACAGTCGTATCAGGTGCGGAAAGTGCGGTTTAGATCACTATACCCGGGAGTGCAAGGAGACTTCAGTCATCTGTTTTAAGTGTGGTAAGCCGGGGCACATTAGCAGGGATTGTGGGGAGGCCAAGTCTGAACCAACAAGTGGAAGCAAAACTCAGAAGTCTCAAGCTAATAAGATGAAGACCACTGGCAGAGTCTTTTCTCTCTCAGGAACCGGCAAGAATCGTGAGAATCTCATCCAAGGTCTTGGTTTCATCCAAGGAACTCCTGCTTTAGTATTGTTTGACTGGGCGCGAGCCATTCTTTCATCTTGCATGACTGTGAGAACCTTGCAACTACCTTTGACTCGACTTACTTTAGATTTGGAGGTAGCCCTCCTTCAAGGATCTAATAATTACTTCTTATGCATGTAAGAACCGCACTATGTAGATTGGCGATAGGACCTTTGTAGTGGATCTGGTGTGTTTACCTCTTCGAGTTGGATGTCATACTCGGAATGGATTGGTTGGTCGCCAATCGTGTTTTTTGAACTGCTTCGACAAGACGGTGATGTTTGTAGAACCTGAGCCTAAGGACCCAAATGTTGTCACTGCTAAGCGTGTGGAATCATCTCTGAAGGAAGGAGCCCAAGCTTATATGATGTTGTGTACCATGGTGGCATAGAAGAAATTGGAAGTGAAGGACATTCCGACTGTCTGTGAGTTTCCAGAAGTATTCGAAGAGATTAATAGCCTACCACCGGAGCGGGATGTGGAGTTCGCAATTGATCTTGTTCCGGGAACGGGACCCATCTCTATGGCACCTTACAGGATGTCCCCGTTGGAATTGGCAGAATTGAAGAAGCAGCTGGAAGAGATGTTAGAGAAGAAGTTTGTAAGGCCCAGTGTGTCGCCATGGGGATCACCGATTTTATTGGTCAAGAAGAAGGATGGTTCTATGAGGTTGTGTGTAGACTACCGACAACTCAATAAGGTTACTATCAAGAATCGCTACCCGTTGCCACGGATAGACGATCTTATGGACCAACTGATAGGGGCTTGTATTTTCTCGAAGATTGACTTAAGGTCTGGATATCATCAGATTCGAGTGAAGCAGGAGGATATTCCGAAAACCGCGTTCCGAACGCGTTACGGTCACTATGAGTACTCGGTGATGCCTTTTGGCGTAACAAATGCACCAGCAGTATTCTTGGACTATATGAATACGATTTTTAGCCCCTCCTTAGATAAATTTGTGGTGGTGTTCATTGATGATATTTTGATCTACTCTAAGACTCGAGAGGAACACAGAGGACATCTAAGGGTTGTCTTGCAAGTCTTGCAGGAGAAACAACTGTATGCAAAGATGTCGAAATGTGAATTCTGGTTGGAAGAGGTGAGTTTTCTCGGGCACGTGATTTCTAAAGGAGGCATAGCAGTCGATCCAACCAAGGTTGAAGCCGTCTTGCATTGGCAAGCCCCTAAGTCTGTGACGGAGATTCGAAGCTTTTTGGGACTAGCAGGTTACTACAGGAGATTTATCGAAGGCTTTTCCAAGATTGCACTACCGTTGAATCGTCTTACGAGGAAAGGACATGTATTTCTATGGGATGCTAAGTGTGAGGAGAGCTTCCAGGAGTTGAAGAACAAGTTGACTTCAGCACCAGTGTTAGTTTTGCCAGACCCTGGTGAACCGTTTGTGGTGTATTGTGATGCTTCCTAGCAAGGATTGGGTGGAGTGTTGATGCAGCATGGTAAGGTGGTGGCGTATGCATCGCGACAGCTGAAGGTGCATGAGCAAAATTACCCCACTCATGACTTAGAGTTGGGAGCGGTGGTTTTTGCTCTAAAGATCTGGAGACATTATTTGTATGGCGCCAGATTTGAAGTTTTCAGTGACCACAAGAGTTTAAAGTACCTGTTTGACCAGAAGGAGTTGAATATGAGACAACGTAGGTGGATGGAGTTCTTGAAGGACTACGAGTTCGAGCTGAGTTATCATCCCAGTAAGGCTAATGTGGTGGCAGATGCTCTGAGTAGGAAGGCCTTACATTGCTCAGCCATGATGGTTAAGGGGATGGAGTTAAAAGAAAATTTCAGGGACATGAGTTTGGTTTGTGAAAGGACTCCAGTGAGCGTTAGGCTCGGTATGCTGAAGGTGACCAGTGAGCTGATGGACCTAGTCCGTGAAGGACAGAAGACTGATTTGTTCTTAGTTGATCAGAGGGCCCTGATGGTACAAGGGAAGTTAGCGGATTTCATCGAAGGTACAGATGGTATTTTGCGATTCCGGGATCGGATTTGTGTACCGGATGTTCCGGAGCTAAGGAAAATGATTCTGGAGGAAGGTCATAGGAGTCGTTTGAGCATTCACCCCGGAGCTACAAAAATGTACCAAGACTTGAAGAAGATGTTCTGGTGGCCCGGAATGAAGAAAAAGATAGCTGAGTTTGTATATTCATGTCTGACTTGCCAAAAGTCCAAGATTGAGCATCAGAAACCTTCTGGGAAACTGCAGCCGCTACCTATTCCAGAATGGAAGTGGGATAGCATTGCCATGGATTTCGTGTCAGGACTTCCGAGGAGTCCAACGGGTTGTGACGCTATTTGGGTGATTGTGGACCGGTTGACGAAAGCAGCTCATTTCATAGGCGTGAACATGGAGTACTCACTGGAGAAGTTGACTAAGTTGTATATTCGTGAGATCGTCAGGTTGCACGGAGTACCCTCCAGCATCGTATCGGATCGAGACCCCAGGTTCACATCGGGGTTTTGGGAGAGTTTGCATGCCGCTTTGGGGACCAAGCTTAAGTTAAGCTCTGCCTACCATCCTCAGACAGATGGGCAGTCAGAGAGGACGATTCAATCCTTGGAGGATTTGTTGAGAGCCTGTGTCATGGAGGAGACTGGGGGCTGGGAAAAGTTCTTACCTCTCATAGAATTTACCTACAATAATAGCTTCCATTCTAGTATTGGGATGGCACCGTATGAAGCCCTATATGGGAGGAGGTGTAGGACACCGTTGTGTTGGTATGAACCCGGTGAACAACTTGTGTTAGGGCCGGAGATAGTGCAAGAGACCACCGAGAAAGTGAGGATGATTCAAGAGAAGATGCGCGCGCAAAGCGCATAAAAAGAGTTATCATGATAAGAGAACTAAGGATTTGGTGTTTCAAGAAGGTGATCATGTGTTTCTACGGGTTACGCCCACCAAAGGAGTTGGAAGGGTAATGAAAGCTAGGAA
This sequence comes from Calophaca sinica, assembly GCA_037113605.1. NCBI lineage: Eukaryota > Viridiplantae > Streptophyta > Magnoliopsida > Fabales > Fabaceae > Calophaca > Calophaca sinica. The sequence continues at coordinate 47,671,716 of CM073733.1, read as the reverse complement.
GTTAACGCCTAGGTTCATTGGACCCTATCAGATTTTGAAAAGGGTTCGCGAGGTAGTTTACCAGGTGGCGTTACCTCCGCTTCTGTCGAATCTACATAACGTGTTTCACGTGTCGCAATTGCGGAAGTACATTCATGACCCGAGTCATGTGATCGAGCCGGATGCTATACAATTGAAGGAGAATCTTACTTTTGAGGCGCCCGAAAAGGATTGAGGATCGAAAATTGAAATGATTAAGGGAAAGGAGATCCCGCTAGTGAAGGTGATTTGGAGCGGAGCTACGGATGAGAGTGCCACATGGGAATTGGAAAGTAAGATGAAGGAGCTTTACCCGCAGTTGTTCGCGACAGGTTAGTGACAATTCCGAGGACGGAATTTTTCTAAGGGGGGAGGATTGTAACACCCTCAAATTTGAATTACTAAGATCCTATAAATTGTGTGCTCATATTGGTAATTTTGTGACAACTTGAGTGTGTTTGCCTTAATAATTAGTATATTTTAATTAATACTATTTTACTATATTTTTATTAAATATTAGTTTTGAATTTATTATAGTTATTTTAGAATAATGGTATATTTTAAAAGTTAGTAAGAACATGAATTTCTTTAATTGAGAATAGTTTAGAAAGAATATAATTATTATATACATTATTATATATATAGATATATGTGTATGTAGTGCTGATGTTGTTCTTTTTATATTAAAAAAAAAGTGGGCTTTTTATCAATAAAGAGAATGGGCCACATTTTTTTTGGTCCAGCGTCCATCAAGCCACGCCTCTGTTTTAAACTTTCAATTGTTAATAACTGTTCATCATCTTCATCACTCATTCGGCTGAAAAAAAAAATACGAAACCCTTATTCCTTTTCTTCTCTCTTCTTGTTCTCACATCCTAGGCCACAGAAAAATCCCAAAACTTACAACCCAACTCGAAATCGACCAAAGAACACGTTTCCGGCCTCTGTTCGTTCAACCGCGACTCCGTTCGTCGCGTTTATTTTGGTGGGGCGAGCTGTAATTTCCTTTTTCCGGCCATCACAGTTTTCGGTTCGAAAAACAGACGCCAATTTCGGATTCCTCGCGTCAAAACCTTCAGAAAGCACTACTCCTTTGCTCGATTCGATGAAGTTGACGTCGGACCCCTTGTAACCCTTTTTTCTCGGTATGGCGTTTTTCGGTCACTCTTTTTGCTTCCTTTTAATTTCGTTTCAGCCTTAAAAATTCTAAAAAAATATATTATACTAATTATTATTTTTTCCAGCCGCGTTTCGCTCTTCCGTAAATTTTATCCTGTGCTCAGTTGGTGCTCAAATTGTCGTTGTAGCCAATTTTCTTCGCCTTGGAATACTTCAAACTTTTTATTGAGGTAAGGGGGGTAGATGGATACAAGATTAGTGGGCTCATGGATATAATTAGGCAATAGGGACGTCCCATGGTCCCTAGACTTGGCGCGGTTGTGCAAAATAAGTACCCTTGCCATTGTGATGAGAAAACTTCATATTGAATTCTGTCGTGATATTATGTTAATAGAAGTTGTCTCATAATGTGTTGTTTGAGTTGATATGTTATGATATGTAAGGATTATATGATGATTTGCTTGTCTTGGCTTGTTGTTGATAAATTTATGTATGAGGTAAATGGGTTGAACTGAGATTACTTGTTGCTATATGATGTTCTGAAATTGTTGTGTTGAGTGAGAACTAGATTATCATAAGGTATGGTTGTTATACTTAGATCCTCTAGGTGCTATATTATGGTTATGTGAAGGATAAAGTATGGACGGTGGGTATGATTGTTAAGAGTTAACTAATGTATAATTATGTTTCTTTTGCATTTAAGTTACGGTATAAACAAGTCTTAGGACTAGGATATGACGGTTGACATTTGGTGTTGGTAGTTTAAATGCTTTAGAAGTAAGATTTGACGTTGTGAGTATTTAGCAATAGTTGTGCACAAAAATGATTAATTCTGAGATTGTTTTAGCTAAGTCTTACTCATTTAATTTTTGTAAATTCAATACATAATAATTACTAACCCAAACTCTTTTGGATAGCGTCTTATAATTTTACGGGAGAAGTATGGTACGTTCGGTTAAAAAAAATAATAAGTAAGTTGAAACACTTGGGTTAAGAGTTAGAAATTAAGTTAAGCTTGCTTAGACTTAGTATGGTGAGGTAGGCTGATAACTCGGATTTGTTCCAAGATTGGGGAAACTTGTTAGTTTACTGACGAATAGTACCTCGTTAATGTTGTTGTAGACGACTGCTTGATAAGATGGTCGGTGTGCTGTTATGCTGTTGTTGTTGTTATTGTTAGACACTTGTTTGATTTGTGTTCATGCATCATTGTGTCTTGTTAAGTTAGCGTTATTGGGGGTGAGCAACGATGATGCGATATAGTATCGGCCATGATGGGCAAGGTACCCGGCCTTGGGGGTCAATCGGATAGGGGCGTCTTACATAAAGGCATCGGCTTGCAACCAATGCTGGGGTGTTGACCAATTTATCTGGTTACCCTGACTAGACACTGTTCGTACTCAAGAGTGATGATGTTTTCTCACTCGCTCCTCTGAGTTAGTTTGGATCCACATGTTCGGTGAAGTAGAGATTGTCTAGGTTGCATTAGCACTCGTTAAGTTATGCATCCATGTTATGTGTTAATTATACTGAGGTTGTTATATGTGCATTGCTTAATCTATGTCCTTTGCCATTTGTGCTATGATTGTATATGATGTCTAACCCCTCTTTACTGTGGCTACTCATACACCATTGTGTATGTTTAGACGATGAGATTGCAGGTGACGATGACGATGTGGCTGATGAGTGATATGTGGAAGCAGTCACCGTAGTTAGGATTTCCGTTGTTATTATTTTATTGTTGTTGATTGTTCCGATGTAAGTGCTTGGGTCAGCTCTGAGACGTTGTGACATCGGGGTGCTTTTATTTTTCTGAACTTGACATAATTGTTATTTGATTTTTCCGCAAGTTTGTACGAGAGTGATGACTCTACCTTCGTTTATGAAAAATTTTATTGGACCGTATTTTTCAGTGGTTATATTTATTTTAATTTATTTCTTTTATAATAACATGCGGGTAGAGGGTGTCACAAACAAGTCCCTGAACTTTATTGTAGAGCACTCCAATCAAGATAGATGGATTGTGGCTTGTGACAACAATAACTGCATGTGGAGGTGTCGAGTTGCATATCGCCAAAAATTACAGCTTTGGGAGATCCGAAAGCTGGAAGCACCGCATACATGTGCATCAACACGGCTTTCACAAGATCACCATCAACTATCTTCAGACCTTATTTGTGAAAGCATCCTGCAGATAGTAAAAGAAGATCCAACAATATCAGTTTCTGTGTTGATTGTACACATACGATCAAAATACACATATACCACTACGTACAGGAAGGCATGGATGGCAAAGCAAAAGGCTGTTGAAAAGATATTCGGGAACTGAGAGGAATCATACAAGGAGTTTCCACAGTTTATGCTCGCTTTGCAATTCTATGTTCCAGGCACTATTGTCGATTGGCAAACAATGCCCTTCTACGAACATGGCCAACTAGTTCATGGCAAGGGTACCTTCCATCGACTCTTCTGGACCTTCAAACAATGCATCAACGGGTTTCCTTACTGCAAACCTGTTGTTTCAGTTGATGGAACCTGGTTGTATGGCAAGTATCGAGGGACGCTCTTGATGGCAATTGCTCAAGATGGGAGGAATCAACCCATTCCTATAGCATATGCCCTTGTGGAGGGTGAGACAGCAGATGCATAGTTTTTCTTCCTCCAACGCTTGAGAATGTTTGTCACACCCCAGCCTGGCCTCTGCATAATTTCGAATAGACATGAATCAATAAAGAGTGCCGTTCGGCGCCTAGACAGTGATTGGCATCACGTCTTCTGCATTCGTCACATCGCACAAAACTTTATGAGGACTTTCAAGAATGCGGACATGAAAAAAAGTGTCATCAATATGGGTTAGTATACCTTTCATATACATTGATGCTTATCCATTCCTTTTTATTCTATTGTTACCAACCTTGACCTGTGTTCCTTCAAACTCTTCAGGATACTCAATGACTCAACCGGGAATCACATACTACAGGAGCGAAATCAGTGAATGGAGCGAAGAAGCCGTCAGGTGGGTCGACAACATCCCAAAGGAACAATGGCTCCAAGCGTGGGATGAAGGGCGGCGTTGGGGGCACATGACAACTAACCTTGCCGAATGCATCAATAATGTACTAAAGGGGACGCGCAATCTACCAATCACTTCGTTAGTCCGATCAACCTATCACAGGTTGAATGCAAAATTCGTCGAAAGGGGGAGACATGCCCAAGCAATGATGACATCCGACATGATTTATACAGACATAGTCATCGAAAAACTTGAGATAGAGCGGGGAATGTCCAACTCTCACCAAATTCAAATTTTCAACCGAGAGCAAAGTATTTTCACAGTTAAGGAGTTGAGACGCCCCTAATCAGGCCGACCAACAGGGACATTCAAAGTAGATCTGGAAAAATGGTGGTGTGACTGTGGCGAATTCCAGGCACTACACTACCCATGCTCACACGTCATCGCTGCTTGTTCCCATGTTCATCACGACTGCATGACATATGTGCCTCCCCAGTACACTTTACAATATGTTTTCAACGTTTCTGATGAAGAGTTTCAACCTGCCTCACGAATCATATTGGCCAAAATACAATGGAGTTGATTGTGCCACAATCCACCATGCGGAGAGATCCAAAAGGTCGCCCACACCCACACGTATTAAATCTTGAGATGGATCAAAGGGAACAGAGTCATCACCCCAAGAGATGTGGACTGTGTCGGAATGAGAGACATAACAAGAATAAGTGCCCAAACCGTTCTGGAGCTCATGAGCAACAGTAAAAAAATTGTCTCATTTGTGTTTGTATCTGGAACCCTTTAATATCAGTATTTTTAATTTTTTATCGCTTCGCTTAATTACCTTCCAATTATATTTTTAGTTATTTTAATAAGTAATTAAAAATTACAAACACTAATTTAATTAAAACAATTAAATTTAATTAATTGACAAAAATAAATAAACAAATTGGTAATTAATAATTAAATAAGTATTTAAATCAATTACAAGATAAGTTAACAAAAAAAATTAGTTAATTAATTTAAATTAAATAAAACATATAAATTAAATTAAATTAAATAAATAAATTATATTAACATACTATAAACGAAAACCCTAAAAAAAATTTTGGGAAGTCCCATTTCATTGCATGAGGAGTCCCCCTCTCTAGGGGCGACCTCCCTTGAGCAAAAAAAAAAAAATCTAATGGGAAGTCCGTCCCTCTAGGGGCGACCTCCCTTCTCCATAAAAAAAAAAAAAAACCAATGGGGCGACTTCTCAATAGCCTAACAAACCATACTACTGCGATAAATAACAGAAAAAATATATTAATCGGGTAATTAAAAAATAAATGCATGCTACAGAGAAAAAAAAGCCGCACTCGGTGGTCACAAGGCCAGCCACTGCAAGTCTTCATCCGCCACCACCGCCGCCGTCAACGACAACATCTCCGCCTCAACTGTTACCGCCGGAAAGATGCACGAGTGTTCCATCTGTCACAAGAGTTTCACTACTGGTCAGGCTCTTACTGGCCACAAATGGTGCCACTTCGACGGCGGAAACAACAACAACAACAACAGTAACAGCAATAACAACAGTGTCGGCACCACCTCTGATGGCGCCACCTCTGCCCACAGCCACCGTAGCTTTGACCTCAACCTGCCCGTGCCTCTGACCGAGTTTTGGCCGCCGGTGGGGTTTGGCGTTTGCGATTCCAAGAAAAACAGGGTTCTTTGGCTGGAAACGATGAACAAGAGGTGGAAAGCCCCTTGCCGGTAACTTGTATAAAGGCCGCGTTTTTTCCGGTGAAAAAGACGATGATGAAAAAGACGATGGTGAAGACTGAAGAGGAGTAGAGGACATAAAGAAACATTACGTTTCTTTATCAGCACACCCTCGAGCAATGTTGTGTTAAAATCATCTTTCCCTCCGAGATCTTGAAATCCTGTCAATCTATCTACTGCAACTCCTTTTCAATACATGTCGCAGGTGCAGAATCATTTGAAATTTTTGGGGGTTTTCTCCAAAATTTGATGATTGATGCATCCCTATTGCCATGATTTGCTTTTGCCAATGGGGTCTGAAATCTAACGAAAACGTTGCGACTTGCTTGTGGTTGTGAAGCTCTTGCCGGCAACAGTGGGTAAAGAAGCTTGAAGAAGGATGAAACGGAGGACCATCCTTTTTTTTTATTTTATTACATTTTTATTTAAATTTTAATTATGTGTCACATTTTTATTCGCTGGGCTTAAAGGTGGACCTTCCTATTTTATAATATTTATTTTTATTGTCAAAATTTATATTATTTTTTAGTATTTTTATTTTTTTTAGAAGTAATTTTTTTTGTCATTTTTATTTTTTTTGTGCCAAATTTTTTTTTTATATTGGGTGAGGTCATAATGAGGTGAGGTAAAAAGAGTGGCTTAAAAACTCAAAACTCAGAACTAAAATTGGATTTGGATTTCGAAATTTTCAAAACATAAAACCAAAAACCACCCCGAATGGGGCCTAAGTTCTTTTGAAAACGTTTATAACCGGATGCTGAAAAGATACCGGATGCTGAAATCAAAACCGTGAAAGCTTGTTTTTCTTGCAAGACAGAAATAAAGATAAATCAATAGAGAAGGAGACACAGAGATTTATACTAGTTCACCACCATCCTAGTAGTTATGTCTACTCCCTTCGTTCCTGAAGGATTACCACTATAATCACATTGATTATAATTTTCCTTAAGAGTATTCTGCTGTCACAGACTTGACAATACTCTTAACTTCTCAAAACGACTCAGTACGTTCGAGTCTTTGAGGAAACAACCTATCACAAGACAATACAAGTTTTACAAAGAAGATTTGAATACAATGAGATAACTCTCAACAAGAGAGAATGAAAAACGTAAACACAAGAATATAACTTTCTAAAAGAAAGAATAAGATGCATTTTCTGGTTCACAGTGTTCTTGGCATTATGTTGCTCATTTGAATAGTAATTCTGTAGCCTTCTTCAATGAAGGTCTTAGAGTATTTATATACTTCTTCAATAATGTTACCGTTACAGGGAACAATTAGCTCCAAATCATTAAGTGAGTTAATTCGAAAATATCATTAATTCCCTTTTCAGATAATATTAGAATAGTACACTTTATGACTGTTTATATTATTTGCTTTTCCAATCATTTGCAGCCTAACACAATTTGAAAAACGTACGAACTTTTGTCTTTTCCCAAAGGTGTCACATTTAATTCCTCGTACCATAAAATTGAGCGCACAAAACATATTAGAAATAAAATTCAAGATACGCTGAGGTAGAGCAGATGAGATAAACATGATTTGTACGTGATATACTAAAAAAATCAGATGCTCGCTCAAATGTATAAGATGCTCACTACAATGATTGAGTTCCTTGTGTCTTAGTCTCTAATAACCGGAAGCTCGCTTGATTGCATATACCAGATGCTAAAATGCCAACCGGACGCAGACACAGCTTGAAGTGCTCATCTTCTCGTAAACTTCTTCTTCTTGTTTGAGCGATGTTATAAATATGAGTAATTTTATTTCCTACACACTTCAAGACTTATCAGAAGGTAAATTGTTCTCTCATAGATACTTTGTTATCATCAAAATTATTGAGGGTCTAAACTTTTCAATCGTTTAAGTTCCGATAATCTCCCCCTTTTTGATGATGACAAATATCCAAGATTGATGAACAATTTAGTTTAGAAAATAACTGCAAGGGTCTCCCCTTGAGTTCAATAGCCAAATATAACCATGTATTTTAAAAACATATGATTTCTATATCAAAATAAAATCCATGTATGAGAGCAACAATAGCATCAATATGAGATATGAGTATCAGGGAGCAGATGCTTAATAACATATAATGTGTATCAGAGCATAGTAGTTTTATCAGATGCTTAATCAAAGAACAATATACAGTGTGTAGCATAATTAATGATGATATGTAATGCATGATACATGCTACATTGGCGTTCATCAATCCTTATCCTTTATTCCCCTTTTTGTCATCAGACAAAAAGAGTGTAGAACATCATAGTTAAAACAAAGGAAATGAACGTGGCAAAAACACAAGAAAAGGGGGGTTTGAATTGAGTTTTAGAAATCTTTTCGCAAAGCTTGTGTGTTTATGAAAACCTTTTCAAAACAACTCGTTAATAAAATAAGGCAGTACGTAAGTAAAGAGAAGAGAGAAAAGAGTGACACAATGATTTATACTAGTTCACTATCACCTGATAGCTATGTCTAGCCCCTTCACATAATTGAAGGATTTCTCCACTATAATCAACCTGATTACACTTGAGAGTATAATACTGTCAAACTGGCTATACTCACAACTTCTTAGAACGACTTAGTACAGTCAAGCCTCTAAGGAATACAACCACTACTCGGCTAAATACAATGTTAAAAAATGTTTTGAAGCAGTATCAAATAACTCTCACAGGGAGGATATACAATGAAAAACTTAAGCACAATGAATAACTTTCAAACTGAAAGAATAAAAATGATTAAGTGCTTTGTTCAATGTGATCTCAGATACTTAGAATGATTCTTGGTTGCTCACTTTGTATCACAGCGTTAGCCTACTTCAGTGGATTAAGTAAGGTATATATAGCTAGGGTTGTAAATAGTGTCATTGTGACCTAACAACTCTTTTTACCTAGGTCAAAAGACTTCAGATCCCTTTTGTGTGGCTTTAGCAAGTCACGTCGTTTTTCACTTTGCTCAAAGTATACTGACACAGCAGACAAAATCAGAGTGTTTGTCTCTTGTGAGCTTTTTGAATATTAGACCCTTCGAGAGCAAGTTTCCTGATGATTATATTCGTTGACATTCCCTTTGGCCTTTGATACCTCGTACATTAAAATGCTTCATCAATGAGGTCTCTTAAATACGTGAAGTAGCCTTAAATAAGCTTCAGTCTGTTTCCTATCAGAGCTACACTGTTCACCAGAGTGAGTACTGTTCACCAGAGTGAGCTTGAAACAGAGGCAACTTCTTCAGCGTAGAATTCATTTGCCTTTCATATAACAGAGAGTCTTGTAGAATTACATGAAGGCTTCCACAGAGTGGTCTAACCATAGTCTGTTGTATGCGTTGACTGAAGACTAGAGCGTTGACCAAATAGAATGTGGTCTCAATAGAGTGTTGTCTACCAGAGCATTGACTGACCAAACAGAGTTGACCAAGTCAAGAGCTAGTCTTGTCAGAGCTTGGTTTACCAACAGAGTTTACTGGTCAAACAGAGTTGACTAAATCATATATGGTCTCACCAGAGCGTTAACCACCAATAGAGTTGACAGAGCGTTGGCCACCAACAGAGCAACGCTTTCACATGATGTCAGCATCAAAACAGAGGATCAATGCCAGACTTAGATGTGTGAAATTCAAGATTTCACTAAGTCTTATTAGATATCGTCTTCTGATAAATAGTGATTTCTGCACACTAACAATCACATCAGAGAATAAATTGTTCTCTTAATCATTTGTTATCATCAAAACAATTAAGAGTCATTGTTTCTGAGTCCACTTGATTCCAACAATCTCCCCCTTTTTTATGATGACAAATAGATATATTGATGAACAATTTATCTTTAGAAAAATATTTATTTCAAATAATTTCAGAGGCTCCCCCTGAATTAAGCATATATAAATATTTTCTAAGTGTAAATATCATATCACATTCAATACAGTGTCAGAGCATTTGATGCAGTATCAGGACTTGCCAAACAAATATATACAACTTTCAGAGCACATAACTTCATTCTAAGTTGATGTATCAGAGTTAATAATGCAAGAAATGCAATGCATAATGACACTTGGTTGATACATTATGTTCATCAATTACTCTATCTATATTTTCTTCTCCCCCTTTTGTCATCAGACAAAAAGTTAAGACATAAATAAAGAGCATCGCAGTCATAACAGTTTAAGAAAGATAGAGCGAAAACTGTAAGTGCCAAAAATTGATTTCCTTATACTATAAAGTCAAAGTACAAAAGATGTAACAAAAACAAAAAACGAGGCTAAAACAAAAATAAAATGGGAAAGACCTAAGGTTTTCTATAGCTTGTCCAATTGGGATAGAATAGTCATCTTGTCTTGCCTTCTGTCAGATTCTTCAAAATGCTTCTCAGTTGCTTCCATGAACTTGGTGAACTTCTTGTTTTCTTCAACAAGTTTATCGAAAACATCCCGAGGAACCACAACAGAATGGCTTTCAGTAGCAGAGGTAGAAGCTGTCACTGAAGAGGATGGTTGAGCAACCATTGCAGTAAAGGCAAGAGGAGGTGTAACAGGTTCTTGTTAAGGTGGCGGTACACGAGGAGGAGGAGGAGGAGGTAGAAGAATTGGAGCAGGTTCAGGTTCCCAAACAACAGGAGTTGTGTCCTTTGGAGGAACTTTCCATTTAAGAGCAGCGTGCCATCTCCTATTTCTTTCAAGTTGATCTTGTTTGTGCTTATCAAACCAGTTACGCACAATTACCTAATTTTCATAGCAGTCCTCTTGAGCTAGTTCAGAAAGAACTTCATCAACTCTTTCTTCTCCAAGGAATTTCCAGAAGCGATACTCTCGGTATCTCGCAGCCTTAAGAGACTCAAAACTGGCAATCAAATAAGGATAGCATTCAGGCACAGCTTTTGGTGAGGGTTCAGACTCACTCTGAGCATCTGGACCAGGGGTTGCAGGAAGAGCCAGAGTTGGAGGATCAATGATGGTAACATCTGTTGGAACCTAAACGATTGAGAAGTTTAGACCCTCATTAATTTTGATGATAACAAAGTATTCACAAGAGAACAATTTATGTTCTAACAATTCTTGAAGTGTGCAGATACTAATATTACATATAAAGCCACTCAAGCAAGAAGGAAGAAATTCTCAAGAGAAGGATACACTCCATGTGTCAGCATCCGGATCATCCTAGTGAGCATCTGGAATTATCTCTTTATGACACTAGCCTTATCCATTTGCTTCAAGCGTCCGATCTTCCGATTTTGAGCGAGCGTCTGAACTTCATTTCAAATCACGTGTTGGTCACGTAGTTGCTCTTCCTCTCAGAAGTTTCTGGAACGGATTTCAAAATTGATCTTGAGCGCTAAAATTGTTGTACGAGGTATCAAAGGTGACACCTTTAGCTAAAAGACAATAATCGTACAAGCAATTGTGAAAAACAAGGTAGTACGAAAACGGTAATATGTACTACTGGGATATTCTCTGGAAAGGAAGAAAGAGACAGCTTTTTGAATTTACCTCACTCAATGGAAAGGAGCCATTTTTACTGTAACGGTAATATCCTTTGGAACTCCTATATATACCTCATGGTATCCATTGAAGAGCTGGCCGAAATACTGCTGGAAAACTGTCGAAAAACTGTCCAAACTCTACAAGAGAATATTGCCTCATTTACTGAGATCAAGCACTGTTGATAAACACTACAAAGAGTCAATACTCTGAAAGCACTGCTTCTGTGAGCAATCAAGTTTCGAGCCAAGTCTCTGGACTACAAGAACTGAACTCAGCGTCCGACCCTTTCTATTAGAAAGCATTTCTATACTGAGCTTAATTTTTATCCTCTCTGTGAGAGTTATTTATACTTGTATTCAATCTATTTGTAAAAGTTGTTTTGGCCTAGTTAAGGCTGTTCCCTCAAAGGCTCGACTGTACTGAGTCGTTTTGAGAAGTTGAGAGTATTGTCAAGGTTGTGACAGAAGAATACTCTTGAGGAAATTGTAATCAGATTGATTATAGTGGAAAATCCTTCAGGAACGAAGGGACTAGACGTAGCTACCAGTTTGGTAGTGAACTAGTATAAATCTCTGTGTCTTTTTCTTTACTGCTTTCTAGTTGCTTCTATCTTGCTGTGTTAAAAACAAGTTTTCACAAACTGCTTTTCCAGCATCCGGTTTATTTCGTGCGTCCGTTTAACAATCTATTTTGAAAAACCTGTGGTCTAAGTGTTTTTAACTTAATATTTGCGAAAAGTTTTCAACACAATTCAACCCCCCCTTCTTGTGTTCACGTTCAGTTGGTATCAGAGCTCGACCTCTTGGTTGAGCACTTAACAGTGTTAAGAGTAAAGATCCCATCGTGAACATGTCCGAAGGTGGTCATATGAACCGCCCTCCTCTATTCAATGGAGAAAAATTGATTCTTGGAAAGATAAGATGAAAGCATTCCTTGAGGCACAAAATCTTGATTTATGGGATATAGTTGAAAGTGGATACATTTCTCCCGCTAATGCCCTTGGTGTTGCAATACCTAGGGAAAAGCTGGGTGATGATCGTAAAAGAGATATCAAACCAATCAGAAGGCTAGATTTATTCTCATCTGTGCTATGACAGAAAGAGAATATGATAAATGTGGTAAGTTTGATACTGCCAAAGAAATCTGGGATTCTCTTGTTTTGTCTTATGAGGGTTCTGCCCAAGTAAGAGAAACAAAGGCTAGCATGATGGTACGCCAGTATGAGCTATTCAAAATGGAAGATGGAGAAAACATTGAAACTATGTTTGGAAGGTTCCAAACACTTGTTCATGGGTTGCAGGCCCTTGGAAAAAGTTATACTACACCTGATCATGTGAGAAAGATCTTGAGAAGTTTGACTAAGCAGTGGAGACCCAAAGTCACTGCTATTCAAGAAGCAAAAGATCTAAATGTTCTTCGGCTTGAAGATCTTATGAGTTCTTTGAAAGCTCATGAACTTGAGCTAAATGGAGAAGAACCTACCAAGAAGAGTAAGTATATTGCTTTAAGAGTTAATCAACATAAATCTAGTACTTCTAAAGCTTTTCAGGCTGAAGAAGAAGAATCAGATGATGAAGCTTCAGAAGGAGATTATGATGGATCAAATGATGAGCTAGCTTTCATATCCAAGAAGATCCAGAGAATGCGAAAAAAGAGAAACTTCAGAAGGAGGTTTCAGAAGAAAGATACAAAGGACAAGAAGGAAAGCAGAGACAACGACAAAGCCCAAGTCATTTGCTATGAATGTAAGAAGCCTGGACATTTCAAGTCCGAGTGTCCTAATCTTAAGGAAAAGCCCACAAGAAGTTCCTTCAAGAAAAAGAAGAAAGGTCTCATGGCAACATGGGAAGATCTTGACTTATCCTCCTCTGAGGAAGATAAAGAAGAATAAGCTCACATTGCTCTTATGGCAGACACTGATCTTGATTCAGAAGAAGAAGTTGAAGAGGTAATAATATATGACTCTTATTATGAACTTCAACTTGCATTTGATGATCTGTTAAAGGATTCTGCCACTCTCTCTATTGAGTATAAGAATTTGAAAAAGAAATTTTCAAAACTATCACAAGATTTTCATTCTTTACACAATGAAAACTCTGTACTCAATGAAGAGAACCAGAAGCTGAAAACTGAAAATCAGCGTCTGGTGGATAACCAGCGTCTGGAAGCCAACAAGCAACCAGAAGCTGAGAACTCTCAAGTTAAAAGCTCTGAAGTTACAAGCAATCCTAACTACAAATCAAATGACTATGAACATGCATTTCAAAAGTTTCTTGCAGAGAGTGTAACTCGAAGCAAGCAAGCTTCTATGATTTGGGGTGTCAGTAAAACGACAACTCATGGTCTTGGTTATATATCAGATGAACCTCTTTTGGAAAATGATTCTGCATCTGATAAATCCAATAATCATAGTAAATGCTTGCATTGTACTTACTGCAATAAATCTGGTCATTTGAAAAGTGCATGTACTGTGTTTACAACTAAGAAGGACAAGTATCCTTCAAGAACTAACAAGAAAGGACCCAAAAAGATATGGGTACCTAAAGATAAAATAGTCTATGTTGCAGACTTGCTTAGCAACAAAGTCAACACACCAATCTTGGTACTTAGACAGTGGATGCTCGCGTCACATGATGGGAGAAAAGCATATGTTCCAAGAACTAAGACCTAGAGAAGCTGGATTTGTTGGTTTCGGAGGAAACTAAAAAGGTAAAATAGTTGGAATTGGTCGCATAGGTAAAGGCTCTCTTCCTTCTATTGATAATGTTTTATATGTTGAAGGACTGAAACATAATCTATTGAGCATAAGTCAATTATGTGACAATGGTTATGAAGTCATCTTTACAGAAACTGGATGTTTAGTAAAAAACAAGAAAGAAGGATCTATATTCTTTACAGCAAAGAGGAAACAAAACATTTATAAAGTTGATCTTTCTGAACTTGCAAAACAAGATGTCAAGTGTCTTATGTCTGTTGAAGATGAGCAATGGATTTGGCACAAAAGATTGGGTCATGCCAACTTGAGGTTAATCTCAAAATTAAACAAGCACAATCTTGTTAAAGGCTTACCAAATCTTAAGTTCCAATCTGATGCCCTGTGTGAGGCTTGTCAAAGAGGAAAGCAAGTTAAAACTTCCTTTCATTTAAAAAATGTTGTTTCAACTTCTAGACCACTTGAACTTTTACATCTTGATCTTTTTGGTCCCACAAGGACAGCCTCTTTAACTGGAAAGAAATATGAATTAGTCATTGTTGATGATTTTACTAGATGGACATGGGTTAAATTCCTTGCCCACAAGGATGAGTCTTTTAAGGTATTTACTATTTTCTGCAAATCAATTCAAAATGAAAAAGGCATCTATATTTCTTCTATTAGAAGTGATCATGGGGGAGAATTTGAAAATGAAAACTTTCAAAAATTTTGTGAAGAAAATGGCATCTCCCACAATTTCTCCTCTCCTAGAACACCTCAACAAAATGGTGTTGTAGAAAGGAAAAATAGGTCCCTCTAGGAAATGGCCAGGACCATGATCAATGAAGCTGATATTGCGAAACATTTTTGGGCGTATGAAGAACACAATGTTATATTCAAAATAGAATTTTTATAAGACCTATTTTGAATAAGACTCATATGAATTGTGGAAAGGTAGAAAACCAATCATTTCTTACTTTCATCCTTTTGGGTGTATTTGTTATATCTTGAATACTAAAGATCAGCTTGGTAAATTTGATTCCAAGGCTGACAAAGGAATCTTTTTGGGATATTTTGAAAGATCTAAAGCTTTTAGAATATACAACAAAGAAACTTTGTGATTGAAGAGTCCATTCATGTCAAGTTTGATGATAAGAAGCTGACATCGCTATGTCGAGCTAGATGAGTTATTTTCAGAATTAAACCTCGGTGACAAGTCAGACGGTGAACATGCATCTTCATCATCCGGTGGTGACAAGACAAAGAATTCTACTCAAGCGGAAGCTGAAGCAAGAAAAAGCTGGAAGTACAAAACCAATCATCCAAAAGATCAAATCATAGGAGAACCTGGTGATAATGTACGAACCAGATCCTCTTTCAAGGAGCATGCTGATTTTGCACTTATTTCTGAAATGGAACCTAAGACGATTGATCAAGCTTTGGAAGATGAAGGGTGGATTCTAGCAATGCAAGATGAGCTAAATCAGTTCCAAAGAAATGATGTATGGAAGCTAGTCACTCTACCAGAAGATAAGCAAGCTATTGGTACTAAATGGGTATTTAGAAATAAGCTTGATGAAGATGGTAAAGTTGTGAGAAATAAAGCAAGGTTAGTTGCTCAAGGTTACTCACAAGAAGAAGGTATTGATTTCACTGAAACTTTTGCACTTGTTACAAGACTTGAAGCTATTTGCATTTTACTTTCATTTGCAGCACATCATGGGATAACTTTATATCAAATGGATGTGAAAAGTGCTTTTCTAAATGGTTTTATAACTGAGGAAGTTTATGTTAAACAACCTCCTGGTTTTGAAGATATTGAATTTCCAGAACATGTTTTTAAACTTAAAAAGGCTCTATATGGTCTTAAGCAAGCTCCCACAACATGGTATGAGAGACTAAGTTCCTTTTTAATGAAAAATGGATTTACAAGAGGTTTAGTTGACACTACTCTTTTCAGAAAATCCTCAAACAAGCATTTCATACTTGTTCAAATCTATGTTGATGATATCATTTTTGGAGCCACTAATGAAAGCCTTTGCAAAGAATTTTCTAAGCTTATGCAGGCTGAATTTGAGATGAGCATAATGGGAGAATTAAAGTTTTTCCTTGGTATACAAATCAAGCAATGCAGTGATGGTATTTATATACATCAAAGCAAATATATCAAAGAATTATTAAAGAAATTCAAGATGTTGGATTGCAAGCCTATGTGTACACCTATGCATCCTACTTGCGCTCTTAGTAATGATGAAATTGGTAAGAAGGTAGATCAGAAAATGTACAGAGGTATGATTGGATCTCTACTTTATCTTACGGCTTCAAGACCTGATATTATGTTCAGCGTCTTCCTGTGTGCTAGATTTCAATCAGATCCTAGAGAATCACACCTAAGTGCTGTTAAAAGAATATTCAGATATTTGCAAGGAACTACTAATCTTGGTTTGCTTTATAAGAAATCAAAAGATTACAAATTAGTAGGTTTCTGTGATGCTGACTTTGCTGGAGATCGAATTGAAAGAAAAAGCACAAGTGGAGGCTGCCAGTTCCTTGGAGCTAATCTTGTGTCTTGGTCAAGCAAAAGACAAAGAACAATTGCACTCTCAACAGCAGAAGCTGAATACATCTCAGCAGCAAGTTGCAGTTCTCAACTTCTGTGGATGAAGTATCAACTTGAAGACTACTTGATAAAAGAGAGTAACATTCCTATCTTCTGTGATAATACATCTGCCATATGTCTTACTAAAAATCCTATATTGCATTCTAGAGCAAAGCACATTGAGATTAGGCATCATTTTATAAGAGACTATGTTCAGAAGGATATTCTAGAAATAAAATTTGTAGACACTGATCATCAGTGGGCTGACATATTTACAAAAACCCTTGCTGAAGATAGATTCAATTTTATTAGAAGAAATTTAAACTTTCATCTTATAGAAGAATGATTAATCTCAGCGTCTGAAAATAAACAAAATCTCAGCATCTGATATGACATAAGCATGTATGTGCATTAGCATTTTGTTTGTCATATGCATCATAACTCATCATCCGGTGAATTGGTTGCGTGCGTCCGAGCACATCCACACGTGTTAAGGACTCAAGCGTCTCATCATATCTACTGAGTCATGATTATTTACGTTTTCAATAAAAACTTTTACTTTTATTTTGGCGTCTGCTTTTAATAAAAAGGCAAATCTTTATTTTTTTTTCTTTTTGATTTAATTTTTATGTGGAAATACGAAGCGATATTTCGAAAAAGAACTGTACCATTCTCTATTAACTTTCCTACTACTCCACATTTTTCGCTCCACTCTGCATTTTCTGCAAAACCGTACTCATTCTCTCATTCTCTCTATCTCTAGGATTATCCAATTGCTACAAGCGTCCGAACTTCTGATTCTGAGCGAGCGTCTGAACTTCATTTCAAATCACGTGTTAGTCACGTTGCTGCTCTTCCACTCAGAAGTTTCTGGAACGAATTTCGAAATTGATTCTGAGCGCTAAAATTATTGTACGAGGTATCAAAGGTGACACCTTTAGCTAAAAGACAAAAATCGTACAAGCAATTGTGAAAAGTAAGGTAGTACGAAAACGGTAATATGTACTACTGGGATATTCTCTGGAAAGGAAGAAAGAGACAGCTTTTTGAATTTACCTCACTCAATGGAAAGGAACCTTTTTACCGTAACGATAATATCCTTGGAACTCCTATATATACCTCATGGTATCCATTGAAGAGGGTGCTGAGATACTGTGAAAAAGCTTGCTGAAATACTGCTGAAATATTACCTCATTTACTGAAAGCAAGCACTGTTGCCATACATTACAAAGAGTCAACCTCTGAAGCACTGCTTCTGTGAGCAATCAAGTCTCGTGCTAAGTCTCTAGACTACAAGAACTGAACTCAGCGTCCGACCCTTTCTTTTAGAAAGTTTTTCTATAGTTGAGCTTAATCTTTTATCCTCTCTATGAGAGTTAATTTTTGACTGTATTTCAACTCACTTGTAAAAGTTGTTTTGGCCTAGTTAAGGCTGTATCCTCAAAGGCTCTGCATCTTGAGTCGTTTTGAGAAGTTGAGAGTATTGTCAAGTTGTGACAGAAGAATACTCTTGAGGAAATTGTAATCAGGTTGATTATAGTGGAAAATCCTTCAGGAACGAAGGGACTAGACGTAGCTACCAGTTTGGTAGTGAACTAGTATAAATCTCTGTGTCTTTTGCTTTATAGCTTTCTATTTCTCTTTATCTTGGTGTGTTAAAAATAAGTTTTCACAAACTGCTTTTCCAGCGTCCGATTATTTCCAGCATCCGATATATAAACAGTTTTGAAAAACTTTTGTTCTAAGTGTTTTTAACTTAAAGTTTGCGAAAAGTTTTAAACACAATTTAACCCCCCTTCTTGTGTTCACGTTCAGTTGGTACCAGAGCTCGGCCTCTTGGTTGGGCACTTAACAGTGTCAAGAGAAAAGATCCTATATTGTGAACATGTCTACTGAAGGTGGTCATATGAACCGTCCTCCTCTATTCAATGGAGAAAAATTTGATTACTGGAAAGATAAGATGAAAGCATTCCTTGAGGCACAAAATCTTGATTTGTGGGATATAGTTGAAAGCGGATACATTTCTCCCGCTAATGTCCTTGGCGTTGCAATACCTAGGGAAAACTGGTCTGATGATTAGAAAAAGAGATATCAAACCAATCAGAAGGCTAGATTTATTCTCATCTGTGCTATGACAGAAAGAGAATATGATAAATGTGGTAAGTTTGATACTGCCAAAGAAATCTGGGATTCTCTTGTGTTGTCTTATGAGGGTTCTGCCCAAGTAAGAGAAACAAAAGCTAGCATGATGGTACGCCAGTATGAGCTATTCAGAATGGAAGATGGAGAGAACATTGAAACTATGTTTGGAAGGTTCCAAACACTTGTTCATGGGTTGCGGGCCCTTGGAAAAAGTTATACTACACCTGATCATGTGAGAAAGATCTTGAGAAGCTTGACTAAGCAGTGGAGACCCAAAGTCACTGCTATTCAAGAAGCAAAAGATCTAAATGTTCTTCGGCTTGAAGATCTTATGAGTTCTTTGAAAGCTCACGAACTTGAGCTAAATGAAGAAGAACCTACCAAGAAGAGTAAGTCTATTGCTTTAAAAGTTAATCAACATAAACCTAGTACTTCTAAAGCTTTTCAGGCTGAAGAAGAAGAATCAGATGATGAAGCTTGAAGGAGATTACGATGGATCAGACGATGAGCTAGCATTCATATCTAAGAAGATCCAGAGAATGTGGAAGAAAAGAAACTTGAAGGAAGTTTGGAAGAAAGATTCAAAGGACAAGAAGGAGAGCAAAGACAAGGACAAAGCCCAAGTCATTTGCTATGAATGTAAGAAGCCTGGACATTTCAAATACGAGTGTCCTAATCTTAAAGAAAAGTCCACAAGAAGCTCTTTCAAGAAAAAGAAGAAAGGTCTCATGGCAACATGGGAAGATCTTGACTTATCCTCCTCTGAGGAAGATAAAGAAGAAGAAGCTCACATTGCCCTCATGGCAGACACTGACATTGACTCAGAAGAAGAAGTTGAAGAGGTAATAGTATATGATTCCTACTCTGAACTTCAACTTGCTTTTGATGATCTTCTTAAGGACTCTGTCACTCTCTCTACTGAGTATAAGAATTTGAAAAAGAAATTTTTAAAACTATCACAAGATTTTCATTCTTTATGTAATGAAAACTCTGTACTCAATGAAGAGAACTAGAAGCTGAAAATTGAAAATCAGCGTCTGGTTGATAACCAGCGTCTGGAAGCTAACAAGCAACCAGAAGCTGAGAGCTCTCAAGTTAAGAGTTGTGTAGTTACAGGCAAACCTAACTGCAAATCAAATGAATATGAACAAGCATTTCAAAAGTTTCTTGCAGAGAGTGTAACTCGTAGCAAGCAAGCTTCAATGATCTGGGGTGTCAGTAAAACGACAACTCATGGTCTTGGTTATATATCGGATGAACCCCTTTTGGAAAATGATTCAGCATCTGATAAATCCCATAGTCATAGTAAATGCTTACATTATACTTACTGCAATAAATTTGGTCATTTGAAAAGTGCATGTAATGTTTTTAAAACTGTGAAGGATGAGCCTCCTTCAAGAACTAACAAGAAAGGACCCAAAAAGATATGGGTACCTAAACATAAAATAGTCTATGTTGCAGATATGTTTAGCAACAAAGTCAACACACTAATCTTGGTACTTAGACAGTGGATGCTCGCGTCACATGACGGGAGAAAAGCATATGTTCCAAGAACTAAGACCTAGAGAAGCTGGATTCGTTGGTTTCGGAGGAAACCAGAAAGGTAAAATAGTTGGAATTGGTCGCATAAGTAAAGGCTCTCTTCCTTCTATTGATAATGTTTCATATGTTGAAGGACTGAAACATAATCTATTGAGCATAAGTCAATTATGTGACAATGGTTATGAAGTCATCTTTACAGAAACTGGATGTTTAGTAAAAAGCAAAAACGATGGATCTATATTCTTTACAGCAAAGAGGAAACAAAATGTTTATAAAGTTGATCTTTCTGAACTTGAAAAACAAGATGTCAAGTGTCTTATGTGCATTGAAGATGAGCAATGGATTTGGCACAAAAGATTAGGTCATGCCAACTTGAGGTTAATCTCAAAATTAAACAAGCACAATCTTGTTAAAGGCTTACCAAATCTTAAGTACCAATCTGATGCCCTTTGTGAGGCTTGTCAAAAAGGAAAACAAGTTAAAACTTCCTTTCATTTAAAAAATGTTGTTTCAACTTCTAGACCACTTGAACTTTTACATCTTGATCTTTTTGGTCCCACAAGGACAACCTCTTTAACTAGAAAGAAATATGGTTTAGTCATTGTTGATGATTTTACTAGATGGACATGGGTTAAATTCCTTGCCCACAAGGATGAGTCTTTTAAGGTATTTACTGTTTTCTGCAAATCAGTTAAAAATGAAAAAGGCATCTGTATTTCTTCTATTAGAAGTGATCATGGGGGAGAATTTGAAAATGAGAACTTTCAAAAATTTTGTGAAGAAAATGGCATCTCCCACAATTTCTCCTCTCCTAGAACACCTCAACAAAATGGTGTTGTAGAAAGGAAAAATAGGTCCCTCCAGGAAATGGCCAGGACCATGATCAATGAAGGCGATATTGCGAAACATTTTTAGGCGAAGCGTATAAACACGTGTTATATTCAAAATAGAATTTATATAAGACCTATTTTGAATAAGATTCCTTATGAATTGTGGAAAGGTAGAAAACCAAACATTTCTTACTTTCATCCTTTTGGTTGTATTTGTTATATCTTGAATACTAAAGATCAGCTTGGTAAGTTTGATTCCAAGGCTGACAAAGGAATCTTTTTGGGATATTCTGAAAGATCTAAAGCTTTTAGAATATACAACAAAGAAACTTTGACAGTTGAAGAGTCCATTCATGTCAAGTTTGATGATAATAAACCTGACACTGCTATGTCAGAGCTAGATGAGTTATTTTCAGAATTAAACCTCGGTGACAAGTCAGATGGTGAACATACATCTTCATCATCTGGTGGTGACAAGACAAAGAATTCTACTCAAGCGGAAGCTGAAGCAAGAAAAAGCTGGAAGTACAAAACCAATCATCCAAAAGATCAAATCATAGGAGAACCTGGTGACAAAGTACGAACCAAATCCTCTTTCAAGGAGCATGCTGATTTTGCACTTCTCTCTGAGATGGAACCTAAGACGATTGATCAAGCTTTGGAAGATGAAGGGTGGATTCTAGCAATGCAAGATGAGCTAAATCAGTTCCAAAGGAATGATGTATGGAAGCTAGTCACTCTATCAGAAGATAAGCAAGCTATTGGTACTAAATGGGTTTTTAGAAATAAGCTTGATGAAGATGGTAAAGGTGTGAGAAATAAAGCAAGGTTAGTTGCTCAAGGCTACTCACAAGAAGAAGGTATTGATTTCACTGAAACTTTTGCACCAGTTGCAAGACTAGAAGCTATTCGCATTTTACTTTCATTTGCAGCACGTCATGAGATAATACTATATCAAATGGATGTGAAAAGTGCTTTTCTAAATGGTTCTATAACTGAGGAAGTTTATGTTAAACAACCTCCTGGTTTTGAAGATATTGAATTTCCAGAACATGTTTTTAAACTTAAAAAGGCACTATATGGTCTTAAACAAGCTCCCAAAGCATGGTATGATAGACTAAGTTCCTTTTTAATGGAAAATGGATTTACAAGAGGTTTAGTTGACACTACTCTTTTCAGAAAAACCTCAAATAAGCACTTCATACTTGTTCAAATCTATGTTGATGATATCATTTTTGGAGCCACTAATGAAGGCCTTTGCAAAGAATTTTCTAAGCTTATGCAGGCTGAATTTGAGATGAGCATGATGGGAGAATTAAAATTCTTCCTTTGAATACAAATCAAGCAATGCAGTGATGGTATTTATATTCATCAAAGCAAATATATCAAAGAATTATTGAAGAAATTCAAGATGATAGATTGCAAGCCTATGTGTACACCTATGCATCCTACCTACACTCTTAGTAAAGATGAAATTGGTAAGAAGGTAGATCAGAAACTGTACAGAGGTATGATTGGATCTCTACTTTATCTTACGGCTTCAAGACCTGATATTATGTTCATCGTCTGCCTGTGTGCTAGGTTTCAATCAGATCCTAGAGAATCACACCTAAGTGCTGTTAAAAGAATATTTAGATATTTGCAAGGAACCACTAATCTTGGTTTGCTTTATAAGAAATCAAAAGATTACAAATTAGTAGGTTTCTGTGATGCTGACTTTGCTGGAGATCGAATTGAAAGAAAAAGAACAAGTGGAGGCTGCCAGTTCCTTGGAGCTAATCTTGTGTCTTGGTCAAGCAAAAGGCAAAGCACAATTGCACTCTCAACAGCAGAAGTTGAATACATCTCAGCAGCAAGTTGCAGTTCTCAACTTCTGTGGATGAAGTATCAATTTGAAGACTACCTGATAAAAGAGAGTAACATTCCTATCTTCTGTGATAATACATCTGCCATATGTCTTACTAAAAATCCTATCTTGCATTCTAGAGCAAAGCACATTGAGATTAAGCATCATTTTATAAGAGACTATGTTAAGAAGGGTATTTTAGAAATAAAATTTGTAGACACTGATCATCAGTGGGCTGACATATTTACAAAACCCCTTGTTGAAGATAGATTCAATTTTATAAGAAGAAATTTAAACTTTCATCTTATAGAAGAATGATTAATCTCAGCGTCTGATAATAAACTAAATCTCAGCATCTGATATGACATAAGCCTATTTGTGCATAAGCATCTTATTTGTCATATGCATCATAACTCATCATCTGGAGAATCGGTTGCGTGTGTCCGAGCACACCCACACGTGTCACACGTGTTAAGGATTCAAGCGTCTCATCATATCTACTGAGTCATGATTATTTACGTTTTCAATAAAATCTTTTACTTTTATTTTGGCGTCTGCATTTAATGAAAAGGCGAATCTTTATTTTCTTTTCTTTTTGATTTATTTTTATAAGAAAATACGAAGTGATATTTTGAAAAAGAACTGTACCATTCTCTATTAACTTTCCCACTACTCCACATTTTTCGCTCCACTCTGTGTTTTCTGCAAAATGGTACTCGTTTTCTCTTTCTCTCTATCTCTCTGTGTGTGTGTTTAAACCCTAAAACCTCCATCACCTTCATCTCAACTGCAATCATGGCTGGTGTAACAACCTCTGAGTATACGGCTATCTACGACACCATGGCTGAAGGAAAAGTTTTGTTGGAAAATCGTGTTGATTTAGAGAACTTCAAACTCTACAGCTTCGACTTCTACAGTGGTTTCAAGGCAATGGGCTGGGAACACTATTTCTTCTGGAACCAGGTTGAGGTTCTAGTGACGGCTATCAAAGAATTTTGGGGCAATGCTCGTTCACACAAAGGTGGTATTTTTGAAGGAACCGTGAGAGGCTACAAGTTTGTTTTTACCATCAACAATATCTCTGAAATCACTGGTTGTCCATGTGAAGGTCTCGCCTTCTATACAGATTGGGCTGATGCATTTCATGGCATTGAGAAGGTCAATGACGATCTGTTTGAGAACTATAAGCAGTTGAAAGAATCTGGTGAAACTCCTACTGCAAAGAATCTGAAGAGTCATTTCAGAGTTCTTCACAAAATAATCACCAAGAGCGTCTTGTTGAAGGTTGGCTCTAGTGACATAGTCAACTATGAACAGAAGTTCATCATGAGACACTTCATGGCTGGTAACAAGGTAAACCTGCCAAGGTTAATCTACAACAACCTGCTTAATGCACTGGTTAACTCGAGAAAAGGTGTTGCTGACAAGAAGAACACCTACAAGTGCATTCCTTATGGTGTTCTGCTCACTAGAATGATGGTCAAGGGTCTGGTTATAAACAAGCTGACTGCTTTACCAGATCAAGAAAAGGTGAAGTATTTTGGTGCTGATAGCATTGTGATTCCTGACACCTTTTGAGTCAACAGTCTGGTCAGAATGAAACTGATCACTGGGTCCATGATCAAGAAGGTGAAAACAGAGCAACAGGAAGAGGAAGCTGAAAAGAAAACCACCAGAAGCTCAATGACTGGTGTGAAAAGAACTGTTGAGTCTCCTTCACCAGAGACCAGAAGAACAAAACAGAAGGTGGCTCCTGCACCTACTGTTGAAGAACCAGAAGATGAGGACCGAGTTCCCATCAGTCAGGTTCTGAGAAAAAGGAATAAACTAGAAGCTGAGAAGCAAGTCTCAGCTTCCGGTTTACATAAGAAAATTCAGCGTCCGCCTCCAGCAACTGCTCCCAGACAGAAGCTCAAAAGATTGGTCAGGCAATCTGAACCTGAACCAAAGGTACTGAATTCTTCTGATGAGTCTATATCTGTTTTTGCATCTGATGATACCATTCCTGCTCCACCAATATATGTTGCACAACCACCAAACACTCAAACCCGTGTACAGAAAACCTCCATAACTCCCAAACATCTTACCCAAACACAGACCAATACACTCACCATCTCATCACCTCAAACCTCCACATATAACTCCCTCACTACATACATTTCCAAGCTTCATTCTCATCCTTTTAACCTCCTTTTCAAAATACCTCCCATTAATCCCTTCAAACCCTACTCACCAAAAGCCTATAAAATCACCAAAACCACTCCCACCTTACTTACCCTTACCCTTAGACCTATAGACGCTGGTGGAAAGAAGAATATCTCATACAAACCACAGTTTGTTAAGTATGAGATATATCATAGCATCTACGATCGTCCATCCACATGGCATTTAAAAACCTTCACCTCTGGAGCTGCCAGATTGGAAATTGCCGCTCCAATAAGTGCAACCTTCAAGGATGGAGAAGACCACTTCCAAATGTCATTTAAAGGAAGGTTGAGACCAGCATCCGGAAGTAGAGCAATTCCCTTCTCTGTTGATCTTCCTAGATCCCTACCACAGTCTGAACCGCTTACGTTGGAAGAATGTGGAAGGTGGATCACAGATGAAGAAGCTGCCTTAATGGCACACTGTCTTGAGTAGAAAAGGCTTGAAGTCATAGGACAATATCGAGACACATCATCTGTTTCTGTTAAGATAGTACCAGATAGACAAAGGTGGTTACCTTGGTCTATCCCTGGGAAACGGAAGGAACTCGCTCGGCAAGCGACCATTCAAAGAAGATCGGGCTAAAGGAATATGAGAAGGCACCTACAAAGTACAATCTTAAGGAATTCTCCCGACTTTTGCCAATATCTCCGAGGATCATGCCGTAAGGTTTTACCTCGACTTCTCTAAAGAAAGATGAATGGAGAAGCGGCTCCTCAGCTGCTGCAATCTTGAAGGCTACTATTCCAACTGTTGGGACAATCAGCAGAGTTACTGACATCAATCTTAGAACAGTGTACTTCGATGATATGTTCAGATGCTCAGTAATCAGACCTTTTGACTGCATGAAGATATATGACCAATGGACTGCTGTGACCAAGCACTTCGACATTGGATTTACTTGGAGTCAATGGTCTGAGTCTTGGAAAGACAAAGCCATATTACCATGCCTCAACCCCCTAGTGCTAGAAGAAGATGACAGGGAAAATCTAAGAAGAATTTACCTGGCAGAAAATGAAGCACTCTCCTTCACCTGTGAAGCATTGAGTGTCTTTATTAGAAGTTTATGGGGAGAAGACGCTGGGAATAAGTTTGACTCTTACATTGCTGATGTTGTTCTACACAGAGAAACCATCTTCATGAATTTGCTGTATCCAGAAGATGTGAAGCATCAATGGGAGATTCAGACAGAATCAGAGCTCAGAAGACTTGGAAATTTCATCAAATGGTTTATACCAAATGATGCATTCTTTTTAAGAGCTCAAAGGAAGAAGGATTTGAGACTGAAGATATCCAACTGGGTGCTAGCAGAGCATCAGAAGATGAAGTCTGCACTTGTACCGTAAGTCGGACCTTTCTACTTCTACTGCAGTTGAGATGGTCACCATTCCCAAAGCGTAATTTGAAGAAATGAAGGCTACAAACTTGAAGGTCACTCACCGAGACTGACCGGTTACTCTATGAACGTCTCAATATCCCACCTCCACCTCTTCCAAACCCTTGAAATTTTTTTCTTGTGTGTGATATAAAATCTGTTCTATTTGGTTGATACACTTATATATATAACTATTTTTGATCAAATTATCTGCCTTCTATTCAAATTTTTCTAAGTCTTATTTTGACTATGATGTGTTTTTACACTCTTTTTGTCTGATGACAAAAGGGGGAGTAAAAGAAAGGTATGATGAACACGAAAGAAAGGTATATTGAACACGTGAAAATCTGATAATCCACCATCCGATGTTCACTGTCCGATGGATACACTGGAACTAAAGTATCATGCATAGCATTTCATACATAGCATTTGTGTGCGCTAATATTCATTGATCTAGTACTCTTATAATGTTTAATAAATTTTGGTACAATGAAATAAATTTGATTAAATCAATCTATTTGGTATATAATCAGCATCCGATCTCACTTTATTAAATATATGCTCTGATACATCTACGGATTTTTTGCAATCACTTAAATGAATTTGTTTACCAAAAATTGCCTTAATACTTGAATTGTTCATATATATATCTAAACTGTTAAATTTAGGGGGAGACCCTTGATGTCTTTTTTAAACTAAATTGTTCATCTACCTTAGATGTTTGTCATCATCAAAAAGGGGGAGATTGTTGGAACCTAAACGATTGAGAAGTTTAGACCCTCATTAATTTTGATGATAACAAAGTATTCACAAGAGAACAATTTATGTTCTAACATTTCTTGAAGTGTGCAGATACTAATAATACATATATTCTAAGCCACTCAAGCAAGAAGAAAGTAATTCTCAAGAGAAGGATATATTCCATGTGTCAGCATCCGGCTCATCCTTGTGAGCGTTTGGAATTTTCTCTTTATGACACTAGGCTTATCCAATTGCTACAAGCGTCCGAACTTCCGATTCTGAGCGAGCGTCTAAACTTCATTTCAAATCACGTGTTAGTCACGTTGCTGCTCTTCCTCTCAGAAGTTTCTGGAATGAATTTCGAAATTGATTCTGAGCGCTAAAATTGTTGTACGAGGTATCAAAGGTGACACCTTTAGCTAAAAGACAAAAATCGTACAAGCAATTGTGAAAAGCAAGGTAGTACGAAAACGGTAATGTGTACTACTGGGATATTCTCTGGAAAGGAAGAAAGAGACAGCTTTTTGAATTTACCTCACTCAATGGAAAGGAACCATTTTTACCGCAACGATAATATCCTTGGAACTCCTATATATACCTCATGGTATCCATTGAAGAGGATGCTGAGATACTGTGAAAAAGCTTGCTGAAATACTGCTAAAATATTACCTCATTTACTGAAAGCAAGCACTGTTGCCATACATTACAAAGAGTCAACCTCTGAAGCACTGCTTCTGTGAGCAATCAAGTCTCGTGCTAAGTCTCTGGACTACAAGAACTGAACTCAGCGTCCGACCCTTTCTTTTAGAAAGTTTTTCTATAGTTGAGCTTAATCTTTTATCCTCTCTATGAGAGTTAATTTTTGACTGTATTTCAACTCACTTGTAAAAGTTGTTTTGGCCTAGTTAAGGCTGTATCCTCAAAGGCTCGACTGTACTGAGTCATTTTGAGAAGTTGAGAGTATTGTCAAGTTGTGACAGAAGAATACTCTTGAGGAAATTGTAATCAGGTTGATTATAGTGGAAAATCCTTCAGGAACGAAGGGACTAGACGTAGCTGTGTCTTTTGCTTTATAGCTTTTTATTTCTCTTTATCTTGGTGTGTTAAAAATAAGTTTTCACAAACTGCTTTTCTAACGTCCGATTATTTCCAGCATCCGATATATAAACAGTTTTGAAAAACTTTTGTTCTAAGTGTTTTTAACTTAAAGTTTACGAAAAGTTTTAAACACAATTCAATCCCCCCTTCTTGTGTTCACGTTCAGCACTCTCCTTCACTTGTGAAGCCTTGAGTGTCTTTATCAGAAGTTTATGGGGAGAAGAAGCTGGAAATAGGTTTGACTCTTTCACTGCTGATGTTGTTCTTCACAGAGAAATCATCTTCATGAATATGCTGTACCCAGATGATGTGAAGTATCAATGGGAAATTCAAACAGCATCTGAGCTCAGAAGACTTGGAAATTTCTTCAAATGGTCTATACCAAATGACGTATTCTTTCTAAGAGCTCAAAGGAAAAAGGAATTGAGACTTCAGCTATCTTACTGGGTGCTAGCAGAGCATCAGAAGATGAAACCTGCACCTGTACCAGAAGTTGGATCTTCTACCTCTGCAGTTGAGATGGTCACCATTCCCAAAGCAGAATTTGAAGAGATGAAGACCACCAACTTGAAAGTCACTCAGCTGGAGACTGCTCTGAAATTATTATATGAACGTCTCAACATCCCTCCAGCACCTATTCCAAACCCTTAAACTTTATTTTGCCTTATATTTTTTTTTTGGTACTAAGTGTTATTTCTTATTTTTGGTTGATACACTTAT
This sequence comes from Calophaca sinica, assembly GCA_037113605.1. Taxonomy (NCBI): domain Eukaryota; kingdom Viridiplantae; phylum Streptophyta; class Magnoliopsida; order Fabales; family Fabaceae; genus Calophaca; species Calophaca sinica. Next base: position 47,642,543 of record CM073733.1, on the reverse strand, counting down.
ATATATAACTAATTTTGCTATAATTATCTGCCTTATATTCAAATTTTTCTAAGTCTTATTTTGACTATGATGTGTTTTTACACTCTTTTTGTCTGATGACAAAAGGGGGAGTAAAAGAAAGGTATGATGAACACGTGAAAATCTGACTAACCCACCGTCCGATTTTCACCGTCCGATAAATACGCTGGAACTGAAGTATCATGCATAGCATTTCATACATAGCATTTGTATGGTTATTTATTAATGCGCTAATATTCATTGTTCTAATGCTCTTATAATGTTAAATAAATTTGGTACTAATGCTCTTACAATAATAAACAAATTTGGTACAAGTTAATTAAATCAATCTTTTTAATCAGCATCCGATCTTACACTGATACATCTACGTATTTTGTTTTGCGATCACTTAATTGAATTTATTTATCAACTATCGCCTTAATACTAGAATTATCTTATATATCAAAATTGTTAAATTCAGGGGGAGACCCTTGATGTCATTTTGAAACTAAATTGTTTGAAACTAAATTGTTCATCAACCTTAGATATTTGTCATCATCAAAAAGGGGGAGATTGTTGGAACCTAAACGATTGAGAAGTTTAGACCCTCAATAATTTTGATGATAACAAAGTATTCACAAGAGAACAATTTATGTTCTAACAATTCTTGAAGTGTGCAGATACTAATATTACATATAAAGCCACTCAAGCAAGAAGGAAGAAATTCTCAAGAGAAGGATACACTCCATGTGTCAGCATCCGGATCATCCTAGTGAGCATCTGGAATTATCTCTTTATGACACTAGGCTTATCCATTTGCTTTGAGCGTCCGATCTTCCAATTCTGAGCGAGCGTCTGAACTTCATTTCAAATCACGTGTTGGTCACGTAGTTGCTCTTCCTCTCAGAAGTTTCTGGAACGGATTTCAAAATTGATCTTGAGCGCTAAAATTGTTGTACGAGGTATCAAAGGTGACACCTTTAGCTAAAAGACAATAATCGTACAAGCAATTGTGAAAAGTAAGGTAGTACGAAAACGGTAATATGTACTACTGGGATATTCTCTGGAAAGGAAGAAAGAGACAACTTTTTGAATTTACCTCACTCAATGGAAAGGAGCCATTTTTATCAGAATTCGGTAATATCCTTTGGAACTCTTATATATACCTCATGGTATCCATTGAAGAGTGGCGAAATATCGCTGAAAACTGCTTAAAAATCGTCCAAACTCTACAAGAGAATATTGCCTCATTTATCGAGATCAAGCATCGTTGATAAACACTACAAAGAGTCAATACTCAAAGCACCGCTTCGTGAGCAATCAAGTTTCGAGCCAAGTTTCGGACTACAAGAATCGAACTCGGTCCGACCCTTTCTATTAGAAAGCATTTCTATCTTGAGCTTAATTTTTATCCTTTCGTGAGAGTTATTTATACTTGTATTCAATCTATTTGTAAAAGTTGTTTTGGCCTAGTTAAGGCCGTTCCTCAAAGGCTCGATCAGATCGAGTCGCTTTGAGAAGTTGAGAGTATTGTCAAGGTTGTGACAGAAGAATACTCTTGAGGAAATTGTAATCAGATTGATTATAGTGGAAAATCCTTCAGGAACGAAGGGACTAGACGTAGCTACCAGTTTGGTAGTGAACTAGTATAAATCTCTGTGTCTTTTTCTTTACTGCTTTCTAGTTACTTCTATCTTGCTGTGTTAAAAACAAGTTTTCACAAACTGCTTTTCCAGCGTCCGGTTTATTTCGTGCGTCCGTTTAACAATCTATTTTGAAAAACCTGTGGTCTAAGTGTTTTTAACTTAATATTTGTGAAAAGTTTTCAACCCAATTCAACCCCCCTTCTTGTGTTCACGATCAACATCATCATCATCATCAGATTCCAAAACAAGATCCTGAACTATCTCAGAGGCAATTGCAGCTGTAATGGATATTTCATCTTCCTCCATAGGTTCTGCAATAGACGCAGGTTCTGCCAATATGGGTGAATGGGGTGGAGAAATGGATTGAGGCAGGAAAGGGACAAGAATAGGCAGTCTAAATGTGGGATCAGGCACGGGTTGAAGTATGGTGAGGGGTAGTGCTTCACAAACAGTATCAGAGCCAAGTAAGGGGATTAAGGTTTCTTGGACAAAGGGCTCATGTTTTGTTTCAGTAACAGGTTTAGATTGTGAAGGTTTGTTGAGGTCAGGTTGAATTAATGAAGGTGAGGGAGGTCTAGATGGTGATTTGGGGCTGTGGTTATTTGTGGTTGAGATGATGGAATGTGAGTGGTTTGTGGTGAAGGTGATGCAGAAGTAGAGGTTGAAGGGTGAATAGCAGAGATGGGTTCAATATAAGGAAATTGAACTTGGGATTGAGGTCTCTGTCTCTGTCTCAGAGGGATATAATTAGCTTCCTCTTCATTAGATGAAGATGAGTCAGCACTACAACAAAAAAAGGGAATAAATAGCGCTTATTTTTTGCCTTAAATAGCGCTTAAAAGCGCTGCATATTGGGCCGCTACTGATTGTGTTTTAAAAAAATAGCGTTTTTTCAGCGCTATTTAAAATTGGGAATAAATAGCGCTTATTCCAGAAGCGCTACTTATTGCATAGGAATAAGTAGCGCTTTATAAAAGAAGCGCTACTTATTGCGTGGGAATAAGTAGCGCTTTATAAAGGAAGCGCTACTTATTCTATGGGAATAAGTAGCACTTCCTCAAGGAAGCGCTATTTATTCCCTTTAAAGTTGGGAATAAGTAGCACTTCCTTGAGTAAGCGCTATTTATTCCCATTTTTTTTTCATTTTTCTGTCAACATATATATACAGAATGCATTTCCTACATGTTGTCATACATACAAAACAACCAAAACCACCAAAATATTGTCATCAACATCCAAATTATTATCAACACTAAATTCAATAAAACCAAAATTAACATTACAATATAACTAAATTATCATCCTTAAAATATTAAAATGCACTATAACTAAAATACACAAGTCATGCTACAAGATTACATAAAAATTAAACACTAGACTTCTTCTGAAACCTTGATTAGGTTAAACAAAGCCCATGCAGTTGTCCTAACAGTTGAACATCTGTTTGGTAGCATCATTCTTGCAAGAGGTATTAAGGCCCCTTGAATTAGCAAAATATTCCTCAACTCTTCATCATCACCAGCCACATTTCCTAATGCCCAAGCACACTGTTCAGCAACAGGTGAGGAGCTCTTTTCTACAGAACAGGATCATTCACGAATTAGGTAATGGTGAATACTAAGATCGTTGAAATAGTTTCAACCATCAAGAACACCTTTGTTATAAATGCCGAACATAGTTGCAAAAGCCATGAAGTTGGACATTTTAGGAAAAAGAATGATATGCCAGTAGGTCTAGCCGTCTAAGTTCCCTCCATCCCATTCTTTCCTTTAAATAATAATGCTTTAACAATTAAGGCTATAAGAATTCCTCTAAATCTTTATATACAAATATTAATAAAGAAAATTAATTAATTTCTTGACATGCAAAAGGAATCTCAAAGTGATCACTCACCCCTAAGATGAGCAATAAGCAAAGGCAATGTAGGCAGCAAAGCTTTTGTTTCTTCTGGATTCCATGCGGCAATATTTGTAAGACACCAAGCAGCCTCAAGCAATTGCAGGAGACATTCACGACAAAAAATGGAAGTAGTAAGTAATTTTCTTGCCACTAATGATTCCATATGATCTGCATAACATGCACAAAGATATGTGAGCTCAAGTCTTTGGAGAGTACAAAACATTCATAGAAGCAATTGATGATATTCAAAGGAAATAAAACTTTAGACCTGTTCATTTGGGGAATCAAATGAAAGACACTGCACTAGTATGGGTACAGCTCCAGCTTTAAGAGCAGACTCAATAGGAGGAAATTCAGATCTTGACAGTAAACGCCTTAGTTCTTGAAGGGCGCCTACTCTTTTCTGCATTGCATCTATCCCCATATATATATATATATATATATATATATATAATGCCAAAGCTAATGAAAATGTGAACTTGCAGTTGACATAATTAAATATTTTTCCATCTGTACAAAAAAAAATGGCCAACACATTACTAAAAATTTAGGGGTAAACACCATTCAAGATGATCAGAAAAGAAAACAATACAATATCAATCTCAATGCCTCATTGGAATATCCTACATTTGAAAGCATACAAAATTCTCACATGGCTAAAAACATTTCCCTCTAAATCAGAAGATTAAGAACACTTGGTGACTTTTGTTTTTACTCAGACCGACAAAACAATCTACTAACCATATGTCAAACATGGATGTAAAAAGAAATTGATATGAACTGCACAATTGTGATTAAACAATTTTTCTCCGGATTGAAACTAACTGAACTCCAACAGAATTATTAAAGTAACAGAGTTGGTTAAACTTAAACCTACTAATCAAGCCGAATACATGAACAAATTTCTATGGCAAATGACAGAGTCTTATACCATAACATATATTACATTGCCAAAATAGGAAACAAGCACGCACTAACCATACAGAATCAAACACTAAAACTCTAAAATTAACCAAATCATGGACCAATTAAGCGTGATATAAATATCAAAGAACAATTTTAGAAAACATTTTTAGAAAGATTGTAAGATTGTTAATGTCAAAGAACAACTTCAGATAACATTTTTAGAAAGAGAAAAAAAGTAATTTGCCTAACAACAAGCAAATGAATATCGAACATAGCTATAATGAGACATGAACTTTCAAAACAGAACAAATTGCTGCAAAAGACAATGAACAACATCATAGAAAACTAATATTCAATCAACACACAAAAAGCCACACAAAATTAGTGTTGGACACTGAACCCTAAATATTAAATAACACTAAAATTAGAAGAAATAAATCAAAAAAAATAAAGAGTCGTTGGTGAATGAGAAACGTACTAGGGTTTTCGAACATGAAAGTAACATTGTCGTTGCCGTCATCAGCCTTGATGGTGATAATGTCGTCGTCCCTGACTCATTTAAGCATCTTAGCCATGTTGTTGAGTTTCATACACATGGAGAGGTTGTGGTCGCAGCAATAGTGTTGAACCCCTCCGACCGGAGAAGAAGTGCCACCAAAGCCACGTGGCTGGAGTCCATGGCCTGGAGGGAGAAGCCGATTGAGGAGCAATCGAAGTTCGCATCATTCACCAGCTCCTTGATCGCCTCTAACACCTTCTTTAGGAGCAAACCCTGGACAAGACGGAGTTCCAACATCTTGACCGAGGATCGAAAGGGTTAGGGTTTTACAGGTTTCGATTTTCTCAAAAAAATTGTGGGAAAATTAGAATGGGGAAGATGAGAGAGGGCGAGAGCTGTTGAGAGAGTGAGAGAGACAAATGTGATAGAGGAGAAGAAGGGCAACGAAGGAGAAGGAGGAGGAGGGCGAGAGCTGTTGAGAGAGAGGGGGCGAGAAAGAGGGGGAGACCGCGAGAGCTGTTGCTGAATAAATTAATTTTAGGTCTCGAGAATAAGTAGCGCTTTCGGTAGGAAGCGCTACTTTAGGTATACAATAAGTAGCACTTCCAGCTCTAGGCGCTATTTATTGGTACTGCCTAAAGTAGTGCTTCTTACAGGAAGCGCTACTTATTCTTGTTACGTAACCATAAATAGCGCTTAGTGTGGGAAGCGCTACTTATTTCTATATCCTTCAATAGCACTTCTTTATTGAAGCGCTAGTAAAAGCATTCTACTTAATTTTAAGTAGCGCTTCAATAGTTAAGCGCTATTTAAAGTGCGCCATCTTTTAACTAATTTGTTGTAGTACAGAGGGTAAAGAAGGCAAAGGCTTTTTAGGAGGAAAGGGTTTCTTAAAAGGTTTGGGTTAAGAAGGTTTTGATGGGGGAATAGGTTTAGAGGATTGTGGAGGAGGGATTGATTTAGACACAACAGGTTGTGTAGAATGTTCAGACCCAACAGATGCAGAACCATAAACAGAATCATACAAACGTACTGCATCATCTAGTACCTTGGCTTTCTTTGCTGCTGGGAGATCACCTAACTTGGTCATCCGCTTCAGCTTTGAAGTAGCAGGTGTAGCAGTAGTAACAGGAACAACAGTGGTGATGGTTGCAGGAGCAGAAGTGGTTGTTGCAGTAGAAGTAGTGCCGGAGGCAACAGTAGGAGCAGTGGAGGAAGGAGTAGTAGCTGTAACAGAGGCTTGTCCCTTTAGCCTTTCTTCTTTGAGGTGTAGGTAATATTGATAGATGTCTTCCTTGCATTTGGCTATCATCTCATCACTGAGGGTATGAATGCAGGTCTCACTGGTTGAACCAAGTAATAGGGCTCAGCAATATGGATGTCAGTGCTCCTAGTTACTCTCCTGGTTGGCTCAGCAGTAACTTCACTTATCTTCCTTTTTCCCTTCCTTATAGGTTTTCTCCCACCATCTTCTTCTTTTTGTATCTCAGCAATAACCTCTTCGGATAGAAGCTCTATTCTCCTCAAGTTCTCACCGGAGAAGGTTGGTATACTCATGGTTTTGAGTGCAACTCCAACTTCTTCAGTGTGAAGCTCTTGAAGATGCCGAATCAAGCCTTGAGTTTCCATTATAGCAGAGAGCATCCTTCCATAAGGGATGTTCAAGTTTTTTCCTTTTCTGGAGAACATAATGTTTCTTCTCAGATGATCAAAAATGAGGCTTGACATGTTGAGTTTGGCCTTCGTCACATAGTTCCACATAATGAACTTGTGGTCACTACTCACAGTGTTCACGAATCCAAACTTTGGAATAATGCAGTGCATTATGATCTTGAAAAGCACTCTGAACCTGTTCTTCATGTCCACAGCCTTAGAACTACCAGGTTTCTCATAGATGGAGTCGTTGATTGTTTTTTAGCCACCAAAATCCTTTTCCTAGCCTTCTTTGATAACAACTCCAGAATTAGGGTATTTGATAACATCAGCAATGATGTCCCGAGAGATCAGAATATTCTTCTTCTGAACGTAGCTATGAATGGTGTTGTCCTTGCACCGAGCATACATCTAAAATTCCTTTACCAGTTCCTCATACACTGGGTAGTTTTCCATGCAAAAGAAATCCATTATACCCATATCAATGAAATCAGTTCGGAAGGGGTACTCTTTATCAGCTAACTCTTGGAAGTTAACTTAGTGTTCCACCATCACCTTCAGTTGGTGTTGCTTAGTGTTCACCAAGGTAGGTTGAGGTTCTTCCTCAGGACCATAAGCAAACAGTTGTGGAGCGGCCATTGCAAGTACAGAGAATTGCAGCGAGAAGATAGAAGACGAAAGGGGTTTAGGGTTACAAATAGTGAGGCTTCTCAGAGAGATAGTGTGAGTAGTGGGTGTAGTGAGTGAGTGAGTGGGTAATAAAACGTGTTGAAGAAGGCAAACCGCCTTTTTCAATTTTCAAAATAAATGAAATAAATAATTTGTCATTTCAAAACTGAAACGTGCCGCACATTGAGTAAACGAGGCGCAGTAAAACTGTCATTCGGTCGTAAAAGATAATAATGACTCAGTGAGAGTAACTCTCAGCCACTAAAGTATTAACCAGTCTCATAGAGACACGTGTACACAAAGATTCCCAGATGCACCTTTGTGATAAATGCAACAGACTCATACGATCAGTCATCAAAACAGATGATACAAAAATTAAATGATACTCCCTCCGATCCTCAATGTAAGAGACAAAAAGGTGTTTTCTAGGGGTCCAAAATATAAGAGATATGTGAGATAAAAAGGTGTTTTTCATTGGAAAAAAAGAGTGTTTTTCTTAGTTTTGATGAATTAGGATTTTGTCTATTATATTTAGGACCGGAGGTAGTAATAAGATAATAAATTATAAACAAATGATTAATAATTAAGCAATAATCAGAGCTAACATATAAACAGAGGCACATATCAGACAGACTCACATATGCAAACAGAGACACATGTGACCAACAGAGGCACGTGTGCAATAACAGAGGCAGCAACAAAAACAGAGGCAAATAAGCAATCTGACGTAGACATTTCAGAGGCACACAAAACAGAGGCAACCATATTCAAATTAAACACTTAATCCTTTATAAGATGAAAATTCAAATTCTTTCTTATAAAGTTGAATCTATCTTCAACAAGAGGTTTTGTAAAGATATCTGTCCATTGATGGTCAGTATCAATAAATTTAATTTCAAGTATCCCTTTCTGGACATAGTCTCTAATGAAGTGATGTTTAATTTCAATATGTTTAGCACATGAATACAAAATAGGATTTTTAGTCATCACAGTATATAGGAATGTTACTTTCTTTAATCTGATAGTCCTCAAGCTGATGCTTCATCCATAGTAGTTGTGAGCTACTACTTGTATCAGATATATACTCAGCTTCTGCAGTTGATAGTGCAATTGTGTTGTGCCTTTTGTTGGACCAAGAGATAAGGTTTGCTCCAAGAAATTGGCAGCCACCACTTGTGCTCTTTCATTCAATTCTACCTCCAACAAAGTCAGCATCATAGAAACTAACTAACTTGTAATTTTCTGAGTTCTTATAAAGTAAACCAAGGTTAGTAGTTCCTTTGAGATACCTAAAGATTCTCTTAACAGCAGTTAAGTGAGATTCTCTAGGGTCAGATTGGAATCTTGCACATAAGCAGACACTAAACATAATATCAGGCCTTGAGGCAGTAAGATAAATGAGTGAACCGATCATACCTCTATATACCTTTTGGTCTACCTTTTTACTAGATTCATCTTTGCCGAGAGCACATGTTTGATGCATTGGTGTGCTCATAGATTTGGTTTCCTCAAGCTTGAACTTCTTTAGGAGCTCTCTCACATATTTAGTCTGATGGATATAGGTTCCATCTTGACATTGCTTGATTTGAATACCAAGGAAGAATTTTAATTCTCCCATCATACTCATTTCAAACTCATTCTGCATAAGCTTAGAGAATTCCTCACAAAGAGATTCATTAGTAGCACCAAAGATAATATCATCAACATATATTTGAACTATAATAAAATGCTTCTTAGATGATTTTCTAAAGAGTATAGTGTCCACCCGTCCTCTTTCAAAACCGTTTGACATTAAAAAGGAACTTAATCTGTCATACCAAGCTCTTCGAGCTTGTTTAAGACCATAAAAAGCCTTTTTAAGTTTGAAAATATGTTCTAGATAATCAATGTTTTCAAATCCAGGTGGTTATTTTACAAACACTTCCTTACTTATAAAACCATTTAAAAATGCACTCTTAACATCCATTTGATATAAAGTAATGCTATGATGTGCAGCAAATGATAATAAGATTCTAATTGCTTCAAGTCTAGCTACAGGAGTGGATGTTTCAGTATAATAAATACCTTCCTCTTGTGAGTACCCTTGAGCAACAAGTCTTGCCTTGTTTCTTACCACTTTGCCATCTTCATCAAGTTTATTTCTGAAAACCCACTTGGTTCCAATGGCTTGCTTATCCTCTGGAGGAGGCACAAGATTCCAAACATCATTCCTCTAAAATTGATTGAGCTCTTCTTGCATATCAAGTATCCGTCCATCGTCTGTTAGTGCTTCATCAATTGTTTTGGGTTCTATTTCTGACGACAATGCAAAGTCAGAGTGTTCCAGTCTATTATTGGTTCTTCTTGGGTCTTCTCACCAGATGCAGAACCCGACATAGAATCAGAGTCAGCACCTGTGACACCTTCATCTATTTCTTTGCTTATCTGTAAATCTACAAAGACTTCATCTAGCTCTGACGTTTCATTGTCAGGCTTCTTGTCATCAAATCTCACATGCATAGATTCATCAACAATTAATATTTCTTTGTTGTATACTCTGTAAGCTTTAGAGCGTTCAGAATATCCCAAAAAGATAGCTTTGTACGATTTTGAATCAAATTTTCCAAGACTGTCCTTTGTATTAAGAAGAAAGCATTCACATCCAAATTGGTGAAAGTATGAAATGTTGGGTTTTTTTTTTCTTTCCACAATTCATAAGAAGTCTAATTCAAGATAGGTCTGATATAGATTCTATTTTGAATATAACATGCAGTGTTTACTGCTTCTGCCCAAAAGTGCTTTGCAATATTAGTTTCGTGAATCATGGTTCTGGCCATTTCTTGTAAAGATCTATTTTTCCTTTCTATAACACCATTTTGCTGTGGTGTTCTAGGGGATGAAAAATTGTGAGAGATGCCATGCTCTTCACAAAAGTTTTGAAATGATTCATTTTCAAATTCTCCACCATGATCACTTCTAATGGTTGTAATACAAAATCCTTTTCCATTTTGCACTTGTTTGCAGAACACAGAAAATATTGCAAATGACTCATCCTTGTGAGTTAGGAATTTTACCCATGTCTATCTAGTATAGTCATCAACAATAACAACGCCATATTTCTTTCCAGACAAAGATGCGGTTCAAGTTCGACCAAATAAATCTAAATGCAAAAGCTCAAGTGGCCTTGGGGTGGAAACAATATTTTTGGAAAAGAAGATTTTGTTTGTTTCCCTTTTTGGCATGCTTCACAAAGAACATCAGATTGATACCTAAGATTTGGTAGGCCTCTAATAAGTTCTTTCTTGTTAAGCTTTGAGATTAACCTCAAGCTAGCATGACCCAATCTTTTGTGCCAAGTCCATTGCTCTTCATCAACTGACAAAAATTATTTTACATTTTGATTTGCCAACTCAGAAAGTTTTATTTTATATATATTGTTCTTTCTCTTTGCTTTAAAGAAAATGGATCCGTCCTTTTTGCTTTTGACTACACAGGCATTATCACTAAAGCCAACATCATAACCACTATTGCATAATTGACTTAACTTAGTAGGTTATGCTTCAGGCCATCAACCAATAAGACATTATCAATAGAAGGTGGGAATTTCTCACCAACTTTTCCACTTCTAATGATTTTACCTTTTAGTTTCCTCCGAAACCTACGATTTCGCTTTCTTCAAGTTGGAGTTCTTGGAACATATGCCTTTCTCCCGTCATGTGACGTGAGCATCCACTGTCCAAGTACCAGGACTGGTGTTGTAACTCTGTTGCTAAGCAGATCTGCAACATATACAATTTTGTCCTTAGGTACCCAAATCTTTTTGGGTCCTCTTTTGTTGGTTATAGAAGGAAACTTGTCCTTCTTATTTTTCAATTCATAACAAATACTTCAAATGTGTCTTTTCTTATTGCAAAAGGTACAAAGCAGACAGTCACTATGATTGTTGGTATCTTTGGTTTTCAAATTTGTGTTTTGAAAAGTGGGTTCCTCTGGTTTGTAACCAAGACCCATTTTACCATTTTGGCTTACGCCCCAAATCATATATGCTTGTTTGCTTTATGTAACACATTCAGCAAGGAATCTTTGAAATCCTTCTTCATATTTTGAAGAGTTACATTCAACCTTTACCTCAGTCTTAGAGCTGTCATTCACCAAATGGTGATTTTCAGCTTTGAGCTTCTCATTCTCCTTATTGAGTATTTGAAATTCTTTTGAAATTTCTGAGAATTTCTTTTTCAAGGCTTTATACTCAGTGTTGAGTTTAGAAGACTCATCTAATAGTTCATCAAAAGCTATTTCAATATCAGAAGATGGATTAGAATCTACCTCTTCATCTTCTTCTTCACTGTCTGACCCTATGGTAGCCATTAGAGCCAGGTTTGCTTGTTCCTCATCATCATCAGATGAAGATAAGCCAGAATCATCCCATGTTGCCATGAGATCTTTCTTTTTCTTGCTTTTAAAACCACCTTTCCTTGGTTTCTCAAGTTGTGGACATTCAGACTTGAAATCTCCTGGCTTTTTGCACTCGTAGCAAGTAACTTGGCTTTTGTCCTTGTAGTCCTTCTTATCCCTTGAGTCTTGCCTTTCCTTTGAGTCCTTCTTATGGAATTACTTTCTGAACCTTCCTTTGTTTTTCCACATACATTGAATTTTTCTTGATATTAAGGAAATTTCTTCGCCTGTATCTCCATCGCTCTCATCAGACGATGCTTCGTCTATTTCAAGTTCAACTTGTAGAGCTTTGGAGGAAGATGCTTTGTTTGTAGATTTCAAAGCAATAGACTTTGATTTCTTGGGAGGTTCTTCTTCATCTAGCTCAAGCTCATGAGCTCTCAAGGAACTCAGAAGATCTTCAAGTCGCAAGGCATTCAGGTCTTTTGCTTCCTGAATAGCAGTGACCTTAGGTCTCCACTTCTTTGGCAGGCTTCTCAAGATTTTCTTAACGTGATCAGCAGTGGTATAACTTTTTTTAAGAACCTTTAGACCATGAACTAGTGTTTGGAATCTTTCAAACATAGTTTCAATGCTTTCACCCTCTTCCACTTTGAGGAGTTCATATTATCTAACCAAGACATTAGCTTTGGTTTCTTGCACGTGGGAAGTACCCTCATAAGCCGAGGCCAATGAGTCCCAAATCTCCTTGGCAGTATCATTCTTTCCGTATTTTTCGTATTCCTTCTCAAAGATAGCACATATAAGGAAATATCTTACTTTCTGATGTAGTTGATAAGCTTTCTTAAGCTCTTCTGTCCATTTATCCCTAGGAATGGGATTTTCTTTAGAATCAACTGGTTCGATGTATTGTTTTTGAACCATATCCTAGAGTTCGAGTTGTTGAAACTCGAAGAAGGATTTAACTTTATCTTTCCAGTAGTCAAAGTTTGTTCCAGTGAACAAAGGAGGACGGTTAACATGACCACCGGCTTCGTTGCTTGCCATGAATAAAGAATAATATCTTTTCCTCTTACACTGTTAAGTGCTCAACCAAGAGGCCGAGCTCTGGTACCAATTGAACGTGGCAAAAACACAAGAAAGGGGGTTTGAATTGGGTTTTAGAAATCTTTTCTCAAAGCTTGTGTGTTTATGAAAACTTTTCAAAACAACTTGTTAATAAAATAAGGCAGTACGTAAGTAAAGAGAAGAGAGAAGAGAGTGACACAGTGATTTATACTAGTTCACTATCACCTGATAGCTATGTCTAGTCCCTTCACATAATTGAAGGATTTCTCCACTATAATCAACCTGATTACACTTGAGAGTATAATACTGTCAAACTGGCTATACTCACAACTTCTTAGAACGACTTAGTACAGTCAAGCCTCTAAGGAATACAGCCACTACTGAGCTAAATACAATGTTCAAAAATGTTTTGAAGCAGTATCAAATAACTCTCACAGGGAGGATATACAATGAAAAACTTAAGCACAATGAATAACTTTCAAACTGAAAGAATAAAAACGATTAAGTGCTTTGCTCAATGTGATCTCAGATACTTGGAATGATTCTTGGTTGCTCACTTTGTATCACATCGTTAGCCTACTTCAGTGGATTAAGTAAGGTATATATAGCTAGGGTTGTGAATAGTGCCGTTGTGACCTAACAACTCTTTTCACCTAGGTCAAAAGACTTTAGATCCCCTTTTTGTGGCTTTAGCAAGTCACGTCGTTTTTCACTCTACTCAAAGCATACTGACACAGTAGACAAAATCAAAGTGTTTGTCTCTTGTGAGCTTTTTGAATATTAGACCCTTTGAGAGCAAGTTTCCTGATGATTATATTCGTTGACATTCCCTTTGGCCTTTGATACCTCGTATATTAAAATGCTTCATCAATGAGGTCTCTTAAATACGTGAAGTAGCCTTAAATAAACTTCAGTCTGTTTCCTATCAAAGCTACACTGTTCACCAGGGTGAGAACTGTTCCCCAGAGTGAGCTTGAAACAAAGGCAACTTCTTCAGCATAGAATTCATTTGCCTTTCGTATAATAGAGATCTTGTAGAATTGCATGAAGGCTTCCACGGAGTGGTCTAACCATAGTCTGTTATATGCGTTGACTGAAGACCAGAGCGTTGACCAAACAAAATGTGGTCTCAATAGAGTGTTGTCTACCAGAGCGTTGACTGACTAAACAGAGTTGACCAAGTCAAGAGCTAGTCAAGTCAACATGCGTCAGCGAAGATGGACAGAATTTCTCAAGGACTACGACTTTACGTTGGAATACCATTCCGATAAGGCTAACGTAGTAGCAGATGCATTGAGCAGAAAGAGCGTTTTAGCCTCAGCAATGATGATCAAGGAGTTGGAGATGCTCGAGAAGTTTCGAGACTTGAAGTTGAATGTGGAAGTTTCACCAGGGAAGCTGAGATTTGGTATGCTTACCATTTCTAACAGATTGTTGGACGAGATCCGAGACCAGCAGGTTCATGACGAGCTCCTGCAAGAAAAGGTCCAGTTGATAGCGCAAGGGAAAGCGACAGAATTCCAAGTCGGAACGGACAACATTTTAAGGTGCAATGGCCGAGTGTGTGTACCTAATGTGGCGGAGCTGAGAAAGTTAATACTTGACGAAGCGCATAAGAGCAATTTTAGTATTCATCCAGGAGTTACGAAGATGTATCAAGACTTGAAGAAGCATTTTTGGTGGTCCGGAATGAAGAAGCAAGTGGTCGAGCACGTAACCGTGTTTAACGTGTCGAAGCGAAGGTGGAGCACCAGCGACTGCGGGAATGCTCTGATAATCGGCGTACCCGGTATGGAAATGGGATAGTATTTCCATGGATTTCGTTGTAGGTTTACCAAAGACGCAGAAGAAGAATGATTCGATTTGGGTGATCGTCGACCGATTGACCAAATCGCTCATTCTTGCCGGTGAGGTCGACATACAACGTGAAAAAGGCGGCCGAGATCTACGTCGCGGAGATAGTGCGACTACATGGTATACCCTCTTCGATCGTGTCGGACCGAGATCCGAAGTTCACGTCTCATTTTTGGAGGGAATTGCAAGAAGCGATGGGAACCGAGCTCAAGCTTAGCTCGGCATATCATCCCCGCATCGACGGTCGATCGAGAACGATCCAATCGCTTGAAGATTTGTTGCGAGCGTGTACCTTAGATCACCGAGGAAGTTGGGACGACATCTTACCATTGGTGGAGTTCACCTACAATAACAGTTTCCATGCGAGTATTGGAATGGCACCTTTTGAAGCACTGTGTGGACGGAAGTGTCAGATGCCTCTTTGTTGGTACCAGGATGGCGAGGATTACATTTGTAGGACCGGATATGATCCAGCCAGACTCATCGAGAAGATCCGTTTGATCGAGATAGGATGCGAACGTCTCAAAGTCGACGAAGAGTTATGCGGACCAAAGACGTCGACCACTCGAGTTCGAGGAAGGAGAGCATGTATTTCTTAGAGTTACCCCCACTCATCGGAGTTGGTCGAGCGATCAAATCCAAGAAACTTACTCCTAAATTTATTGGACCTTATCAGATTCTTCGTCGTATCGGTCCAGTGGCATATCAGATTGCCTTGCCACCCTTCTTGTCGAACATACATGATGTCTTTCACGTCTCACAGTTACGAAAGTATATTTTCGACCCTTCTCATGTTATCGAACCGGATATGATTCAACTGAAGGACGACCTATCTTTCGAAGCATCACCAGCAAGAATTGTCGATCGGAAAGTCAGAATGACGCGGAACAAAGAGATCCAACTTGTCAAAGTTGTGTGGGATCAGAAGACCGGAGATGCGACTTGGGAGCTGGAAGAGAAGATGAAGACTCAGTACCCAGAACTTTTCCGCGGTAAGAATCTTATTTGCAATTTCGAGGACGAAATTTTTTTAGAGGGAGAGATTGTAACACCTGAGGACGAGATCGACCTCGTATTAGGACATCGTGTCGAGACCTCGTACCAAGACCTCGTGACGAGATCCCGTGCCAAGATCGCGTGCCGAGGTCATATGTCGAGCTGATGAGGTCGCGTACCGAGCTGAGGAGGTCGCATGTCGAACTGAGGAGGCCGCGTGCACGAACTCGTGTTAGAGCCTTGTGCGCTTGCACGAGCATCCTGGTCGACATCGTGTCGAGATGATAACACTCGTATTTTTACGAATAGTATTTAGCGTTAATCAGTATATTTTGTTGTGATTATGAGAGAGGACAGATTAGATGGGTTAGACTTGTTGTTTGGATTAATATCTTACTTTAAAATCTAGGTGTCGCTTATTTGTGGTTTTATGAAAGATAAATTCAATAAAAATGGTTTTCTTGTAATTAACTATTGTTTAAGAGATATTTAAGGGAGATAAGACCAAACTTTTTCTTTTTCCACCAGCTGTAGATAAGTATCATAATTAGTTTCCTCCACCGCCTTAAATATCACGATCAGCCGCCTCAAATCCTCACTTTCTATTTCCTTCTTTCTTCTTCTCACAGTTTCCTCCTCTTCTCCAAACCTCCATTGAAGAACCTTGAGTTCATTGAGCTTCTGCATAAACTTTCTTCATCAACCTTGTTCCTTATCATCTCCTCGACCTATATCACCATCTCGACCATCTGTTGAGGTATGAAAAATAGAATTTTAGTTCTCTTTATGTTACTGTTAGCGCCACTTCTTCCCTCCTTTTTAGTTAGTTTTTATACTTTTAACTCATGTCATATTGATAGGTTTTCTTCTTCATGACATTACCTACCTTTCTAACCATTTATTTGAGCTTGAAAAACAAATTGTTTCCTCTGTTTTCTGCAAGTAGTGGCGCCCAAAACCCTCCTACTTGGCTTGTATTGATTTCTTTTTGAGTTTTAAATTTTAACATAAGTGGTTATGGTCTTATTTTAATTGCTGGACC
Organism: Calophaca sinica; assembly: GCA_037113605.1. NCBI lineage: Eukaryota > Viridiplantae > Streptophyta > Magnoliopsida > Fabales > Fabaceae > Calophaca > Calophaca sinica. The sequence goes on along the minus strand of CM073733.1, from coordinate 47,625,940 downwards.
ATGACGAAAATATTTTTAAGAAATATAAACTTAGATTTTGATTAAGTTGTGCTTAAGGTATTACTTGATTTTAAGCTTGAATTAGTACTTAGGAAAAATGGCTTTGTCTGATGATGTATGAAAGAAGTTTTTAATAAATTTTAGAGAAAAGGAGTTATTTTGTAATGTTTGAATTCTGGTTGCATTTGTTTAAGTTCTTAAGTTTTAATGTTTACTTGGGTTGTGGTTAAGATTGGGATAATGAGAGCTAAGTGTTATTAGAACCCATAGATAGAACTAATTTGTGCTCGTATTAGGCAGTGTGATTTCCGAGATCGTGCGGCAAGGAAATCAGGGTGTACGAGATCACGAAACCGAGGTCGACTAAGAGCCGTACGTGTCGAGATCGAGTGAGAGAAGTCGTTGTCGAGCTCGTTTGAAGACAACCGTGTTGAGGTCGTTGTCGAGCAACGTTAGCTTGGAGTTCGGTAAGGGCAACTCTTAGACATTATTAAGGCTTTATTTTATATGTTTATGCGTAAGGACACTTCTAAATATTCTAGGACTCTGTTTTCATGTTATTGTGTAAGGATTGTTTTATTGCTTAAATGATTGAATTGCGTTTTCTTCATGTTAAGCATGCTCTCTTTATTTGATATGTGATCAAGTAATTTTATGTGCCACTCCTTGACTGCGGCGAGCTAATCATCGAGTGAGAGAGCTAGGCGAGTCGTATGACGTTTTGAGCCGTGACCGGATAACTAAGGGTGCTAGGTCCACTTTTGTTCACGGGAGATTGACTAAGCGTCGCATTATCGGTTTGGGGTTGGACCTGGCGATTAATGTATGGTATCGGTTTGGGGTTGGACGGTAGCTTACCTATTGCGTCAGTTTGGGGATGGACCAGCTGGCGATATTCCGGAATAAGAGTCGAGTCTAGAGTGAGATGGTCGAGTCACATTTGGTGAATGTTATACTTTGTTGTCTACTTATTTCTTTATGCTTGGATTATCTTGATTTGTTAAGAAGTTGACCCTTTCCCGTGGTACCTTCAATCCATGATGGTTACTCAGGCGATGTCGAGGGTGCAGGGAACTCGACAGCAGATGATGGCGAGGAGGACGTCGACGAGGATCAGGGCGACGACCTCTATTTGTCGTGATTGGCTTTGTTTATGTTATGTTTGTTGGGGTAGCTGTAATATGACTTTTGTGTACAGTGGCTGTGACCAATTTGGGTCGGGTGATGTTTTGTTATTTTGAGCACAGGGCAGACTGGTGGTTTCACTTTTGGAGCAGCCCCCTGCGTGGGTGTCTGCCGGAAGTACCCCCAGGGTATGATTGCTCTCTTGAAGTCGTCATACCTTAGGTGTATTTTCTTTGTACATTATTACTCTGTCTTTTTGTATACACTTTTTATATCTTGTATATATAAGTATGTACTTGTTATACTTGCGTGTTGTTATTTAGGACTTAAGTCTTGTGTCTTAGTTGCACCATGTTTCGAAAAGCTGTAATTACTCTGATGTGCACGAGCTGGTCTTATAAAAAAATAAAAAAAATAAATACATAGACCGTACTTTTCTAAAGGGCACAAGAGTATCATTTTAAAACACATCGCATACAGGGTAACTTGAGCTCGGTGTGTTGAGCTCGGTAACTCGAGCGCGGTATGTTGAGCTAGGTAGCGGTCGGAAGCAGTCGTTACAATGTTGGTATCAGAGCTTGATTCGGTTGGCCAGAAGCGTGCATAGGAAATTTGGGTCAACGTGTCGGGATATATATATGTGTTGGGTACCTAATTGTACTATGTTGATTGCTGTTTGATTAAGTGAAGCACTTATTGCTTGAAAAATTGTTTGAACTGTTTCTTGATTGAAGCAGTGTGTTTTAACACATCCTTGTTGTGAGATTCTGACAGGGTTTTGAACTTTGTGGAATCTAATGCCACCTCGTAGGGATACGACGGCTGTACCTGAGAACGTCGACATGGAACGAGCGATTCAAGCTATGACCGAGATGGCGGCGGCCATGGCTCAGCAATCAGCTGCTGCGACTCAACAGTCTAACGCGATGGCTCAACAGACGGCAGCGTTGACCCAAAGAGAACTTGCGAATGAAGAACGAGCAGAGCGAAATCTTGAAGCTAGAGGATTAGCGGACTTTAGGAAGCATGATCCACAGAAGTTCTACGGTGAGCCAAATCCAGATAAAGGCGATCTTTGGATGCAAGAGATCGAGAAGATCTTGAGGCACTCCATTGCCGAATAACGTAAAGGTAGACTACGCCACCTATCCGCTCTTTGGGAGATGCGAATATTGGTGGAAAGGAGTGAAGCAAATATTTATAAGCGAGCGTCGCGAGATGACCTGGGAGCTTTTCCGTGAAAGGTTCTTGGACAAGTACTTCCCAGATAATCTTGCACGGTGAAAAAGAGCAAGAGTTTCTTCAATTGCTGAAGGCTCGACAAAGGTGTCCGAGTATGCATCCAAGTTCGAGTCACCGCAAGGTACTTGATCCATTTAGTGACCGGTGACCAAAGATGGTTAAGTGAGAGGTTCCAACGAGTGCGAGATTTGATATCCGTAAGTCGATGGTATCATTGAGGATTGAAACCTCCAAGAGCGATAGATCGTGTGTCGAGGTAGAAGGAGTAAGAAGCCACAAGAAGAAGGCGGCCCAGTGAACCAATGAGACCTCGGGGCCTGGGACAGAGATTTGCACGAAAGGAAAGCAACTTAAGAAGCCTTACACCGACCTCGGGGGAACAACAACAATAGAGGACGATGTCGTCCAGATGACCAGGGAGCGAGGAGTGGAGGTCAGCCCGGTGTCGAGGTGACTTGTTTCCGTTGTGGAAACACGGGCCATTATGCGAATAAGCGTACTTTCGGAAGGAGGATGTGTGCTACAATCGTAGGAAGCCAGGGCATTTTGCCAAGGATTGTCCCACACCTAAAGCCGAACCGCAATGCATGCGCGAAGGCAAAAGAGAAGCGTCAGGTAGCTAAAGGCGAGTCTTACGCATGGCGGCGAGGAAGCGAGCAAGTCGATGATCTTATCCAAGGCGAATGTGAGATAGAGGGTAAACCCTAATCCGTTCTCTTTGATTCGTGCAACCCGTTCCTTTATTTCTTGATTGTGTGAACCATTTGAATCATTGTGGATCGCTTTACCGTTCAAATTGGTAGTTACGACCCCAGCTGCTAAAACCTTAGTTACCAACACTGCATGTCTTAATTGTGTAGTGGTTATTCAGAATAGAAAGTTTGTGGTCAATTTGGTTTGTTTGCCTCTTAAGGGCTTAGATGTCATCCTCGGGATGGATTGGTTGTCATACCACCATGTCCTCTTGGACTGTGCCCGTAAAGCGTAATTTTTCCGGACCTTGGAGTTTCCAATTATCTTTCTCTTTGAGCGTATTGGAGTTTCTTTGAAAGAAGGAACTAGGGAATACATGTATCCGGCTAGTTCGAAGTTTCCCGGCAGATCGAAGTGAAGAATGTTCGGTGGTGTGTGACTTTGAGGGCGTTTTCAGAAGGCGTGCCAGGGGTTACCACTCACGAGAGGTCGAAGTTTTCCATCGACACGATTCCAGGGACGGACCTATTTCAATAGCGCCTACGGGATGTCTCTGCCGAGATGAAGGCGAAGTCCCAGTTGAGCATTTGGAGTCAAAGCAATTCATACGACCGAGCGTGTCACCGTGGGGAGCTCGGTGTTGTTGGTCAAGAAGAAGGATGGGCGATCCAGGCGTGCGTGGACTATCGTCAACTCAACAAGGCTCTCGTGAAGAACCGTATCCGTTACCACGTATTGACGACTTGATGGATCAACTTCGTGGAGCGGCGATGTTTTCAAAGATAGACTTGAAGTCGGGCTACCATCAGATTCGCGTGAAGGAGGAAGATGTCTCCAAAATAGCGTTCAGGACTAGGTATGGGCATTATGAGTACTTAGTGATGCCGTTTGGAGTGACAAATGCGCCAGCTGTGTTTATGGACTATATGAATAGGATTTTCCATTCGTTTTGGATCGATTCGTTGTAGTGTTCATCGACGACATATTGATCTATTCGAAGAACCGAGAAGAGCACGAAGAACACTTACGTCGAGTACTACAGATATTGCGCGAGAAGCAACTTTATGCGAACTCATCCAAGTGTGAATTTTGGCTTGAAGAGGTGAATTTTCTTGGACACGTGATTTCCAAAGAAGGGATAGCTGTGGATCCAACTAAGATTGAGGCTGTGTTAGCGTGGGAACAGCCGAAGACGGTTACCGAGATCAGAAGTTTTGTTGGCTTGGCAGGCTATTATCGAAGATTCATTGAAGGTTTTTCGAAGATTGTCGCGCCTCTTACACGACTTACGAGGAAAGATCAACCTTTTGCCTGGATCGAGGAGTGTGAATCCGGTTTTCAAAAGCGAAGGAGCTTTTGGCGGCGCTGTGTTGATTTTGCCTCAACCCGAAGAGCCTTACGAGGTGTATTGTGATGCGTCACACCAGGGATTGGGATGCGTGCTGATGCAACATTGGAAAGTGGTAGCATATGCTTCAAGACAGCTTAAGATCCACGAGAGAAACTACCCTACTCACGATTTGGAGCCGGCGGTGGTTTCTTGCGAAGATATGGAGGCACTATCTTTATGGGAGCACTCTTACTGTTTTCAGCGATCACAAGAGCTTGAAGTACCTGTTCGATCAGAAAGAGCTCAACATGCGTCAGCGAAGATGGACAAAATTTCTCAAGGACTACGACTTTACGTTGGAATACCATTCCGGTAAGGCTAACGTAGTAGCAGATGAATTGATCAGAAAGAGCGTTTTAGCCTCAGCAATGATGATCAAGGAGTTGGAGATGCTCGAGAAGTTTCGAGACTTGAAGTTGAATGTGGAAGTTTCACCAGGGAAGTTGAGATTTGGTATGCTTACCATTTCTAACAGATTGTTGGACGAGATCCGAGACCAGCAGGTTCATGATGAGCTCCTGCAAGAAAAGGTCCAGTTGATGGCGCAAGGGAAAGCGACAGAATTCCAAGTCGGAACGGACAACATTTTAAGGTGCAATGGCCGAGTGTGTGTACCTAATGTGGCGGAGCTGAGAAAGTTAATACTTGACGAAGCGCATAAGAGCAATTTTAGTATTCATCCAGGAGTTACGAAGATGTATCAAGACTTAAAGAAGCATTTTTGGTGGTCCGGAATGAAGAAGCAAGTGGCTGATGCACGTAGCCGTGTTTAACGTGTCGAAGCGAAGGTGGAGCACCAACGACCTGCGGAATGCTACAATCACTTGACGTACGGTATGGAAATGGGATAGTATTTCCATGGATTTCGTTGTAGGTTTACGAAGACGCAGAAGAATGATTTGATTTGGGTGATCGTCGACCGATTGACCAAATCTGCTCATTTCTTGCCAGTGAGGTCGACATACAACGTGAAAAAGCTGACCGAGATCTACGTCGCGGAGATAGTACGACTACATGGTATACCCTCTTCGATCGTGTCGGACCGAGATCCGAAGTTCACGTCTCATTTTTGGAGGGAATTGCAAGAAGCGATGGGAACCGAGCTCAAGCTTAGCTTCGGCATATCATCCCCCCATCGACGGTCGATCGAGAGAACGATCCAATCGCTTGAAGATTTGTTGCGGCGTGTACCCTAGACCACCGAGGAAGTTGCGACGACATCTTCCCATTGGTGGAGTTCACCTACAATAACAGTTTCCATGCGAGTATTGGAATGGCACCTTTTGAAGCAATCGTATGGGCGGAAGTGTCGACGCCTCTTTGTTGGTACCAGGATGGCGAGAGTTACGTTGTAGGACCAGATATGATCCAGCAGACTCACGAGAAGATCCGTTTGATCAGAGATAGGATGCGAACGTCTCAAAGTCGACAGAAGAGTTATGCAGACCAAAGACGTCGACCACTCGAGTTCGAGGAAGGAGAGCATGTATTTCTTAGAGTTACCCCCACTACTGGAGTTGGTCGAGCGATCAAATCCAAGAAACTTACTCCTAAATTTATTGGACCTTATCAGATTCTTCGTCGTATCGGTCCAGTGGCATATCAGATTGCCTTGCCACCCTTCTTGTCGAACATACATGATGTCTTTCACGTCTCACAGTTACGAAAGTATATTTTCGACCCTTCTCATGTTATCGAACCGGATATGATTCAACTGAAGGACGACCTATCTTTCGAAGCATCACCAGCAAGAATTGTCGATTGGAAAGTCAGAATGACGCGGAACAAAGAGATCCAACTTGTCAAAGTTGTGTGGGATCAGAAGACCGGAGATGCGACTTGGGAGCTGGAAGAGAAGATGAAGACTCAGTACCCAGAACTTTTCCGCGGTAAGAATCTTATTTGCAATTTCGAGGACGAAATTTTTTTAGAGGGAGAGATTGTAACACCTGAGGACGAGATCGACCTCGTATTAGGACATCGTGTCGAGACCTCGTACCAAGACCTCGTGATGAGATCCCGTGCCAAGATCGCGTGCCGAGGTCATATGTGGAGCTGATGAGGTCGCGTACCGAGCTGAGGAGGTCGCATGTCGAACTGAGGATGCCGCGTGCATGAACTCGTGTTAGAGCCTTGTGCGCTTGCACGAGCATCCTGGTCGACATCGTGTCGAGATGATAACACTCGTATTTTTACGAATAGTATTTAGCGTTAATCAGTATATTTTGTTGTGATTATGAGAGAGGACAGATTAGATGGGTTAGACTTGTTGTTTGGATTTATATCTTACTTTAAAATCTAGGTGTCGCTTATTTGTGGTTTTATGAAAGATAAATTCAATAAAAATGGTTTTCATGTAATTAACTATTGTTTAAGAGATATTTAAGGGAGATAAGACCAAACTTTTTCTTTTTCCACCAGCTGTAGATAAGTATCATGATTAGTTTCCTCCACCGCCTTAAATATCACGATCAGCCGCCTCAAATCCTCACTTTCTATTTCCTTCTTTCTTCTTCTCACAGTTTCCTCCTCTTCTCCAAACCTCCATTGAAGAACCTTGAGTTCATTGAGCTTCTGCATAAACTTTCTTCATCAACCTTGTTCCTTATCATCTCCTCGACCTATATCACCATCTCGACCATCTGTTGAGGTATGAAAAATAGAATTTTAGTTCTCTTTATGTTCTTTATTAGCATACTTCTTCCCTCCTTTTTAGTTAGTTTTTATACTTTTAACTCATGTCATATTGATAGGTTTTCTTCTTCATGACATTACCTACCTTTCTAACCATTTATTTGAGCTTGAAAAACAAATTGTTTCCTCTGTTTTCTGCAAGTAGGTAGCGCCCAAAACCCTCCCTACTTGGCTTGTATTGATTTCTTTTTGAGTTTTAAATTTTAACATAAGTGGTTATGGTCTTATTTTAATTCTTTGGACCATGTGAAAATATTTTTAAGAAATATAAACTTAGATTTTGATTAAGTTGTGCTTAAGGTATTACTTGATTTTAAGCTTGAATTAGTACTTAGGAAAAATGGCTTTGTCTGATGATGTATGAAAGAAGTTTTTAATAAATTTTAGAGAAAAGGAGTTATTTTGTAATGTTTGAATTCTGGTTGCATTTGTTTAAGTTCTTAAGTTTTAATGTTTACTTGGGTTGTGGTTAAGATTGGGATAATGAGAGCTAAGTGTTATTAGAACCCATAGATAGAACTAAGTTGTGCTCGTATTAGGCAGTGTGATTTCCGAGATCGTGCGGCAAGGAAATCAGGGTGTACGAGATCACGAAACCGAGGTCGACTAAGAGCCGTACGTGTCGAGATCGAGTGAGAGAAGTCGTTGTCGAGCTCGTTTGAAGACAGCCGTGTTGAGGTCGTTGTCGAGCAGCGTTAGCTTGGAGTTCGGTAAGGGCAACTCTTAGACATTATTAAGGCTTTATTTTATATGTTTATGCGTAAGGACACTTCTAAACATTCTAGGACTCTGTTTTCATGTTATTGTGTAAGGATTGTTTTATTGCTTAAATGATTGAATTGCGTTTTCTTCATGTTAAGCATGCTCTCTTTATTTGATATGTGATCAAGTAATTTTATGTGCCACTCCTTATTTGCGTGAGCTAATCATCGAGTGAGAGAGCTAGGCGAGTCGTATGACGTTTTTGAGCCGTGACCCGGATAACTAAGGGTGCTAGGTCCCCTTTTGTTTACGGGAGATTGACTAGGCGTCGCATTATCAGTTTGGGGTTGGACCTGCTGATTAATGTATGGTATCGGTTTGGGGTTGGACCAGCCGCTTACCTATTGCGTCAGTTTGGGGATGGACCAGCTGGCGATATTCCGGAATAAGAGTCGAGTCTAGAGTGAGATGGTCGAGTCACATTTGGTGAATGTTATACTTTGTTGTCTACTTATTTCTTTATGCTTGGATTATCTTGATTTGTTAAGAAGTTGACCCTTTCCCGTGGTACCTTCAATCCATGATGGTTACTCAGGCGATGTCGAGGGCGAGGGAACTTCGGCGGAGATGATGGCGAGGAGGACGTCGACGAGGATCAGGGCGACGACCTCTATTTGTCGTGATTGGCTTTGTTTATGTTATGTTTGTTGGGGTAGCTGTAATATGACTTTTGTGTACAGTGGCTGTGACCAGTTTGGGTCGGTTGATGGTTTGGTATTTTGAGCACAGGCGGTGGTGGTCTCCCTTTTGGAGCAGCCCCCTGCGTGGGTGTCTGCCGGAAGTACCCCCAGGGTATGATTGCTCTCTTGAAGTCGTCATACCTTAGGTGTATTTTCTTTGTACATTATTACTCTGTCTTTTTGTATACACTTTTTATATCTTGTATATATAAGTATGTACTTGTTATACTTGCGTGTTGTTATTTAGGACTTAAGTCTTGTGTCTTAGTTGCACCATGTTTCGAAAAGCTGTAATTACTCTGATGTGCACGAGCTGGTCTTATAAAAAAATAAAAAAAATAAATACATAGACCGTACTTTTCTAAAGGGCACAAGAGTATCATTTTAAAACACATCGCATACAGGGTAACTTGAGCTCGGTGTGTTGAGCTCGGTAACTCGAGCTCGGTATGTTGAGCTCGGTAGCGGTCGAGAAAGCGGTCGTTACAATGTTAGTATCAGGCTTGATTCGGTTGTAGAAATTGTGCATAGGAAATTTGGGTAGTCCTTTGTGTCGGGATATATATATGTGTTGGGTACCTAATTGTACTATGTTGATTCTTTGTTTGATTAAGTGAAGCACTTATTGCTTGAAAAATTGTTTGAAGCTGTTTCTTGATTGAAGCGGTGTGTTTTAACACATCCTTGTTGTGAGATTCTGACAGGGTTTTGAACTTTGTGGAATCTAATGCCACCTCGTAGGGATCTGACGGCTGTATGCACGAGAACGTCGACATGGAGCAGCGATTCAAGCTATGGCCGAGATAAGCGGCGGCCATGGCTCGACAATCAGTGCTGCGACTCAACAGTCTAACGCGATGGCTCAGCAGACCAGCGGCGTTGACCCGAGAACTTGCGGCAGCGACAGCGAGCAGAGCGAAATCGAAGCTAGAGGATTAGCGGACTTTAGGAAGCATGATCCGCAGAAGTTCTCACGGTGAGCCAAATCCAGATAAAGGCGATCTTTGGATGCAAGAGATCGAGAAGATCTTCGAGGCACTCCATTGCCGAATAACGTAAAGGTAGACTCGCCACCTATCCGCTCTTTGGGAGATCACGAGAATATTGGTGGAAAGGAGTGAAGCAAATATTTATAAGCGAGCGTCGCGAGATGACCTGGGAGCTTTTCCGTGAAAGGTTCTTGGACAAGTACTTCCCAGATCTTGCACGAAATGAAAAAGAGCAAGAGTTTCTTCAATTGCGGCAAAGGCGGCTCGGCGGTGTCCGAGTATGCATCCAAGTTCGAGTCAGCGGCAAGGTACTTGATCCATTTAGTGACCGATGACCAAAGATGGTTAAGTGAGAGGTTCCAACGAGGTGCGAGATTTGATATCCAAGTCGGTGGTATCATTGAGGATTGAAACCTCCAAGAGGCGATAGATCATTGTGTCGAGGTAGAAGGAGTAAGAAGCCACAAGAAGAAGGCGGCGGGTGGACCAATGAGACCTCGGGGCCTGGGACAGAGATTTGCACAGAAAGGAAAGCAACTTAAGAAGCCTTACGGTAGACCTCGGGGAACAACAACAATAGAGGCGATATCGTCCAGATGACCCAGGGAGCGAGTGGAGAGTCAGGCCGGTGTCGAGGTGACTTGTTTCCGTTGTGGAAAGATGGGACATTGTGCGAATAAGCGTACTCGGAAGGAGGATGTGTGCTACAATCTGTAGGAAGCCAGGGCATTTTGCCAAGGATTGTCCCACACCTAAAGCTGAACCGCAATGCATGCGGCGAAGGCAAAGAGAAGCGTCAGGTAGCTAAAGGCGAGTCTTACGCATGGCGGCGAAGCGAGCAAGGCGATGATCTTATCCAAGGCGAATGTGAGATAGAGGGTAAACCCTTATCCGTTCTCTTTGATTCGTGCAACCCGTTCCTTTATTTCTTCGATTGTGTGAACCATTTGAATCATTGTGATCGCTTCAGTTCAAATTGGTAGTTACGACCCGGTGCTAAAACCTTAGTTACCAACCTTTGCATGTCTTAATTGTGTAGTGGTTATTGAATAGAAAGTTTGTGGTCAATTTGGTTTGTTTGCCTCTTAAGGGCTTAGATGTCATCCTCGGGATGGATTGGTTGTCATACCACCATGTCCTCTTGGGTGTGCGTAAAGCGTAATTTTTCGGACCTTGGAGTTTCCAATTATCTTTCTCTGAGCGTGTTGGAGTTTCTTTGAAAGAAGGAACTAGGGAATACATGTATCGGCTAGTTGAAGTTTCCCAGATCGAAGTGAAGAATGTTCGATGGTGTGTGACTTTGAGGGCGTTTTCAGAAGGCGTGCCAGGGTTACCACCGGTCTGAGAGGTCGAGTTTTCCATCGACTGATTCCAGGGACAGGACCTATTTCAATAGCGCCCTACAGGATGTCTCTGCCGAGATGAAGGCGAAGTCCCAGTTGAGCATTTGGAGTCAAAGCAATTCATACGACCGAGCGTGTCACCGTGGGGAGCTCCGGTGTTGTTGGTCAAGAAGAAGGATGGGCGATCCAGGCGTGCGTGGACTATCGCCAACTTCAACAAGGCTCTTTGTGAAGAACCGGTATCCGTTACCACGTATTGACGACTTGATGGATCAACTTCGTGGGCGGCGATGTTTTCAAAGATAGACTTGAAGTCGGGCTACCATCAGATTCGCGTGAAGGAGGAAGATGTCTCCAAAACAGCGTTCAGGACTAGGTATGGGCATTATGAGTACTTAGTGATGCCGTTTGGAGTGACAAATGCGCCAGCTGTGTTTATGGACTATATGAATAGGATTTTCCATTCGTTTTTGGATCAGTTCGTTGTAGTGTTCATCGACGACATATTGATCTATTCGAAGAACCGAGAAGAGCACGAAGAACACTTACGTCGAGTACTACAGATATTGCGTGAGAAGCAACTTTATGCGAACTCATCCAAGTGTGAATTTTGGCTTGAAGAGGTGAATTTTCTTGGACACGTGATTTCCAAAGAAGGGATATTGTGGATCCAACTAAGATTGAAATTTGTGTTAGCGTGGGAGCAGTAGAAGGCGATTCTGAGATCGAAGTTTTGTTGGCTTAGCGAGGCTATTATCGAAGATTCATTGAAGGTTTTGAAGATTGTCGCGCCTCTTTACGACTTACGAGGAAGGATCAACCTTTGCCTGGATCGAGAGTGTGAATCCGATTTTCAAAAGCGAAGGAGCTTTTGGCAGCGGCGCTTTGTGTTGATTTTGCCTCGGCAGAAGAGCCTTACGAGGTGTATTGTGATGCGTCACACCAGGGATTGGGATGCGTCTTTGATGCAACATTGGAAAGTGGTAGCATATGCTTCAAGGCGACTTAAGATCCACGAGAGAAACTACCTACTCACGATTTGGGTGGCGGCGGTGGTTTCTTATTTGAAGATATGGAGGCACTATCTTTATGGAGCACTCTTCTTGTTTTCGGCGATCACAAGAGCTTGAAGTACTGTTCGATCGAAGAGCTCAACATGCGTCGGTGAAGATGGGCGAAATTTCTCAAGGACTACGACTTTACGTTGGAATACCATTCGGTAAGGCTAACGTAGTAGCGGATGAATTGATCGAAAAGCGTTTTAGCCTCAAAGAATGATGATCAAGGAGTTGGAGATGCTCGAAGTTTCGAGACTTGAAGTTGAATGTGGAAGTTTCACCAGGAAGTTGAGATTTGGTATGCTTACCATTTCTAACAGATTGTTGGGCGAGATCAGAGACGGCGAGGTTCATGATGAGCTCACGCAAGAAAAGGTCGATTGATGGCGCAAGGAAGCGGCGAATTCCAAGTCGGAGCGGACAACATTTTAAGGTGCAATGGCCGAGTGTGTGTACCTAATGTGGCGGGTGAGAAAGTTAATACTTGACGAAGCGCATAAGAGCAATTTTAGTATTCATCCAGGAGTTCACGAAGATGTATCAAGACTTAAAGAAGCATTTTTGGTGGTCAGGAATGAAGAAGCAAGTGGTGAGTCGTAACCGTGTTTAACGTGTCGGCGAAGGTGGAACACCAGCGACTGCGGGAATGCTCTGATAATCAGCGTACCGGTATGGAAATGGGATAGTATTTCCATGGATTTCGTTGTAGGTTCTGAAGACGCGAAGAAGAATGATTTGATTTGGGTGATCGTCGACCGATTGACCAAATCGCTCATTCTTGCCCGGTGGTCGACATACAACGTGAAAAAGTCGGCCGAGATCTACGTCGGCGGAGATAGAATGCGACTACATGGTATACCTCTTCGATCGTGTCGGACCGAGATCAAGTTCACGTCTCATTTTGGAGGAATTGCAAGAAGCGATGGGAGCAGAGCTCAAGCTTAACTTCGGCATATCATCCCTGCATCGACGGCCGATCGAGAGAACGATCCAATCGCTTGAAGATTTGTTGCGGCGTGTACCTTAGATCACCGAGGAAGTTGGGACGACATCTTACCATTGGTGGAGTTCACCTACAATAACAATTTCCATGCGAGTATTGGAATGGCACCTTTTGAAGCCTTGTATGGGCGGAAGTGTCGACGCCTCTTTGTTGGTACCAGGATGGCGAGAGTTACATTGTAGGACGGATATGATCCAAATGAGACCATCGAGAAGATCCGTTTGATCGAGAGATAGGATGCGAGCGTCTCAAAGTCGGCGAAGAGTTATGCGGACCAAAGGCGTCGACCACTCGAGTTCGAGGAAGGAGAGCATGTATTTCTTAGAGTTACCCCCACTTCGGAGTTGGTCGAGCGATCAAATCCAAGAAACTTACTCCTAAATTTATTGGACCTTATCGATTCTTCGTCGTATCGGTCGATGGCATATCAGTTGCCTTGCCACCCTTCTTGTCGAACATACATGATGTCTTTCACGTCTCACGATTCTGAAAGTATATTTTCGACCCTTCTCATGTTATCGAGCGGATATGATTCAAGCGAAGGGCGACCTATCTTTGAAGCATCACCAAAGAAGAATTGTCGATTGGAAAGTCAGAATGACGCGGAACAAAGAGATCCAACTTGTCAAAGTTGTGGGGGATCAGAAGACCGGGGATGCGACTTGGGAGCTGGAAGAGGAGATGGAGGCTCAGTACCCAGGACGTTTCCGCGGTAAGAATCTTATTTGCAATTTCGAGGACGAAATTTTTTTAGAGGGAGAGATTGTAACACCTGAGGACGAGATCGATCTCGTATTAGGACATCGTGTCGAGACCTCGTACCAAGACCTCGTGACGAGATCCCGTGCCAAGATCGCGTGCCGAGGTCATATGTGGAGCTGATGAGGTCGCGTACCGAGATGAGGAGGTCGCATGTCGAACTGAGGATGCCGCGTGCATGAACTCGTGTTAGAGCCTTGTGCGCTTGCACGAGCATCCTGGTCGACATCGTGTCGAGATGATAACACTCGTATTTTTACGAATAGTATTTAGCGTTAATCAGTATATTTTGTTGTGATTATGAGAGAGGACAGATTAGATGGGTTAGACTTGTTGTTTGGATTTATATCTTACTTTAAAATCTAGGTGTCGCTTATTTGTGGTTTTATGAAAGATAAATTCAATAAAAATGGTTTTCATGTAATTAACTATTGTTTAAGAGATATTTAAGGGAGATAAGACCAAACTTTTTCTTTTTCCACCAGCTGTAGATAAGTATCATGATTAGTTTCCTCCACCGCCTTAAATATCACGATCAGCCGCCTCAAATCCTCACTTTCTATTTCCTTCTTTCTTCTTCTCACAGTTTCCTCCTCTTCTCCAAACCTCCATTGAAGAACCTTGAGTTCATTGAGCTTCTGCATAAACTTTCTTCATCAACCTTGTTCCTTATCATCTCCTCGACCTATATCACCATCTCGACCATCTGTTGAGGTATGAAAAATAGAATTTTAGTTCTCTTTATGTTACTGTTAGCGCCACTTCTTCCCTCCTTTTTAGTTAGTTTTTATACTTTTAACTCATGTCATATTGATAGGTTTTCTTCTTCATGACATTACCTACCTTTCTAACCATTTATTTGAGCTTGAAAAACAAATTGTTTCCTCTGTTTTCTGCAAGTAGGTAGCGCCCAAAACCCTCCCTACTTGGCTTGTCTTGACTTTATTTTGACTTTTAACTTTTAACATAAGTGGTTATGGTCTTATTTTAATTGCTGGACCATGACGAAAATATTTTTAAGAAATATAAACTTAGATTTTGATTAAGTTGTGCTTAAGGTATTACTTGATTTTAAGCTTGAATTAGTACTTAGGAAAAATGGCTTTGTCTGATGATGTATGAAAGAAGTTTTTAATAAATTTTAGAGAAAAGGAGTTATTTTGTAATGTTTGAATTTTGGTTGCATTTGTTTAAGTTCTTAAGTTTTAATGTTTACTTGGGTTGTGGTTAAGATTGGGATAATGAGAGCTAAGTGTTATTAGAACCCATAGATAGAACTAAGTTGTGCTCGTATTAGCAGTGTGATTTCCGAGATCGTGCGGCAAGGAAATCAGGGTGTACGAGATCACGAAACCGAGGTCGACTAAGAGCCGTACGTGTCGAGATCGAGTGAGAGAAGTCGTTGTCGAGCTCGTTTGAAGACAGCCGTGTTGAGGTAGTTGTCGAGCAGCGTTAGCTTGGAGTTCGGTAAGGGCAACTCTTAGACATTATTAAGGCTTTATTTTATATGTTTATGCGTAAGGACACTTCTAAACATTCTAGGACTCTGTTTTCATGTTATTGTGTAAGGATTGTTTTATTGCTTAAATGATTGAATTGCGTTTTCTTCATGTTAAGCATGCTCTCTTTATTTGATATGTGATCAAGTAATTTTATGTGCCACTCCTTGACTGCGGCGAGCTAATCATCGAGTGAGAGAGCTAGGCGAGTCGTATGACGTTTTTGAGCCGTGACCCGGATAACTAAGGGTGCTAGGTCCCCTTTTGTTTACGGGAGATTGACTAGGCGTCGCATTATCAGTTTGGGGTTGGACCTGCTGATTAATGTATGGTATCGGTTTGGGGTTAGACCAGCCGCTTACCTATTGCGTCAGTTTGGGGATGGACCAGCTGGCGATATTCCGGAATAAGAGTCGAGTCTAGAGTGAGATGGTCGAGTCACGTTTGGTGAATGTTATACTTTGTTGTCTACTTATTTCTTTATGCTTGGATTATCTTGATTTGTTGAGAAGTTGACCCTTTCCCGTGGTACCTTCAATCCATGATGGTTACCCAGGCGATGTCGAGGGTGCAGGGAACTCGACAGCAGATGATGGCGAGGAGGACGTCGACGAGGATCAGGGCGACGACCTCTATTTGTCGTGATTGGCTTTGTTTATGTTATGTTTGTTGGGGTATTGATAATATGACTTTTGTGTATGATGGTTGTGACGGTTTGGGTCGGGTGATGTTTTGTTATTTTGAACACAGGGGTAGGCGGTGGTTTCACTTTTGGAAGCGACCCTGCGTGGGTGTCTGAAGTACCCCAGGGTATGATTGCTCTCTTGAAGTCGTCATACCTTAGGTGTATTTTCTTTGTACATTATTACTCTGTCTTTTTGTATACACTTTTTATATCTTGTATATATAAGTATGTACTTGTTATACTTGCGTGTTGTTATTTAGGACTTAAGTCTTGTGTCTTAGTTGCACCATGTTTCGAAAAGCTGTAATTACTCTGATGTGCACGAGCTGGTCTTATAAAAAAAAATAAAAATAAATACATAGACCGTACTTTTCTAAAGGGCACAAGAGTATCATTTTAAGACACATCGCATACAGGGTAACTTGAGCTCGGTGTGTTGAGCTCGGTAACTCGAGCTCGGTATGTTGAGCTCGGTAGCGGTCCGGAAACGGGTCGTTACAAACAGAGTTGACAAAGCGTTGACCACCAATAGAGCAAGGCTTTCACATAATGTCAGCATCAAAACAGAGGATCAATGTCAGACTTAGATGTGTGAAATTCAAGATTTCACTAAGTCTTCTAAGATATCTTCTTCTGATAAATAGTGATTTCTGCACACTAACAAGCACATCAGAAAATAAATTGTTCCCTTAATCATTTGTTATCATCAAAACAATTAAGGGTCATTGTTTCTGAATCCACTTGATTCCAACAGGAAAGAAGTGAGAAAAATTTGAAGTCAAAATAGCTTATAATATATATATTGAGTAGCCGAAGCTTTGGTTAAGACACAAAAACAAAAGAAAAAAAATAAGTTTTTCAAGAATTAAAAGAAAACTAAGGAGGTGGCAGGGTTCGGTTGAGGCGTTCCATAAGGCTTTGGACAACACTTTCAAGACGCTCAACTCTTCTAGAGGATTCCACAAAATGATTGAACTGAGATCTTGAAATTATAACTGGTTCATCATCAGGAGCAAGTGCTGATATTGAGGCAGATGTAGAAATTGGGGCTTCTTCCTTAACCCATGTAACAGGACTAGAAGATGGAACAGGTTTAGGCCAAGATAGAGCCTTTTTCCATCTGAGAAAAGGTTGCTTGATATGCTATAGGAGAACTCCTTAAGCCAGTTTAAGTTTCCTCTGCTTCTTCTCTTGAGCCTGTAGGTAGAACTTGTCATTTGGCAAACACCATTTGATAAGTCTTCCTAGTTTCTGCTTCTCAAAGTTTACTTCCATTTCTCTTCGGCATGCAAACTCTAAGGGGACAGTCTGTATTAAAAAATTCTCTTCTCTTGCCTTGAGAAAGGCATCAACCGTGTTATCAAACAGCAACATCTTAGCTTCTGATGTAGTAGCCTTGAACTCCGCTTCTGCTGCAGTGAGGCAGATGCTAAGAATCTCCTCTTCAAGTTTATAACACCTTAAATCGTCCTTCATCTCTTCAGCTAAGAGAATGGTATCCAAACCATCAGCGTAAGCCTTCTCAATCCATTTGAAGACCATAAGCTCCCGTCTAAATTCAGCTCCTTGTTCATAATTTATTTCTTCTTGTTCTTCTTCTATTTTCAACAAGGATGGAGGTCTCACCACAGTGCATTGCAGCATGTCGTCAAAATGCTGAATGGCCAAGTTGGAGTTCCAGTTGCAACGAATAAAGCCAACTTTTTCAATCTCTACCTTCTCTGCATCTGATAGACCGGATGATCCAGAATGCCTGGAATCTACCTTGATCTTGTTGAAGTAGACTTCCATGACATGATTCTCTGTTCTCTTCTTGATGGGCATATTAATCAGAGATTTGACTTGATACCTTCTAGCCAACTTTTTCATTCTTTGTTCTCTTTTTGATTACAGCTATTTTGAAGTTGTTCTACTATTAGGCAATATTATTGCTTTCGTGTCTTTGTTCTATTACTTTTTTTTACTTATGGATTTGCTGCTACTTTGATTAGGTTTTAATAAGGTTTTGATATAGTTTTGACTATTGTGGTTTCGATTAGGGAACAACTTACAAATATAAATTTTGCAAATTTTTTATGCTAATAGAGGTCCCCGCGGGGACCATGGGGATCTGCGGGAATGGGGATAGGGGAGAAAACTCCTCATGACGGGGAATGGGGACGAGGAAGAGGGGTAGTTTGGGGGCAGGGAAGGGGAACGAGAGAGTACTCCCTGCTCCCGCCCTGCCCCGTTGACATCCCTAATTGGTAGGTTATACGTAAGTTCCATTGTAAACTCTCGTTAGGATTGGTGGTTCTCTTTGCCTTTAATGTGGTGTGCCTTCCCGAATATGAATTTTTCTCTGCCAAAAATGAATAAATAATTTTAAAATTAATTCAATACTCTCCAAAGATCATATAAATACAAATTGTGTTAAGAAATTACCTTTTTTGTAACCTCAAGGGTTGGCCTAGTGGAGCATGACAGGGTCCCGTATCTGATAAGTCGCAGGTTCGAATCTCCACTAGTCCCCTTGTGTTGTCTTCAGGTTTCATTTATGTCTTGGACTGATGGAGGAGGTTCATTAATTGTTGATAGTCCTCCTAGGTCAATTGAACTATTGGCTTGCTTTGTTGGTTGCCTGAGGAATTGTTTTCGACCGAAGTGGTGGTGAATGCGGCAGTTGTGGTGGAAGAAGCATTCTTGGGACGATAGCCCGGTGGAAATCCATGTTTGATGAAACATGACTCCACAGTTTGGGCAGCCATATAATGTACATTGTTTGTTGTTGTTGGTTGATCAGCCACATCCACAACCTCCCTGATTAAAGGAGTTTCCTCTCCCTTGAGAATTAGGGTTTTTGTTGGATTGCGACAAAGATGAATTGAAATTGGCAGCGGCTATAGGGTTAGGTTCTCCATTGTTGGGCTCAAGGGACTTTCTTTCTTGTTGGGCAACTGGGGCAAAAACTTTGTTTATGGAGGGGAGAGGATCAAGAAGCCGAATTTAAGTTTTGACATTATTGAAATTGTTTAAAATCTAGATGACGTATTCATTGTCGCGGTGGATTTTCATTTGTTTGGTGAGGTTTCAGGGACAAGGTGCGTTGCAAATGAAAGAAGGAGTGGGTCTCAGAGATTGAAGCTCTTCCCACAGGGTTTTGAGATCAGTGAAATTGGCTGATGTGTTTTGATCTCCTTGTTTTAAGGAGTGAATTTCTTGTAAAATGTCAGAAAAGTTGAAATAGTTACCCCTTGCAAATCGGTCTGCAAATTCCAACCACAGAGATCTTGCATTGTCGATGTAGATGGTGCTCTGAGCAATATGCAGTGTTAGGCTTCGGTTTATCCAAGAAACTACAATGTTATTGCATCGTTCCCAAAGATCAAAGAGAGGATCGGTGGTTGAAGGTGTGAGGATGGTGCCATCTACGAATTTGTACTTATTTTTCACAAGAAGAGCCCTTTTCATGGCTCGGCTCCATGAGTAGAAGTTATCTCCATTGAGCCGTGGAAAAACGAGGATGGCGCCTGGGTTCTCATCGGGATGTATGAAATACGGGTTGGAAGATGCTTGATTAGGATCAAGATTTGCCGAAATGTTGACTGTCGTCTCTAAATCATTGTCACTGGAATTATTGTTTTCTGAGTTTTTTGAGTTCGTCATTTGTTGATGAGCAAAGAAAGAAGGAGAACGATGATGAACGGTGAGGTACGCGACAGATTTAAGGACCCATGCGGCGAAATTAGGGTTGTTGTGCGGCAGATTTAGGGTTTTGCAATCTGATACCATGATATTGGTAAATAGACGAAGAGAGAAACTGAATAGTGCATCATCAATTATTTCTGATCAAAAGATACAAAGATCAACAGTACAAGGGCCCTATATACAGGGAATGGACCCGAAAGAAAAGAAGGAAAAATGAGGCTGGAAGGAAAACTAACATTGGCCCAATAGAGACTCATAAACAGCCCAAAAGTAATATACATGGACCCAAACAGGGATTGCAAATAAATAAAAGATATATCTAATATGTAATATGGTTTATATTAAATAAATTTTCCAAATTCGAATATATACATACACAAATATCATATAAATTTCTAAAATATATGTTTATAATAACATATAATATATAAAATTTGGTTTGTTAATATATTTAAAATAATATTATTTTTCTCTTATATTTAATTATTATATATCTCGTATATTATATAAATCGAATATATGCATTTTTACATATTACTATAACGTAATACATTTATCATTAAAATGGGAAAGTTTGTGGTTAGCAACTTTGACGGTGCTGTTGTGGTTGTGGTTGGAGGTTTGTTAGAAGAGAGTTGCTATACAGTGTGAAAGATATAACAACGAATCGATACAAATAAACGGTGCCGTGGTTTTTTATTTTTAAAATAAATAAAAAGTCAAAACATATTACAATCAAAAGCCAATCCAACGGATGAAATTCATTCGTCAGTTTCCGTACATTTCTCTTTCGTAACAATTAGCTTTTTTCTTGTTAGAAATGGGAAAAGTTAATGGTGGTGGTTTCTTTGTAGTAGATGGGGCTGCTGCGGCAACCGGTTGTTGTTTGGCCGCTGAATGTGAAGTTTTGACAATTTGGAGGGCGCTGATAGACTACTGCAAGCGCACAGTTGTATCGCATAATAAAAATATTGTTTCTAAAAGACTTGGTATTGAATACCAATTTCTTTTCACTATGGTGATTATCTAAAATTATATTTAAAATGATAAGTTGCTAGAATTCAAGTAGTAAAATAATTACTAAAACAAAGAAAAGATACTCTTGTGATTATGGTTCTTTACAATGACAATTATCACCCTAAAGTTTTTGGTGCTGAAACTTTAAAAGTCAAATAAACTAGTGTAATTATTGCCTTCTTTCAAAGAACAATAATGTATTTAAGCTAATAATCAACATATTTTCATGGTGAAAATATTAACAAAAACTCATTAAGAACAATTATCTCTTATTATCTCAAGAGAACTAAATCTATTTTCATGATTCAATTATCTTGTTCAATCTTATAGTTCTAATATCAAATTTCATCTTTCAGTCCTTCATTTGATATATAAGATCACGCATCATAAACACTAAGGTTGAATTAAAAAGAAACAACACTCATAAAAAAAGTTAAAGGTAAAAAGAAAATCAGAATTGGTAATAATCCATCAACTGGAATACTCACAATCTCAAGATTAAGAAGATTACTCACATATTCATAATAGAATACAAATAATAAGACTGAAACATTAAGAAAGTAAGAAATGAAAAGGGATAGAGATAAGGGATGGAAAACTGAATCTTATTCAAAAAAGAAAAGTTTAGAGTAGTAGAAGAGCATACACGAAAGAAAACTACAATAGGAACCAAATTCTAGCTATGAAAGTCTCAGCAAAAACGATGAGACTTTACATATTCTACTGGCCGGATTATGGCTATAATGACCATTACTGCCTGCCAGTAATCCATTATGTTTCCGTTTGACTTTTGCAATTCTTGTCACACGAATTATTAGTATAATCTCCAATACTGGTGGGTCATAATTCCTTCATATGCATTAATTACTTGAAGATTTCCCATCGTTTCACCTAATAAACAAAATAAAGCAAAAAGGTAGTAAAATATAACGAAAAGTGAAATAAAAATACTAAAATAATCTATCAAATTAAAAGCATAAACTTAAGCAAATTATATATCCCACATGCTTAGACCTTTGATTATCCTCAAGCAAACCAAAGAAAATATGACAAAGCAAATGGCCCCACTTGGAAATTCCTTATCTTAACTACACAATGCCAGAGTTACACAATGGTATCCTATGGTACATCTTTCATAAATTAACTGACTAACCCGCTGGAATCTGGTGCAGAGAATTATCAAATGGGTCAAGACATCAAAACATTGAGTCAGACAATTATTATGATTTTTCTTTCCACTGTTAAGCTTTAAGTTCCCAGCAATCATGCTTGGATCTTCCACTCATATGCAAACCATGCACTTGTGACACTTGGTCTCAAGGGAGTGACTTCTTTTCCCAGTAGCCAATTAATCTCAAAAGGGTACTATAAGTATTTTCCTAGTAACCTATGACCTCAAAGGGGTGTTGAGCTAAAGTTTTCCTCTTTTTTTCTTTTTACTTATCCCTTTTTTTCAATCCTTTTATTTTCTCTTGTTTTTTTAACTGCTCAACACAGACATTTCTCCAGTAACCAAATGCAGTGAGTGTCACCAAGAAAACATAATTTTTAGATTTTATTAGATATTTAAATGGTCCTCCCCAAATGTCCTAATGTCAAAACACATCTAAGTTGTATGTGAAAGGTCCAACGGACAGTAAAAACATAACATGCATAACATACTTACAATACCATTCAAGAAATTAAGATGTGCAATGAAAAATAGGAATTTCCAAAGGAGACACATCAAAGGTTTTCACAGGGGTGAATGAACTCAACTCTAAGACACTAAGATACTAACACATGCAACAAAATCAAAACAAGACTCAACCAAAAAGAACAAAATGTAATAAAATAAGATAAATTAGAACAACATTTCCCTTGAGGCCACCATCAGTAGCATCCTCATTTGTTCATCTTGCTCTAGGATATCAGGAAGCACAAAAACTAATAGGTGTTCATGCGAATCCCATTGCTTGAAGGATAAGGGCCATGTGATACATGAAGCATAGAGATTTATGACTGGATCCCATAGCTTAAAGAATGGTAATTGCGTAAACAATTTGAATCTACCCTCTATTTCTCTTGCTCTTTCCCAAAGATTTGTGGAAGATAGTGCTTCTTTACTATCCATCGCATGTTCTTTTTCTTGCGACTCATCATCCACTATCATTTCATCTTCATTTTGATCCATCCCCACAACCATATGTTTTTCAAGTTGTGCTTCACGTGGCTTTTGTATTAACTGTTTAAAAATTTCCTCAACTTGAATTTTGTAATTTTGCATCATAGCTTTGATACGGTGACAACTGGCTTTTGCTTTGGCCTTAGAGTTATATAGCTCTTGTGCATATTGTGCCTAAGATATTTCCCAAGGTTTCGACTCTTCGAAAATCACTTGTAAGCATGGTGGTGGTGGTAAATATGATAAAAAGAATTCTCATTCCTCCTCGGAGGATTTATATTCTAGTTTATTCTTTATATAATCAGCTTGTGCTTGAGGACCCCGATATCCTAAATTCACGTTCAACAAATAACAAGCACAATAATACAAAAAAATAAATTTTTTAGTCTAACTGGAATAACAAAAGGAAATCAATACCAATAGTATACATCCCCAGCAACAGCGCCAACAATTTGATAGACTACCGCAAGCATATGGTTGTTTCGTGTAATAAAAATATTGTTCCCACAGAGACTTAGTAATGATTACCAATTTCTTCTCCTTATGGTGTATAGCTAAAATTATATTTTTTTTTTTGGTAAGTGAGATTTAAGGTGAGGGGATGGTGCCCAAGTCCAAGGTAGGGAAGATCCCCGGTCTATTTGAGCACTTATAAAGGTAAAATTATATTTAAAAAAATGACAAGTTGCTAGAATTCAAACAGTAAAATAATTACTAAAAGCAAAAAAAAAAAAAAACTTGAGATTATGGTTCTTCAAAATGACAATTATCAACCAAATCAATTTTTTAAAGCTTTGAGTGCTGGATTTTTAAAGGTCATATAAACTAATGTAATTATTGTCTTCTTTCAACGAGCAAAATGTATTTAAGCTCTTTCACAACCTCAAGAAAACCAAATCTATTTTCATGATTCAATACCCTTGTTCAGCCTTATAGTTTTAATATCAAACTTCACCTTTCAGCCCTTCATTTGGTATCTAAGATCATGCATCATAAACACTAGGGTTGAATTAAAATGAAACAACATTCATAAAAAAAGAAAAATAGAATTGGTAATAATCCATCAATTGGAATACCCACAATTCTAAGATTAAGAAGATTACTCACAGATATTCATAATATAATCAAAATAATAAGACTGAAACATTAAGAAAGTAAGAGATGAAAAGGGATAGAGTTACGAGATAAGAGATGGAAAACTGAATCTTATTTAAAAAGAACCAAAAGTTTAGGGTAGTAGAAGAACATACATGAAAGAAAACTACAATAGGAACCAAATTCTAGTTATGAAAGTCTCAGCAAAAGAGATGAATTTTGTGCCCTTTTATAGCCTATCATAGTCTCAATTACTCCCCATTACAGTAGCAATTAGAATTCTTAAGAATAAATGAGTTGTTACAAAAACTGCAAGAAATACGACCATAATTGCCAACACTAAGGGGTCATAATCACATTCTGAAGACTTTAGACATTTTGCTGCCTGAATTATAGTCATAATGACCATTACTACCTACTAGTAATCCTTTATGTTTCCGTTTGACTTTTGCAATTTTTACCACACGAATTAAGGTTATAATCTCCAAACTGGTGGGTCATAATTCATTCATATGCATTAATTTCTTCAAGATTTCCCATCATTTCACCAAATAAACAAAATAAAGCAAAAATTAGTAAAATATAATGGAAAGTAAAATAAAAATACTAAAATAATCTATCAATTAAAAGCATAAAGTTAAGTAAATTCTAACGTATCAGGTGCTGATATGGTTGTGGTCGGAGGTTTATTAGAACTTGGCCAAGTTGTTGGTTGTGGTTTCTAGGGGTGCTCATAGTTTGGTTATTAATGTAACCAAAACCAAATCCAAATAAAACCACATATTAGGTTGGGTTTTCATATCCAAATTTTTAAAACCGGATCTCAAAATATGGTTACGGATATAAAACCGGTTGTTTCCTCATATCCGGATATGAAACCGGTTGTGAACCAAAACCGGTTATAAACCGGTTTCTGTCCTAAAACTGGTTATACAACCGGTTATGGTTCCCAAATCCGGTTATAAAACCGGTTTTCACCTATAAAATTTGGGTTTTGCCATTCGAAACCGGTTTTCGCCTGTAAAATCCAGTTTTTGCCTTCCAAAACCGGGTTTTCCCTATCAAACCTGGTTTTTTCCTATTGGATATGTAAATGAATCTCTTTATTTTGTGAGGCACCACCCTCAACTTTGTGAATAGAAGGCAAAATTTGTAACAAATTCTACACTATACTATAAATCAAATTTTACATTATAACACCCCCACTTCAAGCTTCCCAATTTCACCCCCAGGAAGCAAAGATATCAATTTTTCAAAATTAGCAAACTCATCACACTGTGCCTCAAGATGTAAATCTCGGACATGAGGCTCTCCTGCAATTCTTGTTGAGTCTCAGCATGGCGATTTCCTTTATAGCCACCTCGGTTCCATGGACATTGTGCCTCGCGTGCCACACCAACGAGAACGAACCCGCACCGATTTGCTTCCCAACAAAGTAGTCTCTCACCACCCTGTTGCTCCGTCCCGTCAATTGAGCCACCACGGCAAAAGGGGTCCCTATCAAAAATTAATTTGACTCATATTTAAGATTTTTAAGGACTAAATTGATATTTTTTATTTTTCAAGGACTAAATTAGTCTCCGTAATTTTTGTTGAGACCAATTTCGGTATTTACTTTTTTTTATAAGGTGACATTTAGCGCTTCGGGAAGCTTTTTCTCGCTACAAATAGCAATGCTCTTTCTAAAAATACTAATCACGAAAATTAAAAGTGCACACAGACAAATAATATATTTTCAAATGAAAGACATTTATTTTTAATTAACACCATAGTTCACCGTTGAATAAAAAAATGTAAATTAATAAAGTGCAATCAAAATTATAAGGAAAAAATAAGGATAATCCAGAAAAAAAGTTTTTATTATATTTTTTATTTTATTCTGTCAAGAAAACTCAAAATTTTCACTTGTTTAATTTTTCTATTTTAACATTTTGATTTTACTTATTTTTTTAGTTTTTCACTATTATTCTTGATTATTTCTATTTTTTTTTTTTTACTCTCACATGGTCCACCACGATAAAACGTTGCTGGACTTTTCTGATAAATGCCAAATCAAATGCATCATTGCATTTTGCATCATTGTCGGTTGTTTCATGTGCGTTTGCGTAATTCCTGTAAATATCCAGTTATGGCTGAGTTGACAAAGAAATGTACATGGACATCTACTTCACCAACCAGATTTAAAAACAGATAACCCAAACCAAAAATAAATGGTTTGGTTAAAAACTTTACTATCAATATCCGGTTATTCAAAAATGGTTTTGGACATGGATACAGTTTTTGTGTGTTATCCGGTTATTTTGTGCACCCCTAGTGGTTTCCTTGTGGTAAGAGGGGTTGTTGCCACAACTGATGAATATTTGGCTACAGATGGTGAAGTTGTGGTGAACTATGGTTGTCTGGCTACTAAATTTGTGGTGAATTATGGTTGAGAAGCGCATTTCGTGGCAGTTTGATGAATCTTCCTTGAAAGAGCTTATGATATCTTCTTTCAGTCATAGTTGTGGGACTCTCCAGGATGTTAAGCTTGTTATTAGGTTGGTTAAGTGGTTTTTGAATTTGAACCATGAAGGAGCTAAAATTGGTGTCGCATTCGTTAAGTTGGCTAAGTTGGTTGATTGCTACCTCGCTTAGGCTATAGTGGATGCCAATTTGAGTGTCGAAATTCGCTGCACTTGCTGGAGCTCTTCCTAGCCATGCAAGGGATACAGATAATGGCTTGTATAGAGCCACTGACACTTAGCTAAAAGTATGTTTCTTTTCATTTTAGCTTCAAATTTATAATTTTCTTTATTAGTAGAGTTAATTCCTTTGTTATTTGGGGCTCTTTATGTATGCTCTAAATTTTTTAAAGGAGGGTGGAGGAAGGGTTTTTTTAATTAATACTATGGGATAAGGTGATATATTACAAACAGTCCCTAATGGAAATTGAACCCAGTACCTTTGGGGATAAAGATTAGGAAATAAAACCACTACACTAGCATCCCAGGATATTATGTATGCTCTAATAAAAGTGATTAGATCTCATAAAAGGGGGGTTGAATTGTGACCTACTTAAAAAATTCTAGCAGGATTTGTACTTATAGAACTTTCTCAAGCATAAGCTTGGAGTTGAGTAGGTTAGTTGCAACCCCATCACTGAACATACTCATGACCATCCTATTAATAAGAAATGACTTGTAATGCATATATGCTTAGTGATTTGATTATAGTCAGATCTAAGAGTCTAAAAATGATTTTCTAATCAATCAAAGAATCACACAGCTAAATGTAAGGTTGTCAAAAATCATTTCATTAATAGGTGTGTAATTTAAAGAGTAATGTTATGAACTTTGCAACTACCTCTTGAGTTTAGTTTATGAGTTTAAGTCATACCAAATTTATAGTAAGAATAAGAATATATGCAATGTTGTAAATGCAAGTAAGGAAAGCAGTAAATGAACACAAGGAATTTATAGTGGTTCACTATAACCTTGGGCTACATCCACTCCTCACCACCTATGAGTATTTTCTACTATTTCCCAATTATTTACAACAATAGCATAACCAAACCTTGGTTACCTGATCCTAGTAGTCTTCCACCCAGCTTCTTCAAGCTGCTACTATCCTTAGTGCTATCCTTACCAACCCTCACCAACCTAGGTAGTTTGACAGGACAAAAACTAAGTACAAGGCTTTGATAAGAGTAAAGGTTGTGGGGACATTTGTAACTTGGTTACATATAATAAGGTTTACAATAAAACAAGTTTTAACAAGCTAAACACACTCCATGATGAACCCCTGAAATTTCTACGCAGTCTGACTTGAGTGTATTGAGAAGATGATGGATTCAGCTGTTTCATCTTCAATGAAATAGTCTAATACACTCCCTTAGCGTTTTCCCTCTGTCTTGCCTTGGTTAAATACATGATTTGAAGCTTTAGAATCATTGAGAAAGTCATTGGGATGTGACTACATAGCCTGGGACAGATGTGATGTTTGTTCTAGGAAAAGCGCATTTGCTTTTGTACTTGTTGTCAATGCATGTCACTTCTTCTACCAGGAACCTTCTCAAGTATGCATCCTCTTGATTTTCTGTCTTTGCAACACCTAAACTTACTCCACTCGTATTTCGGTGCTAAATATTCTCTTGTCTCTTCTTAAATGAGGATATGGCCTAATGAAAGCGTGATCCTCAGCCTTTACGACATATCATAAATGTGAGGATAATGTATATCCCTTGAGAGCATGCTGCATCAAACCTACTCAACTACAGTAGCTTCACATTAATTCTTCTCAACTCTTCATTGGTCTTCCAGGTTTGCTATGTTCATATATTCTCCTTTTAACACATGACTCTGCTTGGTACTTCAGCCATAGGTTGTAGAATTGATAGAAATGACAGTCAAGATACTTCTTTGTACTTTATTTCTCTTTGACTCATTGTGCAACTTGTTCTTACTGAAACTTACTCAAGATAAGATTGTTATAAACATAAGAGCTTAGATTTCTTAAGCATCCTTCACTGAGTTTGTTTTCATCAAAATTTTTTAGGAGAGAATTTGTTCTCAATAATCTCCCCTTTTCTTATGATGACAAACTCTTGAATGAGTATTAAGTTAATCTGATTTTAAATTTTAATTAAAGAGCAATTAATAGACATTTAATAGACATGATATTTTGAATAAGGTATATTCATTGATCAAAAGATTTTGAGTTCTTTGAGAACAGTGATTCAGAAATACATTAAAAGGACATAAAACAAGAAACTTGGTAGTCTAAATCATTTTGCTTGCTAGAGCAGATGAGCAAAAAGTTTTATGCTCCTAGAAAGAGTAGATAGAATTATTTTTAGTACTACAAAAAAAATCCTACAAGAGGTTCCTAAAACACCATAACAAGTAGCTAACTTAATCTCTATTCTCCTCCTTTTGTGAACATCAAAAGATAGGGGCAGAAGACCACATTAGGTTGCTACTTGCTTGGAGAGGAATCCCCAGAGGAGTCAGAAACAATATGTTTGGCAATGTCTTTGCCAGGTTCTGGTGGATCAAAGGATGGGGGTGGCAGACCAGGAGCTATGATTGGCAGAGTGTGCTCCATCATCCAATTGTAGCGAGCTCAGTTCCTTACAGCTTCTCTTCTTTGCTCTTGTTGGATGATATCCAGACCAACGAGGACTTTCTTCAATTCCCTTGTGTTTTTCTTTAGCTACCTCTCCGGAGCACCCATCCATGACAGTGGAGGGTCGTGCTCTTTCTCACCTTGTGGCTTACTTGGCTGAGCTTCAACTTGTATTTATGGAGAGGAAGATGGTCCACCAGCAGGTTTTTTGAAATAGGATAAAATGGACCCTAGTGTAGATAAGTCAGGAGGGTGATGAAAGAGGTTTCTGAAAGATCAAGATTTCTTGGCAATGGCATTGATGAAACAAAAATGGGGGGACGAGACAGAAGACAGTGCAAATTTGCAGAACCAAAGGTGCCAGTCTTTATAGGACAAATGAAGATGTTCTCTAGAATACCTCCAACCTTTTATGGAGTTAGGGAAAGTGTCTTCTTTATGTTGTTGAGGTGCATCTTCTTCTAGCTGTTGAGGAGCATCGTTTTCCTACTGTTGAGGATCATCCTCTTGTTGAGTAGGTTTAGGGTTAGGGCGTCTGGTTGCACTTGGAGTCTTCTCAATTCCATACATGAGCTGTGTGAGGGCTATTGTTGCTTTTTCGAGAGCATCCCTTCAACCATCCTCAAAGTGAGGAGGTATTTTAGGGGTGGAGTATTGAGGCTCCTCTTGAGTGGGTTCATTAAAACGATTTACCATGAGCTCCCCTGAGCAAGTTATTCTTCCTCTTCTTGGGCAGGTTTTTGAGGACCTTCCGCTTGCTCTTCTTGAGTGGGTTCTTCAGTAGCTACTTCATCCTCTTCCTTAGTAGGTTCATGAAAAGCTTCCTTATCGTCTTCCTGAGTGGTTCATGAGGGGCTTCCTTGTTCCCCACAGACTCTTCTGTATTTTCAGATGCTCTCTTTCTCTTAGCTTCCTTCTTCAATTTCTTCTTCTTTCTTTTCTCCACTTCTTCCTTTGTCCTTTCCCTTTTCTTTTTCTTCTCCTTCTTTTCTGGTTTAGAAGCTTCAGCTTCATTTGATTCAGGTTCTTGGACAAGAAGGTAGTCCATTTCTTTAGGAAGTCTTCTCCCGTGAGTGGAACTAGATGATATTTGAAGGTCTTCGTCAGGACCATTCGATATGGTAGTGATGAAGCACTTCTCAGGGTAGAAGTGACATTGATCATATAGTTCAAAATGATATATGGAAGACTGAGAGAAATTTTCATAATCATGTGATAGATTAGGAGAAGATCAAGATCAAGATCAATGATCTTTTCAAAGCTTCCAGCCCTAGGAACTAACACATGTACACACTTATTATAAATAATTCTTGAACGTGATCAAAAACATAAGAAATGGTGTTTGAATTCTGTTTTAGAAATCTTTTTCAAATAATGATTTTAAAAACCGTTGAAAACAACTTTAAACAAAAATAATTTTAAAGGCAATAAAAGATAAGAGAAGAAATAACACACAGAGATTTATACTAGTTCACTACCACCTGGTAGCTACGTCTAGTCCCTTCACCACTCTGAAGAATTTTTCCACTATAATCAACTGATTACAATCTCAAGAGTATACTACTGCCAAAACTTGGCTATACTCTCAATTTCTCAAAACGATTTAATAGTCAAGCCTTTGAGGAACTACAACCATTACTAGGCTTAGTACAAGAACATTCAAAATGATTTTGAAATAAACTTTAACAAACTCTCAACATGAGAGAATAAATAATGAAAGCTTAAGCTAAGCACACAAAAAAATCTTTCTTAGAGAAAGAATGAAACTTTTGAAGCACAGTTCTTGGATTTCAGAATCGCAAGGTTTTGATTCTTGGTTGTTCACTTCTCTAACTTTCTTCAGCTTTGAGAGATGGTATATATAGTGAAAGACTCTATTAAAGCCGTTGTGACCTAGGCAGGTCCTTGACCAGCAGTTAAAATAATCATATCCACTTTTAATGGCTTTTTGCGAGACGTGTATCCATTTTGTACGCTGTCACAGTTGTAATTGATAATTTTATCCTTTTGTGATCCTTTTTGAAATTGAAATCCTTTTAGAGCTAGACAGAGTAAATATATATCCGTTAACATTCTATTTTGCCTTTGATTCCACGTACATTGAAGAACCTTAAATGAAGATCCTAAAATGCTTGATATAGACTTTGAGAATTACGCTCCGTCTGATGAGATACCAGAGACACTCTAGCAACAGAGGCACTTTGACAACAGAAGCACTCTTCTTATCAGATGTAGAGTTGTGGTAACAGAGGCATGGTTCTACCGGAGGCATAGATAATAAATGTTGACATCATCTTGCTCTTACCAGATGATGTACAACAGATACAACTTGATTACACCAGAGGGTAAGCAGCGCACAGAGTCATATCTTTCTGAGACAGATCCTTCTGATGAGTAATAGTGAGTTTTCACTAGATTCTGCACAATAGTGGATACAACAGAGGATAAATTGTTCTTTTACAATATTTATTATCATCAAAATAATTAAAGGTCATTGTTTCTGAATCCACTTGGTTCCAACAATCTCCCTCTTTTTGATGATGACAAACACATGCATTGATAAACAATTTTCCTTTTAGAAAAATATTTTTGTAAAATTTTCAAGGGATTCCCTGAATTAAGCGTATAAATATATTTTCTAATTACAACGAATCATCATATGTATATTCATATTCAATCACAAATTAATGCAAGTGCAAATGCATGATGTTCATTTTAAGTTTTTTCCCCCTTTTAACACGTGATTGACATATTGTGTTCATCAATTACTCTATGTTTTTCTTCAACATATTCTTCTCCCTTTTTTGTCATCAGACAAAAAGGTTAAAGAAAACAGACCATCATAGTCAAAATAGAGTAAAGAAATATAAAGGTTAAAACAAAGAATATTGAAGAAGCACAAAATAACCTTATCATTTAATCAAAAAGATCAACAGAGTTGTAAAGGGTAAAGACAAAAAGAGTTTAACAACCGAGAGTAATACTAAAAAAAAAATTTGGCTAAAACAAAAGGTTTAATCCTAAGGCTTCCTAAGGTTTCGCCACTTTGTCAATAAGCAACTTCAGCATAGCTTCAATGTTCTTCTGAGACGCTGCAAGTTCATCTTGTCGCTTGTTTGAAGATTCAATGAATTGCTTAAATTCTTTGTTGTCCTCAACCAGCTTCTCGACGACGTCTTTTGAAACCTCAATACAATCTGACTTGCTTGATTGAGTAGAGCCAGGAGAGAAGGCAACCATAATAGATGTGGAATTTATAAGTGCAAGAGAATCTACTTGCATAATAAATGGTGCAGCTTCTGGTTCCCATGTAGCAAGAGGTAGAGGAGCATACCTTTTCCAAGCAAGGCAGCAAAAATCCTCTTGTTCAGCTTCTGTTGCTTTAGCAGATGATTCTCGAACCAAACTGCTCTTGGTTGCTCAGAGCGTATAGTTTTCTTCAGAGCCATTCTTGCAATTCTTTCTTCATACTCCTTATGCCACATGTGCCAATTGGAGTAGAAGTCTTCTAGTGCAGCCCAGGTTTGAGCAGAAATGGCAAGATCCATTTATCTGTATTTCTATATTTCAATCAGTAAAACCTGCTGCTTAATGTGCTTCTCCCTAAGAGTAGGGTTAAGTGAAGGAAAGGCTATTTTGGTTGAAGGTGAAGAAGGGATTGAACGAGGCAAAGGGGGTGCAGAGGGTAAGGAAATGATAGGGCCAGAGTGAAGTGTTTGAAGGTGGTTGGACTCAGGTGAGTTAGGTTCAGACAAAAGTCCTTCAACAACTTCAGATGCAATTTTAGAAGTGACTACAATTTCATCTTCTATAATTGGATCCTTTGTTATTTCAGGTTCAGAGTGATGTTTGGGTGAGTCTGGTTACGGTGTAGGTTCTGGTAGTGTTTTAGGGGTAGGTTCTATTTGTGTTTCAGGGGTAGGTTCTGGTTATGTTTTAGGGGTAGGTTCTAGTATTGATTGTGGAGGTGCAGTAGGACTAGAGGAAGAGGTTTTCTTCCTTTTTATCAAAGGCATATCATCTTCTGATTCCTCAAATTGTGTATTAGAGGGTGTTGGCATGTTTGGGTTAAAAGTGGTTGGTGGGGTTAGGGAGTGATGAGAAGAGGCAGTAGGATTGCAGTAAATTGATTCAAACAAAGAAATAGCAGAGTCAAGCACCTTTGGCTTCTTTGAAGTTGCTTCACTTGCCTTGACCAATTTCCTCTTCTTTTAAGCAGAAACAGGAGGCAGAGATATGGTCACAGAGGCTTCTTCTTGAAGTCTCTTAGATCTTTTTTCCCTAAGATCTTGTTCTGCTTCAGCCTTAGCCTTTTCCAGCAGTTCCCTCATATGATCCTTGTTATCTTTTTCTTCTTCAGTTAGAGCAGAAGGAACACCAGATTGAGGAAGAGGAGGAAGCGGAGGCAGAGGGAGTTGACTTCCCTGTGATGAAGAGGAGGTTCCAGAGCCTTGAGCAATGCTTATGGTGATCCTCTTTGTAGGTTTGATAGAGGCAACATCACTCTTTTTCTTCTTTCCTTTGCCCTTTTCTTCAACTTTAGTGGCTTCCTCTTCCTCTTTGGCCATTTGTTCAACAAGATCCTCCATTGAAAGGCCCATCTTCTTCAAGTTCTTGCGATTAAAGAAAGGGGCAACACTTAGCCGGAGTAAGATCCTTGTGTGAATGTTGTTGTTCCTTTGAAGATTTCTGATGACATTATGCCCTTCTAAGATAGCAGAAATGACCCTTCCATAGGGTACTTTTTTGCTCTTCTCACTCCTTGAAAAACTGATAGCCCTCTTCAAGAAGTTGAAGATAATGCTGGGGAAGCTAGTAGGAGTCTTCTTCTCAAAGTGCCACAACACAAACTTATGGTCTTGACTCACGGAGTCAACAGAGCCAGCCTTAGGCATCACCGTTCTGGTGATGATCTTGAATAGGACTCTGAAGTAGCTCTTCATGTCCAGCGCCTTGGACGCTCCAAGTCTTTCATAAATGTGATTAGAAGTCACAGCAGGACCACCATACTTATCTTCTTAATTTGTAGTAAGTTATATTCCTTTGTCCGCATAATTTATCGCTTGGGAGATTATTCCTCGAGTTACTAGAATCTCCTTCCCTTGAACATAGATGACTATGTTCCCATTGACCATTCTGGCATATTTCCAGAATTCTTTTACCAGTTCTGGGTAGATATGCTTGGATTCCACATAAAAGAATTCCTTCCAACCCATAAAGGTAAAGTTTTCTCCGAAGTTGAAGTCGTGCTCAGCCAAATCATTTAAGTCTACTCTTAACTCCATCAGAACATTGAGTTCTTCAAGCTCGAAGTTTCCAGTAGGCACAGGAACATTATGCGGAACGATTTTTTGTTGTTGTTGTTGTTGCTGCTGCTGCTCAGCCATTTCAGAAGATTTGCAGAGAACTTGAGATGTTTACAAATGGAGGTTTACGGTTTAAGAAAGCGAGTCTCTGAGAGAGTGGGTAGTGGGTGAAGCGAAGTAAGTGAGTGGGGGTATATGTGAGCAAAACAAGGGAGGTTTTGAATTTGAACGGTTTGAGCAATTTTCAGAATAAATTTAATTCAAAAAGAAATAAATATGTCTTTTCAAAAGAAAACGTGTCAAACACATTAAGACAACGCAGTAAAACAGTCCCTTGGGCAGTTAAAACCGTCACGACTTAGTATAAGAGTAATTTACAGCCACGAATATATCAACAACTATTAATGAGACACGTGTACACCAAATGCATAATATTCCCAGAGGATGCATGATAACAAAGGCAACAGATGCATATATGATCAGTGTACATCAGATGTATGAATCTTATCAAAGGGTGAATGTAAACAGATGCAAGATAACATCAGAGGCAAGTATATTCAAGTTAAACATTCATTCTTTTATAAAGTGAAAATTTAAATATTCCCTTATAAATTTGAATTTCATTATGTTTTGCTCTGGAATGTAAAATAGGGTTCTTAGTAAGGCA
Organism: Calophaca sinica; assembly: GCA_037113605.1. NCBI lineage: Eukaryota > Viridiplantae > Streptophyta > Magnoliopsida > Fabales > Fabaceae > Calophaca > Calophaca sinica. The sequence continues at coordinate 47,590,979 of CM073733.1, read as the reverse complement.
AATAGAAGATGTATTATCACAAAAGATAGGAATGTTATGCTCATTTATCTGATAGTGTTCAAGTTGATACTTCATCCACAGAAGTTGAAAGCCACAACTTGCTATTGATATATATACTCTGCTTCTGCTGTTGATAGTGCTATTGAGCTTTGTCTTTTACTGGACTATGAGATTTGTAACACCCCCTCGTGTCACATTTAGTAACCCAAGTTTAGCAGTTAACTAAAAAAAAAAATTCAGTAGAGTAGTTGCAGAAAAACTGATACTAAAGAAAATTTTAACAACAAAACATATACCAATTGAGACTCATTGATTATAACGAAGGTCAACTCTGCCACAAGGCATACATCTTTTCATTTTTTTTAAATACACGGCGTACTTCATCACAATCCGAAGACTTGACTTAAACAACAAAAATCCTAAGAGCTGTTCTAATCAAAACTTTAAGTCTATTGATCTAGAAAACTAGTCAGAGACACAACAACAGAAACCACACTTTATAGACAACGTCTACAGAAAAGGCTCTTACCTGATGTGGATCTAGTAAGCCCAAAACGTAAATCATCTCCAGATAACTCTCTGCTCCAGAGCTTATCGGAATATCAAGTAGTAGTCGAGAAACTCTCCCGCAGTACCTGAATGGGAAATGCGTCCGGAGGTGGCGTCTACCTCCCACGCTCCAGGTATGTCCCCTTTGGGAACTCATATGTCGTATTGCCCATGTGCCTCAGCGGCATCGGAGGAGCCATCTAAATAAGTCTATCGATCAAAGCATAATATAGATAAAACATGCAAGGGTAAATTTCTTGTCCACAAGTTCATCATAGGCTATTCACATGCAAACACAATATATATATATATATATATATATACATAGTACAGCAACATGTCTATATATATAATAGCTTAATAATCCGCACACATCATCATGGCATATCAAGCAGTTTGCATGTAAACAAACAATCTAATCAGCAAATCAGTCATCAATCATCACATGTTATAATGTGTTCAGTATGCATGCCAGTGCATATGAAATCATTGTGTGTATACATTGCTGCCCAACTACGGAAGCAATAGGACACTGGAAAAATCCTCCAAGCCCAAAATCCTTTTACATTGCAATGGAATATGTAGTCTAATTAAAATCCAATTAGAGTACATTGCCCGATATAGATCTCTGTTCCATACAACATACCTCGGATCAGGAAAAACTTACGACATTTCATTTCAATGTCGAGGCTCCGTGGTTAGTATGTATCAATCCAAATCCGTTATATGGTTTACTCACATTTCTGAGTGTTCGAGAGTTTCTTTTAATTTTAATGCCATTGAAAATTGATGTATCTCACCTCTCCACATTATTGATTCCCAAACCTAAACCTTTTTAGTATGAAATCTTTAGTGTAAAAGAACTCTTTTGGGTTGGGTTATTAGAACCCATGTTGTGCTAAATAATACGCCCGGTAAGTTTCCAAGAAAGAGAGGTGGTGATTAACACACTTAAATACTAAGTCTTTCCTAGCCAGAACTTTCACAGACATGTATCATTCAACCCAACTTTTTGAAAATATATCAGTTTTTTATAAGTTCAAAAAGTGAAATGTCTAGTTTCATGGTTCCATTGGAGAACCTTTTATTCTTTCACTGAATCGTACTAATTTCCTTCCCGTAGTAACTCGTCATGACTTGCCACTAAGCTTATCCATAACCCATGCCTATCCATTGGCCACACTTAGAAAAATATCTCATTTCATCGCGTTATCGATTAATTGCGTGCGTTTATTTCTCCGTAAGGAATTAAAATAACATGCACAAGAATTATACTTCTATAATTCTTTTAACCATAAATCACCAAATCAATTTTAATCAATCAAAATAATTATAAGAAATCACATTTCGAATCTTATCGAAATCGGATTAAGTTAGAGTTTTATATCAGGTAAAAACTCTCCTGATAGCACAAAACGCGTAAAAACTTTGTTGGAGTTTTTTGTCGAAACTTGATCCACGACTTAATATATTTATTAAGTCTCAAATATATATAATTATCTTTATTTAATTCACTTACTTGATTATAGCTCTGAAATATAGTCAATCGTGTGTTAATATGGCTAATTTTACAGCAAAATAGCAAACACAACATACTCAGAAATTTAGAAAACTTATGGATTAAAATATTATCCCTCTAAAATAGTTTATTAGTATCTCACATACTAAAATCATATTTTCAAATATAATTTCCAATCATAAAATATTTTATCGATGTATTAATAAAATACAACGCGTAAACCGCATAAAAAATAATATTATTTTTCACAAATTAATGTTATTCAATCTACTTAATTGAAAATCCATACTAATAATATATTAATGATCACGAGTCAATTTCGTCATATTTTTCCTTACTAGTTCACATCAACAGTAGTATAAGTTTACACTGTCAGTTAACTTGAATTGATATAGAATTTTAACATAAATTGTAAATCATATTATTAATAAAATTAATAATGTGATAAACAAACTTTAAAAAATTGGAGTGTTATAAGATTAAGTTGGCTCCTATAAATTAATAGCCACCGCTGGTGCTTTTCCTTTCAACTCTATCTCTAGCAAAATTCGCATCTCAAAAACCTACTTTGTAATCATTTGATTTCTTATACAACAAACTAAGATTAGTAGTTCCTTTAAGATATCTAAAGATTCTCTTAACAGCAGTTAAATGGGGCTCTCTAGGATCAAATTGAAATCTAGCATATAAACAGACACTAAACATAATATCAGGTCTTGAAGCAGTGAGATAAAGGAGTGATCTAATCATTTCAAACTCATTTTGCATAAGCTCAGAGAACTCCTTGCAAAGTTTTTCATTAGTAGCACTAAAGGTAATATCATCTACATAATTTTTTACTAAGATGAAATATTTTTTAGATGATTTTCTAAATAAGGTTGTATCCACCTGTCCTCTTTCAAAGTCATTTGACATTAAAAATGAGCTCAGTCTGTCGTACCAAGCTCTTGGAGCTTGTTTAAGACCATACATAGCCTTTTTAAGTTTGAAGACATATTCTGGAAATTTAACATCTTTGTGTTACAAAAACTTCCTCACTTATAAAACCATTTAAAAATGCACTTTTCACATCCATAAGATATAAAGTGATGTCATGATGTGCAGCAAAAGATAAAAGAGTCCTAATAGCTTCTAATCAAGATATAGGAGCAAAAGTTTCAATATAATCTATACTTTTCTCTTGAGAGTACCCTTGAGCAACTAAACGTGATTTATTTCTTACCACTTTACCATCTTCATCAAGTTTGTTTCCAAAAACCCACCTGGTTCCAATGGCTTGTTTATCTTCCGGTGGAGGTACTAGCTTCCACACATCATTCATCTAAAATTGATTTATCTCTTCTTGCATAGCAAGTATCCATCTAGCGCCTATTAGAGCTTAATCAATTGTCTTGGGCTCTATCTCTAATAAGAGTGCAATATCAAATTGTTCTCTGAATAATGATCTTGTTCTGATTCTATCACTTGGTTCACCAATGATCTGCTTCACAGTGTGATGTGTCTTGATTGTCCATCCTCTTCTCGGCTCAGCTTGAATCAGGTCATCAGATGTAGGACCAAAGGCATAATCAGGTTTATCAACAGATGCATCAGCTTCTGTCTATCATTGATCTGCATATCTGTAAATAGCTCATCTACTCTGACATTTCCGTGTTAGACTTCTTGTCATCAAATCTAACATGCATTAATTCTTCAACAATCAAAGTTTCTTTGTTGTATATTCTGTAAGCTTTAGAGCATTCAGAGTATCCCAAAAAGATACCTTTCTGAGGTTTAGAATCAAATGTTCCTAGACTATCCTTTGTATTAAGAACAAAGCAATCACATCTGAATTGATGAAAACATGAAATGTTGGGTTTTTTTCCTTTCCACAATTCATAAGGAGTCTTATTCAAAAAAGGTCTAATATAGATTCTATTTTGAATATAACATGCAACGTTTACTGCTTCTGCACAAAAGTGCTTAGCAATTTTTGTTTCGTGAATCATGGTTCTGGTCATCTCTTGAAGAGATCTATTTTTCCTTTCTACAACACCGTTTTGTTGTGGTGTTCTAGAAGGAGATGAATTGTGTGAAATGCCATTTTCTTCACAAATTTTTTGAAAGAGTTCATTTTCAAATTCACCACCATGATCACTTCTTATTGTAGTAATACAAAATCCTTTTTCATTTTGCACTTGTTTGTAGAAGATAAAAAACATTTTGAAAGACTCATTCTTGTGTGCAAGGAATTTTACCCATGTCCATCTAGTATAGTCATCAACAATGACAAGTCCATATTTCTTTCCAGACAAAGATGCAGTTCTAGGTAGACCAAATAAATCCAGATGCAAAAGTTCAAATGGTGTTGAAGTGGAAACAATATTTTTGGATTGAAAAGAGGTTTTTGTTTGCTTCCCTTTTTGAGAAGTTTCACAAATAGCATCAGACCGATACTTAAGATTTAGTAAGCCTCTAACAAGTTCCTTCTTATTAAGCTTTGATATTAATCTCAAGCTGGCATGGCCCAATCTCTTGTGCCAAGTCCACTGTTCTTCATTAATTGACAAAAGACACTTGACATTTTGTTTGGCCAACTCAAAAAGTTTACTTTTATAAATATAGTTCTTGCTTCTGGCTATACAGACATTATCACTAAAGCCAATATCATAACCATTGTCACATAATTGACTTACGCTAAGTAAGTTATGCTTAAGGCCATCAACAAGTAAGACTTATCACCAACCCTATCAATCCCAATGATTTTACCTTTTTGGTTTCCACCGATACCAACAGTTCCATCTTCTTTATACTCCAGTTCTTGAAACATATGCCTTTCTCCTATCATGTGTTGTGAGCACCCACTGTCTAAGTACCAAGATAGGTTTTTCAACTCTGCTGCTAAGCAAATCTGCAACATAGACAATCTTGTTCTTAGGTGCCCAAATCTTTTTGGGTCCTTTTTTGTTAGTTCTAGAAGAAAACTTGTCCTTCTAATTTTTCAAAGCATAGCAAGTGCTTCTTATGTCACCATACTTGTTACAGTATATACACAGCAGACTATTACTATGACTGTTGGTTTCATCAGGCTTTAAATTTAAATTTTAAAGAGTGGTTGATCTGATTAAAGAGTGGTTTCATCAAAATCCTTTTGTAAATCATAAGATGAGTTAGAGTTTACCTCTTCTTTTTTTGCTTCTTCACTATCTGATCCGATAATCGCCATTACAGCCATGTTTGCGTGTTCCTCATCATCATCAGACGATCATGAATCAGAGTCATCTCATGTTGCCATGAGACTCTTCTTCTTGCTTTTGAAACCAACCTTTTTTGGTTTCTCCCTATTGAGTTGTGGACATTCTGACTTGAAATGTCATGGCTTTTTGCGCTTATAGCAAATTATTTAGCTCTTTTTCTTGAGACCCCCTCATCCCATTAAAGTAACCTTTAATTAATTAGCCTTAATCGCTTACCTTAGCCTTAATAAATACAGCAGAAAACACGAAGAAATTTAAACTTTAATACACAAGGGAATACACCAAACATAATGTACACTATATGCCTCAGTGTAAGGTTTTTGTGGCCCCTCCAAGGGCTCACGAACATCAGAGTGTCACAAGAAAAAGAAAAGATGGAAGCGTGGCAAACCATATACATCTAAGACGCTAACACACGTCTCATCAAAATGTAAGTCAAGACTACCCAAAACAAGACTCTTAGCCATACAAAAGGAAAAATAAGAAAACCCACACCATTAAATAATTCCTCAGCAAGTAGGATAACGTGAACTCCCACTCCATGATCCTAAACGCCTGGTAAAGAGTCGGCAGTACTGTCTTGCCGTCATGGGCTGAAAAGGTCCAGGCACGTCCTCCTCTCTACGCCTGACCCTACTCCCATGACTACCTCCCTGGGAATATTTACCCATGGGCCTAACGGCCGGCTGGGTAGGAATGTATGGCTACCACATCTGACCATGCCCAGGAAAGTATTCAAGCAGAGGCGACCACATGCGGTGAAATGTTACCCTCTGGCATATCCAGAAGTCTCCAACTAAACTGGCTGATGGTGATCCAAGAAGACAAAAGTATACAGTCACTAATCCTGTATACAACATGCTATGTCGGGAGAAGTTGATCCCCCAACCCGCGTCATCCCAATCATGGAACTATAGCTCAAAATCCCCAGACGGGGATCCTCAGCTCTGTCCCCATTTATGGATGCATGAACTGAGACATCATCGACACCAGTCTCCTTAATACTTGTATATATCATATATGACATATACACACGAAACACATATACAGGGAGATAAGATTAACATAGTCACCATAAAATGGGATAATAGCAGTAGAAGGCAATACAAAGTATACTGCAAGCATATAATCACATTATTCATAATTCATGCACTTAATTAAACGCTAACTATTCATTTCCCTAAGTATAGACTCGTGGCCACTAACTACACATGGCTTGCTATACTCCTCACCACTCAGAGTACAAACCTATGTCACAATGTACTCGTTACCACTTAGAGTAACAGTCAGTTGTTCGAGCAACATATCCCGCTCATCATGACCTATAAGAGCACATCCTCGTACCGCCTATCACTCAGGATCTGGTATCTAGGCCTACACTCGGGATCATTCACCAGGGACGTGAAGTACACAGTACTGTTAGGGTAAACGGGCTCACTCCCGGAACCACGACACAATAACGGTCAAACTATTGGCCCCCCAATGGAATATACCGGTCCCCAGAATATGTACCCCAAGGTCTATACGACCTGTATTGTTACCTCATATTTGTGCTTGAGTATCTCCTAACCTTGTGCACCATAGACGGCTGTGACATAGCACCAACACAATCACTATATGAATCCTCACCACTCACATGCCACTATGCACATATTTTCATTTTATTACTTTTATTCTTTCACATCATGCATATTATAATCCCACCTAGGTCACAATATCACACCTTCCTAATCATGTTTCTAATAGCACATATAACACATAAACTCACAATCATACCCTAAGCTTGTCAAATATATATCTCAAAGCACACAGTATTGTTCCTGTGTTGGTTGATGGATCCATGACACCTGTCCTTAGATATCGTAGACCGTAACCTCTATCCTTAGGTGTTACTGAAGTCAAACTCTAGTAGGGTTTAGGTCACCCTAAGAATACAATGTATATTATTCTACACTAGCAATACCGGTAAAAATGTATTATTTCTCCTACCTGGATTCCTAAGTGATAACTCTGAATCCCGCAAGCTCTAACAGCCTCGACCACGAACGCACAAGCAATTTAATCACCCTTCCTTCCTAAGTTCAAGTTCTGCCCATCATGATTAAAATATCAAGGATTGCCCAAAAATTCCACCAAACAAACCAGCATGACCCATATTTTACAAGAAACACAAAAACATACTTAGATTAAAATTAGAGCAAACTATGGAATTGTAAAAATACAAAGAACACTTCGGCCAGGCACTGTCCTAAGGGTCCAAGGTATTCAACTTACCCAAATCCAACTTCTGGAAAGATTTCTCGCCCATTCGGTACACAAACTTGCACCAAAAACCTAAAATACGAAAAACAGTTAATTTGGGACCAAGACACAACTCGAAGAAAACAAAATACACATCACATACTCAGAGAACAGAGGCTCCTTCCTTTATCTCGTGATGGTTGGAAACCATTTCGTGAGTTTCGGCAAAACCCTAGCTCGTTCGGTACCCGTATGGCTCAACCGGGGTCCAAAACACAGTCTAATTAGGGTTAGAAACGAAAACATGATTTGAGAACCTTAAAACACATAATCATATCAGTTCATAGCACTAGTAGGGTTATAGGTTTAGCTCGACAAAATGACAATCGGAGATAAACCTTAAAAAGCACAAACGAAAACAGACGAATAGGTTCGATTGGATTGATGAACCGGCACTTGAAACCACTTGAATTCGCACCTCAAAGCTCCAAGAAACTCAAAAATGGTGTTCTAAGGCCTGTTTGTGATCTTTAGGTCATGGAAAATGAAGATAGAGGTGAAAGAAATGGAAAAAAGGTGAAAAATGGCCTTATATAGGTTTTTACCTATGCTGGTACGCGCCATGCGCTTTAACCTACATTTCTTCACTGTGAAGGATCCTACCCTCCAAAGATGTCCAATCCATGCATGCCACGTATAAACCTCTCATTAGACCAAATGTAGGTCCAATTACAGAGTGCCACGTGTCCCTTCAGGATAAGGATTTTACTCATGACCCTTGACGTGCCAGGCTAATTGTAACATCCCATTTTTCTAATAATCCTAAATAAATTTGAAGTATAATTAGGTTGGTAATTAAGTGATGAATAGGCATTAAAAACCTTAATTTGGAAAGAAATGGACTTAGATGAGTTATAAAAACATTCAGAAGGACAAAAATACCCCTAGGACGGTGCAGAACCCCCTAGAAACGTCTAGAAAAGAAGGAACCGGATGTCCGTCACTTGCCACGATCGCGACGCGACCAAGATTGCACTATAGGCTATCGCGACGCGACGGTAGGCTTCCCCACACCAATAGGTTTTCACCACGTGTGCGTCTAGAAGAGTCCGAAAGGCTCCAATCGCGACGCGATGGTGCCGAAACTCGCCTATAAATACCCCCTCACCCTTCATTTCTCCTTGCCCCAAAATCCTATCCTCTCTTTAGCTTCTCTCTCTAGGAACTTCTCCTAAGCAGTGAGTATGCTCTGCACTTGCCTCAAGTGAGGATCATGTGCATCAGAAAGCTCTTAGTAGGTAATCCTAGGTGGAAAAGGAAAGAGTGAAGGGTGGCCTAACAGGCCAGGTATGAGCGTGAGCAGCAGGCATAGAGGTAGGAGTACGAGTAGCGATTAAGAGGGAGGTGTGAATAGTGGCAGTAACGACAGCGATCTCCTAACCAGGGGGGAGCAAGAAACCTTACACTCTAGGGATTATAGGATAGAGTAGTATATATAAATGTGCGTAGGGTGACCCAAACCCTACTAGGGGTTGATGCCCCAACACCCTAGGAGGGGTGTTGAGACTACGACTGCTAAGGATAGTAGTCACTAGTCCATCAACCATAGGGATAATTGCTGATGTGTGAAAACCCTAGGATAGATAACTTATGATTGCTTTATAATTGATAATATGTCAGTAGCAGGTCGCTTAAGCGACTCTAGGGTTAATCTATATGTTGATGGCTGATTAAGGTGGTGCTGATAATACATGATTGGTTGTGATTGTGTGACTATGTTGCTGATTATATGATTGCTGATATCTATGTATATATGTGGATAATAATATGTTAGTTAATGTGTTATTTGATGCTTGAGATATACTTTGACTTTAACTGTTAACTCTACTGATGATTGTAATGAATTATTGTTGTGATAATAGTATTAAGTGAATACCGTTAGGCCTTAGTTGACAGGTTAGACCTTGATAAACTATAGGAGAAATCGAGTTAGTTGATTAGGAGGGGAGAAATTACAGGGACACTGTTAGAGCTGACAGTTTAGATAGTGTAGTTTGGAGTAGGATGCGAAGAATGAGAGCTGGTTTAGGTGTAGCAGTGCAGACCTAAGGGATAGTGAATGTGACTTAGGTAGACGCGGGAGTTTACTGTGCTTACCTATGTGTGTGCCATTTGTATATGCATTCTATTTCTGCTTTCCCAATTTTATAGTGTGTATAGTGTTTCTTAGCTCCTTCTCTTTTCTTGTGTTGTATGTTTTCTTTCATATTAAACATATAACATGAACATAATGAAGACATCGCCAGCATCATGGATTGCACAAAGGGCACTCAGTAAGAGTAACTCTCTCTTCAGTTACGTGTCACAGCCAGTGAGTCAAAGTCTGTATATGCATTTTGGGCCCCAGACACGGGTTCCGTAAAAGATATTTAACTTTATGTACGTATCCATATATTTAGTTTCAATAAACTTTTATTTTTAGTATATCTATGTTGCATAATTATTCAATTAGGGTTTAATAATTATTATACTGTAGCGCTCCAAAAACAGGGTGTTACATTAATCTCATGCACGCCACGCACGCCCCATGCGCGACGCATGCAACCCATGCGTCTCATAAGCTTTGGTTCGATTTCTCGCTATTTCTTCGATTCTGACGCCCATACTATCCAAAACATGATACCCTAACACTTAAACATCATTCTAAACACATAGGGAATCTAATTGACCTTAGAATTAAAGTTTTAGAATCCCAATTGCTCGTTTGAAAGCTCGTGCTTAGGCTACGAGTACTCAAAAACCCTAATTCTGACTCCGATTGTTCTCAATTTTTATGTGGCTTCTAAGACTCATATCAAAACCCTATTAAGTACTCCTCTACCCTTATCCAACCCACAAAACCTCATATTTCACATTAGTGCAAGCACACAATCATACAGGAAACGAATACGTGACTCAACACTCAAGTACACTGTCAAACTCCATAAAGCACACCTAGGCACACACAAATTCGCTCATTCACACATAATCACACATTAGGTAAGGTTAGAAAATTAAGGATGTTACAGTCCTTGATCTCCTTCTTTTCCCTTATATCCTTCTTCTGGAATTGCTTCCTGAACCTTCCTTTCTTCTTCCACATACGTTGAATCTTTCTTGAGATAAAAGAAAGTTCATCGTCTGATTCCTCGCTGCTGTCACCAGACGATCCTTTGTCTGATTCTTCTTTTTCTTTCAGAGCTTCGGAGGTAGAAGCTTTGTTATTTGATTTTAAAGCTATAGACTTAGATTTTTTTGGGAGGTTCTTCATCATTCTGCTCCAGTTCATGAGCTCTCAAGGAGCTGAGCAAATTTTCCAAATGCAAGGCGTTGAGATCTTTGGCTTCTTGTATAGTCGTGACCTTAGGTCTCCATTGTTTGGGAAAACTTCTCAATATTTTCTTTACATGATAGCAGTTGTGTAGCTCTTATTGAGAACCTTCAGACCATGAACCAATGTTTGAAATCTCCCAAACATTGTTTCAATGTCTTCTCCTTCCATTTTGAAGAGTTCATCTTGTCTAACCAGAATGTTAGCCTTTGTTTCTCTCACTTGAGCAATACCCTCATAGGCTAGAGCCAATGAGTCCCAAATGTCTTTGGCGGTAGCATTCTTCCCACACTTCTCATATTCCTTTTCAAAAATACACTAGTGCACAAAATGGAAAAGAATTAGGTCTTTTACACCAGTTTTACGTTTAACTGGTGTAAAAGGTGATGTGGTGGCAATTTTGAAATTATCGCGTAACTTTTTACACCGAGTATATAATCAACTGGTGTAAAAGGTTTCGCATATAAAAACTGAAGACAATTTACACCGGATTTTTATATAACCGGTGTTAAAAGTCTTTATCTTTAATTAAAATTACTTTCTCCCTCTCATTCCTAGATACACGCAAAGTATTTCTTTGAGATAACTCTACTCTTTCTCTCTCACAGCTATACTCTCCTTGTTCTCTCTGCCATTCGAGCCCTCTCTCGCCGCTGCACTGTCATCGTTCTCATCCTCTCTCGCCGCCGTTCGAATACCTCTACTTCACATGGTTCTCGTTGTCGTTCTCCTTCTCGTGGTTCTCGTCGTTGTTCACTTTCGAAGCCCTGTCTCAGAGGCAAACCAGAAGCGACCACAGCCACATGTTCCTTCTCCATGCTTATAGGTTTGTTCTTTTACCTAATAGTTTTTTCCCTTTTTGGTTTTAATCTGTTTGATAATCTATTCACTTTATCTTCTAATCTAGCTTTGGTCCAATGCTGAGCATTAGCTAGCTTCATGGGCATTCATCATTGGCAAGCTATGTACTATGTTTAGTTTCTATGTACTTTGTGCCACTCGGAGTTGTGCCACTGTTTCAGGTTAAAGTTCTTCCCTGCCACTTGTGTTACTGTTAAGTGTTATGGAAACATTTGGGACATGATTTTTGACATTTAACACATGACAAAGAATGCCAAGTAATATTGTCTGCAATGTGTATATAAGTTTACCTACAAAGATAATATGGATTGTTGTTTTCAAATTATGGCCAAATGTTTGAAGTTTAATGCTTTACTAGGTTTTTTATTTTCATTCAAGTTTATATCCTTTACAAAAAGGTAATTCTCTGCACTTACGAATAATAATTAAACTGTTGAGGTATATTATGCTTTTTGTTGTCATTCAATTAAATTTCAGTTTGGTTGCTCATGACTGACCACTGTTGACAACAAACAATGTCTTTAGATGAAAACTGTGGTCGTGGGGGGCGTCGTACTCGCATGGCATCCAGGAGGTCACGTCCCTCTATTAGCAAGCCGATGATGACTACAAAGGAGTATCGAGATAGCTTTGTAAGGATTGAGGAACGCGATGCTCGTCATCGCGATCCTTATCGCGATGAGGATCGTGATTTGATGAACCAGTATGCTGATCCCTGTGTCGACGCTCACCATTGGGGCCGGGCCTTCATATGTGCATGCTTCAGAGGAGACCACCCTCTCCCAGGAGGCCCGTAGCTGCCAGGGATGTTCATCGAGGGACAGACATCGTTCAGATCCCCAGTGATGACGATGAGATCTCGGAGCATACTCCATCCACACCAGAGTATTCCCCCATCATAGAGGATTACACTCCATCGACTCCTTCGGAGGAATCTACAGCTTGATTTTGTCCTGCGGACCCCTCAAGGAGCCACCACTAGCTTCGTTTTTATATTATGTTGCCTATTAATGTATTTGACTGTTTTGATATTTTAATTAGATAAATGTATCAGGAGTATATATTAATGTATTTTTCATTGCTTTTTATGAATATTCTGACTATTTAGTTGGATAATTATGATTATAATATGTGATGTATGTTTTAATATTTGAGCTTCTCTATTTAATTTGTGTTAAGCCTTAGTTTCTGGTTTGAGATTCAATAAAATGTTTGTGTTTGTACCGGGGATGGTTTATTGAATCTTGAATTGTCCAAGTAGGACAGTTTGGGAAGAAACTTTTTCTTTTATTTGGTTATTAGCTAGTCTTTAAATCTTTTATCTAATACATGATGAAATTTCAAATTGCTACATTTCCTATTGTCTCTAGGTGCATGTTTGATCATGGTGGATGTCACCATGTTTGGGTTGTGTACTTGGAGACCAATGGGAAATGCTGCCGAAATTTCGTCAGGTATAAGATATAAGGATTTAACGACTAACTTTTTACCAAATAAAAATTTCTTCTTGAATGGGATAGGTACAAACCAAATATACAGAGATCTGTTGGATACTTGTAGTTGAAGGGTCTTCAAGTGGTGAGTGTGTTCATTAAATAAGCGTGTGTTTACTTTTTCAGAACGTAGCTAAGGATCGTAGTTGGATGCAAAAAAACCGATTGACCGATGAGTATAAGAATGGAGTGTCAGAGTTTCTGAAATTTGCTGAAACAAAGCTTCCTAATAATAATAGAGAATTTTATTATCCTTGTGTTAAGTGTGCGAATCAGGCACCACTAAAAGTTAAAGACATACGTGAGCACCTTGATGTTTTTGGGATTTGCCAGAGTTATACAATATGGACATGGCATGGTGAAGTGTTAGACACGCCAAGTGTATCCAAAAGTGGGGAAGTTGAGATAGATATGGGCGATCGACTAGAGGATATGATTCGTGATATTGGACAAAATTCTTTTAAGCGAGCACAAGTGTATGATACTCTATGTAGTGACAAGGATCAACCATTGTATTCGGGTTGCACAAATTTCACACGGTTGTCAGCGATTTTGATATTGTTTAATCTTCTGGCGATAAATGGGTGGACTAATAAAAGCTTCATTGAGTTGCTGGAGTTGTTGAAAGACATGCTTCCAGAAGGCGACACATTGCCGAATCGTAACTACGAGGCGAAGAAGATATTATGTCCGATGGGTGTGGAGTATAAGAAAATATATATTTGTCCCAATGATTGTATATTATACTAGAAGGAGAATGAAGACAAAGAAACATGCCCTAAATGTATTAAATCACGATACAAAAAGAAGGATGGTGATGATGGTTGTGATGTCACCTCAAAAGGTCCTCCTGCGAAGGTGTTATGGTATCTTCCAATTATTCCAAGGTTTAAATGACTGTTCGCCAATGTAAAAGACGTAAAGAATATTAGATGGCATGCAGATGAGAGGAAATGTGATGGGAAGCTTTGTCATCCGGCTGATTCTTTGCAATGGAAGAGAGTTGATTCTTTATTTCCGGATTTTGACAATGACCCAAGAAATCTGAGGCTTGGACTTTCTACAGATGGAATGAATCCATATGGTAGTTTAAGTAGTAACCATAGTTCATGGCCTATTCTCTTACTTATTTATAACCTATCTCCTTGGTTGTGCACGAAGCATAAATATATTATGTTATCTATGATGATATCCGGACCAAACCAGCCTGGAAATGACATAGATGTTTATCTAAGTCCCTTGATTGAAGACTTGAAAATATTATGGGAGGAAGGCATTGATGTTTTTTACGGGTATTCCAATGAAAATTTCAAGATGCGTGCCATGTTATTTTGCACCATAAATGACTTTCCAGCTTACGGGAACTTGTCTAGGTATAGTGTTAAAGGGCATAAAGCTTGACCTCTATGTGAACAAGGCACATGCTACCATCAATTGCAACATGGAAGAAAGACGGTTTATCTTGGGCATCGGAGATTTCTCAGACGTAATCACCCGTATCGGAGGTTGAAAAAGGCTTTCAATGGATGCCAAGAGAATGGAATTGCTCCAAAAGCCTTAACTGGGGAAGAAGTTTATGAACGGGTGAAGAACATTAATGTTAGTTTTGGAAAGAAACAAAAGAAGTCTACTGAAAAAAAACATATGGAAGAAGAGGTCAATTTTCTTTGATCTTCCATACTGGTCGAGTCTTGATGTGAGACACTGTATTGATGTGATGCACGTGGAGAAAAATGTTTGTGATAGTGTCATCGGTACGCTTCTCAACATCAAGGGAAAGACAAAGGACGGTTTGACTGCTCGTCTAAATCTAGTTGAGATGGGCATAAGAGAACAGTTAGCTCCAGAGCCAAGAGGTAACAAGACATATTTGCCACCAGCAGGTCATACCTTGTCAAAACAATAGAGAAGAAGCTTATGCGAGTGTCTGCGGGGCTTGAAAGTGCCACAGGGCTACTCTTCAAATGTCAAGAGTCTTGTGTCAATGAAAGATCTCAAACTACTTGGCTTAAAGTCTCACGACTGCCACGTCTTGATGCAACAACTACTACCAGTGGCTATTCGTGGCATCTTACCAAAAAAGGTTCGACATGCCATAACTAGATTGTGCTTATTCTTCAATGCTATATGTAGTAAAGTGATTGACCCTCAGGAGTTGGACGACTTGGAAAATGAGGCTTTTATTATCTTGTGTCAGTTGGAGATGTTCTTTCCTCCCTCATTTTTCGACATCATGGTTCACTTAATTGTTCATCTAGTGAGGGAGATTAGAGTGTGTGGCCCTGTTTATCTAAGGTGGATGTACCCTGTCGAACAATACACGAAGATCTTGAAAGGGTATGTGAAGAATTCATACCGTCTCAAAGCATCTATTGTTGAAAAGTCCATCACCAAAGAATCCATTGAGTTTTGTACAGACTACTTGTCAAAAGCGGAACCTATAGGGATTCTCAAGTCTCGTCACGAGGGAATATGGGACGGTAAGGGTACACGAGGTCTAAAGGTTAAGAACATAGGTCATGCAAAAGTGATGTAGGCACATCTGTATATATTGAATAACACCTATGAGGTTGAGTCATACTTGTCTACTCACAAATCCATTGTCAAGGCCAAAAACCCCCCCCAGGAACGAACAATGGGTGTTGAAAGAGCATAACAAGACATTCCTAAGCTGGTTTAAACCACATATTATGAATGATGATACTGCTTCTGATGACATAAAATGGCTAGCAAATGAGCCTAGCTTTAAAGTCTAATGTTGGAGTGCGTACGATATAAATAAATTTTCCTTTTATACAAAGTCACAAGATGACAAGTGTACTGTGCAAAACAGTGGGGTTATGGTTATGGCTTCTGTAATGCACTTCTCTAGTTCAAAGGATAAGAACCATGTTCTGGCATCCATAGCTTACTTTGGGGTCATTGAAGAGATTTGGGAGCTCGATTATTGTAAATTTAGAGTGTCTATTTTTAAATGTAAGTGGGTTAACAATAAAAGTGGTTTACAAACCAATGAATTAGGATTTATATTGGTGGACCTTGACAAGATAGGTTATATGGATGAGCCTTTTATCATGGCAATCCACGCCAAACAAGTATTTTATGTGAAAGATCCCTCTAGCAATAGGTGTCTATAGTGCTCCAAAAAAGAAACATGCATCAGAGTGATGAAAATGAAGATGCATCTGTAGATATTTATGACACTCCTTCTTTCTCAACACAAAGACCTTCTTTCACTGATGAAAATGAAGTGGACGATGTATATGCCACTCGTGATATCATCAAGAAGGGATATTAGAGAAGAAATGATGAAGTAAGCTTTTTATTTGTAACATTATAATAATTTTGTTAATACATATGCATGTTTGTTATTTAATTTACAGGCGTAATTACATGTGTCTTGCACGGGACTTAATTAAATTATTACATATATATTTGATATTTAATTCATCATACATTTTATAAATGTATTTTTTTGAATTTACCATATATACATGTGTTTATACTTTATAGACGTGAATATAAATACTTGCACATATATTTTTTTATTCAATATTTACACATATTTTTGTACATAATTATAGGTATTAATATATATTTAAATAGTTTGAAATGTATATGTATTATTGCAATTATTATAATTTTTCTACAAAAAATTAATTAGAAAAAATAAATATATTAGTTTATAAATATATTCATATACATACATATATAATAGATATGTAAATATTTAATCTTCTCATATATTCATAAAAACATGTATTTGTAAATTTTTTATATTATTGAAACAATTATAAGTGATAAATTAAAGAAAACAGTTTTATTTTAGGTTTTACAACTATCTATCTATTTTTTTTTTGACAGAATTATTTTTCTATTAAAAAACTATATTTCGATGGAATATTAATAATGCAAAGAGACATCAACGTAAAAATAAGGTAATTACATCGGTGATCTTTTTCAACCTCCATGTTTTAGTCCAAAATGTTAAAGTTTATAATTAATTACAACTATTGTAGCAAAAAATTAATAGATGACAAATATCTATCTATTATTTCCTATTAAAAACTATATTTGGACTGGATAATAATAATGCCAAAAGACATGAATGTAAAAAGTAACATAATATTGGTGATTTTATCTTGACGGGTGATCTTTTTTTCTGAATACTAATTTGAATATGAATTCAAATATTACCTTTAATCAATTAAATCCAGGTAAATAATAATCTGATCTGTTTACAATTAATTTTGTATTTGAATGATTCGTTCCACTCACATGTGAATATTGTGATTCCCAATATTTTTTATTGGTAAACTACAAATCAAACCAAAATATATTTGGTTGAAATATTGTAAAAAAAATATATATTTGGTTGAAATTGTCACAAAATATTATAAGTTGATTTTTTTTATACTATTTTGGTTTCAGGTTCAAAAGAAGTTTAGAGGAGGAGAATCAAATATATTTTCTATTTTTTTTTTGGATTACATTTGTAAGCTTTTATATAATTGTTTTTTTTATGATTTATTGTCGATTGTGGTTTAAAAAGGAATTTTTTAAAATAATGTCTGAAATTTCCTATTCAATTAACAGATTATGTGAATAATTTTTTCCCAAAATATTTTGTAATAGGGTATTTGAGGATATCAAACGATGGATCAAATCAATTGCTGGATCAAATCAAAATAAGATTACAAATCTGATTTATTTGAGCATTCTACTTAGTAATTATGAATCAATCAAAAAATATAAATAAAATAAAATAAAAGTTACATTTTGGCGGTAATTGAAATGACGAGGTTTTGACACGTGGCATGGTCCCACGTGACAAAACTCTATGTTATATAATATAGTTGATTTATAGTCTGACTGACACATTATTTTTTTGTCTGCAGGCATCACAGATGATTCTTCAGTCTCTTCTCCTATGGGATCTAGGACTATAGATGCCTATGTAGATATTTATAGCACTATACTTCTTTGTACATTGTTTATATATTATATATATATATATAGCTTAACTTTGTTTATGTGTATATTTGATATGTTTATAGATTAAATTTGATAGCTTTAAATGGTTTGAATTTTGGACACATTTGGTGCCAATTCTTGGGAAATTTATTGTCTATTTATTGTCATTTTAGATTACCTCTAGGCAGGAATGGATAAAAATAAACAGAAAAATAAAAAAATAAAAAATTGTACCTTTTATGCCAATTATACAAGAAACCGGTGTAAAATATTTATTAAATAAAGCAAAAAAACAAAAACCGGTGTAAAAGACTGACCTTTAACACCGGTTGTTGTGCAAAACCGGTGTAAAAGGTTAGTTTTTTACACCGGTTATTTTTTAAAACAGATGTAAAAACTTCTTCAAAAAAATAAAAAATAAAAGGAAATTGAAATTTTAGACCGGATATATAACCGGTGTAAAACATTGACATTTTACGCCGGTTAAATAACCGGTGTAAAAACTTCAACATACAACACCGGGATCATCTACACCAGCACCAAAACCGGTATAAAATATCAATTTTAAACGTTGTAAAATCCTCATTCTACACTAGTGATAGCACAGCTAAGGAAATATTTTGCTTTTTGATTTAGTTGATATTCTTTCTTTTGATTGGCATTCCACTTATCTCTAGGTGCAGGAGCACCCTTACCATCAACTGGTTCAGTATATGAAGTCTCAATCATATTCCATAGTTCAAGTTATTGTGACTCAAAAAAGGTTTTAACTTTGCATTTCCAGTAGTCATAATTTGTTCCGGTGAACAAAGGAGGGTGGTTAATGTAGGAAAATCGCGCATACAAAAAGATATAAAACGCAGCGGAAAAATAAAATTTCCCTTCCAATGATCCTTGCGAATGATCATGATTCATGGATTGTGCGATTTACCTCTTGTAGCACAATCCTTTGATGACAAAAACCGGAGTTGAATACAAATGTTGTACAGCCGACAACGTCTCTACGTAGTCCACACGAACAGACTTCGAATGGGAGTGGCCACCATCTACAGTGTTAGCTAACGAACGGAACCGGCAGTCTCAATGTAACACAGGTCATACGGCTAGGGTAAGAGTTCCGGCCACCACCTAAGACTGACCTAGCGCACCATACCTTACCATGTGTTGCGTTACTCTTGTCTTACGCTGGTGCGTCATAAGAGCACACTACTAAATAAGATGAGTCTTACTCATTTATGTTTAACCTCCCATTAATCTGTTCTTACGTGTATGACCCTGTAGGTTCCCGTAACGTTGACAATAATATTAAATCAATATTTAATATTATAAACAGAGAGCGGTGTCTAGCAACACATCACTGCTACCCAAGTAACGAGAATGTCAGTAATTTGACGTAACATTTCAGTGATAATGATTGTGTGTATAATTACCCATTTGCCCATATATCTATATTGAACACAAGGCATAGTATGTGTCACCCTTGTATAATTCAATATTATATTCCTTGATACCCAAGCAGACTTAGTAACAACAAATAAAATCAATATCTCATATTGACTCATTTCAGTATGGCCATGCATTTTACAATCATACTATATCAAGAGGCCCACAGATATTACTCCTGCAATATAGGAGGGGCAAATCTCATCTAGGCCACTCATGTCCCTCTGCATGACTCGTGGAGTGCCCAGTAACCGACTTTATAATTGTCCTGTTACAGACAATGTTTGACGGCATTAAAATACTCAACTCCTCATGTAGGGACCATAATTGTTTCAGGTCGAAGGGTGGCATACGCCACTATCATTATGAGAATAACTTATGGCACTTACATAACACACTATGTAGTATTCTCATGGTGGGTCAATCCAGTACATAATTACCCTAATGTGTACCTATGCGGTGACTTGATACCTCATATCTATAACCTGTGAGATAAGGTTATCAGTCCACACACATAATAGTCTTGATGTATTATTATTACCCTTAATAATAATACTCAATTACGAATGTTTAAGAGTAAAGTTCTATAGTATCTGACAACCGAATCGTCCACTCGATGTTCTATTAAAGTCAAACTTTTACTCAAGGGCTTTATTACGCTAAAACAAACATAATAAGTGAAATGCCTCTTATCATAGATAATTAGCATTATACAAATTCTAAGTTCAAAGGAAAAAACATTGGCCTCTAGGGCTTACACCAACAGTTAACATGACCACCAGTGTAACGACCCGTTTCCGGACCGCTACCGAGCTACACTAAAACTGTATGCGATGCGTTTTAAAACGGTACTCTTGTGCCCTTCAGAAAAATGCGGTACTTTTTCTTTTTTCCCCGCTAGTGCACATCAGAGTAATTACAGCTTTTCGAAACATGGTGCAACTAAGACACAAGACTTAAAACCTATATAAAACATACATAGATAATATATATATATATATATATATATACAAGTCGAAATGATAGTGTATGCAAAATACAGAGTAGTGAATGTACAAAGAAATACACCTATGGTATGACGACCTTCAAGAGAGCAATCATACCTGGGGTACTTCCGGAGACACCCACGCATTTGCTCCAAAAGTGGAACCACCAGTCTACCCTGTAATAACAAAACATCACCCGGCCCAACTGGTCACAACCACTGTACACAAAAGACATACTACAGTCATCCCAAGAAAACATCTAATTAGACATAGTCAATCACGACAAATAAAGGTCGTCGTCCGGATCCTCGACGAGGTCCTCCTCACCATCATCCGCTGTCGGGTTCCCTGCGCCCTCGCCATCGCCTGGGTAACCATCATGGAATGAAGGCACCACGGGAAAGGGTCAACTTCTCAACAAATCAAGATAATCAAGGCGTAAAGAAATAAGCAAACAACAATGTATATCATTCACCAAACGTGACTCAACCCTCTCACTCTAGACTCGACTCAACTCGCAATCCATTTTCTCTCGACTCGACCATTATTAGGAAGCGACGCAGATCCATCAATCGACATACCGGTAGTAGCCTTGGGATCTTTCGCTTCTCCCTAGATATGCGATGCCGGTTCCTGGCTGCGACGTCTAGTCAATCTCCCGTAAACAAAGGGACCTAGCACCCTTAGTTATCCGGTCACGGCTCAAACGTCATAACGACTCGCTTAGCTCTCTCACTCGATGAGCGACTCTCCGCTACAATATTCAAAGAGTGGCGATAAGATTACTTGCCCGCATATCAAATAAGAGCGTGCTTAATATGAAGAAAACGCATTCGACATTTTAGCGATAAAAACACCTGCATGAAGAACGCAATTCAACAAAGAACACGCAATTCGCGGCAAAGATATATTCAATCTCATATCAAATAATGCATAACTCATTCATATCACAACATTACATGCTCGACAAGCAAATCAAGGAATCCATCCCTCTGCAACTCAATGGAATTAACAGAGAGGAACATACAAGTGTGGGGGGTTGGGTTCAGGAGGCCAACCGCGACTTTCGCCCGCCCACGAAGACTCGGATAAATGTTCGACCTCATGACAACAAAACGAAGGGGTTCGAAGACCCTAACTTCGAACTCGTAGAGTTCTCAGACTTCTTCGTATTTAAATGAAGCATTTAAATACAAAAAATAAAATCTAAACATATCTAGAAGTTTCCCTTACCGAACTCCAAGCTAGGCGTCTACGTGCTGTCCTCAATCGAGCTCGACAACGACCTCGACACGTACGGTTCTCAATCGACCTCGACACGTACCGTCCTCAATCTGGATCCCACTGCTCCCACGTCCTCGGGTTCGCTCTCCCATACACCTCGATACCGTGCCGCACGATCTCGGGAATCACACTTCCTAATTCAAGCACAACTTAGTACTATCTATGGGTTTCTAATAGCACTTAGCTCTCATATCCCAATCTTAACTACAACCCAAGTAAACATTAAAACTCAAGAATTTAAACAAATACAACAAGAATTTAAGCATTACAACTTAATTCCTTTTCTCTAAAATTTTATTAAAAACTTCTTACATACATATCACCATACAAGGCCATTTTTCCTAAGTACTAATTCAAGCTTAAAATCAAGTAGCATATTAAGCACAAATTAATCAAAATCTAAGTTTATGTTTCTTAAAAAAATATTTTCATCAGGGTCCAACAATTAAAATAAGACCATAACCAATTGTGTTAAAATTTAAATCATAAAAGAGATCAATTTCCCTACATGCCATTTTGGTCCCTCAAAAATCCTTTTTTTTTGCACAAAAACTTATCTAACACTAAACTAATCATGCAACTTAATCCTAATTAGTCCTAAAATCATATTAAACACATAATCACATACTTCACACCTAATTAGACAATTAAATAGCAAGTTTCTTAAGACTCAAGAATAGGAAAGATCCAAAACTAACCTGTTGCACTTAATTAAATTAAACTAGTCATGCTATTAGCACCTAAACAATTACTATAACACAATAACATATCTCATGCATGATTCAAGCAAGATTAAACATATTTTCCCTCTTACTCAAGGTTAGGTTTTTGATCAAATGCTCATGAAAGAGGTTATATGATGCTACAACAAATAAATCAACAACAAACAACAACAAGAAGCAACATACAACAACATAGAACAAGAAATCAAAACAAGCCAAGTGGTTAGGGTTTTGGGCGCTACCTACTGTAGAAAACAGAGGAAACAATTTGTTTTTCAAGCTCAAATAAATGGTTAGAAAGGTAGGTAATGTCATGAAGAAGAAAACCTATCGATATGACATGATTTGGAAGCATAGAAACTAGCTAAAATGGAGGGAGGAAGTGGCGCTAAACAGTAGCATGAAGGAAGAGAAAATTCTGTTTTTCATACCTCAAATGATGATCGAGATGATGATATAGGTAGAGGAGATGATGAGAAACAAGATTGATGAAGAAGGTTTGTGCAAAAACTAATGGAACCCAGGGTTTTTCAATGGAAGTTTGGAGAGGAAGAGGAAACTTAGAGAAGAAGAAAGAAGAAAAGAGAAAGTGAGGGTTTGAGGGGACTGATCGTGATATTTAGCTGGTGAGGGAAGGGGCATTATGGTCCTTTCTTCCTTAATTAACACTCAACAATAATTAATTAAAAGTAAAC
Organism: Calophaca sinica; assembly: GCA_037113605.1. NCBI lineage: Eukaryota > Viridiplantae > Streptophyta > Magnoliopsida > Fabales > Fabaceae > Calophaca > Calophaca sinica. The sequence goes on along the minus strand of CM073733.1, from coordinate 47,567,606 downwards.
CATTTATAAAACCACAAATAAGTGACATATAAATACTAATTAACACTAAATAACGTTCGTAAAAATACGAGTGTTACAGTCTCGGCACGAGGTCGATCAGGGTGCTTGTGCAAGCGCACAAGGCTCTATCACGAGCTCGTGCGAGCGGTCTCCTCAGCTCGGCATACGACCTCGGCACGCGACCTCATCAGCTCGTGCACGCGGTCTCGGTACGAGGTCGATCTCTTCATCAGGTGTTACAATACTCTCCCTCTAAAAAAAAATTCGTCCTCAAAATTGCAAATAAGATGCTTACCGCGAAAAAGTTCAGGGTACTGAGTCTTCATCTTCTCTTCCAGTTCCCAAGTCGCATCTCCGGTTTTCTGATCCCACACAACTTTGACAAGTTGGATCTCTTTGTTCATAGCTGTTTGGCTTTCAGATCAACGATCCTTCTTTGGTGATGCTTGAAGGATAAGTCGTTCCTCGGTTGAATCACATCTGGTTCGATGACATGAGAGGGTCGGAAATATATCTCCGCGAATCGTGAGGCGTGAAAGGCGTCGTGAATGTTTGACGGGAAGGGTGGCGGGGCAATCGATATGCTCTTTGGACCGTCTGACGAAGAATCTGGTAAGGTCCAATAAATTTAGGGTAAGTTTCTTGGACTTGATCGCTCGACCAACTCCGATGAGTGGGGGTGACTCTAAGAAATACATGCTCTCCTTCTTCGAACTCTAGCGGTCGGCGTCCTTGGTCGGCATAACTCTTCGTCGGCTCACGAGGCGTTCGCATCCTATCTCTGATCAAATGGATCTTCTCAGTAGTCTGCTGGACCATATCTGGTCCCACAACATAACTCTCGCCATCCTGGTACCAACAAAGAGGCGTCTGACACTTGCGTCCATACAGTGCTTCAAAAGGTGCCATTCCAATACTCGCATGGAAACTGTTATTGTAGGTGAACTCCACCAATGGTAAGACATCATCCCAACTTCCTCGGTGATCTAATGTACACGCTCGCAACAAATCTTCAAGCGATTGGATCGTTCTCTCAGTCTGACCGTCGGTTTGGGGATGATATGCCGAGCTAAGCTTGAGCTCGGTTCCCATCGCTTCTTGCAATTCCCTCCAAAAATGAGACGTGAACTTCGGATCTCGGTCCGACACGATTGAAGAGGGTATACCATGTAGTCGCACTATCTCCGCGATGTAAATCTCGGTCAGCTTTTTCCACGTTATGCGTCGACCTCCTTTGGTAAGAAATGAGCGATTTGGTCAATCGGTCGACGATCACCCAAATCGAATCATTCTTCTTACTGCGTCTTGGCAAACCTACAACGAAATCCATGGAGATCTTGTCCCATTTCCATCTTTGATGCGTCAAGCGATTGTAGCATTCTGCCGGTCGTTGGTGCTCCACCTTCGCTTCGACACGTTAAACACGGCTACGTGCTCGACCACTTGCTTCTTCATTAGGACCACCAAAAATGCTTCTTCAAGTCTTGATACATCTTGAAACTCCTGGATGAATACTAAAATTGCTCTTATGCGCCGTCAAGTATTAACTTTCGGCTCCGCTACGTTAGGTACACACTCGGCCATTGCACCTTAAAATGTTGTCCGCTCCGACTTTGAATTCGCCGCTTTCCCTTGCGCTTATCAATCAGATCTTCTCTTGCGAAGCTTGTCATGAACTCTTTGGTCTCGATCTCGTCCAATAATCTGTTAGAAATGGTAAGCATACCAAATCTCGACTTCCTCGGTGAAACTTCCACATTCAACTTCAAGTCTCGGAACTTCTCGAGCATCTCCAACTCCTTGATCATCATTCTTTGAAGCTAGAACGCTCTTCCTACTCAGCATCTGCTACTATATTAGCCTTTCTGGATGATATTCCAACGTAAAGTCGTAGTCCTTGAAATTCTGTCCATCTTGGCCGACGCATGTTGAGCTCTTTACGATCGAGCAGTACTTCAAGCTCTTGTGATCGCTGAAAGCGGTGAGAGTGCTCCCATAAAGGTAGTGCCTCCATATCTTGACGCCAAAAACCACCGATGCGACTCCAAATCGTGAGTAGGGTAGTTCCTCTCGTGAATCTTAAGTTGTCTTGAAGCATACGCTACCACTTTCAGGTGTTGCATCAAAGACGCACCCCAATCCTGGTGTGACGCATCGCAATAAACCTCGTAAGGCTCTTACGGTTGAGGCAAAATCAACACGGTATTTGTTGTCAAAAGCTCCTTCGGTCTTTGAAAACTGGATTCACACTCCTCGATCCAGGCAAAGGTTGATCCTTCCTCGTGAGTCGTAAGAGGCGCGACAATCTTGAAAAACCTTCAATGAATCTTCGATAATAGCACGATAAGCCAACAAAACTCCACGATATCAATGACTGTCTTGGTGTTCCCACGCTATACGACTTCAATCTTAGTTGGATCCACGGTATTCCTTCTTTGGAAATCACATGTCCAAGAAAATTCACCTCTTCAAGCCAAAATTCACACTTCGAAAGGTTGGCATAGAGTTGCTTCTCTCGTAATATCTGCAATACTCGGCGTAAGTGCCCTTCGTGCTCTTCTCTGCTCTTCGAGTAGATCAATATGTCGTCGATGAACACTACTACAAACTGATCCAAAAACGAATGGAAAATCCTATTCATGTAATCCATAAACACTGCTGGCGCATTCGTCACTCCAAACGACATCACTAAGTACTCGTAATGACCGTACCTAGTCCTGAAAGCTGTTTTGGGGACATCTTCCTCCTTCACGCGAATCTGATGATTAACCAGACTTCAAATCTATCTTGGAAAATATTGCAGCTCCACGTAATTGATCCATCAGATCGTCAATACGCGGTAACGGATACCGGTTCTTCACAGTAACCTTGTTAAGCTCGCGGTAGTCCACGCACAGCCTTGATCGTCCATCCTTCTTCTTAACCAACAACACTGGAGCTCCCCACGGTGACACGCTCGGTCGTATGAATTGCTTTGACTCCAAATGCTCAATCTGGGACTTCAGTTCTTTCATCTCGGCAGGGGACATCCTGTATGGTGCTTTGGAAATCGGTCCTATTCCTGGAATCAAATCGATGGAGAACTCGACCTCTCGCACTGGTGGTAACCACAGCGCGTCTTGAAAACGTCCACAAAGTCACACACCACCGGTACATTCTTCACTTCGATCTGTTGGGAAACTTACGAACTAGCGGATACATGTATTCCTAGTTCCTTCTTGCAAAGAAACTCCAATACGTTGATAGAAAGATAATTGGAGACTCCAAGGTGCAGGAAAATTACGGTTTTGGGCACGCAGTCCAAGAGGACATGGTGGTGTGACAACCAATCCATCCCGAGGATGACATCTAAGCCCTTAAGAGGCAAACAAACCAAATTGACCACAAACCTTCTACTGCGAATAACCACTACACAATTAAGACATGCGGTGTTTGTGACTAAGGTTTTAGCGGTGGGGTTGTAACTACCAATTTGAGCAGTAGCGATCACAATCAAGTTCAAATGGTCCACACAATCGAGAGGAAATAAAGGAATGGGTTGCGCCAGAATCAAAGAGAACGGATAAGGATTTACCCTCAATCTCACATTCGCCTTGAATAAGATCATCGGCTTGCTCGCTTCCTCGCTCATGCGAAGACTACGCCTTTTCTTTGTTTGGCGCTTCCGCCTGGCCTTTGCATAAGCATTGCGGTTCGACTTTAGGTGTGGGACAATCCTTGGCAAAATGCCTGGCTTCTTCTGATTGTAGCACACATCCTCCTTACGAGTCTGATTATTTGCATAATGTCCTAACTTTCCTAGCGAAACAAATCACTTCTACGCTTGATCGACCTCCACTTCGCTCCCTGGGTCATCGGACGATATTGTCCCTGTTGTTGTTCCCCGAGGTCGGTTGTAAGGCTTCCTCTGCGGTTGCTTCCCTTACGTGCAAACCGCCCCGCACTGGGGTCTCATCGGTCGCCTACAGCTTTTCTTCTTGTGGCTTCTTACACCGCTTTACCTCAACACAACGATCTATCAACTCCTGTAGATTCACGATCCTCGGTGACACCACCGACTTACGAATATCAAATTTTAATCCTCGTTGGAACCTCTCACTTAACCATCCTTGGTCAGCTCGGTCACGAAATGGACTGAAATACCTCGCTTGATGACTCAAACTTGGCTGCATACTCGGACATTTGTCATACCGCCTTGTTGTAGTTGAAGAAACTCTTGCTCCTTCTCGGCTCGTGCGAAGATCTGGGAAGTATTTGTCCAAGAACCTTCCACGAAAAAGCTCCCACGTTATTTCGCGACGTTCATTATCGGTGCTTGCTTCACTCCCTTCCACCAATACTCTGCGTCTCCTAGCGGCAAGTAGGTGGCGTAGTCTACCTTCACGCGTTGTTTGGGCAATGGAGTGCCTCGAAGATCTTCTCGATCTCTTGCATCCAAAGATCGACTTTATCTGGGTTTGGCTCACCGTAGAACCGATTGGGTCATGCTTCCTAAAGTCCGCTAATCCTCTCGCCTCGGCATTCCGCTCTGCTCTCTGTTGTTCTTTGCAAGTTTCTTTGGGTTAACATTGCCGTCTGTTGAGCCATCGCGTTAGATCGTTGAGTTGCGATGGTGATTCTTGAGCCATGGCCGCCATCTCGGTCATAGCTTGAATTGCTCGTTCCATGTCGGCGTTCTCAGTACGATCGTCGTATCCCGACGAGGTGGCATTAGATTCCACAAAGTTCAAAACCTGTCGAGAATCTCACAACAAGGATGTGTTAAGACACACTTTGCTTCAATCAAGAAACAATTCAAACAATTTTTTCAAGCAATAAGTGCTTCACTTAATCAAGCGACAATCAATATAGTACAACTATGTACGACACACATATCGAAACCACGGTGACCGGTCAAATTTCCTATGCACGGCCGGTCGAACGAAGCGCTCGATACCACCTTTGTAACGACCCGTTTCCGGACCGCTACCGAGCTACACTAAAACTGTATGCGATGCGTTTTAAAACGGTACTCTTGTGCCCTTCAGAAAAATGCGGTACTTTTTTTTTCCCCGCTAGTGCACATCAGAGTAATTACAGCTTTTCGAAACATGGTGCAACTAAGACACAAGACTTAAAACCTAAATAAAACATACATAGATAATATATATATATATACAAGTCGGAATGATAGTGTATGCAAAATACAGAGTAGTGAATGTACAAAGAAATACACCTATGGTATGACGACCTTCAAGAGAGCAATCATACCACAGGGTACTTAGCGGAACACCCACGCATTTGCTCCCAAAAGTGGAACCACCAGTCTACCCTGTAATAACAAAACATCACCCGGCCCAACTGGGCACAACCACTGTACACAAAAGACATACTATAGTCATCCCAAGAAAACATCTAATTAGACATAGTCAATCACGACAAATAAAGGTCGTCGTCCGGATCCTCGACGAGGTCCTCCTCACCATCATCCGCTGTCGGGTTCCCTGCGCCCTCGCCATCGCCTGGGTAACCATCATGGAATGAAGGCACCACGGGAAAGGGTCAACTTCTCAACAAATCAAGATAATCAAGGCGTAAAGAAATAAGCAAACAACAATGGATATCATTCACCAACGTGACTCAACCCTCTCACTCTAGACTCGACTCAACTCGCAATCCATTTTCTCGACTCGACCATTATTAGGAAGCGACGCAGATCCATCAATCGACATACCAGCGTAGTAGCCTTGGGATCTTTCGCTTCTCCCTAGATATGCGATGCGGTTCCTCTTTGCGACGTCTAGTCAATCTCCCGTAAACAAAAGGGGACCTAGCACCCTTAGTTATCCGGGTCACGGCTCAAAAACGTCATAACGACTCGCCTAGCTCTCTCACTCGATGAACAGCTCTCCGCTTACAATATTCAAAGAGTGACGCATAAGATTACTTTCCCGCATATCAAATAAGAGAGCGTGCTTAATATGAAGAAAACGCAATTCGACATTTTAAGCGATAAAAACACCCTGCATGAAGAACGCAATTCAACAGCAACACGCAATTCGCAGCATATATTCAATCTCATATCAAATAATGCATAACTCATTCATATCACAACATTACATGCTCGACAAGCAAATCAAGGAATCCATCCATTTGCAACTCAATGGAATTAACAGAGAGGAACATACAAGTGTGGGGGGTTGGGTTCAGGAGACCAACCGCAACAGCTTTCGCTCGCCCACGAAGACTCGGATAAATGTTCGACCTCACGACAACAAAACGAAGGGGTTCGAAGACCCTAACTTCGAACTCGTAGAGTTCTCAGACTTCTTCGTATTTAAATGAAGCATTTAAATACAAAAAATAAAATCTAAACATATCTAGAAGTTTCCCTTACCGAACTCCAAGCTAGGCGTCTACGTGCTGTCCTCAATCGAGCTCGACAACGACCTCGACACATACGGTTCTCAATCGACCTCGACACGTACCGTCCTCAATCTGGATCCCACTGCTCCCACGTCCTCAGTTTCGCTCTCCCGTACACCTCGATTCCGTGCCGCACGATCTCGGGAATCACACTTCCTAATTCAAGCACAACTTAGTACTATCTATGGGTTTCTAATAGCACTTAGCTCTCATATCCCAATCTTAACTACAACCCAAGTAAACATTAAAACTCAAGAATTTAAACAAATACAACAAGAATTTAAGCATTACAACTTAATTCCTTTTCTCTAAAATTTTATTAAAAACTTCTTACATACATATCACCATACAAGGCCATTTTTCCTAAGTACTAATTCAAGCTTAAAATCAAGTAGCATATTAAGCACAAATTAATCAAAATCTAAGTTTATGTTTTCTTAAAAAAATATTTTCATCAGGGTCCAACAATTAAAATAAGAACATAACCAATTGTGTTAAAATTTAAATCATAAAAGAGATCAATTTCCCTACATGCCATTTTGGTCCCTCAAAAATCCATTTTTTTGCACAAAAACTTATCTAACACTAAACTAATCATGCAACTTAATCCTAATTAGTCCTAAAATCCTATTAAACACATAATCACATACTTCACACCTAATTAGACAATTAAATAGCAAGTTTCTTAAGACTCAAGAATAGGAAAGATCCAAAACTAACCTGTTGCACTTAATTAAATTAAACTAGTCATGCTATTAGCACCTAAATAATTACTATAACACACTAACATATCTCATGCATGATTCAAGCAAGATTAAACATATTTTCCCTCTTACTCAAGGTTAGGTTTTTGATCAAATGCTCATGAAAGAGGTTATATGATGCTACAACAAATAAATCAACAACAAACAACAACAAGAAGCAACATACAACAACATAGAACAAGAAATCAAAACAAGCCAAGTGGTTAGGGTTTTGGGGCGCTACCTCTTGTAGAAAACAGAGGAAACAATTTGTTTTTCAAGCTCAAATAAATGGTTAGAAAGGTAGGTAATGTCATGAAGAAGAAAACCTATCGATATGACATGATTTGGAAGCATAGAAACTAGCTAAAATGGAGGGAGGAAGTGGCGCTAAACAGTAGCATGAAGGAAGAGAAAATTCTGTTTTTCATACCTCAAATGATGATCGAGATGATGATATAGGTAGAGGAGATGATGAGAAACAAGATTGATGAAGAAGGTTTGTGCAAAAACTCAATGGAACCCAGGGTTTTTCAATGGAAGTTTGGAGAGGAAGAGGAAACTTAGAGAAGAAGAAAGAAGAAAAGAGAAAGTGAGGGTTTGAGGGGACTGATCGTGATATTTAGCTGGTGAGGGAAGGGGCATTATGGTCCTTTCTTCCTTAATTAACACTCAACAATAATTAATTAAAAGAAAACCATTTATAAAACCACAAATAAGTGACATATAAATACTAATTAACACTAAATAACGTTCGTAAAAATACGAGTGTTACAGTCTCGGCACGAGGTCGATCAGGGTGCTTGTGCAAGCGCACAAGGCTCTATCACGAGCTCGTGCACGCGGTCTCCTCAGCTCGGCATACGACCTCGGCACGCGACCTCATCAGCTCGTGCACGCGGTCTCGGTACGAGGTTGATCTCTTCATCAGGTGTTACAACCAGCTTCATTACTTGCCATGGATATAGTTTAGAATATTTTCCTCTCACAGTAGTTAAGTGCTCAACCAAGAGGCTGAGCTCAGATACCAATTGAACGTGATCAAAAACACAAGAAAATGGGGTTTGAATTTTGTTTTGGAAATCTTTTTCAAATACTGATTTTAAAAACCTTTTATAACAACTTTAAACAAAAATAACTTTAATGGCTTTTTGCGAGACTATTGTTCTTTTCTGTCCATTCCATATGATGTCACAGCTGTAATTGATAATTCTATCCTTTTGTGATCCTGTTTTAAATTGAGATCTTTTTAGAGCTAGACAGAGTAAATATGTATTTGTTGACATTCTATTTTGCCTTTGATTCCATGTACATTAAAGAATCTTAAATGAAGATCCTTAAATGCTTGATATAGACTTTGAGATGACAGAGACACTCTAGCAACAGAGGCACTCTTCTTATCAGATGCAGAGTTGAGGTAACAGATGCATGGTTCTACCAGAGGCATAGATATTAGATGCTGACGTCATATTGCTCTTACCAGTTGATGTACAACAGATACAGCTTGATTACACCAGTGGGTAAGCAGCGTACAGAGCCATATCTTTCTGAGACAGATCCTTCTGATGAGTAATAGTGAGTTTTCACTAGATTCTGCACACTAGTGGATACATCATAGGATAAATTGTTCTTTTACAACATTTGTTAACATCAAAATAATTAAGGCTTTCAAATTTGAGGCTTTACTCCCAGTATTAGGATCATTGAGCACCATCCTCGGAACTTCCCCTTTAGTGGTTTTTGCTTGCGTGTACCACTTGTTTTCAAACAACTTGTTCCATTGATCTAGAATTTCTAGGTCCTTGCAAATCACATTAGGAGTAAGTGTGATTGTGATTCCTTTGATAGTGCTTGTCAAAATATTCCATTCATCATTCACTGAGACGTTGGCATAGAAGTTTTTACAAGCTTCTCATAAATTGGTTCCTCCAATTGTAGTACATCAGTCCATCTTTATCTGTTAAGAAATGTGACAAGGTTCCATGTAACACCCTAACTCTAATCAAGGTATTACCTGCTGAATTAACTGGAATTAAAGTTACAGATACAATAAAATTTTTGCAATAGATACTCCATAACTTCAGTATCTCCAGAGTTCGCAACTTACAAAAATATTTCCACAACATACTTATTCACTCTAAATAAAATACAGAATCTGATATAAAATACTAGTATAGACTCATGACCAAAGAGAAATACTTTTAGACACTACAAGTCTTTGACATGTGATCCGGTACTCAAGGTCTCGCTTGGCAGCAAGACCGAGCATAACTTCATGCTCTAACTTCTTCTTTGTGCTTTACCTGAAAACAACGCCCCAAATATGTGAGTTTATAAAACTCAGCAACATAGACTTTAACTTAAAAACATTTACCGTTGTTTTCAACCATACGTGATGTGTTACGTATGGAAAACTCCTCTCATACAAACATAAACATACTTGCTAGACTAGGTAGCATAAGAAAATATAGTTCAACTTATCATAACTTATTACATCCAAGAAAATAAGTGAAACATAAATGCAATGCAATTTTAATATAAGAACATATTGTTCTTCTTTGCTTTGTGCTTAGCACATCTTAACATTTTATTCCGATTGGAGCTCTGTGGAACTCGCAATGGGCAAACATCACATAATTGTCTGTGGGGGGTTGGGGGCAGCCATCCAACCCTTTTTAACCAAACCCACTCAAATATATCTCCCTTTCTTCTCCACCGCGCGCTCCTCCTCCTCTCTCTCCCTTCTTTTTTTTCCTCTCCTTTCTTCTTTTTTCTTCTTTCCCTTCTTCTTTTTTTTTGCTGCAGATCGCGCGTGTGTGTGTGTGTGTTTTGAGAGAAGTGAGGGTGCTTGTGTGGGCCAAGGGGAAGTGAGGTGTATGGTGGGACTAAAAGCATATGTTTAGTAAAAATTGACTAACAAGTCCACATTTAATTTTCTTAATTTATCCTTTGGTCCTTAATTCAACCTTAGATAAATTTATAAATTAAACTACTCATAAATAATTAGTCCTAGATTCCCTAAATTCTTGGGATAAATTACTATTTTACCCCTTAGGCTTAACTTTGTGTTAAAACACTAAATTAAAGAGCATTAACCTCATTAATCCTTAGGGATTAAATCTCCCTTTTTACTTAGGGTCTCTAATTACTAAGCTTAGGGAAAGTTGGGGTGTTACATTCCACATGTTCTTCTTCAAGTCATCTAACTAGTAATTTCTTCCAGCAACGACAGTTTTCTTATGCTATTTTTCATCAAGTTCTCTATCGTCTCCTTGAATAGAGGTTTCTTCTTGCACAACTTTGCCTTTTTCTTTATTAGAATGCTTCTTCTTCTCAGTGGATTTTTTAAGTGTTTCTAATAGAGTTTCTTCTTTCCCTTTAAGAGGAGCAATGATGGTGGCTTCAGAGTCATCATCTCTAATTACTATAGGTTCCTTTTTTGTATTTTCCTTTCATGAAGAGGAACCAACCATCCCTAACATGAGCCAAGAATATCATGTACTTGGATTTGATGCAAAGTGCAAAGGTTTAGGGGATTTTTCTTTTGGAGATTTTTCTATTGGAGGTTATTCTTTTGAAACCTCATCTTTAGAGACAGGGAAGATTTGTGAGGTTGGTGAGATATAGGGAATGATGGCTTGAGAGTCGTCTCCAGGTTTCCTTTTGACACGTGGTATTTTGGTTCTCACCATGGTTAACAAAAAGTTGAAACAGATATGAATGGAGGAAGGAGATGAGAATGGTGAACGAGAAGAGAATGAGAAAGAAGAAGTTCAGGGCTGTTCAGAAGAAGACGAGTGGAGTGAGAAGAGAGATGGGATTTAATTGATTTGATGGTTTAGGTGAGATGAGAGAGATGAGAGCTGTTGAAAAGCAGTGAAACATGCATAATATGTCACATCAAGTGACTGTTGTCAGTTTTTTCTTTTTATTTTTCAGTTTCAATTTTTTACTTAATTGAAATGGTTACTTTTTGAATACCCATTAGTTCCTACATATGAACCCACTCACTTAGAGGGATTTGGATCCTCTGCAACCGCTACAAGGTGCAGCGGTGTGTAGAGCCATTAGATCTAGAGAGATGGAGTTTCTCTCTCTAATTCAAACGGCTCTGCACGCCGCTGCATCTGCAGAGGATCCTTACACCACTTGGAGAAGGCTCTGGCACCTGAGTCTTCTCAATTCATGAAGACTTGATTAGATGTAATTAGTTTTTGATAAAGTTGAAGCTCTATTCAAGAAGGGGATTAGTGAAAATATCTGCCAGTTGATTTTTTGTATCCACAAATATTAATTCAACTTTTTTCTTTTGAATTTGATCACAGATAAAATGATGTTTTATGTCTATATGCTTGGACCTAGAATGTTGAATTGGATTTTTAGTCAAATTGATGGCACTTGTGTTATCTAGAAGATTGGAATACAGGTGTACCTTATAGAATAGTCTTCTAGCTGATTCCTAATCCAAAGAATTTGAGAGCAACATCCTGTAGTTGAGACATACTCAGCTTCAATAGTTGATAGTTCTATGGTATTTTGCTTTTTGCAGCACCAGGATGGTAAGGCTTCTCCAAGGAATTGACATGCTCCACTTGTACTCTTACTTTCAATCTTATCCCCAGCATAATCAGCATCACAATATCCTATTAAATCAAAATGAGAATTCTTCATATACCACAAGTCAATGTTAGGAGTGCCCACTAAATATCTGAATATCTTTTTAATAGCCATTAGGTGAGACTTTTTAGAGAGGACTGAAATCGCGCACAAAGTCCTACAATAAATACAATGTCTGATTTGCTAGCTGTGAGATACTAGAGAGCCTATCATACCTCTTTAATCCTTTTTAGGAACAGCCTTACCCTTATCATCCTGCTCTAAACTTACAGAAGGATGTATGGGATTAGCCATGGGTTTGGTTTCATTCATTTTGTACTTTTTGAGAAGATCTCTAGTATATTTTTCTTGAAAAATGAAGATGTCATCCTCAAGTTGCTTGATTTGCAGCCTCATAAAGAATATTAGTTCACCCGTCATGCTCATTTCAAATTCACTTTTCATTAATTTAGCAAAATCGTCACATAATTTTCTTGGGTTGCTCCAAAAATAATATCATCAACATAGATTTGAACAATGAGTAGGTTGCCTTTATGAAATTTTCTAAAGAGTGTTGTATCAACTTTTCCCCTAGAAAAACCATTTTTTATCAAAAAAAAAGTACTCAACCTTTCTTACCAAGCCCTTGGAGCTTGCTTGAGTCTATATAGAGCTTTGCTTAATTTGAAAACATGGTTGGGTTTTTTATGATCAACAAATCCAGGTGGTTGATCAACAAAAACATCCTCATTTAGAAAACCATTTAGAAAGGTACTTTTAACATCCATTTGAAATAGCTAAAAAAATTTATGAGCAACAAACGCAAGTAAAATTCTTATGGCTTCTAATCCAGCAATTGGAGCAAATGTTTTATCATAGTCAATACCTTCTTGTTGATTGTAGTTTTGAGCTACCAATCTAGCTTTATTTCTGATTACCTTACCATCCTCATTTAGTTTGTTCCTAAATACCCATTTAGTTCCAATGACAGACTGATGAGTAGGTTTTGGAACCAGTTTCTAAACTTCATTTTTCTTAAATTGAGAAAGCTCCTCCTCCATTGCTTCCACCCAAGAAGAATCACCAATGGCCTCATTTATTGACTTTGGTTCAATTTCATATATCAAGACCATGTTTGATGTTTCTTTTCTAAAGGATTTTCTTGCTCTTACTGGTTCATAGGTTTCTCTAATAATCAGGTCTTAAGGATTCCAACTTCTGGGTAGGTTCACAATTTGAGTAGGTTGTTAAGGAGTACCCGTGTAATCTTGAGTAGGTTCTGGATCCTTCTCCAGGTCAGTGTTCTACTTAGGGGCATCACTTTGTGGGGCTTGATGCCGGGAATCTGACTTGTCAAGTGATTCTTCAGAATCATCTCACTTTCTCTTGTCATGTAAATTGTTAGTTTCATTGAAAATTACATGCATGCTTTCTTCAACAATTTGAGTTCTCGAATTATATACTCTATATGCTTTAGAAGATGCTGAGTATCCTAGAAAAATTCCTTTATCAGATTTGGAATCAAACTTTCCTAGATTATCTTTGTTGTTTAGTACATAGCATTCACTTCCAAAAATGTGAAAATAGGAACTGGTTGGTTTCCTACCTTTCCATACCTCATATGGGGTTTATTAAAGATTCTTCTAATGGATACTCTAATTGAAATGTAGCATGATGTACTTATAACTTCAACCCAAAAATGCTTCTCAATTTTTGATTCATTCAACATATTTCTTCCTATTTCTTGCAAGGTTCTTTTTTTTTCAACAACATCATTTTGTTGAGGGGTACTAGGACATGATAGATTGTGAGAAATTCCATTTTCATCAAAGAATGTTTTGAAAGAATGCTTTTCAAATTCTCCTTTATGGTCACTTTTCACAGCTAAGATGTTAGAGCATTTCTCATTTTGAACCTTTTTGCAAAAGACGTTGAAGGATTCAAAAGAGTCATCTTTGTTTTTCAAGAACAGTACCCAAGTGAATCTTGAATAATCATCTACAATCACAAAGCCATACTTTTTTCCCCAAGACTTGCAACCTTGGTAGGTCCAAATAATAAGTCCATGTGTAATAGTTCAAGTGGCTTTTGTGTTGAGATTACGTTTTTTGAGTGAAAGCTAGAATTAACACGTTTTCCTTGAACACAAGCTTTACATACTCTATCTTTCTCAAATTTAATTTTAGATATTCCATTAACCAGCTCATCTTTAGATAATTTTGAAATAGTTTTCATGCTTGTGTGGCCTACTCTTTTATGCCTAATCCATTTATCATTTTCAAAAGACACAAGACATGTTTCTTCAAATAGATCATCTAAGCAAATGTCATATAAATTCCTATTTCTAGAGCCAACAAATAGAATTTTTTCATAAGAAACATCTTTAATTGTGCATGCATCAGGTTTGAACAAAACTTCATTTCCATTGTCACACAATTAACTTACACTTAGAAAATTATGTTTAAGTCCTTTCACATAGTGAACATTTTTAACATGAGCAGAATTTTTCTTTCCAATTGTGCCTAAGCCTTTTATCTATCCCTTCTCATAATTCCTAAAGGTGACACAGCTGCCATTCTTTCTCTCCAGGATAGAAAGTTATCTTTGTCCTCTGTCATGTGCCTACTGCATCCATTGTCTAAGAACCACAGTCTTTTTCTAGACGCTAATAGGCATTCCTGCATTAGTAAATATTAAGGACTTAGGTACCCATATTTGTTTGGGTCCTTGATGGTTAGTATCCTTCCAAGAGGAAGGTTTCTTTCTATTGTTTAGAAATCTCATGACCTTGCTTTTTGCAATAAAAACACCTTTTTATAGGCTTCTTTGCAGGAACAAAACAATTTTCAAAGACGGTTTTTTTTGGGTCCTACAGAATAACCTATTCCCTTTCTTTTATAGCTTCTACCATTTGATCATATGTTCTTTTCAATTTTTTTTAAAACAAAGAAAAGAAAAGGAGTCTCGTTAAAACCTTCTGATGCAAAACCCTCCTTAGGGAAAAGGTATCTAGAGGAAAAAAGAGTAATCCCCCTACTTTTATTAAAAAATAAAAAATAAAAAGAAGAATACAAAGAAAGCATGAGGAGACTAGGCCAAAACCCATGCAAAAAATGTGGAAACATTCAAAATGTTATAAATATTCAAAACCCATTATCTTTTCAAATGTTTCAGTTTCATGCAGAAATTTTGTTAAATCAGTGGCCAATTCATTAACCCTGATCTTAGGGCTTCATTTTGCTTTTGACACTCAGAATCAACACCTTTTACTTTTTCAAAAACCTTGTTGCTCATTTGCTTACGTTATCTAGAGAGTTTAAAATGAGATTGCTGTAAACAGTGAATGGTTTTGAGAAGACTCTCATTCTATGCTTGAAGCTCCTTATTTCGTTTTTTAGCTTCACACAGTTGTGTATTGAACAACATGCATTTTTTAGACAAGGTATTTGAATCATTTAAAAGGTTATCAAAAGCATGTTGCGTATATTTACATGATTTTCAATTCGAGGGTTCAGAATCAGTTACCCCTCCTTCTTCATCTTCTGAGTTAGCCATGAGGCAGAAATTTGCTAAATTATCCCAGGTAGCCATCATGGCCTTCTTCTTCTGAGGATATTTCTTGAGGGTCTTTTTGAGTTGAGGACAGTTAGCCTTGAAGTGTTCAGGCTTGTTGCATTTAAAGCATAGTGGTTAAGTATCACTGCTTTCACCCTTTTGAAGTTCCTTTATTGCTTGGGGAAATTTCATGTCTTTTCTTCTTCTGAGCATCCTCTGGATCTTCTTTGAGATTAAGGCAGTACATCCTCATCTTCAGAGTTACTATCCTCACTTTCATCACTGACCTCACTAATTTCCTGAGAGGATTTAAGTGCTACAAATTTTGACTTTTGTGATGAGGTCTTTCCTGATTTCTGAGAGGTTTTTAGAGCTATCTGTTTTCCCCTCTTTGGTAGAATCTCTTCCATTATCTCTTGTTCATAAACTTTTAGTGACTCAAGTAACTCATCCATTCTAAGAGTAGACAAATCCTTGGCTTCTTGGATTGTTGTTACTTTTGGTCTCCAGACTTCTGGCAGGTTTCTTAGTAGCTTTCTGATATTCTCTTGATTTGGAAACACTTTTCCAAGTGATTTCAAATCATTTACGATGACAGTGAATTTGCTGATTATCTCATCAATGGATTCATTTGCCATCATTTTGAATAACTCATATTTATGAACTAGGATGTTGATTTTGGCCTCCTTTACTTGATTAGTACCTTCATGTTTTGTTCGCAAAGTATCTCAAATTTCTTTTGCAGTTTCAAATCCTTCTATTTTGTCATATTCACTCCTGCCAGGAACACAAGTGAGATAATATTTTGATTTAGAGTTCAGCAGAACCTTGTGCTTTTCATCTATAGCCCAAGTTGCTTTTGGCTTTTCTACAACTCTTCCATCATCACAAGTTATCTGAGGGACAAATGGTCCAATGGAACAATTTCCCAGGTGTCAGTATCTTGAGATTCCAGGAATAGTCTAATTTGACCTTTCTAGTAGTAGTGGTGGTGATTCCCATCAAAGCCAGGAGGTCTGTTTGAGGATTCTCCTTTAGGAAGGAACATAACAGTGTTTGGACTCCGCATCACTTCTTCCAAGACCTTTCCTCCTACACGATTAGGTGTGCTTAGCCCCTAGAGGTAGATCTCTGGTACCAACTGAAGTGACTAGATCTCGCAAGAAAGAGGTTGAATTGTGAGCTACTTAAAAATTCCTGCAAGATTAGTACATATAGAACTTTCCCAAGCATAAGCTTGGAGTTGAGTAGGTTAGTTGCAAACACATCACTGAGCCAACTCATGACCATCCTCTTAATAAGAAATGACTTATAATGCAGATATGCTCAGTGATTTGTTTATAGTCAGATCTAAGAGTTTAAAAATGATTTACTAATCAATCGAAGAATCACAGAGTTGAATGTAAGGTTGTCAAAAATAATTTCATTAATAGGTATGTAGTTTAAAGAGTAATGTTATGAACTTTGCAATTACCTCTGAGTTTAGCTTATGAGTTTAAGTCATAGCAGATTTCGAGTAGGTATAAGAACAGATGCAATGTTGTAAATGCAAGTAAGGAAAGCAATAAATGAACACAAAGAATTTATAGTAGTTCACCCTAACCTTGGGCTACATCTCCTCACCTCCTATGAGTGTATTCCACTATTTCCCAAATAGTTACAATAATAGCATAACCACACCTTGGTTACCTGATTCTAGTTCTTTCTACTCAGCCTCTTCAAGCTACTACTAACCCAGAAACATTCTTCTAGTTTTTGAACTTCTACCTTTGGTGATTTTCCTCACCAACCTAGGTAGTTTGACAGGACAAAAACTAAGTACAAGGCTTTGATAAAACTAAGTACAAGACTTTGATAAGAGTAAAGGTTGTGGGGATATTTGTAGCTTGGTTACATATAACGAGGTGTACAATAAAACAGGTTTTAACAAGCTAAACACACTCCATGATGAACCCCTGAAATTTCTGCGCTGTACGACTTAAGTTTGTTGAGAGGATAATGAATTTAGTTGTTTAATCTTCAATGAAACAATCCAATACATTGTCTCAGTGTTTTCCCTCTGGCTTGCCTTGGTTAAATACATGATTTGAAGCTATAGAGTCGTTGAGAAATCCGTTGGGATTGACTATATAGCCTGGGACAGATATAATGTTTGTTCTGCGAAAAGCGCACCTGCTTTTGTACTTGTTGTCAGCGCATGTCACTTCTTCTTCCAGGAACCTTCTCAAGTCTGCATCCTCTTGATTTTCTATCTTTGCAGCACCTGAACTTACTCCACTTGTATTTCAGTGTTGAATATTCTCTTGTCTCTTCTTAAATGAGGACAGGGCCTAATGGATGTGTGATCCTCAGCCTTTATGATAGATCATAAATGTGAGGCTGATGCATGTCCCTTGAGAGCATGCTGCATCAAAGCTACTCAACTAGAGTAGTTTCACTTTTTATTCTTCTCAATTCTTCATCGGTCTTCCAGATTTGCTATGTGCATATGTTTTCCTTGTTAACACATGACTCTGCTTCATACTTCAGCCATAGGTTGTAGAATTGATAGAAATGGCATTCAAGATACTTCTTTATACTTTATTTCTCTTTGACTCATTGTGCGACCCGTTCTTACTGAAACTTACTCAAGATAAGATTGTTAGAAACATAAGAGCTCACTGAGTTTGTTTTCATCAAAACTTTGTAGGAGATGATTTGTTCTCAACACTAATTAATTTATTGATGATTAAAGCAAGAAACCGCAAGAGGAGGGGCCATTCCTGTTATCTAGAGCTAACAACTTTGTCTAGCACAAGAAATTGAATCTTCATACCAATAACATTTCTAAGCAAGAGCAAATCCATTAATCTAACAATGAAGCACTTAACTTAGCACTCCCAAGGACACACTCAACAAACCTCTCAATTCTCATGAAGCTAAAGAGTTTCCATTGCTGAGAGGAGAAGCTCGACTATGCAACGAGTAAATTTTGGGCCCAAGCAACCCCTAGAAACATGCACTAAAAATAAGCCAATCAAGGAATGGACACTGGAAAATAAATAAATATAGGTTGTGCAAAAATACTTATTCACTAAGATCATTTCTAATAAATGTCATTTAAAACCATGCAGTGGCAGATTTCCTAGCAAGTATTGGCTTCAATGCTAGTTAGTGTCTAATTTGACCTTGGAAAACAAACATTAAACCAATTAATGATTCAATCATATAGAGACATTAATAGGATAGTTGAGCTAACTCAGGCAAACATCTGAACCACATAAGTTAACTAATTGATGTAGGCAGTTCATCAATCACCTATTTTGCAGGCAAATCTCGCAATTCCACGATGTACAAATCATTAAGCGCAACTTATCTCAACCAAAATAATAGCCAAAATAGGAATTGAAAGCTAATACAAGAAACGGTACATTTCAAACATAGGTTATATATCGAAAGCTAGTATAACTTAAACACTCATATCATGCACAAATTTAACCCAAAATGATAGGATGTAATATACCGGTTTTATCAAAATTCTAAATCAATGGAACTAGATCACAAATATCACCACAATGTGTAGAAATAAAATCATTCCTGTACAGCTCAAAAAAAATACATTTAACAACATTCAATCATGTACAAACAGATTTAAAACCATTCAATCACCTCCAATTTCAATTTAAGAATCACTTGATCTTTTGTGAAATCCGAAATTGAAAAGATAAGAAAGCTTCATTGCAATGTCCTTCTTGCTTGGCCTAACCTAACCATGATCAAAATCAAAATCAAAAGCCAATCAACAAAGAGACTGAACAAATATGAAAAATTTGAAAAAAGGGAGACCCATATAACAAATCACTTATGGGGAAGAGCTAGCTAAGAGGGAGCAGAGGGTGCTCACAGTGAGGCGGGAGGCTTATTTACGACGATGGGGAACGAGATTCTCATGGTGAGGGTTTTGCAGACTATCACAATGAGAGTTTTACGGTGAGATGGATAGGGGGTTCACGATGAAGGGGAAGGTTGTTCACGTTAAGGGGGGAAAGTGTTCACAACGAGTCGGGGAGGGTGTTCATGGCGTCAGCGAGGGAAGAGGAAGCAGAGATGGGGAAAGTGGAAAATGAGATGAGGGGTCAATTAGTAATTGTCTACGCTCATTACTGACATCTTACCCGTCAGTAAATTACTTTTTACTTACGTATCAACGGCTAAGACATCTATAAATATGTTGTAGATTACCGATAATCTAGTCGTCTATAACCCTAAAACAAAATCCACTGTACAACTGCATTATTACCGACGGCTCTTACTGATAGTCAATCTGTCGGTAATTTATATCTTTTGGTCGGCCACGGGGCCGTTAATATATGGTCGTCAATAATACACAATTTTCTTGTAATGTTCATAGAAGAAGGACTCTCAATCATAGTTCACATGTTATCCCCTAATCAGTGTAATTCAACTACCATTCATTCTCATTTCTAGACCAGTCGAAGGATCTTGTAATGCTTACTCTTCGGATCAAACTCTTCAGATTCCACCATTTGGGCTTCGGTATTTTCATCTAACTATCAGTTGTCTAATCAATTTTATATATAGGTATAGTCAATTATTAATTTTTAAGAGATTTATGGGCCGCCCGAAGCCCGACTGGGCTAAACCGATACGGGCACGAGTTTCATCAGGTCAGATTAAAAAAAGCTTGTTGTAATTTGGGTTCAAATATGGCTGTCCAAGCCCTATATTTTATTGGACTTTTTCAAACGGATCTATTTTGCCGCCTCTAAATTTTTATTCCTCTAATCCTATAGTAAATGTTTCAACCAAAAAATATCTATGCAGTAACTCTACCTAATTCTACCCAAGTCACTAGCTAGTACCTGATTTACACACTCAATGCAACAAAAAACACAATATTACAAACCCGAGATTCAAATCTGACCTATATTGATGAAGTCAAAATAATAAAGGGAATAAACATCTTTATCTTTATAATTATAAAAGTAATAGTGTTTGAGAGTAATTTTGTCAAATCAGTTAAATAAACACTAATTAATGTCTTTAAGTATTTAATAATTATAAATATTTTTTTAAATGAAAGATAGAGAAAAATCCTAAAAAAATAATTAAATCACTTAAATAAACACTAAAGAATGTCCTTAGCATTTAATAATTATAAAGATCGTTTTTAAATGAAAGAGAGAGCAAAATCTAGAAAAAAAATATAAAAAAAGGGTTGCATTATTTTTGTTTTGAAATCGACTTATTCATCCTTAAAAACTGCAATTTCGCGGAAAAGAAAATTGTTAACATTTTTTTTGAATAGGAAGTTAGGAAGCTTACACCAAATATATATGCGAGCATACATGGAGTTTTGACGGGTTGTCTCTGCAATGTTCACAAAAAAAAGTTACATTTTTTGTTTCGAATTGATTTATTTATTATTTAAAAAATATAATTTCACTTAAAAGAAAATAAACAAAATTTTGTTTGGACAGGATGTAACACCTGTTGACGAGATAGACCTCGTGTCGAGACCTCGTACCAAGACCTCGTGTCGAGATCCCGGGCCACGATCGCGTGCCAAGGTCATATGTCGAGCTGATGAGGTCGCGTACCGAGCTGAGGAGGTCGCATGTCGAACTGAGGAGGCCGCGTGCACGAACTCGTGTTAGAGCCTTGTGCGCTTGCACAAGCACCCTGATCGACCTCGTGTCGAGACTGTAACACGCGTATTTTTATGAACGTTATTTAGCGTTAATGATTATATTGTCTGTAATATTTATAAATTTATATTATCGGTTTGCAGTTCTCGTCGCTGTGTTTTTTAGATCTTTAACCTATATATTAGAGGGTAATCATGAGAGAGGAGAGATTAGATGAGTAGAATGATTGATGGGATTAGCATCTCATAACAGTAGTTACACGTCACTTAGTTGTGTTTTTTTAAAAAAAAAAAAAAGAAAAATTCATTTAAATGGTTTCTTGACCAGCTGTATATCACGATCAGCCCCTCACAACCTTCACTTTCTCTTTTCTTCTTTCTTCTTCTCTAAGTTCCTCTTCCTCTCCAAACCCCCATCGAAGAACCTTGAGTTTTATTGAGCTTCTGCATAGACTTTCTTCATCAACCTTGTTTCTTATCATCTTCTCGACATATATCACCATCTCGACCATCAGTTGAGGTATGAAAAACAGAATTTTCTCTTCCTTCATGCTACTATTAGCGCCACTTCTTCTCTCTATTTTAGCTAGTCTATATGCTTCCAAATCAGGTCATATTGATAGGTTTTCTTTTTCATGACATGACCTACCTTTCTAACCATTTATTTGAGCTTGAAAAACAAATTGTTTCCTCTGTTTCTGCAGTAGGCAGCGCCCAAAACCCTCCCTATTTGGTTTGTTTTGATTTCTTGTTTTAGTTTGTTGTACGTTGCTTCTTGTTGATGTTTGTTGTTGATTTATTTGTTATAGAATCATATAACCTTTTTCATGAACTTTTGATCAAAAACCCTAACTTTGTGTTAGAGGAAAAATGGTTTTGTCTGGTGATGTATGAAAGAAGTTTTAATAAAATTTTAGAGAAAAGGAGTTATTTTGTAATGTTTGAATTCTAGTTGTATTTGTTTAAGTTCTTGAGTTTTAATGTTTACTTGGGTTGTGGTTAAGATTGGGATAATGAGAGCTAAGTGTTATTAGAACCCATAGATGGAACTAAGTTGTGCTTGTATTAGGAAGTCTGATTCCCGAGATCGTGTGATTTCCGAATCAAGGTGTACGGGAGAGCGAACCCGAGGACGTGGGAGCAGTGGGATCCAGATCGAGAACTGTACGTGTCGAGGTCGACTGAGAAGCGTACGTGTCGAGGTCGATTGAGGACGGTACGTGTCGAGGTCGTTGTCGAGCTCGATTGAGGACAGCGTAGACGCGTAGCTTGGAGTTCGGTAAGGGCACTTCTAGACATTCTAGGATTTTTATTGTTATATTCCTATGTATGGATTCCTTGATTTGTGTCGAGCTTGAAGTTTTGTGATATGATTGAATATATGCCACGAATTGTGTATTGCTGTTGAATTGCATTTCTTCATGTTGAGCCTGCTCTTTTTATTTGACATGCGGTTGAATATCTTGCGTATAACTCTTTGAATATCGTATGCGGCGAATTGTTCATTGAGTGAGAGAGCTTAGCGAGTCGTTGGCATTTGAAGTTGCGACCCGGATAGCGGAGAGGGTGCTAGGTCCCCTTTTCCGTTTATGGGGACTTCTAAGCGTTGCCACGCTATGGGACCTGAGTTAGCCCTAGGGAGAGCGAAGATCCCAAGGCTTCGCTGGACTTTCCAAAGATACTGATGACGGCGTGTGCATTCTGGAATAATTGTCGAGTCGAGAGAAAATGGATAGCGAGTTGAGTCGAGTCTAGAGTGAGATGGTAGAGTCACGTTTGGTGAATGTTATACTTTGCTGTTTACTTATTTCTGTATGTCTGGATTATCTTGATTTGTTGAGAAGTTGACCCTTTCCCGTGGTGCCTTCAATCCATGATGGTTACCCAGGCAGGTCGAAGCGCGAGGAACTCGGCGGCAGATGATGGCGAGGAGGATCTCGGCGAGGATCCGGCGGCGACCTACTTGTCGTGATTTGCTTTGTCTATGTTTTTGTGTATAGTGGTTGTGACCAGTTGGGCCGGTTATATTTTGTTATTACAGGGTAGACTGGCGGTTTACTTTTGGAGTAGCCCCCTGCGTGGGTGTCTGCCGGAAGTACCCCCAGGGTATGATTGCTCTCTTGAAGTCGTCATACCTTAGGTGTATTTTCTTTGTACATTATTACTGTCTTTTTGTATGCACTTTTTATATCTTGTATATATAAGTATGTACCTGTTATACCTGCGTGTTGTTATTTAGGACTTAAGTCTTGTGTCTTAGTTGCACCATGTTTCGAAAAGCTGTAATTACTCTGATGTGCACGAGTTGGTCTTATAAAAAAATAATAATAATAGACCGTACTTTTCTAAAGGGCACAAGAGTATCGTTTTAAAACACATCGCATACAGGGTAACTTGAGCTCGGTGTGTTGAGCTCGGTAACTCGAGCTCGGTATGTTTGAGCTCGGTAGCGGTCCGGAAACGGGTCGTTACAATGTTGGTATCGAGCGCTTGCTCGACCGGCCGTGTGTATAGGAATTTGACCGGTCACCGTGTTTCGGGATATGTGTGTTGGGTACCTAATTGTACTATGTTGATTCTTTGTTTGATTAAGTGAAGCACTTATTGCTTGAAAAATTGTTTGAACTGTTTCTTGATTGAAGCGGTGTGTTTTAACACATCCTTGTTGTGAGATTCAGCGGGGTTTTGAACTTTGTGGAATCTAATGCCACCTCGTAAGGATACGGCAATTTGTACCCAAGAACGTCGACATGGAACGAGCAATTCAAGCTATGGCCAGAGATGGCGGTAGCCATGGCTCAAAGAATCACCGCCGCAGAACTCAACAGTTAACGCGATGGCTCAACAGACGGCGTTAACCCAAAGAAACTTACAAAGAACAACAATGAGCAGAGCTGAGGCCGAGGCGAGAGGATTAGCAGACTTTAGGAAGCATGATCCACCGAAGTTTCTGATGAGCCAAACCCAGATAAAGGCGATCTTTGGATGCAAGAGATCGAGAAGATCTTCGAGGCACTCCATTGCCCAAACAACGTGAAGGTAGACTACGCCACCTACTTGTCGCTAGAGACGCAGAGTATTGGTGGAAGGGAGTGAAGCAAGCACTGATAGCGGAACGTCGCGAGATAACTTGGGAGCTTTTTCGTGGAAGGTTTTTGGACAAATACTTCCTAGATACTGCACGAGCTGAGAAGGAGCAAGAGTTTCTTCAACTACAACAAGGCAGTATGACAGTGCCCGAGTATGCAGCCAAGTTTGAGTCACTGGCGAGGTATTTCAGTCCATTTCGTGATCGAGCTGACCAAGGATGGTTAAGTGAGAGGTTCCAACAGGGATTAAGATTTGACATTTAGAAGTCGGTGGTGTCACTGAGGATCAGGAATCTACAAGAGCTGATAGATCGTTGTGTTGAGGTAGAGGGTGTAAGAAGCCACAAGAAGAAAACTGTTGTAGGCGGACCGATGAGACCCAGTGCGGGCGGAGGTTTACAGAAGGAAACAAGCTGCAGAAGAAGCCTTACAACCGACCTCGGGGAACAACAACAGGGACAATATCGTCCGATGACCCAGGAGCGAAGCGGAGGTCGAGGCCGTACGAGGTGACTTGCTATCGTTGTGGAAGGCCAGGACACTATGCGAGTAACTGCACTCAGAAGGAGGAGGTATGTTTCAACTGTAAGAAGCCAGGACATTTTGCCAAGGATTGTCCCATACCTAAAGCTGAACCGGTGATGCTTGCGGCAAAGGCCAAAGGGAAGCGTCAGGTAGCTAAAGCGGGGTCTTCGCATGAGCGGTGAGGAAGCGAGCGGTGATGATCTTATTCAAGGTGAATGTGAGATTGAGGGTAAATCCTTATCCGTTCTCTTTGATTCGTGCAACCCATTCCTTTATTTCCTCGATTGTGTGAACCATTTGAACTTGATCGTGATCGCTTTACCGTTCAAATTGGTAGTTACAACCCAATTGCTAAAACCTTAGTCACAAACACTGCATGTCTTAATTGTGTAGTGGTTATTCAGAGTAGAAAGTTTATGGTCAATTTGGTTTGTTTGCCTCTTAAGGGCTTAGATGTCATCCTCGGGATGGATTGGTTGTCACACCACCTTGTCCTCTTGGACTGTGCCCGTAAAACTGTAATTTTTCCAGACCTTGGAGTCTCCAATTATCTTTCTGCTGAACGTATTGGAGTTTCTTTGAAAGAAGGAACTAGAGAATACATGTATCTGGCTAGTTCAGAAGTTTTCCAGCAGATCGAAGTGAAGAATGTACCAGTGGTGTGTGACTTTGTGGACGTTTTCCCCGAAGACGTGCCAGGGTTACCACCAGTGCGAGAAGTCGAGTTCTCCATCGAGTTGATTCAAGGAACAGGACCGATTTCCAAGGCGCCATGCAGGATGTCTCCTACCGAGATGAAAGAACTGAAGTCCCAGATCGAACACTTGGAGTCAAAGCAATTCATACGACCGAGCGTGTCACCGTGGGGAGCTACAGTGTTGTTGGTTAAGAAGAAGGATGGACGATCAAGGCTGTGCGTGGACTACCGCGAGCTCAACAAGGTTACTGTGAAGAACCGGTATCCGTTACCCCGTATTGACGATCTGATGGATCAATTACGTGGAGCTGCGATCTTTTCCAAGATAGATTTGAAGTCTGGTTATCATCAGATTCGCGTGAAGGAGGAAAATGTCTCCAAAACAGCTTTTAGGACTAGGTATGGTCACTACGAGTATTTGGTGATGCCGTTTGGAGTGACAAATGCGCCAGCTGTGTTTATGAATTACATGAACAGGATTTTCCATTCGTTTTTGGATCAGTTTGTAGTATTGTTCATCGACGACATATTGATCTACTCGAAGAGCAGAGAAGAGCACGAAGGGCACTTACGCCGAGTATTGCAGATATTACGAGAGAAGCAACTCTATGCCAACCTGTCGAAGTGTGAATTTTGGCTCGAAGAGGTGAATTTTCTTGGTCATGTGATTTCCAAAGAAGGAATAGTTGTGGATCCAACTAAGATTGAAGCTGTGCTAGCGTGGGAACAATGAGGGCGATCCAGCGATATCGAGTTTTGTTGGCTTAGCAGGCTATTATAGAAGATTCATTGAAGGTTTCTCGAAGATTGTCGCGCCTCTTACACGACTTACGAGGAAGGATCAACCTTTTGCCTGGACTGAGGAGTGCGAATCCAGTTTTCAAAGACTGAAGGAGCTTTTGGCGGCGGCGCTGTGTTGATTTTGCCTCAACCGTAAGAGCCTTACGAGGTGTATTGTGATGCGTCACACCAAGGTTTGGGATGCGTCGATGCAACAGGAAAGTGGTAGCGTATGCTTCAAGACGACTTAAGATTCACGAGAGGAACTACCCTACTCACGATTTGGAGTTAGCGTGGTGGTTTTTGGCTGAAGATATGGAGACACTACCTTTATGGGAGCACTCTTCTTGTTTCAGCGATCACAAGAGCTTGAAGTACTGTTCGATCGAGAAAGAGCTCAACATGCGTCGGCGAAGATGGGCAATTTCTCAAGGACTACGACTTTACGTTGGAATACCATCCGGTAAGGCTAACGTAGTAGCGGATGCATTGAGCGAAAGAGCGTTTTAACCTCAAAGAATGATGATCAAGGAGTTGGAGATGCTCGAGAAGTTCCGAGACTTGAAGTTGAGTGTGGAAGTTTCACCGGGAAGCCGAGATTTGGTATGCTTACCATTTCTAACAGATTATTGGGCGAGATCGAGACCAAAGAGGTTCATGACGAACTTACGCAAGAGAAGATACGATTGATAGCGCAAGTGGAAAGCGATGAATTCAAAGTCGGAGCGGACAACATTTTAAGATGCAATGGCCGAGTATGTGTACCTAACGTAGTGGAGCCGAAAGTTAATACTTGACGGCGCATAAGAGCAACTTTAGTATTCATCCAGGAGTTACGAAGATGTATCAAGACTTGAAGAAGCATTTTTGGTGGTCAGGAATGAAAAAGCAAGTGGTGAGTCGTAACCGTGTTTAACGTGTCGTAAAGCGAAGGTGGAGCACCAACGACCGCGGAATGCTACAATCGCTGACGTGCGGTATGGAAATGGGATAGTATTTCCATGGATTTCGTTGTAGGTTTGCCGAAGACGCATAAGAAGAATGATTCGATTTGGGTGATCGTCGACCAATTGACCAAATCTGCTCATTTCTTGCCAGTGAGGTCGACGTACCACGTGGAAAAGCTGACCGAGATCTACATCGCAGAGATAGTGCGACTTCATGGTATACCCTCTTCAATCGTGTCGGACCGAGATCCGAAGTTCACGTCTCATTTTTGGAGGGAATTGCAAGAAGCGATGGGAACCGAGCTCAGGCTTAGCTCGGCATATCATCCCCAAACTGACGGTCAGACTGAGAGAACGATCCAATCGCTTGAAGATTTGTTGCGAGCGTGTACCTTAGATCACCGAGGAAGTTGGGACGACGTCTTACCATTGGTGGAGTTCACCTACAATAACAGTTTCCATGCGGGTATTGGAATGGCACCTTTTGAAGCCTTGTATGGGCGTAAATGTCGACGCCTCTTTGTTGGTACCAGGATGGCGGCGTTACGTTGTGGGACGGATATGATCCAAATAGACTACACGGAGAAGATCCGTTTGATCAGAGATAGGATGCGAACGTCGCAGAGCCGACAGAAGAGTTATGCCGACCAAGGACGTCGACCGCTAGAGTTCGAAGAAGGAGAACATGTATTTCTTAGAGTCACCCCCACTACTGGAGTTGGTCGAGCGATCAAATCCAAGAAACTTACCCCTAAATTTATTGGACCTTACCAGATTCTGCGTCGTATCGGTCCAGTGGCATATCAGATTGCCCTGCCGCCCTTCTTGTCAAACATTCATGACGTCTTCCACGTCTCACAATTGCGGAGATATATTTTCGACCCCTCTCATGTCATCGAACCGGATATGATTCAACTAAGGGACGACTTATCCTTCGAAGCATCACCAGCAAGGATCGTTGACCGGAAAGCCAAACAGTTGCGGAACAAAGAGATTCAACTTGTCAAAGTTGTGTGGGATCAGAAGACTGGAGATGCGACTTGGGAGCTGGAGGAGAAGATGAAGACTCAGTACCCTGAACTTTTCCGCGGTAAGAATCTTATTTGCAATTTCGAGGACGAAATTTTTTAGAGGGAGAGATTGTAACACCTGTTGACGAGATCGACCTCGTGTCGAGACCTCGTACCAAGACCTCGTGTCGAGATCCCGGGCCACGATCGTGTGCCAAGGTCATATGTCGAGCTGATGAGGTCGCGTACCGAGCTGAGGAGGTCGCATGTCGAACTGAGGAGGCCGCGTGCACGAACTCATGTTAGAGCCTTGTGCGCTTGCACAAGCACCCTGATCGACCTCGTGTCGAGACTGTAATACGCGTATTTTTATGAACGTTATTTAGCGTTAATGATTATATTGTCTGTAATATTTATAAATTTATATTATCGGTTTGCAGTTCTCGTCGCTGTGTTTTTTAGATCTTTAACCTATATATTAGAGGGTAATCATGAGAGAGGAGAGATTAGATGGGTAGAATGATTGATGGGATTAGCATCTCATAACAGTAGTTACACGTCACTTAGTTGTGTTTTTTTAAAAAAAAAAGAAAAATTCATTTAAATGGTTTCTTGACCAGCTGTATATCACGATCAGCCCCTCACAACCTTCACTTTCTCTTTTCTTCTTTCTTCTTCTCTAAGTTCCTCTTCCTCTCCAAACCCCCATCGAAGAACCTTGAGTTTTATTGAGCTTCTGCATAAACTTTCTTCATCAACCTTGTTTCTTATCATCTTCTCGACATATATCACCATCTCGACCATCAGTTGAGGTATGAAAAACAGAATTTTCTCTTCCTTCATGCTACTGTTAGCGCCACTTCTTCTCTCTATTTTAGCTAGTCTATATGCTTCCAAATCAGGTCATATTGATAGGTTTTCTTTTTCATGACATGACCTACCTTTCTAACCATTTATTTGAGCTTGAAAAACAAATTATTTCCTCTGTTTCTGCAGTAGGCAGCGCCCAAAACCCTCCCTATTTGGTTTGTTTTGATTTCTTGTTTTAGTTTGTTGTACGTTGCTTCTTGTTGATGTTTGTTGTTGATTTATTTGTTATAGAATCATATAACATTTTTCATGAACTTTTGATCAAAAACCCTAACTTTGTGTTAGAGGAAAAATGGTTTTGTCTGGTGATGTATGAAAGAAGTTTTAATAAAATTTTAGAGAAAAGGAGTTATTTTGTAATGTTTGAATTCTGGTTGTATTTGTTTAAGTTCTTGAGTTTTAATGTTTACTTGGGTTGTGGTTAATATTGGGATAATGAGAGCTAAGTGTTATTAGAACCCATAGATGGAACTAAGTTGTGCTTGTATTAGGAAGTCTGATTCCCGAGATCGTGTGATTTCCGAATCAAGGTGTACGGGAGAGCGAACCCGAGGATGTGGGAGCAGTGGGATCCAGATCGAGGCTATGCGTGTCGAGGTCGGCGAGAAGCGTGCGTGTCGAGGTCGATTGAGGGCGATGCGTGTCGAGGTCGTTGTCGAGCTCGATTGAGGACGGCGTAGGCAGCGTAGCTTGGAGTTCGGTAAGGGCACTTCTAGACATTCTAGGATTTTTATTGTTATATTCCTATGTATGGATTCCTTGATTTGTGTCGAGCTTGAAGTTTTGTGATATGATTGAATATATGCCACGAATTGTGTATTGCTGTTGAATTGCGTTTCTTCATGTTGAGCCTGCTCTTTTTATTTGACATGCGGTTGAATATCTTGCGTATAACTCTTTGAATATCGTATGCGGCGAATTGTTCATTGAGTGAGAGAGCTTAGCGAGTCGTTGGCGTTTGAAGTTGCGACCCGGATAGCGGAGAGGGTGCTAGGTCCCCTTTTCCGTTTATGGGGACTTCTAAGCGTTGCCACGCTATGGGACCTGAGTTGACTGTCCTAGGGAGAGCGAAGATCCCAAGGCTTCGGCTGGACTTTCCAGCATACGGTACGGCGTGTGCATTCCGGAATAATTGTCGAGTCGAGAGAAAATGGATAGCGAGTTGAGTCGAGTCTAGAGTGAGATGGTTGAGTCACGTTTGGTGAATGTTATACTTTGTTGTTTACTTATTTCTTTATGCCTGGATTATCTTGATTTGTTGAGAAGTTGACCCTTTCCCGTGGTGCCTTCAATCCATGATGGTTACCCAGGCGAGGTCGAGGGCGCAGGGAACTCGACAGCAGATGATGGCGAGGAGGATCTCGACGAGGATCCGGGCGACGACCTCTACTTGTCGTGATTTGCTTTGTCTATGTTTTTGTGTATAGTGGTTGTGACCCGGTTGGGCGGTTATGTTTTGTTATTACAGGTAGTGGCGGTTTACTTTTGGAGTAGCCCCTGCGTGGGTGTCTGCTTAAGTACCCCAGTGGTATGATTCGTCTCTTGAAGTCGTCATACCTTAGGTGTATTTTCTTTGTACATTATTACTGTCTTTTTGTATGCACTTTTTATATCTTGTATATATAAGTATGTACCTGTTATACCTGCGTGTTGTTATTTAGGACTTAAGTCTTGTGTCTTAGTTGCACCATGTTTCGAAAAGCTGTAATTACTCTGATGTGCACGAGCTGGTCTTATAAAAAAATAATAATAATAGACCGTACTTTTCTAAAGGGCACAAGAGTATCGTTTTAAAACACATCGCATACAGGGTAACTTGAGCTCGGTGTGTTGAGCTCGGTAACTCGAGCTCAGTATGTTTGAGCTCGGTAGCGGTCCGGAAACGGGTCGTTACACAGGACACTGTGAAGAAGCTTACGCTGAATATGACTACGAGCAAACATGAAGTTTTGTCATATTGTCTATACAATGTTCATAAAAAAAAGGTTGCACTTTTTTTTTGTTTTGAAATTGATTTATTTATCCTAAAAAACTGAAATTTCACTAAAAAGAAAATAAACATAGAAGTAAGGAAGCTTAGACCGAATATACCTATAAGCATACATGTTGTTTTAACAGGATGCCTCTGTAGTGTTCATAAAAAAATGTTACATTTTCCTGGTTTCAAATCAATTTATTTGTCATCAAATATTGTAATTTCACTTAAAAGAAAACAAACAAATTATTTTTTGAATAAGACACTGTGAGAAAGCTCATGCTGAATATGCATGCGATCGAGCATACATAGAGTTTTGACAGGTTGTCTCTGCAATGTTCATAAAAAAAGGGTTGCATTTTTTTTTTGAAATCGATTTATTTATCATTAAAAACTGTAATTTCACGGAAAAGAAAATTGTTAACAATTTTTTTGAATAGAAAGTAAGGAAGCTTATGTCGAATATACCTGCAAGCATATATGGAGTTTCGATGGATTGTCTCCGCAATGTTCACAAAAAAATGTTACATTTTTTTTGTTTCAAATAATTTTATTTAAAGAAATACTATAATTTCACTGAAAAGAAAAACAAACAATTTTTTTTACATGAGACTGTGAGAAAACTCACGTCGAATATACTTGTGAGCATAAATAGAGTTTTGACGGGCCGTCTCTGTAATTTTCATAAAAAAAGATTGCATTTGTTTGTTTTGTAATCGATTTACTTATGCTTAAAAACTGTAATTTCACTGAAAAGAAAATAAACAAAATTTTGTTTGGACAATACATTGAATATGCCTACGAGGATGGAGTTTTGACTGGTTGTCTTTACAATGTTCATAAAAAATTGTTATATTTTTTTAATCGATTTATTTATGCTTAAATACTACAATTTCACTGAAAAGAAAACAATCTTTTCACAGGAGATTGTCAAGAAACTCACGCCAAATATGTCTGCAAACAAATATGGAGTTTTGACAGATTATCTTTGAAATGTTCATAAAAAAATGTTACCTTTTTTTGAATTCGAATCGAATTATTTATCCTTGAATACTGTAATTATGAAAAGAAAACAAACAATTTTTTTTAATAGGAGACTGAGAAAGCTCACGCTGATAATGTCTGTGAGCGTGCATGTAGTTTTGGCAAGTTGTTTCTGCAATGTTCATAAAAAAAGTTTTTTTGTTTTGATAATAGTAATAGTATACTTATCAAAAGAAAATATAGTAGTTTTCAGTGGGTGGTGCTAATTTTATATTGTATACGCCGTTAATTCATGAGGTGAGAGAGGATTTGACGGTTAATTTGGTGGCTAGATTCCAGAGGTCTTTTTTCTGTTCATTCTGCTTATAGATTGTGTATGGATGTTTTTGTTGACACTTCTCATTTAAAAGTGGAAGAAATTGGAAGTTATTGTGGGATGTTAAGGTTCCTCCTAAAGTGAAGAATTTAGCTTGGAGATTTGCTAGAAATATAATTCCCACTAAAGAATGTTTGCTACAGCGTGGAGTTGTGTGAGGGGTTCAATGTGTGTGGTGTGGTGCCTTGGTTAAAAATGCATGGCATGTGTTTGTTGTGTGTCCAAAGGCTTTAGCTTGTTGGAGATTAACAAATATGTTAGATGTTCTTCAGACTTTGTCACTGCAGGCTAACAATGTTCAACATCTTTTTTTCTTGATGCTAGAAAAACTTTTGGCCCATGAAAGAAAGATTTGGCTAATGAATCTTTGGAGTATTTAGTCCAATAGGAATAAAAAATTGTGGGACAATGAGGAGGAATTGTCTGCTGCTATTATTCACTGTGGATGTGATTTACTTGAGACTTGGAATGGAGCCAAAAATAAAGAAAATCATGTGCATAATTATGTGGTTTATGGTGACAGTGTCTGTTGGTGTAGAACACCGGTTGGAAGAATTAAGTGTAATATTGATGTTTCATTTTCTTCTAATAATAATAATTAGGTTGGGATTGGTTTGTGCTTAAGGGATGAGTTTGGTCTCTTAATTGTTGGAGGTTTGGTGCAAGTGTAGGTGGATTGCTGAAAGATTGAAGACGTCGCCACTCATTTTGGCTGCATATGGTGCTGATTGATTCCAATGGAGCAGGTCATGGGTGATGTATAATTATAGGATGACAGAGCTGAAGTTGTATAGGGTTTATTGCCTCTGATTTGTAGTATAGGTCCAGCTGAGCTGTGCTCAAGAACATGCTATATCGGTTTGTTGGATGTCACTATCAAAGAACAGGATTGGTCGTTGTACTCTTTTTCCTCCACTACTAAAGTTTGGTCTTTTAACATCGGTTAAAAATGACTTTTAACATCGGTTTTGAATTTGTTATTAATACAGGCGATATTAAAAGTGGACACTATTTATATCGGAAAAAGAACCGATGTGAAAAACTTTTTTTACATCGGTTCTTGAAATAACCGATGTTAAAAGTACCTTTTACACATCGATTTTCCACCAAAACCGACGTTAAAAGTTCACTTTTAATATCGGTTTGTAAATAACCGATGTTAAAGGTATATTTTAATATCGGTTTTTAAATAACCGATGTTAAAAGTACCTTTTGACATCGATTTTTCACCAAAACCGACGTTAAAAGTACACTTTTAACATCGGTTTCTAAATAACCGATGTTAAAAGTACACTTTTCATAGAAAATCTTGCTATCGGTATCAGGTACTTTACACTACTAATCTTCAGCATATATTCTCTCTCAATTACTTTCCCAAAAAGATAATCATGCTCACCAAGGCCATCATAAAGCAAGAATCTTAATGCAAGTAGAATAAAAATAAAGGTAAAAAGCTCAGCTACTAAGGCTACAAATTACAAAAATATATAGTCACATAAACATAATAAAAAATAGTACCTCCATCAAACAGAATGAAAAAACGAAAATCAATATAGGAACATACATCAAGCAATGCATGCAAGCTGAACTCATCATATGTAATTTATTTGATCCAACCATAAGTAAAGTAGGCATCCTTTTATATTGCTATAGGTTACACTGCAGCAACCACAAAATGGAAGAGTTGTTAATTGAATAAAGGATACAAGAGCTAAACAAGTTACTCTCATAATTTAAGTCATTAACAGTACTTGAATTTAATAATGGATGGTTGTAACTTGTATTGGCAAGAATAAAGGATAAAGATTCTACTATGACGGATCCATACTTGGTGAGAAAGGGAAAGATGCTAAATACAATTATTAATTAAGATTGATTGAGGTATCATGTTCATGAGCAGTACAATGTTAAAAGCAAGTAATTGGGGCTTTTATCTAAAGTTTACCTTTATACTTAATAAGCAGATAAATTACCAAGATATATTAGTGGGTTTGACATTTCGTAAAAAGCTTCCTGAAGCCAAGTCTTTTTCCCTAAAAATGATTCCAAAAAAATACGGACAACATAAATATGAAACAACTTGAATACTAATATTTGGAAAATTTTAAAAATTACAGGACATGATAGTTATATACAGGAAGAGTCCAGCAGTGTTGTAACATTGAAATCATTTAAAGAAAAACAGAAAGGGAGAATGATTAAAGAACTATAAGTCTTGGGAGGGAGCATGACATACCAGTCCACAATGTTGATATTTATATAATTCACAACTGACACATGCACAACGGAAAATTCACTTGAGACCTAAGAAAACAAAGACGTAAGCGGTCAAAGATAACAAGAATAGACAAGCTCTACTGCTCATCCCATTCGTCATTCTTGTATGACACAAGTGTGTCGACCTTGTGAATCTGCACAGCCAAAACAACGTGTTAGTGAGAGCCAAATTTACCAAAGCACATCAGTCAGATAAATAACCAAAATGGCAGATCCAAATTTCACCTTAGTATCAAAGGAATGCAATTTCACCATTTGCGGATTTGCAATCAGTTTTGGATCACTCTCAATCCAAGTGAATGGAACTACGACGGCGTGTGTCGGTATATGCTAACACATCAAAAACACGAAACAAGATAGCCATGCTCGGCTTGAAGATAAAACAAAACAAAATGAAAAGGATGAAGAAAGAAAGTAAAAACAGAAAAGAGATGCACAGAGCATGGCGGCTCTTTCTCATGATCTTTGGTGCAACACTTGGTTCTTACAAGGTTCATCCAGGCATGGCAAATAGGTGATACTCGAAGCAATACGCCTCATAATGGCTTGTATCTCTCTCATGATTTCCTTGTCACTCTTCTCCCTTGACACATCGAAAGAAAAAAATTAAAATTAAAAGAACCAAAAACATAAATCGAGGAGAAAATTTGGAAGGAAGAAAAATTCGATGGGATTTAGTTATGCCAAGTTACCCACCCTTCTCAACAATCTCACTTGTCAGTCTCAATCTTTGAAGTTCCACCTTTCAAGGACTTCAGGTGGACTTGCTCATTATAACAAGGACAACCCTCGTAACTTGCCCGACTTCAAGCCATTCTTTTCAACATACAAAATTCACACATTTCGATCATCGACCTTTGGTGAACACTTATGATATCACAACTGAACTACTCACCCTCAAAAGTAGTTATTGAAAGCGCCAAGAATAAATTAACTTAACATTGATTCAAATTCAGTATCATTTTTATAAATGAACTTTCAGATTCCCAATTTTTATTAATCATTATGATACCGTGAATAATTTAATCGGTTCAATTTCTCTACGGCATGAAGGAGAGGATCACAAGAATAGAAACAAACAAGGGGTCATAGTTACCCAGAGGTGAGCGGTTAGATTGGCTATAAAACATTTGACACCCTCATCTTCAGTAAGCAACATGGGAAGGTCGTATTTCTTCACCTTCACAAAGCTTTCTTCTGGATAAACCCCACGATTATAAAGGATCTTTGAACAAATTGCCATTTCAAATAAACTACTTGTTAATATCACAAAATTTCAAGCCACATAACCGGGATATGAAAAATTAGGTCAAAAAATCTTTGGACACGGAGGATCAAACTCATTAGCAAAGATATCCTGATTTGAAAAGAGAACCAAAAATAAAATCAGCCATAACTTCCGTAAGTCAAAAATACCGAAGCATACAAAAATGAAAGAAATTGGAGAAAAGGGGGAGAAAAAATAGAGGCGTGCGAATACTGAAGAACTCGCTAACGATTGCTGCAGAACCACGAAGAGTGATTATGTCTTTGGCAACTGTTCTTGCGGCCATGCTTTTTATATCACGGCGTGAGTTCAGAAAATCAGAGTCTGATTCCTAACGACAAGCGCCAAAGTGCGTTGAGAATTTTCGATTAACGACCAGTGGAACTTGTTCGTATGATCAAGTAGAATGGGAACGATTTTCGGTAGTTGGATTACAAGAACAGTGAGGAGTAGAAACTATGAACTGATTGGAAAAAAGAGGGAGAAGAGGACAATAAATTAGGGATTCGTGGTGGAAAGAAACTTGAAGGGAAAGCACCGTAACGGCTAGCTTAACCGTGAGGGTTCTGAGAGAAAGATTTGATTTCACGAGGAAGGAGGAAGGAGGTTGGTTCGTCTTTCGTGAACACCTTCCTCTTCGGTTGCGACGTCGTTGATTGAATGTTCTGGTGCTTGCTCGATGATTGAATGTTCGGTTCCACCTTCCTCTTTGGTTGCGATGTCATTGAAGGTTTACGGCGAGAGAAGAGGTTGGGCGAAGGAGAGGTTGCAGCGAGTAGTGTTTTGAGAGGAGAAGGGTTTTGTGATTTTCGATGAGGAGGGATTCTGAGAGAGAAGCAAGGTTTGCACGCGGTGAATGGGTCGAAAATAACCTTTCTTTTTATATCGGTTTTATAAAAACCCGATATTAAAAGTTTTTTACAACGGGTAAATTTAAAACCGATATTAAAAGTTTTCAACTTAATTTCAAAAATGCCACCGCTTATTTTTTAATAACGGTTCTAAAACAACCGATGTAAACTTCAGTTATTAAAACTGTTTTTTGCACTAGTGCTCTCTTGGTTTTTTTCCCAGTGGGTTTTGGCCCTGAGAGGTTTTAATGAGGCACACCTCCCTGATTCACTTGTGTATATATGGGTTCGGAGTACCCCTTTGTACTCCTCTTAATAAATTTTTTGCTTATCAAAAAAAAAAAGAAGCTATGAGTTTATTATTTGCTATTAAATGGATGAAGAAGCTGAATTTTGAGGATGTTATTTTTGATAGTTTTAATTCTTGCACTGAAAATAATACTGAATTAGGAGCTATTATTTATGATTGTAAGAATATTCTCTCATTTTCATGCAAAAACTCTAATATGGAGTTTACTAGGAGGAATGCTAATAGGGTAGCTTATAACTTGGCTAAGGTGGCTTTGTTAGAAGCTAATCCTCAAAATTTTTATGAAATTCCAGCATATACCAAACGTATCATTTATAATTAAATGAATTGATTTTCTTGAGTCAAAAAAAGAAAGAAAATATAGTAGTAATAGTATAAATATTACTACGTGCATTGCATAGTTACACGTGTAACACACGAGTGTATTGTGTACGAGTTACCTTAATTAAAATATTTGTGTCATGCTACCTTAATATTGATCTATCAATACTTTTAATAATATTACAATTTTTACGACACAAATAAAAAAATCAAATAAAAAATACATAATTATTCTCACAAACCCTATTTCTCTCGTCCATCGCACGGGTCCAAAATCTAGTGCTAAATAAAACTCAACTTTAACTTTTTATAATTTAAATAAAGGCAAATTATTAATTGAGTTTTAAAAGAAACTCAAGTATATATCACACAAAAATATTAAAAATATATATATATATATATATTGAGATTTGATTGTTTATATTTTAGTACACGTACTATAATTCTACAACTTAACTTTTTTTTAAAGGGGATGGGGAAGAGATTTTTTTATCTGTGTTTGGTAAAAAGTGGCGGTTGAACTAATTGATAAATATAAAGTGAGATAGAATGACATTTTAATTCATATATGTTTAAATTTTTTTTAATCAAAATATTAAATATAATCAAATATTTGTAAATTATTATTAAAATAAATTTAAATTAACTAAACTAAATTTTAAGATATTTATAATTTAAAATTTTAAAATTTATATTTTTAATAAACTAATTTATCACCAAACAGAGCCTTAGGCCATATAAATCCGTCCTCCATGGAGATTTGAACACAATCCTTGAGATTACAAGGCTAGTTAGTTACCACTACACTAACATTCTGGGATAAGTTTACCACTTAAATTATTCACAAAATAACTCCTTAATCCTTAATTTACCGGTAAAGGAGAAACTTTTAGATAAGGAACAATATTGATTAAAAATAAATACTAAAAAGCGTCTAAAGATATTAGTTAAAAAAATTAAAATAATTGGTTTTATTAAGTATTTTGGCTTTTAACATGTATTGCATAGATTTCATTAACTCCCATCCTAAACTTGATTGTGAAGTTCTTAAATAAATTAGCAAATAGATTTGTCAGTAGCCAGTGACAGATCCAGGAAATTTAATAAGTGAGGATAAAATTATATACTATAAATATTTATATAAAAAATACATTAACGCATAAGTGATAAAATAATAACACTATTATTATTAAGTAAAAAAATGGAGATTACAAAAACTATAATATTATATACTCAAAAAATTGAAGACATCTCAATATCTACAAATTATAATTGTTTTTATGCGTCTTCATGTTTTGAAATTATTGTATGATTTTTTTTCTTTTTCAACACTATCAAAGACATTTTTATCTATGTATGTGACCAAATAATTATTCAACAATTCATCTCCTATAAGGTTGCACATTAATTTGATTCTTCACAAAATTGATCTTAGAGAAATTCCTTTCAACCGTTGTAATTGCCACAGGCAAAATGAAAGCTAACTTCAACAAGTAACTTCTATTAACCCACTTAGACAAATGACCAAACACATGGTGCACATATATGAAACATGGTGCAAAAAAAATTTTTACTCAAACAACGAAGGAGTCGTAACCAGAACCAAAAAAAATAAAAGATTAAAAATGAAATGAAGAATATATAAAAGGAAATGTACTAATAACAAAATATGAAGTTGAGTATGAAAAGAGAATGTTGAATAACGAGAGAGAAGATAGAAGAGACAATGAGATAAAGAAGTACAAAAAAATGGTTGAGTTAGAGCTCTTGCAGAATATTTGGGTTGATTGATTTTGATAATGAAATAGAGTAAAGATCTCAAAGAATATTTTAAGAAGCAGAAA
The DNA here is from genome assembly GCA_037113605.1 of Calophaca sinica. Classification (NCBI taxonomy): domain Eukaryota; kingdom Viridiplantae; phylum Streptophyta; class Magnoliopsida; order Fabales; family Fabaceae; genus Calophaca; species Calophaca sinica. The sequence goes on along the minus strand of CM073733.1, from coordinate 47,528,537 downwards.
TAGAGAGACGAAGATAAAATGAAGTAAAAAGGATTTTTACTTTCTCTTAAAAAGAGGATAGATATGAGCCAACACTTAAAAGAGGATATCTCAATTTCTATCTTTTTGCTCTTTAATAGGGTCAACAATTAATTTTTAGTGGGGGTAAAAATAAAATTATTCAATAATTAGTAAAAAAAATAAATAAGTTAGTAGGGTCAAATGTAGGGATGCACAAAATATCCGGTTACAAGAATTTATCCAAATCCAAATCCATATCCATAACTATTTTTTAAATATCCATATTTTTGGATATGGATATAAACCAAGCCCATTTATTTTTAAAGTCCAGTTTTGGTTATCCAATTGGTTAAATATTAGGATATCCATTATCCAACATCCCTAATACTAGGATATTTAAGCCCAGTCTTTCTGTTGATTTTCTGGAAATTTTATTCCTTTTCCTGTTTTTTTGATGTTCCCTGTCAACGTGCGTTTACTGTCATCAAACGCCATTAGTGGATGTCTGTTTCTCAACTGGAAAAGTGATTCTTACCCCCTAAAATCAATTATAACAGAAGCTACTCCTGGTAGCTTTCACTTCTAGCCAAATCGATTCTATGCATGTGGCAAATAGTTTCTCAGCTTTGCCCCTTCAATAGTTTCTCAGCTTTCACTGCTGCTTTTTTTTTTTTGTTTAACTCAGCTTCCACTGCTTGAAGATGAAGATGAATGCCCCCTCTCCCTATTGCGTCGTGCAATTCTGGTGCTCTAGTTGTACCGCATCTCTTGGTTATGGATTGGGCTCTAAAGGCCCATTTCTTTAATCACTTAATATAAAATAAAAATCTAAAGATAAATTTTTTAAATATATATAATATAACCAAATATATAAAGACATATTTTAAAGGCAAAAACCGGTTTTGTAACCGGATTTTGGAACCCAGAACCGGTTTTAGGACAAAAACCAGTTATAAACCGGTTTTGAGTCAAAACCGGTTTTATAACGGATATGTAAACAACAACCGGTTATATATCCATAACCATATTTGAGAACCGGTTTTATAAATTTGGATTTGAAAACCCATCCATTTATGTGGTTTTAATTGAATTTAGTTTTGGTTACATGATTATCAAAACCATGAGCACCCCTAGTCAAATGTCTCCAATTTAATACATGAAGATCTGTCCCTCTCCCTGCTAGTAGCTCTTTCCTCCCACAACCTCCAAGTTTTTGACCGCGTGTCCACTTGTCTTGTTTTTTTTTTTGTCCTTAGTAGTGGGGGTGGAGGAATGGGGAGAGAGAAGTAAATCGCTATGAGTTCGAACCGAAAGTCGCAATATTCTGCAATACTATATCACTCAGTTGTCTACTCTCTACTTCGGACACTTGTATTGACAGCTCGTGACATCATATGGTCAAGGAAATGACACATTTCCTGACCAAAAAAAAGAAATGACACATTCAAATACTTCGAATTTAATCTGACCAAAAAAAAAATAGTTCGAATTTAAGTTACGCGCTTAACGGTGAGAAGCCCAATCCGTTTTCTGTTCTCTAGACGACAAGTCGTTTCCAGTAAAAAGCTCATAATCTTATCACTTATCAGTATCTCATGGCGTGGCGTGTACAACTATTTGTGGCACATCACCGTAACGACTAACGGCAGTCCTCAATTCCCATTTTTCTGTTGAAAACTGGAAAAAAAAAAAAAAAAAAAAAAAAAAGAAAGAAAGAAAAGAAATTGGTCAAAGTGAAAGGGCATTGACGTCACTTCATGCCAAGCCAGAAGAAGCTAAAAGACCAATGAGATGGGTACAAGGGGACAGGGAAGGATTCAAGGACAATGAAAGCAACAACTTTGTCCAGAAACGACGCCGTTTCTACCACCGTCCACATCTATTCTCTCTTCATCACACCACCAAAATTTACATTTTCATGTCCCCATTAACCCCAAAATGTTTTTAACAAAGATAAAATCTTGTTTCATTTCCAGCATAGTAATAACAGTATATAAAAAACATCAACAATCCATAACCAAAAAGAATAAATAAAAGCATAAAAGGGCGTAAAATTAAAAATTCCAAGACAAAAATAAACCGTAAAATTAGCTCCTCTTTTTTTCTTTTTTTTTCCATTATGCCTTTTGTCTCTTTACATAGGAAGGAAAGCTCAACACAACCAAACCATCACAAACCCAAATACCACCCAAGAAAAAAAAACAGAAACAAAAAGTAAAAAAAAAAAAAATAGACTCAAAAAGTAGAAAGATGGATCGATTAACAAGTCAGTAATAAAAAGCAAGCTAGTAGTGTATCCAAAATGGAATTGAAGCGACTCACAAAAGACCACTTCCTCTTCCTCTTTAATTTACTAATTGCACCTCTCTTTTTTTCTCTCTCCTCCTTTTCATTTTTCAAAGCCAGAGAGCACCAGCTTCTTTGAGGAGAGGGACAAGAGTACCATTGATATGGCAACCCATGACTCTGTCCATGGTACCTATAAGCTTGCCACCAATGAAGACAACAGGGAGCACATTAGAGGTACCAAGAAGCCTCATGAGGGCTCTTTCGAGGTCTTTCCCTCTTGGATCCTCATCAAGCTCGTGCACCGTTGGGTTAACACCCATTCCGCAGAACAACCTCTTGATCGCATGGCACATGCAGCACGTGCTTATGCTGAATATCACAACCGCGTTCTCTGATGCCAGCCTCTCTATGCGCTCCAATGGGTCCTCCACCATTGTGCTTCTTGCTGGTGCCATGTAACTCCCCCACGACGCCGTTTGGTAGTGCATTTTTGCAAGTTTTTGTTTTGGGTTTGTTTGTTAGAATAGAATAGAAGAATAAGCTCTTTGTGTGTGTACTATGTGTTTGCTGAGAATGAGGAAAAGAAGAGGTAGAAGAGATAACAATGAGTTTGGTTTTGTGTGAGAAATGGTTGAAGTGAGAGTTGATATTTATAGAGGTTTGTTGAGGATGTGAGAGAATTCCATCTTAGGGTGTGTGAGTAGATCATTGGGTTGTGTTGTTGTTATAGTATTGTTAAAAAATCATGGGGTGTGCTATCTTCTGCTTTTTCTACCATAATATAATAGATAAAGTTGGTCGACTCTCATCACTAGTCGTCACCTTATGCGAGGTAAGAGAGAGAGAGTGTGTGAGAGAGGATTTTGTGTGTTTAAATAACTTTTTTATAATGGAAGTTTCTATTTTTCATCTTTAGGGAGTATGTAATAATCAATGCGGTTAATTTGGTTAAGCTTGAGACATGCAATTCTTCTTGGGGCCATTATTATGTTAGGAAAAAAGGGTTTTGTCAATAATTCCATTTGAGAGTTGAGAAGATAGCGTGAGCCATCTACTTAAGCTACAAGGAGCTTCTATTATACTACTCCGTTATCCAATATAAATAAAAAGTCATTTTTTACATTTATTAAAAAATATATGTATCTGTCCATATTTTAGACCAGATACATACTTTTTTCAATAAATGTAAAAAGTGACTTTTTTGTTTATATTGGGCAACAGATAGAGTATTTATCTATTTTTTCTAACTCATTGTAATTAGGCTCTTTGACACCAATAGGCGCCTTAGGATATACTCACGGATTAAGTCTTTTACGTCTGTTATGAAACTCATTCCTGAATCAGCTAACCCTTGATTTTTCACGTGGGATTAGGCTTCCTCCCAACTAAGTGACTCTAGAAATTGAACTATTTGTTTTTTACGCTATGATTGGTTGCAGCTAAAATGCAACGAAAGAAAATTTTCTCCGAGAAAACGCGGCGAGAATTGTTTTCTCTCCTGATTGGTCCGCAGCGTAATTGGTGAGAAAGAAAAAAGTATCATGGGTCCCACGCCATTTGGTTTTCTTCTGCAAAGTGACGTGAAAATAGGGAGAAAAAAAAGTGATCCCCTTTTTCCAATTCTACCCTTATTTTCCAAATCAAATAATCAACACTTTTTACTTTTCAAAAATAATCAACACTTCTCTCTTCTCTTTTTAACTCAAGGACATTGATGTCTTTTTAAAAATAACCAACACTTCTCTCTTCTTTTTTTCTCTTCTTTTTTCACTTATTCCAATCAATAGTCAAATCTACTCAATTTCTCACTTTTTTCTCTCTTTTCATATTCTCTTTTCATAATTTTTCTCTTCACATTTTCTCTCGCATACCAATCATACCCTTAAGGAAGAAGTACTCCTTTCTACTACATTTATTTATGGGGAGAACATGATTCTATATACTCCCTTCGGTCCTAAATATAAGAGAAAAAACCCTAATTCATCAAAACCAAGAAAAACACTCTTTTTTCCAATGAAAAATACCTTTTTATCTCACATATCTCTTATATTTTAAAACCCTAAAAAATACCTTTTTTTCTCTTATATTGAGAACCGGAGGGAGTATTTATTATTTATCTATTAAGGGAGGCAAAGGAAAGGTTGAGAGAAGAGTGATAAATAAATTTAATTGAACGAATTGGGGAAGAGGGGAGAGATGATGGAGATTAGGGAAAGGAGACAGAGAGGACAGGCTTTAAGTACAGGAGGAGGGAGTTGTTGGGTAATAGACGGCTGAATCCGTCCTTGTTGTCGGCCCTACGCGATCAAAAGGCATGAAAGTGGGCATCACCAAACTCTGTTCTTCTTCTGTAACTCTGTTTCTTCCTTTCAAAAAATTCACACACCTTGCTGCATGTGATCAATATCCTTTCCTTTCCTTTTCGTCACTTCATTGCCCTAGCTAGCTAGTACTTTTCCCTTATTGTAGACACTAGACGAATTAAGCATCATATATAATTAATTGAGAGAATTATTAATTACGTATAATTTAGTTTTGTATCGTAAATTTTATTATTGTCCGATGCTTAGAGGTGTTCAAATCTAAATCAATTCAAAAAAAAAAATTGCAAGTCGATCCAAAAAAACGAAAACAACAAAAAATTGATATTTTTTGGATTTGTTTGGACCACTTCTTCTGTCAATCGCGTTGTTCGGTTTGATTTGCGGTTAGCTTACCTAGAACCGAGTCAATCCAAACCGAACCGCATATTATTAAAAATGTAAATTCAAAAAGAATTTGAAGTAAATCCACTCTTTAAATATTTATCAAACTGAAACCTAATCAAACCAAAGTAAATCTAATCTTTAAATATTTACAAAAAAAATTAATTCTTTAAAAAATTAATTCTAAATATGTTGTTTGAAGTCATATAAATAATTAATATGTAATGCTCGGGAAAAAGTAAAAACCGAATCATCTGATCCAATCCAAACCGTATTTAATCGAATCGGATTGATTCAGAATTTTTTAAAGAAAATCATCCAAACCAAACCAAACTATATGTTGTTTTAATTTTTGGATCGGATGAATTTTTGCTTCAAAACCGAACCAAACCAGACCGCGAACACCCCTGCATGTTACTATCCATTATACCTTGAGTCTAATTGTAATTAAAAGAGTGTTTTTTTAAGGAAATAATTAAAAGAGTATGAATAATAATATGTGAGTTATATGAAAAATAACTCACATAATTAATTACTATTATTTTTTTATTCTCTCTTTTCTTGATCAAAATCATTTTAATATCACAATAATTACTGATTAAAAAAATATCACAATAATTAACTCTCGATTACTAAATTATAGAAGTCAAGATAAGAGACTTTTTTTTTTTAAATAATACTCTTTCTGCTCATTAAGTGTCTATTTTTTGGAAAATATGTGTTACTATTTATCTATCATTTTCAAAATTTAAGAATACATTAACTATTTTTTGTCAATTATATTCTTAACTATTTATTGTAGAGAAAAATAGGTGCAAGGAGGTAACGAACAATCAAGAGAATTACATAAAAAACTAATAATTTCATCAAAAATAAAAATATTTATTACTACCTCTGGTCCTAATTATAAAAAAAATTTGGAGAATTTTTTTGTCCTAATTATAAGAAAAAGGGACTTATTTCTAGATATATTAATTGCTAAAATACCTTTTATACCCCTATTTTAATGTAATAGACTTGTATATTTAATAGACATGTATATTTTTATATATGCACATAATTAGGAGTATATTTGAAAAGATAGTTCAATTTTATAACATTAAATATGTCTAATTAGTCTTTGTGTTTTTTGTAAATTTTTTTTATAATTAAGACCAAAACTAGTATTTTTTTGGTTAATGTATAAAAACCTTAAACAGCACGTAAAAATGAACGGAGGGAGCAAAAGTTTCATAAGATAAATTTATTTAATACTATGTTAAAAAGTTTAAAAAATTTACACATATTTAATGATTTTTGTTTAAATTTTTAAATTCTTTATAAACAATTTTTTTTGGAACAAAATTTCTAAAATTTATTTTCACCATAATCTATACTTTGATTTCATAATTACGATATAATTAAAGTTGTGACAAATGGATAACTAAAAAGTGGCGAAGAAGATCAGATTGAATGGAAGAGAGGGTCCCGCTTATTACATGCTGCCTAATCTAAATCTGCCATATCAACCAAGATCTTAAAATTCCCATGCTTGATCAACAGATACTAAAGCCAGTATATATACCTTACCATTGACCAATCTGTATTTTTTTTTATATAAAATATGGGCGGCTTCTGCGTTGAAATTAATCAACTTTAGCTGGGAATAACTCATGAGATAAAAAGAACTTGCCAACTAAAGATATATTCCATTAATCAATCAGAAATTCTTCCTCAGGTATCACAAATATGTCTATCAAAAAACAGATACCTAAATTTCATGCTTATGCCTATTCCACATTACTTTTATTTCATGATAAATTATGGCCCATGTTAATCATTCTCATACACCTTTCAATGGGTACATATATTCTGTTATTTCTCTATATGTTTGGAGAATATAAATAATTCTGGCATCTTTCTCTTGTTCTTTGATCTTTGTAAACAAAAATAGTAAGATGACCAAAAAGTATAATATATCTATAAAACCACGTGGGATTTATTGGATTGGATTGCCTTATGGTCAGTGTTATGCGAATATTTGGTTTTGTTGAATTTCATTTGGAAATCTTAGGCCCAGTTTACTTGCATTGTTTTCTTTTTTAATTTTAATTACTATTTTTTTTCAACAATTTTTTAAAACAGATTCAGTATTAATATTTCCAGCAATTTTGAAAATGCTAAAGAACTATTTTCATTTTTTTTACAAAAGCCAAAGAGAATTTTATTAATATTTATGGATGGAGCAAGGCTTAAGCCCAATCCAAATTGTAATTACAAAGGTTAGCCAATTAGCCAATTAGAAGAATGAAACATGTAACCACAAGGAATTGCCATGGAGCTATTGACCCATGGCCATTGTGATCTAACTCCAACCTATCTATTCTCTCGCAGATTATTTTCATTGTTTCCAAAAACGTATTCTTTTTAGTTAGTCTTTCATCTTTTCTCTATCACAATTGTTCACTGCAGGAGTCTTCCATCTTCTTGTTCACAACTTTTTTTTAAAAAAAATCACAAGTTTGCATTAAAAATGAGTACAATGAGTACTCTCACCCGTTACACCATGATCAACTTACGCAGATCCAAAACACCCCAATGGGTTAGCACACCAATCTGAAAAAAGAAAAGCCTAAATTTCTTCCCTCCCTCTATATAAACCATCACCAAGATAACATTTTGACTTGCAATAATTGCATCAAAATTTGCTACTTCCCTCCCCCACCAAACAGAATTTTGTTTCTCATCGCAACTTAAAATGAATATAAATTTTAAAAAATAAAAATGAAAATTTTTTTAGAAAGTAAAAAAGTCTTGTATGTCCTATATATTTTTTTGGACTGTGGAAAGACTTTTATTTTTCCCAATTAACCAAAATTTGTATAAAAATTTATCTTTAACTAAGATTGTCTCCTCTTTTGGTAGAAAAATAATTACCCATTTCTTTATGGTTTAAAAAGAGGCCCTACACATATAACATGTAGTTAGAAGATGAAAAAACATAAAGCATGAGCATTCACTCAGTCTCAGAGACCATAAAGAGACAATGAGATTACAAAAGCTACTATTCCTAATCATATAGAATTTTAGTTAACTTGTAAATGGGGCACATTCTTGGCTTCCATGGCTTACATCACGCTTGCATCAAATATGCCAGAAAATGTACGCAGCAGGTCCAGTTTAAAACAGTACCCCTTTTCATCAGTTTGGCTCAACATCATGTGTGTGAGCATGATTCAAAATCTTCCAATATTGATATAAGTTTCTTCTTTTACTTCTTTGCTTCTCTTTTCTTTGTAAAATTTAAGGAAAAAAATATTGCAAAGTATTTGTTAATTAATTGCAAACACTAATGTAGATAAGTCCTACAGAAGGAAGGGTCTGTTACGTGATGTTCCCTTTCACAGAAAAGACAATTTTTTTTTTTGAAAAGGCAAAAGATTTATAAATTTGAAATCTTCCATTAGCCTTTTTGCATATGTGAAGGGAAGAGAGGGAACAGTGACACATCATGGACATGTTTTATGCGAGAGATGTTTGTGATGAAGAAATAGATAATGATATTATTCGATTGTTGTTGTCGGTTATTCTTTTTTTTTTTTTTTTTGTCCCGGGATCTTAGTATTATGTGTGTGACGTGTGTGTGTGTGTGTGTAATTTATATCTGTATGCAAAGGTGAAAGTAAGTAAGATTGATATGAATGCTAATGTAATAAATCTTTCATATGGGGTCAGCCTTTTAACAAAGAGAGTGTAGGTTGTAGAGTGGTCATGCTCAAACAAAGGCTGGTCACTGCAAAAAATAGTGGATTTAGCCGGTACAAGTCTATACTTTCTGGTGTCTGAAAAGTTTGAAAGGATTGAAATGCCATAACATGTATATCTGCATGTACTTACATAGCTTATAGGATTAATATAGGACTATTCTTTGGCAAATTCTATGGTGGAATGTGATCCACGATGGAAGTCCGACTATGACCAACGCTGTCTCTTAGAAATAGAAGTTCACAGTTCTCGTTTTCACATAAGACATAGTGATCCGATTGGTACCGGTTCGACAAAAACAATAAGAAACGAATATAGTGTCTCAAAAGTCAATTCATATTTATTTATCCTTGTTTCTGTCGAACCGGTACTGATCAGGTCACCGTCTCAACTGTGAGGAAGAGAACGACCGTGAGTTTTCGCCTTCAGAGACTTTATTGGTCGTTGTGGGAGTTTCGACCAATTTTTGAGTACTTTTTTTTATAGACAAATGTAAGTGGTTAGTTTGTTAGAGAGGGATTTTGTTAGTGACAATGATCTGAGCCTTGTACCTCCTGTTTGTAACTCTTTCATGTCCCTTGGCTCAACCACTGAACCACTTACATAGCACAATTTTCGAGTATTTATTCACCGTATCATAGAACCCATCCTATTCTTTTGTGTTTTTTAAAATTTACCTTTTGTTTCTTTAACCCAAAATTATAGTCAAAGCCTGATAATAAAATTCACCTTTATGATCAAAATTCAAAAGCAAAATTAACGGTTTTAAAAGAAGTAATCAAGGGCCTAAAGATTCATTCCAACTTGATCTGACTTATGCTCAAATGGGGAATTGAGATTTTTAGAGTTGTTTTTTGGAATTTTCAATTTTACCCAGATAGAAAGTGAATGGAAAGCAAAATTCAATACAATAGTTTAATAGTTTTTGTTAAGATTTTACCATTTTTGGTGAAACAAGGCAAAAGAGTGAAAAAAATCCTTAAAAGGTTGGGAATGCATATGCTGGAAGGCTTTACATGAACCGTCTCATCAAAATAAAAAAAGAGTAGGGCCAATCTTTTATTTTTCTCTCTCGATCTTTCTTTTTCTCTCTCTGCATTTCTTCTTTCTTCTTTGTACTAAGGCGCAGGTCTGTTGTTCTTTTATGACCAAAAAAAGGTTAAAACAAATGGAAAAAGAATGTGTTACATTATCATGCTACAGCGTTTCAAACTTTAGGTCCATCATGCCAAACAAATAGTAATTATACTTTTTTTTTGATATAAAAATAGTAATATGACATCATGCAAATATAATATTATATAGTTAATATGCTGAAATTAACCCAATCTCATTCTGATCTTTGCGTTAAATTCACTTCAAAATGTAATCATAATACTTTTTTTTTTTTTGGGTACAACGTAATCATAATACTTATACCCGGCTAAATCATAACAGTCACGCATTTATAAATTTGAGGATATAATGTGACATGTTGCTTAGCTTTTGATTTTTAAGTGAAAATATGAGTTTAAAAATAGAGTTTAAAAGCATGTGTGGATAACAATTTGTAAATATTATATTGTTTAATTTAAAGGGAAAACATTTTGTTTAACTTTTACTCAAAAATTCTAGTGTACAGACTCAAATTATAAATGTTTATACATATATAAAACAATGTTATCCGGTCAGATACGTTGTTCGTGAGCAAACGTCAGTTTATATGGATTCCCATTTTTTGCCGTAAGGGAATCACGCATTTGATGCAATCAAAAGATTCGGACCGTTTAGATCAATACGTGTTCCAACTTTGATAAATTAGATTCAAAATACAAAAGTCAAAACGTGGGTCATTTGATCGTGATCCAATGATTCAAATGAACCCATTGATTGACTGCGTGAATACTACAGGAAATCTAAATCGAGTTTATATACACTCCTGAATGAGATTTGGGAGCAAACGGTAACTCAAACATGTACACCCTAAAGTATGTGACAAAGTTTAAAAAAAAAATAAAGATTTTTTGTCATTACAAGAAATTTCATTATTACCTACAAAAATTTCCTAGGATCAATGACTCTAAGAAATTTCTCGGGCTAAAATTGTAGGAAAGCGCTCATACAAGAATTTCCTAGGGCTTTTAATAAAAAACCCTCGGTTTTTGTCATAAAAATACGGTTAGCTATTTTCTTTTTTCTTTTTTTTAAATTTGGCCATTCCTAAGGCCTGACTCGTAGGAAAAAGCCCATCCAAAAAAGTTGCCAAACCGAGGGGAGGAGCCCTCGAATATGACAACGGTTACTTTTAATAAAAAAAAAGGAGATAGAAGGACGAAGCTTCTGTGAACGAGCTCTTCGTCTCCCTCCTTCTTCCCTCCCTCTCTCTCATCTCTCTGTCTCACCTCCCTCCCTCGTATCTCTCCTTCTTCCCTCCCTCCCTCTCATGATCTCTTTGTCTCACCTCACGCCTCGAACTCTCTCTCACACACCTCACCGTCAGTCCCTCTCTCCCCTGGCGTTTCACCCTCTCTCTCTCTCACCGCCAAAACCCCTCTCATATCTCTGTCTCATCAAATGCGCCGCTACAATGCAAGCCCAATCCCACACCCATGACGCAAGCCCAGATCTGCATACCCTTGAGAGGCTTCTTCTTTCTATCTTCCCTTGAGAGGATTCAATCTCACGTGCGTTAGCCGACAGAAACGCATGGAAGGCACAGCTCCATCACAGATCGATCTCCATTTTTCTCTCACAAATCGAGCTCCATCGCGGCCAATAAATGCACGAAAGGCACTAGATCTATTTCTCCTCTGCATGTTTACAAGCAGAGATGGCGGCGATGCTCTGCGTTGGAGGCAGTACGGCGGCCGTCCGACAGCACAGCGGTGCTCTGCTGAAGGGTTTGATTTTTCATGATTTGTTCTGGAATTAGTTTGATTTTTCAGGACGATTGATTAGTTCTGGAATTAGTTTGATTTTTCTGAAATTGTAAACGATGCTAAAGCACGCGACCCTGTTCTGTTCCGGGTCAACTCGGCCAGAGGTTGAAGGAGATCTACATTGTCGCACTTGCAATGCCCACTCGCGGGGCTGAGAGAGTGAGGGAGAGTGTGGGCCCCACAGGTGTCCGGTTTCAACGCAATTTTTTGAGTTGCGCTCTATTTTTTATGCATGATTTTGCTATATTTTTTCCAAAATTTTTCCGCTGCGTTAGATATTTCTTATAAAATATATACATTAAATTGATTATTTAGTTATTTTTCTGGCAGAAATTTAATTGAAAAATTATGTTAGAAAAATAATATGATATATTCTGGATTTAATGGTAGTGTTCACTCTCCCTATAGAGTTGCACATGATTATATGCTATTATTTTTATATACGCGTTTTAATAAGCTAGCTTGTTACGATGTAAAGTACAAAACATGTTGAGAATGCAGATTGAATTGATGTATGACCAGTAAGGTGCTCATTTAATGATGTATTTGCTTGTTGACTGTGTCGTATGTATGGACAAGAAAAAATGATTCCTATGCAAGAGTTTTTGTGCGTCGCTATGAGCCATTACCACCAAAGTGGGACCGCTTATATTGATTCATGAAAATTTCTTTGTAGTTTGAGGAATGCTTTTAACCATTTCATGCAATTACCTGCCCAAAGGGGGTGGTTGCAAGTTGTGGTTGAAAGTTGATTGGGGATGGAGTTATTGGGGAATGCATTGGGCTAAGGGATTGTTTGCCCAAAGGGGATAATTTTCTAAACCCAGTGTATGCTCATGGATTAACCCATCCGAGGTTTTGACCGAGGTTACAACCTTGGTTGGTGCATTTTACCCAAAGGTGAATGTGTCATTATACTGGCCTCAATGTGATAGTGTGTTTTATTTTGAGTTATATCTTGCTACGTTACATGTCTTAATGCATTCATGTTTTGTCTTAACAGTAAACCATTGAATATTGCGATGCAAGTATTAATTTTGATGATTACTAGTTTGATAAATTTTAAATTATTGAATTTTTTTTTTCTAATTTATCAAACATATTTGGATTTATGCTTGAGCACGTATGGTTCATTTTGAGAAATTTAACTTATAAGCAATAAAAGTTGTACTTAATTATATAAAATTATTTTTGTAATGACTTGCTTGTCATTGGTAATTGCACGCCACATTGAAACTTGAAAAATGTTAATTTGTGAAAAATATTTTCAACGTACGTCATATTATTTTTCATTGATTGTGATCATTGTCACCATAAATTTTATAAGTATTTGAAAATATAATATTTGATATATGTTGATTTGTACTCCTTTTGAGTTATACAAATTGTATAAATTTGGAGATATTCATTGCATGATTAATTCGGCAAGTGAATTTATGTGATGTTGCATGTGGGGACGTATCAAGTGCTTACTGTTGATTTTTGATCAATTATTTAAATGTGTTTATGATATATTGTTTGTGTTTTCTGCTGCACAAATATCTCTATTGGAAAACGATCCAAATATGTGTTGTAATTTATTTATTTTCCAGCTGATATTTTATAAATAATATACTGGAAAGATAATATACTATGGTTTAGATATGTGCATGATATATAAATGCTTGGATGGTGTCATGAAAGTTAATACTTTTAGCCTATGTCATGTGTTTTAAGGTGTCAGTTTACTTAATTGTGAGCTCTTGTTTCAATTGTTGTAAGTGCAAAAACTTGTAGAATGCTAATGGATTTAATTCATGATCATTAAGGGTGTTTTATTTATTTATTTATTTATTTATTTGTTTATTTATTTATTAATGCACCTTCTTATGGACTGCATCATGGTTAAGGGCAAGAGATATTGATTCCTGGGTAAAAGCATTTCACTGATTATAGTGGGGATTCCCGTCAAAGTGGGATTACTCATTATTAATTGGTGGAATCTTTTTATCATTAGAGGAATGCTTTTAATTGTCACGTACAATTTTCTGCCCAAAGTAGGTTACTGTATGTCATGATTAGAAGTTGATTTGCGATAAAGTTATTAGAGGTACACTGGTCTAGGAGATTTGTCTGCCCAAAGGGGATAGATCTCTAAACCCAATGTATGCTTATTGAGTAACTTATTATCGATTATGTTAAGTGAAGTTAATGGAGGTACGTTGGCGTAGGGGATTTGTCTGCCCAAAGGGAACAATTTTTTGAATCCAATGTATGCTCATTGATTAACTCATCTGAGGTTCTGACCGCGGTTGCAACCTTGTTTATGCATTCTGCCCAATGGGGAATGTGTTGTTATGTTGGCCTCAAAATAACTTGATTTAGGCTGAAGTCATTTCTTGCTCTGTTACTTACTTTAACGTATTTTAAGTTTTGCTCAACAATCATTTTTTTTAATAACAACTATTTGCTTAGTTTGTTATGGAGCACTACGTACTTTATTTTTTGAAAATTTTTTTATAAGCATTTAAATGCTCATGTTAATTTACTGTAAATTTTTTGTAAATTTAACATGGTTGGATCTTGACATCAATGGGAGAATTTTGACTTTAGTCATTATTTGATGTCAAGAGTGGTAATAAAAATAACTTATTGAAATATATGATTTTGGGAAATTTTTTATGTGGAATTGAAGATATTCTTGATTCAAAGAGCTATAATGAAACTAAATGGATTCTATGTTGGTTGATTCCTTAGCCAAGGGACTCTGGCCCATAATTATTTATTTATCATTATTTTTGTGAACATGGGCTCTATGAGTTTGTATAATATGTTTGATTAGTGGGAGTTTGTGCTTTATGTCATGTTAGCTCTCGTATTTTTTAACACTTTTGATGTTTTGATAACATTTTCCATTTGACTTGAGAAATTAATTATGAATTGAATTATGTTATTATATACCTTTGTATATGTATATCAGAAGCGAAAATGTTAAAACTTGGTGTCGTTGGGACCACAATGCCCGTGGTCGACGCCATATAGGAGTTGTGGCATGTTGGTTTAGATAAACCATAAAGCTCGGCATCATTGGGACCACTGTGCCCATGATCGATGCCATGTTGGAGCTGAGGCATGACTACTAAAATACATGAAGCTCGGTGTCGCTTGGACCACTGTGCCAGCGGTCGACACCATGTTGGAGCTGAGGTATTATTGTTTTGTTAAACCTTGAAGCTCGGTGTCGCTAGGACCACTATGCTGGTGGCCGACACTATGTTGGAGTTGAGGCATTGTGGTTTTGATGAACCATGTAGCTCGGTATCATTAGGACCACTATGCCGGTGATCGATGCCATGTTGGAGCTGAGGCATGAGTGCTAAAACATTGTAGCTCGGTATCATTGGGATCACTGTGTCGGTGATCGATAATGGAGCTGAGACATGATGGTTTCTTATGAACCATATAATTTCTCTGGCTTTAATGCATTTGAGAGAAATTGAGGACTGACAAAGAAAATGACAGTATGACTGTTAGATCACATTGGCATGTCATTTTCTTGCTACACTTCACATAGATGACTAGTCGACGGAGTTGGTGGTATTTGTAACCATGGAAGGTGTTATGTCGATATAAGATATGATTACCGCCATGATTCGGTATCACTTAGCTTTTGTTGGATATAGTCTTAATTAGGTGTTGCACCTTGGGATCATGTGTTTAGGGGCCATAATTAGAAAGTATGTTATTAGCCCAAGAGTCGTTTTCAAAAATGTTTTCTACAAATTAAAATCACCCAATTGATTTTGCCCAAGTGAGAGAATGTTAGAATTTTTTCTAATAATTCTTGTGGGCTACAATCAATTGTGGCCTTTTGGTTTTCCAAAAATGGGATAATGTTATGATACAATTGATGATGCTCAAGCCTGCAAGTAAGTGATCAATAATAATGGGCTTCTAGACACCTAATACTAATTTATGTGGGAGACAATGTAGGCCCAACCACTAAGCCAATGATGGGAGGTGCCTAGGGTTGATAAAAGGAGAGTCTAGGTCCCCTTTGCTATCACGTCATTCATACGCTCGTATACAGTTTGCCCCATTGAGAACCGAGAACCCGGAGTTTGTGACCAGGCAAAGGAAGGCTTAGTTCGTGATTTCAGGAACATTGCATATCAGAGACAATTCCCGAAAAACATAATCATGTATTCGACAAGTAAGTGCTCTAATCAGTGTTCTAATTTCATATAATAGATCCTGTTAATTCTTACATGTGATGGCTTCATCTTCATCTGTTGATTTCCCTCTAGTTTTAACCAAATTTCTCCTTTGCATGTGATGCCTTCTCTTTGCTTCTGATTCTCCAATGTTGTGTTTTTAGCTTTGCTTCTGAGTACTGAAAAAAAACTAATAAAATTATGTTGCATTTTTAGCTTCTGGGTTTATGTTGCTTTGTTTCTGGGTTTGATATGGTTTGTTGCAAGTTATGGCTTTAAGCTTCTGTAAATGGTCAATGCGTAGATACACATATTATGGCTTTATTTTATTTTTTTTAATTAAACATTGGCATCAGAAATTTCCTAGGGTTTTGAGCCCTCGGAAATTTCCTACGGTTTTTTAGATTTAGCTCTCGAAAACCGTTTCCTACCAGCGAATAACCTACCGCCATGCGGCCCTCGGTGGGCCCTCAGAAATGTTGGCATTTCCTACAATTTTTTGGCATTTCCTAGAGCTTTTGGCCCTAGGAAATGACATGTATTCTTGTAGTGTGTTTTTCATATCCAACAAATTTTACTCTATCTCTACACCCAGTTTTTAGGAAATGGATTTCCTGCGATCAATAGTGATCGTACGGGCAATCTCAATCATCGATAAAAAAATTTAACAGTTGAGATTTTGAGTTCTTAATTTACTGAAGACAAATGTGAGTCATTTTATTTCCTGTGGTTTCGATTTGTGATTGCATACAATGTGGTTCCTAGAAGTAAGCTAAAAAACGAGGAGGGAGATATTTAATATGTATTATTTTCTCAATTTTGTTATAAAAGGTGAGGTTTATCATGAAAATGGAGTTTTGTCACGTGAGATTATACCACATGTCATCTCCATATTCATCTATTTTTCTGCCTAAAACAAAATTAAATTTTAATTATTATTATTTTATGATAATCATTATTACATTGTCTCAATTAATTGTCATTAATAATCAGAAAAATATTTTTTTAGACGACTTACTTATTTTAAATTATATATCATTCATCTTTATCGATCATCATTTATTATATTTAGAACTAATGATGAAATAATTATGCATTTGCCTTACAAAGTTAATAATTATTATATATTGTATGACAACGATTATTTTTTATACAATATTACTTAATTTAATTAATTAGTACCCATGCAAGACACGAGTAATTTCACTAGTAGTGTAAAAAATCGAGTGTAGACAAATTATTTTCCAAAAATGAAAAGAAATACTCCCTCTCTCCCTTAATATAGGACTCCTTGGACTATTTCATGTCCCTTAAGAAAGTTAGTTTTGTTAGTATTAAATTTGTATAAAATTAATGTGTATTATTTTTTCCAAATTATCCTTACAATTATTGAGACTCATAATTATAGCCAACTATGACTTCTCATCATCCAACACCATTAACTTAGGGGTGATTTTGCAAAAAAGAAAATTAATACACCTTGTTCTTTGAAAATAGTCTTACATTAAGGGATAAGAAAATTTTATAAAAAAATTTATATTAAGGGACGGAAGGAGTATAATTTATTGGAGGATGGAAGAGCTATATTTACTATATACTACTATATCATATGCGTATCATGAGAAGTGTAAAGGATTTGAATTGGTAGAATTTGCATTACTTTAATCAACGAATACATAGCTCTATATATAGAGATACAAGCTGAGGTAGCTAAGGGTTTGTTACAATTTGAATTCAAACATAAACTAAATACAAAATGAATCTGAATTGATAATGCTTATCCTAACAACTAGGAATGTATAACAGAATTATAGCCAGCTAATCACAACTGGAGATAACAACTCCAACATGCCCCCTCAAGATGGTGGAGGGATCAACTACACCAATCTTGGACTTGAGTGATTGAAACCGTGTAGGTGGCAATGGTTTTGTCAAGAGATCTGCAAGTTGATGAATTGAAGGAATGTGAAGAACTTGTAGGTCTTTGTTTAAAACTAAGTCTCTGACAAAATGATAGTCAATTGCAAGATGTTTCATTCTTCAGTGGAAAACCGGATTGGCACATAGATAGGTGGCTCCAAGGTTGTCTAAATGAATAAGTGGCTTACTGGAAAAAGAGATTCAAAGCTCATTTAGCAGTTGTTGGAGCCAGAGAATCTCAGTTGCTGTGTTTGCAATTGTTCTATACTCGACTTCTGTTGAAGACTTAGCCACAATGGTTTGCTTTTTACAAGACCAAGAAATTGGATTAGAGCCGAGATAAATGATGTAGGCGCCAATGGACTTGCAATCAGTTTTGTCACCTGCCCAATCTGAGTCACAGAAAGCTTGAATTGAGACTAATGGATCACGTTTTAGGTGCAAACCATGATCTAGAGTGCCTTTGAGGTATCTGAGGACTCTTTTTGCTACTTGCATATGAAGATCAGTTGGCCTATGCATGTGCTGCGACAGCCTGTTGACAACAAAGGCAATATCTGGTCTTGTTAATGACAAATACTGAAGTGATCCAATGAGCTTTCTGTACTCAGTGACAGTGTAACTTGGGCTGTCAGGGGCTGGGATGAGATAACAGTTGGTGGCCATTGGCGTGGAAGTTGGCTTAGAATCATGCATTTTGAAATTGGAAAGAAGTTCCCTAACATAGTGATGTTGAGTTAGGAAAAAGCCTTGATTAGTTGGAATGAATTCAATGCCCAAGAAGTGAGTGGGACTGCCGAGAGTTTTCAGAGAGAGTTTTCAGAGAGAACTTATTGGACAGTGCCATTTGGAATTCCTGCAGGAACTTAGAATTGTTTCCTGTGAGTAGCAAATCATCTACATAAACAAGAAAGTAAGCAACAACATTGTGTTTAGTATAGATGAAGAGAGAAGTATTAGATTTTGCATTCTTGAATCCGTAGTCCATAAGGAATGCTTTTAAGGTATGATACAAGGCTCGAGGAGCCTGCTTAAGGCCATAAAGGGATTTGTTAAGCTTGCAAACATAGTTTGCTTGAGATGGATAAGTGAAGCCATAAGGTTGAGCCATGTATATATCCTCCTCAATTGTTCCATGTAGGAAAGCATTACTAACATCCATGTGAGCTAATGACCAACCTCTAGAGAGAACTATGCATAGAACAAGTTTGATTGTCTGAGGCTTGATCACAGGACTAAATGTTTCTGAATAATCAACCCTTGGTTGTTGATGAAAACCTTTAGGAAGGAGGCATGCTTTATAGCGGTTGATTGAGCCATTCGGATTCCTTTTGATGCGAAACACCCATTTGCATCCAATAACATTGTAATGATCCTTTGGAGGAATGAGTGTACAGGTGCCATTGGCTAAAAGAGCATTGAATTCTTTACTCATAGCTTGCTTCCACTTAGAGATTTTAATTGCTTTAGAGGCACAAGTTGGCTCAATGGAGGGAGGGAGAGGAAACTTACTGACTGTAATCAATTTTTTTGGTTTGTGAATGCCATTCTTGGATCTTGTAATCATGGGATGATGAAATGGAATGATGTCCGAGGCAAGTACTGCTGCTGTGGAAGAAATGAGAGGATTACCTTGTTGCAAATTAGGAGAGGATTCAATGACATTTGTGGATGAACAGGAGTGGTAGGATCAATTGGTATAGGTGACAAGACAGAGGAGTGAGTGTGTGCAACAGAATCCGATGATGGTGGAGAAATTGAAGTTGAATTTGAATTGGAGTTGTGTCGTTGAGGAGTAGGGTGTGAGTTTGAAATTGGAGTTATGGTGGGAGGCTGAGGTGGCTCGGTTTGAGGCTTAGTTTTGAAAGTTTGAAGGTTTGTTAAAGGGGAAGGCTCCTTATTAGTTGGAGTGTTTGAATTTGAACTTGGTTCAAGAGATGGATTGGATGAAAGGCTTGAAAAAGGGAAGATATCTTCAACAAACTGAACATGTCTTGAAATGTAAAGTTTGTTATTGAGTGGATTTAAACATAAGGATGCGCTTTGTGAGGAGCTGTAGCTAAGGAAAACACATGGTTGGGATTTGGGTTGAAGTTTGTTAGAGGTGTATGGAGAGAGCCAAGGATAGCATAGGCAACCAAAGGTTTTAAATTTTGAAAAATTGGGATCGGTTTTGAAAAGTTATTGGAAAGGAGATTTCATTTTCAAACTTGGTGTTAGGAGCCTATTGATAAGATAGGCTGTTGTTTGAAGGGAATAACACCAGAATTTTGGAGGAAAAGAAGCATGATTTAAGAGGCATCTAGCGGTTTCAACAAGATGTCTATGCTTGCATTCTGAAATGCCATTGTGTTCTGGTGTATAAGGTGGTGTGGTGAGATGTGATATGCCATGGGTTTGGAAGAAGGATTTGAGCTTGATATATTCCCCACCATTATCAGAATACAGTGTCTTGATTTTGGAATTGAAATGTGTTTCGACTAAGGACTTAAATGTTGAGAAATTGAAAAGATATCAGATTTTAGTTTTATTAGATAGCCACACATATCTTGAGTAATGATCAATGAAAACAACATAATAAAGATAGCCATTTATTGATTGAACCGGAGCAAGGCCCTAAACATCAAAGAAAACAATTTCAAGAGGACCACTACTAGATAGAGTGGACTTATTAAAAGATAACTTATGACTCTTATTAGCTAGACAATCTAGACACTTGGTACTTGACGAAATGAAACTAATATCTTGGTTCTTGAGAGCATGATGCAGAATTCTTGAATCAGGATGTCCTAGTCGATGATGCCAAACTGTGGAGGAGGTGGATTCGAGTGAATGATGGACTTGTGGAGAAGGAAAGGCAGTGGGAAATTTGTAGAGGTGATCTTCATTTCTTCCTCGCAGCAATATTTTCCTCGTTGTCAAATCCTTTACCTCAAAATGCCATGGAAAGAATTCAAGAAAGACATTATTAGTTTGACAAAGCTGAGAAACTGAAACTAAATTTTGTGAAACAGTAGGCACATATTGAATATTGGATAGATGAAATTGTTTAGATGGTGTATTCAATATAGTCGAGCCAGTTGCTCTAATTGTTAGAGGCTTACCTTTAGCAACATAGAGATGATCGAATGAAGAAGCATCCTTGGAGATATGAAGATTGGCCAGATCATGAGTGACATGATGAGAGGCACCCAAATCTAGCAGCCAGTCAGAATCTGAGTTGGAGGATAATTGCACATTGTGTGCCTACGATTTGGTGGCTGGTTTGGGTGGATAGCCATGGATCTTGTAACAGGTCCTGGCTATGTGGCCAATTTTGTTGCAGAATTGACAGATTAGAGCTAAGTTGGATGCTGATGAATCTCCTAGCTTGCGATTAGAATTGGTTCGGTTGAATTTGCACCTGTTATATTGATTAGAGGACTGATTTGAGCCTTTGTGAGTGTAGTTTGCAGTAATTGGTGTTGTTGTAGGGGTTGCTGCAACATTATTTCTTGTATCCCTTTGAAGGAATATCCCAAAATCAACAAGCTTATCAAATAATTCATCAAATGGGAGAGGAGGGTCACGAATTCTGATTGAAGCACAGAACTCAGGGAATGAGGAATCCAAGCCATTGAGGGTAGCATGACAAGGTCAATGTCATCAATTGGATGAACAATGAGAGCCAATTCATCTGATATGGATTTGATGAAATGAAGATAATCATGGACACTAGATGTGCCCTTTGAGATTGAGGCAAGTCTTTCTTGCAAGGACATGACTCTAGCTCGAGATCTATTAGAGAAAGCCTTCTGGAGTTTATTCCAAGCATCAGCAGATGAAGAGGCCGAGGCCATGATGACCTGTGCTTCAGCGATGCAGGAGGCCATGAGAGCAAGTGAGACATGGTTATCTTGGCGACACCAATGGAGATAGGCCAGATTTGTGACAGCAGCATCACCCTATCCAGTTTTGGCAGAAGGGCAAGGTGTGGTTCCGATTATATAACCTTCAAGGTCATTGGCTTTGAGCAAATGAAGAATTTGTTTGTGCCATGATGGATAATTGGTCGAGCATAGCTTGATGGGAAGATTGGATGCAAGATTGAATTCAATGAGGGATGAGGAGGATGCAGGGGTAGTGGTAGCTACGGAAGAGGTACTGAAATCCATGGGATCGGGAAAAAAAATGTTGTTAGGCAATAGGGCTCTGATACCATGTAAAGGATTTGAATTGGTAGAATTTGCATTACATTAATCAACGAATACATGGCTCTATATATAGAGATACAAGAGGTAGCTAAGGGTTTGTTACAATTTGAATTCAAACTTAAACTAAATACAAAATGAATCTGAATTGATAATGCTTATCCTAACAACTAGGAATGTATAACAGAATTAAGCCAGCTAATCACAGCTAGAGATAACAACTCCAACAAGAAGAACATATGAATGTTAATGTGGAGCATGTCGCCGTAGAAAGCCGAAGTTACTGTTCTGGTCTGCTCATGACAACCAAATTGCGTGCCGGCCATTTCTTCCTAAATAAAATTCATTTATTTGCTTCCTCAATTGTCTAAGTTTTTTGGGCAACCAGTAAAAAAGAAAGCTAGTTTTTTCTGATATGATCTACATTCAGCTAATTAAAGTGATTCTATTTCAGGTTTTAAAGAACTACCTCCTTCTTTAAATATAAGTCCCTTTTGACCAAAACACACAAATTAAAAAAAAATTAGTTAACTCATTTAATTTGTCTATAATGTGTACTATTTTTACAAAACTGTCCTTCAATTATTGACTTAAGAGAGAGAAATAATCACCCCATTTATTATTGTCTACAAAAAATAATATAAATTAATTAAGGATATTTTTGTAAAAAAATAATTAATATACTTAGTAATTTAGAAAATAATTTATAAAGAGGAACAATTTTTTTTTCTAAAAGGGCTTATAATCAAGAATGGAGGTAGTAGTAATAGTTTATCATTCAATGCACTGAAATATTACAAAGGGCTTAGCAACGTATATTGACAAAGAAAGTACTTATAGATTTTCAGTCGAGATGTAAGCAAAATTGATTTATATCCCATTTTTTCAGAACCACATTTGTTCCAAAACGGCCTTAATTTGATATTCATGATAATATTAATTAATCTTTAAAAAAATGATATTATTAATTATCATTTTATCAACTATATTTTTTATTTACTTAATTAATAAAAAAATCATATAAAGCAACATATCAGATAAATAAAAATGTATATTAAAAACATAAACAATAATGTTTTAATAAAAAATATTATTAATTATTAGAATTTGTACAAACAACATTTGTAAAAAGAAAAATAACAAACCAAATGCAAAATGTATAAACTAAAAAGACAGTGGCATATTCTGTAAATTGGGAAAAGAAGTATGGTTCCATCACACGCGTGAGAGTGAGAACTGGGTGTGGAAAGGAAAGTACAGAATCGCGCGGCGCATAAACACAGAAGCGATGCATTTTCGATCATGCTTTGATTTGAAACTTTGAAGTGACTTGAGGCTCAGTGAAAGGCCACCCCTTCTGTTCACTTCCCACGAATGATTTAATTATTAAAAAAAATCTCGGTTTTCTACGTATGTTTGATTTGTACCTACATTTAAAAGGCCTTGTGCCTTCTAACTTTGATTAATGCGTGTTAACTAGACCTTTTTCTGGTATGGAAAATAATATATTTATATGAATTTTTGTATCATGTGCAAATATTGTACAAGGTAAAAAATTTAAAAATAATAACTATTTATTTAAAACAATAACTATTTATTAAAAAGTATAGTATTTAATACAAAATATTCAAGTTTTAATGTAAATTTACTATTTTGAAATTTTTAACCTGTACAAAAATTTCTATTATAGAAAAATCCTATTTATATTTGCTCAAGTTTCTGTTTAGAGCAGTAGCATTGCATTGATTTTCGCTTCAATTACTTTTATATACCTTTCACGACTTCGGGTCTTCTAGATCGAGATAAAATTGATTCTGAAGAATTGATTTTAAAAAAATTAAGTTTAAAAAAATTAATTTGTGTTTGATAATAATATTTTAAAAGTGAGTTTAAAAGAATTGATTTCGTTTGGATGATAAATATATAATCACTCTTGATATGCAAATGTAAACAATTTTGTGGGTTCCACACCAGAATAAATTTTAGCAAACGCAAAAACAATGAATTCTTGTTTCCATCAGAATCAATTCTACTCACCCCATAATCAATTTTATCCACCGCAATTTTATAACCCAAATACATGAATAGTGCTTTTCAATTATATTCACTTTTTTTTTTACAGAATTGATTTTAGCTTCTCTAGAATCTTAACTAAATGGACTCTTCATTTATATGAGTGCATAATTTAATTAAAATCTGTATAAAAATAACATATTTATTCAATACTTGGTTATAATTAAATTCCTCTAAATTTGAATAATTTATTTTTGAGAATAAAATAATTATTTACTGTAACATTTATGTTTTATTATGTTTATGCATATAATATCAATTAATTTTTCATCAACATTTAAAATTCTATTTTTTTGCGACATTTCACTTTAGAGAAAATAAACATGTATCGTATAAACCATAGTGACAGTTAAGGTACACGAGCGAAAATTCATGAACTGACACACAGTCAACCATTTTTTGCCACTGGGCAGCCTTCACTTGCCTAGTTCTTATGTTGCCCTACTATGTCCTAAGACCCTCTGCTGGCCAGTGCCATTGCCGCACCACTCTCGTCCTCTAACCATCCCATGCCTCAGCCGATACCACCCTTGGCTTCTCCACTCTGAGGCTGGTTGAATAGACCCTTTTTTCACTGCGCTTCTCCATCCTTGCCTTTGATTAGGGTTTGTTTTGCACCGTAGATAAATTGACACTTTATGTACCGTAAATAACACCATAAAACCTTAATTAGTCCCATCCCTAAAATATATATTTAATTGTTTAATAAATCTCATATTTTCAGATTTGTTATAAATTGTAGATATTTTATGAATTTGTGAATAGATTTTGTGTGTGAGGGTGAGTCAATGGAGCTAATTGATTGGTAATGAAGATCCAACTCCTAGGTTATCAATGGAAAAACCAGTTGGTGTTTTGGGGGTCCCATCCCACTATGGCCCACCGGTTGAGGAGAAACAGAGCAACATGACATTGTTCCTAGTCCTAGACTAATTAGGATGTGGACTGCACTGTCTCACGGCCTCCTCAGCCACTTTGATTTGATTTGATGATTCGGTTGGTTTTTCTTTAATTCTTTTGTTTTGGGGGTTTTGGTTACGCAGCAGACACGGACATCCACACTTCACACTACCACAGCACGCCCTCTCAACCCTCACTTAATTAACAACACACTACACATTGCTCATTTGCTTTTCTCTCTCACACTCACACACGCATATGCGCACACACGCAAAAATCACACAGACAGAAACCCAAAGAAAAAGACACGCCCATACGTAGAAGAATAATGGTGTCGTCATGGCGATGATTTATGAGAAGCAAAGTCTGACGCAAACCCAACACTAGGGAAAGTAGGACCAAACCAAACCCTAGTTTACAAAACATCGATATTCAAATACTCTGTTCGAGCCGTTAAAGCAACCGACATGACGGCTTTTCTCAGCTTTTGTTCCTCTACTTTCCTTACCCGCTGACGTTAGTCCAACGTTGACTGCTTTTTCTCACGCCTCCTATTTTAGTACTATTTTATTTTATTTTACCGGTAACCCCTCGGTCCATATATATATATATATATATATATATATATATATATATGTCTAAATCACATAATTTAAAAAAAATAATAAATAAATAAAAACGGGTGATAATCTTACTAAATTAATTTTATTAACCATTAAAGTATTAATTATTGTCATAAATACAAAGTAGAGTATTTGAGGGTAGAAAGTATTTAATATTACATTGAAAATAAAAACTGAAATATATTTTGAAACAAATTTTTTTTTACAAATATTACATATATATTGGGACGGAGAGAGTATTAATTAATTAAATTAAGTAATAATACACAAAAAATAATCGTTATCATACAATATATAATAATTATTAAGTTTGTAAGGTAAATTAATAATTATTTTATTTTACTTCTAAATATAATAAATGATAATTGTTTAAAATGAATGATATATAATTTAAAATAAGTAAGTCATTTAAGAAAATATATTTCTGATTTTTAATGATAATTAATTGGGATAATATAATAATGACTATCTTAAAATAATGACGAAAATTTAATTTTTGTTTTAGGCAAAAAAATAGATAAATATAGAGGTGAGATTTCTTATAGTTATTAATATTAAAATACTGGTACTTCGTAGTTATTATAACAGGCAAATTACTTGCTTAGTTCTTTATTTTAATTTTCAGTTTTTATTAATTTTTTTTATTTTCAATTAGTCTCGCAAATTCTAAAACATTTATAATATTGGCCTAATTAAGTGTATTTTTGGCTGGCTTTATATGATAGTTTTTTGAGTTCTGATTGCACAATTAATACAATAGACCGTACATGTGCACACACGTATTTCTTGCATATGATCCAACGGTAACTAGAAGTAAAGATAAATGAGCAACAAAAGTAATTTTCCCTATTACCATATAATACTAGTACTACATGTTATGAAATAAACAATATTCAATTTAATTGTTTGTATACATGTACTATATCTCTTTGCCCTTTGTGTTTGTCGTTTTCACTTTGAGCATGCAACACCACCACCCAAGAAATTACTGAACAGAACAAGCTCCATTCCTATAATCCTAAGAGAGAGGGGCTTCAACACCCAATGCCATGTCCACGCCCCTCTTATTTTTAGGAACCTAATAGCTACTTTTTCATAATTAAATTAAATAAACAAAAGCATTTTATTTTTTTATTAGGTTTTTGGACTATAATAAAGCAATAGTCTTCTCTCAAGGGTGTATCGGTGTTGGGATCTGACGGTGATTTTGTCTCACCTTGTGTTTCCACACTGTCATTCAGTTTCAGGGTATGTCTGTCTGTCCATGTGCTGTGTTTGGGAACCCAAATATCATATCCTTTGTTGTGGATTGGTGCACTTTCCTTTTCACTGAACAAAATGCTCGTTAATTCTCTGTCATGTGTATTAACTTTAATAAAACATTGAAAACATTACACCATGTATTTTGCACACCATGTCTTTATTTTGCTGCAGCCTTCAAGGGACGCATGCATGCACATGCTATGCTCGACTACATGTATGTAATTATATATAGAACACGCACAATGGGTATACATAATTCTTTTTTTAGTTAATTTATACATACCAATCCAAACTAAAAAGGAACCTTTTTTTTGTCAGGTAAAGGATTTTACTTGACCACTTGAAGAAAGTAAGGGTAACATCAAAATGTAAATTCTACTGTGCACCACCTTATTAAATGGTTTACGATAGACCACTATTTGAAAATTGTAAGATATTCCAACGACAACCACGACGCCTTCCCCAAAAGCTCACACTCTTCGTCCTCGCGGTTGGAATGTTAAGTTGATTAGTGCCGGTTTGACAAGGGAAAACAAATGAGTGCCTAAAAAACTCAATTCTTATTTGTTTTTCTTTATTTTTGTTGAGAAAAACCGTGAACTTTTACTTTTGAGGAGTCGCGTCAGTTGTCGTTAGAGTTTTGTACAATTTTAAAATACCGGTCCACTGTGGACCACATATCAAGATGGTCCACCGTAGAAACGACCCAACATTCATATACATTTTTAAGGTGGAACTTGAGAGGAAAAGGTTGGTCACACTCTTAATTTTGTGTCCCCAACCATCTTTTATTTCATTCCTGGACAGCTTTTATTTTGGATTTTCTCTTTTGCAACAAAAAGGTTTGGTCCTAATTAGTAACCCTTTGAAACCAAGTTATAACCCCCCCAAAACTCATGGGAACTCACATTTGACCCTTATTTGACTATAAAAAAAAAGTACTTGTTGTAAAGGAAAGGATAACCTTGATCACGGTCAAATTAAGACTTCAAAGGCTATCATGTTCTTTGTGCTGTCCATGTTATGTTATGATATAGTGTGGATCATGCTCTCTAGTCTCTGTCTCTGTCATTTCCACTAACGCTTCAACTTCATGTTGCTGTTAGGCTTTTACTTTCTACGTTGTTCAAAGTTCAAACTAAGGGACTTGTACCCAAGAATACACATTGCCATTCTCACGTCATAGACACGTGATTATTCCATCACCATGCAGACTTCGCATATAGTAAGGTTTACATTTGCATCGAGTAATGCTTTATGCTTTTTTTACGCCTATTATTATATATATATTTGGATAAATTATACTTTTGGTCCCTTGTCTTTGTTTAAGGTTTTAATTTGGTCCCTATTTTATTTTTTATTCCGAAATGGTCCTTTATTTCTCAAAGTTATACCAATGTGGTCCTTTCTGTTTAAATTGTGGTATAGAGAGGACCAAACTGGTATATCTTTTGCAAAATAATGGATCATTTTGGAGGAAAAAAAGACCATATTGGGATAACTTTTATAAAATAAGGGACCCTTTGGAAATAAAAAAATAAAATAGGGACCACATCAGTATAACTTTGCAGCATAAGGGACCATTACGGAACAAAATAAAAGAGAGGCCAAATTGAAATCTAAAATAAAGATAAGGGACTAAAAATATAATTTAGTCTATATATTTTTATGTGTAATTATATATGTTTTTTTACAATGGATTCAAACTTTTTTCTCTAGCCAAAACGCTCTGAATATATACAAAAAAATATATAAAAAAGAAAATCAAATATATCTCTTTTATTTTTAAATGCCAATATATTAAAGAAAGTACAAGAGATACTCTAATCCATATCAAAAAAACAGAATAATAGAGAGGTACACATTATGCTAAAAAAAAATTCAAAAAACATTTATTTTTCATTCAGATGGCGTTTTTCAGCATTATAGGAATAATAATCATCTAAGGGACGCGCACTCCAATGACTCGTCAAAAGTGTTATCCATATCCTGAATCAGATAGAACGTGCCCAAACGCGCATTATTACATATATATTTCATACAACGCTTTCTTGAGGAAACATTTATCTTATGTTCAAAATATTATAACGCTTTCTCAGACAAGCGTTACATGCTATTGCCATTACGATAACATGTTATGAAGAGGGAAGTCGACTCATTGCATTTCATCACCGGACACATATCTCCGCATTTCTCTATTTTGAAACGTTAAAATGTTACAACGCTCCCTTTGATTATTGACTCTTCACATTTCATCACATGTTGTTTCAATAATCTTGCCTCAAAAAGCCAAATAATATATGGGAGACATAACACTTATCATTTCCTCACAGTTTATATATGTTCAACTAGGGACGGATCCAGAAAAATAGTAATCAGGGGGCTAAATTTTTTAATAATAAATATCATAAGCATTGTTAGAAAATAATAAGAAAATATAAGTGTGTGATAACAGATAAAAAATATAAGAAAATAAAAAATAAGAATAAATATAAGGTTAGACTATTTCTTTGTAATATGAAAAACAATAATACTTTAAAGAATAAATAAACATAGAATTTTTACTCAAACAATTTCTATTTATTTTTTAAAAAATAGTTTTTAAAAGATTCTAGAGTGATGCTTTTGCATACCATTTTGCCTTAAAAAAAGTTTTAAAAAGTTAGAGATAGACACCCTAAAAGCTTTTTATATTTTCTTGAATGTTATTTTATCCATCCTGCTAACATTGCAGCTAGAACGAATACCCATGGCATAAACCCATCAAATTTGAAAGGCAGAATACTAGTATGAAGGAAATAAAAACACAAATAATAATAATAATAATAATAATAATAATAATAAGAAGAAGAAGAAGAAGAAGAAGAAGAAGAAGAAGAAGAAACAAACGAAAGAGAGGGATGGTTCTCATAAAGTGGATCACAAAACCAACTGTTCAAAGACACATTCGGATGAAGATGTAGATTGCAATAGTCATTTGGGCTTGCCATGTATTTAGAAATTTAGAAATAATGAAAGAGGAGGGAGGGGCTATAGCCCACAGTTGCCCTCTTCTAGATCTGTCCCTGTGTTCAACCAACCAGAAATTCCCTCATCTCTAAAATTCTTATGCAAAACTTCACCTTCCTCATCTCAAAAACAATGGCAAACAATAAAGAAATCTTGTCATGCACACAAAAACTCAATATATAGTTTCGCCCAATCTTATGGAATATGTCATCGGTTTTATCGGAATGGTTGCGTATGATGTTGACTTTTAGAAGAAACTGATGGAGTAGGATGGATGAACTACTTCTACATGGATGAGTTTATCTTCCCTGGACTCATTCAGGAATTTTTGAGCAATGCAAGTGTTTTAAAAGCAAATAGTAGAAAAAGTACTGGGAGTACCAGTAAGAGTGGACAGAAAGAGTATAACACAAGCAACAAACTACAAAGATGAAGGAAAAAGCTTCAATATTCTCAAATGCAATAGAAGAGACCATTAGATCAACTTCTTCTTCAAAAGGGTGTAGGAAGCTACCCTAAGAAAGAAACATGGTAAAAAAGAAATATAGGATTCTACACTAGTTCCTTTTAAAAAGTATCTCACCGAACTCGGGGAGTAAAGATGAAGTAAGTGAAATTCGCCTTTTTTGTTTGTTTATATAACACGTTTGTTGATAGAAAAGTGAACTTGCCAAAGTTAATTTTAAGCATTTCAAGAGAACCATTAAGAAAGAAGAAAATTGTTCCTGCGTCATCTATCCTTTGTTACTAACCACTATTTTTTAATAAAAAATTTAAATTTTGATGATCTAACCATGTCACAAGAATTCCCTCTGGGAAAAGTCTTTATAGACCATATTTTGGGGTTTATGTTCTTGCAGATATGGGGATTAAATCATTTCTCGATACCTTGAACCAGAAAGTGAAAAGGAAGGAGAACCCTACAAGAAAAGCCTCAAACTTGTGAAGAAGAGAAGAATATAAAGGAAGCACTTGAGGACTTAAAGCAATAGATGAATCAAATTATGATTCTTCTCAACGAATTAAATGAAAGTGTTAAGTTTCTCGTTGCACTTAACTCTGATTAAATGATGTTTCTGCATTTTTGGGCATTTAATAGTAATTTTTGGCATAAGGACTTATGTAATTTTTTGGGTTGCATAATAGTTATTAGTCTTTTTTATTTGTCTATTGCATTACATTTGGTATTTCTTTGCAACAAATTTGGTGTTTAGATAACTAGCCAATAATCTAACAACATAATATAAAACCAGTTAATCAACTACAAATTCACTGACAAATCACATATAAGAAGCTGATAAATCAAAATCAATCAATTGATAAATCACAACAACATGTGGTTTCAACAGCGACGACTATAGAGGGAGACTACATAGGCTAAGGTTGCTTGTGAGAAAAATACAATAGAAAATAGCAAAGGGCAGAGAGAACATAAACCTAGTTCTATGTCGACAATGACGACGGTGATGGGAACACATGTGAGTAGAGAGTGATGGATTTGTAGGTGAGCAACGACGACTGGGAGGGAGACACATTCTGAGTTGCGAGGGAGGATACTAGGGAGACGTTCTCCCACACATCTTTAAATTTTGTTCCAAACTTCTGATAACGTTTTCTCATGCAAGTGTTATATGAATAAAAATCATATAACATTTTTTAAAGCAAGTTTTATCGTAAAATTAATTTGGATATCATGCGCTCAAGCAAACATTGTAAGATGAGTTCTTTAGATAACATTTTCTTATAACACACACTAACTGAGGAGTTGCACCTGACAACATATGGTCACACATCACTTCATTTGACTCTTGCCTGGTAAAGCATTATTTGAATTACCACCTCCAATGACGCTTTGACACAGAAGCATTATTGGAGTGCTCCATCATTTTTTAGGTTACGCTTCTGCCTTGAAGCACCATATGAACGCCACTATTCGAGAATACTCACCTGTTTTGACTCAGCAATTCGTAACGCGGCTTCATCCTCTAAGCGAACACCACGAGCGAACGCAACAACAAGCTTTAGGTCTCGTGCACTGAAATTCACTTTTCTTTTCTCATCAGCAGTTACAGCCAATAACCCGTCAAAAGTCCAACAACAAAACTACAACAAACCAGTGCAAAACTAATCAATTTATATCTAGAAACACAAACTAAAATAGTTAAAGCACTTAATTCATTGCTCGATGATACAAATCAAATTTTTGAAAGGATTCTGAAATCGAAAATAGCTAATGAAAGACGAGGCAGGAAAAAGGCTCACCACTAGATAACAAAACACAACAACCTTTACGTCATAAATGGCGAACGATGACAGCGGGATGTGGTGGTGCGATAGTTCATGGACGACAGAATGGTGGTTCGAACAAAGGCAGTCGGAAGAGCTTCACGTGACAATATAGTGCTTGAGAGGTAGCCCTGTGGTTTCAGTGGAGAGAGGGAGAACCGAGTTGAGAGATGTAGAGAGAACAGACGAAATCACAAAATAGATAGGGGAGAGGTGCTGCAGAAACAATGCAGCTAAATGAAGAAGAGAAGGAAAAAATTAGGTTTTGCAATGAGGGAATATTAGAAAATCTAGGGGGAGCAAGAAGTAAAAAGGGAGGGTGTATGCAAAAAAAATGGATCTACACAGAGAAAAGCCAAATAACACAATTTTATGCACTTTTGGCACTTTTTATTATAAACACTCTTCTTTGAGTAAAATATTATTCCCAAATAATTAATATTTCAAAACTAATTATTCTTTATAAAAATAAAAATATGAAAGTTAATATATTATCAATATTATCTTAAAAAAATGTATATCACTGATGAAATAAGTTTTCGACATACATGGAACTTCAAACACACACAAAAGCATTAAAAGTATTTAATTTATAAATCGTAATGATTATCAAGATAAACACATTTAAAAATATATAATATATGAAAATATCAGGCTGTTATAACTATCACTTTCCTACTTACCTCCTA
Organism: Calophaca sinica; assembly: GCA_037113605.1. Taxonomy (NCBI): domain Eukaryota; kingdom Viridiplantae; phylum Streptophyta; class Magnoliopsida; order Fabales; family Fabaceae; genus Calophaca; species Calophaca sinica. The sequence continues at coordinate 47,495,735 of CM073733.1, read as the reverse complement.
TCTGAGCAGTATATACTCGTGTCAGAGTATTCTTTGTCATTTTACCTTGATCTCTAACTCATTTGACCTTCCATTTCACCCTCACTCCCATTCTTCTTCACACTCAGTGATGACCTTGAGCATGGTTGAGGTGGACGACCGCACATGGCCTCATTTTCAGAGGGGCACCAAAATGTTTTTATTTAGTATGTATAAATATTAAAATAAAATTTTTATGATTAAAATTATATAAAAATTTTATTATAAAAAATAAAACAATCATATGTAATTAGTGAACTAATGGGTGGTGTTTCCACTTCTCAACAAAAATCTACCCATAATTTTGGAAAAATGAATCGATGATAGTACAATTATGCACATTATTGAATGCTGAATGTAAATAGGAGAGTGTGGTATACTATTTTCTTCCATTTCTCTCAGCCTGGACCTTCTCTCAGTGTCAATGTAAATGTGAACCACTCTCTTGAAACTTCCTCTCTTTCCCTCTAATTTCTCCTTTTCCGATCTCTCTCAAATCTCCTTGACGTCCCGCCGTGTCGAACCACCAACGTAGAACAATCATGTCGTGCCGCACATGGTCTCATTTTCAGAGGGGCACCAAAATGTTTTTATTTAGTATGTATAAATATTAAAATAAAATTTTTATGATTAAAATTATATAAAAATTCTATTATAAAAAATAAAACAATCATATGTAATTAGTGAACTAATGGGTGGTGTTTCCACTTCTCAACAAAAATCTACCCATAATTTTGGAAAAATGAATCGATGATAGTACAATTATGCACATTATTGAATGCTGAATGTAAATAGGAGAGTGTGGTATACTATTTTCTTCCATTTCTCTCAGCCTGGACCTTCTCTCAGTGTCAATGTAAATGTGAACCACTCTCTTGAAACTTCCTCTCTTTCCCTCTAATTTCTCCTTTTCCGATCTCTCTCAAATCTCCTTGACGTCCCGCCGTGTCGAACCGCCAACGTAGAACAATCATGTCGTGCCACTGCCAGACCCAAACCGAGTTATTTTTTTTTCTCAATGTTAATCTCTTTGTCTCTCTCTTTGTCTCTCTCTCTCTCTCTCTAATATCTCTGTGCCCCATTGTCTCAATGGCGGCTTCATCGTTTTACGATGGTGAGAACTGAGATGCAAACTAGTGGTGGAAGGTAATTACTGGGTGCTTCTTTGTAAACCACTATGTCGTGAATCGTGACCTCCCATGCTTTGCTGGAATCTCGAAATCGTACCACGAACCTCCACCTATCAGCTGCTGGGAGGTTCTCCGTGACGTGCCACCATCAGTGATTTCCCTAGCCTTCCATCATGTACTGGCCTCTAAGGATTGCTCGTACGTTTAGTTGTTTACACCTCCAGGCTGCAATTCATATTTCATGCCTTTGGGATTTAGGGTTGTGAGTACAATGTTACAATGCCAATGTGGGCCTAAGTTGTTTAGTTTGGTTGCAAAATGTAAAGAGGGGTAAGCTAGAAACATAAAAGAAAATAATAAAAAGCAATGTCAATTCCTATCCATTTGAGATCTACTATGTCATATGGCAGATTAAATAGTTTTTCCTTAGTTTCTATTGAAAATGATTTTTTCAATAACCTTTAATATAAACCGATTATTAATGATTTTTACAACAAAAATTGTAAGGAGGAAACTATTCAAATTATTATGAGGACATCATTTCATCGGTTTTCCCAAGTTACCCAAAATCTCAGGGTTGGCCCTGCCTCCACTAGTATAGCAAACTTATCATGCTCTATTTCTACACCTCCAACTTCAACATTATGATCACTCACATTCAGTGGCAGAGCTTTACTTATTTTTTTGAGGAGATTAAATAGTTAAATAATATATATTTCATCAATATTACATGAACTATTTGGTGGCCCAACGGTTTGGATCACTTGGTGTCATGCTAGTTGCAAAAACTAGCTTGGCCACTGCGCCACTATAAACATTCGAATTTGACGGTGTGTCAAACCAATATCTCTAGTCGAATGGCACCTACGCAGGAGTAAGGTTTATATATATATATATATGAGTTAGTTTTTTTTTAAATTTTTAAGTTTACATTTTTTAATTACTCAAAATTTGACTCATAACTTTTCTATTTAAGCTCCTATAATTTTTTTTTATGGTAGGTTCCTGTCAAACACTTAGAGCAATTAAGATAAATGGAGAACATAGAGAGATCATGATCTCAATCATTGATGAAAATTGACTAAATAAAAAATGTACATGATACATCCTTATATACAGAGTAGTGTAGCTCAGCATATCTTAACTAACTTCTAACTTACTAGAGAGCTTAGCTAAATCAATTACGATTAATTTAATCATAGACTGACTAATCCTATAACTAACTATAGTTCATGAATCACTAACTATAGTTTGATAGTCTTTCTCAAGTTGGAAGGTAGATATCTAACATTCCCAACTTGGAAATAAGTGTGCGAAATAAAGTCTTTGGGAAGGCCTTGGTCAAAGGATCATCAAATTGTTCATGAGATTCGACATGAATCAATTTATGCAAACCGGAATTCACACGTTCTCTTATGAAATGGTAGTCTATATCAACATATTTGGAACACTCATGACTTGTAGGATTGCTTGCAAGATGTATAGTAGACTTGCTATCGCATAGAACCATGGCATGGGTGAATAGAACACCAAATGCATGCAACGGTTGCTTTAACCATAGTAACTCAGATGTGATAGCAGCTAAACCTACATATTCTGCTTCTACTGATGAACATGCCAAGGTGGTTTGATTTTTGGATCTCCAAGTGATTAGGGAATTGCCCAAGAATATACAAGATCATGTGGTTGATTTATAGGACACGGGACAACATCCCCAATCCACATCAACATAAGTCGAAATGGCAAGATTGGAAGTAGCAGGAAATAGAATTCATTGGCCTAGTGTTCCTTTTAAGTATTGGATGAGATGGTGAATTGCATTCAAGTGAGTAGACCGAGGATTGGCTATGAATTGATTGAGTTTGTTGACTGCATAAGTAATATTAGGACAGGAGATTGTCAAGTACATCAAACGACCTCTGAGTCTTCTGTAAATAGATGGTTCAGTCAAGGGATCTCCATCACCGTCATTTGAAGTGTACATTGGGTTCCATGGGAGAAGATAAGGGTTTGGCACCCATGAATCCAGTATCATCAAGTAGTTGGAGTGTGTACTTCTTTTGGCAAAGATATATGCGTTGCTGGGACTTACCAATTTCCAATCCCAAAAAGTATTTTAAGTTTCCAAGTACTTTTAGTTTCAAATGTTGTTCCAAGGTCTGTTGTGTTTGTTGAATAAGAGAAGTATCAGGTCTAACAAGGATGATATCATCCACATAGACAAGAAGGACAACTAGGGATGAGCCATTCCCTTTGGTGAACAAAGAGTTGTCTACTGAACTTTGGACAAACCTATGTTCCATGACGGTTGATGAAAATTTATGAAACCATTGCCTTGAGGCTTGTCTTAAGCCATACAAGGAATTTTGTGGCTTACAAACTAGATTTTCCCCCTTTGATTGGATGCCCTAATGGTAAATCCATGTATATTTCTTCACTTAGCTCTTCATTAAGGAAAGCATTATTGATGTCTGATTGCAAAGATTTTATTTCTGTTGTACTGCCCGTGCAAAAGAACTCTGAATGAGGTTAGTTTGGCCATAGGGCTGAATGTATCCACAAAATCAATTCATGACTACTGAGTGTAGCCCTTGGCTACCAGCCTTGCTTTATATCTTTCCAAAGTGCCATTTGTCTTGCATTTTGCTTTATATAATCACCTACAACTAACTGTCTTTTTGCCTTCGGGTATGGGTTGTATAGTCCAAGTTTGATTGGCTTCAAGGGCAGCCAACTCTTCAGCCATTGCCTTGTGCCATTCTGGGTAGTCAACATCTTGATGGGATTAGGTTGGTTCATATATTGATGAAACATGAAGGGTAAATTCCTTGTAAGATGAGGCAGTCTAGCATATGACAGATGCTTTAGGATGGGATAATTAAAGGTGTGGAAAACATAATCCTCTAGACGTCTATGTGGTCTCGTAACTCTGTTAGATCTCTTTCAAGAGAGGAACTTGATGTGTTGGAGGATTTTGGACAGGAATTTGGATTGGTGGTTGATGTCGGACAGTAGAAGGAGTGATTGGTTCAAGAACTGGTGTGGCTATTACAGTGGTGTTGGGAGGTGTTTGAGGTATGGATGGTGTACTGTTTTTGAAAGGGAAAACTTGTTTAGAAAAAGTGTCATCCCTAGAAATGAAGAATTTAGCATTTTCCAGGACATAGAGTTCGTACCCTTTGTAATCAGAGGGGTAATAAAAAAAATGCATGGTGTGGCTGGGGCACTAAACTTATTTCTCTGAGGTGGCAGCGTGGCAGTATGACAAAGATAACCAAATACTCTCAAATGCGTAAGGCTAGGTTCCTTTCCATATAATAGCTAGAAAGGTGAGCAATTATGCAATGTTTATGAGCAAGTTTTTTTTTTAATGAGATGTGCCCAGAATCTAATTAGTAGGTTATCTTGGAACATGAGAGCACGAGCAATATTGAACAAATGATGGCGTTTCCTTTCTACAAGTGAGTTTTGTTGTGGTCGATATAGGCAAGAAAACTGGTGGCCAGCACCGTGATCCTACAAAAAATGAATTGAGAACAAATTCTTTTGAGTTGTCTGATCCCAAAGTCTTATTTGTTTTGGCAAATTGAATTTGAACAAATGCAAAGAATCTTTTAATGATGTCGATAGCTTCATATTCGTGGTGCATTAAGTGTATCTAGTTGAACCTTGTGCAATCATCAACTAAGGTAAGAAAGTATTGTTGGATGAGAGAATGGACCCTAAGTGACAAAAAGCACATCAGCAAATTGAATATGACTAATTTTCTGATTTTAGCTAAAGGACATATGTTGTAGGATTGAGAAGAAAAACTAGAAGGAACACAAGTGAAATTTTATTACACATGGATTTCAATATAGTGTCTGATAAGTGTCCTAATCATGCATGCCACAATTCAGCATCACTATGAATGACTGCATTACAAAGCAATGTAGCACTTTTATTTGAAGTTCGTAATGAACAAGTACTTGAATTACTAGAAAAGTGAGATATTACATGTGTTGGTTTAGTGTGTGCAGAAACTGACTTTTTAGAACCTTTATGTGTGTAATGAAATGTAGGGAGTTTCAATTGATGCAAGAAAAGGCTTTGGCATAAGTCATCTTTACCAATCACCTGTGTCTGGTCCTGAATGCAACAAGAATTGTGTTGAAACAAATTACGAATGTTAGGATCTTTCAATCTAGCACTAATAGAAATCAAGTTGACATTGAACTTGGGAACTAATAGAACATCTCTTAAGATCAAAGATTTTCCTAAAGAGATGGTACCTATGTCAGAAACCTTATTCCTAGAATTATTAAGTGAAGTAACAAATTTACTTGACTATGTAATATGCTGCTGAAAAAATCGTATATTATGACATCTATGTGATGTGGCACCTGAGTCTATGACCCATATACCCGAAGATAGGACAAAATTAAATAGTTTAAGAAAGAAACTCATACTAATTGATGATGGATCTAAGTGATGCTTGAAGCATTATTCTTAGCCATTTGATCTTGGAACATAGCCTTCAGTTGCTGAAATTGAGCAGAGAAGTCTGCATTAGGTTTTGTATAACACCCCTCCCCAGCTTTTTTTTACTGATTTCGGGTATGTCACCAAGGTATTGTTATATACTTCCTCCCCCGCTCTTTTTACGGGGTCTATACTTTGTTTTTCTATGCCTCCTTAAGATTTGAACCTAGGACCTCACTTTAAGAGTTCCCAAGTGAAGAGCTTGGTATCATGTGTATGAGATGGTACCAAGCTCTTCATTTGGAAACTCTTAAAGTGAGGTCCTGGGTTCGAATCTTGAGGAGACGTAGAAAAAACCAAGTATGGACCCCGTAAAAAAAGTGAACGAAGAAAGGTATAACAGTACCTTAGTGATATACCCAAAACCAGTACAAAAAGCTGGGGAGGGGTGTTACATTTTGGTCCAGCCAAATCAGAAGAAATTTTGCTATTCACGGTAGGTTTATTCTTCTTATATCGTAGTAGAAATCCATGTAATTTGAATCATTTGTTTTTACTGTGTCCCAACATACCACAATAAGCACATAATGGAAGGTCTTTCCTTGGTGCTGGAGATTTCCCAGGCATGACAACGTAAGCCATTTCAGAAGAACTTGCAGCTTGAGATGGTCTTACAACTGGCTGTTTCTTCTTGAAGAAGAGGGAAAAAATTTCATGTAATGCAGGAATAGGATTCCTCAATAACATCTGACCTCAAATATGAGAGAATGACTCATTGAGTCCCATTAAAAGATGAGAACACAATCTCTTTCATAGAAGTCCATAATCGACTGAATACCACCACAAACACCGTGATGAACCGGACAAAACTCATTAAGATCTTCCCAAAATTCCTTGACTTTGGTATAATACTGACTAATAGTGACTGAAGCTTGATTGCAATTGTGCAAATCTTTTTTCAATTGAAACATGTATGGACCGTTTTGCTGACCAAATCGATGTTAAACTTCGCTCCAAATTGTTACAGCAGAATCAACATAGAGTACACTAGCACTGATCTCTTTAGTCATGGAGTTAAGATGCCATGAGGATACGATACTATTGATTCACTCACATAGTTGAAAGTTTGGTGCTTCTGGATCTGGTCTAGGGATTGAGCCATCGATAAATCTTAATTTATTGCGACCTAACAATGCCATTCGCATCGCACACTTTCAGAAGTTAAAACTTGTGCCATCGAGTTGATGAGACACAAGATTAAGGCATGAAGTGTGAGAAGATTGAAGAAAGAAAGGATTATTCAGGTCTTCCATGGAAATGTTGAACAAGATTGTTCAACATTTCTACCACTATCATATCAAACACTTAAAGCATTCAAGAGAATTGGAGAACAAAGAGTTCATGATCTCAATCATTGACAAAAATTGATTGAATCGAAAATGTACAGGAAACATCCTTACATACAGAGTAGTGTATCTCAACATAACTTAACTAACTTCTAACTTACTCTTCTAACTTACTAGAAAGCTTAACTAAATCAGTTACAGTTAATTTAATCGTAGACTAACTAATCCTACAACCAACTACAGTTCACTAATCACTACCTATAGTTTGATAGTTTCTATAATTTTATACTTTTAAAATCTTAGTATTTTAAGAACCAATATCTTAACAAGTTGAAATAAAACAACCAATTTTTATGAAAATCAAAAATTATTTATTATGAAGAATAAAAACTTCAAAACTTAAAATTTATATTTATAGAAAATAAAAACTACAATTCAACACAACTTGAAACTAATAACCAAATAAATCAAAGGTAAAATTAGAATTTATAAAAAGAAAAATTATCCACACCAAAATCCCAAAAAATATTATCAAGACCAAAGCCTACCTAAAAGTTATTTAAACTAAAACCCACTTTAAACTTCTTTATAATAGAAAATCGTAACACTAACTTTCAACTGAAATTTCATTTTAACCAACTTAATTGCAACTTGCTAGTGGTTTTTTTTCTTTTTTTTTTGTCGTCTAGATTGCTCAATATTCGAGCCAAGTAGACCCATATAAGGAAGCGAAACTCTCCCATCACCTTTTTTATTTTCATCTACAAGACTCAAAACCCTAGTGTTGCTTTAACTTATAATTCTCTTTCTTTCGCTATTTTTTCAAAAAATAATAATTTCATGTTATAAAAATAACATTATTTTCTTGTTATTTTAAAAAATTTGAATCAGAAACTAAAAACAATGATATTTTTATTTTTATAATTATACAAAAAAGAGCAACCATGTATTTTTCGATAAATAAAATCAACTACATAAATTAATCATAGGTATAAAACTCTATCATGTATTAAGTCCATCTATAGACAGTCTAGGGTTTAGATATGTACAGGAAACATCCTTATATACAGAGCAGTGTATCTCAACATAACATAACTAACTTCTAACTTACTAGAAAGCTTAACTAAATCAGTACAACTAACTAATCCTACAACTAACTACAGTTCACTAATCACTACCTATAGTTTGATAGTTTCTATAATCTACACTTTTAACCACTACTACTGTAGATCTTCTTTGTACATATCTAAACCATCATCTAAAGCAAAATTCTACTATCTTCACTACAATGAAAACTATCCCATAATGAAACTATACCATATTTTACGTCTAATAATTGAATTTTTAATCCTATCATGTTTTGTGTATCCACTCATCTATGGATTCTTACGTATGCCACACCAAGTTTACTTTCTTATTGGCTTCTTATCTTATCTTATATAAATAAAAATATAGAAGTTTTCCAAATCTTATATTTCACGGACCAAGGCCTAAAGCCCAAAACCCACCCTCGTCATCAAGTAGCTTAATATAACAAACAAGTTAATATTTCGAAAAAAAAAATAAAAAAATAAAAAAAAACCACACACACAAGTTAATATAACAAACATAACTAGCAGAAGATTTTTTTAACTAAAAACAAAAATGAAATATCTTAACAAATCCTGTCATGTATAATATAAATAAAAATAATGTTTATAATTAACTGGACCCTGGTCTGTACACATAACTGTCCACCAGACACCAGTAGGGGAAGACGCAAATATTTTGAAGATATGCAAGCTGGCCAGGACTGATGAAGAATTACATCAGTAACCGATTCAACTGTAACGACACGCCTACAACACTTCAGAACCACACATCTAAAAAGCCCCCAAGGCAACAATATCAGCTAGTTTTACAGTCGTCAAAAGATAAATAACCCGACTCAATAAAACAGCTATCCTCAGAGTAACACACAGTGAAATTATTTTAACTCCAGAAAATTGGCACCGGTCATCAACTAGAGGCTATAAAACATCTGCTATGTGCACATCTGATTATATAGTAAGAATCAGATTCCAATAGCAATGTTATGGGTGGAGGAGGTACAAAGGCTGTTCTAAGCCACTTTTCCTTACCTCAAAGAGAAGCTTTAGGACCAGGAATTTTATTGGCGAGAAATGGGGACCATGGGCATCGATGGCGGCTGGGTATAGTAATTTCCATCAGAACCCTGAAAAGCCTGATATGTATTCATTGGAGGTGTAAAAGGAGTAACATTGTTCATGGAAGCCCCAACTGCAGGATAGGCTGCCATTGATGGCTGCTGTGCCATGCCATAGCTGTATGTCATATTGTTAATGGATCCACCTGCAGTCTGCATGAACTGCGGCACGGAGTATTGTTGTGGCATTGGTGGAAGTGGGGGCAATGGGGGAGGTGATGATGAGGGTGGAGGTGGTGGCTCACTGGGAACAGATTGCTGGTTGGTTGTAGATGCATTGTGTTGGGTAGGTTCAGAAAATGAAAAGGGAGGAGGAAGTGGTTGTTGTTGAGGATTCTGAGATAGCACATAAGATGACTGGTCATTTTCAAGCTTGGTCCTTTTCTCAGAGTGATAGTCAGCAGAAGACTCTGTCATCGGATTGCCTATGACACCTTCTGATGCTAAAGAGGATAGCACAAAAGACAGCATCTCGGCAGAGGATGTTGAAGCAGTCAGCTTTGCCGCCACTGCAGCAGCTGCAGACTTGCGTTGATCTTCTTCTGTGTGTCCAGAATTTTGAGAAAACAGCACTTGTGATGCGTACATTAATGGAGCTGATTGCTCCTTATCACCAGGAATGAAACTTGCAGGTGTCATGGAGGTTTGAATTTCCTTTGAGCTCTGTTCAGTTAATGACTGAATATTGCTGCCATTCAGTAACTGCCGGCAGGTATTGCTTGCCTGTTCTGACTGAACACGTGCAGCCTGAAAAGTTTCAAAACACAACTACTCAAATATGTGAAAGATAACCAAGCCGCATCAGGTAACAATATTCTTACATAACATAAAAATATTGACGAATAAAATGGTAGTTTTCTTATCTTATCCCCATTTGAAAATAGTGAAAGAAACATCTCACCTCATTTATTCGTAGAACGGATATAATAAAAGCCATACTATTTTAAAAAGAAAACTGGTATGGATTCCACCCAAAATAAAAAAAAACCAATTGTAATATTATTTTGAATATAGTCAAAAGTAATGTTAGATATAAAACCATTCATGATTCTTCGCATAATAACTAATTTTTTAGGCAGCTGATTCATGACATCAAATTCTTCTATGACCAAGTAGTCAAGAGTTTGGTCCAAAAAAAAAAAAATCCTCCAAGAAAAATGTGGATTTCAAAGATAGAATGGGGCTATACATTTGGTTCATACTTCAAGCCCCAGGAATTCTTACATTATGGCTGGATCAAATATAAAATAATCACAGCGTGCTAGTGCAGTGGTTGTCCTGTCAAGCCTTTATCACTAAGGACAGGGTTCCATCCCCAAAGGGGATAGTTTGTAATATATTCCCCATCTCCCTTAGTATTAATAATAGGTTAAAATAATGTTTTAGTTCCTATACGTGACATCAATTCTTAATTTGGTCCTTATACGAAAAAAATTATTAAAACAGTCCCTACATGTGCATAAATTCTTAATTTAGTCCCTGCCGTCCAACCACGTTTTCTAACGGCGTTAACTGTTTAAAACAATAGCAGTCTCTATACGTGATATAAATTCTTAATTTGGTCCCTATACAAAAAAAAATTATTAAAACAACCTCTGTAAGAAACAATGACTAAAAGCTTATAAATATGGTCCTTATACGAAAAAAACTATTAAAATAATCCCTATACAAAAAATAATAATAATAATAATAATATTAAACCAGTCCCTATACGAAAATTAACAAAAAAATGACTAAAAGCTGCCCATGTTGCAATCCAAATATAGTCCCTAATGTGACACTTGCCCATGTGTTAAGTACATATAAGACATTTAATCCACAAACAAACATATACGACATTTAATCCACAAACAAACATATTATGTTGTGGATTTATATGCACTTTTATGTACCTAATCAAAGTGGTTTTATATGTTTATTTGTGGATTAAATATCTTATATGTTTGTTTGGGGATTAAATATATCATATATGTACCTAACACATGGGCAAGTGTCACATTAGGGACCATATTTGGATTGCAACATAGGCAGGTTTTAGTCACTTTTTTGTTACACGGACTGTTTTAATAGTTTTTTCGTCTAGGGACTGTTTTAATATTTTTTTTTCCTATAGGGACTGTTTTAATAATTTATTTTTCGTATAGGGACCATATTAATAAGATTTTAGTTACTATTTCTTACGGGGAACGTTTTAATAATTTTTTTTTTCGTATAGGGACCAAATTAAGAATTTATGTCACGTATAGGGACCAAATGAGTAACAGTTAGAAAACGTGGTTGGACAACAGTGACTAAATGGGTAACAGTTGCACGTGTAAGAACTGTTTTAATAACCTTTTTCGTATAGGGACCAAATTAAAAATTAATGTCACGTATAGGGACGAAAATATTATTTTAACCTTAATAATAAAATCCCCTCCCCCACCCCCTTTATTTATATATATAATCATTTATAATCCTTTCAAATAACGGCTTATGTTTTTCGGATAGTTGATTCATGAGACTGTAAAAAGACTAACAAAACAGAGAAAGATATTTAAAACATTTGGAAAATAAAATTTAGCATTGCTTTTGATGGCATAAAGAAAATCATAGGATGAAAGAGGAGTCCCATACTCTCCTCAATTTCAAATTGCTGGACAAACTTCTCCAGATCAACCCCACCCGTCTCTAAAAAATACATCTTTTTTATCTACTACTCTTCCTTCACCAATTTAATAATCTTTCAGCTATAAATTATTTGAAATAAACTATGAATGTTCCAATCCATAATTTGATTAATTAAAGCTTTCAATGAATGCATAATAGACGCAAAAGGCTGATATTGATTTTAAATGCATTACAATAAAAGTTTACTCCTTTATCAAGGCTGCCACATTTACCGGTTTCATGCTATCCGTGGTTGGGAGCCATTTTCCAATAGATTAACTAAAAAGAATTGTACACAAAAAATATTAGTTTGGAAGTTGGGAGGGGAAGGGAAAAAAAGAAGGGGGGGGGGGGGAGGGTTTCACACAAAAAAAAGGGGGGAGGAGAGCCCCCCACCTTGCAAGCGGTTTTTTGGGACTAAAACCCCCCAATTTGGGAAAGTCAAAAAAAAAAAAAAAAACTAGAAATGGACTTTGAAAGGTTTTAGAGGGTAATTTTTCTCGATATTGCTAACAAACTATTAGCGATAAGTCTTTATTTCCCTTCCCCTCCCCTCTCCTCTAAACTCCCAAACAAACCCTTAAAAGAAACATATGGACGTTTATCAATCATGTCACAAGGTAATATGAACCCTCCTCCAAAAGGAACCTTTTTAAAGAAGGGTAAAAAAATGAATCAACAAAAAGTCAAAAACAAAGACACGGACCCTTTTTCTTGATTTTATTTCCCCTGCAGATATAGACATTAACACGTCCTCGTAGTGAAATGTTATTAATAACCATTGACTTTAAGATAAACGCTGTGGCAGTTTTTAGCACACTCAACGAATTTAAAATCGGTAGACTTTGTCATCTCATCTATTTATAAAAATATAAAGAACGAGAGAAACTATATAAATAATCAACGAATTTGTATAGCTTCCAAACCTGAATCTGGCTACGGACTTGACCCAGCTTGAATTCCTGGAAACAAAAACATGTCAGAATTATAATATATCCTATAGGTAGGCTCGGCACTTTTGTAAAGATAAACAGTCTTAAAAAGAACCTGATCCTGGAGAGCCTCTCTCAGGTGAGACACAAGGCTAGCTCTGGATAATTCTATTGCTGTTAACTGCTCGATGCAGTCCTTTAGTATGGCATTATGTCCCTGGAGCTCATCCACTATTGCAGATCCATGCGATTGCCCTACTCATTGGTGATTGAATAGCGAAGGATATCCAATAAGATGCAATCAACAAGAATATCATAATGTATGATAACACAAGCACGAAGTGGACGGCATAAATTGATGATTTAAAAGCAAGTTAAAATCAGACATTGACTTCAACAAATACAGTCAATCACTAACAACAAAATTATGTAGGACGAAGGCTAGGTCCATGTAATTATAATGGTTTCTGATAAAATCCCAATTGTGTGAATTGATTCACATATTCACGTAGCTGCTCCAACTTAGTAGGATTAGCTTTGGTTGTTGTATTACCTTTTGTAGGTACTATTTTTATATATTATATTAAGTTATTTTAGATAATTAAAGTTAGTTATTGCAGAATTAGACTTTTATCGCCAACATGGGTTAGCACAAATAGTCAGACCAGCCGCTAGCACTAGCTGCGACTTAAGTTCGAATCTTGAATTTTCCCGTTAGTAGACTATACGTAAATTCCATCGTAAACTCACGTTGAGGTTAGTGGTTCTCTCTAGCCTTATATGGGGAGTGTGTCTCCCTTATTATAAAATTTCTTATATAAAAAAAATAATAATAAACTCCTATCAGGATACTATATGGTAAGAAATATCCTATAAGATTGCAATTTAATAGCTATCTTCTGCATTGCTTTTCCCATTCTATCTCTCCCAACATCTACTCGGTGCTATATATTTATCATAGGGCTTTCATTCTGCTTAACAAAACCAAGAATTCCAAAAATATTTTATGGCCCTTCGGATTGTGCTTTTTGTTCCATAAAGAAAAAGTGTTTTTTAAATCTAAAAAATATATGCCAAATTTTTTTTAAGGTTATTTGGATAAGTTTTTACTCATATCCTGATACCTATCAATTGATATAAGGCTCTCAATCCCGGGTTGAATGGTCTTTACTTGATTCTGGGAGCTTAAATGGTCTTTATGTGCGCTGTGATGGAGTCTAGAGTGGAGAGTTTGGAGAGACGCTTGCTTGAATGGAGGAGCAAAAGTCAAACCTAGCTGAACGAGATCAAGTGACTCTTGAAAGGAAAGAATACAGTACAACAAAGGTTGATCTCCATGTGAAAATACTCCAAGTCGCTATGCGAAAGGAGACAGCCCCCCAAGTAGTGGAGGAAGAGTGGACCTAGCCGCATTGAAGAGAAATCAGTCGCACCCTTAAGTAATGTGTTGTAAATATAACATATAATTTGTAATTAGCAGTGTTTTTCTATAAGGTCCATTAGCCAGGCTCCTTAGGTTTCTTCTAGTCTATTTAAGTGTATTAGTGTTTGTAAATGATATACAACTGAAATAATATTCAGCATTATTATTCACTACTCTTTTCTACATGGCATCACGAGCTCTCGATCTTGAGGGTCTCGCTTCCGCATAAAACCCTAGCCGTCTTCTTTACGGTTCTCTTTGTCGCCTTCATTGCGGCCTTCTTGACTGCCTTCGTTGCAGCGTTTGGCACCTTCATTATGCTCAGATCTCTTATTGGTTGGCACCGACGTTGTTCACCAACACGGCACTGCCACTATTCACGACGTTCGTACGACAGTACCGCACTGTTCATCGCGTCTGTACGATACTATTAATCGCGTCCGCACGCTTGCTGTTCAGCTCTTTTTTGGTTTTGAGCACTTTGGTTCGTGGGTCACTTTGAAGACATCGTTTCTATGGTCTTGCATTTGATCTGGTTATCGTTTCTGGTCTCACGACAACTGCTCTGCCCCTACTGGTTTGTTTGGGACCATTTTCAGTGTGTGGGTCCCACTTTTGACGGGCGTTCCTTCGCTTTCTTGCGGTTGTTTGGTTTGTTTGTCTCCTTTACTGCATTTCAGGCTTGCTGTGTGTTCAGGGGACCTTTTTATTGCCGTCTGTAGCCTATTTTTGTTCTCTTGAGCAAGACACAATTGTAGGACATCAATTAATATGTCAGACAATAGATATATGGCTGTTTCAGCCTTGAATTCTCTTCATGTTGATGATACTATCACTCAGAGTGCGTGGATTCTTGACTCCGGTGCCACTCATCACATGACCTTTCATTCCGAACTGTTTTTGACTTATAATTCTCCTTCCAGCATTCCATATATTATTGTTGCAGATGGTTCTCATACTCGTGTTGATGGTTGTGGGGACATTGACATTCAATTTTTTAAATTGAAAAATGTGCTTCATGTTCTCGGTCTTTCGAATAACCTTATCTCTATTCGTAAGCTTACCCAGGACAATAACTGTACAGTGATATTTTTTCATTCTCATTGTGTTTTTCAGGATCTTACAACGGGAAAGACTATTGGAGTTGCCAAGGAACAGGGAGGGTTGTACTATCTGTCTGATGAACGAGCTGGTCAGAAGGTGTTGTCTTCCGCACTCCGGTCTCAATCAGAGTCTCATTCTGCTGCCTCACAACCGCTTCAAAGACAAGCGTCTTAGTCATCCTCCATTTTCTTTAATGAGGTCTATGTTTCGATCTTTGTTTTTAAAACAATCTGTTGAGTCTTTTAAGTGTGACGTCTGTCAGTTTTCTAAGCACCACCGTGCTACTTTTCCTTCTAGTCTTACTAAAAGTGCTGAACCATTTGATCTTATTCACTCTGATGTTTGGGGTCCTGCCCCAGTTACTAATATTTCTGGTGCACGATGGTTTGTGTCATTTATTGATGATTGTACTCGAGTAACCTGGATATTCTTGATGAAAGATAAATCTGAGGTATCTCAATTGTTTATTCAATTTTATAATATGATACAGACTCAATTTGGAAAATGCATTAAAAGAATTCGTTCTGACAATGGCAAAGAATATGTTAATCATAACCTTTCCAATTTTTTTATTAAACAGGGCATCATTCATGAACTTACTTGTGTCGACACCCCGCAACAAAATGGGGTTGCCAAAAGGAAAAATCGTCACTTACTTGAAATTACTCGAGCCCTTCTCTTCCAAATGTATGTCCCAAAGTCATATTGGGGTGAAGCAATATTGACTGCTGCCTATCTGATTAATCGTGTGTCATCTCGTGTTTTAGGTAATGTTCGTCCTGTTCAGTATATGATCTCACAGTTTCCTTCTGTTCCTATCATGCAGAGTCTTGAATCTCGGATATTTGGCTGTGTGGCTTTTGTCCATGTTCATCCACAACACCGAAATAAGTTGAATTCTCGTGCCATCCGGTGTGTCTTCTTGGGTTATGCCCCTAACAAAAGGGGGTACAAGTGCTATCATCCACCAAGTCGTAAGTTCTTTGTTTCTATGGATGTCACATTCCACGAGCATGTCTCCTATTTCACTCGTCCTCAGCTTCAAGGGGAGAGTAGTGATTCTAATTCTAATTTGGAATCTGAGTCCGAGCTTGAGTTTCTATTCCCTGGTCCTTGGCTAGGTGACTCACCTCCTGGTTCAGACTCTTTGTCTCCAGGTCCTGCTCCTCCTGATCCTCCTGTTTCAGACTCTTTGTCTCCAAGTCCTGATCCTCCTGATCCTCTTGGTGGTCCTGTTCCTAGTCCTTCTGTTCCTCCTGTGTCCCTTATGTCTTCTATTTTGCAGGAAACAACACCTTTGGCACCAGTGAAGAACAAGGCTAGTGAGCCTATGTTGACTTATCAGAGGAAAGGAAAGTCCAACCTGGTCCAAAAACAACTCCAACCATCTGAACCCAGGAGTAAATGCGAAAATGATCCTCTACTGATTCTCGATTTACGATACCATGACCATGATCCAGATGACTTACCTATTGCCTTGAGAAAAGGGAAAAGGTCTTGTGCTAAGTACCCTATTTGTAAATTTGTTTCTTCTAAACATCTTTCCCTGCAGCATCAGAGTTTTATTGCAGCTTTGACTCTGTGAGAATCCCAGCATCTATGCAAGAGGAACTAAAGGATAAAAATTGGGTCCAAGCTATGGATGAGGAGGAGATGAAAGCACTTGAGAAAAATGGAACTTGAGAGATTGTTAACAGACCTTGGAGCAAGAAGCCCGTTAGTTGCAGGTGGATCTATACAGTCAAGCACAAATCACATGGTACTCTTGATCGGTACAAGGCAAGATTAGTGGCAAAGGGATATACTCAGACTTATGGCATCGATTATGAGGAGACATTTGCTCCTGTGGCAAAGATGAACACTGTCCGAATTTTACTCTCTTGCCGCCCACTCTGGGTGGGAACTACAACAATTTGATGTTAAAAATGCATTCTTGCATGGAAACTTAGAAGAGGAAGTGTATATGGAGATTCCTCCTGGATTTGGACCCACTAGTGGAACAAACAAAGTGTGCAGACTAAGAAAAGCTTTGTATGGGCTGAAACAGTCTCCCCGAGCCTGGTTTGGAAGCTTCATGAAAGCTATGGTGTGCCTAGGCTACAAGCAAAGTCAAGGCGATCACACAGTATTCTTCAAACATTCACAGGGAGGAAAGCTGACTGTACTTCTTGTTTAAATTGATGATATTATTGTTACAGGAGATGATCCAGTTGAGAGACAACTACTCAAAGAGAAACTATCTGCTGAATTTGAGATGAAGGACCTTGGAAACTCAAGTACTTCTTAAGAATTGAAGTGGCCTACTCTAAGCAAGGCATTTTCATTTCTCAAAGGAAGTATGTGCTTGATCTTTTACAAGAAACAGGCAAACTTGAATGTAAACCTGCAGGTGTTCCCATCAAACAAAATCACAAAA
This sequence comes from Calophaca sinica, assembly GCA_037113605.1. Lineage (NCBI taxonomy): Eukaryota > Viridiplantae > Streptophyta > Magnoliopsida > Fabales > Fabaceae > Calophaca > Calophaca sinica. The sequence goes on along the minus strand of CM073733.1, from coordinate 47,478,050 downwards.
TGGGCATTGAAGAAGAGTGTGCTAAAGTTGACAAAGTCCAATATCAGAGACTAGTGGGGAAGTTGATTTACTTGACACACACTAGACCAGACTTAGCATATGCAGCCAGTGTGGTTAGCCAATTTATGCATTATCCAAGGGTGAGACACTTACAGGCTGTGGACCGTATTCTACAATATCTCAAGGCCACTCCAGGGAAAGGCCTCTTGTTCAAAAGAGGTGAAAAATTGACTTTGGAGGCTTATACCGATGCAGACTATGCAGGTTCAGTGAGTGATAAAAGGTCCACTACAAGTTATTGCCCATTCCTATGCGGAAACCTTGTTACTCGAAGAAGTAAGAAGCAAAATGTAGTGGCTCAATCAAGTGCTGAGGCAGAGTTCAAAGCTATGGCACATGGAATTTGTGAGCTACTATGGATGAAGATTGTTCTTGATGACTTGAAGATAAAGTATGAGGGTACTATGAAGTTGTTTTGTGACAACAAATCAGCCATTAGCATTGCTCATAATCCTGTTCAGCATGACAGGACAAAACATATTGAGATAGACCGACACTTTATCAAGGAGAAGTTAGATAGTGGTGTGATAACAACCTACATTCCCTCTAGGAACCAGCTAGCGGATGTGTTAACAAAGGGCTTGCCAAGAGAACGATTCGGCCAACTTACTTGCAAGCTGGGAATGATAGATATCTATTCACCAGCTTGAGGGGGAGTGTTGTAAATATAGCATATAATTTGTAATTAGTAGTGTTTTTCTATAAGGCCCATTAGTCAGGCCCATTAGGTTTCTTCTAGTCTATTTAAGTGTATTAGTGTTTGTAAATGACATACAATTGAAATAATATTCAGCATTATCATTCAGTACTCTTTTCTACATAATGCAATAAGCAAAAATTGAAGGGGTGCAAGGATTTAAATGAGTAACTGAAGAAGAAAAAATTGATAAGCATGAGTGAGGACTATGTTGTTGTGATAAGAGGTATCCTTCAGGCCATAAATGTCACAACAAGCAACTCCATGTGGTCGTACTTGAAGAGACCATGGAAAGGGAAGATGAAGAACAAGGAGGAAAGCAACAAATTAAAGAAGAGATTAATCCATAGCCGAAGTGTGTGTATAGATTTTATATTTGTGCCACATGCAGTATAACTCGATCATCAATCAATCGAATGGGTGATGTAATGAAGGTTGACAAGCATGAGGAGAAGAGGAAAATCACATGGGTCTAGATGAGTCGGTGCAAGTTGGGCTCCTCTTTAAAACAAATGGGTCAACCCAGCTCCTTGTTGGTGGTGAGCCAGCCCAACAATGTGTCAGAAGCCAATTTGTTAAAATCACTTTAGAATTTTGGCAAAATAAGGGGCAATACCCAACGTCACCCACCCCCTGTTTCCTGTGCCAAAAACAGAGGTTTCGACTTTGCGAAACTCAGCCCGCCATCCTCCACCGCTTGAACCACCAGATGGAGGCCATTACAAGGAGGCTAACCCTAATTCACGATGATGCGCTACTCACATGAGAAGATTAAGTGGGACCCACTCGTGAATGGGTGGGGGAAAGGCATTTAATTTTGTGAGGGAGATCATGGGCAGCATCGAAGGACAACACAGTAAGGTGATGCTCACTCGAGAATCTCTAGCTTGAGAGTTCTGTGATTTTGGGACGATACCTTGGAATTTAGACCTTAAAGAAGCTTTAGGAGAAGTGAGCATTACTCTAACAGGCTCCAACAAGAAGGTTGGTTGTTGCACGTCAAGATAGCTAGGAAAGACCAACGACAGAGAAACTATTGCACTAGTGAGGAAAAGGGGCGTTGTGCTGGATGGGGCCTCCAAAGAGATCAGAAAATATTTAGAAAGGAGAAGAGGCTAAAGGTCAGCTATGCGTGCATATTGGGGGATGTGAGATGCGTCTCTAGACCCACTCTTATTGTGAGAAGAAACCAATCAACATATGGTGATGCAGAGCAAAACATTGCAAGACTTGTTCGGAGTTTTAATGGTTTTAAGTGGAATTTGGCATCAAAGGATATCGTGCACAATGTAAGACTATTGGTAATGGAAAGTTGGAACATGATTGATGTCTTAGTGTTGAACCATGCTTGTTCTATGATAGCTCTTTTCCAAAGAAAGGTGCTATGGAAGCAAGGGCAATGCAATTGTCAATTAGCAGCAAACATATTTCGCAACTTTTCCTATTCAACCAAGGAGGTGAAGGTGTTAGATTGGGAGTTACAGGAACAAACGATATCTTCAGGGAATTAGGAAGTCACTCATTGTCCTTGGGCAATGGGACATTGGTGGAGTGCTTGAAGGTACAAGTCAGTCAAGCATGAATGCAGCTTTATATCAGAATCATGTAGCAGCCGTTATTTTCCAAAAGTTGAATATTGCAAAATTTGTGAATGAATTGAGACAGGGTAATCTGAGTTTTCATTATATAAATCTGTGAAATGAAAAGCTAAGTTCAAATGAATCCCATGATTCCCAATTTCCCATCTACACTATTTATAGACATGCAGAGAGGGGAGAGGGATTGCTGTGACTAACAAAAGTTAGTTACAGCTGTAAACAAAATAAATAAGTGGCCTTATTAGAAGTCTGTAAAATGAAGAATCAAACTATAATGCTCCCCTGCAAGCTCGAGAGGGAACACCAGACGAAGTCAGTGGGTCCCACACACTGAGCTTGGACCATAGAGAACAAAACTGAGTAGGAGAAAGCTTTGTTTAGTTAATTTGCACACTGAGATGAAGCAAAAACATGAAAAACTTGAAGCTGCTTGTTGAGAACCTTTTCACAGACAAAAAATAAGTCTAATTCCATGTGCGTAGTTCTTGCATGAAGAACCGGGTTTTGAGCTAAAGAAACAGTACTCATGTCGCAATAAACATGAGGAACAAAATGCTAAACACTTAATTCAGAGAGCAGGGACTGAATCCATGTAAGCTCTGCAGTGGCATAAGCAAGATTGCAGTATTCAGCCTGTGTTGGACCGAGCAACCATAATTTGGTTTTTGGACCACCATGAGATGAAATTGGGACCAAGAAACACAAGCACCAGAAGTGGAGCGACGATCATCAGGATCAGACGCCCAATCAACATCACAAAAAGCATGCAAAGACAAGAACAGCACGAGGAGAAGCTGGCAGAAGATGAAGTCCCCAAGATTGAGTCCCCTTGAGATAGCTTAAGATGCGTTTGACTTCCACCCAATGGGTTTCAAGAGGAGAAAACATCAACTGGCAGACCTTATTGACCACAAAGTTGATCTCGCGACACGTAATAGTCGCATACTGCAAGGCACCGATGACGGATTGATAATGAGTAGCTAGAAAGAGAATCAGAATCAGTCTTAGACAACTTACTGCCACAACCATAGGAGAAGCTATAGATTTAGCATCGGAGGAATTCGTTTTAGCCAACAAGTCCCAGATATACTTGGCCTGAGTAAGCAAAAGTGAGCCATCAGCAAGGGACTTGACCTCAATCCCCAAATAATAATCCAAAGGGCCAAGTTCTTTCAAGGAGAAAACAGAATTTAGTTCAGCAATGAGCTTCTGGATTAACACCGTATCACTTCTGGTGATTATAATGTCATACATATACACAAGGATATAAACAATAGCAACATCCTTAGAATATACAAATAAAGAAGGATCAGACCTGCAGGGTTTAAACTGAAAATGAACCAAGGCAGCTTTCAATTGGTCAAATCAAGCTCGAGGGGCTTGTTTCAAGCCATAGATGGCTTTGTGCAGCCTTGCAGACTAAAGTTTTGTCAGAATCCTCAAATCTGGGAAGCTGAGTCATATGGACTTCCTCTTTCAAAATGCCATTAAAAAAGTCGTTGTTGACATCTAGCTGTCTCAAAGGCCAATGATTAGTCAAGGCTAAAGTCAATACTAACCGAATAGTCACTGGTTTAATAACGGGCAAAATTCTCTGTATAATCAGATCCATACTGCTGATGGAACCCCTTGGCCGCTAATCCGGCCTTGTATATATTCATAGAGCCATCAGGGTTCTCCTAGACCCTAAAGACCCACTTGCACCCAATGGGAAAACGACCAGATGGGAGTGAAACCAGAGACCAAGTTCCATTCCTTAGATGAGCATCAAATTCAGATTTCATGGCATTTCATGGCAGATAGCCGTACTGGATCAGCCAAGGCCTGTTTGGTGTTTCAAGGTTCCACGTGTGTAAGAAACAAAGAAGGATGTAACCGAGGTACAGATTTGGACCGTGTTTGCATGGGATGGATATTAGGAGGTTCAAGATTAGGAGAGGACTGATTAGAAGTGGAAGAGGGAGAAGGAGATATAGAAACATGAAACATGACAAGAACCAGAAGGCAAGGAAGTGTGAGGGTCAATAGAATAAGGACAGACCAAAGAAGAGGAGGAACCAGTAGACCCAGTGACCTGTGGATGAGCAGACCGAGAGAGAGACACAAGGGGAATGGAAAAGATAACAGGAGTGGGTGAAGAACATAGACCAGAATGGGATTTAGGGGGAAACAGCTCTAAATAATGGAAACCTAGACTCACTGAACAAAATATCGCTAGAAACATACAACCTGCCATCTGAAGATACACACTTGTACCCCTTGTGTGAGGTAGAATAACCCAAAAATAAACACTCCTGAGAAAATGCAATTTATGACTGTTGTAAAGGCGTAGAAGAGGAAAACAGGCACATTCAAAAACACGAAGAAAGGCATAGTCAGGATATTGGTTGAACAACTTGACAAAAGGAAAGGAAAAATTAAGAGAAGCAGTAGAGAGCCTATTAATAAGATAAACACTAGCTAAAAAGGTGTGATCCCAGAATTTAAAAGGTAGGAAGCTTGGGCAAGAGGAGTGAGACCAAGTTCAGCAACATGTCGATGTTTGCGCTTAACCACACCATTTGATGGTGAGTACGAGGACAAATGACCCTATGGTGAATACCATGCTGACTCAAAAAGGCAGTGAAAGGGCAGAATTCACCACCCCAATCAGTTTGCAAAGCTTTAATAGGTAGACTAAACTCTTTTTCAACCATGACTTTGAACTGTTTGAAAATGTTTAAGGTATCATATTTTTGTTTAAGCTAGCAAAGCCAAGTGAAGCATGTGCAAGCATCAACAAACATAACATAATACATAAAACTAGCGGAAGACACAAACGGTTTAATATATAACGTAAAACATTTTACCCGATGCCTCAAAATAAAAAATAAAAAATGTAGTACCTGTTATATGCGTATACATTATATAACAACAATATCAGGAAAGTATCGTATATTTAATATGTACAATAATATAATAAATTTATAATATTATATTTCATTATATTATATATTATATAGTTTAATATTATATAGTAGTTTAAATTATATATTATATTTTTATTGATTTATATAATACCTATATATATTAAATAATAAATTTAAAATTATATATATTATAGTAGATCATTATATATTAGTATATTACAAAGGGTATTGTTGTAAATTTATATTATTCTGTTTGTACTGTCCATTGTCAACCAAACAACATACAGAACAAATAGTTGTACTGTAACTCAATGATTTGTCTTGTGCTTCTCTGTCTGTCCTGTACTCTAATAAGAATCAAATGCACGCTTCATTTCTTAAAAACTTAATCACATGACAATTCATGTAAATACTAATGTGAATAATTGTGGCATTACAGCTGGGTGGTGGAAAATATATGCAGCACATACACCAAATTTGCAACACCTCGCAATTAAAGTATTGAGCTTGACTTGTGGCTCGTCGGGATGTGAGCATAACTAGAGTACTTTTGAACATGTATTCAATGATTTAAATTTATAGTGTTTCATATAATGATTATGAAATTAACATTCATATATTTTAAATTATAATATAGATTCATTCGAAGAAGAGAAGTAGGCTTGAGCATCAAAAGTTGCAAGACTGAGATTATATTAAATATAACCTACCTCTGTCGTGATGTGATTGATCCTATTGTCCTAAAGGATATTGATGATGTTACTTGGAGAAAAAGGTGGAGATGGCAAAGATGCTGAAGATGATTTGGTTTTCAATGATGATATCTTGACTTGAAAAGATGTTGCCAATGCATCTGGGGCAGGTCAGCCTTTAACCTAAACTAGGCGGCAAACAAATTTGTTGCATCTTGGGGAAAGGAAGTGGTTGAAGATGAGGACGAGGAAGAGATCTTCAAACTTAGTAGTAGTGATAGTGATAAAGAAGAGGATGTAGATCTTGAAGCTGATCATGAAGATTCCTATTAAGGAAAACTTTTATTTGAATTGTAATGTTTAGCCACTTTAAGCCTTAGAGGCTTAGACTTGTTTGTTTCCTTTAGTTTTGTTGGTATTTAATTGTATGTTTTGCTTTAAGACCTATGACCTTTATTGCTAATTAAGAATATTCCATGAATTTTCAGTAATTTGTTTGATTTGTAAGCATTTATGTGTTTATAATATCATTTATTTAAGATGTATTAATCATTTTAGAATAGCGGCCATCTCGCTACACGCTATACCGCTATCCCAATTTTGGAGTCAGCCGCTATCCGAGATTGGCAACTGTAGATGCCCGTGGTAATAATGGCGTTGGCGGTGCACCTTTGGATGATTTGGAGGATCCTATTGATAATGATGATGAAGGTCAAGATGTAATTAATGAGGATTAACATCATTTGGAGAATGATTATCCTGCTTGGGAATTGAAAGATCCCCTACCATAGTTACTAGATATATGGAACTGCAGTTCCTAGAGTAGGACTGATTATGAACTTGTGTTGTGCAATTGTATTATGAACTTGTGTCAAATTGTGTGTTGTGTATTGGATCTTGTGAGTTATGATTAAGAATTGTCAATTAATGTTGTGATTTAGAGGTTTCTTTCTTTATTTAGGTTATTTTTATGCATGTGTATGTATAAGTACAATTTCGTTTTAGGTAGGACCTAACAATCCATGTTACGATCCCCAAGTTACGATCTTTCACCCTCCCCCAATCCTAGGTAGGATCTCAAGTTTGACAACATTGCATATCCTGGTACTTATCAAGTATATCCGTGTTCCAAAGTTTTTATCTTATTAATTTTACCCTGATATGCATGTTGTGTCTGAGCTGAGTTGACTATTTTAGTCGAACCAAAAACACCAAATAACCTTTTGACATTCAGGTAGTACAGTCCGGATACAGATACAGATACCATAGTAAAAGAGTGCAGATAATAAAAGAAAATCAGCAATTATGTGTGCTCAAGGCATAGCACTCATGGATGAAACACAATTAATGCAATTAGGCAAAACAAGTAACTGATAATTAAATTTGACTTACTTGAATTACTATCATGACCTATTTCCTTATCTGCCTTCTCAAGACAGCTAATGGCATTCCTGCATTTGCTTAATACAGCATCTTCATCTGTCTGACCTCCATAAACATGATGATAACCTGAAACTATTTTCTCCAATGCATTCCCAGTAGATGGCCTCTGCAAAAGGTAAAATAATGTATACAAGATACAGTCAGCATGCAGAGCATATATAAGAAGGCAGTAGGGGCACCAAATCACGTAAATAAACACAGAAACTATTACCAGTTTCGCGTTCATAGATTTGTTCATAGGTTTCACATCACGGTTATTATTTTCCGCATGCCTCCCAACAAACTCGTCCTTAAGAAGTTGTCCACGGGAACCAAAAACTTTTCTCTCTTCCCATATGCCAATCTGACAAAAGGAGAAAGTGATGATAATATCCAAAGAAATTTCATCAATGCCAATGTTTGATGTTTCACATAATTTATTTTACCATGAACATTTGTACTACTACAGGAGAAACATGGTCAAAAACAAAATTACATTTTTTTTATCAATGATCGATTGTAAGAGATGGGGGAAATAGCATAATTCTAGCAATCCTACAAGCAAATAGCATTATCGTAAGGGCAACCCTGATGCTCTGAACCATCCAACAATGGCATAGTGAGTTGAAGCAAAGAGCACATTATTCAATTGGGTGATTTACAATTACCACCATGAATTTAGGTGTTTTTTCATTTTGCAAATATTAGAGAAGTCTCAAAATGCCACAGAACAAACACCTTTATGGGCAACAAAAAAGAAAAAGAAAAAACATATTATAATTTTTTCCAGAAGGACCGGAACTACTACAATACTGCTGAGAAGGGGGATGTTGACCATAGCAAGATCCATACCTGGGCTGTGATATTAAGACAGCCATCCAAATACAAGCAGGCCAAGACCCACAATAATACATTACATGGCAAAATAACAATACTTAAAAGTAGTGATTCTGGACATAGTATATGGTTTACACTGAGAATGCTGATATGTTAATGAGTTTCTAAACAAAGGCAGGGAGATCAGGTGGCACTTATGGGGCACTGCTTCAGATGCATCAATCCTCAGGCGTGCTATATAGCTCAAGTATAATGTCAAGTAAGCAAGAGCCACTGCATCAACACTCCGGTGTGGTTAAAAATAAGCAAGGGTCCCACATCATAGTGAACAAGTGTGGGTGAAGAAGTTAGTTCATGAGTGTAAGATTCGCTTTAGAACTTGGAAGATAGCCGCAGTAATCAATGGAAGTAGTGGATGCCTACAACTACAAGAAACTAAGTGGATAAGAGAAAAAGCTAACGTCGGGCTTTGAACTTTGATACACAAGCAAGGATAGATCTAGAAATGGGATAGGCATCATTGCAAATAAGTATTGGGGGAAAGAAGCTGTGAATGTCAAGAGGTTAGGGTATAGGACCATAGCGCTAAAGTTTATAGTGGAAAGAGAAGCCTTTCATGTTATTAGTGCATACGAACTACAAGCAGGGTGGAAGAGTTATTTTCATAAACTATTAATGAATTGAAGGCCACAGTTTCTCTGAACTTGATCAGAACCAAGCAGATTAAACACTAAACTCTTACTTTTTTTCACTTTTGCAATGCAATTCATGAACAAAATAAAGGATATCAATTAATTCAGAAGAGACACATTGCATTCCCCAGTATAGTCAACATGTACAAAGAAATGCTGGGATAAACAATAACCAAGAGCTATTAATCTTTCTTTTTAGGTTGAAAGATCTAAAAACATTTTTTAACTCCAATTAACAACAGATTACTAGAGCTTTAGTTAATATGCAAAAAAACAGAAGAGATGAAGTCAAAAAACATGCATCACATCAACTAATTAAGAAACATGAATTATCAAAGTACCAGTCGAAGTGCTGAATTCCTTGCAAACTCGTCTCCATTTTGAATCACATCTCGAAGAGCCTCTGGAAGAACCTTCCAAAATTCACCTACAAATTCAGAACCCTTTCGCCTGCTGTTTTGTAAAATATCATTCGCAAGATACAGAAATGCCAATCTCTTCTCACGAGGAGAACAATGAAATTGTCTGTCCCACGTCTCGACAACTTGTTTGGCTTTATTCATATGAAAAATGCACCAATGTGACAAAGCTTGACCACATTAAGGATAACATCCGAGCAGAAAATGTTCATATACAACAAATGTGAAAAAGAACCCAAAGAAATCATATACATATGTGTGCGTCTGTGTGTGTGTGTGAGAGAGAGAGAGTCCAAGCACATATGCAGATGAATTCGGTACAAGATTATTGTTAGCCTTCATATGGTAAAGAAGGAAATAACAGTTATATTGCATTATTTACTAGTAAATACATAGAACTTCATAACCAGTTCTGCAGTTGAGAAGGAGGGGTATTCATTGTTGCAATAAACCAAGAAGGGGAGAGGAGGGTTCTTAGCAAACCAGGTGAGGGAAGATCAAACCCCGACAACAATATAAGGCTAATGTCCCAACTTACAAATAATGTAAAACAAATTCAGGGCAATAGGTGATGCTAGACAGTAAAACCAGGGAAGAACAAACTCAAAAAGGAAACAGATAAAAACAACTGCTTGAACAATATAATATTGAACACAAACAGGAAAAGTATACATTGTAGCCCACAAAATGATCTTGAAGGATACTCTCTATGCTTGTCTGCGAACCATTCAGCTTGGCTAGTTTTTCCACTAAAATCTGTGGATTGAATGTGCTACCCATCCTTCCAATTAAAGTTGGCACAGCTAATCAACTAGAATCCCAACTTTCATCAAAACCTTTAAAAAACAAACACAAGGGAAACAAAACATTAGGACGGAATCAAGCACAGTAAAAAAAATCAAATAACAATAGATAAAAGATACAGACATATTTTGATTGATAAACAAGCACACACGAGAAACATCAGCTGTTACAAAAAAAAACATGTAGGTTGAGGAACCCTTAAATGCACTTGAAACATCGAGCTTGAACTTCGGGACTCTTGTGATAGCAATTATGCATGAGAACAGTCACAACCCCAGAAAAATGTATCTTTTCCAAAAAGAAAACCATATTCATATACATCAAATAGTGCTACGTAGTACCACTATTTGGGTTTGAGGTATGCTCTAATATATTCATTGGTATGCTCCTAACATAATTTTTCCAAAACTTAAATTTACATAATAACAACAATAATAATAATAATAATATCAAAATACATATTTTACTTACTACATTTTATTAAAAATCCAACAATATTATACATGTTACATCAATATATGTCTTTCACGTTTTTAATTTTAGATTAATAACAACATAGTTATATCTGTTCCATGAAAACCCCGCAACCGGTAACCTCACCACAGAGAACCATGAAACAACCACACACTGGCCAAAATCATGTGTCCAAAATCACAATTTGTAGGGTTCTGAGTTGGACTTTCAATTGATATCATTTTATAAAAGATTAAATATGTAATATCTTTCCACGGGTGAACCAGTGTCATATTTTAGGTATACATAAAAAAAAACATACCAACACATGTCATTGTTTTGAATTTTACCTAAATAAGTATGTCAATAAGGCAAATTGACCAATTAGGAAATTATTCATAATCAGTAAATTACATACAAGAGTAAATAATTTATTTTGCGTGGACCCACATTTCATAGACAAAAGCACTGCATCACGAAGAATACAAACAAATATTAAACAACAGCAGGCACAGTTAACATGGGTTTAGGCAAACCAAACAGTGAATTTAAGGGTTTACAACAGAAATCTTTTCGCACTGGGGGGTTAGATTCATGGATCAAAGTCATCAAACAACACCATAATGTCCTCTCATAAATAATGTTTAACGACAAACCATTTACATATAAATCATTCTTAATGATTTGCCCTATAGTTTTTCTAAATTTCTCTCTATCTCTAATTATTGGACTATCATCCTTTTGATCTACTCTCCTTACTAGGGCTTCTCCAAGTCTTCTTCACACATGCCTAAAACAATAACTGATAAATTAATGCTTTAAATGATGGATAGATGTAAACACTTAGGGCATCAAAAAATTAGTATTACAAATCTAACACTGAATTGAAATGAGGAAGATTTTAAGTTTGCAATAAATCACAAAAAAAACAACAGAAGAAAAAAGTTGGCTGCCAAATTAAAATCACTGAAGTTATATTTGCTATAGATAGCTAACCAGATATGCCTATTAAGACATATCAAAGAAAAGTAAGCCTCGGCAAACCAAGCTATGAGACTAGGCAAACAATCCTTAAAAATATGGACGGATTCAATATCTAGTTGATTGGCAGATTAGTTTTAGTTTCAATTATAAACTTGCAATGTAAAATAGAACTTTAATACATAAACGTAATGTTATTTATTTATGCCCTAATCAAATGAAAGCTGATATTACCATTTATATGCAATTAGATACCCAAAAAGTACAAAGAGACATGCACGTAGAGGACAGGCCACCAGTATACATGGATGAATGTGTGACAGAGAAGCACATGCTTGCTAATATTAATAACATCAAACCACAAGCATGAATAAATATGTGACATACATGCACAATACTTCTGACATCAAACCACAAGCATGGATGCATATGTGACAGACATGCTTGCCAATATTAATAACATCAAACGACAAGCCACAACCAAAACACACAACGGGAAAATACAGATGTAAAACATAAAAGTAAAAGAAACACAAGTAAACACCACAAGTTCTCAAATGCATCCGATCAACCAGCTCCAAGATGAAAACCAAATCTTCCACTTTAGTACATGAAGTTTCCCATAAGCTTATAAAAATTCACATCATAATAACAATTATGCAATATAATTGTCTCAGGTCAAAACACACACACGTGTGCACTGCCATAAGTTCGGCAGGAATGTATCAGAATTCTCCAACCAAACCATTGAGCAAACCCTAAACACCGGTAGCTCTAAGATGCATACAATCAACCAGCTGCTGATGTAAACCAAATCTTCCACTTTATCGCATTAAGTCTTCGATATGCTAATAAAAATTCACATCGTGATAACAATTATGCCAATAATTATGTCAGGCAAAAAACACACACACACACACAAACACGCACATGCACACACACGATAACACACTGCCATTAGTTCGGCAAGACAGGACACACGCATACACTGGCATAAGTTCGGCAGGACTGCATCAGAATTCTCCAACCAAACCGTTGAGTAAACCCTAAACACAGCTGGCTCTCAGATGCATACAACCGACCAGCTCCAGATGTAAACCGAATCTTCCACTTTATCACATGAAGTTTCCAATAAGCTTATAAAAATACACACCATGATAACAATTACGCAAAATAATTATCTCAGGCCAAGAAAATTAGAGTATAGACCATGAACTCAAATTGACACACACACACACAGCCATAAGTTCGGCAAGATTGTATCAGAATTCACCAACCAAACCATTTAGTAAACCCTAAACACAGCCAGCTCTCAGATGCATAGTAAGAATCGACCAGCTCCAGATGTAAACCAAATCTTCCACTTAATCCCATGAAGTTTCTCGATAAGCTTCTTAAAATTCACATCATGATAACAATTATCTGATACAATTATCTCAGTCGAAAAAACAATTTACATTAAGCAGTGTTGTTGTTGTGGCCATGGACCACGAACTCACAATGAAGGGCACAAATTACAAGTTTCATAATTAATCACGAAATAAGAGAGAATCCACATGAATCTTTATTAGGGATTGCCATAAGTTCCGCGGGACTGTATCAGATTTTTCCAGCCAAACAGTTCCATTATCCTTGAATTCAACAACAGATAAACAAAGTGCATAAACTTGAAGGAATAAAAAAAAAATCCCCTTTAGCTCAGTGATTAATTAAACAAAAAAATACATAATAAAATCAAACTAAAATAAAAAAATATCACAGTCCATATGCAAACCCCCAATCAATTGCAGCATATCAGATAAAGACGACGAGACCGGGAGCCAAGTAAAAAAGAGAAAAAATTTGTTAAAAAAAAATCGGAATTAAAAATCAAGAATTGAAGAAAAGGGCAAAAAAAAAAAAAATACATACATAACAGCAGCAACGAAGAATGTGGGTGAAGATAAGCAAGGAATGGAACAATGATGATTCGAACTGTTCTGAGTTTTTTTTTTTTTTGGGAGATAAAGGTGTGGGAGAAAGAGAGTGTGTGTGTGAGCGTGGGGCTAGAGAGAAGCAGTGTTTCAGAAGCGCAGTTTGAGTTGCTCGGGTTTTAGTTCGGCTTTTGTTTGTGTTTTGTGACTCTGTTCTGCGGTGCGGAGCGTGGTGCCCTTTATATTTCGTTACAGACAAACAATAAAGCGCAATAAAAACTCTTTTTTTTTTTAATTTTCGGATGGCTTTTTTTGGATTTCCCGAATTACCCCTTGCCCGGTCTCAGAAGAAAGAAGCCATCTGTTCCAACGGCGTCGTTTACACAACGCATGATTCCATCCAAGGGAAGAAGCTCTCTCGGGCACAGTGTTTCCCGTTCAGAGACATCGATGTTAAATTTTACTCCCTCCGTTCCTAATTGAATTTTGTTTTGGATAAATAAAAAAAAAAATTACAGTATCAATTGTCGTTTTATTAATTCAATATATCATTAGTTTTTTCTCAAGTTTGGCCCCAAATAATATTATATGCATCACTTCTAAAATATCATGTTTTTTGCGCCAAAAAAAAATAGATATCATGTTTCTTTATGTATTTACAACAAATATTAATACTTTTATAGTTAATAGGAATCCATGCCTTATTTTCCACTATCCAGTTGAGCTGAAAGTGGCGTTTGATGCACAACACAAAATATAAGGTGATGAGAGGTCACTCTGTTTAGTACCTCTCATAGAGATGAACCACTCCAAAGTTTCCCATTCCAAAGAGCTCGCATGCAAACAAAGGAAATACAACGACTTATAAGATCCACCATCAATTGGAGTAAACCAACATCTTCAAGAGTTTCTTTCACAAATGCCCATTTAAGCCTGTGAATGGTGATCGATTGGGGTCGCTCTGTTTAAATAAACGGATGAGGTGAATCAATGAATGAAATGAATCAATAAATTGAAAATCGTGAATTTGTAATTTAGTGTATCTAATATGATTGAATCCTAAAATGACTTATCATTCTCCTTTAAGCCTCGACAAATTTCTAACCCTCGAATGGCATTGGATCTCTTTCCAAGGTTTGAGATCTACCTCGATATGTAAAATTATATATCAATAATCTTATGAAAATGAGAATCTTAACAACTATGTTTCGTAATTTTATAGCTAATGAGGTGGATTTGCAATGGTATTAAGTGACTTTTCTCATTAAATCGAGTTGGGATTAAATTGGTTATCCACATATTTAAATTTAATTGTGATGCCTAAAAAGTACATTACACACATCAAGACACACACGCACGTACGTGCACGCGCGCCCACATACACATATATATAATCCATTAAACAAGTAAAAATAATTTTTAGATAGATTTACAATAGAAAAAGAGTCTTACAAACAAAAATAACCCTTTTGCGATTTTATTTTATATATGACTTTTTAAAAACTCGAGTTTTTAATTTATGTTTCTAATCTTTCATGTCTTAACATGTCTAAAAGATAACTATTAATTCAGTAAGCGCATCAATTATTTTCATATGGTGGTATTCTTCTCTTTTATTTTTTTTTTGAGAAATGATAAGTAGACAGCACAAACTTGTCTACACCGTATAACAATACCCTTTTTCCTTTTTTTTATTGTTTTCTCATCCTACTTACTATTTACGAAAGTGACATGCCAGTGGGGGGAGCCATACGGTGTCGTGTTTGTTGTCGAGAATGGGTTGTCTACTTATTATTTCTCTTTTTTTTTAATTGAAACAAACCATTTTGTACATTATTTGTTAGTAATCAATTTTGAGTTATTACCAGCATCAACAACATTTTTTGTATTTTTTATAAATTGATACTACTCTGTTCCTATTTATAAGACCAGATACATGAGTTTTTCAATGAACCTAAAAAGTGATTTGTCTCTTATAAATAGGAACGGAAGGAGTATTATTTAAAACAAATTACATTATAAAAGGTAAATATAGTCATTCTCATAAGCATTTGTATATTAATTGAAGATTATTATTATTAATATTATTATTATTATTATTATTATTATTATTATTATTATTTCATAGCATGCAAAAGTTTCACGACACCTGATTCATAAACCTGACTCTAAAGTAAACAACTCATTTTTAGAGTTTAAAGTAAGTAATCACAACCATTGATAAAAAAAAAATCAATAGTTAATGTTACATGCACATGTATACCAAATCTGTAATGTGTTGGAATAACAACTCATGATTTTCTTATCAGTAATTATAATTACTCACTTTAATCTCAACTCAATTTAGAGGAATTGAATCCCTTATTCTTACTCTGGTATTATTATTGATATTTTCAATAATGCTACTTCTTACACAATTTCTAAATAATAAAACATATTTATTAAGTGAGTTTATAGTTTATTTATAATAAGTTTAATTACACTTTTAGTCCCCAGGTATCACGATTGTATGATTTTAGTCCCTCAAGTTTCTATTGCGCAAAATGTATCCTCCATGTATTGCAATAGTGCAATTTTGGTCCCCAAATTCTAATTGTGTGAATTAGGTCTCCCAGTTATTACAATTGACCGATTTTAGTCCCTTTTTCTGTTCAATTTATAATAAAAAAGTTGATGTATCACATGTGATTATGGTCTATCACATAATTTGGTGGCATGTTAGTTGGCTTAAAAATTAAAAAACTTTTACAATATTTTTCAGTTATAAATTGAATGTCAATTAAGCAGCTGGACCAAAATCACACGATTGTGATACCTAGAGGACCCAATTTGCTCAATTAGAACTTGGGGACCAAAATCGCACAATAAAGATACTTGGAGGACCCAATTCGCTCAATTAAAACCTGGGGACTAAAATCGCACAATTACAATACTTTGGGGTAAAAAGTGTAATTAAGCCTTATAATATTTTATGAGAGTAATCTTTTCAAAATTCTATAAAACGTATTATAGTTTTAATATAAAAAAGAGAAATGACAGGGACACACTCTCTAACACTCTATTTTCAACACACTCTTTTTTATTAGTTGAAATTTATATGGGTCCCACTAAATTTGTGTGGGACCCACATAATTTACTGGGACCCATTTGAATTTCAACCAATAAAAGAATGAGTTATGAGAAATAAGTGTTGGAGAGAGTGTTGATAGTACTCCTCTATAAAAAAAAAAATATACTAAGAAATTAGAATTCATCAAGTAAGAGACAAATTCAAGTAATCAAAGGCAATTACACCGAGATATTTAATTGAATAATTTATTCTAGACAACATTGTATGTGTAATTTATGTATCTCTTATCATGATCAACAATAAAATTATTAACTTTTTTGGTGAGATTATTTTTTAAAATTTATGCAATATTGAGAAACATCATTGATTATTTTATGATATATAGTGTATATTTAGTATAATAAAGAGTAATTGGAAAAAAAGATAAAAACTAATAAATCAGCATATTATGGGAAAGACATTGATATTTTGAAAAAAAATAAATTGTTGTTTTGCTAAATATTTATTGTACCATCTGGGGATTCTATGTACATTTTTACTATATAACAATAATATGACATATATTAAAATATATGGTATCTTCTCGTAAGAATTTATATAAATTTTTTCACACATATGTTGATCAAGTTTTGATTTTTCATTAATAATTTTTTTGTATCTGGAAAGTTTGCACGTAAGGAATGGATAGGTCTGTTGTGAGCTAACATGGTCCCTAGTTTACGAAAGCGTTAATGACGATTGTACCCCAAATTGTGCGTAAGAGCAAACGCTTAGAGAAAAGATGTAGCTTCACCTTCTGGGACAGAAACTATGAGCCCGTTTGGTTGAGACTTTAGAGAGGCTAGAATTAATTTTGGAAAAAAAAGTGAATATAATTGAAAAATATTGTTCATGTGTTTGGTTTCAAAATCGTAGTGGATAAAATTGATTTTGGGTGTGTAGAATTGATTCTAATTAAAGTAAGAATTCCTAGTTTTTGCGTTGAATAAAATCGATTCTGGTTTGGGACCCACAAAATTCTTTACATTTACACATCAAAAGTGATTTTAAATTTATCATCCAAACGAAGTCAATGATTTTGAACCCACTTTTAAAATATCATTACCAAACACAAAACAATTTTTTTAAACTCAATTTTTTTAAAATCAATTCTTTTAACATCAATTCTTCAAAATTAATTCTATCTCAGTCTAAAACAAATGGACCCACGCATTGGACCATGGCGTTTGGGCCAAGACAAGCAGTCCAATGAGTCATGAAAGCAAACACGGCCCACGGGTGCCTGATTTGGTTTCAATAGTGAAGGATGCATAATCTACATTGCATTTCAGGCTTTTATTTTCCCACCTCCCATACTTAATTTTCACACCTCCCTTTTTATTTGAAAATACAATGACACCCCTCCTCTTTTCCCCCCACTCCCTCTTTTTCTTCCCTCTTCCTCACCTCACCTCCACTCCCTCCCCCCACTCTCTCATGCTCACCATCTCTCCCATCTCTCACGCTGACTCTCTCAATATCTCCCACAATATCTCTCTCCCAACCTCATCCTCTCTCTGTCAATGTGACCCCTCAGGTGCCGCTGCCATCACCGCCACCGTTCGCCTGATTTCTGAGGTGAGCAATTTCTTTTTCTGCGATTTCCAGCATTTCAAAATCTTGTTTCCGGACGACTCTGACAACAAGAGTCCGGAAGTTATAAAATTCTGGATTCTTATTGTCGGAGTCGTCCGGAAACAAGATTTCAGACGTTATATTAATTTAAGTCATCCAGAATCTTATTTCCGGTTAGTTCCGAAAATTAGTTTTCGAATGTTGTTCAGATTGAAATTTGATAAACTTCTTATTTGGTGCAGATTCAAGGCATCACAACCGTGAGTTTTGTTTTGTTTTTTTTTTTTATGTTTTTCGATGGTCAAATTACAACAGGTGACAAAGGCATCACATTTGAGGGCAATACCCCTAAATCGTTTAGGGCTTCGAAGGACATCACACTTAATGCCTTAAAGAGACAAGTTAACGATGCAGTGGCTAAATTCGGAGACACCAGAAAGGTGTCTGATATCCATTACCAATACCCTGTCTGTTGGGAACACATACGTGTTCAATATGATGTTCTGAAACTTAAAAATAACGTCGATGTCGACATGATGTTCGCAGTCCATGAGTAATACGCTAACCTCGGGTCAATCAAGTTATACGCGGATCTAGTGAGAAGTCCTGATCAGATTATCTCTCTCCTCAGGAAACGAAGATCTGTCGGCGAAATCATCGCACTGTGTAGTGCCCTAGATTCGTCAACCATCACTAGCTTGACACAACCTTGATGTTTTGTTGTATTTCTTAAGTGTTAGGGATTTAATTGATCGTGTTTGTTGTATTTGTCAAGTGTTGGGGTTTCTTGTGCTTGTTGTATTTGTCATGTTACAATTCCGGAATATTCCAGTTAATTGAATAACGATTTAATTTATGTCAACCAAAATATATATTTATATATAAATATAAATAACATGTTTGTTACAAATAAAACAAAATACATGTGATGATCATATAAATAAAGCGCTACATCTAATCGGAGGCCCTAGATCTCTTCCTCCGGACTTAACATCGAGTGGTGCGTGCTAGTCTCATAAGCTTCTGCACGAGCTCCCAACCCTCTGTGCTCGGCTGTATCACTAGGCACCCATCTAACAATCTCTGGCCGATCTCATACACCCTGGTCCATCTCACATCCTACAACAATATATATTATTAGTTAATCAGTACTTTATAAAATATAACAAAATTAGAATAATAATTCCAACATACCTCTGATGGCCCCGCTGGCTCTGGTGCTGGAGCTGGTGGTGCTAGAGGCGACGGTACATTTTGTGGGTAAATGTACGGGTGAGAGATCATATGGAACCACTCCATGTAACCTGACTCCACGTCCTCTGTCTGTGTGCCACGCTGACCACCCTCAATGACATGCTCGTCAAAATGAAGCCATATGTCATCCATCTGCTGCGGAGTGATCGACTGCAATCTGATGTTGCAGGGATCATCGGGAATGCGCTGCACATATCCAAACTGGCGCATCACCCTGTCTAGCAAATAGGGATACATCAAAGGCCCAAACTGGTTGAATCCTCTAAATAAGCATATAGCCACGGGTCCTGGGTAACCTCCGCAGCAGTCAGTCTGTCCAAAACATGCTTGTATGGCTCCACCAATTCTGCACCCCTAATATGCTTCTAACGACAGGCTCGGGGTCGTGGCTCCTGGTAGCCGGGCTCGAGCTCCTTGGTGCCGAATGCGACACTCTGAAAGTGCTCGTATATCCATGCCTATGTGATAAATGCCAAGTCAAATTCTTTTCATTTGTATGTTACATGTATAAAAGTATTTTAAAACAACGACATTTGTATTTGTAGTAGCGTTATGTAAGAGGCCACCTGCTTCGTCTGATATCTGCTGGCCTCCCTGAGCTGGTCGTACATGAATGTTAATGCCATCGCTCCCCATGCATAATTGCGAACGCTTCTCAGCTCCCTAAACATCCCCAAGTATGCCACCCATGTCAACGTCTGGCTCTTGTCGGCGAAGATAGTGCCGCCAACTTGGTGCAGCAGGAACGCCCTAGCTGCCATCTCCCATTGGCCGTCATCGCAACACCTAGTGTACACCACTCTCCGCAGCCAGTCGAGATGAATCATGGGTCCTCTGTTCCTGTCAACCTCAAGCCGTGCATCTGCCATGGAGACGCCTAACAGGTCGTGCAACCAAACAGTAGTTGTCTCCTTATCCAGCGCAGGCATGGTGAAGAACGCCCCCGTGACTGGAATATGGAGTATATGGGAGACGTCATCTAGGGTGACCGTCATCAGCCCGGCAGGTAGGTGGAAGCTAGACGTATCTGGCTGCCAACGCTCCACAAACGCACATAACAGCCCCTTGTCAACTACCTTATAGCTAATGCGGCGAAGTTCATCAAGCTCAGATTCCTCCAAGAGTGCCATAATCTCAAGGCGGGGCAATAAAGTGGCGACGCTTTTCCCGTGATTAGTAACCTTTAGCTCACTGCGATCCTGTTACCAAAAAAATATAAGTCAATTGCATTAAATTAAAATATAAAATGAAAACAACATAATAAAAAATTAAGTATTACTTACAACGCCGCGCCATAACCGTGTGGCAATATGGTCAGCATAGGTAACAAGGACTGATGAGTCCTCCGGGCCGCAGGGAACAGAGCCTCATCACGTGCATCACCATCATCAACGGCTACCTCATCTACACGTGCAGTCTCGTCTACGCTTGTCTCATCGACGCGTGCAGGCTCATCACATGTAGCCTCATCAACAGATGCCTCATCGACGCGTGCAGGCTCATCTACGTATGCAGGCTCCTCATGGGCAGCCTCCACGTGCGGTGGCTCCTCATGGGCAGCCTCATCTACGTGTGCAGGCTCCTCGAGAACATCATGCAGATGTTGACGTTGCTCCGTCCGTACTTTGCATGATGACGCAGTGGGCCTTGGACGAGTAGGGCCACTACTAGATGAGGCAATACTGACCGCTTTAGAACCACCCCTGGTGCGTGCCATATCTGTGAAAAATTCAACAATCAAATCAGCCATGCAAAAATTTCGAAAAACTGAATTCACAATCATTCCAGAAACAAGAATCCGGACTTTGAAAATCAAAAACTCATATTTCAAACGTCCAGATTCTTGTTTCCAGAAAATTCAAAATCTCAGAAAAAAAATAACTCAGAGAAAATCGAATGCGACCTTACTTGATGTAGAAAAAGCACACCGGGAGCGAGATGGAGAGGGGCGACGGCGAGAGTGCGAGACACGGAGGAAAATGCGACGGAGGGAGGTGGATGACGGAGGGAGGTGGCAGACGGAGGGAGGCACTTCCAAGAGAGAGAAAGGAGTCGGAGGGAGGTGAGAGAAGGAGGGAGGGAAATGAAAGAGAATAGGGGAGGGGAGGGGTTATGAAAAGCTGGGGACATTTTTTGTCTTTTTGGGCAGTGGGGAGGTGGGAAAATTAAAATGGGGAGGTGGGAAAATCATGGGTCTTGCATTTCAAGACATTGTCTCCTGGCTTAGACCATTTGACTAAGTGATCATCAGTTTGAGCAGAGGATACAATATGTTTAAATTATCGTTGAATATATTTCAAATATTTTTTCTCAAATAATAAATAATGTTTGTGTAATAATTAATATTTAATAAAATGAAGTCTCATTCACTTTGTTTAAAAATATTTTTAAAATTAATGATTAACAATTAATATTTTCATTAATGAGTTCAAATACTAAATAATATAATTAAATTCAAA
Organism: Calophaca sinica; assembly: GCA_037113605.1. Classification (NCBI taxonomy): domain Eukaryota; kingdom Viridiplantae; phylum Streptophyta; class Magnoliopsida; order Fabales; family Fabaceae; genus Calophaca; species Calophaca sinica. The sequence continues at coordinate 47,456,176 of CM073733.1, read as the reverse complement.
AAAGTATATATTTGATTATTAATATTTTATAATTTATAATAGTATCACTTAAGTATTTCAAGCATTTTTCTCAAGTTATTATTAATCATTAATGTTGTCATAAAGTGACTTTAAAATGTAATGTTTTAAACAAGTATTTTTTTACATTTAAAAATAAATGTACTTAATGATATAAATTGACATTAAATGTTTTGAAAGTAAAATATTAATTAATTAATATTATCATTACCACATTCTTAAATGAATTATGTTAATATAATACTATATATAGAAATAAATAGATATATATACTTTTAGTAAATGTTATTTTGTTTATTTGATATTCTAAAAATGTAAATATATTGGATTTAGTTCAAGAGAGAATCGAGATAATAAAGGCAACTATTAAACTTATTATTATTATTATTATTATTATTAATATGCAAAACATACTTAAAACTTTGAACTTAAAAGATAATCAAGGCAACTAGCGCATCGATCAGAAATCGATGAATGGAGTAATATGCTTCACGGTCTCAATTCTCGATTAAGCATTGGATACCTTCACCTCTGTTATAAAAGTAAAATTAATATTATTAATAGAGGTTGGCACCGGTACGGGTCGACTCACGAACCCAACCTATCCAATCCAACCCAACCCAGAAAAATCGGATTAGTTTGAGTCATTGGGCTGAGTCGGTTTTAAAAGAAGCAAACCCAAAGCAAATAGGTTGGGTGTCGGGTCTGAAGATTGCGAACTCGAGCAACCCAACCCAACCCACTGTAAATAAAAATATAACCTTTTTTTACTTACTAACTAAGCATGTCGCGTGAAGTGTCTTTTTTCTTGTAAGGCTAAGTGAATGTTGAGTCGCGTATTTGGAATATGAAATATGTATTTGCATTTGAAATGATTTATATATTAAAAAATATGAAATATATTATGAAATATGAAATAATGACACTCTGCAAACGTTATATATTATGAAATGCGAAATATTGCGTTGCGTATTTGTTGTTTTTTCAATCAGGTCAGGTGAATGTTGGATAAATTAATGTTTAAGGCCTTGTTTTTCTTCATAATTTTTTTTCTATTTGTCTTTGATTTTTTTCCAATTTTTTTCTTTGAAAAATAAATATTTTAATAACAAACTCGTTCACCTGACCCGTACCAACCCATATGAGGTCGGGTTGGATTGGTTCGGGTTTCGTAAAAAATTTCGACTATACCGACCCAACCCAATCCAACCCATATATATTTGGTCGGGTTGGGTCTTTAAACACCAAAAAATCCACTCAACTCGAACCATGCCCACCCCTAATTATTAATATCAAATAAAAGTATATTATACAACAATGAATAGAAACCTGACATATTTATACATCTTTTGATTAAAATAATTAGGCTAAATTGCACTTTTTGTCCCTTAAATTTTTTTTAGTTTTCAATTTCGTCCCCTAACTATTTAAGTTTTCATTTAAATTCCTTAAGTTACGAAAGTTACTTCAATTTCGTCATTTTTTTATTTTTTTATTTTAGACGAATGACCATTGGACACGTCGAATAAAAAAATGAAAAATTAAATGGAAATCACCTACGTGTCGAATGGTCATTCGTCTAAAATAAAAAAAATAAAAAAATGACGAAATTGAAGTAACTTTCGTAACTTAAGAGACCTAAATGAAAACTTAAATAGTTTGGAAAAGAAATTAAAAACTAAAAAAAAAAATAAAGTACGAAAAGTATAATTTAACTAAATAATTAATGACCTTCACTGCTATATGTTTTCTTTATTTGGGCAAATTTGATTACATAAAATTTTATAAAATTTTTTCACACTAAAACTCATAAAAAATTCACGCCCTTAATTTTAAAAATGAGTTTTGCCGGTGTGTTTAGTCATTTAATTAACCAATATTACGATAAAATAATTTTATAAATCAACGAATTTGTACTTATATAAATTTAATTCACTCTTCAGATATGATTTGGCCTACAAAGAATTCAATGACTCTAGTATTAGTATGATTTTCAAAATTAAAATTAAATATTTCTTTCTACTTGTCGACTGATTAATTACATATTGTTGTCGATAATATCTAGTAATATTTATTTTGATGGGAGTAGTATTTTATTTGACGCACCAAAGATTCATTGCATTTATAATATATGGGTTCATTGAATTTTCTTGAGTTAAACATGTTTTTAGTCCCTATAAATTTTCCATTTTTTAGTTTTAGTCCCTACAAATTTTTCTTCAAATTTTCGTCCCTCAAATATTCTCCGTTGATAACTTTAGCCCCTGCTGTTTAGTTTTTACTTATGTAGCTAACAGTTGTCCTAGTCATAGCTACCACGTGGACATTTTAATTGACGTGACGTCCACGTGGCAATTGACTCACCATTTTTATTATTTTTTAATTGCTAAACCTTTTTTTACTAATTTAATCATTTAATTATAATCAAATTAGTTAAATTAATAATTAAAAATTAAAAACAATTAAACGTAAAACAAAATTCTAATCCCTAATCTCTAATCCTCCTTCTTCTTTGTCGGTCTAGTCTTCTCTGCTCCCCTATCCTTCCTTTCGGCAATCAACCCCCCACTCACTCTTATTACTCTCATCAACTCACAGTATCCATAATCAATAGAGCAGAAAAATGAAAACATGGAGATAGAGAGAAAGGGAGGAGGAGGAATGAACGAGATCGAGCGAGAGAGAGAAAGAGAGAGAGAGAGAGAGGACGGTTGACACCGATGAGCAAGAGGGCGGAGGAGGAGCGATCGCCGCTCACGCTGGCAAACCTGAAATTTGGCAGTGACAAATGGGGTTTTTCGTCACTGTACAATTATTTCTTCCTGAAAACAATAAATGGGGAGCTGGTTTGTTGATGATGGATACTCTATTCTTGTTTTTTCGATTCTATTGATGATGGTTCTATTCCTAATTTTTGATGGAGAGTTGATTTGTCAATGGAGGATAAGAGGGTGTTCCTGGTGCTGTTGATGGTGGTGAAGGTTTGGGAAAGGAAGATAGCGAGGGTGGCTGATGTAACACCCTAATCCTCTGATGCTATTCTTATTATAAAGTAGTATAATTTCGAATTGCTTTGTAAAAATAGTCGGGTTTTTTTTTCGAAAACTAAGTATTTTAGGAGTAAAAATTAAAAACTTTCTTTCAATAGAATAACTGAGTTCATAAATCATTTCATAAATAACATGACACGTGCGAGAATCATTTTTGCGATAAAATCTGAAATTACTAAACTCTATTTATTTATACGGGTCAAAACCTTAAACGTTAAAACCATGATCAATTAGAGAATCAAGCTTCATAAAACATTTTCTAGAACGTATATGTTGAAAACCATTTCTCGTCAATACAAAACCTTACATAATTATTATACAAATGTCACAACTTGATCTAAAATACATTTACAAAACTTAATACAATATATTTATACTTTTTCTACAATTACAATTCCAAATCTCAATACAATTAATCATCTTCACAATCCCAGACACTTAACTGAAAAAAATAAATAGAAATGAATGAGATAAAAATCTCAGCGAGTGTTCCTGACACACACGCACCCGGCAATTAACAGGTAGAGCATGCAAAGGGGCAAGTGTTCATGCAACAAGCATAATAAAGCTATAAGACAACTTGAGTCATGTAGCACATAAGACAAACCAAATTAAATTCAATAGCAACAAATTTCCACTCATACAGGCACAAGATCTAGTACAAGGTATGCAAGCACAAGTTCAAGTAAAACATCTACCCATTTCAATAACACATAACTCAACTTAAAGCAATTATGCCTTCATCATCAGAAACTAAAATCTTATAATGACTACTCATTTTTTTAAAGTCCTGCGCAGGGGTCAATTTCAAAGCAATTTGCCACTCGTCAGTGGACTTGTCATGGCCACACGCTAGTGGACTTGTCACAAAGTATTTGCCACTAACAGTGGACTTGTCACAGAGTAGTTACCACTTACGGTAGACTTGTTACAGAGTAGTTGCCACTTATGGCGGACTTGTCACAGAGTAGTTTACCACAAAGGGTGGACTTGTCACAGAGTCATTTGCCACTAAGAGTGGACTTATCACAAAGTAATCATAAGGTAACAAATAATTCATTATTACGATGCTAAGCTTTAGAAATCGTCATGGATAAATTCTATCATATATCACACTTAATTCATAGGTACCAAAAGTCCACAATTCATGAACACAACGACTTCAATGAAAGGCATGCTTACACAACCAATCACCAAAGGATTCAATAAGAGTATCAACCAATAATTTATTTCATCAATTATACTCACATGTAAACTCAGTTATGTACCATCAAGAATACACATACGCATACTATTCAGCTTGTTTCATTGCTCCTACAATGAACAGGCACCCAGACTCACATAACAACTTATATTCACAATTACACTATTGCTCATACAATGGTAATAACACAGAACACATAAGTGTTAGATAATATAATATAATAGTACTACGGGTAGTTTAGTCTTTTGCATCTTTAGTATTTATACTTCTCTTTTGCCTTGTATTGTTAAGATTTATCTAATTGTAATCCTATTGGAACCCTAATTGTAACACACCGTTTTCGGAGCGCTACTGTGCAACCCAATCTAATGCTGAAAACATTTAATGCTTGTATGCTTTCAGTTAAAGAGTACTCTTATGTATTTCACAATGGAAAAATAGGAGTAATTTTTTTTTGTTTTTCATTTTCTTTCCTTTGAAACCCTTTTCAAAATGAGACATAGAGTACTACAGTTTTTTAAGTGATGCCAATTCAGACTTTTGCAAATATCAGAGTATAATGCATCACAAAATGATACTTCACATAACATAATCAGTTCGCACCAAGGCGAGGTTTTCTGAAAAGAGTAATTACAAAACAACAAACACCAAACCCTAAGCTAAGCTGGCCAACAACTACAACCCCATCGAGAAACACCAAGAAGATCAAACATGAGGTACTCGGAGGAATCTTCCTCCACCGCTCAATCTTCAATGCTCCCGAAAGATGAAGTCGCGACTATGAACTCCATCTGGAAGTGACATCCATAAGGACATCCAATCCAACAACAGTGCAAGGGTAAATCCTTTGTCCACGAGTTTATCATAGGCTATGTCGCATGCAAACAACATATACATATATAATACAACAACATGCTTTTATATACATATACATACTTAATAGACCGCACATATCATCATGGTATATCAAGCACTGCATGTGAACAAGCAAAACAACCAACAGGTCCACAATCAAGTCACTACAATATTAAACTATTGCATGTGAGCAGGAAAATCTATCAACAGACCAGCGATCAAGTCATCACAATATCAAATTCATCACATATCATAAATGTGGTTAGCTATGCATGTCAATGCAGTATAACAAGTTGTGTATACACCTGCAGCCTTAATAGGTCAGCAGTATGATGGGGACTACTTTCCCAACGTCCGAACAAAATGGCCTCTGCTTAGGCTTGCCACTACTTTCACTGGCCACTACTTTGGCGTGCCTCTACTTAGGCAATGCAGTGTCAACTCGCCTTTTGAAGTCTGTAAGACCAATCAAACGCTACGAGTGACATGACAACTCGTCTTTTGAAGTCTTTAAGACCAATCAAACGCTCCGAGTGTCGATGCTCAATGGTTAATACGCATCCAAACAAATTCAACAATATGACATGCTCACCGTAGTGAACGCCCGAATGATATCCAACAAATTCAATAATATGGCATGCTCACCGTAGTGAACGCCCGAGTGATATCCAACAAATTCTACAATATGTCATGCTCACCGTAGTGAACGCCCGAGTGATATCCAACAAATTCTACAATATGGCATGCTCACCGTAGTGAATGCCCGAGTAATGTTTTAATTAATCAACGCGGATCCACGAACCCTCACTCACTCAACTTAGTGGGTTTCCAGATGAACAGTAATGCATATAGGACATCCTGTATTGAATTGTGGAACGCTAGTCCCAATCTTAGATCAGAACTCTAGGCACGTAATGCGGAACACTAGGCCCAACTTTTAGGTTAAGATACTAGGCACGCCATACGAAACACTAGATCCAATCCTTAATCAAGAAAAAGCGCACGCAAGCAGGACATTAAGTCCCAGCACAGGACACATAGCCCATATGTTCAATAGGAACACTAGGTTCCCTATGTTTTATTCTTTCGAAATCCCGAATCATGAAATCTCTTTCTCAGTTCTTGTATCACTCCTATGTATCTGAAAATACTTTTTAACACTAGGTCGTTGAAACCCTAGTTGTGCTAAATAACACACTGGAAGAATTCACAGGAAAGAGAGGTGGTGCGAACACTCTTAATTACCAAGTCTTTCCTAGCCAGAATTTTCCCAAGCGCATCATTTAACTCAACCGTTTTCGCAAATTGTACTATTTATTTCAAGTTCTTTTCTCTACAATTACTCCATTGAAATTTCCTTGCAGCTTTGGCTAGTTGTACTTGTTGGATCGAGCGCTTACCACTAGACCAAAAGCTATAGCTTGTAGTCAGGGCGCTACCCTTTCTACTTAACCATAACAGCCCAAGCGCCACGTGTCAACTGTGACTTGACCCCACCTAGGCCTCCGCCACGGGACAATTGATGCCACAACCTGGAAACAATATCCCCCTCAGCAATTGCTCCCGCTGGGAATCGAACACGTGGCCTTGGCTCTGATACCAATTGTTGGATCGAGCGTTTACCACTAGACCAAAAGCTATAGCTTGTAGTCAGGGTGCTACCCTTTCTACTTAACCATAACAGCCCAAGCGCCACGTGTCAACTGTGACTTGACCCCACCTGGGCCTCCGCCATGGGACAATTGATGCCACAATCTGGCAACAATAGTACTAAAACCCTCACGCTTACTTTTAAATCAAAATGCCCTTAACAATTTGTTTACGAAATCAGAATTCGGCTTGTGGAATCGCATCAGATTTACCGATGTAAATCGTCAACCAATAGCAGTCGATCAACGCATTGTTAATTAATCCATTATCAACAATAATATTTTTCATATTCCAATTCAATACCAAGTTCCAATGAAATCCAAGGTGATTCAAGGAAAACCATACAACTCATAAAGCCACGCAGGGCCAAGAACATGCTACATATTATCATCAATTTCAAGTCCAATTAAATCAATGAAATATGATTTAAGTCACACAATACAATTCAGTATTGCCACACAGGGCCAAATCAATACACATCAGTTCATGCTACAACATCTCAACAACACATAGTACTACTACAAGTACTACCACACAATCAATCAACAATCAAACAAACAACACACAGGGCGAAAAGCCCAAACTCATTATGTAAGAATTTTCCTTACCTTGGGCGCTTTAACAATCCCAGCAAGGTAAATTCGAACTATCATCAAGTCGTACCTCGCGCGTATCCTAACAACACAAGTTTCAATCAATTAAAACCAAAACTCAAGCCCTAATACCCCTAGGGCAGCCACGACTCTAAGGTTCCTAAGGCCTAAGAATTACTCACTTAATCCCATTTGGTTCACACCTAGTCATATGTGATGGAACAATTTCAAACCATGCAAGTTTTCAAACTTTTACAAAAGCTACACACTTAGAAAAATAGCTAAACCAAAATTTACCAAATGGAATAGTGTTTTTACCAAATGAATAGTGTTTTGCCAACTTTGAACCATTTTTCAAAGCACTAAAACATATCACAAAATTCTAGAATTAAATTCATTACAAGTTTACAACAATTCTTAAGACATAACCCAAAACTTTTTCCAAAATCATGCTTCTTTGAATTGTTTTGTTAAATCAAATCATCAACCACTTTTACAACTATTTTCAAACATAAATGCAAGTCAAGAACAAGTTACAAAACACCCTTGAAGGCCACGATTTTGGAAGTTCAAAACAACTTCAAGGTTTTCAAATCTTTAACTCCTAAATCATGCAAACTTTGCTTAATCAAAACTTCTTATCAAAACTAAACTTATTTACCACTTTAGTACACTTAAAAACAAGTTAGAACTCACTCAAATCATGCTCATAAATCACTGTTTTTAAGCATCACAAACAGCCCCAAATTATTTTGTTTTCAAACAATTTTTCAAAGCTTCACACATACAAATTCACTACATTCAATTCCTTTAACAAGAAACCAACTTCTTCAACACTTACAACACTTGAAAACACTTTGAAATCAATTTAAAACATCCCCCTAAATCATATTATAAGCCACGATTTCAGCCCCCCTTTACACATAAATTGATTTTTCCAAAACTTTGTAAACATGATTCTAAAACTAGTTTCCAAACTTAGCAACTATAGCCCATCAAGAATCAACCCTAAAACAACAAAAATCAAACGAAACAAAGGCTTAGAACAGCCCCTAGATTTCGGCCAGAATAGATTTAGGTTTTTCCAAGTTTTATAAAATCAAGAACAAGCTAATACATAGAAGGGAATAAGGGGTTATGAAGCTAATCATACAATACTAGCCAAAACAAGCAACATAACTCCAAAATATCTCCTAAAACCTTCAAAACCCATATCATGGAACCCAAGAGAGATGAGGAAAGGTTTATGGAGCTTACCAAGAGTATAGATGATGATTGAACAAGGGTGGAGATGAAAGGAAACAAGGGTGCACACTTTGATCTCCAAAACTTCCAAAAACCCAAGCTTTCCTCTTCAAGTTTTTTCTTAAGTTCTTCAACAATGGAGGAGTGAATGAGGCTGATCTTGGCTGTGTGGGAGAGCCACGAAATCAGGTAGGGACATGGAAGGAAGAATTTTTGTTCATTTAGTTGGAAACTAACCAACTAGTTACAAACTAACTAAACTAACTAACTACAATTACCACTTAACCAATCATCTTGCAACACTTGTCAAGGAATGTTCTAAAGGATGAGGTTCAGCTCCCCAAGTGGCTGGATGCATCTCCTCTTGGCCCAAAATATCTAGATATTTTGTTTCGTCGCGCTCTCGCTCAATCGGGTGCGCGACGTTTCGCGTATATTAGAGTTTTTATATCAAAAACTCCAAAAATAAATCTAATAAATTATTCTATAATCAAAAATTATTAATCAACCAAAATATCCACAAAAATATTAGAAGTATTTCTATGAATGTCACTTTCTCGATTTACGTGCTAAAACGCTACCGTAATGCAGTTCTAGGCGTAGAAAACACCCTATATTATTCTGATGCCTAAAAATTCCAGAAAAATTTCCAATAAATCATAAATATTGGAAAATGCTAAGATCTCAAATTTTATAAAATTTGGATCACGTTTGGGCATGGTTCAGTTAGAAACACACACAATAGCCTAGTTATGGCAGAGTTCGATAGAATTCTCGCAGCGAAATAAAAACTGTAAATTAGTGAGAATCACTAATTTCAATTTCTCTTATCAACTAGATATTATTCAAACAATAAAATTATCAAGCCAAAATCTTTAAAATAATATTCATATTAAATATGACATAAAACAGACAATTAATACAATAACTAGACAATAAAAATCCAAACTATGACTTAAAATTATTTATTAAATCCTGAAAATTATTTCTCTTTCAATAAAATAATTTTCTTTAATCAAAAAATAATCTTTCACATTTTTCGATATTAATTAATATTAAAAACAGTATACGTCTACACTGTCTGTTAATCTGAATTAATTATTAAAACAGTAAATTATTTACGATAAATCTTGGTAGTTCTTCGTACTTTTAACAAACCATTGAGATGATCAATCTCCATGATTTATTTTCTAGTTGCTGGAACTATAAAATAATTTTCATAAAAATTGGGATGTTACACTAATGAAGCCTTTTCTCTTCTCCTCCTCTTTCTCTTCTTTTATCTATGATTGTTAACATGGTATCAAAGAGCTAGTAGATCCTGTTAGCAATTTGTGTTTAGCTGAAGCTCCTTCATTCTGCTTGTGTCTCCGTCGTTGCCTCCCCAACATCTGCACCAACTACGCGTTGCAATATTGCTGTCGAAGTCCCAGTCACTTTTCCTTTTCCGTTGCAGTGCATTTGGTAAAGCAAAATATTTCAATTTAAAAAAAGGGGGGTATTATGTGAAGCTAGCTTCAGCACGTCACTTCTTGGAATTCTTTTTAGTGTTTTTAGCCTTTGGTATTTTGGCCATAGTGCTATGTTGGTTGGTCAACATTTGAAGCAAAAGCCCTTTCTTTGGCAGAAGAAAAAAACTGTGCCGCCGCAGGAATTCGCAAAGCACTGTTTGTGCTCTTTGTTCGCAGCCATTTATGCAAAGCACCGTTTACATTCTTGTGCAGGTTGCTTCCTTATTTTGTTTCGGTGGGAGCATTTGACTTAGTGAGCCTTGGCATACGCTCAATTTTGGCATTGCCTCATTTGCATTATTTGGGGTTCATTGTTGACATTTTGGTCTCTTAATAGTTCGTCCTGTCAAAATATTGGTATTTGATTCTCTCCTTTCCTCACTGTTCTTTGTGTTAATTTCTTTGGAATCTTGATAATAGTAACAATGGCCCTAGAAAAAGATGATTCTTTTCAATCTATTGTTATGCAATTAAATGAGCAGTTTCAAAAGTTTGTCACCTCACAACCACATGTTATGTCTGTTTCCTCAAATATATGTTTACTCTCTTCTGGTTCATCAAGTATATCTTCTTCCATATGGATTCTTGACTCTGGAGCCTCTCATCATATATTATCTGATCTTACTTCATTTGTATCATTACATTTTGGTTCTTTTGTGTCAGTGATGACTGCCGATGGCACTCCTATGCCATTAGCAGGCACTGGATCTATTTGCACACCTCATCTATCACTTTCAAATGTTTACTACATTCCTAACCTCATTATGAATCTTGTCTCTATTGGTCAATTGTCTGATTCTGGTTTCCTAGTTTTCTTTACTTCTGACTCTTGTTATGTGCAGGATCTGCAATCTAAGAGGATGATTGGGACAGGCCGTAGGCATGGGGGACTTTATATCTTGGATGAGTTGAAGGGTCCAGATGTTGCAACTTTTAGTGTTGACCTATCATCTTTTTGGTTGAGTTCATCCTCTTCTAATTTTTATTTATGGCACTCTCGTCTTGGTCATGTTTCCTCTTCTTGTTTAAAATATTTAGTTTCTACAGGAGCTCTAGGAAAACTGCAACCTCATGATATTTCTGATTGTTGTGGTTGTAAACTTGTAAATTTTCTGCTTTACCATTTAGCAAAAGTCTTTCCATTTTGAGTGCACCCATTGACTTAGTTCATTCTGATGTATGGGGTTCTTCACCGATTCTTACCAAAGGTGGATCTAGATATTATGTCTCGTTTATTGATGATTATACTTGTTATTGTTGGGTTTATCTTATGAAACATCATTCTGAGTTCTTTGGCATTTATCATATGTTTCGTGCTTTAGTTAAAACTCAACATAATATTGTTAACAAGTGCGGTAAATATACCTCCAATAAATTCTCTAAGTTAATTGCTTCTGATGGTACTCTTCACCAGACTTCTTGCACTATACTCCTGAATAGAATGGAGTTACTGAAAGGAAACATCGTGATATTGTTGAAACTGCCCATTCCCTTTTGTTGTCTGCTTCAGTTCCAAATGAGTTTTGGGCTGAAGCTGTTCTTACTGTTGTCCATGCTATTAACAGAATTCCATCCTCTGTTACCTCAAGTTTGTCTCCCTTTGAAAAGTTGTATGGTTGTGTTCATAATTATTCATCCCTGAAGGTCTTTGGTTCCACCTGTTTTGTTCTTTGTCTACATGTAGAACGTAGTAAATTATCTTCTCGTTCTATAATATGTGTTTTTCTTGGTTATGGGGATGGTCAGAAGGGTTATCGTTGTTATGACCCTATAAGTCAAAAACTTTATGTTTCCCGTCATGTTGTGTTTCTTGAGCACATACCATTTTATTCTCTTTCCTCTGATTCTCATAGTCCTATCAGGTTTGAACTCACCCCTATTGATCCTTTTGTCATGGATTTTGATAGTTCCATTGACTCTAATGTTGAAAATTGCAGGGTTGACACTAGTCCTTCTACAGATCCAGATGTTCCCTTTGTTCCCACAGCTTCCCAAGAACCTCCTGCGATTGTTGATCCTCCTCCTCCTCCTCCTACTCGTTATCCTCCACGCAATCGTAAGTCCACTCAATTGCCAGATTTTGTTTATTGTACTTACTCTACTTCTTTTGCTTCTTTCCTAACCTCTATTCACAGTTTGTCTAAGCCCTCTTCCTACAAAGAGGCTATTCTTGATCCCCTTTGGCAGCAGGCTATGGCAGAGGAACTTTCTGCTTTACACAAGACAAATACTTGGGACTTTGTACCTTTTCCGCTAAGAAAATATGCTATTGGGTCTCGTTGGATATACAAGATCAAAACCAAGTCTGATGGGTCAGTTGAGCGTTACAAAGCCCGTCTTGTTGCTAAAGGATTCTCACAACAGTATGGCATGGATTATGAAGAAACTTTTCCTCTTGTTGCCAAGATGACTACCATTCGCACTCTTATCACAGTTGCATCTGTTCGTCAATGGCATCTTTCTCAGTTGGATGTTAAAAATGCATTCTTAAATGGTGATCTTCAAGAAAAAGTTTACATTGTACCTCCACCAGGTGTTTCTCATAATCCAGGGGAGGTGTGTAAGTTAAAGAAGGCTCTCTATGGTCTTAAACAAGCTCCTCGAGCTTGGTTTGAGAAGTTATCCACTATGATTGCATCTCTCGGCTTCCGTTCTAGCGATCATGATTCTGCTTTGTTTTCGAAGACCACTTCTCATGGTCGTATTATACTCTCTTTATATGTTGATGACATTATTATCACAGGGGATGATGTTGATGGGATTACAAAATTAAAATTACAGTTAGCAAAACAGTTTGAGATGAAGGATTTAGGTCCTCTTCGCTATTTCTTAGGGATTGAAGTTGCCTATTCTCCTAGAAGTCATATTCTCTCTCAATCTAAGTATATTGTCAACATTCTTGAACAAGCTCGTCTTTCTGATACTCGATTAACAGACACACCTCTTGAGCTTAATGCAAAATATGTCTCCTCTGATGGTGTTCCTCTTCCTGATCCCACTTTATATCGTACATTGGTTGGCAGCTTGGTGTACCTTACCATTACTAGACCTGATATTGCTTATGCAGTGCATGTTGTCAGTCAGTTTGCTGTTTCTCCTACTACAGTGCATTGGGCAGCCGTTCTTCGTATTCTTCGGTATCTTCGGGGCACTCAATTTTAGAGTCATCTTTTTCCTTCATCTTCTTCTTTGGAGTTGCGTGCTTACTCTGATGCTGATTTGACTGGCGACCCCACTGATCGCAAGTCTACCACAGAGTTTTGCATTTTTCTAAGAGATTCTCTTATTTCTTGGAAGAGCAAGAAGCAAGACACAGTTTCCCGCTCTTCTACAGAAGCTGAGTATGGGTTATGGCAGACACTACTTCGGAAATAGTTTGGTTACGTTGGCTTCTTTCTGATATGGGTGTCTCCCTCTCTGGACCGACTCCTATGTACTGTGATAACAAGAGTGATATTCAAATTGCCCACAACTCAGTCTTTCATGAACACACTAAGCATATTGAGATCGATTGTCACCTCACACGCCATCACCTTCAGCATGACACCATTTCTTTATCCTTTGTTTCTTCCTTCATGCAGATTACCGACTTGTTCACAAAATCACATTCTATCAAACGTTTTCATTTCTTGACTGACAAACTCTCGATACTCCCTGTTAACGCATCATGAGTTTGAGGGGGATGTTAGATAATATAATATAATAGTACTAAGGGTAGTTTAGTCTTTTGTCTCTTTAGTATTTATACTTCTCTTTTGCCTTGTATTGTTAAGACTTATCTAATTGCAATCCTATTGGAACCCTAATGGAGCCTCTTTTCTTCTCCTCCTCTTTCTCTTCTTTTCTCTATGATTGTTAACAATAAGGACACATTCAGGGTCACGAGGTACTACAAACAAAGGAAACACTCACCTTTGTCGATTCAGCCATTATCTGCATCGTTCCACGCCTCCAAATCAGTCCAGCAGTAGCATTGCAGTTCTCATTCAATGTTCTCGACTCTCCATTCTTGTCGGTGGTCACAACGAAGACCTCGTCGACGTGGAATCATCACAAACAAGCACAAACAAGCATAAAATAAATAAAATAAATCAATTAAAATATAGTTCAAGACCAATTAAATAATCAAATATTCTCAAAGGCAGATTGATCACCCAAAACGCATGAGAAGGACAGGGGTCAATTTTTAAAGTGTCTCAGTTCGCGATTCTGACTGGACGGGGTGAAAGGAAACTTGGCGATGAGTCCAAAGCAAGTCTCGATTCGTCGATACGATTACCGGGGTGGCCAGAAACGAGATCGCAAGTGGCAGCCACAGGCAAAACGGGTCCATCATCAACTGTGAAGGAACAACGAACCATATACCAAACCAGAAAGCTCTCATGGCGAGGATCACAAATATGGTCTCCGTTTTTTCCGACGACACTCATGGTGGCCGGAATCGAGCTTCAAAGTTTCAGCCATGGAGGTTCATGGTGGCTTCAATGGCGGATTCCGTGGAGGAGAAGCTTGGAATTGATGGAAGACCATCCAGGGAGAAGAATCGCAACCAAAGAACAGTCGACCGCGGCAATTTGGGCGCCTGAAAGGCTGCCCGTCGCGGCCATGGCAGCCACGGCAGCCGCGTGAAGCTTCACAGCGAGTGAGAGGGAAAGGGACGCGAGGGAGACGGTGGTGTGGTGGTCCAAAACGGCGCCTGAGAGGCAGCCGCGTTATGGTGGTCATGGAGGGTGAAGGATGAAGAGAAAAGGGATTAGGTTTTTTTTTGAACTCCAGGAAATAGTGCACGCAGAGGAAGAAGAAGGGAAAAGGTGGGCTGGGCCATCCAATCCAAGGGGCACGCGCAGAAGTGTTTTGTGGGGTGTAGATGGAAAGATTTAGGGGTTGCATCAGAAATAAAGGAGGGGTGCGCATAGTAAAGCCCAAAAATCCATATTTATATATATTTAAATTATTTTAATTCTACAAACTCATTTTAACGCTTTTTATACACAAAACGAATTCTCAAAAATAATAATATTTCAAATACTAATATTTTATAAAAATAAAATAATTAAATGTTATATCACAAATATTTTCCAAAAATACAAACAAATATCACTTCAACACTCTCCAATAATTCAGACACACATAAGGCACCAAAATTATTAAATCTACAAATCATAATACTTAATAAAATAAATGCGTATTTAAAAATATACAATGTATGAAAAATACGGGTTGTTACAGCTGATGGAGGGAGGGAGTGGTCGTCGAAAAGGGTTGGGGATTTTGATGATTTTGGGTTCTCAAAAAATTGTACCTTCTCTCTTACATTCTTCTCTGTTTTTCTCTTTTGGTGATTTTGGGTTCTTTTGATTACAGGAGTTACTTGATGACCGGTACTTACAACTTACGACATAGAAAGCTGGTGCAAGATACACACAAAGAGACCAGAGTTTCTTGAGCATGTTCCGAAATAATTATTTGATTTAATAGACAAGTGTCTAATAATAAACCCAAGAAGTAAGATTAGTGTTGAAGAAGTCTAAGGCATGAATTCTTTGCCCCGTGTAATGAGATCATGAGAAAGAATAGGATGATTCGACGAGGGGGAGAGGGTTCTGGGTACAGGAGGGGGAAGGTGGTCAAAAGTGGGGAAGAGGATGGGGGTGAGGTGGCTTAATGATTAAATTTAGGATTGGGGTTTGGTTTTTTAATTATTTGGTTAAAGTGGTTTAATTAATGATAAAATATATTTAATAATTAAAAAATAATAAAAATAGTGAGTCAATTGCCACGTGGACATCACATCAATTAAATGTCCACGTGGTAGCTATGAATAGGACAACCGGTAGCCACGTGAGCAAAAACTTAACAGCAAGGACCAAAGCTGCTAACAAAGAATATTTGGGGGACGAAAATTCGAAGAAAAATTTTGTAAGGACTAAAACAAAAAAAATGAAAATTTTACAAGGATTAAAAACATATTTAACCTAATTTTTTTTGAGGAGTCATTGAAAATTTTTCTAATTTTAAAAGAAAATGCTAATTGGTACGACATTGACTTTCGTTAAAAATACACGAATGAGTTGGCATCCTACATGACTATTAGTTATGCTTATGTTTACTTTGAATTTCGGTGTTTAGTAACAAACCACCGCAAAAAAAACCAAAGATACAATAAGATGGCCTTTTGTTCTTCATTTTCTTCCCGGCTCTCATCCACCCTACAAGCTTCTTCACCCATATATGAATCTCAAGGTTGATCAAAACACTCTTATGTCTGCCTCTTTGAGATTCACTAGTTGCAGAGAGAAGAAGGAATTCAATGGGGTGGCAAAGGGAAAGTATAAGAATTACGTCGAAGGGAAATCGACGAAGGGGAATGCGACGACTGTGCCAATTCGAGGTTGCATAGAAAAATCTGCAGAGACTACGCGACTAAACTCAATGTGTCGTTTTTCCTATGTCAAACCATTTCTTCAAGATCACCCATAAATTTTCGATCGGGCCTTCAACTTGATTCTTATACTTTCCCTTTCCTCTTCAAGTCAATCATCCACAAAGGCAAACAGCTTCATGCTCATGCTCTCAAGCTTTCCCTTCACTCAAACCCACATGTCTACACTTCGCCCAATCACATGCAAGCTTTTATTGCTGAATTAGACTGTGAACGTGAACACAAGAAGGGGGTTGAATTGTGTTGAAAACTTTTCGCAAACTTTAAGTTTAAACACACTTGAAAATATGTTTGTTTGAAAAACTTTTGTAACCGGACGCTGAAGTGAAATCAGTGAAAACTTGTTTTTCTTCGCAAGACCGAATTAAAGGAAAAGCAATAAAGAATGAGACATAGAGATTTATACTAGTTCACTATCAATCTGGTAGCTACGTCTAGTCCCTTCGTTCCTGAAGGATTTTCCACTATAATTACAATGATTACAAAAACTTTAAGAGTATTCTACTATCACAAACTTGACAATACTCTTAACTTCTCAAAACGACTCAGTACATTTGAGCCTTTGAGGAACAAGCTTATTACAAGGCAAATACAAGTTTTACAAAGAATGATTTGAATACAATCAAATAACTCTCAACAAGAGAGGATGAAAAACTTTAAGCACAATGAAAATAACTTTCTAAAAGAAAGAATAAGACGCTAAAGTTTAGTTCTTAGTTTGTAGAGTTCTTGGCACAGAGACGTTGGTTGCTCACTTGTATAATAACTCTAGCAGTGTTGTCAATAATTTCTAGCAACCTTCTTTAATGGAGAGCTTGGAGTATTTATAGACTTTTTGTAGAATATTACCGTGGCAGTAGAAATCAACTCCAAATCATTGAGTGAGGTAATTTGCAAATGTCCTTTTCTTCCTTTTAGAGAATTTCAAAATAGTACACTTTATTACCGTTTGTACTATTTATTTTTAATCATTTGCAGCCAGGCATGAGTGTACGAATTTTGTCTTATCCCAAAGGTGTCGCCTTTGATTCCTCGTACCATAGAATTGAATGCACAAAATCGAATTTGAATTCATTTCAGGATATGCTGAGGTATAGAGCAGAAAGAATAAACGTGACTGGCACATGTTTCATTAAACAACTAAATGCTCGCTCAGATTGCATTAGACGCTCGCTACAGAACTTAAATCCATGTGACATAGTATTTGAAGAACTAGACGCTTGCTAGTGTATATGAACCAGAAGCTTAAAGTGAACCAGACGCAGACACAACATATATGTATTCATCTTCTTGTAAAACTTCTTCTTCGTGCTTGATGTGATCTTATAAATATAGGTAATTTTAATTCCTACACATTTCAAGACTTATCAGAAGGTAAATTGTTCTCACACAGATACTTTGTTATTATCAAAATTATTGAGGGTCTAAACTTCTCAATTGAACGTGGCAAAACACAAGAAAGGGGGGGTTTGAATTGGGTTTTTAAAAAACTTTTTCGCAAATACAACTGTTTATGAAAAATAACTATTGAATAAACTGTGCAAGGAATAAAGAGTAGAGAGAAGAAAGACACGTTGATTTATACTAGTTCACTATCACCCGATAGCTACGCCTTCAGTCCCTTCACTCACTTGAAGGATTTCTCCACTATAATCAACCGATTACACTGAGAGTATATTTCGCTAACCTGCTATACTCACAACTTCTGTAGAACGACTCAAGATAGCTTGAGCCTCTATGTATACACCACCACTATCAAGTACAGATTCAAATAAGAGTTTTTGAAACAATATGAGATAACTCTCTTCGGAGAGAGAATTTACAATGAAACTACTTTTAGCACAAAATAACTTTCTTAAAAGAAAGAATAAACAAAGAAGTGCCTTGTTCAACGATCTCAGAGACTTGGATGAATTCTTGATTGCTCACCGCCTCTTGATTGGGTAGTGTTTGAGAAGATAGATGTTGATGCTCTACCACTTAAAAATATTCAAGTTGCTAGATTGCGCATACAAAGATTTAAAATCGCTTGCTGAAATCTCAAAATCTTTCTTTACTTCATTGTATGAGGTAGGATATATAGCTAGGTTGAAAAAGTGCCGCAGGACACAACGCCTCTTTTGTCCGGGCACAACGCTTTCTTTGTCTAAATTTTGTCCAAAGTCAAAGTTCGGATCCTTGAATTTCGCTTTTGCAGATACGCCGCTTTCAAGACGAAAAAGCATTCTCGAGTATTATACACAATGTCAAGAACTTTGTCCTTTAGTGAGCTTTTCAAAAATATAGACACTTGCACAAGTTTCCTTGATGATATTATCCTTTGATATTCTTCTTGTCTAAAGATACCTCGTGATAACAAGGTACTTGAATTTTACTATCGAATCGAAGCTTCTGCAGATCACCGATTCTTGTGTGTAGAATTTAATGGGCTATCAAATGACAGAATCGTAGGAAAGCACTAAGTCTATCATGGAGCACATATAACACAATCTGCTGAGGCTGATCAAGACTGCAGCGTTGACTAAACAGAGTGTAGTCTCTTAGATCGATCTACCAGAGCTGACTTACACCAGCAAAGGCTGACCAAACAGAGTGTAGTCTCTTAGACTGATCTACTGCAGTCGCTGACTTACACCAGAGCTGACCAAACAGATTCTATGTGCCAAGAACCGTGAGCTGTGAGTCGGTTTTCCGGCAGAGTGAAATTCAAGATTTCACTAAGTCTTCGGGCGTAATTTTTCCTAATATAAATACTTTCTCGCACACTTATAACCATGTTAGAGAATAAATTGTTCTTCTTAATCTTTTGTTATCATCAAAACAATTAAAGGGTTATTGTTTCAATCCTCTTGATTCCAACAATCTCCCCTTTTTCGATGATGACAAATACATATATCGATGAACAATTTTTTCTTAAAAAAATATTTATTCAGATGATTTCTGTGAGGCTCCCCGAATTAAGCATATATAAATATTTCTAAGTGTAACAGAGCATGAGATATTACAAGATATAAGTTTCAGAGCATACATGAATATATTAATCGAACACATAATGTATGCATGATGACACTGGTCGATACACTAGTTCATCAATTGCTTTATACTCTATATTCTTTCTCCCCCTTTTGTCATCAGACAAAAAGATCAAGACAAATAAAGAACATCACGCCAAACAAAGATAAAGAAAGATAAAGAGAAAACTTCGAGTGTCATAAATTTCATTAGAAATAAAAACAGAGTGAACAAAAACAAACTCAAAGCAAATCTATCAAAAGAAAAAATATCCTAAGGTTTTCTAGGGTTGCTCCATCCTTCCAAAATTTGCCGCAGCAGAGTAGTCATCAAATCTTGCTTCTTCGAGGTTTCCGTACTTTGATCGTGAGATTCCATAAATCTTCCGAATCACTGCTTTCTTCAACCAAATTATCAAAACTTCTTTGGCACAACTACATTGACCGGCCACGTGAAGCCGATCCGTAAGTAGATGCAACCATAGCATTGTGTGCGTGTGGTGGAGTTACTGTGTTCTCTTGGAGGAGTAGGAGGACGAGTGAGGAGGTGCAGGTTCTCGTTCCCAAACAACAAAGGACTGACTCTTCTCTCGAGGAACTCTCCATGTCGTGGCAAAGATGCCATCTCCTCGCTTTTCTTCGCTTCTTGTTCTGTGCTTGTCAAACCAAGTGTTCACAGACACCCGCTCTCATACCGATCTTCTTTCAAGAAGATCATTGATTACTTCATCAACTGCTGCTTCCAAGGAACCTAAACGAGATTCCCCGAATCTTTCAAATTTGAAGTACTCAATGCTACCAATTAAATCGAAGAACGCTTAACAATTCTTGGTCTCAAGATCAGCCTGAGGTCCAGGGGTGCAAAGGAGAAGAAGTGGCAGAGGCTCAACAGAGATCATCAAGATCATCCCCAGAGTTCTCAACAGATTCTCAGTTCTTCCCGGAGAGGAGAATTTGGAGAACTTGAGACATGAAAGGTACCATTATGGGAAGTCCCGAAAGAGGAGTCGTGAGAGGTTGCAACATGCGAAGAGGTTGAGTTTCACACACAACCATATTGCCGATTCAAGAGATGAAGACTCTCAACCTCGACTTATTCTGTGTTCCTCGAGAATGGACTCAGCCTCACATGGTATGTCGAGGTCTTGTTGGTGAGGTGAAGCTGCTAGGTGGAGAAGTGTGGTGATGGTGATTTAGGTGGTGAAGGTGTTTGGGTTTGAGGTATAGTGAATCTGGGGTAAAAGAGGCCAAAGGTTCAATATAGGAATTTGAACTGTGGTTGAGGTCTTTGTCTAGTCCTCAAGGGAGCAACATCATCTTCATCGATTTAAGACGAAGTCCGAGGGTAAAGACGGCAAAGGCTTTTTGGTAGGTGTTGGTTTGGCTCAGAGACAGATTGGGGTTTAGGTTTGGGCAAGGATTGTGATGGAGGGGTTCAACAATCGTAGAAGCAACAGAACAAAACTGCATTGATAAGTATCATATAAATCAACTACCTTATCAAGTGCCTTCTTCCTTTTTGCAAAGCAGGGCATCTCCAACCTTGTGTATCCTTTCAGGGTGGCTTCTCGAGCAGATCAACAGAGGCTGCTCAAGCAGAATAGCCACTCTAGTGGTCGAGGTAGAGTACCTAATCGAGGTGCAAAGGTTTCACTGCATAAGGCTCACCGCAAGCTTCGCTTCATGATATAGTCCGTGTTTCCTCTAACCTTTCCTTTATCATTTGATCAATCTCCAGCTTTCTTTTCTTCTTCTTCCTCCGTAGAAGCATAGAGGGCATGCATGTAGGTCTCACAGGAGAGTGAGCTGAGGATTCTCGAGGCAATGTGAATGCCTGGTAGCTTCGGAGTGACCCTTCCGGTTGGTCCAAAGAGAGACACCCGTGAGTCCACCACAATCTTCTTTCCCTTCTTCACAACTTTCTTCCTTGCTTCTTCTTCACCTCACTGACTGGCAAAGAATAACCTTCTGGAAAGGAGTCCCATTCTCCTTAGATTGTCTCAAGAGAGAATAGAATCACCACCGCTTTCAGGGCAAGCCCCGCTTCCAAGGTGCTGAGACCTCTCAAGAAGATTTATAAGACCTGGTTCTCCATAATTGCCGACAACAATTTTCCATAAGGCGGATATTCATATATTTCCCTTTTCCGAGTACATTAAGTCTCTTCGCATGTTCAAAAATTATCTCAGGAAGGTTGATTTTTGCTTTGAGTTCATAATTCCACATTATGAACTTCAGGTATCAGCCGACAGATCCACAGAGCCGATTTTGGCACTAAGCAGCTCATGATGATTCTAACGTTACTCAAACCTGCTCTTCATGTCCCATCGCCTTGGTCCCTCCAAGCTTCTCATAGATGGTTTCATTCACGATATCCTGTACCACCAAAGATCCTTTTTCCCCAACCAAATGGCTTTCAACCGCCTCCATCATTAGTGGCAATGGGTGATTTCAAGAATTAGGTCCTCGAGTGACCACAATGCGCCGGCTTGAACATGACTTTAATGGTCTTATCTTTACTCCAAGCATAAGTCCGTAACTCCTTCACCGATTCTCATAGACCGAGTTGGTCATGTAGAAGAAATCCATTATCCCCATGTCGATGAAATCAGCCTCAAGTCGATCCTTCATTTGCCATATCCTCAACCTTACTGCGGTTCCACCAACACTTTGAGGTCCGAGGTTTCAAAGATTTTCCAAACAAGGTGGAGCAAACCATTGTTGAAATCGGAGAAACACAGAGTGCAAAGATGAAAGGGGTTTAGGGTTCTCAAATGTGTAGACTTCTCTTTGAGAGATAGAGTGGGTAAGTGAGTTGATGTGAGTGGAGCTGGGTAATAAACGTGTTCGAGAGTTTAAGCACCATACGCCGCCAAAAAATGAATTAAAATAAATTTGTCTTTTTCCAAAAGAGTAATCACAAAATTGAAAAGGCGCAGTAAAACCGTCATTGCGCAGCGACAATCAATTATGACTCAAGAAAGCAAATGTCCACTCACTAACGCAGATCAACCGCTTCGTGAGAGACACGTACTTAAGATTCCCGTGAGACAATGGCATGCAATGATCATACTAACGCTTAATGAAAAGAATATAACGAGATAAAATAATCAACAGAATCAACAGATTTAACTACGACATAGCCAACACACTCACGAGAGTCAACAAGTCAAACACATCAAACAGAGTCGACTTTATTCAAACAGAGTCAACATAGTCAAACAGAGTCAACTATATTTAAACAGAATCAACTTAGTCAAACAGAGTCAACTAAATTCAAATCAAACACCTATTCCTTTATAAGAAGGAAATTCAAGTTCTTTCTTATAAAGTTGAATCTATCTTCAGCAAGGGGTTTTGTAAAGATGTCTGCCCATTGATGGTCAGTATCAATAAATTTAATTTCAAGAATCCCTTTCTGAACATAGTCTCTAATAAAATGATGTTTAATTTCAATATGTTTGGCTCGAGAATGCAAAATAGGGTTTTTAGTCAAGCATATAGCGTAAGTATTATCACAAAGATATGTGATTTTACTCTCTTTAATCTGATAGTCCTCAAGTCGATACTTCATCCAAAGTAGTCATGGAGCTACAGCCGCAGCAGATATGTACTCACCACGTGGATAAGGCACTGTGATTTGTCTTGCCGACCAAGAGACAAGATTTGCTCCAAGAAATTGGCAACCACCACTTGTGCTTTTCCTTTCAATTGCCTCCAAAGAAAGTCAAAGCATCACGTAAAACCTACTAACTTGTAATTATCTGAGTTCTTATAAAGCAAAGCAAGATTAGTAGTCTTTAAGATACCTAAATATCCTTTTAACCGCAGCTATGAGATTCTCTAGATCGATTGAAATCTTGCACATAAGCACACACTAAACATAATATCAGCCTCGAGGTCGTGAGATAAAGGAGTGAACCAATCATACCTCTATATACCTTTTCGTCTACCTTACTTGATTCATCTTTGCCAAGAGCACATGTTGGATGCATTGGTGTGCTCATAGGTTTGGTTTCTCTAGCTTGAACTTCTTCAAACAGCTTCTTTCACATATTTAGTCTCGATGAATATAAGTTCCATCTTGACATTGCTTGATTTGAATACCAAGGAAGAATTTTAATTCTCCCATCATACTCATCTCAAATTGCTTCTATAAGCTTAGAAAACTCTTACAAAGAGACTCATTAGTAGCACCAAAGATAATGTCATCCACATATATTTGAACTATAATGAAATGCCTTTAGATGATTTTCAACAGAGTAGTGTCCACTGCCCTCTTTTCAAAATCATTTGACATTAAAAAGGAACTTAACTGGCCATACCAAGCTCTAGAGCTGCTTAAGACCATAAAGTGCCTTTTTAAGTTTGGAAGACATGTTCAGGAAACTCAAGATCTTCAAAACTGTGTGGTTGTTTCACAAACACTTCCTCATTTATGAAACCATTTAAAAATGCACTTTTTACATCCATTTGGTACAAAGTAATGCCATGATGCAAAGAAATGACAACAAAATTCTAATGGCTTCAAGTCTAGCTACAGGAGCTAAAAAGTTTCTTGGTAGTCAATACCTTCCTCTCGCAGGAATACCTCGAGCAACAAGTCTAGCCTTGTTTCTTACCACTTTACCATCTTCATCAAGTTTGTTTCAAGACCCACTTGGTTCCAATTGCTAGCTTATTCTCCGGAGGAGGCACAAGCTCCACACATCATTCCTCCAAATTGATTGAGCTCTTCTGCATAGCAATAATCCATCCATCATCGCTAGAGCTTCATCAATAGATTTTGGCTCTATCTCCGATAAGTGCCAAATCAAGATGATCTCTAAGAAGATCTTGTTCTAACTCTATCACTCGCTCACCAATTATTTGGTCCTTCGGGTGATCGCTTTGAACTTCCAACGCTTATGGATATTCCTTTTCACCGAGTCAAGACCAGAGACATCATCGAGTCGACTGTGACATCCGCTTTTGTTTCCTTACAAATTTGTAAATCAAAAGCTTCATTTAGCTCGACGTGTCATTATCGTGCTTCTTATCATCAAATTTCACATGTATCGACTCATCAACAATTAATGTTTCTTTGTTGTATATTCTGTATGCTTTAGAGCTGCTTCGTAATATCCCAAAAAGATAGCTTTTTGTGATTTAGAATCAAATTTTCCTAGACTGCCCTTTGTATTTGAGAACAAAGCAAATACACCCAAATTGATGAAAATATGAAATGTTGGTTTTCTTCCTTCCACAATTCATAAGGAGTCTTATTCAAGATAGGTCTAATATAGATTCTATTTTTGAATATAGCATGCAAAGGTTTATCGCTCGCTTCAAAAGTGCTTTGCACATTAGTTTCGTGAATCATGGTTCTCGCCATTTCTTGCAAAGATCTATTTTTCCTTTCTACAACACCATTTTGTTGTGGTGTTCTGTGGGATGAAAAATTGGAGGAGAGATGCCATGTTCTTCACGTAACTTTTGAAATAATTCATTTTCAAATTCACCACCATGATCACTTCTAATAAGTAGTAATACAAAAGCCTTTTTCATTTTGCACTTGTTTGCATCACGAAAACACCGTGAAAAGACTCATCCTTGTGGGTTAAGAATTTTACCCATGTCCATCTAGTATAGTCATCGACAATGACTAGTATCATATTTCTTTCCGCACAGAGGCAATTCGGTCGGCCAAATAAATCTAAATGTAAAAGCTCAAGTGGCCTTGAGGTGGAAACAATATTTTTGGAATTAAAAGAGGATTTCGCTTTTGTTTCCTTTTTGACATGCTTCACAAAGAGCATCGATTGATACTTAAGATTTGCAGGCCTCTAACAAGTCCTTTCTTGTTAAGCTTTGAGATTAACCTCTGTCATGACCCAATCTTGTGCCAAGTCCATTGCTCTTCATCATTTGACAAAACATTTTACATTTTGATTTGCCAACTCGTAAAGTTTAATTTTGTAAATATTATTTTTTCTCTTTGCCTTGAAAAGAATAGATCCATCTTTCTTGCTTTTGAATTATACATGATGTGTCATTAAAGGCAACATCATAACCACTATCGCATAATTGACTTATACTTAGTAGGTTATGCTTCAAGCCATCCACTAATAATACATTATCAATGGAAGGAAGAAAGCTCTACCAACTTTTCCACTTCCAATGATTTTACCTTTCTCGATTTCCTCCAAAACCTACATTTCCACCTTCTTCATGATGGAGTTCTTGAACATACGCCTTTCTCCCGCCATGTGACGCAGCCAATTAATCGCCCAAGTACCAGGACTGTGTAGTAACTCGTTGCTAAGCAAATGCAACATATATAATTTTATCCTTAGGTACCCAAATCTTTTGGGTCCTCTTTGTTAGTCCTGTATGAGACGTGGTCCTTCTTGTTTTTAGTTCATAACAAGTACTCCTAATGTGCCCTTTCTTATTGCAAAGTACAAAGTAAAAAATAATCGTGATTGTTGGAGTCTTTGGTTTTCAAATTGGTGTTTTGAAAAGTTGGTTCTTCAGTGGTTATAACCAAGACCCTTTACCATTTTGACTTACTCCCAGATCATAGATGCTTGTTTGCTTTCAGACACATTCAAGAAGAAATCTTTGAAATCCTCTTCATATTTTGGAAGAGTTGCATTCAACCTTATTTCATCGTTAAAATCAAGTACTCACCAAATGGTGGTTTTCGCTTTTGAGTTTCTCATTCTCCTCAAGTGAGTATTTGAAATTCTTTAGAGAGTTTTAAGAATTTCTTTTTCAAAGATTTGTACTAATTGTTGAGCTTTGAGGACTCATCTAACAGCTCATCAAAAGCTATTTGAATATTAGAAGATGTGTTAGAATCTACCTCTTTATCTTCTTCTTCACTGCCTGAGCCTATGGTAGCCATGAGAGCCATGTTTGCTTGTTCCTCATCATCCTCAAGATGATGAGTCATCCCATGTAGCCATGAGACCTTTCTTCTTCTTGCCTTTGAAGCCACCTTCCTTGATTTCTCAAGTCCAGGGCACTCGACTTGTAGTGACCAGGCTTCTTGCACTCATAGCAAGTCACTCTGCTCTTGTCCTCAAGTCCTTCTTTTCCTTTGAATCTTGTCTTTCCTGGGTGAGTCCCTTTGTGAACTTCTTTCTCAACCTTCCTTTGCTTTTCATCATGCGCCGAATCTTCCTTGAAATAAGGGAGATTTCATCATCGATCTTCATCACTCTCATCGATGAAGCTTCTTCAGCTTTCAAGCTCGCCTTGGAGAGCTTTGGAAGTAGATGCTTTGTTTGAAGTTTTCAGAGCAATGGTCTTTGCTTTCTCGGGAGGTTCTTCTTCATCAAGCTCAAGCTCGTGAGCTCTTAGAGAACTCAAGAGATCTTCAAGACGTAATTCATTCAAGTCCTTGGCTTCTTGAATAGCCGTGACTTTGGGTCTCCATCTCTAAGGCATTTCTCAAGATTTTCTTAACATGGTCAAGAAGTGGTATAGCTTTTCTTGAGAACCTTCAAGCCATGAACTAATGTTTGAAATCTTCCAAACATAGTTTCGATGCTTTCATCCTCTTCCATCTTGAAGAGTTCATATTGTCTAACCAAGATATTAGCCTTGGTTTCTTGTACTTGGGAAGTACCTCATAGGCTAAAGCCAGAGTCCCAAATTTCTTTGGCAAAGGTTGCTATTGCCACATTTCTCATACTTTTTCAGAGATAGCACATACAAGAAAGTATCTTGCTTTTTGGTGCAAGGTATATTCCTTTATGATCATCGGTCCCAAGACTTCTAGGAATAGGATTTCTTTGGAGTCAATCAAGTTCTGATCGCTTTCTCCAACCATATCCCAAAGTTCAAACTCGCTGAGATTCGAAAAGTTTTTCACTTTATCTTTCCAAAGAGTCATAGTTAGATCCAAAGGAACAAAGTGGGGCGGTTAACATGACCACGTTCGTCTGTTTGCCATAGGATAAGATAGGATCTTTTTCCTCTCACATCAAGTGCTCAACCAAGAGGCCGAGCTCGTACCAATCAACGTGGCAAAACACAAGAAAGTGGGGTTTGAATTGGTTTTAAAAACTTTTTTCGCAAATACAATGCTTTATGAAAAATAACTATCAATAAACTGCAAGGAATAAAGAGAGAGAGTAAGAAAAAGACACAGTTGATTTATACTAGTTCACTATCACCCGATAGCTACGCTCTAGTCCCTTCACTCACTCAAGGATTTCTCCACTATAATCAACCGACACTTCGAGAGTATATTTCGCCAACCTGCTATACTCACAACTTCTTAGAACGACTCAAAGATACTTTGAGCCTCTAAGGTATACCATACCATCATCAAGGCACAGATTCAAATAAGAGTTTTTGAAACAATATAGAGATAACTCTCTTCGTGAGAGAATTTACAATGAAACTACTTTTAGCACAAAATAACTTTCTTAAAAGAAAGAATAAAACAAAGTAAGTGCCTTGTTCAACGATCTCAGAGACTTGGATGAATTCTTGATTGCTCAACGTCTCTTTATTGGGTAGTGTTTGAGAAGATAGATGTTGATGCTCTCACTACTGTAAAAATATTCAAGCTTGTTAGATTGCGCATAACAAGATTTAAAATCGCTTATTGAAATCTCAAAATCTTTCTTTACTTCATTGATGAGGTAGGATATATAGCTAGGTTGAAAAAGTGCCGCCAGACACAACGCTCTTTTTGTCCGCACAACGCTTCTTTTGTCTAAATTTTGTCCAAAGTCAAAGTTCAGATCCTTGAATTTCGCCAGATACGCCGCTTTCAAGACGAAAAAGCATTCGAGTATTATACACAATGTCAAGAATTTTGTCCTACAAGTGAGCTTTTCAAAATATAGACACTTCAAGCACAAGTTTTGATGATATTATCCTTGACATTCTTCTTGTTCTAAAGATACCTCGTGATAACAAGGTACTTTGAATTTTACTATCGAATCGAAGCTTCACAGATCACCAGATTCTTGTGTGTAGAATTTAATGGGCTATCAAATGACAGTAATCGCAGGAAAGCACTAAGTCTATCATGGAGCACATATAACACAACTGCTGAGTGTTGATCAAGACCAGCGCTGACTAAACAGAGTGTAGTCTCTTAGACTGATCTACCAGAGCTGACTTACACCGCAGCTTGACCAAACAGAGTAGTCTCTGTAGACTCGATCTACCAGTCGCTGACTTACACCCAGAGCTGACTCAAACAGATTCTATGTGCCAAGAACCGTGAGCCGAGTCAAGTTTCCAGTGAGTGAAATTCAAGATTTCACTAAGTCTTCTCAAGGCGTAATTTTTCCGAATATAAATACTTTCTGCACACTTATAACCATGTTAGAGAATAAATTGTTCTCTTAATCTTTTGTTATCATCAAAACAATTAAAGGGTTATTGTTTCTGAATCCTCTTGATTCCAACATCAATCGTTTAGGTTCTAACAATCTCCCCCTTTTTGATGATGACAAATATCCAAGGTTGATGAACAATTTATTTTCAAAAATAACTACAAGGGTCTCCCCTTAAGTTTATCAGTCAAGCATAAACATTATTTCAAAAATATTTTCAAATAAATCCAAGTATCAGAGCATATGTATTTTAACACATATACATTCATGTATCATAGCATTTCCAAGTATCAGAGCATCAATATATAAACATAGAGCGTATCCGAGCATAATAAGGATATCAGATGCTGAATAAAATACACTATGTAAGACGATTAATGATGCTATGCTATGCAATGCATGATACGTGATACTTTGGCATTCATTAATCCTTAACTTTTACTCCCCCTTTTGTCGTCAGACAAAAAGAGTGTAAAACACATCATAGTCAAAAGAAAAGTAAAAGAATGAGAAAAATTTGAAGTAAAAAATTCAACTGACTTATATATAAAACTTGAAGTATCAGAGCCACAATAATACAAAAGGGTTTTAAAAACACTAGAAAATTAAGGAGGTGGTAGGAGTTGGTTAAGGCGGTCCATAAGGGTTTGAACAACACTCTCAAGCCGTGCCACTGATCTTGTTGCTTCCACGAAGTGTTTAAACTGAGCTCTAGAAATGGTAACAGGTCCATTAGGGTCAATAGGAGGAGGAGGTTTTGGAATCCATTCAACTTGTTCAGCCCTTTGTGCAGGTCTAGGCCAAGAGATTGCCCTTTGCCATCACTTAGTAGACCACTTTATGTGTTCCAGTAGAACTCTTTGAGACAGTTTGGGCCTTCTTTCCTTTTTCTCTTGAAACTCTTGAAAGAACTGATCATTGGGCAAACACCCTTTGATGTATCTTGTGAATTTCTGTCTTGTTTCAAATTATTTGTGATGACGTGATATTGATTTTATAATTTTTAGTTGATAGAAAGTGTGTGTGTGTGTATATATATATATATATCGCGTTTGAAGGAAACGTGATGAAAACCGAATGTGCGACGCAACCAAGGGGCCTAGACCTCTTATGCACACAATGGGATGGGTTAGGTTCAACAAAATTTGGTAAGATTATGTGAGATTTTTAATTTGACATGAAGAAAAAGGTGATGGGATTTAGGGCTGGACACTGGTCGGCTTCGGCTGGATTCGGTCCCGAAAATGCCCATCCGAGAGAAAACCGAATAGAGTAGACTTACACCCACTTCCATCCGTTCAAGCAAAGGTTTGGGCGGGTGGCGGTTGGTCGCGGTGGCGGGTCGGGGCGGGTCGGGGTGGGTAGGTTAGGGCGGGTATAATGCTCGAAAAAGACAGAAAGGAGGGGGAGAACACACTGGTGTGCAGCTGTGCGCCAAAGCAGAAGAAGACAGAAGATCTAGAGTAGAGGGGATGACGGCAAGCAGCAGAGTGGTCTTGGTTGCCACTTGTAGAAGGGTGCAGGACGGTGCCTAGTTGAGCCACAACACTTGGGATGGCGGCAAGTGGAGTGGGGCGAAGGTGGTGGGGATGGAGATTGAGGTGAAGAAACCACAAAAATTAAAGAGAAGGAAGTTTAAACAAAGAGGAAGAGGACAGAGAACTAAGCGACAGAGGATAAATGTTCACAAATAAAATTTAAAAAACAAGGAGAGCAGCTGCGTAACAAAAGTAGTTGTGAATAATAAAAAAAAAGCTGTTATTTCACAGTACACATATATTTTCTTATGTGTTTCATATAATTTTACAAAAGGTTGTCTTTATTAAGTTTTGTTATATTTATTTAATTATTTAATTCTTTCTTCTGTTTTTGTTTCAAAATTTTTTGAAACTTGTTGCTGCTATTGATTATTTCTATCTCGTTTAGAGCGATACAGTAAGAAAACACTACCTACACTCTAGCAGTAGCATTAAGTCATATCACACACATCATAAATCACAATCTCACAGAGACGTGGCTTGACTTTATGTTTTTCTCTCGTTTAAAATTTAGACGGTCCATAACGCAGTCGGGTTCGGTCACTGACAAAAATATGTTGGGTGATCTGAACCCGCCCGACACCACTCACATGAAACCGTTTTATGAAACCCGAGACCCGCCAACCCGACTGAAACCACCCAAATGCAAGTTTTATTGTCGGGTCAGTCAGTTTCGGCTCAGATGAGTTTTTCTGTCCACCCCTAATGGGATTAACTTGCCTAAATTGTTAAAGCATAGTTCCATTTTTAGTCAAAGTTAATAGCCTTTTTAGCTCTTGGTATGACTAAATTTATTTATTTTTTTCCCTCTTTCCTTGTGCTGGCCGTGGCTTCCTTTAGATGAGAAGGGTGGGATTTTTTTTCCTTTTAAACAAAGTGGTGGTAAGTTAGTGAGAGAAAAGAACTAGAGAAGGTGAGTAAGAAAATTTTGGGAAGCAAATCTCTTTTCTTCTCTTTTTTGCTGCGACTTCCAGTAGCCTTGGGGGTAAGAAAATCTCCATTTTTCTCTGCTTCTACTTTATTTCTTCATGTAAGTGTTATGTGATTATGGTTTTAAAAGAAATGAAATTGCTATCTTTTCCTACCATTTTCTTATCTTTTTCTACTAGTAAGAGTTGTTGTGTTCATCCAAAGAAAAGGAAGAAAAATCTTCTTCCTTCTATCTCTTCATAGTAAAGGGGAGATGAACCAAGAACCATGTAGAAAAGTCTCCATTTTCTTCATTAGATCATTAGAGAGATTTATTAAAACAATGTGTTCTTACCTTTCTAGGAGGGAGGCCGAGAGCTCCCTAAGGGAAGTGATGGCCAAGTTTTAAGTTTTTCTTACTTCCTTGGTGATGAAGAATAAGACTTGAGTGCTTGAGTCTTTGGAAAGGAAAAGATTTCCTAAACTTCTTTGTTTCATAGTTGTTGTTCTTGAGTTAAAAATAAATTGGATTCACAAAAGATTTTATATTTCCTTTAAAGTTAAGATTTTCACTATCCTTGTTTCTAATATCTTAGACTTTCCCATGAGCTTGATAAAAAGTAAAAAGGCTTGACATTGTTGCTAAGTCATAGCCAATTTGCTTAAGAGCAAGGAAAGAAAGGATTTTTCATTTTCTTACTTGATATATGATATGTAGAAACTAGGGTTTTGAAGCCTTGAATAGGTTTTGTGGTTAGATCCTCTAAAACGGAAATGATGACCAAATAGATGTTGCGGTGAAGCCTATGTCTTTCAATACACACACACACACACACACACATATATATATTGGTCATATAAGCCGTCGGTAAATTAGGCGGCAGTGCATTTAATTTCCTGGGCGGTATTTTTTTGTGAAGGCCTTACCGACGGCTTAGTAAAATTGACACTAGGGTTTATTACATTTCCTGTCTCTCATTTTCATTTCCTTTTTCTTCTTCCCTTTCATTCTCTCTGGACTGCCACCACCCGCGAACGCTGCTGTCACCGCCCGTGAAGCTGCTGCCACCACCCGCGAGTGCCTACCACGAAGCCACTGCCCCTTCTCTCTGTGCCCCGCTGCCCCTTTTCTCCACTATCTCTCTGCGCACCACTTGCAGGCTTGCAGCTCCTTCAACAATGGCAACACTTTCAACATCAGGTTCCCTTTCTCCTCTTGCGCGACTGTTTTTATGCTAAGGTTTGATTGAGTGTTTGTTGTGTTATAATTTGAGAATTTGATGAAATTGAATGTTAATCCTTGTTTATGGTTTTTGTCCTTCTGCTTCTAACATTTTGTGGCTCAAATACTAGACATTGTTTATGGTTATGAATGGACCTCATGAAAATTCTATAATTCTGGCTTTATATTTGTACGTCATGAAAATTAATGTGAAAATTGATATAAAGAAACTATGGAATTGTTATGTCTTGCTTAATTTATGTTTCTTGGTTTCGGTTAGAGGGTTGAAGTTGAAGCATAATGGTTGCTTATTCATGTTAGTGAGTTGGGATACTCACAGGATCAGAAAATTAATGTGAAAATTTTAGATGGTGATATTTTTTAATTTATTTTTTTAAAGAAGGGTGTAAATTTTGGTTTATTAAATAATTTTGGAGTTTATTTTTGTCTGATGAAGACAATTTAGGTTGGGAATGGGAGGGGGATGTTGTACTTGATGGTAGGAGCTTTGAGCGTCATGTGAATTTGAGAAGGTTTTGGTTTATGTATCAGTGGAGAGGGTTAATTAACCCTTTGGAATCAAGCTATCACCTTGGTCAAGGGACGTATTTGACATGAATCTTGGGGAAGGTGGAAATGCAAAAAATTGATATTCTTCCCCGGATGATTAATCGATCCACTACCATTAAGTTAAGTGCAGCAAATTAGTAGTTGTTACTTTGGTTTTGAAGAAGAAATACTGGATTGAAATTGCAAAGACATGTGCTATAATGGAAGAAATTGGAAAGACATAAATGTTTAAGAAATGTGATATACTTGATAACATGCTTTGCTTCTGTTGTAAGATATTAGAGAGTTTTAAATTGTAAATACAAAATACTAAAAGTGTATGAGCAGCTCTGAGATTTTACATTGTTGACAAACTTTTAGTGCATAATTTTTGGTTTTGGTAAATCCAATGCTGGCTCTAAGCCTAAGTATAAAACTGAGACATAGGCATTGTGCAGAGGATTATGGTTTTATTTTCAACATTGGGAAATCAATAAGATAATTCTTTTATAGTGCGGAAGGGTTTGAGATTAAATAACAATTGGGCCAAGTGAGGAAAGTATTTTAGGAGGGGCTGAGAAACAAGTTGGATTAATGTCTTCTAAGGAATTTTGGTTGGGAATGGACAGAGGAAAGTAGCGAAGCCCTGCAACTTGTGTGTATAGACTCATACCATTCGTGTAACTCTAGAAACAGTGTAACTTGGGTGTATAGATTTATATAACATTTAAGTTACTCTTTGAGGCATAGGAAAGACAGGATGCAATTGTATGTAGGACTATATTCCTCAGGAGTTTCACCTTTGCACTTCACATATACCCATCTTTAATATACTCATTGCACTATTACCCATCTCAATTAATTCCAAACCACTCTTTTATCTCAACTAAACCAACATTTTCATCCCAAGTGTGCCTTTCTTCTTCATTACAGGTAACCTTTCTTCTTCATTACAGGTAAGCCTTTCTTAACCTCAATATGAAATTCTAAATTGAAATTTTGCTCACTGTTGAGAACCCATTTGAATCTAGTAACAGTTTTTATTCAAAGAAATTGGCTTTTATATATGGCTTTACAATGATGCCCTTTAATTGTTTGGTGAAATATTTTCTCGACCTGTTCATATATAGATTAGAAAATTCTGGTACATTCTGGGGTTACTTGATATATTGATTATGGGTAGTGGAATGTATGTAATTTGGGTACTGAAAATACTTGAGTTAACTTCCTATTCATGTTGTGAAATATTTTGTAATTGTGTCTTATTTGGTTTTCTCTTCATTATTTCAGACGAGGAAGGTTCAAGTGGGACAAGTTTCAAATCTAGCTTCTTATTGTTCGGTTTGTTGTTCCTATAGCTTCTAGAGAGGAAGGTCCCAGGACGCTTGAGATTACATTATTGTTATCGGTAATTTCTCTTTTCTTTTTATAAGTTTGTTAGTGGAGCTATGGTAAATTATCAATGGTCAAGTTTGATGTGGTTATTAAAATAATTATAACTTGGTATAATTGAAAAATATTACATCAATTACAATATGTATGCATAAATATTTCTGCTGCCTTTGAGTTTCAAAACAATCTTATGCCAATTTGTATGCTAAAGATTAGGAGTGGGCACGGGTACGGGTCGACCCGCGAACCAGACCTACAATCCAACCCAACCCACAAAATACGTGTTGGTTTGGGTCATTGGGTTGGGTTGGTTTTAAAAGAAGTAAACCCAATGCCTATGGGTCGGGTGTCAGGTCAGAAGATTGTGAACCTAAGCAACCCAACCCAACCCACTGCATATAATTGAACGCATATAATGACTAATACCATTTGAACGAAGACATAATTTGTAAACACATAAATTTTGTTTTGTTTTCATTTCACTTTGTGCTATAATTTTAGTGGAAATTTTACTTCAAATTGAGGTCAACTGTACTTTTTATGCAACTATGAAGACATGAAGATTTTATTTATTTGAAAATCCAAATTAAGGTTTCGGCAATGGGGTTTTTATTCTAATTTTTCAATTTTTCTCAATTTTTTTGAGAAATAAATATTTTAATCATAAATCCAATCACTTGACCCAAACCAACCCATATGAGGTCAGGTTGGGTTGGTTTGGGTTACGTAAAAAAGTCGATTAAACCAACCCAACCCAACCCAACCGGTATTTAGTTGATTGAGTTGGGTCTTCAAACACCCCAAAACCCACCTAACCTGACCCATGCCTACCCCTACTAAAGATCGAATAGGTGAAGCTTTTTTATGCCAATTTCTATGTCAATTTCTTAGTCTATTGAGTCCTACAACGAAATTTGAAGGTTCAAAACTAAAGGTTGTTCTATTACTTGTTGTTGTTGCCTACTGGTTTATGCTTATTCCAGTTTATTACTTCAATTTATATTTTGTAAATTAGTAGTTTTGAATGTTGTTTGAAGCTGTGGTTGGTTTTTTGAATGCTGTTGGTATATACTTCTGTTATCACAACAAGGTGTAGTATAGTGTTGAATTACCTCCCATGGAAGATGAGTACAAGGAGAGGTCTGCTGTTTATTTATTTAATTTGAATTGATGTAGTATAGTGTTGAATTATCTCTCTTGGAAGATGAGTACAAGGAGAGGTCTGCTGTTTATTTACATGGTGAAATTCCCTGAGTGTCCTTTAAATCTCAGCCACACACCCTCTATTTTTTTAATGTAACAAGTAACACATTTGACACCTCTGTGTTAACCTCTGTTTGTAATAGTATAAGCATAATTTTTTGGTCGCCTTCCTGAGAGTGACACATTTTAGAAATGGATGGTTACCCTCCAGATCGGAGTTGGGTATATGATAGGCTTTATCCTGGTAGAGGAAGGGTGAAACCAAGCTTTGTAAAAGGGGTTGAAGAATTTATACTGAAGGCTAGAGCACAACCTGAAGTTGTAAGTAATGGTGGAATCAGATGTCCTTGTGACATTTGCAGGTTTAGGGGCATATTGTCTGAAAGAGAAATCAAGGTCCATCTGTATAGTGTTGGGTTCTAACCAAATTATTGGTATTGGACTGAGCACGGTGAAGAAGCACCATGTGTTCACCCAGTAAATGTGCCTAGTAGTAGTGGACAAATGGATAATGATGATTCGTTCACTCTAATGCAACATATGGTCGACGATGCGTTTAGGCCTAGGTATGACTTCCAAAGTATGGGCGATGTGGGTAACGAGGAAGACGAGGAAGATATTCATGAAGAGCCCCCAAATGCTGATGCTCAAGACTTTTATGATTTGCTAATTGCTGCAAACGAGCCCATATATAAGGGTGCTTTTGAGTCAAAACTTTCAATATGCGTGAAATTGTTGGCATGCAAGACAAATTGGAACATTCCTCAAAAGTGTCTTGATTTCATTGCAAGTATGTTGGGAGATGTGTATCCTTCAAAGGATACATTGCCAAAAAAATTTTACCAAGCAAAACGATTGGTGTCCATGTTAGGTTTGGAATCTCAAAAAATTGATTGTTGTGTTAATGGGTGTATGTTGTATTATAAGGATGATAGTGCAGAACGACAACGTAAGTTTTGTCAAGAATCACGGTATGTTCTCCATAAGACTGGGATGGGTAAGTATAATGATGTTCCAGCAAAGAGGATGTTCTATTTGCCAGTCACTCCTAGGTTGAAAAGACTGAATGCATCAATGGAGACTACAGTTGAAATGAGATGACATTCTCATAATAGATCTAGGTCAGGTATTTTACGTCATCCATCTGATGGTGAAGCTTGGAAGCATTTTGATACGGTGTATCCAGACTTTGCAAATGAACCAAGAAATGTAAGGCTTGATTTATGTTCTGATGGGTTCACACCTTACATTCCGGCATCTACAACCCCATATTCATGTTGGTCGGTTGTTGTGACCCCATATAATCTCCCCCTTGAAATGTGTATGACTAAACCATTTATGTTTTTGACTTGCCTCGTACCCGGACCATCTAATCCGAAAGAAAAAATAGATGTGTTCTTACAACCTTTAATAAATGAGCTATAACAGTTGTGGAGTGAGGGTGTTTTGACTTATGATATCTCTAAAAAGTAAAACTTTCAAATGAGGGTATCCTTGATGTAGACAATTAATGACTTTCCCGCATACGGTATGTTGTCTGGGTGGGGTACACAAGGTAAATTGGCATGCCCCATATGTATAGACGATACAAAGTCGTTTAGACTAAAATATGGGGGAAAAACTCTTGGTTCGATTGCCACCGTCGATTTTTATCGCGTGATCACAAATTTAGAAGAAGTAAAAAGAGGTTTACAAAAAATAGGGTTGAGAAACATCGACCTCCTGCAATACTGACGGGTGATATCATATGGAATTGGGTCAGTGGGGTTCCAAGTGTGGTAGAAGATGGAGAAGTTGATAAGTTACCTGGGTATGGACGTAGTCACAATTGGATAAAGCGAAACATATTCTGGGATTTTCCATACTGGAAAAACAATTTATTAAGGCACAATCTAGATGTGATGCACATAGAGAACAATGTATTTGATGATGTGTTTATTACAGTCATTAATGTTAAGGGCAGAGCAAAGGACAATGAAAAAGCAAGAATGGACTTGGCCCTAATATGCCAGCGTAGTGACTTGGAGTTGATTTCGAAAGCCAATGGAAAAATGACAAAACCAAAGGCAAATTATTGCCTTTCTTCAGATGAGGTAAAGAATGTGATGAAGTGGATTAAGGAGATTAAGATACCAGATGGGTATGCTTCAAATTTGGCAAGATGTGCAGATGTTAATAGAGAGAAAATGTACGGGATGAAAAGTCATGACTGTCACGTATTTATGGAGTGTTTGCTCCCATTTGCATTTAGTTCATTGCTTGACCTTGTGTGGAGACAACTTATAGAGTTAAGTCAATTATTTAAGGGCTTGTGCAGTAATAATTTGAGCCAGGATGATTTGATCAAATTGAATGAAAACATTCCATTAATCTTATGCAAACTTGAAAGAATCTTCCCGCCAGGATTCTTTGATTCAATGGAGCATCTTCCAATTCACCTCCCGCACGAGGCAATGCTTGGTGGTCCAGTTCAATACTGATGATTGCACCATTTGAAAGGTATTCGTTGATATCTGCAATTATCTCCCTCTATATTGTCATATCTTTATTATAAGCCATTATATTCTCATTTATTTGTAGAATGATGGGTGATTTTAAGCATTCAGTGAAAAATAAGGCTAGAGTAGAAGGCTCAATATGTATGTTCTACTTACAACGGGAGGCAACATATTTTTTTATTCACATTATTTCAAAACGATTGACTTGTATGCTAAGAGTCAACGTAATGAAGCTGCAAGATTGAATGACAATGTCACACCAACATTGTCAATTAGCAATGGACTAGGATGTCCTAGTGGGCAATCCAAAGCTCACTAGTTGAGTGATGCTGAATGGAGGTCTGCTCATATACACATCCTCATCAATTGCATCGAGGTTAAGCCATATATTGAGTAAGTAATACACCATTAAACCCACACTCGGTGTATTTACTAGTATATACTTACAACAATTGTGTCTTTCTTAGCAGTTACTTTTTGCAATATAACTCCATCAATGAAGCAGATCCTTCAGCTCAAACTTGTATTCATGCTGAATTCCCAGAATGGTTTCGATCCTATGTGAGTATTTGACCAAAAGTCTATTGCAAATAAATTGTCTCCTTATTCTCATTGTGAATGTCTTGTTTGTATAGGCTACTAATGAAGCAAATGGCGTGACTGACATAAACTTGATATCATTAGCTTGGGGTCCAGAGTCAAAGGCCATAAATTGGCACAAATACTTAATTAATGGGTACAAATACCACACATAAGCATGGACTCAGGGTAAAAAGACCATAAACAGTGGGGTTTATGTCAAAGGGGTTATAGAAGGAGGAGAAGATGATTTCTATGGTATCATACAACATATCTGCGAGTTAACGTATCACAATTTATCTCATAGGGTTGCCTTGTTTTATTGTAAATGGTTTGATCCAAGACGGAATAGAAGAACCAAAGTTCATCCGCAATATGGCCTTGTAGATATCAAGATGAACAAGCATTATGATCGTTACGATCTATTCATAATTGCACAAAAGGCTAGATAAGTGTATTGTGTACCTTATCCAGATATGAGGACAGACAAACGTGGTTAGTGTGTAGTGATAAAAACAAAGCACAGGAGCTGTGTAGAGGTGAATGAAATTGACGATGACATTTCCTATCAAGATGAAGAGATGACACGCATAGAGCAGATAACTGAAATTGAAGAAATAGATTGATTGCGTTATCAAACATATAGTGATGAAGGTGTCGATGTTACATCAATTCCAAACATTAATATTGATAATGAAGTTGACATGGATGTCAACGATGATGATAATTATGAGTCTAAGTTTGACTCTAATGAGGGAGATGAAGATATGGTTGTGGATAATTAAGATGATAACATTGACTGAAGTTATTGTACTTGTTTATTTTAAAAGTTAGTGAAATCATTGTACTTGTTTATTTTAATTATTGTACATGTTGACTGACAATATGTGTGAACATATATGTGAATGCTTGTTTTTTTTTTTGACAGATGCCTCCTAAAGAGAAAGAGCATCGTAGGTCTAAGCTGCCTACGAAGAAGGCTAAGATGATTTTGCCACAACGATTGGCAAGTCGATTGGCAGAGTCACCACTGGAGGACGACGCTAGCACACCACTCCGTGAGGCTATTTAGCAGCCTCCCGCTCAGCAGACTGCCGGAGTGATACCACCTCCCCTGTCCCCTATAATGATGATCCCAAATCCGGGATTCATACCTCCTCCTGTACAGGTATGTATTTAACTAGTTGTTAGATTTGTCTTTTTTTTTATTGCTTTCCCTTTGTTGTAACAAATTGATTTTTTATTGTAAGAGCATGTTTCCCCTTCACCGCAGGCGACATCCATTTCTGAGAAGCACACTCCTCCGAGTCAAGATGATGCAGGTGCAGGACCATTACACACTGCACGTAGTGGTCCGACAGTGCAGGGGTCACGATACTCCCATCCGGTTGGGACTAAGGTGACACCTGATGGGAGACCCATCATTAGGGTTCATGGAAAATCGTACGTCACTTTATAGTCTACCTATTTGATATTTTGTTTTTGCATGCCTTTATGGTTGTAGCTGATATTGTGTTTATAACTTATTTATAGGTTCATCCCAGGTAAAGTAGCCTCTAAGGCCATCACCGCAGTCATTCAATCACAGTTCCGGGAACCATATCATACTTGGGGAGAGATTCCAGAAAAGACGTTGGAGAAATGGCTTGAGAAATTTGAAGTAAGATTATGTTACATTTCTTATTTCAGGGTTTTCGTTATTGTTTGTTGATATTAATAATGAATACTGATCTTATTTGTAATACAATATTGTAGGAGCATGTTTCGTGGGATCGTAAAGACCATTATATGGTTGAGAAGCTCTTCGACTCCAAAGGCTCAAACCGTCTTTCTGAGATGCTTATGGAGGTGAGGAATAAGGGTAAACGCCTAACCTGGATAGGCGAGGGGGTTTATGCAGAACTTAATGCCAAGTGGAAGGCTCCAGACTATAAGGAGAAATGCACCAAGGCCAAGTAAAACCGTGCTTCTTCTAAGGGTGGTTCTGTACATACTGGTAGATCTGTATCCATCACTAAGCATGCCATACGCCTGGTATTTTTTTAAACACTTTATTGCTTAACATTCATCACATAAATTTGTTGTTATATATATGTTCCTAACGTTTTTAATTATGTTTTAGTCTGATTAGTTGGGTAGAGAGCCCACGGTGGATGAGATATTCTTGAAGACTCACACAAAAAAGAAGGACAAATCTTGGGTGAACGACAGATCTAGGGAGACATATGTAAGTCAGATCATTGTATTTTTTAATTACTTTTATTTTGTTTCATAAACAATATTGTAATTGATCTTTACTCTGTTTTGTTTTGAGCAAGAAGCCTATCAAGAGAAGGTGTAATAGGTCGCCTCCCAGGCCTCTAATGGAGGGGAGGCAATTGTTGACCCCACACTCAGTTGCAGTTATGGGTCCAATCTGTTGGGGGTAGGACTCAGGGACGATTGTACGGTGTCGAGGCTTGT
The DNA here is from genome assembly GCA_037113605.1 of Calophaca sinica. Classification (NCBI taxonomy): domain Eukaryota; kingdom Viridiplantae; phylum Streptophyta; class Magnoliopsida; order Fabales; family Fabaceae; genus Calophaca; species Calophaca sinica. The sequence goes on along the minus strand of CM073733.1, from coordinate 47,414,900 downwards.
CCGAACGTTTTAGCCCTGGTGTCTCCTCTCTGACCCAGGAGTCTCGTGCATCTGGCACCAGTACCCAGTCCCTGACTCAATACTCTGTCGAGGTGGCTGCACAGATTGTGGCTTTTGAGGAGCGCACAAGAATGGCAGAGGAGGAGGCTTGGGAGGCACGAGAGGAAGCACGGGAGGCAAGGAGAATTGCCTCGTTGTGGGATCATGAGTTTGAGTGGCAATTGAGGGACTTGTCTGCCAGTGTTGCTGCCATCCAGGCCCACAAATCCAGTCATCGCCATCCGGGCTATGAGGAGGATTAGTCTTGCCTTTAGTCTAAGGACTTGACTTTTTTTTATTGACTTGTTTTGACATTATGGATTTGTGGGTTTTGACATTATGGATTTGTGGATTTTTACATTATGGATTGTTATTGACTTGCTTATGACTTATTGTGACTTGGATTGTTCACTATGGATTTGTTGTTTTAATGATTAAAAATGTATGTTCATGGCTTTTTTGTTAATGTATGTTGATGGCCATTGAAGCCTTTGCTGTTGTTGCGTTTATATGGCAGGTACTGTAAAATTTTGGGGCTGTTTAAAAACAAAAAGTTCCTAAAAAAAATATTTGACGCTACCGACTGCCAAGCAAATGTTATGAAATTTTTCAATTTTTTGAGAGTGTTACCGATGGCTGACGGCTTGGCCGTCAGTATATTACCGACGGGTAAGCCGTCGCAGACGGATAAATTTTCCAATTTTTTTGTCAGCGTTAATCTACTGACGGCTAAGCCGTCGCAAATGCGATGAATTTTTCAATTATTCCTGTGACAGTTACTGATGGTATAGCCATTGGAAACGCCAGAAGAGCCATCGGTAACTCTCATAAAAAATTGAAAAAATTCCACTAAATTTGCGATGGTTGTGTATAATTTTCCGACGGATAAGCCGTCGGTAATATCGATTGCTTTAAATGGCCATCGGTAACAGATTTACAATGAGCCATTAGCCGACGACCTCGACCGTCGGTAATGCTGATTTACTGATGGATTTCGTGCTTTACCGACGGAAAATGGCTGTCGGTAACAACGGAAATTCTTGTAGTGAAAATTGTTAGTCTTTTTCTTATGTGATGGCTAAACCACACTTAAGAGGAAAACACCTAAGTTGGTGTTCCATTTTTTGATTATGTGATGTGTTGGTGGAAGACTTAGTGTGCTTGAATGATTGAGGAAAAGATTTTGTTTTAAGTTGCTTAAGGTGTTGTGACCACTAAAGTTTTAGGAGATGAACTAAGAAGGTTACTTAGTGATCCTATGGTATTGTATTTCATTAAAAATGAGCTTTTAAAAGAGTTGAATAAAAAGAACTAGGTTGTCCTAGATTTTTCCTCTAAGCCGTGGCATATACCTAAGTTAGGGTTTAAGGAAATTGAATTCTAACTTAGTAATAATTATGTGGATCGAAGGTTTTGGGTGCTAGGATTCCTATAGTGAAGAATTTACTTGGGAAGGAAAGCGCCTAAGGTAAGGGAAATCCTTACATAATGAGTTTTAGCTTGCCATGTATGTTTGTGGTGTGCTTGATTGATTTGTTTGAGTAATGTTTGGTAATATTTGCTTAGTATTACTATGTGATGATGCATTGAGTGGCCTCTGTTGGCATTTATCATTGTCTTGAGTGGATTTTATTTGATTGCAATATGATTTATTATATGTGTAAACGCATGCAAGTTTATAAGTTTTCGATTATAAAAGAGAATAATCGAGACCATAAACAATTTAACGATATACACGTGATATATCCAATGCAATTCCAAAGAACAGAGGAAATCTTTCGAAACAAAGTAACGAGCTTTTCTTAAAATGAAACGAAGTAGCGATCACTTAGTAATTTTAAGATAAGAGTAATTAAGAGTAAAATTACCTTTCCAAGTGAACAAATCAAGTAACTAAGAAATGAGTTTTCGAAACCCTAAACTGATTAAAGGATTTAATCACTGTTTCAAAGAGAATAGGTAAACTTCACGGTATAAAGAACTTTCACAAGCATTTTTACCTAAAGGGTTCCAATGGCCCATTTTCCTAAACCAAACCAAGTCTAGTGGGATGGGTGGTCATGATTAGAGTCTTCATGAGAAACAAGAGCTTTCAAAAGAGTCTTCGTTAGAGTCGAGAGATATCGGTAAGATTCGCAAAATATTTAGTTTTCGAACACTCCTAGTGAGTGAACTGTACGCAAGACTTGATTTGATGCATACTAACCATCGAGCATCGATACTTGGCCTGAGCGACTAGATTGGAAACCAGAGCCAAGTATTTAGAGTCTTCATGAGAAACAAGAGCTTTCAAAAGAGTCTTCGTTAGAGTCGAGAGATATCGGTAAGATTCGCAAAATATTTAGTTTTCGGACACTCTTAGTGAGTGAACTGTACGCGAGACTTGATTTGATGCATACTAACCATCGAGCATCGATACTTGGCCTGAGCGACTAGATTGGAAACCAGAGCCAAGTACTCGTATGAGAACGGACTTTATGATTATTAAAGGGCAATATAATTCTGACCGTAAAAAGAGAGACACAGAATCATACATCCTAATACGTTGGGATAGCTTCGGTGCAACTTTAGATCCCTATTTTAAGGCTGGTTTGTTGCCTAGATTCTGAGATATGGAATCAAAGCTAGGTTCCATAATGGAACCTACGCTAGCCCCATTGGCATAGGTGCACTCCTCGTGCGCGCAATGGCTTTCATATGCACTAAGCATAACATACTAACGCATCAGTATGTCGATTGATTTTGATTTGATTATGATTGGATTTCACTTGAGTGATTCACATGATTGATTGTGATTGAGTGATTCGCATGCTTGCTGTTTATCATGCCATGAAATATGTGTTGGGGAATCAAGAGATAGACTTTTAAAAATTCTTTTAAAATTAATCTCAAGAGCGGAAAATTCCCTTGCCAAGATCTCTTAGAACAATGAGAATCACAGGGATGTTGTATTTACCTCTTGATGCGTGCTTTCTCAATCACCAAGCGTTGCACGTGAGCAACACCTATACTCAGTCCACACGAGCAATATCCGGAGCCAGGTGCATCGGTGCTAGCAGACGACTTAGAAGGAGAGCTCAGACCATCACATCTCATATGCCTCAAGTGTATCATCTTATAATGAGGGGAGCTCATGTCCTATTTATAGACACATCAGCACTTGCTATTCGCACCCCTCAAAAACAATTTTGCACCTCCCTCTTCAGGTCTTATACACTACAAGCCTATTTCATGTCTTATTTAATTAAATCATATTTAATTAAATTCATCATCAATTAATTAAATCATATTTAATTAATCAACTATTACTATTTATTAATTAAATCACATTTAATTAATATATCATTACAATTAATTAATTAAATCATATTTAATTAATTAATCATTGATTGAATTAAATCATATTTAATTTAATCAATTATTGACATGAATTAAATCACATTTAATTTATTTGCTCCGAATATCCACTCTATGCGTGTGACCCTATAGGTTCTCACTGAGTTGGCAATGATATTAAACATTATATTAATATCCAATATTTAAGATAATATCAAATATCCTAAACAGTGAGCGGCATCTAGTAATGCATCACTGCTACCCAACCCATGAGAATATCGGTGATCCGATCAAAACTTTACTGTAACCAAAATCACTGTGAAGCCAACGTCCCTTCGTCCATATGTCTTAATTGAACACGAGGCATAAATGTGTCATCCTCGTTAAGTCCAATCTTATTTTCCTCGATCTCCAAGTAGACATGTAATCACGAAATGAGCTCAATATCCCATATTGGCCCATCTCTGCATGGCCACACATATTTTCACGTCTTACTATATCGAGAGGCCCAAGACACTACTCCTGTTATGTAGGAAGGACGAATCCTGTTTACATCATTCACACCCCTTAGCATGATTCATTGCAGGTCTAAGTACTACCTTTATGATCATCTTGATACAGATGATGTTTGATAGCATTAAAGCCTACAACTCCTCATGTAGGAATCATAGTGACTTCAAGTCGAAGGACTACTTCACTATGGTCGCCATGAGGAGCGCCTATGACACTTACATAACTATTATGTAGCGTCCTCATAGTGGGTCAATCCGGTATAAATATTACACCTAATATTTATACCTGTGTGCCGACTTGATATCACATATCCATGACCCGTGAGATTTGGTCATCAGTCTACTCACACAATAGTCTCTATGTATTATTGTCGTCCTCGTAAACAATAATACTTCAACTACAGATACTTTACGAATAACGTTCTATATGTTCAATGGAGTCTCACGATCAAGTCATGCTTGATGTTCCATTAAATGAACTGTTTATTCTAAGGACTTTATTATGCTATACACTAATAACATAATAAATGACGTCTTTACATATATTAAATATATGACTAAAGTCATGATACAAATAATAATCTATATAAAATAGATTGGCCATTAGGGCTTACACCAACAATATGTGCTTGATTATTATGATATTATTATACTGCTTACTGTTGTATATTATAGTATTATGTGAGTCGCATGGTTAGCTTATGATGAATTCGTGCACAAAAGATTTACCTTTGCATTGTTTGTATATTCGAGTTAGACGTCACTAGATGGCTTCACAGTTCCTGATGCGTCACACGGGCGCGACGAGATTTGAGTTCCCCGATGGAAACAAGGAGGTCGCATGGGAGGTAGACCACATGTTCGGGCGCGTTACCTATACTGACACTGTGGTCGAGATTTCTGATGATGGGGAGAGGACTACTTCTTTCCACACGAGTATACGTACTTTGCAGTTCGAGGTACCTTTTGAGAGGATCTGGGGAGTGCCTTGGGATACATACTCCACTGGTGAGACTGATTCTGGCGATCATTGGGAGATTCCGGCAAGGACGACATATTACAATGGATCGAGGCCTGGAGGACCTTGTACTTATATTGCACCACGCAAAAGCGCATGTCCACTGGGTATAGTGGGAGCTTCCACTTCTATAGCTGTACTTGAGAGCGAGGCAGAGGAGACCGCTCAGACTGTAGGAGTTATCTGTCCTTCGGTGACTCCATCCGTGGTGGCGACGCCTGTAGCTACTCCTGTGGCTTCTCTCCCTACTCCACCTTTTAGTATTGCTTGATACAGGTTTTGGAGTAGTCTGCAGTTTATGGATGCCAGAGTACATCTAGAATATGAGTTAGTCCTAGAGTATAGGCATATTCATATTTTTAGATGTATTCTTTTTGTCTTGTATCTTGCACTATATTTCAGATACATTACTTTTCAGCGAAACTTTATGATACAGATATGTATTATATGATGGGTTTTAATTTATATGTGTTGTCCTTACCTTATGCATTGTCAAGTTTATTTCATGTTGTTCATGAAAGGTTATTACTCCTCGCGTTTAGTTTTCAAAAAGATGTTTCAAAAGAAAAAAAAATTACTCGTGTTTTATAAAGGAATGAGAGGAGTTTTCTTTTACCGAAAGCAAGACTAGCATTAAAAAAGTTTAAGAATTTAGATTGAGATTAGATCCGTAACACTCCGAAAATCAGGGTGTTACAGGATTCCCTTGTATCACTAAATTAGATGAACAACTGAACATTGCAAGTTATGCAATATTTGAGTAAATCTAACTTCCTTTGTATAAGGAGTTGTTCCTCTACTGATCTATGCAGATCAATGTAGTGGCAACCAGGTTAACAACTCAAAATCATTTAAACCATTAAACGAGATTTTATTGTATTCCAAGGTTCAATCACTTGCTGTCTAGCTCTATTCACCCTATGCTGTTAAGGACAGGGTAAGCAGGTTTGATGCACGAGTACCTAGCTTGCTGGTTCTGTTTTGCTACCATCTGCTATTGATTATATTAGTCTCACCTGATGGAAAAGTATCTACATTGTCTCAAGAAACCTAATTCTACAAATGGTTATACGACATCCACGGTAGAAATAATATGCATACATTCAGTTAAAGCTCAGGAATATTTGGTTGTACAATAGAGAAGGCTGAACCTGCTGTATCAATATTAGATATAAAGCTTCAAAGTCTTCCAATCAAAAAGGTGCAAGAGATGCTTTGTGTAACATCCCGAATTTCCAATTATCTCAAGTTGATATTAGAAACGTAATTAGGTAAGAGATTAGGTGATAAAACAGAAGTTAAAAACCTTGATTAGGGATAAAATGGGATTAAAGTGGGGCCATAAACCTTAGGAAAGATCTAGAAATACTAAAAAGGACAAAAACTCCCTAGAAGGGTGTTAAATCCCCTAGAAGCTTCTAGAAGAAGAAAAATCGGATATTTTCCTATAGGTACCATCGTGACGCAACGGTACCTATGAGATGGAACCATCGCGACGCGATGACGTCTGGCACTTGTCTCCGTCCAAGCAGTGACACATGTAAAGGTAGGGGTACCACCACGACACGACGGTACTTACACAGGGTCCACCGCGACACGATGGGGGTCAAAACTCACCTATAAATAAGTGTTCACCCTCCCTTTATTTCTTGCAACAAATCCTCTTCTCTTCCCCTCTTTAGGAATTTCCTCTAAGAAGTAAGTAGGCTCTGCACTTGCCTCAAGAGAGGATCCTGTGCACCAGAAAGCTCTTAGTAGGAGATCGTCGGGGGAAATGTGAGTAGCAATTGCCAGAAGTTGTGAGTAGTCGCTGTTTGGGGGTACGAGTAGCAGGCTTGGAGGTCCAAGTAGCAGCATACCTTCAGCAGCCTTCTAACCAGGTGGGAGCAAGAAACCTTATACTCTAGGGATTGTAGGATAGAATAGTGCATACAAATGCGGTGACCCAAGCCCTACTAGCGGTTGATAACAACAACACCTTAGGAGAGGGGCTGTGACCTGTGATAGCTGGGGACAGTTGTCAAAGGTCAATCAACTATATGAATGATCTATTGATATCTATGGATTGATAGTAACCTAGTATAGATGACTGATGCTGATTGATGTGGTGCTAATTAAATATGATTTTTTGTAATTATGTGACCATGCTGCTAACTATATGATTGTCGGTATCTATGTGACTATGTTGCTAAATAATATGTTAGTTAGTGGTCGCCTATAGTGACGCTAGGATTGATCCATGTGTTGTCTGTGCTAGTCTTATGCTTGATATAGGCTTTGATTTTGACTGTTGACTCTGCCTATGATTGAGATGAATTATTGATGTGATAGGAGTATCAGGTGAATACCATTAGGCCTTAGCTGGTAGGATAGACCTTGATAAACTATAGGGACAATTGAAATAGTTGACTAGGAGCGGTGAAAGGGATAGAAATGTTGTTGGAGCTGACATATTAGCTAGTGAAGGTACAGAATAGTTCGGAATAGGATACGTAGAGGGCTATAGGGTGTGAGAAGGAAGTGGGTGGAACTAGGCTTAGAGATAGTGGTGCAGACTTAAGGAATAGTGAATGTCATCTAGGTAGACGCGAGAATTTGTTGTGCTTGCTTTAGTGTGTGCCATTTGTATATACTCTCTATCCCTGCTTTCCCGACTTTCATAGTGTGTAATGTGTTTCTTAGCTCCTTCTATTTTTCTTGTGTTGTATGTTCTTTTTCACATAAAACAGAGTAATATGGACTTGATGGAGGCATCGCCAGCATATTGGAGCGTATAAAGGGTACTCAGTAAGAGTGACTCTCTCTTTTCAGTTACGTGACACAACCAGTGAGTCAAAGTTTGTATATGTTATGGGCCCTAGGCACGGGTTCCTTAAATATGTTATCTTACGTATATATGTTACAATATATTCAATTTGAATAAATTAGTATTTTTAATATATCTATATTGCCTAATTGCTCGTTTAAGGTTTTAATTATTTGGAGAAAATGGCAGGGGGTCGTCTCATTTAGGTGGTATCAGAGCAGTTCGGTGCTAATCGGACTTTGGAGTCATTAAGATGCTATCACTAGCTATGTCTAGTCTGGTCCCCACTGGATACTGACTATGTTTAGATAAGGGTAGAGCGTCTGCTAAGTCAGTTATCTTTGTTTGGGTGAATAAAGATGACTACTTTTGATGACTCATGAGGTATTGAGCATACGTTGATATGTTCCCTCATACCTTACGAATCACGTCGATTCCTTGGCAGAAACCAAGGATTTTCCTCTGGGACGCGAGTTAAGGACGTTGTGATTACCGTCTAGGAGAAGTCAGGGAATTGAGGTATTTCGGCGACTATCGCTGTATTCAGAAGTTAAGACTGGAGGTGACAAGGAGGAGTATGGGGCTATATTAAGAAGAAAAAAGCATTAGCTACTTCTGATGGTCCTAAGGTGAGGGTTGGCTATAAAAGTAGTAAGTATGAGAGCGAGAAAGAGCCACTTATACGAGCAAAAGAGTCGTCGTCCAATCCTTATATACTTATAATATTTTGATCTATATAAGTAGATATTTTGGTATATGAAGCTATTTTAGATTTTTTTTCGTATAGTACAATCTTAGATCGTTAATCTCCTCGACCAGGTAGTTGTGACTAGAATGGATCAAATTGAGGAGGATGACACCAGAGCCGTCCCTGGGGAGACTAGTAATCCGATTGGTGATGGTACTGAAACTGAGACTCCTCATACAGAAGATCATAGAGAGAAACCTGTTGATGAGAGGTCTTTCGGGGATTTGGCTACTGCTGTTTTGCAACAAGCTCAGCAGGACGCAGAGTTAATAGAGATGCTTAGGGAGGAGCGCGGAGTTATGAGGCAACAATGGGAGGCTAAAACTGAGGATACTGGGTTAGCAGTTTTTCTGAAGGGAAAACCACCTCAGTTTAAGGGTGAATTTGACCCTGAAGGAGCCGAGTACTAGATTCAAGAGATTGAGAAGATATTGACAGCGATGCATTGTCATGAGGATCGAATGGAGACATATGCCACATTTATGATGGTGGGTGAAGCTGAGGGTTGGTGGAAGAATAGAAGGAGAGTTTTGGAGATTGAGGGTCGAGCTATTGCCTGGGGATTGTTTTGGGAAAACATTCTAGAGAAGTATTTTCCTAGGACAGTAAGATAATAGATCAGGGAATTCAGCACATTGACTCAGGATAGCATGATCATGGGAGAATATGCCTCTAGGTTCGAATCTCTAGTGAAATATTCTAAGTACTACCAGCTTAGCCCTAGTGAGGAGTGGATGTGCCGACGATTTCAAGATGGGCTTCGACATGAACTTTGTCGATCAATGATACTGTTACGACTAACTTGTTTTCCCGATCTAGTAGAGCGTTGTATGAAGTTAGAGGATATGGATCGTCAGGAGGATTGGTTTTGGAATAAGGGATTTATGAGGAGTCGAGAGCAAAGAAATAGAGACAGGGAATAGGATAGTAGAAATTGGTTTGAGAAAGTTAATAGAAGGAATGTTGGCCAACAACCACAGCAGATGAAAGTTACCTAAGGAGGGCATCAGATTCCAAGAAAATGTTTCAAATGTAAAGGAGCACACCTAGCAAAGGATTGGCAATTTTAGGACCGTATATGTTTTGAGTGTGGTAAACCGGGAGATATATCTCGAGAGTGTAGGCAGGAAGCAATACCCACAGGTCAGGGATTAGATATGGGGATAGGCGAAGGATTAAGAAGGGATACCCTGATGGATCCCAAAAGAATACCAGAGGAAACTCTGCAAGTGGATAAATCACTTCCCACGGGACGCGTGTTTATGCTGAGAGGAATCGAATCCTCCCGACCTTGACTAGCAAAATCGGTTTTGTTTTATGAGAAAGTCATCTTTCTTATGCTGTAAGTGAGAACTCTGATATATATAAAACACATAGAACTAGAAATAGAGAAAAGAGTATAGGCTCATTTCATAATAAAGATAGGTAAATTTCCTATAAGGAATTGAGTGTGAGAGCCAAATGAATTGAAAGATTCATGTTTAGTTTGGGAAGAAATCATAGACATTTTGAAATGAATGGAAAGAGAATCTACTTTCATTAAGTGATTTATTAGATAATTGAAAACAGAGAATACCTTTTTGCTAAAGCTAATATATGTACTCATTGTATGTATATGTGTAAATCTTCTGCTTATATAGATTTGTGTTTTAGGTGCTCCTGTTTGACTTCTAATTCTTCTTTGTTGGTGACATTTAATGTTTGCTCATATGTCTAGTAGTGTCTGATGGTAGAAATACTAGTATGATTAATTAATATTCCATGATGACTTTCCAAAGAAAGGAGGAAAATGGTTTGGCTAGGTAGTATGACGAGTAGAGCTGTTAGGTCTATGATGCACTGAGCTGATAAAATTGTTACAAATAATACGAGCTGTTAAAATGGGGTGTAGGAAAATGAAAATAATAAACTAGGATGTGTTGTGGGGAATACTCGTGAGAGTAATGGTACGCCTAAGTATATAAGGAGTTGTGCTTTAGTAGCCGACTAGTAGTTGCATATGAGCATACATGGACTGCGAGCAGTAGTTGCACAATATTGTGATCGGCAGTTGCACATATTATGAGCAGTAGCTGTACATATGGTGAGCATTAGCTGTATAGATTGTAATAAGTAGTTGCACATTGTACATATTGTCTCACATATTGTGATCGGCAGTTGCACATATTGTGAGCATTAGCTGTGTTGTGAGCGGCAGTTGCACATATTGTCTCACATATTGTGATTGGTAGTTGCACATATTGTGAGCGTTAGCTGTATTGTGATTGGCAGTTGCACATAATTGTGAGCAGTAGTTTTATATATATATATATATATATATATATATATATATATATATATATATATATATATATATTGTGAACGGCAATTGCACATATTGTGAGCAGCAGTTGCAGATTAGGTAAGTGGTAGTTGCATATACTATGAGCCGCAGTTGCATTCCATTAATAGACTTGGAGGTAGTTGGTCTCAGTGACGAGGGTAGAAACTCAGGATGTATTTATAACAACACTATAAGTATGGTAAGCTCTAATGAAATTTCTATTAGGGAATGATAATAAGAAAGAATCCAGAAATTCTTAACCATGACTCTATCAGAAAGTTCATCTAGGCATGGCAACGGGCCCAGTCGGGGGCGGGTTTTGCTTTCCCCATCCCCGTCCCTGACTCCCTATGCAAAACCCGAGCCCGTCCCCGATCCCCGCCCCAAGTATCAATATTATATTTGAAAACGATGGCACAGAATTCAAAGACCATTTCACGGTTCTTTTATTTCATCTGATCATTGCAAACAAGATTCAATGAAAACAATGGACCAATAACAAGCTTTTTCAATTCATGGTTTTAACCATTAAAACTTGTGCACAGTACCTATTCTAGTGCTCTTAAGAGGAAAAAAAGAAAACACAAAAATCTGAGAGGTTCTGATACAAGATCATTTCCAGTTCTGATCTCACGAAGCTTTAAAAAAAAACAAAAATCATTCAATTCCTATCCCTTTCTCTCATTTTCACTTGCAACATCAATCAAGGTCAGAACGGAGCAGATAACCTGAACTGTCATCATCACCAATCCATGCCTGATGCCTCAACACACATTCAGAGAAACACAATTCCAAGTAAAAATAACCAACATTTAAGCTTCCAAAATTAAAATAAAAAACTGAAAAAGGTGATAAATTTAGTATTACAAAGTGAAGAAAAATGCATCAAGCAGCAGTATGCCAAGAAATCGCCGCTTTACGTTTGTTCCTATGCGCCCACACATCGCTATTCTTCTTCTAATTCTGAATCTGCATCGTTTCTTCCTCTTTCACCCGCGTCGTGAAGAATGCGGGCCTCGCTGCCGCCACTATGATCCTCGGCAGTCCCAATGGCAAAGAAACCGATTCAAATTTCCCTTCCTTGGCCTTAGAAAAGAACGCGAATAGGAAAACGTCCCTAGAGGCTGTTCCGACGTGCGGAAGCATCAAATTGAAAGTGAACACGCCGCGAACGTACCTCACAGAAACTATGCAGGAAACGTACCACTGCCGCAGCGCATGCGTGAGACTGAGAAACGACTATGTGGTTGTCGGCGGAGAAACGGAGAAGAGAGGGGTGGGACTGAGAAACGGCCGCAAAGAAAGTGAAGGAGGGCTAGGGTTTTATTTGATCATTTACTAATATATATATTAAGGGTATTTTGGTAACTAAACAACCAGCGGGGTGGGTTCGGGCTCGGGTTCGGGGCGGGTATTAACATTCCCATCCCCGCCCCGCCCCCCGACTTTGTAAAGCGGGGAAAACCCTAACCCGAACCCGAACCCAGTCAAACCGGATTTTTCCCGTCAAAATCGGGACGGGTTCGGGTGGGTCCTCGCGGGTTTGGGTCGCGTTGTCATGCCTAAGTTCATCAAGGGATTTCTTGAATTGGGTTAGATTACTGAGACAACTTATACCAGCATTGGGATTTCACATTGTTAACAAATTACGAGACTGATCACCTTAGTAATTTAGTTAACAATGGTAAAAATCCTAATGATTGGGATAAACCAATGACAGAGGAAGGATTGCTGGATAAGTTGATTGAGAGTATAGGATGATGAATGAATATGAAGAAGTTTTATGAAAGGTAAGGGAGTTAAGAATAAGGTAAATTCTAGAAGTATAACAACCGTTGAATTTTCGAGGACGAAAATTATTTAAGGGGGTAGTAATATAACATCCCGAATTTCCAATTATCTCAAGTTGATATTAGAAACATAATTAGGTAAGAGATTAGGTGATAAAACAGAAGTTAAAAACCTTGATTAGGGAAAAATGGGCTTAAAGTGGGGCAATAGGCCTTAGGAAAGATCTAGAAACACTGAAAAGGACAAAAACACCCCTAGAAGGGTGTGGAATCCCCTAGAAGCTTCTAGAAGAACAAAAATCAGATATTTTCCTACAGACGGTACCTGTGAGATGGAACCATCGCGACGCGATGACGTCTGACACCTGTCTCCGTTCAAACAGCGACACGTGTAAAGGTAGGGGTACCACCGCAACGCGACGGTACTTACACAGGTGTGAATACATGCTTGACAGGATTGTTTTGAAGATTGACAAAAAGGAGTTACGCAAATAGTCAACTATGCAAAAAGCGAAAAAGTATACCGAGACGCTACCAAGAATTAGAAGACTTCAACTCTTTGGGTTTTGGGTATCTATCTTTTTTTTTAGGACTATTTGTAAGTAGTAATAAAAAGCTCTCAATTAAAATTAAATCACAAACACACTCAAAGTTTTTTTATTAACTTCATGGTTTTGTCTTTTAAATATTGGATTTACAAACTCTTTACCGCCATAAAGTATTTTCTCTAAAAATATGTTCAAAAGCTTTTCATTTTTTGTTGATAAAATATTCATGCCTTTTGAACTATTAAGAAGGAAGGCAATGGGTGCTTGTTCACGTTAAAATGCTTGTTCACGTCAGAGAACAAGACTTCATAAAAACGTTTGCTACTTTATGGAATTATTCACATAATCGATTATGCATATTCTTAATTGATTATTTAACATTTCTACTACTCCGTGCCTCAATCTTTTGTGCATAAATGATTATATACTTTTACGTAATCGATTATTTTAATTTGATGGTATCTCCGTGTTTTCACTTTTACGTAATCAATTATAACTTTTATATAATCGATTATGGACTTTCAAAATGCGCTTCGTATTTCAAGTTTTCAAATATATAATCGATTACAATAAAATCAAATCTCCTAGTTGAGCGTAACGGATAAAAATCTTTTTAATGGTTGACGCTCTTCTCAGTGGCTATATAAGCACAACACCATGAACAAATTCCAACACACTTACGCTATTCTTTTTGTGCTGAAACTCTGTTAAAATTTTTTATCACTCACACTTATTTGAGCACAATTTTTTATTTGAAAGCCTTTTATACTACATAGCTTTAACTGTATTTTTCTGAGCTTCGAGTTGTATACATCTGCACTTTTGAGTGTATCTTTTTTTCATACTATTTATTTGTAAAATTGTTTTTGGGTGGGAATCCCAAGTAGTTCATAGAGAGGTGATATCTCTTGAACGTATTGCTCTGGTTTAGAGTTGTAAAGGTTTCTAGCTGAATCTGATTTAAAAGCTAGTGCTTTAGTGAAAATCCCTTAGTGCTTTGCTTTGGGGATAGGATGTAGGCTACAGAGGTGTTTGGTGGCCGAACTTGTATAAATTGTTGTCTGCTTCTCTTTGCTCTCTATCTCTTTATTTTTCAAGCAATTTATTTTTCAGTTCTTTATTTTATTGTCTTTACTTTCAGTCATTTTCATTTCAGTTATTTAATTTCTGTCATTTATTTTATTGTAATTTAATTTCTGCAATTTATTCTTTAAGTCATTTATTTTCCGTAGTTAAATTCTTGCAAGATATATTTCAGCACTTTATTTGCAATTTTTTTTAAAAAACACCGCTCGCACAATTCACCCCCTCTTGTGTTTGGAGTCGCTTGGCAACAACAGGATCCATCGCAACGCGATGGGGTCAAAACTCACCTATAAATAAGTGTTCACCTTCCCTTTATTTCCTGCATCAAATCATCTTCTCTTCCTCTCTCTAGGAATTTCCTCCAAAAAGTAAGTATGCTCTGCACTTGCCTCAAGATAGGATCTTGTGCACCAGAAAGCTCTTAGTAGGAGACCCTCGAGGGGGAATGTGAGTAGCAATAGCTAGAAGTTGTGAGCAGTCGCTATTCGGGGGTACGAGTAGCAGGCTCGGAGGTCCAAGTAGCAGCGCTACCTTCAGCAGCCTTCTAACCAGGTGGGAGCAAGAAACCTTATACTCTAGGGATTATACGATAGAATAGTGCATACAAATGTGCGTAGGGTGACCCAAGCGCTACTAGCGGTTGATAACAGCGGCACCTCAGGAGAGGGGTTGTGACCTGTGATAGTTGAGGACAGTTGTCAAAGGTCTATCAACCATAGGAATGATTTATTGATATCTATGGATAGATAGTAACCTAGTATAGATGACTGATGCTGATTGATGTGATGCTAATTAAATATGATTGTTTGTAATTGTGTGATTATGCTGCTGACTATATATGATTATTGGTATCTGTGTGACTATGTTATTGAATAATATGTTAGTTAATGGTCGCCCATAGCGATGCTAGGATTGAACCATGTGCTGTCTGTGCTACTCTGATGCTTGATATTTGCTTTGATTTTGACTGTTGACTCTGCCTATGATTGAGATGAATTATTGATGTGATAGGAGTATCAGGTAAATACCGTTAGGCCTTAGCTGGTAGGATAGACCTTGATAAACTATAGGGATAATTAAAATAGTTGACTAGGAGCAGTGAAAGGGACAAAAACGCTGTTAGAGCTGACAAAGTGCCTGTTTGTATTGCACTTCAAACGATGGTTTCCAACGCCACAGTGCTCGCACAGTGCCACATTCTCCGTTTCGAGACAAAAGCTTGTCTCAGCAAGCTTCGGTCAAACGACCGTTTGACCACCGAGAATCTTAAGTAAACAGTGCTAAATTAGCCAGTGAAGCTATAGAGTAGTTCGGAATAGGATACGTAGATGGCTATAGGGTGTGAGAAGGAAGTGGGTGGAACTAGGCTTAGAGATAGTGGTGCGGACTTAAGGAATAGTGAATGTGATCTAGGTAGATGCGAGAATTTGTTGTGCTTGCATGAGTTTGTGTCATTTGTATATACTTTCTATACCTGCTTTCCCGACTTTCATAGTGTGTAATGTGTTTCTTAGCTCCTTCTATTTTTCTTGTGTTGTATGTTCTTTTTCACATAAAATAGAGTAATATGGACTTGATGGAGGCATCGCCAGCATCGGGTACTCAGTAAGAGTGACTTTCTCTGTCTTTTCAGTTACGTGACACAGCCAATGAGTCAAAGTCTGTATATGTTTTGAGCCCTAGGCACGGGTTCCTTAAATATGTAATCTTACGTACGTATGTGACAATATATTCAGTTTGAATAAATTTGTATTTTTAGTATATCTATATCTCCTAATTACTCGTTTAAGGTTTTAATTATTTGGGAAAAATAGGACGGGGTCGTCTCACTTTGAACACTTGTGGAGTTTCCAAAATTGAGACGATGACAGCTATAATAGAAGCAATATCATTGAAGGCTTTGAAGACTGATTTGGACTTAGAATAGTTTATATTTGTAAAGATTATTAATTATTAATTTCTTTTGTATTGACAGATATAAAAGTATCTCAAGAGGTCCATGGGGTGCTAGCTCAATGGTAGGAGCTTGGCCTTGTAACCCCAAGGGACATGGTTCAAATCCCCTCGGGGACAGTTGTAACATGACCATTAGTGCCACTGAAATAATAATATAGCCCCTTCCCCACCCCCTTAAAAAAATGTATCTCAAGAGAATTGTATCGATGTATCTATACTATACCAATGTATTCCTATGAATGACCAAAGACAGAAAAGTTGGATTTGTTTTTCTAAACTTCAATGTAAACTGAGAGCTTCTCATTGCTTGTTACTGATTTTGTTATGCAGAGAGAGTGATCAAGAACTCTTTTTTTGTACAAACTTGTCATTGTTATTAATATTAGCGGCAAGACGGGCACTCCCGTGCCCGTCTTTCCGCATTTTTATTGCGCTACAATATTTTATATTATTTTTTTTATTGTCCACAACACATTTGCCATGTGAGAGAGAGGGGCAGTTACATTTGTTAGTGTTAGTTTCTTTGAAATGAAGGTGCAGCAGTTTAAAAAAAAATATTTTTTAAATTTACAAAATAGTTAATTGAAGGGTAAAAGTGGAAACCAAATTAGTACACCAAAAGAACGGTTATCTTACCTTGTTCTCTTTATATAATGGTATAGATAATAATGTATTTCAGTAGAAAGATTCAATTTGTACAAACCTATCATGGTTATCTTGCCAAAAATTGTATTAATAAAATGAGGCCTATCTAAAACAAAAGTAGTGTCATGCTAAGACAATACAAAGACAATATAAAAAAGAAGCCCAAAGAGGCACCAAGAATAATGAAACCCTCAAAATTGTAACAACAATAAAATCCATCTGCAACAACCCAGGAACTTCAAAATGATTAAGCATTTCTTGGTGTGCGCAAGTTGAATGTTAAATGTACTAAAATAGATATATTGTTCAACAAAATGATGAACCAATTTGAATGTTAAATGTATTGAAAATAATGATTGTTTGTGCACTTCAAGTTTCAATATGAATCATAATGATTCTTTCTAACATTGACAACGTAAGCAATCCTCTTCTTTCAACAATTAGTGATTGACATTAACTCTGAAGGTTGTTTCATGTCGATATGATGAAGGTTGATCATCCATATGGTGTTGTGCCTACAAAAAGAACACACGAATAAAAGAATTGGTGATTTCATATTGAAAATTGACCATATTGCCACAATATAAAAAACTAATACCTGTAAAAGTTCTGAATAGGAAACATTATGGTTTATAATTTGAGAATGATAAGGAACCTCCAAAAAAAATACATTAAATCAGCTATTTCCTTAATATATATGTTCAAATGAAAATAAAGAGCACTGGATTGTATATTTTCACCAGATTTATGTCACCAAGATGATCTTGTTTTGATTTTAAGGGAGTTGAATTGTTTATACCGTATCCAATTCCCCAAAAATATCTTTGCGTAGACTATAAATATATATACATGCAAAACGTAGATAATTTAGAAAGTTGTATCAAATTAAAGTACGCAATCATTTATAGTATAAATCTTGAAATATAAATAAATAAAGCAATAGATTATATATTTGCACCTGATTTAGTTCATTAGTATGTTCTTGATTTGGATCGAAGGGAGCTACTTGAACACTCTCCTGTGTGTCACTTCCATCAATAATTTGAGATTAAAAAAATTCTTCATTTTCAATTTCTTGAATTCTAGATGTACACAGACCCTACAATCAAAAATCCAAAATTAGACATAGATGCTATTATGTTTAACTAGAGAGAAAAAATTGCAGATTTCAAGATCACCTCTCCTTGACTTTGATAGTTTTTATTTTCTTGGCCTTATATCATACCCTAATTTTGTCCGACCTATTTTTTTTTAATTTTTTGCTTAAATTAGTGGCAATATTATTAAATATAAAATAAAAAAATAAAAATAAAAAAAATAAAAGTTAAAAAGTGAACAAGGAAATAAAAAGGAAAAGAGAGTAAAGAGAAAACGAAATAAATAAAAGAAAAGGGGGATACAAATATTATAATAAAGGGTGCTAATAGCAATGACCCAAAGGCTCTCCACAGCCGAATAGGCCCGCAGGGAGATAACCTTCCATCTTTTTTATATATGCGTGCCCCACTTTCTTCTCCTGCGTGCCCCTCCAGTGCTCCCTCTCTTTTCCCATGCGCATGCACCCCGCGCCCTTTTGTTCGCACTCCCCCACGTCGCTGGTCATGCGAGCAGGCCATTTATCATGATACTGCGCGATCCAAATACCCTCACACAGCCCAAATCTCCCCAATCATGAGTTAACCCTAAAAGAACTCAACCCTAAAACTCAAAGAGGAGCACTGCGGCACCTCCCTTTGTTTATTTTTTATTTTTATTTTTATTTTTTATCCTCTCTCACTTATCCTTTCCACAAACTGTAACCCACTTTTTTTGCTACACTCTTATCTTCTTCTCCTTAGTCCTTTCAAAACCCAAACCCTAATTTCTCCATCAAACCCTAGCCCTTAGAAGACTAGCCGCGGCGCCCTCCCATTTCCTCATTCTCTCATCTTATCTTATCTTTTCAAATACGAGATTAAAGCGAAGGAATGAAGAGGATCCAGCGTTATCCTCAGGATTCGATCTCAGAAAAAGGGAGTATTCCATTTCATTTCAAAAATTTCTTATCTTTATCTAGTTTTTAAAATTCATATTTTTGTTTTGCAGGGATAAGGAGGAATAGATCGGGATTCAAAGGACGAAGAGTTGAGACTAAAGGCTATAAATACCCTCCCCTCTCGAGGCTACAGAGAGACAGAGAGAGAGAGTAAGAAGCCCAGAAATCCAAAGGAGCAGAAGCTAGGCCTGGAGCAAAGAAAGATCTGAGAGAAAATAAACTCTTTTTTTTCCTTTTTTAGAGATTTAGTTTTCTTCTTTTTTACTATATAAATTTCAATTTGGTTGCTGGAACAACCACAATCAGGTTTTGATCTTCCTATTGAAGTTGTATTTGAGTCCCACATTGCCAAGCTTCCTGGGCTGTGCAATGTATATATGTGATTGGACCCCCTCATCATACGAGCTAGCTTTTGGGAGTGAGGCCCAAGCCCATTTAACATGGTATCAGAGCCAGATTTTGCAGGCATATTGCGGGAATTGGACCCAGGCCACGCTATGCGTGAGGGTGGGTATTGAAGTTGTATTTGGCCCACGCTGTGCGTGAGGGTGGGTATTGAAGTTGTATTTGAGTCCTACATTGCCAAGGTTCCTGGGCTGTGCAATGTATATATGTCGTTGGACCCCCTCATCCTACGAGCTAGCTTTTGGGAGTGAGACCCAAGCCTATTTAACATGGTATCAAACTAATATTAGATAATATTAGTTTATAAGGGTAGCATAGTCTTTTAGTATTCTACTATATATTCTACTTTAAGCATTGTATTGTTAAGACATTTTGCATTATTATGTTATTGGAACCCTAAGAACCTCTTTTCCATTTCTTCTTCTCCTCTCCTCTTCCTTATAGATTCCTATTGTTAACATGGTATCAAAGAGCAAGGTTTGATTTTGGGAACTATTTCTTCTTGGCCTTCGTCACGCAGGTTCCACATTTCTGCATCTCGTGGCATTTGTTCTGTTTGTGGTGTGCACTGTTTTGTGGAATTTGTTGCGCACTGTTTTGGAATTTGGTTTCCCCTGCACAACATCACGTGGTGTCCTCTGCTCCACTTTGCAAAGCCACAGTTTTGAGACTTAAAATAAATAAATAAAATTGTAGGAAGTTGGGGGAATCACGTGGTGTCCTCATGAAATCAAAATTCTGAATCGCTTCCGTTCAGCTCTTTTTTTCTTCTTTGGGTACCGCTAAGTCAATCCAAGATTGCTGGATGTTGGACCCTAATGGTATCGTCGTGCTTCACCAGGGTGATATATAGGAGAGTTTGAACGCTATTTATATAGGAGAGTTTGAACGCTATTTGATTAATAAAAAATAATATAGGAGAGTACCTAAGGATGGAGGATGAGCTTTGAAACCTACTAATCTTGAGGC
The DNA here is from genome assembly GCA_037113605.1 of Calophaca sinica. Classification (NCBI taxonomy): domain Eukaryota; kingdom Viridiplantae; phylum Streptophyta; class Magnoliopsida; order Fabales; family Fabaceae; genus Calophaca; species Calophaca sinica. Next base: position 47,394,684 of record CM073733.1, on the reverse strand, counting down.
TTTTAAATTTCACAAGTGGATTATTGTTGTGCCGGAATATCTTACTGTTTATGTAAGCTGGTCTTTTTGATTGAAACCTGGATCACTGTAAAATTGATTCTGTGTCATCTTGAAATCTCTTGGAATTTTGTTAGATATTGCAGTGATTCGCTCGTCTGCTTCTCGTGAATTCTTCCTTTGAAGGGGTATTGTTGTTTGGGTCTGTTGGTAATTGTTTGATTCTGGGTTTCTCAAATTTGGTATTTGGTTCTCTCCTCTCTTTATTATTTGTACTTGTTGGTCTCTTGGGTTTGTGATAATAGTAGCAATGGCTATGTCTGTCTCCTCAAATATATGTTTGCTTTCTTCTGGCTCATCAGGTATATCTTTCTCTATTTGGATTCTTGACTCTGGAGCCTCTCATCATATGTCATCGGATCGTAAATCATTTGCATTCTAACATCCTGCTTCATCTGTGCCAGTGATGACTGCTGATGGCACTCCCATGCCATTAGCAGGCATATGATCTATTTGCACACCACATTTATCACTTTCAAATGTTTACTATATTCCTAACCTCACTATGAATCTTGTTTCTGTTGGTCAATTGTCTGATTCTGGTTTCTTGTTATTTTTTATTTCCAATGCTTGTTATGTGCAGGATCCGCAATCCAAGAGGATGATTGAGACAGGCCATAGGCAAAGAGGGATTTATATCTTGGATGAGTTGAAGGTTCCAGATGTTGCAGCTTCTAGTGTTGACCTATCATCTTTTCGGTTGAATTCATCCTCTTCTAATTTTTATTTATGGCACTCTCATCTTAGTCATGTTTCCTTTTCTTGTTTAAAATACTTAGTTTCTACAGGAGCTCTAGGAAAATTGCAACCTCATGATATTTCTGATTGTTGTGGTTGTAAACTTGCTAAATTTTTCGTGTTACCATTTAGCAAAAGTCTTTCCATTTCGAGTGCATCCTTTGACTTAGTTCATTCTGATGTATGGGATCCATCACCGGTTCTTACCAAAGGTGGATCTAGATATTATGTCTCGTTTATTGATGATTATACTCGTTATTGTTGGGTTTATCTTATGAAACACCATTCTGAGTTCTTTGACATTTATCAAATGTTTCGTGCTTTAGTTAAAACTCAACATAATGTTGTTGTCAAGTGCTTTCGATGTGATCTAAGTGGTGAATATACCTCTAATAAATTTTGTGAGTTACTTGCTTCTGATGGTACTCTTCACCAGACTTTTTGCACTGATACTCCTGAACAGAATAGAGTTGCTGAAAGGAAACATCGTCATATTGTTGAAACTGCCTGTTCCCTTTTGTTGTTTGCTTCAGTTTCAAGTGAGTTTTGGGGTGAAGCTGTTCTTACTGCTGTTCATGCTATTAACAGAATTCCATCCTCTGTTACATCAGGTTTGTCTCCCTTTAAAAAGTTGTATGGTTGTGTTCCTGATTATTCATCCCTGAAGGTCTTTGGTTCCACCTGTTTTGTTCTTCGTCCACATGTAGAACGTAGTAAATTATCTTCTCATTATACAATATGTGTTTTTCTTGGTTATGGGGATAGTCAGAAGGGTTATCGTTGTTATGACCCGATAGTCAAAAGCTTTATGTTTCCCGTCATGTTGTGTTTCTTGAGCACATGCCATTTTATTCTCTTTCCTCTGATTCTCATAGTCCTACCAGGTCTGAACTCACCCGTATTGATCCTTTTGCCATGAATATTGATAGCTCAACTGACTCTGATATTGAGAATTGCAGGGTTGACACTGGTCCTTCTACAAATCCAGATATTCCCTCTGTCCCCATGGCTTCGTAAGAACCTCCTGCGATTGTTGATCCTGCAGCTGCCTCTACTCCTCCTCCTACTCCTCCTTCGGTATCCTCTACGTGATCGTAAGTCCACTAAATTATCAGATTATGTTTACTCCACTTATTTCACTTCTTTTGCTTCTTTTCTAACCACTATTCATTGTTTGTCTGAGCCATCTTCCTATAAAGAGGCTAGTCTTGACCCACTTTGGCAGCAGGCTATGACAAAGGAATTTTCTGCTTTACACAAGATAGATACTTGGGACTTAGTACCTCTTATACCAGGAAAACATGCTATTGGGTCTTGTTGGGGTATACAAGATCAAAACCAAGTCTGATGGGTCAGTTGAGCATTACAAAGCTCGTCTTGTTACTAAAGGATTCTCTCAAGAATATGGTATCGATTATGAAGAAACTTTTGCTCCTATGGCCAAAATGACTACTATTCGTACTCTCATTGCAGTTGCATCTGTTCGCCAATGGCATATTTCTCAGTTAGATGTTAAAAATGCGTTCCTAAATGGTGATGTTCAAGAAGAGGTCCATATGGTTCCTCCACCAGGTGTTTCTCATAATCAGGGGAAAATTTGTAAATTAAAGAAGACTCTCTATGGTCTTAAACAAGCTCCTAGAGCTTGGTTTGAAAAGTTCTCCTTTGTGATTGCCTCTCTCGGCTGTCGCCCTAGTGATCATGATTCTGCTTTGTTTCTCAGGTCTACTTCTCATGGTCGTGTTATACTCTCTTTATATGTTGATGACATGGTTGTTACAGGGGATGATGTTGATGGTATTTCTGAGTTGAAATTACAGTTGGCCAAGTAGTTTGAGATGAAAGATTTAGGTCCTCTTCGCTATTTCTTGGGGATTGAAGTTGCCTACTCTCCTAGAGGTTATCTTATCTCCCAATCTAAGTACATTGGCAACATTCTTGAATAAGCTCATCTCTCTGATACTCAAGCAATAAACACTCCTATTGAGCTTAATGCTAAATATGCCTTGTCTGATGTGAACGTAAACACAAGAAGGGGGGTTGAATTGTGTTGAAAACTTTTCGTAAACTTTAAGTTAAAAACACTTAGAACACAGGTTTTTCAAAACAGTTTGTGTATCGACGCTGGAAATAAACCGGACGCTGGAAAAGCAGTTTGTGAAAACTTGTTTTTAACAGAACAAGATAAGGATAAATAGAAAGCAGTAAAGCAAGAGACACATAGATTTATACTAGTTCACTACCAAACTGGTAGCTACGTTTAGTCCCTTCGTTCCTGAAGGATTTTCCACTATAATCAACTGATTACAAAACCTTAAGAGTATTCTACTGTCACAACCTTGACAATACTCTCAACTTCTCAAAACGACTCAGTACATTCGAGCCTTTGAGGGTACAGCCTTAACTAGGCCAAAACAACTTTTACAAGTAAGTTGAATACAAGCAAAAATAACTCTCACAGAGAGGATAAAAGATTAAGCTCAATACAGAACTGCTTTCTAAAAGAAAGTATAAGACGCTGAGTTCAGTTCAATGTAGACCAGAAACTTGGCACGACACTTGATTGCTCACAGAAGCAGTGCTTTCAGAGTATTGACTCTTTGTAGTGTATAGCAACAGTGCTTGTTCTCAGTAAGTGAAGCAATATTCTCTTGTAGAGTTTTCGGCAGTTTCTTCAATGGATACCATGGGGTATTTATAGGAGTTCTAAAGGATATTACCGTTACAGTAAAAATGGCTCCTTTCCATTGAGTGAGGTGATTTCAAAAAAGAGCTGTCTCTTTCTTCCTTTCCAGAGAATATCTCAGTAGTACACATTACCGTTTTCGTACTACCTTGCTTTTCACAAATGCTTGTACGATTTTTGTCTTTAGCTAAAGGTGTCACCTTTGATACCTCGTACAACAATTTGAGCACATAAGATCAAATTCGAAATCCGTTCCAGAAGCTTCTGAGAGGAAGAGCAACTACGTGACCATCACGTGATTTAAAATGAAGTTCAGACGCTCGCTCAGAACAGGAAGGTCGGACGCTCGTAGCAAATGGATAAGCCTTGTGTCATAAAAAGATAATTCCAGACGCTCACGAAGACAGTATACTAGGATGAGTCGGATGCTGACACATAGAGTGTATCCTTCTCTTGTGAACTTCTTCCTTCTTGCTTAAGTGGCTTAGAAGTATATGTAATATTAGTATCTGCACACTTCAAGAATTGTTAGAACATAAATTGTTCTCTTGTGAATACTTTGTTATCATCAAAATTAATGAGGGTCTAAACTTCTCAATCGTTTAGGTTCCAACAATCCCCCCTTTTTGATGATGACAAATATCCAAGGTTGATGAACAATTTTAAGTTTCAAATAAGAGTTTTAAGGGTCTCCCCCTGAGTTCAACAACTTAGATAAGTATAGTAATAAAAGACGCTGAGATCGGATGCTGAAATGATGTTATGAATGATTGATTAGCATGTATATCTATCCTTAGCGTGTTTATCTTAGCGTTCATCAAGCCTTTCTTTTACTCCCCCTTTTGTTATCAGACAAAAAGAGTGTAAAAACACATCATAGTCAAAAAGCAAAATAGAAGAAAAATTTGAGAAATAAATTCACAATATAATTGTACCAAAAATTAAGTAATATCACTCAGTACCAAAAAAATTTAAAACAAAACAAAGTTTAAGGGTTTTGAGGTAGCAGGTTGATTCGTTCCATGATGAGCTTCAGCTGCATTTCAAGCTCAGGAACTTTCAAACAGGTTGCCTTCATGGTTTCGAATTCCTCCTTAGGAATTGTAACCATTTCCACTGAAGATGTGGAGGGAGCAGATTCAGCTTCTGGCACACTAGCAACACCTGCAGCTTCTGAATTCATCTTCTTATGGATTTCAAGAACAGTTTGAGACAAATCAGATTTTATCTTCTTCCTATCCTTTGCCCATTGGAAATAATTATCTCCTGGTGGAAACCATTTGATAATAGTTCCAAGTTTTCTTCTTTCAGACTCATATAGGGCTTCATTTCTTTGCTCAACAATATCGGAAAGCGAAGATAATTGAAGATCATTTCTCGTGTTGAAGAATGTCTCTGGCATACCCATCAAATTGTTCAAGAAGTTTTCTCCAAACACATTGCCTAAGAAGACACTTAGGGCATCAAAGGAGAAGCCGAGGCCTTCATTTTCAGCAATAAATAGTCTCCTCAAAATTTCTCATCATCTTTGTCAATAGTCGGGGGCTCAAAACAAGGCATAATGGCTTTGTCTTTCCAAGACGCAGACCATTGCATCCACCAAATCCAATGTAAAAGTGTTTCGGACTAGATCCCATGGAGCATATAGCTTCACCAAGTTGAGCGGTCTAATCACGTAACACATGAACATATCATCAAAATAAGCGGTTCAAGATTGGATTCAGGTACCTTCTCGATGATACCAACGGTAGGGATTGTTGCCTTCTGCATTCTGGCCGGTTGGAAGATCCAGTTCTCCATTGATATTTCTTCAGAGCACTCAGATAATACCTTCTGGCATGATCTTCAGAAATTTTCTTTACCGGAAGCTGGGTGAACTCCTTGACCTTGTAGTCTCTGGGAGCCTTCTCATATTCCTTAGGGCCTATCTTATTGAATGGCATTTTGCCAGGTGTAGCTTCCTTTCTTTTTCCAGGAATAGACCAAGGTAACCACCTTTGCCTATCTGGAACAATCTTTATAGAGACAGATGATGGGTCTCTATATTCGCCAATGACTTTAAGCCTTTTCTGCTCATAACAATGAGCCATCATACAGGCTTCAGCTTCTGTGATCCACCTACCACATTCCTCTAATGTAAGAGGTTCATTCTGGAGCAGGAACCTTGGAACATCAACAGAAAAGGGAATAGCCCTACTGTTTGGTTTGGGTCTCATCCTTCCTTTAAAGGACATCTCAACATTGTCTTTGCCATCCTTGAAGACATCATTCATTGGAGGGGGTATCTCCAGTCTTGAAACTCCAGAGGTGAAGGTCTTCAAGTGCCATAAAGATGGGTGATTGTAGATAGAGTTATATGACTCATATCTAACAAATTTTGGTCTAATGTCAAGAGGGACAGGTTTCTTTGGAATTAGGGCAGTAGTTTTTGGTGTCACTACTGTGATATTGTACTTGGGGCGAATGTAGGGTTTGAAAGGATTAAATGGAGGGACTTTGAAAAGGAGGTTAAAAGGATGAGAATGAAGTTTGGAAATGTATGAAGTGAGGGAGGTATATGTGGAGGTTTGAGGTGAGGAGATGGTGAGTGTATTGGTCTGTGTTTGGGTAGGTTGTTTGGGGGCTATGGGAGTGGTTGTGTTTCTGGCTTTTTGTGCACGGGTTTGAATGGTTGATGGTTGTGCTACAGATATAGGTGGAGCAGGAATGGTATCATCAGTTTCAAAAACAGATACAGAATCATCAGTAAAATTCAGTACCTTTGGTTCAAGCTCGATCGCTCGACCAATCTCTTGACTGCCTAGGCGGCGGTGGAGGCGACGTTGAATTGCCTTCTTACGTGCCGGACGCTGAAACTTATTTCGCCACGGCTTGCTTTTTCCTCGAATCGGTGATGGGAGCGGTCCTCATCTTCTGATTCAGTCTTTCTTTTAGGTGCAGGAGCCACCTTCTGCTTCTTGCTTCTTGTCTCCTCTTCTGGAGAATCAGAAGTCCTTTTCACACCAGTTACTGAGCTTCTGGTGGTTTTATCAGTAGTAGACTTCTTGCTAAGAGAGGGACCAGATTCTACTCCCTGTTCCTTTTTCACCTTCTTCATCTGTTCACCAGTGATCAATTTCATTCTGACCAAGCTGTTAACTCCAAAGGTGTCAGGAATCACAACACTCTCAGTGCCAAAATACTTCACCTTTTCTTGATCTGGCAAAGCAGTCAGCTTGTTTACAACCAGATTCTTGGCCATCATCTCAGTGAGAAGAACACCATAAGGAATGCACTTGTAGGTGTTTTTCTTGTCAGCAACACCTTTTCTCGAATTAACCAGTGCATTAATCAGGTTGTTGTAGATTAATCTTGGCAAGTTTACCTTGTGACCAGCGATGTAGTGCCTCATAATGAACTTCTGTTCATAGTTGACTATGTCACTAGAACCAGCCTTCAACCAGACGCTCTTAGTGATTATCTTGTGAAGAACTCTGTAATGACTCTTCAAATGCTTTGCAGTAGGGGTTTCACCAGATTCTTTCAGCTGTTTATAATTCTCAAACAAATCCTCATTGACCTTCTCAAGGCCATGAAATGCATCAGCCCAATGTGTGTAGTAAACGATACCTTCACAGGGACAACCAGTGACTTCAGAAATGTTGGTAATGGTAAAAATGAACTTGTAGCCTCTCACAGTTCCTTCAAAGATACCACCTTGGTGTAAACGAGCATTACCCCAAAATTCCTTGATAGCAGTAACTAGAACCTCAACCTTGTTTCCAAAGAAGTAGTGTTCCCAACCCATTGCCTTGAAACCACTTTGTAGAAATCGAAGCCATAGAGTTTGAAGTTCTTTAAATCAATTCGATTTTCCAACGTAACCTTTCCTTCACCATGGTGTCGTAAATAGCAAAGATACTCGAGAGGTTGTTACACGGCACATGATTGCAGTTGAGAGATAGAGAAATGGAGGTTTAGGGTTTCTGAACAATCATGAAGAGAAGAGAAAACTGTTTTTCAGACTGAAAACAGAGCGAGTGATTGTGGAGCGAAAAAGAAGGAGTAGTAGGAAGGTTTTGTAATTGGTACAGTTACTTTTCAAAAACCTCTTCATTATTCGAGTAATAAAAATAAATTTAAAAAGAAATTAAAATAAAGATACCCCTTTTCATTAAATGCAGTTGCCAAAATAAAGTAAAAGATTTTATTGAAAACGTAAATAATCATAACTCAGATTAGGTGTGTTGAGACGCTTAAGTTCCACACGAGCTTACCACGTGTGTGTTTCGGATGCTCATAGCTGATTCATCGAGATCTTTGAGTTATGATGCGATTGGCATATAAAAATGCTTACTCGTATGATGATGATGTCATACGGATGCTCAAATGATATCTATCATAAGACGCCGAGATTAATCATTCTTTTATAAGATGGAAATTTAAATTTCTTCTTATAAAATTGAATCTATCTTCAAGGGGTTTTGTAAGAATATCACCACCGGTGATCGGTGTCTACAAATTTGATTTCAAGTGTCCCTTCAACATAGTCTCTTATAAAATGATGTTTAATCTCAATGTGTTTTGCTCTAGAATGCAATATAGGATTTTTAGTAAGACAAATGGCAGATGTATTATCACAAAAGATAGGAATGTTACTCTCTTTTATCAAGTAGTCTTCAAGTTGATACTTCATCCACGAAGTTGAGAAGCGCAACTTCTTCTTGAGATATATTCAGCTTCTGCTATTGAGAGTGCAATAGTGCTTTGTCTTTTGCTTGACCAAGACACAAGATTAGCTCTAAGGAACTGGCAGCCTCCACTTGTGCTCTTTCTTTCAATTCGGTCTCCAGCAAAGTCAGCATCACAGAAACCTACTAATATGTAATCTTTCGATTCCTTATAAAGCAACACGAGATTAGTAGTTCCTTCCAGGTATCTGAATATTCTTTTAACAGCACTCAGGTGTGATTATCTAGGATCTGATTGAAATCTAGCACACAAAGTGCACCGAACATAATGTCAGGTCTTGAAGCCGTAAGATAAAGTAGAGATCCAATCATACCTCTGTACATTTTCTGATCTACCTTCTTACCAATTTCATCTTTACTAAGAGTGCAGGTAGGATGCATAGGTGTACACATAGGCTTGCAATCCAACATCTTGAATTTCTTCAATAATTCTTTGATATATTTGCTTAGATGTATATAGATACCATCACTGCATTGCTTGATTTGTATTCCAAGGAAAAACTTTAATTCTCCCATCATGCTCATCTCAAATTCAGCCTGCATAAGCTTAGAAAATTCTTTGCAAAGGCTTTCATTAGTGGCTCCAAAAATGATATCATCAACATAGATTTGAACAAGTATGAAATGCTTGTTAGAAGATTTTCTGAAAAGAGTAGTGTCAACTAAACCATTTGTAAATCCATTTTCCATTAAAAAGGAACTTAGTGATGCGTTTGAAATAGCATATAGTTTAGTGTTAGTTTTGCATCACATTTTAGTCATTTTAGTCATTTTTATCCATGTTATTTATGCATTTGGCTTGATTTGTATAACGCACTTGGTTTTGGTTCAATTGTGCTTAAAGGAAGGTATTTGTCCTAGGAAAAAGGAGAAAAATCACTTGGAATAAGTTGGGGTAATTTGTGCTACAAGTTGATAATGTAATGCTGTCTCAGCCTGATGTCTGTTCAGTGTTTTAATCATATCTGGAGTTTTAGGTGTCCAAATGAGATGAAACCGGTGCCATTGGAAAGCTAAGATCCATAGCTTCAACTTTCATGAAGACACCTTGAGCTAATTCGGATGTTAAAGAGGTGAAAAATACAAAACAACATGAAGCACGGCCGTGTTGCGACAGCACCTAAACTGTGCGAGAAACAGAATGAAGCACGGCCTGGCCGTGCCTCACACCACGGCCGTGCTACGATAGCACCCTGGACGCAGAATTTTACGTTTTTACATGTTTTGGACCTGTTTTTTACTCCTTTTCACCCTAGACTATATATAGACACTTTAGAGACGTGTCTAGAGTTCGAACTTTGTTATTTGGAGGCACGGTGGAGGATTGAGAACGATCTCTTCATCAATTCTCATGAATTTATGGTTTGGCTTTTCCTTTTCTATGAGTAGCTAAATTCTTTAGGCTATGGAAGATGAACCTTGTGAACACTCTTATGTAGTTGTTTTACTTATATCAATGCAAGTTTATTTCAATTATGATTGAGCCTTCAATTCTATTATTAATGCTTTTTGGTAACTGATCACTACCTAATCGATTTTGGGTTATACTCACGATTGGGAAATTGGGGTTATGAACTTGAACTGAATTGTTGGTCATGTTTAGGAGGATTATAGGAATATAACCTTATGAGCATGTGTTCTTATGAATCATTAGTCTTACTGCTTAATCTAGCTTTAATTCACCTAAGGGATTAGGGGATTTTAGTTAAAGTAAAGGGTTTATGAGGCAAGGAATTGTCCTTAAACTAATTTTGTTGATTCGAACTTCAATTATATGGAATAACTTGCGTTGGTTGTAAATTGATTGCATAAGAGTGGAAGCAAGAGGATTCGATCCCTAGTCGCTTTTAATTCTCCTTAAAATCCAAATTTTTGTTTAGTTGTTTACTGTTTTTGTCTTTTGATATAAGTCATAAATATTTCAAACACATCACTTAGTTCAATAGTTCAAATTATTACAAGTTTGTTAAGTTAAATAATTAGTTACAATCCCTGTGGATTCGATCTTTTTATTACTTGACGACGAATCGTACACTTGCGATTTTGCCCAACAAGTTTTTGGCGCCGTTGCCGAGGATTGTTGAATTAATTTTTAACAAGGCAAACGAGTACCTTTTTGAACTATTTCTTTTATTTATTTTCTGAAAAAAAAAATATATAAAGATTATCACATTAACTGTTGCTTTGCTACTGATCTTTCCGTTTAGTTTTGTGCATGCGAGGTAAACAAACAGGTGAACTGTTGTTTGACTCGGAGATCGAAAAAACAGCGAAGGCATTAAGGAAGAAGCCTAAGGAAGCAAAGCAACGACAAAAACAATCCTCTGCATCTACTTCTCAAGTCCCAACTCAAGAAGTGATGGGGGACCAAGCACACACTTTGGGTGATTTTGGGAGACGGAACAACCATGCAAGGGCTGTCAATGCCTACCAACAGGTGGAGGTAAATGCTAATTTTGAGATCAAGCCGGCATTGTTGAACACTCTCAAGCAAAGCCAATTCGCGGGGAATGAGATTAATGACCCAAATCAGCACCTGGTGAGTTTCTACGAAATCAGTGACACCTTTGGGGTTTGGGTGGTGAGGGAAGCAAGAAATTGAGGCTTTTCCCTTGGACCCTGCGGGAACGAGCAAGAGATTGGCTTGACACCTTGCCTACAGGAAGCATTGCAACTTGGGACGATTTGGAGGAGAAATTCATGACAAAATTTTTTCCACCCTCCAAATTCATCAAAAGAAGAGGTGAGATTCATGGCTTCCAACAGAACCAAAGTGAGAACTTGTATGAGGCATGGGAGAGATTCAAGCTCCTTCTAAAGAGGTGTCCAGGACATGGATATGATGACTTCAACCAGATGCAAATGTTCTGTAATGGTTTGAGGCTGAACACCAGGATGATGTTGGATGCCTCAGCTGGAGGTACAATCAACAACAAGACAGCTGCAGAAGCAAGAACCTTGGTGGAGCAAATGGCTTCCAATGAGCAGTTATGTCAGAATGATAGAGGGACACTGGGTAAAAGAGGAGTCCTAGAATTGGAAACACAAGATGCGCTCTTGGCTCAAAATAAATCAGTCTCTCAACAATTGGAGGCTATCACAAAAGAGTTGAAAGCACTGAAAGTGGGAACCCCTTCCTCTGCTCAAGTGAATCAGGTGAATCAAAACTTGAGATGTGACTTTTGTCAAGGGCCTCATGAGAATGGAGGGTGTGATACATTAGGAGACTCCAAGGAGCAAGCTAATTACATGGGTGATTTTCAAAGGCAAAGAGGGAATCCGGATTCTAACACCTATAATCCAGGTGGAAGAATCATCCCAACTTCTCTTGAAGCGACAAGATAACCCATCATCCAAAGAACCCTCCACAACCGCAAAAGCAAGAGAGGCCAAATCAATTAGAAGAAGCTCTTATTCAGTTTATGAAGATGACACAATCCAACTTCCAGAATCATGAGTCCCATTTCAAAAACCAGGAGGCTTCTATCAAAAATCTGGAGAACCAAATTGGGCAACTCTCAAAGCAACTAGCGGAGCAATCGAAAGGTAAGTTTTATGCTAACACAGTTGACAACGCGAAGAATGAAAATTGTAGTCTTGTTTTTGAGAAGTGGAAAGTTGTTGTCTCAAGTAGAGAGAAAGAAAAGAGCGAAAAAGTGAAGTGGATGGAGTTGAAAAAGAGAGTGGAAGTAGAAAAAGAAGTTGAAAAAGAAAAAGGTGGAGTTGAAAATGAGAGTAGAGTAAATATTGAAAAAGAAAAAAGAGAAGGTGAGGAAAGACCGAGTTATTCTTGACAAACTGCAAGTACAAAAGAAGCCCAGAGTTGTTCCTCCATATAAGTTGCCATATCCTCCTGTGAACAAGAAAAGGAGAAGGATGAACAATTCTCTAAGTTCATGGATGTCTTCAAGCGCCCAGATCAATATTCCTTTCATGAAGCTCTTGAGCAAATGCCTTTATATGCCAAATTCATGAAGGAATTGTTAACTAAAAAGAAGAAATTCAAAGAATATGAGACTGTAGCTTTGACAGAAGAGTGTAGTGCCATCATTCAAAGAAAGCTCCCTCCAAAGCTGAAAGATCCTGGAAGCTTCACAATTCCCTGCACTATTGGGAATTTAAATATTGACAAAGCCCTTTGTGATTTGGGAGCTAGCATCAATTTGATGCCGTTATCTATGTTGAAGCGGCTGGGAGGAGGTGAAGTCAAGCCTACAAAAATGATGCTGCAGTTGGCAGATAGGTCAATCAAATACCCTTATGGAGTTATGGAAGATGTATTGGTAAGGGTTGGCAAATTCCTTTTTCCGGCAGACTTTGTGATCCTTGACATGGAAGAAGACAAGGAGGTCCCTCTTCTTCTTGGAAGACCTTTCCTAGCTACAGGAAGAGCCTTGATTGATGTCCAACAAGGTAAATTAATTTTGAGGTTCCAAGATGAGAAAGAGACTTTCAATGTGTTTGAGGCTATGAGGCATCCCGATGACACCGAAAAGTGCTCTAGAATTGATGTGGTTGGGCAGCCGGTTGGAGAGAATCTTGATCAAGACCGACCTTCCAAACCCTTAGAGAAGGTGACAATGAATTCTATTGAGGAGATGTCTGAAGAGCTAGATGATGGGATGGAAAAAATTTTAGTGCAGGAAAAAGGAAGAAAAGGAAAGAGTAGTTTGCATATGGGCCATGGGAAACAATTCCCAAATTGCAAAATTCTAAAGAAGGCACATGTAAAACCTACTCATTCTTATGAAAAGCGCGCAAACAAAGCGAGGATGACAATGTCCACCCACATAAATTCAAAAGGAGAAAAAGGAGACCAATGCGAAAAAGGGAAATGATTTCCATGCAAGCACTCAGGGCTATGGGTGTGCATCTTCCCAAGAAAGGTGGTGCTTCAATCTTCTTTTCCTCCTTTAAGGAGCCTTGATCGACTCCCTCAAGCGTCAAGCTAGTGACGTTAAAGAAGCGCTTCTTGGGAGACAACCCAAGTTTGTATCCTTTTTCTTTAATTTAGATAAAAAAAATGCCCAGTGAGACACGGCCAGGCAGTGTGGGATGACACGCCCGTGTTTGAGCTAAAATTTTTGTGGGAGAGGCGATGAACAACACGGGCTAGTGTGCCCTATGGCACGCCTGTTCGAGCCGCCCTTCAGCCAAGATTAGGCGTTCCTCAAGTGTGCACGACCTTACCCAATCCTTCACTCGGTGACGGGTCTTGACAACACTTGTCCACAACATTCAGGACATGGTCTCTGCACTGTATAACTGGCACCTCCAACAATATCCTGGCCAGTTCCCTCCTCCTCCCCCACAGTGAGTCCTCTCTTGCATCATCCCTATCTCACTTAAATTGTTTACATTGGGGACAATGTAAATTCTTAAGCTTGGGTAGGCGTTTAAATTTTTGCATTTAGTTTTGCAGGTTAGGTTTGCATTTTTAGTTTAATGTTTGCATATTTGTTTTAATTGTTGTTTTGTTCGCATCATTTTATCCCCCAATTGTATGCTATCCTCTTGTGTTTTGGCATGTGTGCTACAATCTTTTTGAAATTTGAGATTGCATGATTTGGAACCCAATTATTTTGTTCTTGTGATGGGCTTGAAGGCAGTATTCTTAATGTACATAGGGATAATCTTTGGATAAGTTGAGAATTAGCATGTGGCACTCTGATTTGATGTTTCTCACTGGTTTTAACTTCTAAATGTGAGACTTGAGCTTAATATTGGGGCTTTCACTTCATCATGTTTATATGCCCCCTTCTCCTTGTATGAGTGTGTCCATCCTGATTGTGCTCTCTAGAACTTGACGTGAAACCGTTTCAAAACTTGAAAATTTTTGTCAACACACTTGAATATGATTTAGGCAATTTAGGCATGTTTCAAGCCTCTGTTTGTTGAATGAAAACTTCCTCTAGTTGCCCCGTTTGAGCCTGAAATGAAATTAATTTTCTTGGTACCCAGGTGATTGCTAAATGTTACAGTACCTTTTAAAGTATGTGTAAGGGAGCAATTAGTTGTGAATCTTGTGTAAATTATGCAGTGCTTGAAATTTGGGACCTCTGCTGTTATTCAATTCCTCCCCAGTAATTGCAAAAATCTCAAATGGGGGAGGAAACAAAAAAAATATATATATAAAATAAAATAACAGAAGAGGAGCAAAATAAAAAGGTGTTGAAAACGAAAAGGAGAATGAATTGTTCCGCTTATGCTGCTTTAAAAGGGTTGTTTTCTTTGTCTATTATTTTAGCCCTTGTGTTTCCCCTTTCTGGTTTTTATCCCACCGTACAAGAAAAATCCCACGGCCACGTTACAACCTTGCAAAGACCTTTTGATTCTAGTGTGTTTTCATGAATTGTATGCTGAGATTTGGTTAACAGTCAAGCTTATGGTAGAACACTTTCATGGATGGATTTGAGCGATTTGTCATAACCTTTAAACACTTGGAGAGTTGTGAGGAGAGTGCCCTATCAGTGAGAGACGTGATTCAGGCGCTGATTCTCTAATTGGACTTGATTTTGGTTGTCCCTATTATGCATTCGAGCCTTTAGCCTATTGCTTGAATGTGCTATTATCTCGGGTTCCTTATTTGTTGCGTCTCTTGTTTCTTTGCTTATCTTTGGCGATTGCAATTGCTTGAGGACAAGCAAGATTCTAAGCTTGGGGTAATTTGATGCGTTCGAAATAGCATATAGTTTAGTGTTAGTTTTGCATCACATTTTAGTCATTTTAGTCATTTTTATCCATGTTATTTATGCATTTGGCTTGATTTGAATAACGCACCTGGTTTTGGTTCAATTGTGCTTAAAGGAAGGTATTTGTCCTAGGAAAAAGGAGAAAAATCACTTGGAATAAGTTGGGGTAATTTGTGCTACAAGTTGATAATATAATGTTGTCTCAACCTGACGCTTGTTCAGTGTTTTAATCATATCTGGAGTTTTAGGTGTCCAAATGAGATGAAACCGATGCCATTGGAAAGCTAAGATCCATAGCTTCAACTTTCATGAGGACACCTTGAGCTAATTCGGACGTTAAGGAGGTGAAAAATACAAAACAACATGAAGCACGGCCTGGCCGTGTCAGGAAGCACGGCCGTGTTGCGACAACACCTAAACTGTGCGAGAAACAGAATGAAGCACGGCCTGGCCGTGCCTCACACCACGGCCGTGCTACGATAGCACCCTGGACGCAGAATTTTACGTTTTTACATGTTTTGGACCTATTTTTTACTCCTTTTCACCCTAGACTATATATAGACACTTTAGAGACGTGTTTAGGGTTCGAACTTCGTTATTTGGAGGCACGGTGGAGGATTGGGAACGATCTCTTCATCAATTCTCATGAATTTCTAGTTTGGCTTTTCCTTTTCTATGAGTAGCTAAATTCCTTAGGCTAGGGAAGATGAACCTTGTGAACACTCTTATGTAGTTGTTTTACTTATATCAATGCAAGTTTATTTCAATTATGATTGAGCCTTCAATTCTATTATTAATGCTTTTTGGTAACTGATCACTACCGAATCGATTTTGGGTTATACTCACGATTGGGAAATTGGGGTTATGAACTTGAACTGAATTGTTGGTCATGTTTAGGAGGATTATAGGAATATAACCTTATGAGCATGTGTTCTTATGAATCATTAGTCTTACTGCTTAATCTAGCTTTAATTCACCTAAGGGATTAGGGGATTTTAGTTAAAGTAAAGGGTTTATGAGGCAAGGAATTGTCCTTAAACTAATTTTGTTGATTCGAACTTCAATTATATGCAATAACTTGCGTTGGTTATAAATTGATTGCATAAGAGTGGAAGCAAGAGGATTCGATCCCTAGTCGCTTTTAATTCTCCTTAAAATCCAAATTTTTGTTTAGTTGTTTACTGTTTTTGTCTTTTGATATAAGTCATAAATATTTCAAACACATCGCTTAGTTCAATAGTTCAAATTATTACAAGTTTGTTAAGTTAAATAATTAGTTACAATCCCTGTGGATTCGATCTTTTTATTACTTGACGACGAATCGTACACTTGCGATTTTGCCCAACACTTAGTCTATCATACCATGCTCTGGGAGCTTGCTTAAGACCATATAGAGCCTTTTTAAGTTTAAAAATATGTTCTGGAAATTCAATATCTTCAAAACCAGGAGGTTGTTTAACATAAACTTCCTCAGTTATAAAACCATTTAGAAAATCACTTTTCACATCCATTTGATATAGAGTTATCTTATGATGTGCTGCAAATGAAAGTAAAATGCGAATAGCTTCTAGTCTTGCAACAGGTGCAAAAGTTTCAGTGAAATCAATACCTTCTTCTTGTGAGTAACCTTGAGCAACTAACCTTGCTTTATTTCTCACAACTTTACCATCTTCATCAAGCTTATTTCTAAATACCCATTTAGTACCAATAGTTTGCTTATCTTCTGGTAGAGTGACTAGCTTCCATACATAATTTCTTTGGAACTGATTTAGCTCATCTTGCATTGCTAGAATCCACCCTTCATCTTCCAATGCTTGATCAATCGTCTTAGGTTCCATTTAAGAGAGAAGTGCAAAATCTGCATGCTCCTTGAAAGAGGAT
Source organism: Calophaca sinica (assembly GCA_037113605.1). NCBI lineage: Eukaryota > Viridiplantae > Streptophyta > Magnoliopsida > Fabales > Fabaceae > Calophaca > Calophaca sinica. Next base: position 47,377,900 of record CM073733.1, on the reverse strand, counting down.
CTGGTTCGTACTTTATCACCAGGTTCTCCTATGATTTAATCTTTTGGATGATTGGTTTTGTACTTCCAGCTTTTTATTGCTTCAGCTTCTGCTTGAGTAGAATTCTTCATCTTGTCACCACCGGATGATGAAGATGCACGTTCACCGTCTGACTTGTCACCGAGGTTTAATTCTGAAAATAACTCATCTAGCTCTGACATAGCAGTGTCAGGCTTCTTATCATCAAACTTGACATGAATGGACTCTTCAATTGTCAAAGTTTCTTTGTTGTATATTCTAAAAGCTTTAGATCTTTCAGAGTATCCCAAAAAGATTCATTTGTCAGCCTTGGAATCAAACTTACCAAGCTGATCTTTACTATTCAAAATATAACAAATACAACCAAAAGGATGAAAGTAAGAAATGTTTGGTTTTCTACCTTTCCACAATTCATAAGGAGTCTTATTCAAAATAGGTCTTATAAGAATTCTATTTTGAATATAACAAGTCGTGTTTATCGCTTACGCCCAAAAATGTTTCGCAATATCGACTTTATTGATCATGGTCACGCCCATTTCTGGAGGGACCTATTTTTCTTTCTACAACACCATTTTGTTGAGGTGTTCTAGGAGAGGAGAAATTGTGGGAGATGCCATTTTCTTCACAAAATTTTTGAAAGTTTTCATTTTCAAATTCTCCCCATGATCACTTCTAATAGAAGAAATACAGATGCCTTTTTCATTTTGTACTGATTTACAGAATACTGTAAATACCTTTAAAGACTCATCCTTGTGGGCAAGGAATTTAACTCATGTCCATCTAGTAAAATCATCAACAATGACTAATCCATATTTCTTTCGATTAAAGAGGCTGTCCTTGTGGGACCAAAAAGATCAAGATGTAAAAGTTCAAGTGGTCTAGAGGTTGAAACAACATTTTTTAAATGAAAGGAAGTTTTAACTTGTTTTCCTCTTTGATAAGCCTCACACAGGGCATCAGATTGGAACTTAAGATTTGGTAAGCCTCTAACAAGATTGTGCTTGTTTAATTTTGAGATTAACCTCAAATTGGCATGACCCAATCTTTTGTGCCAAATCCATTGCTCATCTTCAATAGACATAAGACAGTTGAGATCTTGGTTTGCAAGTTCAAGAAGATCAACTTTATAAATGTTTTGTTTCCTCTTTCTTTGTAAGAATATAGATCCATCATTTTTGCTTTTTACTGAACATCCATTTTCTGTAAAGACAACATTATAACCATTGTCACATAATTGACTTATGCTCAATAGATTATGTTTCAGTCCTTCAACATATAAAATATTATCAATAGAAGGAAGAGAGCCTTTACCTATGCGACCAATTCCAACTATTTTACCTTTCTGGTTTCCTCCGAAACCAACGAATCCAGCTTCTCTAGGTCTTAGTTCTTGGAACATATGCTTTTCTCCCGTCATGTGATGCGAGCATCCACTGTCTAAGTACCAAGATAGGTGTGTTGACTTTGTTGCTAAGCAAGTCTGCAACATAGACTATTTTATCTTTAGGTACCCATATCTTTTTGGGTCATTTCTTGTTAGTTCTTGAAGGATACTTGTCCTTCTTAGTTGTAAACACAGTACACGTATTTTTCAAATGACCAGATTTATTGCAGTAAGTACAATGCAAGCATTCACTATGATCATTGGTGTCATCAGATGCTGAACCATTTTCTAAAGGAGGTTTATCTAATATATAACCAAGACCATGATTGTCGTTTTACTGACACCCCAAATCATAGAAGCTTGCTTGCTTCGAGTTACACTCTCTGCAAGAAACTTTTGAAATGCATGTTCATAGTCATTTGATTTGCAGTTAGGATTGCCTGTAACTACTGAGCTTTTAACTTGAGAGCTCTCAGCTTCTGGTTGCTTGTTAGCTTCCAGACGTTGGTTATCCACCAGACGCTGATTTTCAGTTTTCAGCTTCTGGTTCTCTTCATTGAGTACAGAGTTTTCATTGTATAAAGAATGAAAATCTTGTGATAGTTTTGAAAATTTCTTTTTAAAATTCTTATACTCAATAGAGAGAGTGGCAGAGTCCTTTAATAGATCATCAAATGCAAGTTGAAGTTCAGAATAAGAATCATATATTATTACCTCTTCAACTTCTTCTTCTGTATCAAGATCGATTATGCGCCATGAGGGCAATGCTGAGCTTCTTCTTCTTTATCTTCCTCAGAGGAGGATAAGTCAAGATCTTCCCATGTTGCCATGAGACCTTTCTTCTTTTTCTTGAAGGAGCTTCTTGTGGACTTTTCCTTAAGATTAGGACACTCGGACTTGAAATGTCCAGACTTCTTACATTCATAGCAAATGACTTGGGCTTTGTCCTTGTCTTTGCTTTCCTTCTTGTCCTTTGTATCTTTCTTCTGAAACCTCCTTCTGAAGTTTCTCTTTTTCCATATTCTCTGGATCTTCTTAGATATGAACGCTAGCTCATCGTCTGATCCATCATAATCTCCTTCTGAAGCTTCATCATCTAATTCTTCTTCTTCAGCCTGAAAAGCTTTAGAAGTACTAGGTTTATGTTGATTAACTTTTAAAGCAATAGACTTACTCTTCTTGGTAGGTTCTTCTTCATTTAGCTCAAGTTCATGAGCTTTCAAAGAACTCATAAGATCTTCAAGGCGAAGGACATTTAGATCTTTTGCTTCTTGAATAGCAGTGACTTTGGGTCTCCACTGCTTAGTCAAACTTCTCAAGATCTTTCTCACATGGTCAGGTGTAGTATAACTTTTTCCAAGGGCCTACAACCCATGAACAAGTGTTTGGAACCTTCCAAACATAGGTTCAATGTTTTCTCCATCTTCCATTTTGAATAGCTCATACTGGCAAACCATCATGCTAGCCTTTGTTTCTCTTACTTGGGCAGAACCCTCAAAAGACAAAACAAGAGAATCCCAGATTTCTTTGGCAGTATCAAACTTACCACATTTATCATATTATCTTTCTGTCATAGCACAGATGAGGATAAATCTAGCCTCTGATTGGTTTGATATCTCTTTTTCTGATCATCAGTCTAGTTTTCCCTAAGTATTGCAACACCAAGGGCATCAGTGGGAGAAATGTATCCACTTTCAACTATATCCCACAAATCAAGATTTTGTGTCTCAAAGAATGCTTTTATCTTATATTTCCAGTAATCAAATTTTTCTCCATTGAATAGAGGAGGACGGTTCATATGACTACCTTCAGCAGACATGTTCACAGTAGGATCTTTACTCTTAACACTGTTAAGTGCTCAACCAAGAGGCCGAGCTCTGGTACCAACTGAACGTGAACACAAGAAGGGGGGTTGAATTGTGTTGAAAACTTTTCGCAAACTTTAAGTTAAAAACACTTAGAACACAGGTTTTTCAAAACAGTTTGTGTATCGGACGCTGGAAATAAACCGGACGCTGGAAAAGCAGTTTGTGAAAACTTATTTTTAACAGAACAAGATAAGGATAAATAGAAAGCAGTAAAGCAAGAGACATAGAGATTTATACTAGTTCACTACCAAACTGGTAGCTACGTCTAGTCCCTTCGTTCCTGAAGGATTTTCCACTATAATCAACTGATTACAAAACCTTAAGAGTGTTCTACTGTCACAACCTTGACAATACTTTCAACTTCTCAAAACGACTCAGTACATTCGAGCCTTTGAGGATACAGCCTTAACTAGGCCAAAACAACTTTTACAAGTAAGTTGAATACAAGCAGAAATAACTCTCACAGAGAGGATAAAAGATTAAGCTCAATACAGAAATGCTTTCTAAAAGAAAGTATAAGACGCTGAGTTTAGTTCAATGTAGACTAGAAACTTGGCACGAAACTTGATTGCTCACAGAAGCAGTGCTTTCAGAGTATTGACTCTTTGTAGTGTATAGCAACAGTGCTTGTTCTCAGTAAGTGAAGCAATATTCTCTTGTAGAGTTTTCGGCAGTTTCTTCAATGGATACCATGGGGTATTTATAGGAGTTCTAAAGGATATTACCGTTACAGTAAAAATGGCTCCTTTCCATTGAGTGAGGTGATTTCAAAAAAAAGCTGTCTCTTTCTTCCTTTCCAGAGAATATCTCAGTAGTACACATTACCGTTTTCGTACTACCTTGCTTTTCACAAATGCTTGTACGATTTTTGTCTTTAGCTAAAGGTGTCACCTTTGATACCTCGTACAACAATTTGAGCGCATAAGATCAAATTCGAAATCCGTTCCAGAAGCTTCTGAGAGGAAGAGCAACTACGTGACCATCACGTGATTTAAAATGAAGTTCAGACGCTCGCTCAGAACAGGAAGGTCGGACGCTCGTAGCAAATGGATAAGCCTTGTGTCACAAAAAGATAATTCCAGACGCTCACGAAGACAGTATACTAGGATGAGCCGGATGCTGACACATGGAGTGTATCCTTCTCTTGTGAACTTCTTCCTTCTTGCTTAAGTGGCTTAGAAGTATATGTAATATTAGTATCTGCACACTTCAAGAATTGTTAGAACATAAATTGTTCTCTTGTGAATACTTTGTTATCATCAAAATTAATGAGGGTCTAAACTTCTCAATCGTTTAGGTTCCAACATGATGGTGTTCCTCTACTAGATCCCACTTTGTATCGCGTACTAGTTGGCAGCTTGGTGTACCTTACTATTACTAGACCTAATATTACTTATGCAGTGCATACTGTCAGTCAGTTTGTTGTTTCTCCTACTACAGTGCACTGGGCAGTTGTTCTTTGCATTCTTCGTTATCTTCGGGGCACTCAGTATCTTCGACTGATTGGGCTGGTGACCCCACTGATCGCAAGTCTACCATAGGGTTTTGTATCTTTCTAGGAGATTCTCTTATTTCTTGGAGGAGCAAGAAGCAAGAAGTTGTTTCCCGCTCTTCTACAGAAGCTGACTATGGCAGACACCACTTCAGAAATAGTTTAGTTACATTGGTTAATTTGTGATATGGGGGTATCTCTTTTTGGACCAACTCCTATGTATTGTGATAACAAGAGTGCTATTCAAATTGCCCACAACTCGGTGTTTCATCAACGCACTAAGTATATTGAGATTGACTGTCACCTCATTCACCATCATCTCCAACATGACACCATTTCTTTGCCTTTTGTCTCTTCCTCTATGCAGATTGCTGACTTGTTCATCAAATCTCATTCTATTAAACGTTTTCGTTTTTTGACTGACAAACTCTCAATGCTTTATCTGTTGATGTATCGTGAGTTTGAGGAGGGATATTAGATAATATTTGTTTATAAGGATAGCATAGTCTTTTAGTATTCTACTATATATTCTACTTTAAGCATTGTATTGTTAAGACATTCTGCATTATTATGTTATTGAAACCCTAAGAACCTCTTTTCCCTTTCTTCTTCTCCTCTCCTCTTCCTTATAGATTCCTATTGTTAACACTTCCTTCCCTTTGTATCTTTTGTTTCCAGTTATTTTCCTTTTGATTTCAATGTGATTGCGTTGTAAAGGACTAGATTTCTGGAACTAATACATCATTTTTATCATTTTTCTGCTTTCCTCTGTTTTTCTTTTTAGAAGAATCCGATTGTGATTTAATTTCTTGTAAATACGTGATCAATCTCAATCTCCCCTTTTCTGGAAAATATTTTCATAAAATGAATTAAGGTGCCCAAGATATATTTTTAGGCTTCCCATAAAGAAATCTTTTTATTGGTTCTATGATCAATTTCTTTTATTAATTAACCTTCCTTAGGAGTAGTAATAATAAACATGGATCCTCTGCTTTCTACTCATATTACGTTTTTTAAATAATGGTATTTGATGCAAATTAACAGATATTTTTTTTAAAACAGAAAGTTTTGTTGAAGGAACATTCAGGATCCTAACTCATTTTAAACCGAAGAAATAAAATCTTTTTTCTGTTTTTTTGAAAATAATCATAATGGCAAACGAAATCTTTTTTTTTTCAAACAAGAAAATGTACCATTTTTATAGGCGCTTTAGGGGTGCTAACACCTTCCCTAGAGATAACCAACTCTCGGGCTTAGCTTTGGTTCCACTACAACATTTTTTGTCTACGGCTACGCCTAATAAGTGTTGTCTTACATAAAAAAACCGTTGTCATTGGCTACAAGAACGGTTTTCAAACTGTGGTAACTAAATGCGTTGCCTATTCTTTAGGCAACGGTTTTTTCCAATAAAGGCAACACTTTTGAAAAATCGTTGTCTCGGGTATACTTTGGAGAACGGTTTTCAAATTTCTCAGTGCCAACGGTTATAAAGCCGTTTCTATGTCAAAACCGTTGCTGTTTGTGAATCATAGAGAACGGTTTTAGTGACAGATAAGACAACGGTATTTAACCGTTGCCTATAGAAAACTGTTGCTTTAAGTACTGTTTAGAGAACGGTTTTGGATTTTGTTACGACAACGTTGCAGATATAAAACCGTTGCTTAAGGTTACCCTTAGAGAACGGTTTTACGCCATGCTACTCCAACGGTAGATAACCGTTGCGGCATAAAACCGTTGGCATAGGTTCTTTGAGTACGGTTTTTGAAATAAACTATGCCCCAATAGTTGTCATCTTTTGCTATTAAAACGCGCTATGGCAATCGTTTTTTTTTTTTTGGTTAGAAAAACATGGCGTATAGAATTATGTTGACTTAAATGACAATTATTTAAGTACAATTTCCTTTAAAATATACAATTTTTTTATAAGACTTGATTTTGATTATAATTAGTATGCAAAATAATTGTTTCGTTCATAAAAAAAAAATATCTTTATCAAGCAAACTAGCATAAAGATTATGTAAAGATCATGATAACAAAATCATGAAAAAAAAGTGAACAAAATCACTAAAATTATAAAGAGAAAACATATTTATTAATCACCAATTACTATATATTCTTACTAAAATTGTACTGTTATCCAAAATTAACAATCATGATAGCAAAATCAAAATACTGGGTCTTTAACGTATTTCCCATGACATTATATCATGATATCTACCAAAATAACATTTATATATACTTCCAAACTAACATTGTTACCCAAAATAAAATTTCATGTCACTTAATTATCAAGATCTATGTCTTCATCTTCTGCGTCCAAATGTTTACCGTCTCCAACTATACCACCATTATTCATCTACAAAGCACAAATAACATGATTGAGAGAATAAATTAAGCAACAAAGATTATAGAATGTAATCAATCACACCAAAACATAAACTGACATAAGTTGACACTAATTGAACCAACTGATTCAAATTGAAAGAATTAGACTCCAGAAACATAGAAATTAAACAACCCGTAGTCCTTGTTTACAAGAAACTGAGGAGTTAAAAACATAACCAAGATATTACATAAGATTATACTAGCCTTTATGGAAACATTCACTCAAAACTCAAGATGGTTCAGTTACAATTTCAAAGCTGTAGAAACTAGAAAAATAAAGGAAAAAAGGACTAAAAATATCAGGTAGCAACATGGACTCAATCAACAAGGCAGCAACATGGACTCAATGAAAACCAGTCCCCTCAAGTAATTTATTCTCAACAGCAACTATTTAAGCACACCTCAGAAACATACCACTGAATCCTGTAACAAATAAGACATAATGCAGCAAAATCGAAATTCTAGAGTAGACATGGTTCAACATGGACTTGGGAAGGCACACTTCTCTATGAAGCATAAACAAATCCTAATAGACCAGAACACATTGCACAAATTCATTATACTCAATTCAGCATTGATGACTCATGTCTGTGATAGCTCAAAGAAAGATTATGAATGGACCTGGAGTTTCAGAACATGGCTCAAGGTAGCTAATGTTTCCACCATAAGCATTAATTCTCACAACACACAGTAACATAGAGAGCAGGCCAGTCACAAAATTTCACAAAAAATCTTAAGCATGTTGTCATATTGGCATGAGTAAAAAAAATCCCAAATCCCAAAAGAAATTCAATGTATGAACAAGATTAGGTGTATCAAAAACTCTATTGAACTTCAAGCATGCCAAAAATGAGGCTGCTGGAAAACTCTACGCAAAAATGGGATTGGGAATAATGCAAGAGTGGATTAATTGAAACGGGAAATTGAAACGGTAATTGTGTGTGTATGTAATTAATCTAGCTTATTAATTGAAACGGTAATTGTGTGTGTGTATGTGCACTATATATAGTATAATTTCAAGATAGATTCCTACCTTTCATACATCTCGATGAGGATAAAAGTAAAGCTTTTATTTATCTCAAATCGAAAACCATGAAAAGAATTCATAAACTTAAAGACAACATAAATGAGATGGCGATAGTTATACATATTGTTATTCAGCTAATGGTGAGGGGTTATTATATGATGGTAATACAAAAGTATTGATGAACAAGTGGGTGGTTGGACTTGGAAGAGAGATTAGATTACGACAAAAGGTGATTGCAGTTTGCAGGAGGGGGAGAGATAGAGATAGAGATAGAGACATCAAATGAAAAAGAAACAAACCAATAATGCAATAAAATAGAGGATAGCATAGCAGACAGAGGGTTAAGAGAGAAACAACAAGAATTAGCCAATATTGGAGTCTCTGCCTAGTAGTTTTAAGTCTAGAAAAGGGAATATACATGATCATGTTAACATATCAGTGTTTAATTATATATAGTGCTTGTTCCCTAACTAACTTCCCTACCACTTTACTAACTCACTAAATCACTATAATCAATAGTCCCTTAAATCTTACTTCATTATTACCTGGAACATGTGTTGAAGTAGAAGAACGATAACCTTATTAGCATCAATTTGGATTAAACAAAGCTGCCAGAGCCTCCATATTCAATCCTGAGTTGTTTTGATTTAGCAAGGACTTTACAAGAATCTGGAATTTTTGTTCCATCGCTGTTGTTTCTTGACGACGTTTCTCCTCCGCTTCTGCCTTTTCTCTTTCACGTTTTTCCTCTATCTCTTGTATCTTAGCAATGAATTGGTTTACCTCATCAGCATGCTCTTTTTTTATTTTTAGAATTTCTTCATTTCTTTTCAAGAGAGTTGGTGTTGTAGTTCTTCCGTGGCAACGCACTCTCCCAGGTTTTTCTTTGCCACATACACTCTGAAAGGCTTCAGAAGAAGACTGCTCGGAATTTTCAATCAAATCATGAAGTTTTATCTAGCATATATAAAAAAAAAATTAGTTAATGATACAAATAACTATATTTAAATTGATAAAGTCAGAGTAAAACTTACGATTGCATTGTTGGTTTCTTGATCCAACTCCTTTCCTTTCTTACTTTGTCGGGTAGCAATAAACACTTCAGCTTGAGTAGGAGGCACTTTATCCTCGTTACTTGCACGCTATACCATGCAAAACAAGGGTCTGAGAACATTAACAAAGTAATACAATTTTAATATTCACTTACAATGTAAAAAAATAGAATACCAATTTTTCCCTTATACGAGCAAAGCTTATAGGCCCCGCTCGATGTCTCCATTTCAGCTGGGCTATATTCTGGGCATTTTGATTGCTGATTTCCTATATCCGTTAATATAGAATGAATCTTATTAAATTTAGAAAGTGTGGCAGCTAGTGTAACACATAATAATAATTATGGATATCTTACTTGAGTGGTTTCAAGTCTCCAATATTCCACTAACACCCTAAAGTCCGCTTCTGGTATCTCTTGAGGACGATTTTTCAACCGCTCCTGCAAGCTTTTATACTTACTAAAATGCTCCTTTTTAATGAAGCATTTATATCGCCTCCAAGCATCATTTATAGTAGCATACACAGCCTTCTTTCCTTTCTCCGCAACGATGTACTTTTGCTGCAAAGAAAAGAAACATACTTAGAAAGATCTAATTCATTAAAGTATGCTAACACACACAGATTCAAATGAATAAGTTAGTACATTCACATAATCCCATATAGGCTCTTTTTTCAAAGCCTTCCAACTGTTGTTCAAAGCCTTCCAACTAGTGTAAGTGAGAGGACATAAATCTGAACTCCTTGCTATTGTCCCCAAAAAACTACTGAATTCAGAAACTGTCTTTTCATCTGGCCCAATGGGTTGTCCTTCTTCATTCAAGGTGATTTCTTGTCTATCTTTGAGCTCTCGTGCATGAATTTCTCTACAAAGGGTCTTTCCTCGTTTTCTTTTTAATGCTGCCCCTGGTTAAAAATATTATAAACATGCAATATAAACTTTCATATTTTCATAATTAGACATAAAGATCATCGAATACATGAAGTATAGAAAAAGCATTTGGCACATGAAAAAGATCAAGGAGAGGGAAGCTCTCCCCATTGTAAGGTCAAAGCAACTACTTAGAATATGTCTGGCATGCAAAACAATGATATTTAAATCAAGAAAAAAATTGCATACAATAACTAATTTCTACTCTACACAAAGCATGACAATCAAAACTAGTAATGATGTTACCTTCATCTCTATTTTCATTGGTTCCCTCAATTTCCTCACTTTCATAGTTGATATCCCCATCAACTTCTTGCTCCATGTCATTTTCTTCTCCATTTTCATTTGATTCCTCTACTCCATGTTGTTCCTTATTCTTATTAATGTACTCATCAAGTGGCATAGCTGGACACTTTGGAATAGTCTTTTTCTTCTTAGAGGCTTGTTGTTCTTCCACTGATGCTTGAACTTGATTCTCCATTACACACCTCGGTTGTCTCTTCACATTATTTTTCTAACAAAAGCTTTTATTCTGCTCATCAACTTTATTAGAGACTTGTTCTATCATTGATCCTTGAACTTGATTTCCCATGGTAGACCTTAATTGCCTCTTATGATTATTGTTCTGACAAAATCCTTCGTTCTGCTCATTAGTTTTCTTAGAGGCTTGTTCTTCCATTGAACCTTGAACTTGAGGAGCCATTGTAGACCTTAGTTACCTCTTGAGATTATTGTCCTGCTCATCAATTTTCTTAGAGGGTTCAAGGATTGGTTGGACTGCAGCTATATTATTCAAGGCCTGTTTCCTTTGGTTTTGCTTTGTGTGTTGTATTTGAGTAGGCCTTATTATCAGAATTGCATTTCCAGCTGCCAATGACTGCTTCCAGTGGTCTAGCTTTCCAGCTACCAATGATTTCGTGCTTTCTTTTGAAGACTTAGCATTTTCCAACTTAACTTTGTACTGCCGCATTAAGTCATTACTGGACTTAGCTTGAATATCAAGCCTAAAATCATTCCCCTTGTTCATTTTCCTATAAAAGTTAACAATTTAAACTAAACAATATACTATGAAAGTTTCTAATACATAAAACAGTCCAAAGCAATTGGAAAAGCTAGTACAAATGAAGTGAAAAGAAACACTACCTGCAATGTTGAAACATATAAGATAACATTGGTCAAGTGTTGTACAAGTAGTGTCATAAGTGCAAACAAAGTATTATTTGCAAACATATATCAGTGATACATTTTGTGATCAAATTACGGCTCAAACATATATCACAAAGTGTCATCAAAATTAGAATCGTCTTTAGATTCCATTTCATTTGACACATGTAAAGAATTTTGAATAACCGTTGGAGGAATGTCATTCCTGACTAATTCAACTTCACAATTTTCATCACTTGTAGCTAGATTTACTGCATGATCCCGCGGCTCGCTTTGATACGATTGTTGGGCATTTGAATCTGATTGTTCATTCATGTTAAAAAAATCCCTCGGAACGGTCTTCATAACATAGTTCCTATTTGCATCAGAAGGATCTTGAATGTAGAAGCATTGGTGGACTTGAGAAGCCAGTACAAAGGGATCATCCATGGAACATCTCTTATTGAAGTAAACACAGTCAACCCATACTTGTCCTCTTCAACTTCAAACCAATCACATCCGAATAACACAAACTTGAACTTACCATAATAATCTACCTCAATTATTTGATAATTGATCCATAGTAAGTTCTTGATTACATTCTTTGGATTTTCATCTTTGGTACTTGCAAAGCTTTCAGTTACTGACACTAGTGTCATGCCACTATTTTGAGTTTTACGTCTTGCATCGCGTTGTTTTGTATGAAACCTATAACCATTAATGACATAGCCAGAAAAACGTCGTGCAATTTTATTTGGTCCTCTAGATAGCTCCTTAAGGTTGTCAGATACATCACTTAACAAAGCACGATTTTTGAACCATTCGACAAAATTTTGCCCCGGACTCTTTGCTTTGCTCCACCTCTTTCTTTTGTTGAGATTGACGCTTTCATTTTCATGCTCCCTACAATTAAAATTACATTGTTAAGGTAATTGTGAAACAATTCTTTTATGGAATCAAGACCTACAAGTAGATTTATTTACCTAATAAAATTTTGGACATCATCACAATTGAATAAGATGTAACGATGGACTTGGCTCCTTGACTTGCAATCCAAAGATATTGCTTCACCCTTTTTCTTTCCTCCAATGGGATGACCAACGCTAGAGAAGAAGCTTGGACTTTGAAGTTCATCAGGATCACATCTATCACTATTCCTCGTCATTCTATTAAACCTTGTTTCCACACCACTATGCAAATATCGTGAGCAAAATGTCAAGCATTCTTCAACCAAGTAACCCTCAGCAATAGAACCTTCCGGACGACTTTTATTGCGAACATAACTCTTTAATTTGCCAAGATATCTTTCTGGAAAATACATCCACCGAAATTGAACCGGCCCTCCTAATCTTACCTCATTCACTAGATGTATAGGCAAATGAACCATTACATCAAAGAAACATGGGGGGAAAATTGTCTCCAATTGACAGAGTGTTTCTACGATCTCAGATTGCAAGATATCCAAATCTGCCACCTCAATAACTTTCTGACATAAACAACGAAAAAATGAACAAAGACGAATTAAAGGGTGGGCGACCTGGTTAGACATTGTACTTCTCACAGCTACTTGAAGCAAGTAATGCAACATAAAATGTGCATCATGACTCTTGTAGTTGATAACTTTTCTTTCAGCAAGTTGAACACATCTTGAAATGTTTGAAGCACAACCATCTGGTATTTTTGCTTTCTTCAAGACACAACAAAAAGTAGCCTTCTCATTTGCAGTCATGGAAAAACATGCTTTTGCAAGCATAATCTTTTTCCCTTGATCTGTCTCTTTGGGATGAAGTTTCTTTCTAATACCCATGTCTTGTAAGTCAAAACGAGCTTTCCCATGATCTTTTGTCTTTCCCGAGATATCCAACAAAGTCCCAATTATATTATCAAATACGTTTTTCTCTATGTGCATCACATCAAGATTATGGCGTAAAGTATTGTCCTTCCAATATGATAACTCAAAAAAAATTGATTTTTTCTTCCATGGACCATTACTGACTTTCGTTTGCGTCTTACCAAACACAACGTTGAAGTTCTCTAACAAATCCAAGATGTCTTCCCCTTCTAACAAATCCGGTGGATCCCTATATTCTGTGCTCCCATTAAAATCTCTTGCATTTGATCTATATTTATGATCCATAGGCAAAAAAACACGATGATCCATGTAACACATCTTTCGACTATGCTTCAAATACACCGAATTAGTGTAATAATTACAGCATGGACATGCTAATTTCCCTTTTGTACTCCACCCACTCAACATAGTATACCCAGGAAAGTCACTAATAGTCCACAAGAGAGCTGCCCGCATTTGGAAAGTTTGATTTAGTGATGCATCATATGTTTCTATTCCTAAATCCCATAACACCTTCAACTCTTCAATCAATGGTTGGAGGTACACATCAATGTTGTTCCCAGGTGAATATGGTCCAGGAATTAATAAAGATAACATAGAATACTCAGTCTTCATGCACCACCAAGGTGGAAAGTTATATGGTATTAATACCACTGGCCAAGTACTATGAGACACATTCATGGTTCTAAATGGATTAAATCCATCACTGGCCAATCCAAGTCTTATGTTACGGGAGTCAATAGCAAAGTCAGGATGACGTTTATCAAAGTTTTTCCATGCCTCTCCATCTGCAGGATGCCTCAACTTTCCATCTTTCGAACGCTCTTCTTCATGCCAACTTAATGAACTTGCCGTCTTTGAACACATAAACAACCTTTGAAGTCTAGGAATCAAGGGAAAGTGTCTCAAAATTTTAGCTGGAACTTTGTAAGCTTTATTATTTTCCTCAACTTGAGAACCTCCTTCTGTATTTTCATTCCACCGTGCTTTTCCGCAAACATGGCAAGAGGTGTCATTCTCATGGTCTTTCCAATAGAGCATGCAATCATTAGGACAAGCATCAATCTTTTTATAGTCGAGCCCTAAGTCCCTTATCATGCCTTTAGTTTTATTCAACGTATCAGGGATGTTCAACAGAGGCATAGCTTCTCTCAACAACTCTAAGAGAGCATTGAATGATGCATTGCTCCAACCATAAAGACACTTCAATAAATATAGTCGAATGGTGAACGACAATTTTGAGAAGTTTTCACAACCCGGATACAACTCTTGCTTGGCTTCTTCCACTAGATTATAGAACTTTCTAGCATCTTCATTGAGGCCTTCACTGACTTCATACTCTTGTGCCACGTCTCTAAATCTTTCATACAATAGTCCATCAATATCATCAATTTGATCCTCTTTATCATTCGTATCATCATTAAGATCATCGGGGTTTCTTATACTCTCACCATGACGAACCCAAACATTATATCCTTTTTGAAATTCGAATGCTATTAAATGACTGGATACTACCTTCCTTTTCCACCATAAAGTATTGTAACATTTAGCACATGGGCACGAAATCTCTTCTCCACGGGGTTCTCCTTTGGTGTATGCATAATTTAGAAAAAACTTCACACCATTTTTGTACTCTGGGCTCTCTCTTGCTGATTTCATCCATTTCTTGTCCATCGCGTTTACTAGGATACTAAAATATAGGAAGTATGATAAATGGTGAGTATTTATAATGAAAAAAAATATAGATATACATGCTTTTAATAGAGATAGATATTATTATTATTATTATTATTATTATTATTATTATTATTATTATTATTATTATTACACACCCAATACACAATTGTTGTTATAATATATAATATAACAAAAAGAACACACATAAAATGCAAAAAGTAGAAAAACCAAAAGCCTCACAAAAGTTAGAGGAAGGAAAAAACAATAGACAAGATTAAACAGTGCCAGCAAACAAAAACATAAAGCCAGAAGAAGACAAAACAACATTCCTTTGAAAATATATAGCCAATAACGATTTAGAAACCAGATTTTGGTGATAGGGAATTATCTATTGTGCACATGCAGAAAGGGATAAAGGAAAATAACATGCCTGAACATAAAAAAATGGCGCACGGGAGAGAAGAATTAAAGGTAAAAGACAATCAAAGTAGTAGTGCATCTAGGCTACATGGGTGAGTAGTTGAAAGTTTTAAAATGAGGAAGAAGGGGTACACCCACCAAAAACAAAATGTATAACAAGAATGTGATTTTCTTATGATACAAGTCCTGAACATGGTATATAAATATATTTGTACAAATAATAGGAATGTCGGTACTGATATGATAGTTTAAACTAACTATAAAAGTCTAATTGCTTTAAAATTAAGATTTACTTACAATGTGAAGGGTCTCAGAGGAGACTTGTAAGGGTGTGTAAAAGGTTCCCTAATTACAAAAGGGTGTCTTCAAATCTATAGGAAAATAAATAACAAGTACTGATAACTTAAACTTTGCATTGACACAAGCCACAATTTAATTTGAAAGATAGCTCAATGAAGATAGCAAGGCAAATCCAACTACCTTGAAGGTCGACCAGCATTTTCCAGGATTGGACTCAACAAGCCCTCCCAAGAATTATGAGGAATGCTAAATCTATTCAAGGAGAAATGGCAAATTTGGTTGCACTGTGACAATGAAAAGATGTAGATCAAATACGAGCTACTACAAATCATCATATCATTAACCATAATAGACAATGAGAGACTAAAACATCAAACTAGCGAAAAAATGACCATAGATTTTGATCGAAATTGATTAAAGAAGAGAGATAAATAACTTATGAATGAGTTTAAAGGTGACACAACACTGTTGACAAGTGTATTAAATAACACCAGATTGACACAACACCATTTTGGTTGCTAACGTCGCGTGAAACACTCGAAACACCACCAGTCTCTCTGAATGAAGAGGCAATTACTCTTCATTCATGGAAAAATTACAGAAAAAGGGCACAACTGAACATGTATTTTTTTTAAGATAGTCACGTATTTATTCATATCTCTAGTGTTAGGTACACGGTACAATGGAGCAAGCAAATAGAACACAACCGAAAAGCTATTGTGCATTTACCATGTGAACCAAATAACCAACAGTAGCAAAATATATCATGTTGTAGCAAAAAACAGAACACAAGTTTTAACAATCTAATTTATTAATTAACGACTAAACCACAAGTGTTAACAATAAGAACATGGACAAAAAAAGAATAAGAGAAAGCATAATAAACCCGTAAAGAGATATAAATAACACAAAAAAAGAACAAGAGAAATAGGAGAAACTGAACCAGTTAGATATTAAGGAACATTGAAAGTTGAAATGGAAGAAGCGATTGAGCGGTAAAAAATGGGGTTTGATTGGAGGAGGAAGGTTGCTACAAATCGGAATCACGAAATCAAAGAACGAGAGAGAAGAAGAAAGGGAAATCGACTTTGCAAGGTCGCCGAGCACTCACCTCTTCCGGTGAAGATTGAAGAGAAGCCAAGAAATGCAAGAAACCGAAAATCCGCCCGAAGTGTGGTTCCTCAAGCACTCACCTCTTCCATTATCAAGAAAGAGTTACTCAAACGTCGGAGGGCGACAAGGTCACCTTCGTTGGAGGGCGCCGCAGATCCGACGCCGTTTATCGGGAGTTCCTCGGTAGTAGAACTCCATGCGTCGATTTCTCCGCGGACCGACTCTAAAGCGGCGGTGCGGCCACGAAAGCGGCGAGTGGGCGGAGGCTTATGCGCGAGCAGTCGATGGTGGTGAGGGAGACAGCGATGGAGCAATTGGAAGAGAGGTAGAGCGATTATTGCTCGTTGCGTGCGTCTCTGGTGGTCCTCGGCGTTCTCTGGAACTTTGCTTTCATTGTTGCGTCGTCTGCCAGTATCGGAGGCGGAGATGGAGGGGGGAACAGTCGAATTCCAACGCGGTTGGGGTTGGGAGCAGTGACAGTATATGAGTTCGGTGAATCTCAAAACGCATGCAAGAAGATCGAAGACAAGCCACAGAGAAATAAGGTTTTGGTGAATGAGGAAAAAAACGGACGATCTGAGAGCAACGAGAAGATCAAGGTTTTTTTTTTTTATCAAAAAAAGCGGGAATATAAAATATTTCCGCGGTTTTTTTCTTTTTTTTGGAACAACAAGGGTTAAAGCTGAATTGAAAACCTGGGAAACTGATTTTTTTTAATATTTTATAAAAATATATAGAGTCTGATTTTCAACCAATTCTGCATTAAGATTAAACAACCGTTCTCTATTAGTTTTTGAGAACGGTTATTGCTTGTTGCATAAATAATTTGAAAATCTTATACCAAAACCGTTCTCTATTACTTTTTCAGAACGGTTTTTGGGTGTTGCGTAAAAAATTGTACAATCTTATACCATACAGCAACCGTAAAAAAACCGTTGCCTATTATGTATACGAGAACGGTTTTTTAAGCGTCAAAAAATTAGGCGTTGCCGTAGGCCCAAAATGTTATAGTGTTCGAAAGATTTTCCTCTTCATTAAATTCAAAAATATTCAAAGTAGGTTTTCCAATGTTTCTCAAAAAAAATAAAATATTTGTGGCGGCTCCATTTTAAAATTAGGGTGGTTGCTACAGCTGGCGAATCCAGTGGAAAATTTAGAGAGTTAGGCCTTTGATTGTTAGAATTGTTCGTTTGCCTTACCATGTGAATTATTTCATTTTCTTTTTTTTTGTTTTATTTATTTTTGTCTTATCTTGTTTATTTTTATTTTGTTTAGTTTATTTTATTGTGATCATATGCATATTGAACCTTAGGATAGTCACAATGTATATATTGTTTTTATTTATTTTGCAACAGGTAGTTTTAAGTTTGCTCCTTCACACACTTCACATTGTACACTTTATTTACACACACTATGAGTGGGTGCCTGATCAGCGGTCGTACGCGGGTCAAAATAATTAAAAGATTTACTTATAGTATTCAAGGCAAGAGACATTGGTCGTCTCACGAGAACCTCTAACACCAAAATTACCAAATTCAGGAAGTACAAAAATCAACAATAACGAAAAAGGGGAGGTTTTGTGAAAACAGTTTCTGTTGAGAGAATTATCAGATTAGAGAGACAATTGATTCACCGGTTTCCGGGTGCTCGTCTTGGATTTATCACATGTTCTAAATAACAACAATCCATTCAATTTCAAATTCACAGTTGACATAAACTAACTAAACAAGCGTTAATCAGTTTATACGAATTCACACCGTTTCAAGCAAGCGCCAAAACAGCGGGTTCAATCGGTCACGAGAGCGGACAAGCGCCGTTTAAAAACGCAACCAATATCATAACAGAATTATAATCAACCCTTTATCAATTTCTACTCGAATCAATTAATTTAAGCAGTCAACTAATTCGAAATAATAAAAGTTACGAAACAGATGCATATAATCAAGCGTTCATACACAACTGAATCGCATTTCACAATGAAGACAGAACAATTAACTAAGCAGAAAACGAACTGAATAGATTGTATACATTCAAACCAAATTCGAAATTGATAGAGATGGAATTAAAGAAATTAAAACAAAATTGTATTAAACATTAGGCACCGAACCTCAAAATCTGTAACGACAACCTTTCACCGATGAATCAACTTAGGAGCTTAGGCTTCCATGACGGCTAAGGCACAACAGTTTCATAAAAATAAAACGTCCGATAGGATAAAACGGCTGATTAGTCCTTTTTAAGTCTCAGCTCAAAGAACAACCTAAATCCCTTAACGGGTTATAAGATAAAAGCCCGATAAACGACCAAAATTAGGCCCAAAACCCGTTTTACATTTTACTGCGTCCGTAATTCGCAGTTTTGACATTGAAGACAACAGAATTGGGTTTCGAGCCCAACAGAAGAATTGTAGCTCTGTTGCTCAGCTTTCCAACGCATGCTCGCACGCCTCAATCGGATAACTGTAGCCAAAGTTATGGCCTGCAAAGTAGACATGGGTCAGTATGCAGTAAACACAAAAGTTAATCAATAAATTACTATACTGCTCAATTAAGACCCAAAGTCTAGAAATGTGCTAAGACTTAGATATTATGTACAGAATACAATCAAAAACACCAAATGCAAAGCTATAAAGAGTGCATTAAAATGCACTGATCAGTGCCCTATACCCGGGCCCGAGGGAACCTTAGGTTAGGAGCGGTTGTGTAGTGGGTGCTCTGCTGGATATACGACCAGTGGGTTCCTATGAAGGCCTCACCTAGAGTTTGGCTGCATTAGAGAAAAAATCATACTTTAATAGTATACCTATTATTGGTAGTAACATTCTCAAATGAGACCCTTGGCTCTAGGGACCTTTTAGATTAGTACCTCAAGTCTACCCAATGGAGAGACATTTAACATAAACCATAGATCCTTTTAGGAATTACCGACTTTGGTCACAAAAGGAGCACACCCTACCTTGTTCTTTTTTTTACTAATTTATTTCAAAAAAAAAAGAACCTTACAAAAATAGTTTTCATAATATGAACTTTTCTTTTCTTTTTCAGAACCCTAATCAGTTATTTCGAAAAATAGATGTTTAGTCTTTTTTTTTTCCTAAAAAATATAGTAAAAAATAAATTTTCGAAAAATAAACTTCATATCTTTTCAAAATAGGTGTTTTTTTAAAAATAAACTTCTAATCAAGAATAAGTGTATGTTTCTTTGAACCTTCATAATAAAATAAATACGCAATTTTTTCTCTTTCACTTTTGAAAAATAATGATAATAATAAACGTGATCATGCCCATTCATTCATATATATGCCATAACACTGATTTCCCATTCCTCTAGGCATGTTGGAAATTCCAAAACCTTTGGTGCAAATGTCTTTGGAAAGCGCAGTCATGGGGTTAGAGAGGAGAAATACTTTGAAGTTCAAGATCGAGCCTCCCCGTTTGATGCATCTAAGAAACTTGATTGATTTTATAGCTGTGAATTGGGTACAAGTGGATCGGATTAGATTTGCAGGGAAATTTGGGAATATCTTGGATCTTCTACTATATGTTGATGTGCAAGTGGGAGCATTAACGGCATTGGCCCAATTTTATGATCCTCCCCTAAGATGCTTCACGTTTAGGAATTTCCAAATGACGCCTGCCTTAGAAGAGTATTGCAAAATCTTATGCATTCTGGGAAAGAATAAGGGTCCGTACTGCCACACAAAGCATACTCCGACTATGAGTGCCATTGCTAATGTCCTAAGCATCCCTAAAGAAGATTTGACTACCGCAGTGAAAGTGGAGGAAGATTTCAAAGATCTCCCCAGGAGCTTTCTAGAAGGAAAGGCTAAGGACCTTCATGGTGAAGGGAAATTGAAGGAGCGCATGGATATGGTAGCCCTCATTATTTACGGAGTGGTCTTGTTTCCTCATGTTGAGCATTTTGTGGATGAAACATCCATTGATGCCTTCATAGCTTTCAAAACTCAAGGTATGGATCCCACTACTGTCATCCTTGCAGATTTATACTATGAGCTTCACAAGCACCATGAGAAGAAGGGAGGTCTAGTCCGTTGTTGTGTCCCAGTCTGGTACCTATGGCTAAAAAATCATTTGGTAAAAAGGGGGCATTCCCTTGGTCCTAGGAGCAATTTAGTGGGCTACTTATTTGTTGAGTCTCAGTGAAGAGTCTATAATATAGTTTTCCAGAGAACAAGAGATCAAGGAGGTAATCTATCGATGCGGAGACTTCCCCAATGTACCCCTCATTGGGACCATAGGCTGCATCAACTATAACCCTACTTTAGCTTTGAGAGAACTCGGTGCCCCCTTGTTGGGTAAGCCTGTCGGAGAAGAGCTAGCTGCTTTCATTATACATGATCGGGGCTCCTCGGATCTAGCATTGTTCACAAGAGTATGTCGAGCTTAGAAGAAAATAATCAAAAAGCCACTTAGGCGCAAGATCACTCATGCAGATCAAAAATACCGTCAATGGATTAAAGCAAGAGTTTAGCAAGTCAAGCTACCCTTCTAAAACACATTTCTGGTTCCCGAGGTACCGCCTCCCCTGCTGAGAATGAAGAAGTAGAAGAGCTGAAGCTAACCTTAGAGAAGGCTGAAAATGAGAGAAAGCTTCTCCAGGAGGATTTGAAAAGGGCATATCAAGAGATGGAAGTCCTGCAAGATGAATGTGATAGGAAAGCTGGATCCTTGGTAAGGTACCAAAAGAAGGCCAAGGATGAGAAAGTAGGACGGCGCCAGACTCAAGACTATCCAAGGGTTGCAAACTGACAATTGGATTTGAAAAAAAAAGGAGTTAAATCAGGTTCTCTGTGAAAAGGGCGATCTGAGGAAAATGTGGGCTGATTCCCAAGAGGCTAGTAGGGCTCTGCAAGTAAGGATTGAAGGCTTGATACAACAGTTGAAAGATACCATGCAACTGCACGAAGCCCAACTTGAAGAAGAAAAGAGAATCGCTGAAGAAAAGTTCACTGGCTACCACATAGACCTCAAGGAAGAACGCGAGAAGGTCCTCAGCATGCCCATATATATATGACCAGAAAGAAGTCATTACCTGGTTTGATAGGGAAACCATGTACTGGATGGATTGTTGCTCTTAATTGGTTTGGCTTGCTAATAGAGGTATTCGTGATATGCCAGAACTCTTAGAAGAAGCAGAATCTGCAATAGGTTTCCGGCCTTTACCTGGGAAGGTGATGAATTTCATAGAGTATTTCAAGAATTTGGTAAAAGAATTAGAGAAGCAGATTCGGTGCGATCGTTGAAGACCACATTCTTTTCGTTCAGCTTTTTTATTTATTTTATTTCTGTTTCAGTTTTGTAAGCCCTTCCGGATAATTTGAGTTATGGTGTTTCCTTTCAATGGAGAGTGTTTAATTTCGCTTACCCAAATTTGTGGTCTGCGACGATCCAATAAGACATTTGCTAGCAAATCGATTCTGTGATCTTCCAACAAGTCAATAATAAATAAATAAACAAATAAATAAATAAATAAGCATCTTGCATGGCATGCATAATCATGGCATAACATAATCCATTCATCCATACTCACGGTATCCTCCATAATCAGAAATTAACCACGAAGAATCTGCATCCATATAGAACTATATCCCAAACCAGACTCATGGACGCATTGGAACAGAATCAACAAGCCATGCGGGGAGAACTAGACCAAGTGAAGGTACAGGTTGATAAAATATTCGATCTTTTGTTGTCCCTGGATGCAAAAATGACACCGGAAGTGGAGCGGATCGTCGACGACCATATACATAATGATCAAGCGGAGACTCAGCCCAGAGAAGACGAGATGCCAGCCCACACTGTTTCCCATGGGTGGGCACCTCCAAATAATGGGAGCCCGTGGGACACAAGTGCTCAAAATTTTGAGCCGTCATCACACCCCAAGGTGATGCCCGAGCCAGAGAGAGACTTCAAATGGTTGAAGAAAGGTTGAAGGCAATTGAAGGGGCAGATCACATTGGTTTTGAGGCTTCAGACATGTGCTTGGTCCCCGATGTGGTTATACCTTCCAAGTTCAAGGTACTTGAATTTGACAAGTATAAGGGATAAACTTGCCCTAAAAGCCACCTGGTCATGTATTGCCGAAAGATGGCTTTCTGCTTTAACGACGATGAGCTTCTGATTCACTTCTTCCAAGAAAGCCTTACCGGAGCACCCCTGCGATGGTACATGCAACTAGTGCGGTCCAAGATTCGCTCATGGAAAGACTTGGCAGACACCTTCCTCAAACAATACAAGTACAATATGGATATGGTCCCTAGCCATAATCAGCTACAAAGCATGAGGAAGAAAGACAGTGAAAGCTACAAAGAATATGACCAAAGGTGGAGAAGCATGGCTGCTCAAGTGGAACCGCCCCTATAGGACAAAGAGATGATCTCAACGTTCATTGACACGCTCCAATCTACCTTCTTTGACATCATGATTGGAAGTATGTTCTCAAACTTCTCTGACCTAATTGTCATAGGGGAACACGTGGAAATGGGGTTGCAAAGTGGGAAGATTCACAATAACACCTCATCATCTAGCAATTAAAAGCCCTTCATCAAGAGAAAGAAGGAAGCGAGTAATGCGATTAGTAGTGCCCCTCTATACGTTGCGGCAGCTAACCCGTCAAGGTCCTCTATTCAAATGGCACCCTTTGCTCCTGATAGTCAAGGAGGTCAGAACTTTAATCAACTAAGGGCTCAGAACCCTCAAGGGAGGAAGCTGGTCCAGTTTGATCTAATCCCCATGACTTAAAAAGATCTCTACCAGCACCTGCTCAAGAACTCCCTAGTGGTCCCTTGTCCGCAAAAGCCTATGGAACCACCTTATCCAAAATGGTATAACCCAGATGCCACATGTGAGTACCATGCCGGGGCAGTTGGCCACTCCATAGAAGAATGTCGGGCTATGAAGTTTAAATTCCAAGATTTGATAAACGCAAAGTGGTTGAGTTTCCAAGAGAACTATCCCAATATAGGGAATAATCTGTTGCCTAACCATGGGAACACATCGGTGAATATGATAGACGTTGAGCACGAAGGAAGAATAATGAGGTACGTTGCTGAGATAAAAACCCCTATGAAATAAGTGTTCATCGAACTTTGCAAGACCAATCTGATAGGAAGAACAGATGTTGGCAAGACTGTTTTTTGTGATATACACCCTGAAGCTACTCATTCCATCGAAGAATGTGAGGAATTCAAAGGTATCCTCCAAAAACTGCTTTAGTCATCTCTCAGAAAGAAGAAGAGGTGTCTATGGTCCAATCTAATCACAGTTCAGGAATAGTGGTCCCAAAGCCCTTGGTAATTCAGTTTGCTAGAAATGTATTCCCTGCAATTCCTAACTCTCCTAAATCTATTACTGTTCAAGTACCGTCTCCTTTTCGTACAAGGAAGACAAGGTAGTCCCCTGGATATATGATGTAAAAGTCCAAGTTAAAGGATGTGATGCACAAGAAAGCCTTTTGACAATTACCAACCTCGCGGGAATAGGCGGGATGACACAGAGTGGTCAGATCTATGCCTCAGAAAAGAGTCAGTGAAAGAAAC
Organism: Calophaca sinica; assembly: GCA_037113605.1. Taxonomy (NCBI): domain Eukaryota; kingdom Viridiplantae; phylum Streptophyta; class Magnoliopsida; order Fabales; family Fabaceae; genus Calophaca; species Calophaca sinica. The sequence continues at coordinate 47,353,682 of CM073733.1, read as the reverse complement.
TGTAAGGGAGCCGGAAAAAGAGTCAGTAAAAGAAAGCAAAGGAACAAGAAAAACATAAAAGCAAAGAGAAAGAAGTTGTGGTAGAGAAAGGAAACACAGGGAAAGGGGACAAGAAAGAGGTCTCCCGAGAGGAAGTTGCTGAGTTTCTCAAGTTCATTCAACAAAGTGAGTATAAGGTGGTAGACCAATTAAACCGCACACCAGCAAGGGTTTCTCTACTTGCCCTATTAATGCACTCTGAGAGCCACATGAAAGTATTAATGAAAATTATGAATGAGGCTCAATGTCTCAAAATATCACTCTAAATCAGTTCAGCAACCTAGTTGGCAACATCGCTGCATGCAACTACCTCTATTTCAATGATGAAGAGATGCCTGCAGAAGGAAGAGGACACAACAAAGCGCTGTATATCTCGGTTCAGTGTAACGATCATCTTATGGCTAAAGTCCTTGTAGACAATGGATCTTCTCTGAAAGTGATGCCTAAATCTACCTTGGATAAACTGCCCATTGAAGGGACCCATATGAAGCCTAGCTCTATACTTGTGAGAGCCTTTGATGGTTCCAAAAGAGAAGCAATGGGAGAGATTGAGCTCCCAATCTAGATCAATCCATTCACTTTTGCCATTAATTTTCAGGTCATGGACATCAAACCCAGCTATAATTGCCTGTTGGGAAGGCCTTGGATTCACTCTGCCGGGATAGTGCCATCCAGCCTGCGCCAAAAGCTGAAGTTTATGTTAGATGATAAACTGGTTATTGTATCTAGGGAAGAAGACATGTTGGTAAGCAAGCCAACATCGACGCGTTACATTGAAGCTGCTGAAGAAGCCCTTGGAACTTCATTCCAGTCATTGGAAATTGTTGATAGTGCTAATGTAGGGCTTACTCCTAAGGAGCCCTAACTGTCTAACACCGCCTTAATGGTAGGCAGTATCATGCTGAACGGAGGGTACCAGCCAGGAAAGGGACTGGGGAAGAGTCAAGACGGTATAGCCTCAATTCTAAGAATTCCCGAGAACAAAGACCGATATGGCCTGGGACAGGGATATGTCCCCACCAAAGTAGACAGAGAAAGACTGATTGAAGAAAGGAAAGAAAAAAGGAAGGCTCGACTTGAGAATCAGGAATCCATGCTAGGAAATAGTTCCATTTGTGATCTCCGTCAGAGCTTCCAAAGCGCCGGAGGATCTATGCAGATCAAGTAGCTGCTGTGGGAGATGATCTTGCCACTCCTGATGAGGAATGGGTCTGCCAATGTTCCTCAGTGCCTTACAATTAGGAGATTGCGGAGAATCATAGGATCCTTAATGCATTTTCAATGTAATCCATTTAATGCTCACCTCTTCGCTCAGATCGAGGCGGTAGAGGAAATGTTAAAGGGCCTCATATGTTTTTCCTCAGCATATTTCGAATATTAATAAAACGCATTTTAATTTTATCCCAAGTGCCTTTTTTTATTCCTTTCTTTTCTACCTTTTTTCTCTACTCTCTCCTTATTGCTAGCCTTGATAATGCAGGCACATGGATAATACTTCTAAAAACGATTGTGCCGAGATTCCGTTACCAGACTTTGATTGTCTGATTAATCATAACGATGAAGGTTGCGAAGAAGACTATTCTGATGAAGATCTCTCCCTAGAATTGATGAGACTTATAGAATGAAAGACCAGAAAAATTGAGCCATATGAAGAACCTACTGAATTGATCAATTTGGGAACTAAGGAAGACAAAAAAGAAGTCAAGGTTAGTACTGCCATGTCCCAGGAAGTAAGAGCTAAACTAATTCAACTCCTCTGAGATTACAATGATGTCTTTGTATGGTCATGCCAAGATATGCCAAGGTTGGATACCGATATTGTCGAACACAAGATGCATCTTAAGTCTGACTGCCCTCCCGTCAAGCAGAAGTTGAGACGTATGGGACCTAATATGTCCTTGAATATTGGAGAAGAAGTTACAAAACAATTTGACACTGGATTTTTGGCTGTAGCTAAGTATCCCCAATGGGTTGCTAATATTGTCCCTGTTCCAAAAAAAGGTGGAACAGTTCAAATGTATGTTGATTACCGGGACCTTAACAGAGCAAGTCCCAAAAACGACTTCCCTTTGCCTCACATTGATGTTCTGGTGGATAATACTGCTCATCACGTTTTTTTTTCTCTTTCATTGATGGTTTCTCCGGGTATAATCAGATCAAAATGGCTAGAGAAGACATAGAGAAAACTACGTTTATTATAGCTTGGGGAACTTGCTGCTATAAAGTGATGCCTTTCTAGTTGAAAAATGCTGAGGCAACATACCAAAGGGCAATGGTGACTCTGTTCCATAATATGATCCACAAGGAGATAGAGGTCTACGTGGATGACATGATCACTAAGTCACAAACTGAAGAGAGTCATATAATGATCTACGGAAGCTTTTCGAGCGATTGAGAAAGTTTCGCCTAAGACTCAACCCTGCCAAGTGTAACTTTGGTGTCAAGTCGGGTAAACCGCTTGGGTTCATTATAAGTCAGAAAGGAATCGAAGTTGATCCAAAGAAGGTACAACCATCTTGGAAATGGCAGCCCCTCGCACAGAGAAAGAAATCTGTGGTTTTCTAGGGAGATTAAATTATATCTCTCGATTTATATCACAACTTACCGACACTTGCGAGCCGATTTTCAAGTTACTGCGCAAGGATCAAACAGTCGAATGGAATGAAAAATGTCAAGAGGCCTTCGATAAAATCAAGTAATACTTACAAGAACCTCCTGTGTTGGTACCTCCAGTTCCAGGCAGACCGCTCATTCTTTACCTGACAGTGTTAGATGGGTCTATGGGGTGTGTACTTGGACAACATGATGAGACTGTTAAAAAGAGCATGCCTTCGCTGAGTACTTAGCCCACCAGCCTGTGGATGATCATTCGTCCGTCCAATATAAATTTCCCGATGAAAATATAATGTCCGCTGAAAAAAAGAATCAAAAAATGAAGAGTGGACCATGATGTTTAATGGAACCTCTAATGCACTGGGGCACGAAATTAGGCAATACTAATTTCTCCAAAAAACCAGTACACTTCTGTTACTGCTCACTTGTGTTTCAATTGTACCAATAACATCGCAGAATATGAGGCTTGTAACATGGGAATTAGAATTGCTGTAGAAGCCAAAGTCAGAGCTCTGAAAGTATATGGGGATTCTGCCCTGGGCATTAACCAGCTAAATGGAGAATGGGAAACATGAGATTCCAAGTTAATCCCCTACCATGAGTATATCCAAGAACTTGTCGAATCCTTTGATAGGATCACTTTTCAACACATTCCACGAGAAGATAACCAGTTGGCTGATGCATTAGCCATTTTATCATCTATGTACCAAATAAGCATTGATAAAGAAATGCCTCTCATTATGATGGAAAGTCGTGCAAGTCCTGTTTATTGCCAGGTGATAGAGGAAGAATCCAACGAAAAACCTTGGTACCACGACATCAAGTGTTACCTCAAGAATAGGGAATACCCTTCAGGCACCTCAGTAAATGATAAGAGAACTTTAAGGAGGCTCGCTATGAGTTTCTTTTTGAACGGGGACATACTCTACAAAAGAAATCCCAACATGGTACCCCTCCGATATGTATATTCTGAAGAACCGACACAAATTCTTAACGATGTCCACAGAGGTTCCTTTGGGACCCATGCCAACGGGTACGCAATGTCTCAAAAGTTTCTTAGAGCTGGGTATTACTGGTTTACAAGTGATTGCAGCAAACATGCGAGGAAGTGTCATAAGTATCAGACTTATGCTGATAATATTCATGTGCCTCCAACTTCCTTAAATGTCCTAAGTGCACCTTGGCCATTTTCCATGTGGGGTCTAGATGTCATAGGAATGATTAAACCAAAAGCCTCAAACGGACATCGCTTCATCCTTGTGGCCATTGATTACTTCACAAAGTGGGTCGAAACAGCCTCTTATGCCAATGTGACTCGTAGTGTGGTTGTCAAATTCATCAAAAAAGAAATAATCTGTCGATGGTTTACCAAGGAAGATCATCACGGACAATGGGACTAATTTGAACAATAAGATGATGAACGAGTTATGCGATGACTTTAAAATTCAACACCGCAATTCTTCTCCGTATCGCCCAAAGATGAATAGGGCAGAGGAAGTGGCCAATAAAAATATCGAGAAGATTATTCAGAAAACGGTGGTAACTTAGAAGGATTGGCATGCGATGCTTCCCTTTGCTTTACATGTCTACCGTACCTCCGTACACAGTTTAACAGGGGCAATGCCTTTTTCTCTAGTATATGGGGTGGAAACAGTACTCCCCATAGAAGTAGAAATCCCTTCTTTAAGGGTAATTATGGAAACCAAACTAGAAGAAGCCGAGTGGGTCCAGGCACGGTATCACCAGTTGAATCTCATCGAAGGGAAAAGGTTAGAAGCGCTTTGTCATGACCAATTATACCAAAAGAGACTCGAGAGAGGATATGAGAAAAATGTACATCATCGAGAGTTCACATAAGGGGAATTGGTATTGAAGAAGATTCTGCCTATTCAGAAAGACCAATGTGGAAAGTGGACTCCAAACTATGAGGGTCCGTATGTAGTGAAAAAAGCTTTCTCAAGAGGAGGCCTCATTCTCACAGATATAGAGGGGCATGATCTACCGCTACCGATAAACTCATATGCGATCAAGAAATACTATGTCTAGAAGGAAACAGTACCCCCTCTAAAAAAAAAGAAAAAAAAAAGGAAAAGAAAAAAAAAGAGCTCGCTAGGCTAAAAACCCAAAAGGGCGGTCTAGACAAAAGTTAGAGTAACCCGGTAGGTTGAAAACCCGAAAGGGCAGCCTACGCAAAAGTTAGGGTCAAATAAAAGCGCTAAGTTGAAAGCCCGCAAGGGCGATTTAAAGCAGTCCGCTAGGTCGAAAACTCGCAAAGAGCGACTTAAGCAAAAACCAGAGTAAAGATGTCAAGAGCAGCCATAATTGAGTCCTGACCAAGTGGGACAGAAATAGTCGAAGCTGACCACAAGCACACTTTCGAAGTTGGTTAAGAGGGCTATCAAAGTCTGAGTCATTGGAGACCAGTACAAATTGTTTTCAGAAGGATTATCTGTAGAGCGAATCTTTCTTACCAGTTTCTAGCTTAACAAATATGAATTTGCTCTGTTTGTAATATTTCCTCATCATAATGGAAATTTATTCTTACCCATGTTGACATCTGTTGAGCGCCCTTGGCACAACAAAATGCTTATTTCGCCTCTCAAAATTTGACTTGGGATTTTATCAACCTGCATTTTCTTTTTAAAGAAATCCATGCTAAAAGACGAACATGTGCAAATCAAAACATAAGAGCATTCTAAAATTACTGAAAATTCTGAAAGGATCTAGGGGATCCAGCATTTACTCATTAAGGAGAGGGGCTAGTAATATGTCTTGCCTAATGCAGAACCAGCGGAACTGATACATTACAAAAACGGATGTGTTGGCTAGTTCAGAATTAACCAGATGAAAGGACCTAAAGCTAATTATCAAGAGAAGTTTTAGAAGGAGTCAAAAGGGAACATTTCCCTCGAATAAAACAACACTCATGCATGACATGCCACTCTTTGCATCATTGATAACCATTACAAAAAGCAATACTTACGCCGTCTAAAGAGTTATTATTTATCTCGTAAAATCAGTCTATGTTTTAGCAAGAGTTAGGAATTCGACCTACACCTTGCTGGGATTCTGACCCACAATCTTGGAAATCTGACCCAAGCTTTTAGTCGGGAACCTGACCCGCGATTCACGGAATTTCCCAAAATAAGGAAGCCGTTGCAAGTCACGGACTTTCACCCATGAAAGGAAAGCCAATCCATGTGCTTTACCAGGAATAGAAATCTGATCTACGTCTCGCTGGGAATCTGACCCCTCATCCCAAGAATTTGACCCGAATTTGTACAGAGTAACGAAGACGCTCGTACCCCAGACTTTCTCTGAATAAGGAAGTTAATCTACAACGATTTGTAAGGGTTAGGAGCCAGACCTATGTCTTACTGGGAATTCGCTAGGAGTCAGACCTAGAATCCCTCAATAATTTTGTAAGAGCTAGGAACCAAACCTATGCCATACTCGAAATTCCTTAGGGACCAGACCTAGAATCCTAAAACAAAGTCGGGAGCCAATCTCATTTCCTCAAATAACTTGTTTTTGGACAAAATTAGAGACCTTTATCCTTAATTACCTTTTATAACGAATGCACGAAGACCTTCGGGTAAAATGTAATTAAGGAGGGGCAGCTGTCATACCCTAATTTTGTTCGACCTATTTTTCTTTAATTTTTTGCTTAAATTAGTGGTAATATTATTAAATATAAAATAAAATAATAAAAAATAATAATCAAAGTAAACAAGTGAAAAAGGAAACAAAAAGGAAAAAAAAAGAAAAGAGAAAAAGAAATAAATAAAAGAAAAGGGGAAACAAATATTATAATAAAGGGTGCTAATAGAGATGACCCAAAGGCTCTCAACAGCCCAATAGGCACGCATGCTATCCCCTTCCATCTTTTTTATATATGCACGCCCCACTTTCTTCTCCTGCGCGCCCCTCCAGCACTCCCTCTCTTTTCCCATGCGCATGCACCCCGCACCCTTTTGTTCGCATTCCCCCACGCCACTGGTCATGCGAGCAGGCCATTTCTCATGATACTGTGCGGCCCAAATACCCTCACACAGCCCAAACCGCCCCAATCATGAGTTAACCCTAAAAGAACTCAACCCTAAAACTCAAAGAGGAGCGTCGCGACGTCTCTTTTTATCTATTTTTTATTTTTATTTTTTTCCTCTCTCACTTATCCTTTCTACAAACCGCAACCCCCCTTTTTCTCTACACTCTTATCTTCTTCTCCTTCCTCCTTTCAAAACCCAAACCCTAATTGCTCCATCAAACCCTATCCCTTAGAGGACTAGTCGTGGCGCCCTCCCGTTTCCTCATCCTCTCATCTTATCTTATCTTTTCAAATACGAGATTAAAGCGAAGGAATGAAGGGGATCCAGTGTTATCCTTAGGATTTGGTCTCAGAAAAAGGGAGTATTCCATTTCATTTAAAAAAATTCTTATCTTTATCTAGTTTATAAAATTCATATTTCTGTTTTGCAGGGATAAGGAGGAGTAGATCGGGATTCAAAGGACGAAGAGTTGAGACTAAAGGCTATAAATACCCTCCCCTCTTGAGGCTATGGAGAGACAGAGACACACAAAGAGAGAGCAAGAAGCACAGAAATTCAAAGGAGCAGAAGCTAGGCGTGGAGCAAAGAAAGATCTAAGAGAAAATAAACATTTTTTTCCTTTTTTAGAGATTTAGTTTTCTTCTTTTTTACTGTATAAATTTCAATTTGGTTGTTGGAACAACCACAATCAGGTTTTGATCTCCCTTCCTTTGTATCTTTTGTTTCCAGTTATTTTCCTTTTGATTTCAATGTGACTGCGTTGTAATGGACAAGATTTTTGGAACTAATACATCATTTTTATCTTTTTCTGCTTTCCTCTATTTTTCTTTTTAGAAGAATCTGATTGTGATTTAATTTTTTGTAAATACGTGATCAATCTCAATCTCCCCTTTTCTGGAAAATATTTTCATAAAATGAATTAAGGTGCCCAAGATATATTTTTAGGCTTCCCAAAAATAAATCTTTTTATTGGTTTTATGATCAATTTCTTTTATTAGTTAACCTTCCTTAGGAGTAGTAATAATAAACATGGATCCTCTGCTTTCTACCCATATTACGTTTTTTAAATAATGGTATTTGATGCAAATTAAGAGATATATATATTTTTTTTAAAATAGAAAGTTTTGTTGAAGGAACGTTCATGATCCTAACTCGTTTCAAACCGAAGAACTAAAATCTTTTTTCTCTTTTTTTTTTTTTTGAAAATAATCATAATGGCAAATGAAATCTTTTTTTTTTCAAACAAGAAAATGTACCATTTTTATGGGCACTTTAAGGGTGTTAACACCTTCCCTAGACGTAATTAACTCTCTGGCTTAGCCTTGGTTCGAAAGATCTTCCTCTTCATTAAATTCAAAAATATTCAAAGTAGGTTTCCAATGTTTCTTAAAAGAATAAATATTGGTGGCGGCTCAATTTTAAAATTAGGGTGGTTGCTACACGTTGCTTTTGAGTTTTTTTTCCAAGCAAGCTTCTTCTTTGCAATTTGATCAATCTTAGAAGTCTTCCTTTTCGAAGGAGGACGCCCTTTATTCTGAGTCACTTTAGGATCAAGAATTCTAGTCACACGGTCTCAAATTGAACTATTTTCTCCAATAATTCGAGAGGATGTTTCTTTATAGGCGAACTCATTTTTCAAGTCCTTAATCCAATTGATCACTTTCAATAAGTCATCTTCAGACTTGATCTCTATAGAAGCAACTTCATAAAAGGCATCACAAGCTTTATTAACGCGTTGCAATTCAACATTTTCAACTAAAGGATCAAAACCACATTTAATCTGTGTATGCCCACCTCACATCCTTCCTCCACCGGGACAATATATAAGAAGGTGACACTGACTCTGTTTTACCAATGAGCTTAAGCACAGAAAGGATGTCTACATAAAATGCCTTGAAACTGAAATAAGCAACACACACATTGTAATTCAAAGTCTTTTTCATTGAAGGATACCTTGAACATTATGTTTTTAATTTTGTCATATACTTTCTTACTTTCTACAAAAGAAAATATTGAATTCAAACCCTCCAATCTATCAAAGAAAGTACTACAATACATCATAGAAGCAACCTCCACTTGAAACTCTTTGAATTTTGCATTAGTGAATGCCTTTAGGAATTAGGACTCAAAGCCAAAATGACTCACACATGCTATTACTGTATTGAATGAACCAAAATTAGTCATGTTTTCCTTTTCAATTTTATCTCTCAATGATTGTCATACTATTCAACAAATTGCTTCAATGTTGTCTTTGAGTTTACATATCCATCAAAAAATGAGTTCACACTTTCACTTCGTTGTGTTGTTGACATTCCAACCTAAAATATGTCTCTCACATATGTAGGACCCCAACGATGTCGCTCATCAAATATCTCTTTCAACCATTCATTATCCTGCAATTCATAAGCTCCAATCATTTTTCCCCACCTCTCCATGAAATCACTTTTGCTCAAAGAATCATATACAGCTTCATCCAAAAGTGTTTTGATAGACTCATAATCAAAGTGTCTACCTAATTTTTCTGGAACCTTTTTCATTAAATGCCACAAGCACCATCGATGACGAGCTTTTGGAAAAACAACGTCATTTACATTTTTCATATTGCTTTATCTTGATCAGTAATTATGAAATTTGGAGCACTTCCATGCATACATTCTAACCATGTTGTGAACAACCAAGTAAAAGTTTTACTCCAACAAAAGGGTTAAAAGACATGTCATATTTATTTGTTAAGTAGGTGGTATCAAAAGTTATGACTTCACCAAAATACTGATATGCAGTCTTACATCTCGCATTTGCCCAAAAGACATTTCGTAAATGACTTTTATCATCTAGTTTCTACAATCTTTTTCTCCAAATGTAAGATTCTCATATCCATTCGCTTCAACAACAAAAAATCAAAAATTTATGCTTACATTAATCCCAGCTTGATCATTAAGTTCTAACCTCCTTTTTATATGTGACCCCAAATTCTTATTGCATTTAAAATATCGTGTTTTGGTTGGGCTTAGTTCATGATTATGCTCAAGAGCAACCCTTGAAATTGTAACGGTTCCATCTAAGCAAATACATGCATTTAATCTAGCCTTACATTGAGTTTTTGTGATAGGATTTGGCTTCAAAAGGTTCTTTGAATTGCTCACATACTTTCTTGCACGACTACATGCCGGACTAAAATAATTTTTTTTCCATCATCTCCATTTTTGTACTAATTTTAATACCGTCAAAACCCATACCTCCAGCATACTCCATGTAATACTTGCTAACTTCACCTTCAGAGCTAAATATCATCCCAGCCGGAGGTTGTTCATCTTCAAAAGCAATTTTTTCTTCCAAACTATCATCAAATTTATCATTTTCTTTGTTTGTTTCCTCTTCATTAGAAGATGCAAACCTTTTTTCCACTCATACAAATTCTTCTTCCACTGATGCAATAAATTTAAGAAACAATTAATTGACTAAATAAATATATAAATGAAATATTGATCACTTGGCACATGGTTTTTGATGGTATGGCATAGAAAAAGAATAGACAGAAAACTTACTAGTAATTGCAAGTTAAATTACAACCGAAATGAAGAGAACATGTATGCGAACTAATGACGGCAGCAGTGATTACAGAGGCTTGTAGTTGTGAAATGAAGATGAGCTTGCTAATGAAGGACTTGCTGCACAAACGAAATGCTATACAGAAAATGCCATGATGTTAAAACTAACCAATTTGGGGTGGGATAGTAGTTGCAAAACAGATTTGAAGAGCCGCAAAACGGCGGCAATGGAAGCGCAAAACAGAGTGTTTTTTTTTCCTTATCAATATAGTGTAAAATTGGGTTAGTTACTATAGATTTCCTTTTTATTTTTTTTTTTAATTTTAAGCTTAATTACACTTTTAATCCTCCAAGTATCACCATAGTGCAATTTTGGTTCCTCAAGTTTCAATTGTGCGAATTCGGTCTTCCAGGTATTAGGATTGTGCAATTTTTGTACCCCAAGATCCAATTGTGCAAATTGAGTCCTTCAGCTAATGTAATTGAGCAATTTTGGTCCCTCATGCCGTTCAATTTCCAATAAAAAAAATATTGATGTATCACGTGTGGGTATGACCTAACACATAATTTAGTCTATGTGACATATTAGTTGGCTTAAAAATTATTAAAACATTTACAATATTTTCAGTTATAAATCGAATGACAATTAAACGGAGGGACCAAAATCGCACAATTGGGATACCTAGAGAACTCAGTTCGTTCAACTAGAATTTGGGGGACTAAAATCGCATAATTGTGATACCTGGAGAACTCAATTCGCTCAACTAGAATTTGATGGATCAAAATCACACGATTGTAATACCTGAGAGACAAAAAGTGCAATTAAACCTTTATTTTAATAGTTTTTTATTAAAAAGTACAGCCACGCCATTCGCGTGAACTTCGTGTGCTCCTCCCCTCGTAGTGAATAGCAATACTGAAAAAATAATACCGAGTAAAGGCATGCAACTAACGATTTTATACATCATCTTTTGCCGGTAATTAGTTATCTACCAAATATTTTCATTAGAAGTGGAAAAAGATTGAAAATTTAATGAAAAGAGGGCATGATTTGAAGTTTGGAACATAACATAAAAGGAGCCCTTGACCGAAACACTAACTCAAATATCCTGCGTACAAACAAAAGCGAGCACAGTTGCTCGACAAAAATAAGAAAATTTTCGTGAGACCAACCCCTTCCAACAACAGCAGAAGTACAGAACTATGAAGCTTCATTCCAACATGCACGTGTACGTGCGTGCATTGCATGGCCTTTCCTCCCTTGTTTCTTTATAGCACATCATGACGCCCGCCAAAAGCACTCCTCCTTTTGGTGTGTTTTCAATTTTTTTTTTATTATTTTTGTTTCAATGTAATATATATATATAAAATATAAAATATAAAATAAAATAAAACTGTGATTATGATATGTACTGGGTGGTGTGGTGGATGGATCTGAAACTGAAAAAAACTGAAAGGTTGGTTAGTTATGTTTTCCTTCTAGCAATAGACTGGTGAGGCTTTCCATCAAACAACTCGTCAATGTAAGTCTCTATATCATCAGCCTGGTACTTTATATACTTCTCCGTCTGTCTCCCCGGATCCAAATACTGCGCAAACCTCCCAATGAATGACCTGTACGCCGGAATCACCACCCCCGATATCGAAACCCTAAGCTCCGATTGTAGCTGCTCGTCCTTCACCACCCACGAGCACTGCGTCCTGTGAATCTCATCGAACAGCGCGTTGAAGCTTTTAAACCTCTCCTTCAGCACCGGCTTTTGCACCTTCCCATTCACGCTCAACCCTTCGGGGCTCAGACACGTCAGCACTCTATTCCACGTTTCCCGCTGGTAAGTCTTATGGTAGTTCCTCAACTCAGAGGATCTCTTTCTACACCACGGGTCACCCATCATTTGGCTCATCTCGGGGGACCCCTTTATTTTTTGTAGAATGTACCTCCCGTTGTTCATCATGAAGAAGTTGCTTAATGCCACGTCACGGTACAGCTTTGCTTTTCCTTCGAGGCTTTGGTCTAACAACTCCATTACCCTCATTACCTGCGCTGCGAACGGCGACGCTGCCTCTTTCTCTGTAACGACGTCGTTTTCGTGGTGGGGCCTGCTAGTGGAGTCTGCGCGCTCTATCTTTGAATGCTCCTTGAAAACCTGCTCTAGAGTTTCCTTGTAATCCCCTGCTGTGTTGAGATAGTTCATGATGTAGCTGGTGAGGGGGTGAACGGCACCGCCGGGGACCGGAGTTTTTGAGGTTTCCGATTTTATTGAAATCTCGAGGTCGCATAAGATTGAGATAGCTGCCTCGCCAAGCCGCGACTTGGCGAGACTTATCTCTGTCTTCAATTCTTCTAGAGACTCTTCAGGGAAGAGGCCATCCAACTTTGGTATCACGTCTCTGAGAGTTTCATACATGTCGAGAAGTTTGAAGAGCTTCTCGCCGGCGCGTTTCGTCATGGCCGCGCCCTCCGCGAAGTTGAGGAGCGGAATCACCACGCCACGGGAGAGGCTGCTGAAGAGCCCTGCGGCGACCGACGGGTTCCTGGTGAACACAGCCTCCGCTAGTTTCCTCTCGCCGGGGAAGTACACGGCAATGCACTGGCGTAACGTGTTGATCCACGTGGGGATCATGTCTCTTGCCAGTGTCTCCCACTGAACCTTCTGAACCATGTCGTCGATGCTGATTCTTTCCAATCCCAGCTTCTGGAGAATCTCCTCGAACGCGGTCCTTCTCGCCACGATGTACACCTGCCAGCACTCTGATTCGTAACCGCCGGACAACATCTTGCCGGCAATCTTGCTCATGATGGTAATGGCCTCATCCGGGTAACCCGGGAAATTCGTTTCGGATTCCGTTGGTTGATTATCCGGATCCGCCTCTTGTTGTTGTTGTTGTTCTGATGCAACCTGCTTCCCTTTGGGGTCGACGTTCTGGTTATTGTTGTTATTGTTGTTGATGCTTTTCTCTCCCGGATCCAATTCCGTTGGGGTTCTAGATTCCTCTATTAACAACCGAAAGTCTTCTTCCAAATACGACATCGCACGCTGTTGAATCACGCCAATGCGGTTCCCCAGCGAGTCTTTTGGACCGTTGATCTCTTCTTCTGATGTTTGATTTTGATGATGACGAGTCAGCATTTTCATCAGCTTCGAAATCCGATCCACAGTTTCCAGCAACCATATATCTTTCTCCACAACCTCTTCCCATTTGGCTTTGCCTTCGCCTATGTCGAACTTTGCTATCTTCTCCTCAACCAGATCCAAGAACCTCTCCACAAAACCAGGGATCTCAAACGACACTCCTTTCTCCGCATCACCGTTGTTGTTGTCGTTTTTATCATCTTTCTCCTGCAGAGTCGCGAGCAACTGATCGATTTCTTCTGAAACCTTCTGGAGGCTCGGGGGAGGAGACTCTACCTCTACTGCCTCTTCTTTCTTCTCTTCGTCATCCTGATCTCCCTCATGTGGCGGTTGCGGAGGCGGTGGTTCCTCTCCGGCGTTGTCGCAGTCAGGATTGGGATCCGGTTCTGTCGGGTCCGGCATTGGCGTTTCGCCGGAGTCGTTGTGATCGTCTGTGCGAGCGGAACTGCTGGAATTTTCAGCGAGGTTCTTCTCCATCATGGTCGTTACGACGGTTATGTTTCCTCCTTCAGAGAAAGGAAAAAGAAAGGAAGCGTTTCCAAATGACAAATGCGAGGACTTAGGAGAATCATCGGTTTGTTGTCTTTTTTTTCTTTTATGGAATAAATAATTAATTAGTAATTAATTATCCTGTCCCTTTTCTTCTCTCCATAGTAAGGGTTGACCGTTCACGTTACTTTTATTTATCCGACGTCGTTTCATTTGTGCTTCCCACTAACTAAGATTCATTGATAGCGATTGCAAGTAGGTAAGGCAAAGCGGGCCAACCCGCCTAACCCACTTTGCCATGCGGCGAGTGAGTAAGCCCGCCATGGGTGGCGGGTTGATTTTTTACTACCTCGCAACAATGGCGGTGGCGAGCCACCCAACATAAAAAAAAAAAATTACATTTTGGCATTTTTATTGTTGGGTATAAAAAAAATTCAATATGCAAAAAAATCGTTTTTTTTCCCCTTTTGATTGCAAGCCCAATACTCAACATATAATCTTCCAGTCTAATAATTTTTTTGTACCATTTTTTTTAGAGTGATTTAATTTGTTGAGCTATTTTTTTATTTGAATAGCATATGTACTCTATATTCTAAATATTTTTTTTTAAAATCAAATCCGTACACCATAGCTATCTAAAAAAAAATACTCCTCAGAATAGTTTTCCAAATAACTATGTTTCATATTTTCTTGACACGTTGTGCAGTCTCGTGTATTTTCGACATCTCAAAATATCAAACACCTGATTATAATGTAGATATCACCAAGTCCAACCAAAAGTCTCAAATACACAAAACACACATTCAGTGCACAATACATACACATCCAATATTACAAGTCCCAACTTCCAAAATAACATCATGAATAAAAAAATGGTTGGCGGCCCATCGCCTCGCCTCGGCGGTGGATTGATGGTCCAAGCGGGGCGGGTTATGTGGGTTGGCGGGTTCAATATCCCAACCCAACCCGCCCCATTTTGGCGGGTTGGCGGCCGGCCCAACGGGCCAGGCCCACTTTGCCACCCCTAATTGCAAGACACCGAAAGAGAGAGAGAGAGAGAGGAGAATGGTCGTTTCGTTTGCCCTTTTTTTTTTTTTTGAGTTTGCGCTTTTTTTATTAGGACAAAACTTGTATCTATTTTTTTAGGTCTATTTTATCAAGTTTTTCTCACGTAAAGTCAGTTTTTTTTTGTTAAAAAGATGTAACTACCATGTATTTTTTAAAAATTCTGAAAAAAATCTGTTTTTATGCTTAACGAAATGGACTTAAAAAAATTGATATAATTTTTCTCCATATTATTATTATTATTGCCCTTCTTTGTCGGAGGAGCCGCGTAATGCGTGCCACTCACACAAGGGGTTCGAAGGGTTTCGGGTCAAATCTAAACCCGAGAAATCTGAGTAGTACGCGTGTGGTAAAGAAAACAAAGTACGAGAAAACTGAGAACAGAGTTACAGAGAAGAGAGAGATAGGGAACACTTTGAGATCCGGGTTAACAGGAAGCTGAGCTTAGCTCAACTTGATAGCTTCAAAAATTTTCTTTTGTGTGTGTGAGAGAGAGAGAGAGAGAATGAGATATGGCGGTGGTAGAAGGAGGCGAATGCTGTTGCAACCTTTTCTTGTTTTGTGTGCGATGGTGACAGGTGTGGGGCTGTTGATGCTAGCGCTGAGGCCGTTGGATCCTCCCATCACGGTCGATTTCGCGAGAGATTTCGAGTTAGGAGACTTCAACAGCTCTGGTTTCGATGTTGTCGGCGACGGCGGGTCCGTCGGAGAGAAACCGTGCGCGACGGTGGAAGAGATGGGGAAGGATTTCGAAAATGTTGTTGTTGTGAAGGAAACCCTGAGAGTGAGGAGAATTATCGAAGATCATTTCGTTATCAACGGTAGTCACTTATTCCGTTTTAGATTCACTCATTCTGCGGTCTCTGTTCTTTGCTACTAGCGTTAGAATCATTTCGTTGTGAACGGTAGTCACTTGTTCCGTTTTGGCTCGTGTAATTATATGTATATCTATTTCACCTATTACTTATTACCTATATCTATGCCAGTTTTTCGACGACTACTATTTTATTTTATGTTTTTCTGAAAAATTGAAGTCATAAAAATTTTATTTTAATACAGTTATTGAATCAGAAGATGACATTGAAAGTTTTTGTTTCAGGTGCGTCAAGAGTCAGGGATTTGCCCCCTGAGCAGTTCTGTAGTCATGGATTTGTTCTGGGAAAGACAGCCGAGGCGGGTTTTGGGAATGAAATGTACAAGCTCTTAACTGCTGCGGCGCTGAGTATAATGTTAAACCGGTCCTTGATCATTGGCCAAACCAGGCATATTGGTTCTTTCCCAAGCCTTTCTTTTTCATTTTTAAGAACTTACTTTTGCACCTCTTTTTATGATACCTGAAATCATAACTGATAGTTTCTTATATGGTTAGTTTGGTGGTGTCCCTTTGAAAATATGGAGTGCAAAATTCAGGGACTAGTAATATCTGAATCTTTCACTTTCAATTTTAAGGGGATACCATACTTGCCTTTAGAGCATGAGAATCTGCTCCGTGGCTCTCATATAAATTCGTGTTAACTTCTTTCGTGCATGTTTACTTTCTAAAAATATTTTCAGTTTTCATTTTCTAAAATTTGTATTCATTTTAAATTGCTAACGAGAAAATGGAAGGCTTTTGAAGTGAACCATTGTGATGGTGAGATTATGGAAGGCTAGTTAGGAGGGATGCATTTTCGAAAACATTGAAAACAACTTTTTGGCATTTTCAAAGTTTTTAGAAATACTAGATCTGTTTTCTAAAATTGAAGAAGAAAAAGGTGAGGGAAATAATGAATCTTCTTAGTTTAAGTGAAAATGAAAACAGGAAACATGAAAGAGAAGTAAATGGGCCCTTAACTATTCCTTGGCGTCTCGTTCCACAAACTTTTTCAACAATCAAATAGCAACCGATTTTCATGTAATTTGATAGTTTAGGAAGCCTGCAGCATTATGCCGTTGATGGATTTACCAACCTGCTTTGAACTTGCAATATTGTGTCCTAGAATCATTTGCAAATTTTACTATTAGGACATAGATTTATTTATCTTTCCATTATCTCATTATCCCCTTGGGTTCTACATTTCAGAGGCAAATACCCTTTTGGGGATTACATTACTTATTCCAACTTTACCTTTACCATGAAAGAAATAAAGCATCTGTGGAGACAAAATGGTTGTGAAAGCAAATATGGGAGGCAACTGGTTATGAGGACTGATGATTTTGAAAAGCCAGCTCAAACGAATGTTCTCTGTAGCAATTGGAAGGAATGGGAGCAACCTATCATTTGGTAAACTGACATGGTTCCCCCCCTCCCCCCCCAAAACATATTTTTCTACATATCAGTTATCAATCTCTCAAGCATCATATAATGACTATGAACCTTATGTTTTAGGTTTCAAGGAACTAATGATGCTATGGCTGTTCAATTTTTCCTAAAGAATGTACACTCTCAGATGAGGATTGCTGCTTTTGATTTATTTGGTGATCCGCAAGTTCTAGGATCTCAGCCGAATGTATTTGGGGAGCTCATGAGAGTTCTTATATCCCCTTCAAAAGATGTCGAGGCAGCTGTTAATTGGGTTATTGGTGGTGAGGAGAATCCTG
Organism: Calophaca sinica; assembly: GCA_037113605.1. Classification (NCBI taxonomy): domain Eukaryota; kingdom Viridiplantae; phylum Streptophyta; class Magnoliopsida; order Fabales; family Fabaceae; genus Calophaca; species Calophaca sinica. The sequence goes on along the minus strand of CM073733.1, from coordinate 47,336,165 downwards.
ACATCTCATTGCATATGCGGATGCTTATGAATAGGTAATAGAAGTATACACTATCAGTGAATGGGAATTATCATGCTTGATTGATGAATGAGGCCAGTAGGTTGAAAAATAAGAATTAAATTCACTCTGTCTGATAATTTCACTGGACAATGGAATAACGCATAGCATACATACATACAAGTATCCTTCAGCATATTAGAAGGTAACGCAGCCGTTGACGTTCCCTATCAACTTTATGTATCCTGACATGGATCATATTATAGTTAAGAATAGCAACAGGCATGCATTTTTTTGGGATGAGGATCATGTTTCTACCCCTATACCTCCAGTTTCCATGAGAATAATAACTCACCCTACCCTATTGTGGTTCTGTTCCCTTGCCTTTTATTTTATTTTTTATTATTTTTGTTTTGTAATGCTCTTGCTTTAATGGAGTGGGTATTGGCCATCAGCAACAGAGATTCCTTGTTTGTTTTTATTTTCATCAAATACGTCTTTTTAATATGTTTATGGCCTTTCACTGTGGCACTTGTATATATTTATATCGGCATACAGTTGGCAATTAACTTTCTACATCTAGGAAATCTCTTTTTTTGTCTTTCTTTTGATCAATCATTTTTAACTATAAAATAATTAAAATCATATATAAATGTATTAAAATACATGATACAATATGCAATTATTGCAATATATTAACAAAAAGGAAACTCCTGGTACCGGTTTAAGCATCTTCAGTTCCATGCATGTCTACCTCGTTAAACACATTTCTGCTAGTAACATTTTTTTGTCGATTTCTCTTGCACAAATGTATATGAACTTCTCTTCAACATGATGGTAGGTTCCCTCTGACAACTATTCTGAAATAATACTTAGACAAATAGTGAAGTTATTGCCTCCTCCTCATCTCTTGCTCCAACTTATAGACATGGGTTAAATATTGATATTATAAGACAAATCAAAGAGATTTCTAATATCAAAATCTTAAAATTATTTTTATTGCTGTTACAAGCAATTCAATTAATATTCTCAGATAGAACTTGTCCAACAAGTCAAACAAGCTTCTAAGTCAAACATCAAATTTTATGCAACCTTGATTTCCATTCCCTCCTGCTATCCTTTCTTTATCTTTTTGACACCATCCGGTTCTGTATGCCCAATTAGGTACCGGATAAATAAAAATAAAATATCAAAAGAAAGAAGAACATCTACTATCCATCAGTTTATTCATTGCTGTTGCATTGTCTCTTGGGTGTTGGGGGATTTAAGCAGACATCTAACATGATTCTGATTGAAGAAGTCAAACAATTTAGCTTCTTCAATGGCATAGGATAACAGTATCATACAATAACATTAGAAACCAAAAAGTACGAAGGTAAAGCCCAGCCATATCCAGTGCATTTGGATCGGTGTTTGTGCCACCAAACTCCCGTTCCAACACCAGAAAACATGATTTCAAGTTTTTTCAATACCAATTCTGGGATCCTATTTGATGTTGAAATAAGTATTTTCAATTTCATCCTTCAGAGAGGCATATGTATTTATATGCATATCTGATACAAAATATCCATGTAATGTAACATCCCAACTTTTTTATGTTTTTCTGGATAGAAATGGGGCATCTTTAACTTCTCATTTCGCATGTGTTTAACTCATTGGTGCTATTTCTGTCATTTTTAAGGTCCATAAGAGCTTTGCAGGCTGCATTGCGTTGCATCAGAAAAGCAATAGAGTCTCAACACCTACTGTCAAGACCAAAGGTTGTTGTAGTGTCAGATACACCTTCCCTTGTTAAAAGTATTGTACCCAACATAAGTGAATTTGCAGAGGTAATTTTTCAATTCATCTTGGGTGATGATTCATATGCATATGTCGGTGTATGAATCGTGAATACTGCATATGCCACTCCTAATGCAAAAAATTGTTTTTAGTAGCAACAATTTAAATTACTAATCTGAAATTAGAACTGGCAATATGCTATGTGTGAGGCGATCATCAATAAATACACTAAAAACATGTGCTTTGATTCTTATGTGTATGTGCTTTGAGCAGGTTCTTCATTTTGATTATGAGAAGTTCAAAGGAAGAATGTTTGAAACTTCGCCCAAGTCAGATTTCAGAGCGAAGGACTGGGGTCCTGCACCCAGATGGGTTGCTTTTGTAGATTTTTTTCTCGCATCTCGTGCTAGATATGCTGTTATTTCCGGAGCTCATAGGCGTGTTGGAACTACCTATGCTCAGTTAATTGCTGCACTGGCTGCATCACACAATCTGGGTACGTGCGGTAACCTTTGTCCCTGCTGTTATTTTTTAGGGTTAATTATGTTTTTAGTCCTCCAACTTATATTTATGTTCAGTGTTTCTCCCTAAAGTTTAAAAAATATCTTTTTCATCCCAATGTTGTGAAATGTGCTACAACTGGTCCTTCTTGTTTTGTTTCAGTTTCTATAGTATAATTTTTTTTCTCATTTTAATCCCTGTAATTTCTTTTTTTTTTTTTTTCCATTTTAGTCCTGATCATATAGGGACTGGTTGAATATAAACCAAATATTATAGGGACTGAAATAAATCAATGAGGATCAACTGTAGCACATTTCAGAATAATGGGGACTAAAGGGATACTTTTTAAACTTCATGGACCTAAATCGAACATCATCATAAGTTGGGGGACTAAAAACATAATTAACCGTATGTTTTATTATTCATCAGTTACATAAGTTGCAAAATAATGTCTCTTAAAACATACTGCTGAACCATCTGAAAATTTTCTTCAGGGGACAACTCTTCAGGTTTAAGTTTTTCATTTTTTAGCAGTTTCCAGAGCAATATGTTATCGGATGGTTTAAAGAATCTGATTGGTTGGGGACATGTGTAAATTTGCGATATAAAATAATTATAAATGTTTGAAAGTCAAAAAATTGATAGACTTTGAAGAATTTTGCAGGGAGTGGAATTAGAGATTCAAGAGGAGAAAATTTCAGATTTTTTTATTTTGAGTTAAATTTAATATTTTAGTTGGTGAGTTTTAAGTGAAATGATGTTTAAAACAATCTTATCAATTCAATTTGCGAATTTTTTAATAGATTATGAGAATTTTAGAGATTTAAATAAATGGAAAGAGATGAAGGAACTTAATCGTAACAATTAAAAACTTTAGGGATTAAAATCGCTCTAAAAAAACTAGAGGGACCAAAATCGCACATAGCCCAAATTAGAGGGACCAAAAGTGCAATTAAGCCAAGACCAAAAATATAGTTTAGCCTTTTACTATTCATCACAGTTGCATAGTGTCTCTTCAAACATACTTCTGAAGCTTTTGAATATTTTCTTCAGGGGACAACTCTTCAGGTTCAAGTTTTTCATTTTTTAGCAGTTTCCAGAGTAATTTGCTAAAGGATGGTTTAAAGAATCAGATTGGTTGGGGTCATGTGTGGAACAGATATGCTGGACCATTGAGTTGTCCTAACCAGAGTAATCAATGTGCCTTCACCCCACTTCTCCCACCAGCTTGGTGGGATGGCCTTTGGCAGTCTCCAATTCCACGGGATATTAAACGTCTTGCTTCCTATGGTGTCCAACTATCTGGTCTTGGCACGGTAGATAGTGATTCCCTTCGTAATTATTGTAATTCAAGGAAAACTGTTGTGAGAACCATCACTTTCAATTTGTAGCGTTTGGAAGTCACATTTCATTGTATTCTTTGTTTGGATAACCGTAATAATTTATTAGTGTAGAATTTGTCACGTCATTCTTTTTGCATTCAAGTTTTCTTGGTCCATTTTTGATCAATTTAACTAGCTTGAAAGACTATATGTGTGGAAAAATGAATTTTTGGATGTTGAAATTACAGGGTTTATGTAGAAAATGAAGAGATAGAAGTGAAACTCTTTAGCATGATATTAATCTTGATATTTTTTTAACACTATTAATATGCTGGACAGTTCTACACCTGTTGGGTGTCGTGCTTGCAGATGAAATTCCCAGCCAGCCTAACCTTTGTAAGGTCCAAAGCAGTGTGATGTCAATTGAGTTTGTGTTTGGATTTACGGTTAAGTGTTAAAATTAAAATTTTGCCTCCTATAAAACGTTATTTTAATTAAATTTGAGATGTTTGATAATTGAGTCAAATTGATTTTTTCTTCATACCTCCACCGGTTTGACTAGAAGTGATGAAAAAATAGTAGAAGTGATGAAAAAATAGTTTTTGTCTTAGGTTGAAATATTTATACTAAGTTTTAGCTTTTAGAGTAAAATCATTAACATATAAATTACTTCATTTCAAATTTAAATACAATTTTGATTAAATCAAATTTATAAAATCAAGATATTCAAAATCATGTTTGTCAAATGCTCATCTAAACACATACTTAGTAGGTAGCAGAGTCTTTGATGGCAACACTTAAAATCTTCAGCTATTAGGACAAAACCCATATATCATGTATTCAGATCTTCTCCTGCCTCTTGCCTCTGCAATAGGGGAAAAAAAAAAAAGATTGGGAGGGCAAGGGTAGTAAAGAGAGAATGAACAAATAATGGAGAGAGAGAGAGAAGTTAGGAGAGAGATGGAGACGCTTGAGAGGAGCTACAGGGGGGGTGAATGGAGAGGATTCCGTTCCAACATTCATCCGAATCCTTGCATGTATAATTTTTGTTTTAATATTATTGAAAAAATAGATGATTCAAACTTATCCTCTGTATCTATGTCTTTGTTAACTTGCTAGGAACGTTAATTGATTTTTCCCCCTTATTAAACCATCTCATCATTTTTTTTTTTTGGAAAAAAGAACAATCATCTCAAGTTCCAACTAAAGTTTCTTTTTGGAACAATCATCCCAGGTTCTCAGTCGATCCAAAGCATCTGAAAAAATCGACTAGTTATGTAGAAGGAGAGCCAAGAGCTGATGGGTGCCCGAATGCACGGGGTGTGCATTCCTAGAAAGTGGTCCATGTCCGAGCCCAGTACTTCCTTCATCCTTAACCCATGTGCCAACACCTTCCAAATCAAACCTAGGAATTGACCTTGCAATTAATTTAGGAGCTGATCTGATCCATGCAAACCAATCATATTCGCAAGATAAATAAATCAACACATACTTTTTTTTTGGAAATCAACACATACTAATAGCGAAGAAAAAAAATGTTAACACATACTACCTTTGGTCCCTATTATAAGAGAATTTTTGGAATATTTTCTTGTCTTAATTATAAGAAAAATGAATTTATTTCAAGACGTATTAATTACCAAAATACCTTTGATACCCATATTTTAATGAGACATGTATATTTACTAGAAGTTCACATTTTTTCTATACCAAATTATGGTGGGTATAATTAGGGATATATTTGGAATGAGAGTTCAATTTTATAACACTAAATATGCTTCATTGGTCTTGGTGATTTTTGTAATTTCTTCTCATATTAAGGACCAGAGGTGGTATTTTAATGATGTAAGCCCATTGTCCCTTTTATAAGTCTTTTTTCAAATTACTAGGTGCATTAATTAGTTTTTTTTATGAGAATACCCCTAGTTAATTTACATTATTTTTTGTAGTCAATAGTAAATGAGATGACTATTTCTCTCTCTTAAGTCAATAATTAAATGGTAGTTTTGAAAAAACAGTACACATTGTATACAAATTAAATGGGTTAACTAATTTTCTTAATTTGTCTGTTTTGGTCAAATGGAGCTTACATTTTGGGACATAGGGGGTATCTTTTTCATTAGAGTCTTTATTATTATCAGTTGAATTCATATGAATTTCCGCGAATGAAAAATGAATTTCATAAATAGAGTTAGTCTCATATATGATTTAAGAGATTTTAAATAATATTAATGAAATAATAATAAACATAAAGAGTATAAAAAAGTTTATTCTTTCAACAAAAAAAAAAAGTTTATTACTAATGCTAGCATCATTATATCAAGAATTCGATAGGTATATTTTCCACCATCAATTTTTGGGGCGTTTGTTACAGCTTTTTTTAGAATAAAATCACTTTTTTTATGTTAAAAATCATTTTTTTAATTTTAATTGTGTTTGTTTCAGATTTTTTAGAAAATAATTTTTTTTAAAAAAATGATTTTTAGGTTAAAAATGAAAAGCTGAAAAAAGTAGCTTCTCATTCATAAGAGTTGAAAAAATGATTTTTATAATCCTAAACAAACACAAATTAGCTTCAGATTTTTTTAAAATCTATAAAAAATAATCTCTAGATTATTTTAAAACATAATCACTTTTTTTTAAGCCGTAACAAACGGGCCCTTTATCTACCAAGAATCTCTAAATTCTCATTTTTTTATCTAAATATTTGAGGGTTTATGATGCATTTGAGATATGATATGATTTTAAGAGTTAAAAAGTTAGAAATTTCCCTTAAAAAAGTTAGAAATTTAGCGAAAATCAAATTTGTTAAAATTATTAATTGTTTTAAATATCATAACTCTGGTGGAGATGTGGTGTCTGATCTCTTACTGGTCCTGGTCCTTAGCCCGTTATTATTTTCAGGTGCTCCCCGGACTCCCTAATAATTGGTATTAGAACCGTGGTTCGGCCTGATGGGGGAGCGAGAGTGGAGCCTGCCGGCTCTCTCAAATGTGGGAGACTCACACTTGGAGGAAGATTGTTAGAATTCAAGTGTGAGTGGTTAGTCTCATATTGGCTAGGATTGGGCTAAGTGAAGGGTATATAAGAGATGTGACCCATATACCTAATGTCTTAAAGTTTTGAGTGGAGATGTAGTGTCTGAGTCTCTTAGTGATCTTGGTCCTTAGCCCGTTATTGCTTTTAGGTGCTCCTTAACGAAAATCAAATTTGTTAAAATTATTAATTGTTTTAAATATCATAACTCTTTTACAATGATCACTCGATACAACACACCCTCTAGAATGGTAACCAAAAAAAAAAAACACACCCTCTAGAAGCCAAATTGAAATAATTATACTACATGTGAGTGATGGTTAGTCACATAAGACATAAGTTCAAATCTCGCTGATATGAATGCTTTTTTGATGGATAATATATAATTACCTCTTTTAGCTTTGAGGCTTGATTCCAGCTAGTCACAAAACCCAACTCTCATAAACTTTTCCTTACAAAAAACAATAATAATTATATTACATATATACTAGTACGCTAGTCCGCTACACGTCCATCTTTTTTTTTTTTTTTTGGTTACACGCTGCACGTCCTTCTAGCAAAGATTAATGAAAGAGGTAAACGTACTATAAGAATAAAATTATACAGCTAAACGTGCTGCTTTCAACGAAGCAGAGTTCTACGCTACGGCCATGTGAGATATGTCTCGGTTCTTGTGCTTCCGATTCACTCAGTATATCAGATCAGATATACCTTATTATTAACATGTTCTCCCTCTCCTCGAATCTTCCCTGCCCTCTTCCCCTTCTTCTCTCCTCTCTGTTTCCAGTAAGTTATTCCAAACATTGTCCCTCTTTTAATATTCCGTTTATTATCTTCTTCCCTTCTTCTCCCAACTTGTGTGTATGTGTGTATATGTTTCTTTCTTCCCTATGATTTGGTTATTTTATTTTATTTTATTTTAATATTCATGGATCATCCACATCTGAATCTACCAGTAGTAACTAACTGTCCTTTCTGTCACTCACACACATTTGCAACTGTTTCTTTTGTTTTTTTTTTCTTTCAATAAATTGAAAATTAACCTGCTAAGCTATTTCCTCACCCAATCAATGCTCATAATGAAAACTACTGTTAGATGAAGATTTTCATTTCACACCCAATTCAGCATAACTGAATTCCAGCACTTAAATGCTGTTACTTAAATGTGCCAACCATGCTTATTTTAAGTCCCATTCATTACCTCATCATGCCCATATCATCATCACCATAAATGCTCATGGATATAAGTTGTGAATGAAAATGGATGGTGGATTTGTTTAGGAAGTTATGCTTGAAAGGACTCTTCTTCATCAGCAAAAAGAATGGGGTGCTCTTACTCTGTGTATAGGAAGAAGAAGTCAAGCATTCCTGAAGTGGTGGTCTTAACTCCATCAATCAGAATTCCAGTGCAATCTGATCTTCAAAGAGCCCTTAAAGGATTGATTCCAAAGGATCTTGCTGATAAATTGTCCTCTCTTCGGAACCAAATTGTGTTGGTAGCAGAAGATACCGGTGTGTGTGCTCACTTGAATTCTGTTAATTTTTTTTTGGCTCTTCTGTTTCTTATCAGTGATTTTGTTTTACATGTTTTCTAAAATATAATGATTGTCGGAAGTCCCACGTCGTCTGATTCAAATTCTAGGGTACGGTTTATATACCTGCTGGGCAATTCCACTTGATACCAATTAGTTTAAGAATGTAATCTAACTTGGTACCAGAGTCAGAGTCTATCTCTGTTGTTGTTACCCTATTGGGGGCAATCTTTTTGTGTATCGCCTGTTCTGGCAAACATCTATCCTGACTTAATACCAATGAATAGCAAAGTAAAGATGTTTTGGTGATCTGAAGTTTGAATATCTTGTGCAGATGGATCAGCTATATCTGAATTACGGCGAGCTTTGAATGAATACTTGTCTGTTCTCATTGGACTTACTAAGAAAGGTTTCACAAGTTAACAATTTCCATCCCCCAAAATATTTTCTTTCTATTTTTTCTTCATTTCTCAAATGGGTTATAATTTTGATATGTTACAGAATATGGTCTTGAGGGACTAATAGAATTCAAGTGGAGAAATTTTGAAGATGGAAGACAAGTGTGGTCATCTGCAATTCTATTCTTAGGGCTTGTTTACTTTGTTTTCAAATTTTCATTTTCTATTTTCTAGTTGATACACAGACTAATATATAAATAGCCAAGGGGATGATACCCAAAGTGGGGATTAGTGATGCAGGCAGTAGTAGCATTATGAAAATTTTGAAAATGATAAAATGTTGTTTTCATTATTTCTAAAAATGTTACTACTGCCTTTACCACTAATTCCCACTTTAGATATCATCTCCTTGACATGTGTGTACTAGTATGTGTATTGTGTATCAACTAGAACACAGAAAATGAAAATTTGAAAACAAAGTAAACAAGCCTTTAATTTTCCATTTTTTCATCATTGATTTTTGAGTTTCTTTAACATGGTAAAGTCCAATTGGCAGGATAGCAGCATAGCAAATGTCTGGTTTGAGGTGCTATCTTCTGTTCATTTTATGGCTATGCTGACATTGTCTGAGGCTGACTCACTGATGATTCCAAAGGACCATTCAGGCTCTGGATTCAGGGTTGTATCTTCAGGTTTTGTGCCAATACATAAACTTTAAGCCTTTAAAAACTTTATTAGTGCAGCATGAAGTCAGATCCTATTAAAGGATCCACAAGTTGAACAGTCAATTAGCAGTGATTGTGCATTTTTGTACTGTCAGATTGCAAGAGGGAAGCAATTGATTTGTTACTCAAAGCATCAGGATACCTGGAGTTCTGTGTTAGGCATATTCTTACTCAGATACCTGCTGAAATCAAGTATGTCTCTATAGATTCTAAGTTAGTGAAACATGTTTTGGACCAGCGTTGAACACCCTATTAAGCAATTACCTTCAAACAATATCCAGGAAAATTTTGCCCCATGACTTGCAGGAGGGTGTATTGGAGGCTATATCTATTCAAGCATTAGGCCAGGTACTTGATCAATCTCTAGATTTACCATTGAAAGCAAGAGAGTGAATCACCAATTTAACCCCTGAAGTCGTAAGCTTAGGGCAATTTGGTCCCTAGAATTTACGAAAATGATCCCTAAATTTGAAAACCTTCAATCACATTAGTCTTTTTGGTCGTCAATTTAGTCTCTAAAATTGTCTCAAACGGACTTATATGATCGAAGATTGTCATTGTCAGGAATCATTTTAGAATTTTGTTAATTTCATAAACCAATTTGTTTGACCTACAATATCAGGGACTAAATTGGTGATTCACTACATTTAATTCTTCTAGTCCATTTGATTGCAATGATACAATGTTGATATTTGAATTATGTCAAAGAGTATTGCATAGATGTTTTGCTGTCCCAATTATTGGACTGTGAGGATGGTTTTTATTTCCTATGCCATTCTATTCAAATGCATGGACATGCAAAAGCATGGCATTTTATTCATCTTTGATTATATAGACCAGTTGTCGATATAGCTTGTAAAACAAGTCTAGACTGGGTCTAATAGCTGATATTGATGACAATTTAGGGAACTGAGATTCAGCTTGGTCTTGCGGTGGAAAGTCAAAAGGCAACTTCATCTGTGAAGAGGAGGTTGGCATGTGAACAGCTGACTTACTTTAGTCAGGTCTTTTCTTCAATCCTTTGAGCATCTACTCATCATTACTTTTTGCTATATTACTTTTTGCTGAAATAGCTTTTTCCTCTCTGCAAATGCAAATGTACAAGTTTTTTATTTTAGTCCCTGTAAGTTTTTTGGTTGCTTTTTAGTCTCTAAAACATAGGGAATTTGCTTTCGATCCTTGTTATTTTATTTTGAGGAGTGCTATCAACACACTCTCTAACACTCTTTTACCAATACTCACTCTTTTATTGGTTGAAATTCAAATGGGTCCCACTAAATCATGTGGGTCCCACATAAATCTGGTTGAACCAAGGTAGACAAAATCGAGATTATACGCATAATCGGGAAGGGGATGTAAAATCGTAAATCGTGGAATCGTAACAATAATCGTAAGATTATACAAAATTCATAAAACACACACTCGCGCGCGCGCGCACACACACACACATATATACTTGATCTTTTGATTAACCTCTCCTGCAAACCAGCAACAATTTGAAGCATTTCCTTCTTCATTTCATCTGGAACAGCTATACAAGCTCCAACATTCATTTGTGTTCCAGCCAAGTGATGCTTGAATCGATAAACACCCCTTGTAACTATCTTCTGGCAAAATTTGCACTGGAATTTTAAAGCATCTCCATCTACTGAAATTCCATGCTTCCAAGCCACATCACCCCTATTTCCAGGAGCATTATTTGGCTTGATTCTAGAACTAGGGACATAGGTGACTTCAACATTGGCAAAATTTTCAGCCATTAAAATGAAACGGAAACAGAACTGCAACAACAAAATTGTGGGTAATAAGCAAACTATACTAGGGTGGGAAACAGAACAGGTCGCACAGAGGGTGTTATAAGGAAAGGAAACAAAGTATACTGACCTGAGGGAAACAGAACAGGTCGCACGAACAGAGGGAGGGAGACGAGAGCACCTGCACGAGTTCGAACAGAGGGCGAGTGCGAGAGAACCTCTGTCGTTCGTTTCTTCCCTGCCGCTAGAGAGACAGAGAGACGAACAAGAGGGCGAGTGCGAGAGAAGCTCTCCGATTCCTTTCTTCCCTGTCACGAGAGGGCGAGTGCGAGAGAGAGGCAATCCACAGTTAAAAAAACTCTAAAACCCATTTATTTTAAAAAAGGGTCCAAACCGGGTCATTTAACCCGCGATTTAAAAAACGGGTTGCAAACATTTAAACCCACAACCCGTGGCGTGTTAACCTAATGGGCTGCGAACTCGGCCTAAATGTCATCGTCCCTGTCAAGCAGGTCATCGTCCCTGTCAAAGCATGAACGCAGATAAACGCCGATCACGCGATTTTACGATTTCCGACGCCGATTCCACTCGATTCCACCATTTTCCGATTTCGCTCAAGACCATAATCGCTGAGAGGTTGCAGAATCGTAAAAACGCACGATTATACGTTTTTAATCGCGATTTTGACTACCATGGGTTGAACTCATATGAATTTCAACCAATAGGAGAGAGTGTGTTGAAAAAAGAGTGTTAGAGAGTGTGTCCCTAGCATTTCTCTTTTATTTTGTCCATGTAATCAATGGCAGATCTTCTTTGTGACATAAGGGAGCCATGGCTCCCCCAAAGATTTGTATATACTATATATATTATACATACCGTATTACTTGGTATATTGGTATATTATAGGATAGTGCAGTGGCTTTTCGTCTGTTTTGTAACGAACGACACCAGCGTTCAATCCCGGGAGAATCATTTTTTACATCTCCTTTGTATTTCTTTGTTTAAATTTCAAAATCGAAAAAACGAAGCCTAAAATGCTTGACATAGGATTCGACCCTGTACAATTGCGTTAAATAAAGATGCCAAACCACTGCACCAATAAGTAGTTGAGGATTAACAGTGTAACATGTTTATATATATAAATACTTTGCTCCCTCGAAATTTTTTTTCAAGCTCCGTCACTGCATGTAATATTTTTTAATGTTGGAATCAGTCTTTATGTTGTCAATATTTTCAGGACTAAAATCAATATGGTTCACATATTACGGGGACCATACCAACAAGAACATATATTTCAGGGACTAAAACCAAACGAACAAGGATCAAAAGCAAATTTTCCTATATTTCAGGGACTAAAAACAAACAAAAAGTTTTGCGGGGCCTAACTGGTATATTTGGAGGGACAAAATAGATATTTAAACCTTACTTTTTTAAAGACTATATACCTGGGATACATTTTGCTTCATTGACTAGTTGAAGAGATTATTTAGTTGAAATCTATCATTTCCTTTTAGCACCAGTTTATAAGTTCTGGTGGTGATAATGTTGTTTCTCAAATAAAAATGTTTCTCACTTTTATGAGCAGGCTTATCACTGCTTATCAGAATGTAACTTCAACCAAGGGCATGGAAAGAAGCATCTCCGGTTCATCAAATGGAAATTCCTTGAAGCTAAGGTTAGTAATGCTATCAAGATAGATTACATACTTCCCATTGAAAGATAAACCTTGGAGATCTATCTTCTATTCTATTCTATCTATCTATTTACTATTTTTAAAACAATGACCCGGTGAGACACATGTCACCTTCTGGTTATTTGAATTCCCGGCCAATTTACCCCAGCAAGTAAAGGCACACGATATTAGGTTACCAATTTTTTTTTTGGAATCGTGTTTTTGCACGGGTGTTCCCGACTACTAGTATCCAATAATATGATAGTGGTCATTTTTTTTGTTGATGTTGTCAGGCTGCAGCATACTACTACCATGGTCTGATCCTCGACAAGGGTAATGAACCAAGCAGTCACATTGGTGCAGTGTCTTGTTTTCTTGCTGCTGAAGAACTTTTGGCAGAAAGCAAGAAGGCCTGCTTGAGCTTTTGTCTTGCAGCTCCGGTGACAAGGTTGGTTTGGATCTTTTGGTTTTGTCTAACATGTTTTTACTGGCACATCCCTTTGTCTTACAATTTTTCTTTTTCTTTGTCTAGGGCTCCTCCACTCTGGGGTGCTATGAAACATTTAAATCAGAAAATTCCTGAAGTTGCATCAAGGAAGTCCCAGATGTATGGCTACCTATTGGAGCAAGAAAAGTAAGCGCCCGTCTGCTTTTTAGAAACATTTTTAATTTTTTTTTTTTTTTGAAGTATTGACATGAGAATTTCTTGAACAAGTAACAAACGGCATTTTTAGAAACCATAATAACTAGCAATTGCAACAGAGAGAAAATGAAAGACATTCTCAGAATACATTTTCGGAAACACTAAAAACCAGTTTTTTGTCATTTTCAGAATTTATGGAAATTCTAGATCTGTTTTAAAAAATGCATTTTCAAAAAGTTTATAGAATACATTCTCTAATGTTTATTATTTCCAGTGGAAATAAAAACATGAAACACGGGAAGTAAAAGGCTCTTAGCTCCCTTTGTTTCCAACTCTGATTAGCTAATTTCATGTTCTAACTAAATTCCTTATTTCCTTGAAATATATTGAGTAATGCAAAATTGGAATTTTGCTAATGATGCAGGGGTCTCCAAGCATTGCCAGATCTACCTGAGTTCCAATTATCATTACGTCCAGATGACTATGAACTTCCTGAAATTGATCCAGCATGGGATAGTAAAAACTGGGAAACTTTAGGACAACCATTGAAAGAGCACCTTAGAGATAGTGATGAGAATCCAACTGATTGATACACTTAATAATATGGTTTTCTTTCTTTTCTATTTGTAGTTCAATACCTGATTGATTATCAAACTCTTATACATGCTAAAATTACCATAGAATTAATGGGGTCATTATTCACTTTATGACTCCCAAGTTCCAATATAATAATTGTAAGAGTTATAGATTTATCTATTAAAACCAGATTATGCTTTTGGGTGCTTTTGCTTGTTTAATGCATGATATCATTTCAATACATGTATTTAACTGACCTGATGTTGACACATATAGTCGGACTCTGCTCACACCAGGTGTCACTTGGGTTTGGATTTTGAATTCTCCCGTTAGAATGCTATAAATAAATTTCATTGTAAACTCTCGTTAAGACTGGTGGTTCTCTCTAATCTTGCATGAGGGTGTACCACGATCTAAATTTTTCCCATATCAAAAAAACAAAAAAAAGAGAAGGAAATTGCGAACTCAAGTCTTTGAAAGACTTAAAAGTTGATGGTTCCATGTTCCTTCACAGTATTTTGGATCAAAACATCATCAAACAAATACATGATTCAAGCTGTTGAATTAACTGGTAGCTGATTTCCTTGGTAATAATAATTGGTTCTAGCTATATGAGAAGTTCTGTTAATTGGTTTTGGCAATATTCACCGGTCACCATCAAATATCTTCTCAGTGCATCAAGTGAACAGAAGAGTCATGAATGTTCTGAGGACACGTAAAGTAGTTTAGCCAGAAATGTAACGATCTGACAGTGAAATATAATTTTGGATATATACGGTACAAGGACCCCCAGTAGAAAAATGTAATGCTGCATATTTTTAGTAGAAAAAATCCAGAGGAAGAGAAGAGGGGGGAGTTGTTGGGGGTTATGGATCACTTTTGGATTTCGTTTCTATTGTTGCAAAAGGTTCGTTGTAAGTAATCAATCATTCATTGATGCTCTTTTTTATTTTATTTTTTTAAAAATCTAGATAATGATTCATTGACAATATTAATGTTGAATACGAAATAAGCCCAGCAGATACCACATCCAAGGATATAATAGTGATTGCAATGTTTCTGCTTTAAAATCCATCACACAAAGGAATTGTGTTCTGTTGTTTTTTTTATGAACTAACTAGGTATTTAATGGAGTGAATAACCAATTTAGTCCCTAGAAGTGTATGTGTTGAACAATTTGGTCTCAGAAATTAACGAAATTCCAATATGATCCTTAAAGTCGAAAATTCTTGATCACATTAATTCCGGTCTGATAATTCCAGGGACTAAATTGACGGGCACAAAGTATTTTAAACTTCAGAGACTATTTTAGAATATTAATAATTTTGGAGACTAAATTGACATTGTTGTACAATTTCGGGAACAATTTTAGTGATTCACTCCTATTGAATGTGTGACATGTACATGTTACTCCAGGATTAGCTCTTGTTTGAGTTACTCCGCTTAATAACTCTCTATAGACATTGAATTTCATCATTCAAACCGTCAAATTAAAATTCCTTATTGAGTAGATCATCTCCATAAAATTTTAAAAATATTTGATATTTCATCAAATAACTTCAATTCAACCTATCACATATGTTTTAAAATACAAGTAAAATGTCGACCATATGATTACATAGCTACGAATGTTCAATTTATTCAAAATTTGGTATGCATGATCGTTAATATAATATGACAATATTTAATGGTTTGATTGATAAAATTCAATGTTTATAAAATGTTATTTAATTAGTGGAGTAACTCAGAAAAGAGTTACTCTTGGAGTAAATTGATACCTCCTTATATATATATACAGGGCCGTCTCTGATATCTCGAGTGCTTTGTGCGAACTAAGAAATTGGTGCCCTATTTTTTTTATAAGTCATATATATATATATATATGAGTTGAGATCCATTGACACCAGGTGTAAGTCATATGACTTACACCAAATCTCAACTGTTGAAATAAACTAATCCCACGGCTCATACTATTTGATTTAACAAACTAAAAAAAAAAATAAAGTTTATCACGCGATCCCCCCTCAAATTTAGAGTAATGATATTTGAATACCACTTTTGGTGACACCCCATATGGACACCGTATGTCCGTACGGTATGGACATGTACGGAACCATACGGACATCCGTACGGATACAAATTTTTCTTTTCTTTTTTGCAGATTTTTGTAAGTGGTTAACGCTGTTCATGTAAGTGGTTAACGCAGTTCATATAAGTGGTTAACGCAATCCACTATCTGGTTAATAGACACAGAGTAATCGTTAACCAGTTAGTGAACTGTGTTAACCACTTACATGAACTGCGTTAATCACTTAAATGAAATGCGATAACGTGTTAAAAAAATCTGTATCTGTATTAACCAGTTAGTGGACTGTGTTAACTACTTATATGAACTGCGTTAATCACTTACATGAATTGCGTTAACCACTTACAAAAATCTGAAAAAAAAAATTTGTATCCTTACGAATGTCCGTACGATTCCGTACATGTCCGTACCATATGACATACGGTGTCCCTACGAGTGTCAGCAAATGTGGTGTTGAAATATATATATATATGCAAATTTAGATTTTAGGATCCTCTCCATTTAGTTGCATTTCCATCAGACACGTGGTAACAAAAGGTTTCGACGGTTAAGATTTTATTTTTTCAAATCAATTTGTTTGTTTTTAAATAAAATAAAACTTGGCTAATGAACATAGGACCCTTCATCTCCGTCCTCTACACAGCGTTCTTCGGTTCTTCTCCTCACTCCCCTCTTCTCTTCACCTTCATTTCTGTTCCGAGGCGTTAGCCGCTGCCGATGCCACCGTCCGTCCTTCCGATGACTTCCGCCCGTAACATTGCCGATCAAAGCCATCGACCACTTCTCCACCGCTGTCTGTCACTGCATCTGAAGGTGGGACTGAGATGTAAGGTGTTGTTAACTTGGAGCCAAATGCGTCCCTGCAATTCTTTAAATCTAGACTTGGCTATCTCAAATCAGTAGAGGAACCATGTTAAATTCCCTAAAACAACAAAAATTGCAATTTTTTGTATCCATTATCTAGATTGTAATATCTCAAAGCATTAGCATCATGCCTAGAAGCCCACTTCCAGAACATCAATCGCACCGCAGGAGGACATGATTTATGTATTTGGAAAGATGAACACGCACCAAATCTCTCGTCTCTGCGAGTCCCGTGTTTTGATTTTGTTGGCGAAGAAATAGCCGTAAGAGTAGAAAAAAAATTAGGTGCCCAAAAAAAGGAATCACTAAATTTGGGGGATCACTCGATAAACTTTATTATTTTTTTCAAATAGTATGAGCAGTGTGATTAGTTTATTGGTGGCTTCTAAGGTGAGGAATGAAATAAATGGTTCACCGATGAACCATCTTTTATAACCATTAGATATATTAATAAAATAATCGATGACTGAGATTGAAACGGGATAAAAGCTAAACAGGTTACCAAAAAATTTAAAGTGACAACTTTGCCCTTACAAGAAATAAGTTCCTCTCTCTAATCCAAAAAACAGAGAGACCTAATCCCAACTCACACCATCCACCAGAAAACAATTTACTGATGTAGATCACTTTTAAACGCATTATTTTTGTTAAAAATATAACAAATTGTTAAATTGGTATAAATTGCACCTATTGATAAATGATACCCGTGAACGGTACTTGTAAATTGAAGCTATTTTTGACAACAAAGTGTAAAAATTGAATCCTTCTCCTTGACTTCAATGGAGAAAATTTGAGATCAAACGTTTTATTAGACCTCTTTTTTGTAGGTATTGGAGTTCCAATGTGCTGGGAGAGTTCTCTTGCGTTTCCACAGAATAAATATATTTTGAATCTTCAACAGTCTGGACTCTGGAATGACCCATTATTATCCTTGGCTGCCCCAGAAATTTCCTTCAAACAGTAATCCTCTCTCTTTGGACTTCTGTTGTGCTGGTTCAAAGATGTCAAGGAGCAAATATCCATATGTCAACAAACCTTTCTGGCTTCCTCACATCCCTTGATTAATCGATTGTAATAAATTACTATACAATTTAATTGTTTTTTTTCTTCTGTATAGGGGCATAACCACTGAAGGAGACTCCCTCGATGTTGAATACCTCTTTATAGAGCCCTAGATTTTACAGCTTCTATCCTCACACCCCCACATCACCAACCTCCATAACAACTACGACGACCATCTTTGATACAGATTTTCACCATATTAGACCTTGACAAAGCACTCGTCACCTTTTTCTCAAAGATGTTGATGATGGGGATTGGTGGGGCCTCATTTTAAACAGAAATTATAGATCAATGTATAGACAGATCTTGGATAGTGAAGTGTTGTGTGGCAAGTCTACGTTTGTGCTACCAGCTTCAAAGAGATTTGCAGCGTTCGCTTCTGAATCACTGGTTCGATTCGCGGTGGTCGCAGTCCATGATGGTCGTAGTTGCAGATAGACCGGAGGAGACGAAGGTAAAGAGTGACTGAAGGAGATAAAAAGAAGATAGAGGGTGAGGGTAGGATTGATTTTTGGAAAATGAAATAAAAATAAAAAAACCGGAATATTTACCTACAAACCGGTGATTCACTGGTGCACCATATATTTGATGGTTCACCCTAGAAGCCACCTAGTTTATTACAACGAGATTTGGTATAAGTCAAATGACTTGTACCTGGTGTCAACAGATCCTGACTCTCTCTCTTTATATATATATATAGCAGGTAGTCTTCAGCATATAAGAGGTGTAAAAAACTAGTCATTAATTGTTTTAATACAACCTTAGAGAAATTAAATATTGCATAATAAAAGTTAAAGATTATTGCAATATTGAAAAGTTCAAACTAAACCACCAAATTAGAATAGAATTATAGCAAAAGTAGTTATATGAGTAAATATCAACCCGAACATGTAGCAACATCATTAAGTAAAAAAATTTATTTTGGTGCCCTCTAAAATATGGGGCCCTGTGCGGTCGCACACCCTTAGGGCCACTACTGTGTGTGTATATATATATATATATATATATAAGAACTTTTGTATTTTTAAATTATAAAAATTATAATTTTATTTCATGTATTATTAGATGTAGGAGAATAAACGAGTCGAGTCAAACCGAGCACCTGAAGCTTGAGCTTGCGAAAAGATGGGTTGCTCAAGCTTGACTCATTTATTTAAATGAGCATAATTAAAAGCTTGAGCTAGGCTTATTAAGAAAAAGTAAATCTCGAGTTTTATTTGTTTAGCTCATTTATAACTTTTATTGTTTTTGTCTTTTCATAAAATTTTTCTTAAATAATTTTTTGTTTTTACCACTTTAGTTAATAAAGATTTTAATACTATTATGTTATAATCAACAAATAGAAATATGTGTTCAACATGTGATGTATCAAATTCGAAAATTTGAGACTATTACATTATCATAATCCAGTTAATAAAAAATTCACAACTTCTTGACTACTACAAAAAAATTAATTTTAAAATTAATTTCAACATTCAATAAAGTTCTACATATTTCCATAATATAAATACCAAAGGCTAGTAAATCAAAATGGGAGAGAGCAAAATCCTTATAGTTCCAGTAAGCTTTGTTTCTCACACTTGTTTCAGAATTGTGTGACATACGTCACACTTTTTTCAAGTTAAGGAATGACATGCGAATGGGAGAGAGAGAGTGAAACATTAAGAAACAAATAAGCAAAACTTTATACAAATTGAGTGGGAGATGACTTACGAATTGGGGGGAAGATTTGACAAAGGAAGAGGCATATCTAATGCCCAATTAACATATATATAGTTAACAAAATTTCTTTGAACCATGATAACAATAAGGATTTCAAAATGTTGTACAGTGCACACAGGAAGTCAAGAGTCGAAACGTGTCTCTTTAGTCTTCACGGTGCCTGAGTAAAGGATTTGATCTAAGTGCAGCAACCCAAACAATTTATTTTTGTGGTCAATAGGGGACAAGCCCCCTAGGAGCAAAGACAAAAAACCACACACCTTTCAATGAACTACATAAAAAAAAATAATACGAAAAATAAAATATCAATTGAAAAGACAATTATACCCTTACTTATTTAACCGAGCTATTCACAAGGCATTAATATCAAGCCTGTAAGCTTGGACTTGGCTCATTTAAATAATGGAACTCAATCAATCCCCCACTGTTGGTTGCTTTGGCAATTTCAGCGATATGGGGACGCTGGGACCGGGGTTCGAACCCGGGTGTTGCCGTTTAGACGTGTGTGTGTGTGTGAGTATGTTTGGTGTTTACCATTTCTACTAGCTGACAAAAACAAAAAATGGAACTCAATCTCAAGCTTGAGTTTGTTTATTTTAAATAAACAAACGAGCTTAACCAAACATTTAGTGAGTCTAGCTAGAATAGTTCACGAATAACTCAACTCATTTAACCCCTAATTAGATGTAATATTTGTTTAAATGTCAAATGAAATAATATTAAATTTAAATAATTAATTTAAAAATAAATTTTAAATTTTAGTTGTTGAAATAATATCATGTTAAAGTGTAAGCCAAGTCTTTCTTGGAGTAACAAACAAGAATTGGATGAAAGAGATCTGAATGTAGATGCCGCTTTAGTTTTGAATAACTATCTTTTACAATGGTGATGTTTAGGGTGAGAGACCCCCACATATCTAGGACAATTGGTTGGCAATATCCTACCGATAATGTCATGCACTCTCCCTACTAGATCTTTTTTCTTTCATCATTCTCTCTCGATCTACCGCTACCGGTTCAACTTCTCCGCAAAGACCACCGCAAGCTACTACGGAAACACCCACCACTATGAATCACAAAAGTTGGCACTTTGACCTCCCCTCCGTCAAACTCTAAAAATCTCAGATTCTTCAAACCCTTCACTCGACACTGGTCTCAGTTACTTCTCAGTTCGATTTCCCCTCCTAGATCTAGGCTTGCGGTGGCCAATGTAGTGGAGGAGGGTGGTCGAATGGAAGGACAATGACTCTCGTATGGTTTATCGCTAATCGACATCCCACCGACACCACAACAACTCTTGTTTGCAAGACGGGGAGGATCTTTAGTGGATCGCAAAGGTGGAGGATAACATCAGTTAGGGTTTTCTAAGTTGCCCATTGTTGTGATTAATTCAAGTTTAGATATGCTGAGTTAGTTAGTTGTTAAATAACAATTTTTGTTTCTGTTAAGTGAGACTCAGTGTGTAAGACTCGATGTGGGACTTGAAGTCCTTTGTATAAATACATATTACTCATTCAATAGAAGTAGTTCAATTCATTTTCATTCAATTACTCTTCTCTGTTATAAGAGCATCTTTAGTGGTGATCAACTAAATAGGTTGCTTAAATTATTTTTTGTGTGCCCATATTGCCATAAAGGATTTAAGCAACCCATAAGCAACCCAACTACAATTTGCTCCAATGGTGGTTTCTTGGAAGCAACCCATCTTGACCCCACATATTTATATTATTTTATTTGCACTTAATTTTTGATCCAAATTTAAATATTAATTTAATTATTTTAATTAATACATATAAAAATATTAAATATTAAAAAAATATAAATTTTGGTTTAATTAATTTTTAGCATAATAAATTTAAAACAATAAGAAATACATAATATTAAATAATAAAAAACAATGCGAAATACATAACGATGAGAAGTACATAACATTACATTTTAATCGAAATACAAAATATTACATAAAAATTTAATTTTAGTTATTCTCATGTCCAAACCGCTCCCAAATATGCTCCACCAAGTCGGCTTGAAGTTGGCAGTGGTTTTGTCTTTCATGAACATGTGCTACTCTTTCAAACAATGTTGTAAAATTGGGATCAGGACCGTGCGATACTTCAGCTGTTGAGATATCATTATCTGTGCGGTCGTAATCAAAATTATCGGCATATGTGTCTCGCTCGTCTTCAACAATCATGTTATGCAATATGATGCATGCCAATATTATATGCTTCATTGTATTCACGTGTCAAGCACACGCCGGGCCACGTACAATTGCGAATCGAGATTGGAGCACTTCAATTGCCTGTTCCACGTCCTTTCTTTCTGATTCTTGTCGTTTGGCAAATAGTTTTCTCTTTTCTCCTTGCGGCATTGGGATGGTAACACCCTAACTCTAATTAGGGGATTACTTACTAATTTTAACTTGGATTAGAATATAAATGCTGAAAAATTTTCGCATACAAACGAATACTAAAGAATGATTCCTGTTTTTTCAAATACTATACTATACTTTAGTTCGTAAAATTCCTGGGTGCATACGCATCGTACAAAATACGTTAATAATATAGCCGACATAATTCAGAGTTTCGAAAGCGGAGTTAACTTTAATTATTACAACTTCTTTTTCAAAAGAATGATAAAGTAAAACAATTAGAAATACATCTTATTCACACATAATACTAGGACACAACCTAGAACTTATGACACGACTGGTGATCCGATGACTCGGGTCTCGTAGATAAGCGAGACCGAGCACAATCCAATGCTCTGAACCTCTTCAACAATCATACCTGAAAACAACGCCCCAAAGGTGAGTTTATAATGAACGTGGCAAAACACAAGAAAGGGGGGGCTTGAATTGGGTTTTTAAAAACTTTTTCGCAAATACAAATGTTTATGAAAAATAACTATTGAATAAACTGTGCAAGGAATAAAGAGTAGAGAGAAGAAAGAGACACAGAGATTTATACTAGTTCACTATCACCTGATAGCTACGTCTAGTCCCTTCACTCACTTGAAGGATTTCTCCACTATAATCAACCGATTACACTTGAGAGTATATTTACGCCAACCTGGCTATACTCACAACTTCTTAGAAACGACTCGATGCAGTTGAGCCTCTAAGGTATCTGACCACTTCTTGGGCTAAATCTGATTCAAATAAGAGTTTTTTGAAACAATATAGAGATAACTCTCTTGAGAGAGAATTTACAATGAGAATACTTTTAGCACAAAATGACTTTCTTAAAAGAAAGAATAAAGCAAGAAGTGCCTTGTTCAACGATCTCGAGACTTGGATGAATTCTTGATTGCTCACTGTCTCTTGATTGGGTAGTGTTTGAGAAGATAGATGTTGATGCTCTCACTACTCAGAAAAATATTCAAGTTGCTAGATTGCGTACAACTGTGTTGAAAATCGTTTGTTAAAAACTCAATTCTTGTCTTACTTCAGTGTATGAGGTAGGATATATAGCTAGGGTTGAAAAAGTGCCGTTGTAAGTGCCGATGTGACACAACGTCTCTTTTTGTCCGAAGTCAAAGTTTCAGATCCTGGAACCTTGGCTTTCTGTAACGTCCGCTTTCAAGGCGAAAAGCATCGAGTATTATACGCAATGTCAGTAACTTTGTCCTTAGTGAGCTTTTAAAAAATATAGACACTTCAAGCACAAGTTTCCTTGATGATTTTATCCTTTGACATTCTTCTTGTCTAAAGATACCTCGTATAACAAGGTACTTGAATTTTACTATCGAATCGAGCTTCACAGATCACGATTCTTGTGTGTAGAATTTAATGGGCTATCAAATGACAGAATCGTGTAGGAAAGCACTAAGTCTATCATAGAGCACATATAACACAATCTGTTGAGTGTTGGTGAAGACCAGGCGTTGACTAAACAGAGTGTAGTCTCTTGGCGATCTACCAGGCGTTGACTTACACCAGGGCGTTGACCAAGCAGAGTGTAGTCTCTTGGCGATCTAGAGTCGTTGACTTACACCAGGGCGTTGACCAAACAGATTCTATGTGCCAAGAACGAGCGAGCGGGCTTTCAGTGAAATTCAAGATTTCACTAAGTCTTCAAGCGAATTTTTAGAATATAAATACTTTCTGCACACTTATAACCATGTTAGAGAATAAATTGTTCTCTTAATCTTTTGTTATCATCAAAACAATTAAGGGTTATTGTTTCTGAATCCACTTGATTCCAACATATAAAACTCAATAACATAGACTTGAAATCATAAATATTTTTACCGTTGTTTCCAGCCATACGTGGTGTGCGACGTATGGAAAATCCTCCCCATAACATAAGTATAGTTATTTATACTCTCCTAGCAATTCCTCAAAGATGATAATTCAAGCATCAATTACATATGCAGACATATGTCACAGCAATCACATGAATGCTCCCCACTTGGTCCAGCTCAAGCACGAAATGAGTAAAATCCTATTTAAAAGGATAAAACCAAGGGAGCCCCTAACGACACAGGTGGTAGCTAATCACTTACGATGGGGTTGCAGAGCGAATTGCAAACATTCCACACACAAACAATTCCAAACACACAAGTTTCAATCATTAAGAAACAACAATCACGACATCAAATTCATCACATATCATAAATGTGGTTAGCTATGCATGTCAATGCAGTATGGCAAGTTGTGTATACACCTAGAACCTTAATAGGTCAGCAGTATGACGGGGACTACTTTCCCAACGTCCGAACAAAATAGCCTCTGTTTAGGCTTGCCACTACTTTGGCTGGCCACTACTTTGGCGTGCCTCTACTTAGGCAATGTAGTGTCAACTCGCCTTTTGAAGTCTGTACGACCAATCAAACGCTACGAGTGACATGACAACTCGTCTTTTAAAGTCTTTAAGACCAATCAAACGCTACGAGTGTCGATGCTCAATGGTTAGTACACATTCAAACAAATTTAACAATATGGCAAGTTCACCGTAGTGAACGCCCGAGTGATATCCAACAAATTCAACAATATGGCAAGTTCACCGTAGTGAACGCCCAAATGATATCCAACAACAATGTACATACTAAGAATCCAATCCTATTCCAATCCAATCCTAATCACAATGGAGTAGATTCAGGCAAATTCACACATATACATACTAAGAATCAAAGGCATATTAAGAATCAAAACAATAGAATTCTTAACATGCTTAGTCACAAGGTTATAGTTCGACACTTCCAAGTTCAACAACAACACATCAATAACTCATTACCAATAACAACATTCATATAGTTAGAATCAACAAATAGCATTCAAGCATGTGACTCAGCTCAATCACTTTTCACATTCCAATTCAAACCAAGATAATTTCAACAAGGGTGTCAAGGCAATTGTATGCATACACCACTAGGAATTCAGGACATATCCAAAGCCAAGACAATCATGGAGCTTAGCATACATGAACCACAACCACACCAAGTGAACACATACATACATCATAGTGCATACAATTTCACATTCAAGTAACTTAGGGCCCAAACTCATGCAAAAGGGCTAGCTCACATGCTGAGCCACTTCAAATCTGAATCACGCATATTTTCACACATAACAACAATTTGCATAATTCCGATTGGAGCTCAGTGGAACTCGCAATGGTCACAAACAACACACATTGGTTTAGGGGGGTTGGGGGCAGTAGCCAACCCTATTTCAGTCAGACCCCATACAAGACCATTTCAGATTAATTCAGAAACTAATTATAAAGCTAAAGAATTTAAATGATAAATCCTAGCACACCCTAAGAGAGGTTTTGAGGGAAGACTATGTTACTTGACTAATCCCAAGTTAGGGATTTCAATTCCAAAAATCCCCATATCCTAGGCATCCTCCATTGAAGCTCCATCAGGATCTTCATCTCCATCTTCTTCTTCTTCTTCTTCTTCAATCTTGCTGTTCCTTCCATTTTCGAGCTACTCTCTCACTGATTTTCTCTCTCGTTCAATCCCTTTCTCTCTCACGGTGCTGCCCCTCCTTCTCTGCCACGGTCTCTCTCGACTTCTCTCTCTCTCTGTCTCGGTTCCTCTCTCTCTCACGGTCTTGAACAGTGGCGCGACCACCTCCACACACCGTCGTGCCACCACCACCAGCAGCCACCAACCACCACCCTTCATCCTTCTCCCCCATCGATCGCCCTCTTCCTCTCTCGGTTCTTTCTCTCTCGGCCTCCATCTCTCTCCTGCTCGCCGCTGCTCGCTTCTTCTTTCCTCTTCTCCGCGGTGGGGCTGTCAGGGTCGCCGCGCCTCACCCTTCTTCTTCCCTTCACCGTCGCACTCTCTCCCTTTCTCCTCTTCTATCTTTTTTCCCTTTCTTTCTTCTCTTCTCCTCCTCCTTCTCTTTTCTTTCTTTTTCTCTTTCTTTTTTTGCTGAGGATCCACGCAGAGGAGGGAGTAAGTGGGTGATGGGAAGGGCTAAGGTGGAAACAATGAGAAAGTGGTGTATGGTGGAACTTAGGCTAAGATTTATTAAAAATCTCGTTAACAAACCCTTATTAAACCTCCTTAATCTAACCTTGGTTTCTAACAACAACTTGAGTAATTTTAGTAAATTAAAACTACTCCTAACTAATTAGTCTCACAATTCCTAAATCATTGGGTAAAATTACTATTTTACCCTTTAGCTCCTAATTGGTTTTAAAACTACTAAATTAAGGCTAATGAACTATACTTAGTCCTCAGGAATTAATTCCTCTTTTCACTTGGGTTTTCTAATAATTAAGCTTAGGAATTTTGGGATGTTACAGGGATGGTCTTGACAACTGTTGCCCACTCGGGATAAATACTATCAGCTAGGTAGTACCCCATATGATATAGGGTTCTATTCACAGTGTATTGCACTGATTCCATTTTGTATGAAATATTGTGCCAAAAAATGTGCAACGGCACTCAGCCCTACTGACCTCATCTCATCACACAGTTAACATTAATATTTTGCCACACTCTCCCTCTCCTCACGCTAATCAGACTGACAAGACCCAAACCCAGATCAAAAATAAAAAAATCTCATCACCCTCCCTCTCCATCTCGCCCTCAACCCCTCGCCTCTCAATCTCCCATTCTGACCCCCTCATCTCCCTCACCCTCCCCCTCTCATCTCCCTCGTAGTACCCCTCTCGGCCTCACCCTCTCATCTCCACACCCTCACACACAGTTTTTGTTTTTCCTCCAGAATCTTCCACACCCTCTTCTCTGAGATCCCTCTTCTCGCTCTCCTTCGTCCTCCACCACTTCTCTCTCACACCACCACTTCTCATCACCACCACGCGTTTTCAGACGAGGTATCACCACCATCACCGAGCGTCATCTCCACCAGATCACATCCAAGGAACGTCCCTTTCTCCCACGATGATTCTGCGATGGTTTAGGGTTCCGTTTTTACAGATCTGCGATGGTTTAGGTTCCATTTCTGCATATCTCCTTCTTCTTCATGATTCTGCGATGGTGGTTTTTTTTTCTTTTTTTTTTCCCTCTTGAGATTGTGGATCTGAAGCTATTTTTTTTTCAACCTTGTAATTTTTTTTTTGGTTCATTATGTTGGTATTGTAGTTGTTTTTGCTTCTCATCTCTGGTGATTCTAGTAGTTGTTGATGAAACCGTTTTTTCCCCTCATTTTTTTGGTTCAGATTTCCACATTAAATTAATCTTTTTATGTTAAGTTCTCAACTTGTTGCCGTTGCTGGAAAAGAGAACGGAGCTTTGTTTTTGGTGACCAGCAACGCCACGTATTATTGCTCTAATGTTGAGAACTTAAAAACATGGTAAACTAAATGCCAGGTCAACTAAGACACCCTGTTTAGATCCTGCATTAAAGATGCTCTAACTACTCTGATATTTTCATAGTGTGTTTCTATTGATTTGCCTCCAACAAATTTTTATCTAGAGCTAGACGATTCTAGGAAGAGTGCAGTGAGGCAGTGTGTGAATCTTCTTTCTCAATGAAAACCATGGCTGGAAATGGAAACTTCCCTAGGAATCTACCAGTTCTTGATGGCAAGAACTAGGAACAATGGTGCATTCAGATGAAGGCCCTCTTTGGTGCTCAAGAATTGCTTGAGATTGTGCAAGGGGGTTATGAGGAGCTAGGAGAGAATCCTACTGATGCTCAGAGAACGGCGTTCAAAGATGCGAAGAAAAGGGATAGTAAGGTGATGTTCTATATTCATCAATGAGTTGATGTGAACATTTTTTAGAAGATTTCCACAGCCACTTCAACAAAGGTGGCTTGGGATACATTGGTGAGCTATTACACAGGTGGTGAGAAGGTGAAGAAAGTGAAACTTCAATCTCTGAGAAGAAAATATGAATTGATGTATATAGAACAAGATGAGAAGGTAGCAGATTATTTCGCGAGGTTAGTAACACTCACTAATCTCATGAAAGGCTGTGGTGAGACCATCTCAGATCGTATGATTGTGGAGAAAGTGATGCAGACCCTGACTCCTCAGTTTGACTTCATTGTGGTGGCCATAGAGGAGTCCAAGGATGTGAGCCGGTTAAAGATTGAAGAACTACAAAGTTCTTTAGAGGCATATGAACTTTGACTAATTGAAAGGGGTGCAGAGAGAGCAGTAGATCAGGCCCTGCAAGCCTAAGTTTTCAAGAAAGGAGATTTAGAAAAAAAGAAATGGAAGAAAGGCAAGGGGAAATTTCACAAAGGCTTTCAACAAAGATAAGTCTCGAACTGATGACAAATCTAAATCCTCAAATAAAGAGGGAGGAGGATTTATCAGTAGTAATGGAAAAAGAAAGGGCCAAGATAAGAAGAAAGTTCAATGCTTTAATTGTGAAAAGTGGGGACATTATGCTAATGAATGTTGGCATGGAAAAGGAAAACAAGAAAGAAACAATGAAGATGAAGCAAAGGTGGCCCAAGAAGATTCTGATTCGCATCCTGTTCTTTTAATGGTGACAACCATCAGTACTGAAAGCTGCAATTCAGAAAGTTGGTTTTTAGATACTGGTTGTTCTAACCATATGACAGGACACAAAGAATGGTTGAAAGAAATTGGCACAAGCAAAAAATCGAAGGTGAGACTTGCTGATTATAGGACCATGTTGGTTGAGGGCATGGGAAAAATTGTGATAGAAAGAAAAGATGGAAAAGCAGCTGTGATTGAAGAAGTGCTATTTGTGCCCGATATGAAGTGAAATTTGCTGAGTGTAGGATAGCTAGTTCAAAAGGGTTTCTGAGTCACTATGAAGAATGGCATGCTGGAATTGTTTGACCTAAACATGAGGCTGGTGCTGAGGTCTCCAATTTCCAGAAACAGAACCTTCAAAGCAAGTATAAAGATTGCTGAGATGCAGTGCATGACAGCAACTATTGCAGATCAAGAAAGCTAGACATGGCATCTAAGGTTTGGCCACTTTAACTTTAGAAGCTTGAGTCAATTAGTTTCTAAGAATTTGGTAATAGGACTCCCTAAAATTGATATGCCTAAGAAAATATGTGAAGTTTGTTTAGCTGGAAAACAACCTAGAAAGGCTTTCGATTCCTATTTACCAATGGGATTTGTTGAAGTATTAAATGTAGCCCATTCAGATATATGTGGCCCCTTTGAAGTTCCTTCTTTGGGAGGAAATAGGTACTTTATTTCATTTATGGATGGATATAGCAGAAAAATGTGGCCGTTCTTGATTAAAATAAAAGGTGAAGCTCTTGATGTATTCAAGAATTTTAAAGTCATGGCAGAGAAACAAAGTGGCAAGGTAATTAAAGTCTTGAGGACTGATGGTGGGGGAGAAAATAACTCCAAAGAATTTAAGGTTTTTTGTGAGAAGAATGGCATTATTCATGAGGTGACAGCACCCTATACTCCTTAGCACAATGGCCTTGCTGAGAGGAGAAATAAGACTGTGGTTGAAATGGCAAGTAGTATGATGAAGCAAAAGAAGCCGCCACACACATTCTGGGGAGAGGCAGTCACAACAGCCACCTATGTGTTGAATAGGTGTCCCACCAAAAGACTAAAGGAGAAGGCGCTCGAGGAGGTTTGGTCAGGAAGAAAACCATCAGTGAATCATTTCAAAATCTTTGGATCTCTTTGTTTTAGACATGTACAAGAAGAGAAAAGGAGAAAGTTACATGATAAAAGTGAACCAATGATATTGATTGGCTATCATGATACAGGAGCTTACAAGCTCTATAATCCAGCAGCTCACAAAGTTTGTATAAGCAGAGATGTGGTGATAAGTGAATCTGAAGCATGGGATTAGAAAAACTCCAATGTCAGTGGCAGTTCAGCAGCACAGGTGACACCAGTAATAATTGAAGAAGAAGAAAATGAGGTAGCTGAAAGAAATATAGCATCAGAGGCATCTCTGGGCTTGAGAACTTCATCTAGACAGAGGCAGGCACCAAGTAGATTCAGTGAGTATGAAGTGTTGCAGGATAATGAGGTTGACTCAGATGGAGAACTTGTGCACTTTGCGCAATTGGCAGATACAGAACCATTGAACTACAAGGAAGCTATAGGTGAATCAGTTTGGAAATCTGCATTGGAGGAAGAATTGCGAGCAATTGAGAAGAATGGAACCTGGGAATTGACCAAGCTGCCATTAAATAAGAAGGCCATTGATGTAAAGTGGGTTTTCAAGCTAAAATTGAAACCCGATGGGAGTATTGCCAAACACAAGCCAAGGCTGGTGGTTAGGGGCTTTATGCAGAAACCTGGTTTGGATTATTTTGAAGTCTTTGCTCCAGTAGCAAGGCTAGAAGCAGTAAGACTTGTAGTTGTTGTTGCTTGTTGTAGAAAGTGGCCATTATTTCATTTAGATGTTAAATCTGCCTACCTTAATGGTCCCCTTGAAGAAATAATTTATGTAACTTAGCCTCCTGGTTTTGAAGCTAAAGGAAAAGAAGACATGGTGTACAAGTTGCATAAGGCCTTATATGGCCTCAAACAAGCTCCTAGTGCTTGGAACAAGAGAATAGATTCATTTCTAATGCAGAATGGCTTTCAGAAGTGCTCTGCAGAATATGGAGTCTATGTGAAGAAGATTGAAGCATCAGATTTGTTGCTAATATGTCTATATGTGGATGATTTACTGGTGACTGGGAGTAATCTAGCAGAAATCGGTAGATTCAAAGATCAAATGATGGCAGAATTTGAGATGACAGACTTAGGAAATTTGGCTTATTTTCTAGGAATGGAGTTTGTGAGCAACTAAAAGGGAATTGTGATGCACCAAAGGAAATATGCACTTGAAGTGCTTAAGAGATTCAAAATGCATGATTGTAATCCTGCAGCTACACCTGCAGAAACCAGTTTAAAACTGGACAGTGGAGTTGGTGAAGAACCTGTTGATGCAACCTTGTTCAAGCAGCTTGTTGGATCTCTTCGATACCTATGCAACAGCAGGCCTGACATTTGTTTTGTTGTTGCGCTTGTGAACAGGTTCATATGTGAGCCAAAGAAGTCTTATATGATGGCTGCTAAAAGGATCTTAAGGTACCTGAAAGGTACACTGCAGTTTGGGATTCTGTTTCCCTATAATTCGGATCAGAATTGTCATGAATTGGTGGGATTTTCTGATGCCGATTGGTGTGGGGATAAGGTGGATAGGAGGAGCACTATAGGGTATGTGTTCAAGTTTTTTGGTGTACCAATCTCTTGGTGTTCTAAGAAACAGCCTGTGGTTGCTCTATCCTCTTGCAAAGATGAGTACATTGCTGGTTCTTATGCTGCTTGTCAAGCAATTTGGCTTGATTCAGTTTTGAAGGAGTTGCTGATAGAAGTTCAGAAACCAATACAGTTGCTAATTGATAACAAGTCAGCTATCAATTTAGCTAAAAATCCAGCTTCCCATGGTAAAAGCAAGCATATTGAAGCAAGATTTCATTTCATTCAAGAACAAGTGAATAAAGGGATGTTGCAAGTCATTTACTGCCCTATAGAAGATCAGGTTGCTGATGCCTTGACTAAGGCTATGAAGAATGATAGATTTGTGAAAATGAGAAAAGAATTAGGTGTTGTTTCTGTAGAGAACTTGAATTAAGGGGGAATGTTGTGATTAATTCAAGTTTAGATATGCTGAGTTAGTTAGTTTGTTAATAACTAATCTTTTTGTTAATTACTTATTAAATAACAGTTTTTGTTTCTGTTAAGTGAGACTCAGTGTGTGAGACTCAATGCGGGACTTGAAGTCCTTTGTATAAATACATGTTACTCATTCAATAGAAGTAGTTCAATTCATTTTCATTCAATTACTCTTCTATCTGTTATAACTACTCTGATATTTTCATAGTGTGTTTGTATTGATTTGCCTCTAACACCCATTTCGTGAAATTGATTGGACGCTAATGTAGAGGAGGATGATAATTCTGTTGATGGCCTTGGTTCATAGAAAGAGGGCTCGTGAAGGTCGAAAATTGACTTGGAAGGTGGGAATGACAGACTTGGAGGAAGAGGGAGAGGGAAAGGGTGTTGGTGATGCATTTGTGGTACTTCACAAAATCTGGTCTCTCACGGTGAGAGACATGTGGCGGTCTCTCACTATAGAATCTGGCCATGTATTACCTTCACGCATATCATCTTTCAGTATTTGATGGGCTTATAGATAATTAGGAAAATGCTAAATCACGAATCGGTCACGAAATGACTTGACATCTCCCTCGGGTATTTATTTTGCTAATTCTTAATTTAGTACTCATTATTGGTAGGTAACATTGGAACCTGGGACTTGAAACTTAGAAAATGATTGTCCAATAAAAATTATGGAGACCAATTTAGTTCTTGAAAAATAAAAAATAAAATTTTGGTCCTTAAAAATCTTAAATATTGGTCAAATTATGATATTTTTAGGAAAATTTTAATCCCTATCGAAGACTAATATGACCAATATTTGAGATTTTTAATGACTAAATTTATATTTTTTATTTTTTAAGGACCAAATTAGTCTCCATAATTTTTATCCGACAACAATTTGAGTATTTTCTTTTTAGTATCTTATTTCATATAATATTTCTTTTTGGAGAAAAAAGGGCTGCACGCGTGAGAGTTATTTTACGCACGTTCGTGATCGCCTCGTGAGGCTATCCATCGCGTCATATGGTAGTGCTCACATAATTAACTATATCACAGGTGGTAATGTGGCCTGTCATATATCTAATATTGGTTTTCTATTTTTATAAACTCTATGGCTGACAGAAGCGTGAAGAGGAAAGTTTTTTCTGATGTTGCCCTTGAAGCATATGCCAAATGTGGAATAGAATCAACAAAGGAGAGTCGTGTAAATCTATAACATATAATAAAGGGGATACAAGAGTTTTGGTGTGGACTTTTTATTCCGAAAATACTCTTCATATTAACCACTCTCAAACCACAACAAAGAGTCGGTTAATCTTTTTCCCCAGTTTTACCCATAACTCTCGTCCAATATTATACGGTTACTGGGAAAAAAAAACTGCATAAAGTGGTTTTGAATTTACAAAAGGAAAAAATGTCTCATCTATTCTTCTCTGGATGGACTGTTTCAATTTCAACTTTCAATAAAACCAGAAGGAGATGACCATCACATTTTGCAAATACGGAAAGACGGGCACGATAGTACCCGTCTTGCCGCTAGTCATCATAACAGGTATTTAAAAATTTAAATTTTAATTAGAGGAAAAGAGGGGGTAGGGGGTCCTCAGAGGTTGTCAACCAAATCGTTGATTCAATGGGTCTTGGATCCAATTGCAATTTTTATAAATGTGTTTGTGTCATTTTTAGAAAAATCTGGACGACTGCTTGGCTTTTGACAAGAGACATGTTTCCGTGATTTATTTCTTGCCACTGTGGAGAGAATCAATTTTGTATTTGGTGTACATGGTACTCTTTATTAGTTCTTTTTAGGAACCTTGAGGTGCTTCTTATACTTTTTTTTTTCGATGTTTGACAAGATTTCAATGCCTTCAAGTCTCATTATATAACTTTTTTGCCAACGAATTTATAAAATAAAAAGCTCTATATTTCTAAAAAAATACTAATTTATTGTCCCAAAACTTTTTATTTTCTTTTTTTTTATAAAAAAAATAAGCTCTATATTTCAAAAAAGATACTAATTTGTCCCCCAAAACTTTTTCCCATGCATCACACCGGTCATAGCCTTTTTTTATCAGCAAATATTAATAATTAGTATATTATGTTAGTGTGGGGATCAAACCCATCCACCTAATGACATCTTCAAAACAATAAATAAAGTTTCTCTATGATCAAAACAGGTGTACATATATACTTCATCCGTGTTAAAATAAGTGTCATTTTAGATTTTTTTCCACATAGATTAAGAAAAGCTACGGATGAATAAAAAATTATAACAATTTTATAAAGTTA
The DNA here is from genome assembly GCA_037113605.1 of Calophaca sinica. Lineage (NCBI taxonomy): Eukaryota > Viridiplantae > Streptophyta > Magnoliopsida > Fabales > Fabaceae > Calophaca > Calophaca sinica. The sequence continues at coordinate 47,302,161 of CM073733.1, read as the reverse complement.
TTCTTTATTAACCATTGGACATTAGCCACTGTCATAAATGCATAGTGAAGTATGATGACTTAGGAGTTAGGAGTGACACACACAATATTAATTGAGAAGTAAAATTGAAATAAAATAATTAATATTACACCGAAGTAATAAAATGACACTTATTTTAAAAAAAAATTTCTTTGCTAACACGACACTTATTTTGCGACAGTGGGATTTTAAGACATCTCAAATTTATTGACTAAGAGTAATGATATTTGAACACCTCTGTATACGACATCGTATACAAAACTGTATGTACAGATGTATGGACAATTTTTTTTTTGCGATTTTTTATTTTTCTCCTCTTTCACATATCATACCAAAGGGGTTAATGATGTGTAACTAAGTGGTTAATGCAGTTCACTAACTGGTTAATAGGTTACTCTGATGCCAAGTTTCACTTGTATCCATTAACCACTTTCAACACTGTATTAAACACTAATATCAACTCTAATAACTTTTTCACAAAGTTTTACAAAAGTGGTTAATGGGTGCAATTAAGTGGTTAATACAGTTCACTAACTGGTTAATGACTACTCTGATGCCACAAGTTGCACTTGCACCCATTAACCACTTTCAACACTGTGTTAACCAGTAATATCAATCCGGTTAACCAAGTGTCATTCACCACTTTTAATAACTCTTTACAAATCATTATAAAAGTGGTTAATGCTGTGCAACTAAGTGGTTAATGCAGTTCACTAACTGATTAATAGCTACTTTGATGCCACAAGTTAAGTTGTACTTGCATCCATTAACCACTTTCAACACTGTGTTAACCAGTAATATCAATCCGGTTAACCAAGTGTCATTCACCACTTTTAATAACTCTTTTACAAATCAATTATAAAAGTGGTTAATGCTGTACAACTAAGTGGTTAATACAGTTCACTAACTGATTAATAGCTACTTTGATGCCACAAGTTAAGTTGCACTTGCACCCATTAATCACTTCCAATACTGTATTAACCACTAATATCAACTCTGTTAAAAAAAATTCTTTAAAAAAACTAAAACTAAAAATATTAGATTTTTTTTATTTAAAAAAAACCTGTTCGAAAGTGTCGTTCGTACATGTGTCACTATGTGTCGCTGAGGGGTGTTCAAATATTATTTTTGATTGACTAAATTCAGTTTAATCCAGCACCAAAAAAAAAATATTCAGTCTAATCCAACGGTTAATACCGCCACAAATATAATTTAACCGTGATAACTCTGTCATGAACCGTCGCTCTCACTAAATTCACCATAGTCTCTTGTTTCCTAAGTAAGACGCATGATAGGATTTTAAATTGAAAAATGATATTTGAACACCCATTTTTGGAACACCCGTATGGACATATAAGTGGACATATAAATTGAAAAATGATATTTGAACGCAGTTCATGTAAGTGGTTAACGCAGTTCATATAAGTGGTTAACGCAGTTCACTAATTGGTTAATATAGACTTTTAACTGGTTAACACAGTTCATGTAAATGGTTAACGTAGTTCATGTAAGTGGTTAACACAGTTCATATAAGTGGTTAACGCAGTCCACTAACTGGTTAATACATATATATATATATATATATATATATATATATATATATATATATATATATTTTTAACTGGTTAACGCATTTCATGAAAGTGGTTAACGTAGTTCACTAACTGGTTAACAATTACTCTGTGTCTATTAACCACATAGTGATCACAAGTAACTATTTATACGAATCACGTTAACTATTTATACGAATCAAGCAAGTAACTGCTAAAAGCTCAGATAACTAAGCTAGTGAACTGTGTTAACCACTTATACGAATCACAAGTAACTACTTAAAAAAATCTGCAAAAAAAAACCATACAAATATTCGTATGATTTTGTATATATTCATACTATACGAATATACGGTGTCTATTCAGGTGTCCTAAATGTGATGTACTCTTTTAAATTTGAGCCTTTCTCTTCGTAATAAGAAGAGGGAGTCACATCCATGATCCAAAAACCATACTACCAGAAATTCCACCGAGAAAAGATAGAAATGTAATATCCAACTGAAAATCGTACAACATTGAAGACAACAATTATTATGGTCATAAAAGGAGGGTAGAAGCCATGATCATAAAGTATATTCAAGTCGACATTTTATTGGATGCAAGTCATAATCAAAGCATATATTTTTTCAAAAAAAAAAAAATCAAAGGATATATCATTATAATAATTTTTTAATTTTTTTGTTCCTAACCTAGCTCTGTATTTGTAGCAACACACCAAACCCTAAAAATTTCCAGCACACCAAATAGATTCATAACACGACACAACCCTCATGGTGGTTAATGCCCGTGAAGCCTGTCGGTGACGATCCACGTGATTAATACTTATTTAATTTAATTCATACACGGGGGATTAAAATGAGGTGCATTTGTAGGCTGTTAAAAATGTGAGTACTAAATTGGCAAAGAAGGCCAAATAAGAAAGCAAAAGCGAAATCAAATTTCTTGTGCAGAACTTGCGCACATGGTTGCAGATTGGACCCCATCCCACACGTTGCTCTCCATACTGTCCCACGTATCCAACGGCACTGGCCGCTGCACACCCAGCTATCAGCAACACCGTCACCACCTGAACAATTTATCAAATAATAACAAACAAATTAACCCCCCCTAAAAAAATAGATTTTTTTAATTTCTGCTAATTTTATCGGTTGGAAAAATAATAATTAAAAATAAAAAATCAATATGGTCCTGAAATGTCTATTTTTCAGACATATATTCTGTTGTTAAAAAAGCAGGGTATTTTCACCAATTTTACCGGACCACAATTATGCTTAGCCATTTAACACTCACAAGTGTTAAATTATATTTAACCATTTAACCAAAATCTACTTTCACCAATTTTACGTGTTAAATGGTTAAATATAATTTTGGTCCCGTAAAATTGGTAAAACTAAATTTTGGTTTTTTAGTTTGAGAATTAAAATTACACTTTTTTTATAATTTTAATTCTATTTGAGGGACCAAAAATAAAACATTTTTGTTAAATATAGAAACTAAAAATAAATAATTTTTTTAGGAATCAAAATCAAATTTTACCAATTTTACGATACCAAAATCGCATTTAACACTAAAAGAGAATGGATTATACTTACCATATCAAGCAAAAATAGGAAAAAATAGTAATCTTTTCGTTGTGACGCTTGTTGCCTCAGAAGAAGGTTGATTATCAGTGTCAGCAGAGAAAGGACACAGACCACACCATTTGCAGCAACAAAAAATCTTGTGGCAAAAGGAAAACAAATTAAGTAGGAAATTGTAAAAAAAAAAACTTTTATGAAAATGGAAAATGGGTTGTTCATAAAATTGAGATTAATTGAGAGTCTTACTTGAAGGCTGATGAGTAATAAAAGCGAGCTTCGAACTGGATAGAGAAGATCGTAACGGTTTGGTTGTTGGTGACCGTGACAACAATTGAAGCTGCCGAAAGAACAATGGCTAGGATTCTGAGGATGTTCTGAACCATCCTATGATGTTGTGAGGGTGAGGTTGCGGTGGCTGAAGATTTGGTCTCTATCATGAAGGAATCTTTGGCGTCAGCCATATGGGAAGAAAAACGGATAGAAGATGAATTCGGGTGAGTAATGACCTCTCCTAACTTTTATAGGAGAAAAGTTAAGTGAGAAGGACAAAGGGAGAGAGTGAAACTCAGAAGGAACCAAATTGACTTTACAGAAACATTGCTAGAGTCAGTGCGATTGCATTTAAGAGAAGGCGGGCGCTATCCCCGCCCCCTTGGTTCCTAACCACACCTCCTGTCAGATTTTTAAACCACCAAAATTACCCAACTACCCCTGATCCTATTTTAATTTTCAAACCCCACCCATCCCCTCATTTCCCTCACTCACGGTATTGCACCCCCCCTACGCTCGAGCTTCTACTTCTTCTTCCTCACCTCATCTCTCTCCCTCGTTTCAGATTTATGCTTCGTCTTCCTCCAAGTGCTATTCAGGTAAGCCTCTTCCTCTTCTTCCTCCCTTCGTCTTCTTCCTCTCTGTCAATGGCATTTTGATTTTTTTTGTTTCGAATAGGTAGTATGATTTTGTTAGGATATATGATTTTCGTTTTAGGTTTTAGTTATGTTGTATGATTTAGGTTGTTTAGGTGTTAATTTCGTATGATTTGGTGTTAGATTTTGGGCTGTTATTCTTTTTTCTGTGTAGAAAGGGTGTACGCAAACTCAGTTTGCGTAGGTTAGTGTGAAATTGGCAGGGATAAACGCAAACTGAGTTTGCGTAACCTACACAAACTGAGTTTGCGTACACCCCTAAGAATTCACTCAAGCCTACGCAAACTGAGTTTGCGTAACCTACGTAAACTGAGTTTGCGTACACTTTCGCAAACCGATTTTGCATGATTTACGTGAATTGAGTTTGCGTAAGTTACGCAAACTCAGTTTACGTAGGCCAAAATGCTTTTTTTTTGTGATTCATTGAATTACCTTAATTGTTGAATTGTGTGCAGCAGCCATGGCCAAAACTCGTGGACGACCTCCATCGACAGCTTCCAACCGAGCGGTCCAACACGCTAGTAGATCATGGGTCGAGCCGAGGCCCAAAGAGAGGATAAGCGGCCCAGGTGCTCCAAAGAGAAGGAGCAACAAGACGACCCGCAGTCACAACCTTTAGAGCAGGATATCCCAGCTGCCGATGATGCGGAGGTGGAGGGATTCCCCGGTGGTCCTACCGATACCTCTGTCCTGCGGACTTATGCGGACCACGTGGCCACCAGACTGTGGGATGGAGTGGTAATGTATCTAAGTTTTTCTGCTTTTTTAAAAATGTAATTTAACGTATTCTTTTTTATTATACAGGATCGTGAGGAGTTAAGGCTCTTCAGCCATGAAAAGAAGGTGAAGGACCTTGTTATTCGACATGAGGAGGTCAGAGAGAGAGTTCAGAAGTCTGGATTGTAGCCACTGTTGACCTGCAGTCACGAGCTGGTTGATAAGGGGCTCGTTTCTGCGTTTGTGGAGAGATGGCACAGGGACACCAGCAGTTTTCATCTACCAGTTGGTGAGATGACCATCACACTCGACGATGTGTCGTCCCTGCTGCATATACCCATCATGGGGGCATTCCTGACTATCACAGTGTTTGACAAGGATCAGGCTGCCCAGCTACTGCATGAGCTATTAGGAGTCACTATAGCTGATGCTAGGTTGGAGATGCACAGTGCTACACGGTCGTCCACGATTCGCTACTCGTGGCTTCTTGAGAGATTTCAGGAGCGTTGTGAGCAGGAGCGCTGGGATGAGGCTACGAGGGCCCTGTTACTCTTCTTGGTTGGCTGCACACTCTTTAGCGACAATAGTTCATTTGCAGTCAGCGTTGCTTACCTGGAGTGCTTCAGAGACCTCCAGGCCTGTGGAGCGTATTCATGGGGTGCTGCTGCCCTTGCACACCTGTACGATAACCTCCCCGAGGCTAGTCTCCATCACAAGAGGACGATATCTGGTTATCTGACACTTCTACAGGTATTATATAACTTTTATATCATTTATTTATTTTTGCCAACCATAATCGATTATAAGCTAATGTGTTGTTATTATCTTGAAAGGCATGGGTGTACGAGCATTTCCCCTCTTTATGCACCGGATGCACGAGGTTACGAGAGGGATATGAAGATAAGGAACCCTGGGCTCTTAGGTGGAAAACTAGGAGGGATAGAGGCTTGGTGGGTCCTTTAGGGAGGGATTGGATGCGCTGACAGAGGATCAGGTGTGCTGGACACCCTATGATGAGCACAGAGCGGAGCGACCGTTTGAGGAGGTATCACTGTTTAAGGGATGGATCCGGTGGGGCCCGAAGATGTATGCACATCTTTCGGATAGGGTCCTACGGCAGTATGGATATGTTCAGACCATTCCTTCATCACCGGCTGATGTGACGGGTGTGACGACCACACCAGCTGAGATGGGCATCATGTTCACGCAGTATGCCATTCATCTGGTTGAGCCCGGGTCACCGGTGGTGCACCCATATGACTGCGCTGATGGCTATATGGATTGGTTCCGTAGGATCTCCCATCCATACATCATACATCGTGACCCAACTCCAGCTCCAGCTCCAGTACCAGACCCAGCAGTTCCAGCTCCGAGGGTAACTTTCATAACTTTTAATTAAATTTACGTGTTTTTGTATAAATATTAACTTGTTTATTGTTTGTAGGTGGTAGATGAGCGCATGATAGAGATCATGCAGACGCTGCTGGATCCTCAGTTCATTGTGCCTGATGGGATGCCACTAGCGAGACTGTGGAGGGTACACGTGGTGGTGGGCAGGTTCGCCGGACTGACGCGAGGAAGCAGAAGAGATCTCGTCAGACTTAGTGCACGATATCCACAGTTACCATCGTCACTGACATCCAGAAGGTCATCAATGACATGGTGGATCCCCATAGGAAACCATTCAAGATAGGGTATAACTCTAGGTCGGGGGACTGTGGGTCACACAATCGTATGGATCTTAGGTCGATGAACCTTCTGGACCGACTCTTGAGTTTTGCATGTATTATTGCCACTACATCCAAGAGATGCATTAACACGTTCCCACCATGATGGTTCACGCCTTGTTGATTTTTCTTTGTTGAATATCTTACATTTCCCCTTCTTTGGTGCACCCTTTGTTTTTACCTTAACAATAGGTGGACACATAGAGGTCATGGTTGGGTATGCTACCTCGCGCATTATACTTTTGAGTGCACGTTTTCCAGGTATATCAAGCTCCTTGAATCTTTTGCGTATTACAGCTATCTCGGGTTCCAAAGATAGCTCATCTAACTTACTGAAATCCTGATCTATAAAATTTAACTTTTTCCAAAAAATATGTTTGGTGTTCAATGGAATTGCAACAGGTCTCATACTATACATGGCAAGTTCACAAGCACAAGGTAGGCCATGTTGTTCTAAGAATGCAACCACAAAGTGACTTACCAATACCAACACTCTTAACACCCTCAAGCTCATTGGCAATGTGAGCCAATGCACTCCTAGACACAAATCCACGCAGTGAGTTGTACAAGGCACTACTGTGGCGATGTTCTTTCACATTTATGCTTTTCAGGAATGACGCCTTGACCTCGGTGTGCTATAGTATGATTAGACTAGAAAGGGCATCCTAAACACTACAAATGTCTCCCATGCTGTCTTGCAAAATTCTCTTCAGGCTCCAATACGCGAACTCGACTCTGTTGACAAAAACAATAACACAAAATTAGGAGCAATGCATGGATTAAACTACTAGTATTCATTACAAATGTGCAATACCTGTTTGTCGTCGTGTTTCCCAAGTGCATCACCCGGTTTGTCCATGCCTCAACAAATCTTTCTTTGTGAGGAATCAACCACTGCTCATGTACATATGTGTGAAAGTAAGAACAATCAATGCTGATGGACTGAAACACACCCAACCGCTGCTCGTACTCAGCCTCATCAGATGACCTCACAAGAGCATCCCATGCGTCCATGACCTTCTCGTGTTTCTCCTTTGGAAACACAGTCGTTTTGCATTTTGCCTTCACATGCTTGCATACATGAAACAAACACAACAAGTTCGCCGCACGTGAAAATACAAGTCGAACAGCATTCATCAAGGCAAGGTCTTTATCGGTAACGATGACACCAACCTCACCGCTTGTAATTTGTTCTTTCAACATTTCCAGTGCCCATGTGAAGTTATCAGCACGCTCAGACTGTACATAGGCAAATGCCACAGAAAATGTCATTTCGGTCGACGTAACACCGACAATCTCAAGTAGTGGCAAGCGGTATCGGCAAGTCTTGTAAGTGCTATCAATAATCAATACAAGGTGGAAGGTATTGACAAGCGTGATGGCATCTGGATGTGCCCAGAATATATCCCTCAGCTCATCAGAATCGTCCGCTTTCCTATACCGATACACATACTGATCGCGTTCCATCAAGGTCATTAATTGTTGCATTTCAATTCTATTACCTCTAATAGACGACCAGTACGCTTGCCGTGCATCGTAAACATGCTTAATTGTAGTTAGACTCTCCACATTACGATCCTTTAGTGTCAACAACATGTTTCTCGGCTTAACCATATTCTTTGTCATGTCATCTACTAGGGACTTCTCTTCACTGGATAGCCGGCCAACATAAGAATGACTGGTTAATGTCTCGGCCAACTCGTGGTTGTGAATACCACATTTTACGTCAACTGTCCAACCTTGACCTTTAATCATGGGTCTCCCTCTCAATTTAAAAGGACACTCACATTTCTTGGTGTCGGCACCCCTACAGGCTGCGGGTTTTTCCAAGGTATATATTTCTCGCTTCTGTCACAAGCAAGAATTAACTTTGTCTTCGTTACTGGACGTCCTGTGCGTTTTTCAGACCTAAATATGACAACAACAATACCATGTCGCCTGCTGACTTCTCTGGCCCATCTCAATAGATCATTTCGGGATGCAAACACCTACAAAAACAAAAACGACAAAAATATAAAAAATAATATGTTAACAAATCATAAATGTTTTACTTCTCACATTTAATACCTCTTCAGTGGTGAATGCATCAATACAATCCACCAACTGTGAGCCCGCAGTACAATCCACGTCGTCCAGCTCTGCGTCATCATATTCTTGCTCAGAGTCCATTTACTGGGGTTAAACATTGACAAAATAACATCAGGAAAAATTAGCAAACAGATCGTAAAAAATTGTTTCCACAGCACCTACGTGAATTGAATTCATGTAAGGTACGTGAATTGAGTTTGCGTGTATTTACACAAACTAAATTCATGTACGTTAACGCAAACTCAATTCACGTAAACATACGTGATTTCAATTCACGTACTGCCTGTAAATTTCATATCATTAGTTGCATATGCAAACTGAGTTTGCGTAGGTTTACGTGAATTGAATTCACGTATACATTGTGGATATGTGATTTATAGGCGGTACGTAAATTCAATTCATGTACGTATTGCAAACCAAATTATAACATATGCAAACTGAGTTTGCGTATGAACCGAAAACGTAGAAAAAAAAAATTACCGAATGAAACACGAAACTAGGCACTTACCAAGGCTAATGGAAGTAGTAGGGAAGCCTTTGAGTCACTTTTCCCAACATTAATGAGATAGAGAGAGTGGAGAAGGGTGTGGAGAAGAGAGGGGTGAAAGAGTGGAAAAGAGAGGGGTGAGAGGGTGATGGGTTTTGAGAGATAAATTTAAATAACAGAAGGGTATTTTTGGTATTATTTTCATTAATGTGTCAGGGGGTGTCAATAGGAAACAAGGGGGTGTGTTTAGCGCCACCCTTAAGAGAAGAAGTGAGGGAAAAGGGGAAAAATGACGAAAAGAAAGCCCACCACTAGGTAAGGTTGGAAAAATCTATTCTATTCTATTACTAATCTAAGAAAATCAACCCCCTATTTTGTCTTTTTCTACACATGTCATGTCCTGGACAATTCTTCTGCCCTCCCAATTTTTTACTTTTTTTTTTAAATTTCTTTTCTTCTCCTGATGCGCTCCCCCTTACTCTTTTTTTTTCCTTTATCTTTTCCTGCTCACTCGCACCTCGCTCCCACTTTTCTCCTTTTTTTTAATTTAGTCCTTTAACTATTTTTTTGGCCAAATAAGTCCTATAAATTTTTAAGTTCGGCCAAATAAGTCCTATAAGTTTTTAAGCTGAACCAAATAAGTCTTATAAGTTTTTTATTTGGGCCAAATAGGTCCTATAAGTTGGGCCAAATAGATCCTATAAGTTTTTAAGTTGCGCCAAATAAGCCGTTTTTGGCCTAATAAGTCATTTAAGCTTTTAAGTTAGGCCAAATAAGTCCTTTATGTTTTTAAGTTGGGCCAAATAGGTCCTATAAGTTTTTAAGTTGGCCTAAAAAATAGTTAAAGGACCAAATTGAACCTCAAAAATAAGTTAAGCGACCAAAATGGTATTTAAACATTTTCTTTTCATTTTTACTTAATTTTTTTTATTTCTTTAGTTTTTAAATTTTTATTTTCTTAATTTTATTTTTACAAATGTCATTATTATTATTTATAAATGATAAATGATTATTTTTCTTTCAAATCCCAACGGGAAACATTACAAGTTGTCGGTATACTTTCTTCGTCCTTGATCATATATCAAAATCTATGAATGTCTTTATTATCTATAAATGATTATTTTACTTTTGATTTTCTACGGGAAAACATTACATGTCGGTATAAATGATTACTTTTCTTTTGCGTCTCGACGGGAAGCATTACGTATTGTCGGTATAATTTCATTGTTTTTGATTATTTATAAATGATTATTTTACTTTATATTTATTATTTACTTTTCTTTTTTTTAATGTTTTTATTTCTTTATTTTTATATTTCATCTTTAGAAATGTCTTTATTAATTATAAATAGTAAATGATTATTTTTCATTTAAATCCTAACGGGAAATTACATATTGTCGTACAAATTTCATCTTATTTTATCACGTATCAAACTTTATTTTACTCTTTATTATTTATAAATGATTATTTTACTTCTCGACGGAAAAACTTTACATGTCTATATAAATGATTAATTTTTTTTTTCGTGTCCCGACGGAGAAACATTACATATTGTTGGTATAATTTCATCGTCTTTGAGCGCTTATGAAAATCAAATTTCATAAATATTTTATTATTTATAAATGATTATTTTACTTTTGATTCCATAAGAGGATTTTCTTTATTTCTTTTTTTTTTTATTTTTTTAAATTTATATTTCTTTTTTTTTAGTTTGTTCTTACAGTTTTTATTTCTTGAGTTTTCTGATTTTATTATTTTATTTTGTATTTATAAATGTCTTTATTATTTATAAACGATAAATGATTATTTTACTTTTAAGTCCCAAAAGGGGAATATTATATGTTATCGATATAATTTTACCGTCTTTGATCACGTATCAAAATTTATAAATGTCTTTATTACCTATACGTAATTATTTTACTTTTGATTCTCGATGGGAAAATATTACATCATCAATATAAATGATTACTTTTCTTTTACATTCTAACGGGGAAACATTACATGTTATTGGTATAATATTATCATTTTTGAGCACATATCAAATTTCATAAGTATTTTATTATTTATAAATGATTATTTATTTTTGAGTTCCGGGAATTTTTTACTTTTTAATTTTTCTATTTTTCTTATATTTATATTTCTTTTTGTTTTTTGCTTTTTCTTAATGTTTTTTATATCTTTATTTTTAATAATAGAAAAAGACGGGATTTTTTTGACCAAAAAAAAAAGAGGGGATTTTTATTTTTTTTCAAAATCAACAGCTTCATGGAAATTGGGTTGGTTTTTGTATTTATGTTGAAAAAAAATTTAAGTTCAGTAGAGAATCACTAAAGATATTTACAATAAGCTAGTTTTTAATTATTTGAGGGTAAGATAAGATATTTTGATCGTGGATAAAGTGTTAACGGTTTATCCTTTAGTGCATTCATAATTTATCATATAAGTGCATTGTTTGACTGGTTATCTTTAGTGCATTCATCATTTATAATTATAATTTATCATATAACAGTTTATGTCTCTTACAGTGTCACTGCCAAATTTTGGCTCAGCGTTTCAAACTGGTTATTGGGTCATTAGTAAACACATGTCAGAGTAGCTTCATTCTTCCCAACCGGCAAAGCAGAGATATATAACATCATTGTCTGACAATAGATCTTCCACTCTGCGTAATAGGAAGGGGAAGAAGGGATGAATGTCGATTAAAATTGACCTTGAGAAGGCCTATGACCGGCTGAATTTTGACACTTCATTAGGGAAACTCTAGAAGACATTGAGTTGCCTGACAACTTCATCAATCTTATTTGGCATTGTATGTCGACCACCTGCATGAGAATGTTGTGGCACAGAGAAGCCTTGAAGGAGTTCTTCCCTACTAAAGGAATCCGGTAGGGTGACCCTATTTCACTGTATCTTTCTGTGCTTTGCATTGAGAAACTGTTTCAAATGATTAATGTGGCTACAACTGATAGGGGTCATCCTCTAACCCACCTAGCCTTTGCGGACGGTGTACTCCTCTTTGCTAAGGCTAGTGACCGACAAGTTATGCTAATCAAATATATTTTAGATTTGTTTTGCAAGAGCCCAAGGCATAAGATCAGTGAAGAGAAAACCCATATCTTTTTCTCCAGTAATATGGACAGCCACAAGAGAAGTCGTATTTGTCAAGATTCTGGTTTCCAAGCTATGACCGACCTATGAAAGTGCTTGGGAGTCAAAATCTTGCACAAAAAAGTGACCTGGAGATCCTTTAAGTTTATTCTTGACAAAGTGAACCAATGTTTAAGTAATTGGAAAGCTAAGACTCTTTCCTTTGCAGGAAGAGTTACTTTTACTAAATCCAAGATTCGGGCTTTCCTTTCCTATGTCATGCAATCAGTGTTTCTTCCTAGGTACATTTGTGATGAGATTGATGAGAGGTGCCGCAATTTCATTTAGGGCGACTTAGGGGGAGAGACATATCCATTATGTTGGGTGGAACAAGCTTTGTAAGTCAAAAGCTTGGGGGCGACTTACGCCTAAGGTCGGTAAGGAATATCAACTAAGCTTCCCTCATGAAGGTGAGGTGGCACCTTGGGTGAAGGTTATGAGATCCAAGTAAAAATGTGGTAGGGATCTAATTCCTCATGTGCAACATATAGACCCAATTCAAATTTTTGGAGAGTTAAGGAGAATGTTGTTTGGAGGATAGGTGATGGAAGATCCAATGAGAAATTTAATGAAAGGAAAGAATTCAAAAGAGTAACATATGTAAAAGGAATCTAAGTCTTACACTCTTCATGAAGGTATACAAGCCCTTTCATGGATCCTAAAGCAACTTTCATTCTATTAGGCCATTCCATGGTACACACACTCTTTCCTGTGATCAAATACAAAAACTATTGGTACTAGTATTGGTTTCATAAATCTTACACTTCTGTAACAAGCATAAAAGTCAAAAGCAAAACCATAACGTAGTACATGCCATGAAGGTGGTGTTCTAAAGTTTTATTGGGAACAAATTCATAGACCAACATTCTCTGCTTTCCAGAAACATAATATCCATCAAGTGACACAAGATGGCGATGATGAAAATGGCCAATGATGATAATCTCAGCTTGGAAAATATTCCCTTATGGACATAAGCAAATCCACCTGTCCTATAATTTTCTCATTAGCAAATCCACTTGTAGCAGATGACAATTCCTCATAAGTGAAGGTACCACCCTTGAGTGTAAAAGAGAGGCATGGATTAATGGGAGGAGGCAGAAAGGAAGGTCCCATTTCAAATGAGTAGTTGGATCGTTATTGTTAATTATACTCAGTTATAGTATTTAACTTTTAATTTATCATATAATTAGCCCAATTAATATATCCAACTTCCATAGATTAATTTTATACATGTATTTTTCCTAACCATAATAGATGAAACTTTAAAATAATTTGGTGACTAGAAAACTATAAAATTACAATATTTGAGGTAATACTGGATATGCATATCACATTTTTCAAGGGAAGAATCTCCACCAAAATAATACTTTTGCTTTCTTTTCTTCTTCCTCAACCAAATGAGACAATAAACAAAGAGAAGAAAAATAAAGAATCCTACTCCATGCATTGTCCAATCTACTACCTTGTGTGATGAACTAGGTGGTGATGTAGATCTATTCACCACTGCAGGATGGGGTGATGGAGATTGGTTCACAATGGAAGGCGTTTGGGTATCTGTCACCATCATCATCTGTGCCATCATTCTTACGAGCTTCTGAGTTATTAGATGTAATGTAATCATGTTGATTTATTGGGTGTGGCATTATCTGGAGAACAGTTGATACAGCCACAGCATCACCTCAACCAACTCCATAATTGCACCACCATTTTCCTTGTCTATATTTGTAAGTTGTTTGATTTTTTTCAATCTTAGTTGTTTTTCTTGACTTCTTGTTAATTGTTTTCACATTGTATCCAGCCTGTATCTAGCTAAGAATTGAACTCTCAAAATACTATAAATAGGGCTAAGAAGCTCAATGTAAGACACACTTGAGTTTTAAGAAATATTAAGAGTTTTTGAGTTATAGAGCATTTCTCTCTTGTTCCTGAGCCATTTTTGGCATCAGAGCAAGTTCTTAGATCCCAGAGTTGAGTTTGAGTGACAAAATCAACGGAAAGTTGAGTGTTTTTGGTGAGCAAGAGAGTTGTCCGCCCAGAAACTCCACTTTGCGGCCATTTTTTCGCAAAACTAACGCCGCCATCGCGTCCGGAAGGGCCAAAAACCTTGGGAACCAAAGTTTCGCGGCCAACGGAGCCTCCACGCCCGTCATGAGCGTCGCCGGAAAATTCGTCGAAGCGTTCGCCCGGCCGTTGCAGAACCACCGTGCCGAAATTTCGTAACTACCGTCGGAGTTGCAGCCGTCGCCGGAAAACTGAGGTTGAAGACGACCACGTCGGCGTGCCACGTCACGCACACGTGTCACCTTCGCCACTCTCTTCGCGCCACGTGTCAAGGGAGCCACATCACCAGTCAAAGTCTACCTTTGACTCAACAGCCACCTCACCAGCCACGTCATTCTACCAACCAACCAGAAATCGCCACGCGTCACGTTGACCAGTCAACTGCCTCGCTGTCCAAAGTTACTGAAATTACAGATAAGCCCCTATACTTTCCTGTATTTACAGTTTTACCCATGAACTTTTGTATAATTGCTATTTGACCCCTGAACTTTTAAAAATTGCATTTTGACCCCTAAACTTTTGTATAATTGCAATTTGACCACTAAACTTTCAAAAATTGTATTTTGACCCCTAACCTTTTGTAAATTGCAATTTGACCCCGATAAAATTGTAAAATTACCCTCTTTATATTTTTCCCCACACAAAGTACCAAATTGTTCTTTGTTATTGGAAAAGAAATTGTGGAATTATAAAAGGTGCATTTCAAGAAAGGTCTGGCTAAGGAAAGACAAGGTTATTAAGTACGCTTAGCGACACCTCTCTTTCCTGGGAACTTCCTTGGTGTTCTAATTATAAAACTACAATCTCTAACTGTAACCCTAAGATTTCACCAATTTTATTCTACGCCCAAAATGCCTCCTCAAGACAACCTCTACGAGACCTTGAAATGGCGAAATGCGAAGACAAATTCAGAATTACAAGACGCTTTACTGCACATCAGGTCCTATTAGAGGAACGCCACCGCCTTCGGAAGAGGAAGAATATTCAGGTGATTCTTCATCAACCCGACGTCCCTAGAGACCACCAGGTCGGACATGATGACATCAAAGTTGATATTCAGGCTTTGAAGGAAAACTTCACCCGGATGACTTCGTTGATTGGCTTCAAACAGTTGAAAGAGTGTTTGAATACAAGGAGATTCGAGAAGAAAAGAAGGTGAAGATTATTGTGAAATTAAAGAGATATGCTTCCACTGGTGGGAAAACCTTAAAAAGAGACGAGACGTGATGGGAAAAGCAAGATCAAGACATGGGAAAAAATGCGTGAGAGCTAACGAGTAATGTTCTTACCTCCTCAATATTATCAAGACAAATTCATCCAACTGCAGAACCTTCATCAGAAGAATTTGTCAGCAGAAGAATACACTAGAGAATTTGAGAAGCTGATGATGCAGTGTGATGTACAAGAGAAAAAGGAGCAAACAATCGCGCGTTACCTTGGAGGATTAAACACTGATATTGCCGATCGTGTTGAACTTCAGCAATATTGGTCGTTAGAAGATGTTATTCGCCTTGCTACGCGAATAGAGAAGCAGTTGCCCAGGAGATCCACCTACAGAAACTTCTCCTCCAATAATCCACCTTACACTCGTAAACCACCCACCGACCAACCTAGTTCATCTAGTAAACCTCCTGCCAAACCTACCACCACTGAAAACAAAACCAAGGCCGTCAAATGTTTCAAATGCCTAGGCTTTGGTCATATAGCCTCCAACTGCCCGACAAGGAGAACCATTACCATCATCAAAGGAGAAGCTTATGAAATTTACGAAGAAGATGAGGCTCGAGTAGAACTCGAAGGAGAAGAAGAGTTAGATCCAATATACGATGAAGAACTCATTCTTTGACCATGGTGAATCCTTAGTAATCGCATTTAAGCTTGCATCTGATGTCGCAAAGGAAGAACCTTGGTTGAGGCACAATATTTTCCACACTCGTTACCTTACGCCAAAAAGTTTGTGGCGTTATTGTGATAAAGTTGGAAGTTGTGAAAATGTTGTTTCCAACTATATGGTGGAAAAATTGGATCTACTGAACCCGGATACATCCACACCCTTACAAGTTGCATTGGCTCAAAGAAAGGAAGTGAAGTGAAAGTTGACATGGCGATGCCTTGTGACCTTTCCATTGGCGAAATACCAGGGATCAAGTCCTGGTGTGATGTTGTACCTATGGATGTCACATCTCCTCCTTGGAAGACTCGGCAATATGATCGTCATGCACTATATGGCGGTTATGCCAACACCTACTCCTTTGTCAAAGATGGAGTAAAGATCAAGCTAACTCCTTTACCAGAACGAGCTTGATAAAGGCAAGAAAGAAGCCAAACCATTGGTGTCCTTAGTCACAAAGGAACAACTCAAAGAAGGCTGAAAGGAAGTTCAAACCATGAGCTTTATTCTACTGCTCGAGTCAAATAACGAGACTATCATTCAAGTGGAAATTAAAACAACTACTTGAAGAGTTTCCAGATGTTATACTGTAAAGTTCCAATTTGGACTACCGCTAATGCGAGACATCCAAGACACGCCATTGACTTCATTCCGGGCAAAGTCATTCCCAATAGACCAAATTTACGGCGAGTCCCGGGAGCGTCAATCCGGCCAAGTTGAAGGATTGTTAAAGAAAGTTGATATAGGAAAGTATTAGCCGCTTGTGTTGTTCCCTGCAATCCTAGTGCCCAAGAAAGATGGAAGTCGGAGAATGTGTGTTGATAGTCGGTTGTCAACAGATTACCATCAAATACTGGGTTTCCCATACCCAGGACTTGATGATTTATTGGATCGGTATACATGGTGCCACTATCTTTTCAAAGATTGATCTTCGTAGTGGATACCATCACCAAAGCAAGGCAGGAGATGAATGGAAGCGCCTTCAAAACCAGAGATGGCCTTTATGAATGGTGTTATGCCTTTTGGGTTGTCCAATGCCCCGAAGTACATTCATGCGCCTTTGATGAATCAAGTCCTTGACCACTTTATTGGTAAATTTGTCGTCGCTCTATTTTGATGACATTACGATTTTTAGCGAGGACAAAGAAGAACACTTGGAGCACCTTCGCAAGTGCCATGACTCTTCGTGACAGAAACTCTATGCCAACTTGAAAAAATGTTCTTTCTTAACCAACGAAGTTACTTTTTCTTGGTTATATCATCACATCGAAGGCATACGAGTTGATCCGTAAAGATAAAGCGATCAACACCGGCCTGTTCCACAATCAATCCGTGAGGTGAGAAGTTTCCATGGATTATCCTCCTTTTACAGAAGATTCATCAAGAACTTCAGCTCAATTGCCACTCCACTCACAGATTGCATAAAAGGAGACAAGTTTCAATGGACTGAGGCTGCACAGAAAAGTTTTGACGAACTTAAGAAGCGTTTGACTGAAGCACCTGTTTTAACACTTCCTAATTTTGATCAAGTACTTGAAGTCAGTTGTGACGCTTCTAACACTGGAATTGGTGCTGTTCTAAGTCAAGAAGGACATCCCATAGCCTTCTTCAGTGAAAAGCTCAACAATGCTAAACTTCGATATTCTACATATGACAAGGAGTTCTATGCAATTGTTCGTGCATTACAACATTGGAGCCATTACTTGTTGAATAAGGAGTTCATTCTTTATTCTGATCATGAAGCCTTAAAGCATTTGAACTCTCAACAAAAGATCAGTCGCCGACATGCTGCTTGGAGTGAGTTTTTACAGCCTTACCCCTTCCTAATCAAGCATAAGGCTGGAGTTCAAAATGTCGTTGCAGATGCCCTCAGCAGACGTCATGCTTTGCTTACTACATTACATAAAAGTCATCGGCTTTGGCCAGACTATCAAGGAGTTATATCCCGAGGATCCGGGATTTCCAAAAATTGCGGAATGCTACTAAATTCTGAGCCTCACAAGATTACTACCTGACATGAAGGATTCTGTTGAAGGAAAGACTTTGTGTATTCCTCGATGCTCACTACGAGAAGCTATCATTTGGGAAGCCCATGATGGAGGATTAGCTGGTCATTTTGGACGAGATAAAACAATGGCCTTAGTGAAAGAGAATTTTTATTGGCCAAGATTGGAGAGAGATGTCAATCGGCATATTCAAAGGTGCAGACTGCCACTTGGCCAAGCTAAAGGCCAAAACACTGGTTATATATGCTGCTCCCTTTATACCGCAGGCCCTCGGGAAGGCGTTAGCATGGACTTTGTCTTAGGACTACCTCGAACTCAGGCGTCACAAGGATTCAATAATGGTTGTGGTAGATAGATTTTCAAAGATGGCCTATTTCATTCCTTGCCAGGAAGACCAACGATCTTTTTCAAGTTGATCCAGTATTTCAAAGAAATTGTTCGTCTTCATGGAATTCCAAAAACCATCACTTCCGACAGAGATGTCAAGTTCTTAAGCCACTTTTGGAGAACTTTATGGAAGAAAATGGGTACTAAGCTACAATTGAGTAGGGCCAGTCATCCCCAGACAGATGGACAAATGCGATACCAACCGACTATTGGGAATCTACTTGAAGTTTTGTGGGTAAAAATCTAAAGCATGGGATCTTATCCTTGCACAAGTTGAGTTTGCTTACAACAATTCAACTAACCAAGCCACTGGAAAATGTCCTTTGAAGTAGTATATGGCACTGCCCACCGAGTCCGCTGACTTGACCCCTCACCGGTGATAAGCAACAATACAATTCAGGATGCGAAAGCAGGGCAAAAGAGATCAAGCTACATGAGCAAGTTCGAGAGCGGATTCGAAAGCAAAATTCAAGGTATAAGGCTCAACGAGACAAGCATCGGAAGCGACAAATTTTTAAAGTTGGAGATTTGGTTTGGATACATCTAAGGAAGGAGCGATTTCCAAATCAACCAAATGCTAAGTTGTCCCATAGAGCTGATGGACCATTCAAAATTGTGCAGAAAATTAATGACAATGCTTACAAGGTAGAGTTACCGGGAACATATAGTGTCTCTGCAACATTCAACGTTGCTGACCTTTCGCCATATTTAGATGATGAAGTAGATTTAAACTTGAGGGCGAGTTCTTTCGAACCCAGGGAGTATGATACAGCCACAGCATCACCTCAACCAACTCCATAATTGCACCACCATTTTCCTTGTCTATATTTGTAAGTTGTTTGATTTTTTTCAATCTTAGTTGTTTTTCTTGACTTCTTGTTAATTGTTTTCACATTGTATCCAGCCTGTATCTGTGACACCCTCTACCCCAACAAGTCATTATAACAACGTAATAATGTAAAATAAAAACACGGAGAAACAAAATCCTTTTTATTTAAGCCAAATCATAATTTCAGTTATTGTGGAATAGAGTCATCACGCTCATTTGCGGAAAATAACAATCGAAGAAATTAAAAAACCCAGGTTCCCGATGTCACAATAATTCAGAGCCCTTTTCCCTAATTATTACATCGGAAGAGTACAAAAACTTTAATAAGTAAACACATGCAAATCTTCTATCCATCCCGATTTAACTACCGAGATTACTCATTGGCATTCGCATCCTCAACACTGCAGGTCTCAACATCTACACATACCCGTGTGGATATGCATAGCCACAAAGGGTTAGTCGTCATAACCTCAAATAGTGCAACGGTAGGAAATCGATGAACAATGCGCATATCTGATGAATTCCAATAAAACGTCTACACACCAGCACCAAGGCATAACATATCACCACAACTATCAAATACCACATGTCACAACATCAAACGCAACGCTAAAAGACATTACCATAACATTCAAATATCACATGCCGTCGCATCAATCACAACATTATGATATACCACTAACAACCGAACAACCAAGCATGTTATCAAGACAAGTGGTGTGATTCTAAGAACATAATTATATGCATGTGGATCCACTTCTAACGAAGCCGGGAGACCTTGCCCGTTCGGAATACCATGTCGAAGTGCACCAATAACAACAGACCGAACCTCACCCACACGGATACCTTGCCCGATTCGCCCCATTAACCGTGAGGACCGGATACCTTGCCGGCCACGGATACCTTGCCCAATCGCCTCTACTAACCAAAGGACTGGAAACCTTGCCCGTCACGGATACCTTGCCCGATTCGCCTTTGTTTTTTTTTTTTTTTTTTAACCGTAGGGACCGGAAACCTTGCCCGTCACGGATACCTTGCCCGATTCGCCTCTACTAACCAAAGGACTGAAACCTCACCCACACGGGATACCTTGCCCGATTCGCCTTTGTTTTTTTTTTCTTTTTAACCGTAGGACCGGGAAACCTTGCCCGTCACGGGATACCTTGCCCGATACGCCCTACTAACAATAACAACAACAACAACAACAACAACAATGACGACACCAAGATGCATGAACATGACCAAACGAGGTGTCTAACCATAACATCCTCTATCGCAATATTTTCGACAGAGTAACAACAACAACAACAGCAGAACACAAATTCATAAGTTAGCTAGTGCCTTCTACCAATAACATGAACATTTAATATTCTTAGCAACTTTGATTAAGCACATACATCCAAGTGGAACTTTGGCATTAGAAGGACTAGTTCTCTCAGATTATCATACTAAGAAATCAATAGGCATCATAAATGAACCTTAGACATTCTACTTAAGCTTTACAATATCAACACAATTAGGGACTCGAGTTCTTTGATTCATACTTAGTGGCTACACTTTCATAGGGTCTAAAGCCTACTATTTAGTTATTTAATTTCCTTACATTGTCGTTTGATAACAACCAATTTCTGTACATCAAGCATATAAACAACCAAAGCTCAATCATCACGCCAATTTCAACAACCGATAAAATTATCACAAGTCGAGAATAATAATTTAGAGGAATTCGAAGGTCTCTCTATCACGGTGGTGATAGTGCCCGTTTTTCGTTACCGCGCGAGGCATAGGGGTCTTGGGACACCCCTATTGTTCACACAGGTTCCATACACTCACTAGAAGAGAACAACTATCCCTTACCTCAAGTGAAATTCGTGCTCCTAGGAGAGGGATAAGGTAACACCAAGCTTTTCCTTTCCTAGTGAAGCTTTCTTCAGTAAAAACACAAGAGAAAGGGTTTAGGAATGGAAAAATCATAATTTAGAACCCTAACATTGCTCTTAAGGACAAAACTATCATTAGAAGGCTTACCTCTTCCTATTCCTCCCAATGAGGCGGTAAGAATTACAGTAACTATGCTCCGGTCGCGTTCGTAGCGTAGTCTTGAGTCGAGCCCTTGACAAAGACAAAATTGGGGAAAAAGGGGAAGAAGGGTTTTTCTATCTTGGTTGATCTTATGAGCAACTTCTAATCATGTTTATGGTTTTAGACTGATGTTTAGGGGCTAGGTTAAGTCTAGGGTCGTGGTCACTCTTGCAGTCGAGAATGGGTCATCTTTGGGTCATAGAGCAGGCCCCAGCGAGTTAAAGCAGCAGCAGCGCCTGACCACTGCGGCGGTGGGCGCTGGCGCTGACATCTCTTGGGCGCCTGCGCTGCTCTCGGTGAGGCTGGCGCCTGCGCCCACAGGCTGCATCCGTTGCTAGTTTTTGTGTCCCGACTTCGCCTATCTGGCGCCAGTGCCAATTTAATTGATCTTCTAACCAGTCATTAGCATATTTAACACATTCACATACATGAAAAGCTTAGTCAAACACACAAGGAATTAAAAAGTTCTAGCACGAAGGTGGGGGTGTTACAGTATCCAGCTAAGAATTGAGCTCTCAAAATACTATAAATAGGGCTAAGAAGCTCAATGTAAGACACACTTGAGTTTTAAGAAATATTAAGAGTTTTTGAGTTATAGAGCATTTCTCTCTTGTTCCTGAGCCAACAGTTGTTAGGGGTAGACATCAAGGTCCTTTTGTGTTCCCGCAAAGATTATTTTACGTTAAAAATCAAAACAATACCGGAAACACCACCTTAATGTTCCCTGAATTCTCTTCTCACAATGGTTGGGAACCCTGACAATAATATTAAACAATGAAAAAAATTAAATGATAATGATTGATCAAGTTAGTGATAACACTAGCTGAATAATTAACGTTATATCACGGTGTACTTTTTGAATGTTATGATTATGAAATTTGGTTTCCCAATGACATTATGTTATGGGATTTAGATCTCCTTTTAATTTTGATTATAATAAAATTAATTGGAAAGAGGAATTCTATAAAAAAGTTACCTGGATGGAGGCCTATAGTGTTTTCGAAAGAAAGAAAAGTTGAAAGAGGATGTTAGGGGTGGGGTGCGTGGCTCGCCAAGGTTTATAAAGATTTGGAGAAAGGAGCATAGGGTGCATGAGAATAACTACTAACCAATTAATACTGAAAAAAGGAAGAGGATGTTGCACGGGAATAACTATTAACAAAAAGAAAGGAGTTAGGGGTGTTGGAATAACTACTAACACATAACTACTAATAATTTTCTGGCTCAAATTAAATTATTGCCATTTTGATCTTCATCGTATCAGCATTGTAATGCATTGAATCATAGTTATTCCCTGAAGAATTCATTAAACCCTCCTTCAAGTCTTGCAGTGACATATCTCCTTCTAATGCTCTTACTATTTACACATAACTAAGTCGTACTTTAAGTGATTATAATTTCACATCACATTATTTTCAAAATATACATCCTTGTCCTCCTAAACTATAATCTCTAAAGCTCAGTTTTCCATTGAAGCCCAAATAAAATGTCATACTACATATAGGTGTGTGTACGTACTTATGACCAAAGAAAGGCCTTAAGTTGGTTATATACCTCATACATAGCAATACGTTATGTATCTTCAAGGATTTATTAATGGCAATGAGGCATTAATGAACTTGACCTTTATGTTATGTTTATGCCTAGTCATCATAAATGTACATGGCTCATTTTTGGATATTTTTTGGCATAACTTCGAGTGCTAGAAGCAGCGCAAATTGTCATTCTTACCATTTCCTGACTAATGTAGTTGCCTTTCAAATATGGATGCACCAACTCTCCAAAGCATCCATCCTCTTCTAGCACACGATTCAGGAGTGGACTAGCCTGCTTAGTACACAGTTTCACAATAATTATTGTAACACCCGTCTTGACAAGTGTTACTTTATTTTCAAATAATCCACACGTATAAAGCAACAACACGTATTATTTATTATCAGAGTATACAAAGCATGGCACATACACACATATAGATATATACACCACTGTAGTACCCTAATTTTGTCCGGACTTTTATTTTATTATTATTTATTTTAACTTTTTAAATTTTGTAATAAAAATGAAAAATAATATTTTTGGTTTTATAATAAGGAATAAAAGAGATTAAAAAAGAAAGAAAAAAGAAAATTTATTTTTCAAAGAAAAAGGGGGTGCAAATTGAAATGTATGGGGTGCCAAAATCAATTAATCAAATGACTGAACCAGCCCAATGCTGTCCAGTCCAATACCCATCCTTTTACTCGCACACCCCTTCATTTTCTCCATACGCCCCCTGTGCTTCTCTCATCCCCTGCTTGCTACGTGTACCCCACCTCTCACTTATACACCCCAGCCCAACGCTAAAGCTTCACGCGGCCCAACTTCTCCAAATTCCATGCAGCCCATCAACCCAACCCAAACCTAACCTTCATAAACCTAACCCTAATTCACTCATCTCTCATCCTCATTCTCGTCTCCCTTCACGCCGTAACAGCTCCCACGTTCTCTTCCCTCGTTCTTCTTCATCTTCCCCAACCCTAATTTCTCATCACCCAGCCGCGGCGATCCTCTCCTCCTCTGTTCCCCTAAATCACGGCCTTACCTCTTCATCTCTCTCACCAAACCAAACCCTAATCAGCCACTCCCCCATAACCCTAAATCCAGCCCTCACTCTCTCATTTCCCTCTTCTAGCTGCGACACTAACCCCCATCCCCACGTTCTCTCTTCATCCCTTCTTTCTCACCCTCACCAAAACCCTAATCCTTCACGCCCTAGCGGCCGCACCATCTCCTCCTTCTCTCTCAACCTCTTCTTTCCTTTTTGCCTTCTCAAACCCTAACCCTAAACCTCATGACTGCGGCGCCTTCATCTCCAAATCCCTCAAATCCGGACCGAATCCTCCAAATCATATCCAAATTAAGTCCAGATTCGAATCAAAGGGAGTTTCTTTCCATTCTTTCCTTTTTACTTATTTCTCTGTTAAATGCGTTTTAATTACTGATTGGTGTTCTGATTTGTTTTGTAGGTGATTGAAAGAAGATTGGAGGCTATAAAAGGCCTCACAAGCAGAAGCAGAAAGGGATGGAACCCTAGAAAGAGAGAACAAGAAGAAGACAGAGAGCCAACCCGAGTCCAGAGATAGTGTAAGCAGCAGGGCAAGCAGAGTAGAGAAAAAATCGTGAGCCCCTCTAAATCAAAAAAAACTTAAACACTCTCTAGCTCTAGTTTTTTTTCCCTCCATCTCTTGGTTGTAAATTTTCTGGGAAGCCATAAACCCAGGTTCTTCATCCTCTTCATCTTTCTATTTCTCTGTTTTGTTTCTTTTTCCTTTTTTTTTGCCGTTGCTATGTAACCTATATTCTGGATTGGATGTTGTTGTCTGGATCAAATTACATACGGTGTAGCCTTTCCTCGTATTTCTTTCATTGTTAGCAGTTGTTGTTGTTTCTTAATCTGCTGAGATTCGACTAAATTGAACTAAGGCTAGGGTTTGGCCTTCCAATGGGGCCAAACCCTAGATGAAGGACTGAATTGCAAATATGTGATAAAAGGGACCTGAAAGCAAAAAAGAATTAAAAAGTTTTCTTTTTTAATTTTCTGTTCATACACGTTTTAAGATTTGGTCTTCCAATGGGGCCAAACCCTAAATAGGGACCAATTTGCAATTATCATATTAAAATAGGACTTGAAAGCAAAATTGAATTTTTGGGTTTGGTTTGGTCTTCCAATGGGGCCAGACCCAAACCAGGGACTTATTTGCAATATTATTTCTTTTTTATTTCATAAATAATCAGAATTGAATAAAGAATTGATGAGGAGCATAAAAGCAAATAAAAAATAATTTTCCCTTCTTATCTATTTTTTTATTAACATAATTAGTTTTTTTTACTTTTTTAGGTTTTTTTTTCTTACATTTACTATTTCTGTTACATAAGAAAAGAATAAATAATAATTTGTATATAATGGTTGAGTTGTCCTTTTACTAAGTTTCTTTTTATAACCTTTGTAATATGATGATTAATAAACTTGTATTTTTTTAGAAAATTCATTAGGGAATAATTTATTTAATGATAAGCAAGTTTCTTTAAACAATTAAAAGGGTACCATTTTATGGGCGTCTTAGGGATGCTAACACCTTCCTTAAGCGTAAATAACTCCCGGGCTCGAAATCTGGTTCAAAGACTATATTTTTAAATTATCCTCATAAAAAGGGTTTTTCCTATTGTTTTTCCTTAATAAATTTTAGGTGGCGGCTCCATTTTAATTTTAAGGGTGGTTGTCACAGCTGGCGACTCCACTGGGGACCTTTAGAGAGTTAGGCCCTATGTTTGTTTATATGATTTGTTTGCCTTATTAAATGAATTATTCCCTTTTTGTTTTTATTCCTATTTATTTGTATATATGTTTGTATACATGAATCCTAGGATAGAAAACATGTACTAAAAATATATATATTTTTCTATTTTATTTTTTGTGATTCATTCTCATTCATTTGTTTTTTCTTGTAAATATTATGTATGTTGTTTATGCATTTGAAACCTTAGGGTAGAAGACATGTATATATATTGTATTTTTATTTATTTTGCAGCGGGTAGTTTTAAGTTTGCTCCTTCACACACTTCACTTTACACACTTTATTTACACACACTACGAGTGGAACCCTATACCCGGGTATGAAAAAAAACTTAAGTTAGGAGAGGCTATGTAGTGAGCACCTGCTGGACGTACGGCCAGTTGGGTCCTTGCGAAGGCCTCACCTAGAGTTTGGCCCTATTTGAGAAAAAACTCCCTTTAATAGTTTACCTATTATTGGCGGTAACATTCGAAAATAGGACCCTTGGCTCTAGGAACCTTTTTAGATTAGTATCATGAAGCCACCCATGGTAAGGCACTTATGAAAACCGTAGAACTCATCTAGGGAATTACCGACCTATGTCACAAAGGGGCATACCCTATCTCCTTTCTAATACCTGGTTTTCTGTAACGTCCGTACTTCAAATCTTAATAAAAATCAAGACAATTTACATTAAAGCACATGGATTACTACAAATTTAAAACTTTTTTAATAAATTACAAGTCTAAATTTTGACTCAGTCATAAATCTAGAATATTAGAATTACAACTTTCACCAAGTACAAGGCTTGGCTTACAAAATACAAGACTAACTTTTGTCCATTACAACAAATGGAATCAGGAAACAACTCCAAAATAAACATAAACTAGGAGTAATAGGGCTCTAGCATCGCCTACTTCTCCTCTGGTACCTTCTTATCTGAAAAACAACAAGGAAAGTGTGAGATTAAGAAATCTCAGTGAGTCTCCTTCACAGACCCCTCACCAACACTAGCCACAATCAATAATAACATTCATTTACAAACATTATTAGCAAACATGACAATTCTATTTAACAAGGATCGTTCGTAACAGCCGGGACATATCGTTCGTAACAGCCGGGACATATCGTTCGATAGCAGTGGTACAACAGCTCTGAACAACCGTCGTTGTAACAGTCGGGACGTGTCACTATCTCACAATGGTACAACTGCTCTGTACTTACGACTCCCATGAGTAACAATTGGGACATATCATTCGATAGAAGTGGTATAACCACCCTGTACAACCGTTGTTGTAACAGCCGGGACGTGTCGTTATCTCACAGTGGTAAAACCGCTCTGTACTCATAACTTTTTCGTAAGGTTCAATTCAAACTCAAGTTGAAATGATGTTTTCTAATGATTTCCTTTGATAAATCTCCTTGAATTACTGTGACAACCACCCTAAAATTGAAATGGAGCCGCTATCGATATTTATTTTAGGAAACATTGGAACCTATTTTTGAATTATTTTGAAGAAAAAAGGTCTTTTGAACCAGATTTGAGTTCGGGAGTTTGGTTATGTATAAAGAAGGTGTTAGCACCCCTAACACGCCCATAAAAATGGTACCTTTAATAGTTTGAAAACGGTTTGTTTGCTTTCAAGAATTAATTCCCAAAAAAGAAACTATTTACTATACTTATTTCTCTCTACCTTTTTAACTATATTAAAATAAATGACACAATTGGTACCAAAAAAATAAACATAAATGACACTAATATTTTTTAACCATGGCAGCGGCTAGGACCTCAGTCTGGCCACTGCCTGTACTGGCCAAAGGGAAAACCTTGAGCTCCCTAACCTGAAGACAGTAAGTGAACACAAAAAGAATAAGAACAAAAACAAATGGATACAAAGAAATGAAAAAGCAAGAAGCCA
The DNA here is from genome assembly GCA_037113605.1 of Calophaca sinica. Lineage (NCBI taxonomy): Eukaryota > Viridiplantae > Streptophyta > Magnoliopsida > Fabales > Fabaceae > Calophaca > Calophaca sinica. Next base: position 47,274,433 of record CM073733.1, on the reverse strand, counting down.
TATCATATATTTATGTCTAGAATCAATCCCTTACAATTTCATGAAATAAAACTGAAATAGCAAATTCAACAATGAAAAAGAAGACGACTGAACCTGATTATTGATCTCAGATAGGAAAGAAATCGAATCAAAAATTACAGGGAAAAAGAAGAAACAAAAGGAACCTAAAAAAAAACCTAAAGTGTTTATTTTCTACTCTCTCTCACTCCTCCATGCTTCGGCCGATTCCTCTTCTTGCTCCTCTAGCCTCTCTTTGTTCTTTTTTTGATCCGAATCGCTCTCCTCTTCAGTTTGGATCCCGAAAACTCTCCCCCTTTTTGTATGGTCCTTGAGCTTGGCTTTTATAGACCTGCGAAAACATATCAAAACAAATCAGTCATTGAATCAAAGTAAAAAAAAAAGGAAAGGAAATGAAACGAAAACTCCCTTCGTCGCGTCTAGGTCCGTGTTCCTCAAGGAGATTTTTGCGAAAATTGTTGTGATTCGATGGGGGTTACGGCAGATATGATCCGGTTTTGAGGGATTCGGAAGATTTGGGTGAGATTAAGGGAGAAAGGGAGAGATGTTCACTGTGATGAAATCGGGTTTGAATAGGGAAGAGAAGAGAAGAAAAGAAAATGGAAGAGAAGGAAAGGAGAAGAGAGAGGGGGAGAGAGGGGGAGAGGTGCCGCATCTGAGTGGGAAATCAGGGGGTGAGGGAAATTAGGTTTTGGTTTTTAGGGTTAAGAGGTGGTGGTTTGGGCTGGATGTTGGGCTGGATCTGTGTGTGGTGCGCTGCGTGGAAGAAAGGGGGCACGCGAATGGAATGGGGAGGTGCGAGTAACAGAGCGTTGGAAGGAGTGCGTTGGGCTGGGCTGATTGGTTGTTTATTAACAAACTGCTAATTGCACCTTTAGTATTACTACTTGCATCCTCCTTTCTTCAAAAAATATATTTTTTTCTTTTCTTTTTTCTCTCTTTTATTCTTTCTTCTTTTTATTTATTGAGACCAAGATATCATTATTATTACTAATTTAATAAGCAAGAAAAACTAATTAAATAAAATAAATAAATAAATAAAGCCTGGATAAAATTAGGGTACTACAGCTGCCCATCCTTAATTACATTTTACTCAAAGGTCTTCGTGCATTCGTTGTAAAAGGTAATTAAGGATAAATGACTCTAATTTTGTCCGAAACAAGTGGTTTGAGATTGCGGGATTGGTTCCCAACTTTGGTGGGAGATTCTAGGGTTGGTATCCTAGTGAATTCCCAGTAAGGTATAGGTATGACTATGATTCTTTACAAAAATGGGTGGGAGATTCCAAGTTCGGTTTTCTGGCGAATTCCCAGTAAGGGATAGTTATGACTATGCCTCCTTACAAAATTAGTGAGGATTCTAGGTTCAGTTTCCTAGCGAATTTCCCTTAAGGCATATATATGACTAGCCCTTACAAAAATGGGTGGGAGATTCCAGGTTCGGTTTCCTGGCAAATTCTCGGTAAGGCATAGGTCTGGTTCCAGGTTCGGTTTCCTGGAAAATTTCCCATAAGGCATATGTATGACTAGCCCTTACAAAATTGGTGAGAGATTCTAGGTTTGATTCCTAGTGAATTCTCAGTAAGGCATAGGCTCGTTTCCTAGCTCTTGAGAAATTGGTGAGAGATTCTAGGTTTGATTCCTAGTGAATTCTCGGTAAGGCATAGGTTTGGTTCCTAGCCCTTACAAAATGGATTAACTTCCCTGTTTGGGGAAAGTTTGGGGAAGATTCCTAACAAGGGTAAGTCAGGTTCTTAACTCTTGCTCAAAGGTACGGATTGACTACCATACTTTAAGGAATATCCGTGATATGAGTTTCTCTGTCACTCAATATATGTTCGGGTCAGATTCTCGGCAAGGTATAGGTCAGATTCTTAACTCTTGCTAAAAGGTACGGATTGATTTCCATAATTGAGGAAGATATGAGATGCGGGTCAGGTTCCCGACTAAAGGCTTGGGTCAGATTCCCAAGGTGGTGGGTCAGATTCCCAGCAAGGTGTAGGACAGGTAATGCAGTTCTGCGTGTAGAAAACACCCTATAATTTTCTGCTGCCGAAAAATCTTATAAAAATTCCAATAAATCATAAATATTGGAAAATGCTAAGATCTCAAATTTTATAAAATTTGGATCACGTTTGAGCATGTTTCAATTAGAAACTCGCCCAATAGCCTGGTTACAGCAGAATTTAATAGAATTCTCGCAGCGTAATAAAAACTGTACATTAGTGAGGATCACTAATTTCATTTTCTCTTGTCATCTAAATATTATTCAAACAATAAAATTATCAAGACAAAATTATCAAAATAAAAGTCACCTTAAATACGACATAAAACTAACAATTAATAAAATAGCTCAACGTCAAAAATTTAAACTGTGACTTAAAAATACTTATTAAATCCTAAAAATTATTTCTCATTCAATAAAATAATTTTCTTTAATAAAACAACAATTTTTCATATTTTTCAAGATTAATTCATATTAAAAACAGTATATGTCTATACTGTCTCTTAATCTGAATTAATTGCTAAAACAGTAAATAGTTTACAACAAATGTAGCAGCTCTTTGTACTTTTCATAAATCATCAAGGTGATCAATCTCTATGGTTTATTTACAAGTAGTCGGAACTATAAAATAATTTTCATAAAAATTGGGACGTTACATTACCACCCTCCTTAAAAAAAAATTCGTCCCCGAAAATTCATTTACAAACCAAAACAAAATCAGGAAATCTGAAAAATCATAACTTAACACTAAAAGCATATCATAAACTTTGGACTTTGAAAACTAATATGACTTGAAAGTTATTACATTCAAGCGGGCAGCATTAAAGCATACATTTCATTCATACATCATAACAAGTTAGAACACTACATCTATTAACTTAAACGTCTACAAATACAATACTCTGCGTCCATGTCGAAGAAGTCCTCGCGAACGATGCCTTATTCCAACTACGATCTCTACTCCATCACGATCACGAACACGGTCACAGCAACACTGAGTCGCGGCTACATGCTAATAACAATAAAACCGCACTAACACAAATACACCTACACAACCACGTTTTCAAAACAAAACATAAGGTCAAATTTTTTTTATTTTTAAAAGTCTAGCTTCTAAAATAACTTAAAACAAGAATTACTTTTCTTAAATCCCATTTGATATCTTCAAGACTCAACTATTTTCAAGAACATTATTGTTCCTTTGGGATTAGGTTTTTTATTGCCTTAAAATCATCAAGACACATTGTAATCAAAAACTAAAACTTGCATCAAATACCAATAACAAAATCACTAAAAATCAAGTATTAAAGCATAAAATCATTTTAGTTCTCTCAAAGAGCCTCACGGCTTGCACACCTACACACTCAAAAGCTTTTTAACAAAAGATCAACACCAAGCTTTGCTTTAAAACTCCTAAACCACAACAATAACAAAATCCACAATAGATAAACTAGAAAAGTCATGAAATAACTCACTGTTTTCATGCAACAAAAGAAAGGAAAAATTTTCCAAAGCCATCAACAAAATAATTTAAAACAATCCAAAATCAAAAGCTTAAGTAATTTGAAATACTCACTCACAAGTTCTTCAAAAACCCACGATTTTATGACATCAAAATGAAAGGAAAATTCTAAAAATTATTAATCACAAAATCAACAACAGCATAAATCACAAATAATTATACAACAATTACAAGAACATACATCATAATACCAAAAGTATATTGAAAATTTGGATTTTGGAATTTAATACAATAATAAAATACGTCACAAGGTCAAAGCACTTATGTGGTCTATACTTAGAACCACGCACACACCATAATACATATAATATGATAATTATAGTGTCTCCTACGGATAATCTCCCTTGTAAAACTCTGCCCACTCAACTCCATTATGTCGCGTTCAACTGAATAAATGAAGCATTTCCTGAAGTCAACAACAACATATCAGACAACACTATATCAGAAGCAATACTTCAACTATTGTATCTGACTTTGAAGATCGCATGAAGACCTAGTTCGAAATCAGTACACTAAATGGTAGTGTCTGAATTTGTTCTAGATGAACGTGAATACCTAGTTCAGAATCAGAATACTAAATGGTAGTGTCTGAACTAGATGATCAAGATACATCAAAGATGATGTAACAAGAAGATTCAACGTCAACAGACATGAAGACTCGGTTCAAAATCAGAACACTAAATGGTAGTGTCAGAATTAGATGATCAAGATACATCAAAGATGATGTAACAAGAAGAATCAACAAAAACAAAGCTGAAGGCAATAACAAAGAAGACCTCATCAACAACAACAAACAACAAAAAAGACAACAACCTAAGAAGATCTCTACTACAACAAATCAACCTGAATCAATATGAGAATCTCTATCGCTCAAAGATTCGTATCAGGCAACAAGCCTCATTGATGGTGTCTGATACAGAGCAATGTCTGACTAGGGAAGTCAAGACAAGCAAGTCACTCAAACTCAAATAGAAGAAATCTATCCATCAAGGGATTACAAAGACAGAAAATAAAGAAGCTATATTGAAAATATACAGACATATGAAAATGTCCGATAAAGTCAATGTTTGAAGAAGTCTTAGTGGTACAAGCATATTCAAGAATCCTTGTCTGTCTGTTTGACATAAAGAAAAGTTATGATACATGTATCTGGTACAAGCTTACAATGAAGAAAAGAAACTTTTGTCTGACCGATTACTGATAACAGTGATTATACTACTGTCTAATTGTCTGCCTTCTATCATTGAAGACCGGTAAGACTTATAAAATGACAAAGGGCAAAAGGAACTTATATTCAAATATTGCCAACTGTCATGAGATAGCCGTTGGAGAGCAAAACCACTTTTCTGCACAAAGACAGCTGTTTAAAGTGTGTCAGTATGAAAAGCACTACAGGACGAAACAACAGACATATTTCTTGGAAAATTAAATCCGAAGTCTCAACGATAACATTTTAAATTGCCGAACACTATAAATTCTGAAGATCATCACTAAAGAAAGTGATGATCGTCGAACAAGATGAATCAAAAGGTTGATAAAGAACTCATATTACAAATGTTGAAGCTCTAAGCTCAGAAGTCTTCAACAACCAAAATATGGTACATAGCATATACATCCATTCAATGAGAGTCATCATGAAGGAGTCATTGGTTGCTGTAGAATCAATTCAAGATGCTGAAGTTCAAGCTCAAAAACCCTCACAACCAGAAGAAGAAGCTGAAGCTAAATTTGTATCCTCTCTTAGAGTGTTTTAGCTTAGGACACAGAGCATAATTGGAAATCCTCTTAGATTAAGAGTTGAATGTAAACACGAGTAGAATGGTACAATCTACTCATTCAAGTGAGGACTCGAACTTGTAATGGTCGCTCTTTCAGTTTGAAAGAAGTTGTCAACATCCTTGTAAAGGGATGGGTAGCAGTAGAGATTGCCGCCCGAAAGGCTGTTCTCCTTAAAAGAATGACAGTCTATGTGTGCTTGCTAGGATACTTGGTACATAGTGTTGCGGCTAAAGACAAGTGCACCTTTTCGCAATCCGTAATAAAGTGGAGTATATTTAAGACTGAATGTCGAATCCACAGAGAATGCGTGAGTACTAATTTAATAAAGATCCTATGCTATTAAGACTAACGAAGGTTGTGGTTACAGGAACAAGAACAATCAATTTAAAATAAAATAGAAGTAAGACAATTCACAGGAACGAGATAAAGTCAATTATGGGAAGCCTAGGGGAACCGGGTTCACTAATACTTAATCCTTGAATTCACTGGTTAATTACTATGAATCATATTTTCTGGTTGAAATCTTATCTCTCACTTTGTTATTATTAATACCCAACGATCATGCATTATTAATAGTATTCTTCCTGACTAATATCCTCAATGATTATGCAAGGTAAATGGAAGAAAAAATATTAAGCAATAGTGAAATTGTTAATTTAATAGCTGATTAGAAACAAGCAATTATCCTTGATCCGGCATAGTTAGCGAGTTCAATTATTCCTAGAGTTTCGTTAACTAACTGTGGTACGATCGCCTCCAATTAATTAACTTATTAAAGTGTGATCAAGTCTTATAAGATTAAGGATACGATAAACACTACAATCAATAGGATAATAGGAAACTTATAATAATAACTAAATAAATATCAAGAACATAGTAAAAGATCCCCCACCACCCCTAGTGATGGATTTAGCTACTCATGATATGTGAAAATAACATATAATAACATGAATCCAAATAAAAACCCATAATAGATAGAATTAAGTCTAAACTCAGACACCCTTTCGGTGTGACGACGGTCCTTTAGCATGTTCTTCACGATCCTCCCGAACTTCGACGGTAAAATAGAATTAGGCAAGAGGCTTCAAAGTCACATGGTCAATTTTTTTTGAAAGAGGGCTAAGAATGCCTAATTATAGGCTCTACTACGTACTAGCTTAAACTGACTTCAATTTTGTGCGATCTAGGACTAGGTATGGTCGTGCCGTCTATATACATGGTCGTACCGCCTTCTATTCTCGACGTTGGCTTGTACTGTTGCACTAGGTGCGGCTTGACTGCTATAGGTACAGTCGTACTTTCTTCGGTACGGCCATACTAGACTCTTTCTTCAGCACCAGGCTGTACTGGCCATGAGATATGCCCCTATTACTGTACATAGCTAGGTACGGCCGTACTGGATTTGCGTAAGGCCGTACAGAGCATCCATAATCACAAAAAGTCTTCAAGTTCTGCCAGTTTCAGCTCCGATTGAGCCTTTTTCACTTAAGGTATTGTCCTTGTGATAATTCTGCAAAATGAGACAATATTAAGTACTTTTATGCATTAAATAGCATGAAATAATCTAATTAAGCACTCAAAAGTCCCAATAGAAATAGACAAATTTTTTTGTTTGAATGGCGTCAGTTAATTCTTTATCTCATCCATTATGTCCTCTATCAGGTATAGTATTCAGCCCTTTTCTAATTGTAACAGATAACTATTGTTTCTTACAATTTTACTAACTGGAAAATTTTCTTACAATTTGATGCTTTGCTTTTACATGTGCAAAATGCATTTGAGCTAACATATTTCTGGTGGACAAGGGTATTAATAAACAACAAGGTTCAAAATAGCGGTCGCAGTCGCAGCCGCATTAAAGATTTCTCGATTTTGGCTATTGCGATGCAGATTGCGACTGTCGTAATGTGAATTGATCACAACATTGCACAAATATATTAATTTTTTTTATAATGTATAATAACCTAAATTAATGTTTTTATTATTATTATAAGATATCTAAAAGTAAAAAATAAATAAAATATGAATAATTTAGTAGCTACTAATATAATACTTATTTAAACCTTAAATAAAAACAAAATGATAAAAAAATAGTTATAAAATAATTAAACTAGTATTTATTTATGATAACCATTTTCCAATCACCTATAGTTATAATCTCCAGGAAAAAAAATTAAATAATACTTATTTATTTATAATCTGATTACGTTTTTCTATATAAAATATTTTAGAGATTTATTAAAATAAATTGAAAAAAATTATGGGAGATTTTATTTTTATAAATATATTTAAGTATTTTATAATAATTATGTTATAATAAAAGGGATGAAAAAAGGGCAAAGAAAACAAAGAAACTACAAAAATTGGAAGCCGCGTGTGATAAAAAAAAATCTGACAGAAGAAAAGGCAAACCAGAAGTTATTACTTATTAATTGCATTTAATTCAAAAAATAAAAAATAAAACAAAACATTATTGCTAAGGTTATCAAAACCGGACCGGACACTAAATCGGTATAAGCATAGATTCAAGATTCAAAGGTCGGATTATGGTCGAACCGGGGTCGGAGCGAAAATGAATTAAATTATATTTTTAAAATTTTCAATATAACATATAAAACACTAATAAACAAAAAATAACATAATATTCTTAACATCACGACATAAAAATTAAACTCTGCTTAAAATGTTATAAATCAACATATAACATGCAAAAATTATATATTAAACTAAAACAAATATATTATAATAACATTCTAATATTCAATAATCACAAATACTGTAATGTAAGTACTCTCATAATAATATTAATATATAAATTAATTTTAAATTTTATTATAATATTTAATTTAATCCATTGACGTGAAAAATGGATAAAAAATTTCTTATGTGTCAAAAATAATGTAATTTACCATTTTTTAGAAAAAATAAAAAATAAAAAATAAAAAATTATTATTTTTTGAACCGTCCGGTTCCTGGTTTTGGCCATTTTTCCCCTGTTTTCCTAGTTTTTTACCGGTTTTTCGGTTTTTAGGCCGATTCTTGGACAATCCGGTTTTGATGTTCAATCGGACCGGACAGGGGTCCGATTTTCCATTCAACTGGTCAAATCAGCCGATCCGATCCGATTTTGACAACTATGATTATTAGACCCTCATTTCTCGGTAACTATTTTATAAACCAATAAAAACAATAAATCAACCCCCTCAACTCTCAACCTAATTTTTCTGTAACTCCAGAAGCTTCCTTCTCTTTGACTGAACCCACACCCACGGTTTCCACTCTCTCACTCAACCCACCCCTAAATTTCACTCAACCCTCAGCATTGTTATCACATCTCACACTCTCACGTGGATCCCATCTACTTCACGTCTTCTTTCTTCTCTGTCCATTTGAGTTGGCTTAAAAAAACCTGTGAAATCCAAAAAAACGCAGGATACCACAGTTTTACGATTTTGCGCAGCGATTTCACCAAAAAACGATTCTGTGTGAGATCGAAATCGCGAGCAGAGGCTGAGAGCTAAAAGCATGAGATGGGGTAAGGTTAGATTAGATCTGAAAAGTTTGTCCTTTTATCCACTATGCTTGACAAAACAAGATTTTGCTTCCCTTTCTCCATTTTTGTTTAAATAACGGCGTTTTTTCACGATCGTAACGGTGTTGCGGTCATATCTGCGTTACGTCGCGGCTGTTTCACGTGATTTTGGATCACTCCGTTATCGCGGTGGAAAACGGTTTCAGCCGCTGCCGTTACTGTTTTGTCGCGGCCGCTACACATGTAACAGACCGTTTTTTAGAACCTTAATAAACAATACCTATTGTTTTCTTTTTCTTTTTTGAAATAAAAATAAGTTTAGATTGGGGGAGGTTTATTTCCGTGCAGGGGAGGTTTATTTCTGTGCAGGGGTAGGAAGAACCATCGGCCTGAGTTAAGATTTACAGTGGAATTTATGTAGCCCCTACCAACACAGTCACCTGAAATCGAACCCAAATCGCAGCGTGTGCAAGTGGAAGGCCGAACCAATTGAACCGAGCTATGATGGCGGCAATAGCTATTGTTTTCTTCTTATGATTGTGTATTGCTTCTGGAACCTTAAAACACTTTCCTTCTAGTGCAGTATGAATCTAAGTTTGACCTAGAATGAGAGAACTTAATTATCAAACCTAGAATCTCTACATAACTTTAGCCAACGTAAGGCAGAAGTTAGATGCGATTGCCATCATAACTGAACCAAAATTTGATTCGCTTGGCTTCTCAGAGCCTGGTCCCAAACTCCTAAAGTCTTGTAAATAACGTACCACTGGTCCAAATTTTACAATATTAGGATTTAATGGAATTCTATTTTTGAGAATGGAACCGAATAATCAAAATGAGATTATCAATTTTAAAACAAATTAAAAAAACAGAGAGAAAGAAACAGAGCCACTAATATGCGCCAACAACTCAACTACAATCTGACGCCACGTCAACAACTCCAGGGATCTTTCCAGAGTTAAACCAAAAATTAATAAAAGAAAACCCCTCTAATTGTACTGCCTAAAGAAAAAAAAAATGGTGAAAACAGACAACAATCACTAATATTGATGTTCAGTATTTTTATAATTGTCAAGACTCAAGATTTTGGTAAATCCGAATAGGTACCTGAGATATCATTCCTTCTGCTCTTCTCTTCTGAATCTGTTAACCTCAAAGAATAAAATTGCAGCTGCCTTTAAAGAAAAGGAGAAAATTATAGAAGACCCAGCAAATTCAAGGCAAGAATCAAGAAGAGTGAGTTTCAACCTATGTTGTTGATGATAATAAAAAGACTACAGGCAAATAGTAATACTAATACACTGATTTTGATTAGCAGCAAAAGCTTCCTTTCTTGGTTAGCAATATCTAAGCTAATTTATCAGCTTTTTTGCTTAAAATTCACAATAAAGTAAAGAGAAGAATCATCACCTTTACAAGATTAATTGCACAATAACTGGTTCAGATCAAGGATCAGATATGAGATGACCTTCAATCAAAACCATGTGCAAGTTTGCAACTGCATATCATACAAAAAAAAAAAAAAGATTAAATAATCAAAGTAGAAACCGAGAGAATTAAATTGAAGCATGCGTGCTTTCAGTTTGAAAGCATACAAAGTTGATCCGATCGATAGTGGCGGATCGAAGGACCTTACGACGAACTTTAGCCTTAAGGTGGTGACAAGAGGGAGGGAGAAGGAAATCTTAGATCGCCGGCGACAGATGGAGCGAGGGCGAAACGGCGAGATGGTGGGAGAGGAAGCACGAAACTACAAGAGGAAGAGAGAAAGAAGAACAAGAGTTTTGTTGAACAGAAGGGTACAGTCCACGAACAAAGAGAAGAACGCGTATAAGAATTAAAGTTTTTAATAACCGGCGTAAAATATTGTCTCTATGCTTTTAACGTCAAGGTTGCTTTTTTTTTTTTATAATAAAAACAATTTTGCCTCGGTTATATGGACAATCGACGGTAAAAAGTGAGATTTTTTTAATGAAAAAAGATTTTACGCCGGTTATTGAAACAACCGGCGTTAAAAGTAACGCGATAATTTAAAAAATGCCACCGCGTGACTTTTAATTTCGGTTATTTTAATAACCGACATAAAATCATTTTTTTTCTCCCCTTTTCGCGCACCGGTGAGGTGTATGTATTTAATTGTATTAATTGTATGAGCTATATCATTTTATTCTATTTATACTAATAATATGACTTTTCTTAACCTCATCTTTAGTTTAATTTTTTTTTTATGGCTAATCTCTTAGCTTTTTATTCTTAAATTTATTCCCTTTCTATTATAATGTGTTGTTATTCAGTTAACCATGGAAATAATAAAGAAAACTTGATATTTAGGTTTCTGATTTGGTGTGTTAAATTGAAGAGTTGAAAATGCTGCTATATAGATATGAGGAACAGAAGAAATATATTTCTTTAAAAAATTTTCACAATCAGCATGTATTTCTTTTATTTTGTGCAGCGTGCAAATGAAGAGACCCACTCAAGCAAAAAGGAAACAAAGGAAAACAATTGGATATTGAAACTGAAAATGCAATTGTAAGCTGAAGTCATGATTCATTAATGAATCCTATTTCAAATTCTGCCCCATTAGTACTTCAAACTTTTTGTAAGTTTTTTAAGTTAGACGAATTGGAGTGTTTGATATAGGATATTGTTTAATTTAAATGGTGCACTGTAGCATATATTGTTAAGAGTATTTAACCCACGTGCTTATTTACTTGACAGCTAGTTAGTTAGTTTCAAAGTTGTTAGATAGTTAACTGAGTTGTTAGGTAGTTAGTTGAGAGCGGTTATTTTTGCCTTTGTGTATATATAGTTGATAGCTTAGCTTTCTTTGTAAGATTGACATTTTTCAGATTCAATAGAAAATTGAGCACAATGCTCTTCGATATTCTCTCTGATTCTCCAGTTTCTACATGGTATCAGTTTGGAAATTGGGGAAATTGGACGCATTCTTCTTTGCTTGCGTTACTCTGATTCAATCTTCCTGTTGATTATCGCATTTCATGTGCAATTTTATCTTTGAAATCTCGTGTTTCGTTCTGCATCTTTCTCCTGCTTTCTTGCGGTTATTTTTTCTTGCAACGTGTTTCGATCAATTCTTTGATTCAGTGCTTTCGCATTTCATCAATGGCGGATGTCGACTATAATTCTGATGCTGAATCTGATAGTTCTCATTCAGTTGCTCATAGCGTTCCTCATGACGTTTCTCATCGTAGACCTAATCCTCCTCTTCGCAATTACCAGCAAGATATGCTGGATCCTTACTTCATGCATTCGAGTGATAATCCAGGTGCTAAGCTTGTTTCCCCGCCACTGACGAACGAGAATTATCAATCTTGGTCTCGTTCTATGATTGTTGCTTTACGTTCCAAAAACAAATTGCGTTTCATCAACGACACTTTACCAAAACTTGATGAGACCGATCCTCAGTTCATTGCAAGGGATGTTGCAATACTATGCTCATTTCTTGGATTCTCAATTCACTGGATCCGAAACTTGCTCAATCGGTGATGTTCATGGACACCGCTGCTGACATTTGGAAAGACCTTAAAGATCGCTACTACGAAGGTGATATCTTTCGTATTTCTGATTTACAAGAAGAATTATACATGCTTCGCCAAGGTGATGCTTCAGTTAATAGCTATTATTCTAAGATCAAGAAGATTTGGCAAGAATTAGACAATTTCAATCCAATTCCTGTTTGTACTTATGAAATTAAGTGTTCTTGCACTTTAATTCCTAAAATCAAAGAGTATCGGGAGCGTAAAGGATTAAATGATCAATACTCTGCTGTTCACTCCCAAATTATGCTCATGGAACCTCTTCCTAAAATTAGTAGAGTCTTCTCCATGCTACTACAACAGGAACGTCAATTTCATAATATTCATGAATCCACAGTTATCGCCAATGTTTCCACATTTGACAAAAGTGCTTCTCGAGGCAGAGGCACTCGTGGTGGCGGCTGTGTTTCTGGTGGCCGTGGTAGAGGCACCAAAATGTGCACTTATTTTAACAAACCAGGTCACATGGTTGATACTTGCTTCAAGAAATATGGCTATCCACCTCAATACCAGAAGAATTCTTCTGTCAATAACTGCACTGCTGAGACTGAGGATGCTGTCGATGATTCTAAAACAGTCTCACATGAGGAAGATCATGATGACTCAAGCAACTTAGGCTTTACTGCGGCCAGCATAAAGCTTTGCTGGCTTTGCTTCAAAATTCTGCTTCATTGCCTTCTCACAATGTGAATCACCTTACCACTAATCCTTCACCCTCTTCAGGTATGCTTTCAGTATGCCATTTTAGTTGTTAATGCATTTCGTTATGTTAATAATGTTGTTCATGATTCTCATACTCAAAATTGTAATACTTGGCACTTAAGATTTGGCCATCCATCTATGAACAAACTTGTCCAGCTTCATAAGCTGTTTCCTTTTGTGAAATTTACTAAGAATACTATACCTTGTGACAATTGTTTCTTTGCTAAACAAAAGCGACTTCCTTTTCCAGATAGTTTATCTATATCTCAACATTGTTTTGATCTTCTGCACATGGATATTTTGGGACCAATTTCAATTCCATCTATGTTTGGTCACAAGTATTTCTTGACCATTGTGGATGACAAGAGTCAATTTACATGGATTTTCTTGATGAAATTGAAATCTGAAACATCAAATTTAATAAAATCATTTGTTTCTTTGGTAAAGAATCAATTCAATGCTAATATCAAGTGCATTAGATCAGACAATGGTTGTGAATTTTTCTTGAAAGATTTTTATAGTGAAAAGGGGATTATTCATCAAACCTCATGTATTAGTACCCCTCAACAAAATGGCATTGTTGAGAGGAAATACCAACATCTTCTTGGTGTCACTAGAGCTTTTTTGTTCCAAGCCAACCTTCCTAAAATTCTTTGGTCACATGCTCTTACTCAGGTTGTCCACATCATTAACAGACTTCCCACCACATTTCTATCCATTCAATCTCCTTATCAAGTTCTTTTTCAAACACTTCTTGATATTAATCATCTAAAAGTTTTTGGATGCTTATGTTTTGCTTCTATTTCTCAATCCCATAGAAAGAAACTTGACCCTAGGTCTAGAAAATGTGTATTTTTAGGCACCAAATCAGGTGTCAAAGGTTATTTTTTGATGGATTTGAAATCTAGAGATTTTATTATTTCTAGAGATGTTACATTTTTTGAAAATGTATTTCCTTTTTCTAATCAATTTGAGAAACATGACCAACATTTGTCAAAGTAATTACCTTCCATTCCCATTCTGCATAATACCACTGATTATGATTTCTTTTTTGAGACTGCATCAAACACATCATCTCCCATTCATCATAATTCTGCATTTGTTTCTCCACATTCTGCCACATTACCAAGTTTAATTCAGCATGCACATTCAGCTTCTGCTGATTCTGTAACTCCATCAGTATTATCAGCTTCTGCTGATATTACATCTGCACATAATTCACCTCCACATCCAATTAGGCATTCCACTCGAATTAAAAGGCCTCCTACCTATTTAAAGGACTACCATTGCTCCCTTCTTGCCAATACTGTGTCAACTTCAGTTACACAATCATCAACCAAAGGTAGTAAGTATCCCTTATCACAATTTATTTCCTATGATAATCTTTCTCCCAGCCATAAGACTTTTTGCCTCAACATTTCCACCATTTCTGAACCTGTCACATATGATGAGGCAATGCAAGATGAGAATTGGAAGCAGGCTGTGCAATCTGAATTGGTTGCCCTCATGAAAACTAATACTTGGGAAATCACTAATCTGCCTCCAAACAAGAAAGCAGTAGGTTGCAAATGGGTTTTCAAGCTGAAATTCAAGGCCGATGGTACCATTGATAGATATAAAGTAAGACTGGTTGCAAAGGATTTTACACAAATTCCAGGAACTGATTACATAGAAACCTTCAGTCTAGTGGTAAAAATGACCACTATTCGGTTGATTTTGGCCCTGACAGCTTCTAAGAATTGGTTTCTTTACCAATTAGATGTTAATACAGCTTTCCTCCATAGTGATTTAGATGAGGAAGTTTACATGAAAGCTCCTCCTGGTCTTAATGTTCCTAAAAAAGGCATGGTTTGCAAGCTTAAAAGATCTTTTTATGGCCTTAAACAAGCTAGTCGCCAATGGAATGTGAAATTGACTCAAACTTTACTTGCTTCTGGTTACAAACAGTCAAAATCTGATTATTCTCTTCTCACCAAAACAAGTGCATCCGGTTTTACAGCCATCTTAATCTATGTTGATGACTTGGTATTGGCAGGGGATGACTACATTGAGATCAATTCTATTAAACAGCTATTGGATTCAAAGTTTAGCATCAAAGATCTTGGTTTTCTAAAATACTTCCTTGGTTTTGAAGTGGCTCGCAGTAAAAATGGTATTTCTTTGTGCCAAAGAAAGTATGCACTAGATCTTGTTTAGGAAGCTTGTCTTTTAGGCTCCAAACCCTCTTCTACTCCCATGAATCCCACAATCAAGTTGCATACCAAATCTGGAACTCCATTATCTGATGCTTCGAGATATAGAAGGCTGATTGGCAAATTGCTATATCTAACAAATACTAGACCAGAAATTTCATTTGTTGTTGGGAAATTGAGTCAATTTTTAGCTTGCCCCACTGATTCTCATCTCCAGGCAGCATTACATGTTGTTAAATATGTCAAAGGCAGCCCTGCTAAAGGCTTGTTTTTTAGTGCCAAATCCTCTCCGGTGATTAAAGGTTTTTGTGACATGATTGGGGAGCTTGTTTAGACACTCGGAGATCAATTATTGGTTTCTGTTTCTTCCTTGGCTCTTCATTAATATATTGGAAAAACAAGAAACAACCCATAGTCTCAAGGTCTTCATCGGAGGCTGAATATCGCGCTCTGGCCCTAGCTACTTATGAAGCTCAGTGGCTCCTTTACCTCCTGTAGGACCTTCACATTCCACATCCTTCTCCGGTGATCATTTATTGTGACAACCAATCTGCATTACATATAGCATCTAATCCCGTGTTCCATGAGCGTACCAAACATATAGACATTGACTGTCATACAGTCCGGGATCAGATTCAAGCTGACATCGTTCATCTTCTCCCCATTTCTTCTAAAGATCAAGTTGCGGATGTTCTCACCAAGCCACTCTCTCCAGGCTCTTTCAGCAGTTTTGATGTCAAGCTTGGAATGATTAACATACATTCCAGCTTGAGGGGGGTGTTAAGAGTATTTAACTCACGTGCTTATTTACTTGACAGCTAGTTAGTTAGTTTCAAAGCTGTTAGATAGTTAACTGAGTTGTTAGGTAGTTAGTTGAGAGCGGTTATTTTTGCCTCTGTGTATATATAGTTGATAGCTTAGCTTTCTTTGTAAGATTGACATTTTTCAGATTCAATAGAAAATTGAGCACAATGCTCTTCGATATTCTCTCTGATTCTCCAGTTTCTACTGGTCAAAAGTCTTGCTGTTATGTGTTTTTGAATGAATTCTTCATGACATACTTTAGAGGAGGAGGACGTTTTTTTTGTGGTTCTACCACTTCTCTTTTGCTTTGGGCTTCTACTACTGCTAAGATCTAGAGCAAATTGATACTTGGTTGTTCTTGACCTAGTTATGACAAGTCATGAATAGTTTGTGGTGTCTTCTGTAACACCCCAACTTTCCCTAAGATTGGCAATTAGAGACCCTAAGTGAAAAAGGGATTTAATACCTTAGGATTAATGAGATTAATAACATTTAGTCTAGTGTTCTAACACAAAGTCAAGCCTAAGGGGTCAAAATAGTAATTTTTCCTAAGAATTTAGGAAATGTGGGACCAATTATTCATGAGTAGTATTTAATTGATTAATTTATCTGAAGTTCCTACGAGAACCAAAGAATAAATTATGAGATTAAATAAGGAATGGTTAGTCAATTTTTAAACCAACCATGCTTTTGCCCCGCCATACACTCCACTTCCCATTAAACCACACAAGCACTCTCTCCTCTCTCAAATACACACACACGCGGTCAGAAGTAGAAAGAAGAATAGAGAAAGAAGGAAGAAAAAGAAAGAAAAGAAAAGATGAGAGGAGAGAAAGAAGAAGGGCTCGATTGGAAGGGAAGGGGAGAAGGGAGGCAGAGCCACTGCGGCAAAGGCAAGGTGGCGGCGCACCACCCCTTTTCATTGAACAGGGCAACGAGAGAGAGGAAGCAGAGAGAGAAAGAGAGACCGAGCGTGAGAGAGAGAGAGAGATCAAAGAAGAAGGAAAGGAAATGGAGGAAAAGAGGAAGAAGAAGAGTGGGAAGAAGAATTTGAGCTGAACCTTTCTCTTCTGGAGGAAGTTTTGGCAAGCCCTAGAAGAAGGAAAAAAGGGAAAAACACAATTGAAAAGGAGGATAAGAAGAAGACCAAAGATTTCTTACTTGTAGCTCAAGGTCTTGGAAATAATTGAATGTGGAAAAAACACAAGAAAGGGGGGTTTGAATTGGGTTTTAAAAACTTTTTGCAAATATAAGTGTTTATGAAAAACTTCTTCCAAACAACTTTTTAATAAAACAGTACAGTAAGTAAAGAGTCGAGAGAATAGAGTAACACAGTGATTTATACTAGTTCACTATCACCTGATAGCTACGTCTAGTCCCTTCACACACTTGAAGGATTTTTCAACTATAATCAACCTGATTACACTTGAGAGTATAATACTGCCAAACTGGCTATACTCACAACTTCTTAGAATGACTTAGTACAGTCAAGCCTCTAAGGAATACAGCCACTACTGGGCTAAATACAAGTTCAAAGGAGTTTTGAAACAATACACAAATAACTCTCACAGAGAGGATTTACAATGAAGAAATTTAGCACAAATAATAACTTTCAAACAGAAAGGATAAAACAGTTAAGTGCTTTGTTCAATGTGATCCCAGAGACTTGGAAGATTTCTTGGTTGCTCACTGTCTCAGAAAATAGTGATTTTCAAGTTTGATAAGATTGTAGGCACTCACTGTATGATCACTTCGTACTTTGTTGCGTTCACTTTCTTTTCAATGGTTCACCTACTTCAGTGACTGAAGTAAGATATATATAGCTAGGGTTGAGAATAGTGTCGTTGTTACACAACGTCTCTTTTTACCCTAGGTCAAAACCTCAGATCCTGTTTTTGTGGCTTTTGCAGGTCACGTTGCTTTCTAGACTGTATAAAGCATTCTGGGCACTGCACACAAATTCAGAAATTTTGTCTCTTGTGGGCTTTTTAAATATGAGACCCTTTGAGAGCAAGTTTCCTTGATGATTAGAATCGTTGACATTCTTTTGACCATTGATACCTCGTACATTAAAACGCTTAATCAATGAGGTCTCTTAAATACTTGAAGTAGCCTCAAATATTCTTCAGTCTGTTTCCTAACAGAGCTATACTGTTCACCAGAGTTAAGTACAGAGTGAGCTTGAAACAAAGTTGAGTTCTTCAGCGTAGAATTCAATGGGCTTTCACAACAGAGTCTTGTGGTCATGCACGAAGGCTTCTATAGGTAAATTAACCACGGTCTGTTGAAAGTGTTGACCAAAGTCCAGAGCTAGATTTCAGAGCTTGGTTCACCAACAGAGTTGATTGTTCAACAGAGTTGACTAAGTCAAAATCTAGTCTTAGGAGTCACCAGAGCGTTGACTGAACAAACGGAGTTGACCAACTTCAGAGCAAGGCTTCACAAGGTGACGTCAGCATAGAAACAGAGGATCATTCACAGACTTAGTCATGTTAACTTCAAGATTCCACCAAGGCTTCTGAGATAACGACTTCTGATAAATAGTGATTTCTGCATACTAGCAAACACAGTAGAGAATAAATTGTTCTCTTAATCATTTGTTATCATCAAAACAATTAAGGGTTATTGTTTCTGAATCCACTTGATTCCAACAATCTCCCCCTTTTTGATGATGGCAAATACATATATTGATGAACAATTTGCTTTTAGACAAATATTTGTTTAAGATAATTTCAGAGGCTCCCCCTGAATTAAACACATATAAATATTTTCTAAGTGTAAATATTAGACTATATTCAATACAGTATCAGAGCATACATAGATAAATAGCAATGTTAATATATCAGAGTTAATGATACAGGAATTGCAATGCATGGTGACACTTGGTTGATACATCAATTTCATCAATTACTCTATGTCTCTATATTCTTCTCCCCTTTTTGTCATCAGACAAAAACATTAAGACAGAAATAAAGAACATTACAGTCAAAACATTATAAGGACGATAAAATTAAACCAGATAAAAAGTGCTAAAACAGTTTCATTAAACTAAAAGTATCAGTGTACAAAAGAAAATACTGAGAACACAAGAACATAAGGAGGCTAAAAAAAAAAAAGAAGCCTAAGGTTTTCTATGGCTTATCCATTTTGGCCAAAATCTCTTGCAATAGAGTAGCCAGCATATCATGCCTTCTGTCAGACTCTTCAAAGTGCCTTTCAGTGGCTTCCATAAACCTTGAAAATTTATTACTGTCATCAACAAGCCTCTCATAGACTTCCTGAGGAATCACAACTGAATGGCTTGTAGAGGTAGAGGCAGACCCAGAAGTGGATTGTTGAACCACTAGTGCAGTAGCAGCAGGAGGTGGAGTGACAGGTTCTGATTCAGGCTCAGGTGCAGGAGTAGGAGGGGCTGCAGGAGCAGGTTCAGGTTCCCAAACTGCAGGAGTGGTTTCCTGTTGAGGTACTTGTTGTTTCCATTGAATAGCCGTAAGCCACCTTCTGTTCCTTTCAAGTTGATCCCTTTGGTTAACTTCAAACCAATAGTGCACACTTTGCCAATTTGCAAGTCTGTTCTCTTCCGCCAAGACAGAGTTGACTTCATCAATTCTTGCAGCCTCCATAATTTTGCAATCCTCATTCTCACGGTATATTTGAGCTTTAAGGCACTCAAAATTAGCAATCCGGTGAGGATACCTTTCAGGCACTACAGTTGCTTCCCTGTGATCTGGTGGGGGTTCACACCCGATCTGAATAACTGGTTCAGGGGGTGCTTGCAGAAGCAGAGTTGGAGGATCAATGATGGCAACATCAGAAGCAGAGGCAATCATAGTAGTGACTGCTATCTCATCTATGTCCATAGATGTTGCAGTAGTAACAGGTTCTGCCAACAGAGGTAACTGTGGTGGTGTAAAAGATTGAGGCAGAAAAGGTACAAGTATAAGGAGTCTGGAGGAGGGATCAGATACAGGTTGCAACATTGAGAGGGGTTGTGCCTCAATGGCCAAAACAGACTCAGGTTCAGAACAGGAAGGTTCCTAGAAATATGGTTTAGGTTCTATTTCAGATTCAAGTGTGGGTTCGGTTTGGAGGGGTAGGTTAAGGTCAGGTTGAATAGAGGGAGGTGAGGTAGGTCTAGGTGGTGATGGAGGTTGAGGTGAAGGTATTTTGGAGGAATGGGGTTGAGGTACAGAAGTGGAGGTATTAGGTAGGTTAACCGCAAGTGGTTCAATGTAAGGAAATTGAACTCGGGGTTGTGGTCTCTGTCTAGGTCTCAAAGGTTCATGACTTTCTTCACTGTCGTTTGAAGAAGAGTTAGAGGTATCAGAGATTCTAGGAGGTGTGGGTAATTTGGAAGGTTTCTTAGGTTGTGCTGGTTTGGGTTGTGAAGGTTTTGGTGAAGGAATTGGTTTAGGGACAGGTTTGGAAGATTGGGGAAACAGTTTAGGCAATTGTGGAGTAAGTGGAGGTATCTGGTTAGGAGGTATAGGGTTTGACAGAACAGGTTCTAAGACAGTAGAACCAGTCGGAGCAGAACCAGTTTGGTAAGTAGCATCATACAAGTCACAAACTTTATCCAGTACCTTGGTTCTCTTTGCTGCTGGGAGGTTAGCAATCTTGATGATTCTTTTCGGTTTCTGAGCAGGTTAAGTAGTAATGGAGGTTCTGGGGGCAACAACAGGAGGGACAGTTGCAGCTGCAGTAGCTTCTCTCTGTAGCCTTTCCTCTCTGAGTTTCTGATGGAAAATGTAGCACTCTTCTTGACTTTTGGCTATCATTTCATCAAGAACATTCTTCTTCTCCTCTACCTCTTCAGACATATCAAAGTCCATGAAGGCAGGTCTTACTGGATGTACACACTGAGATGGTTCTGAAGCAATGTGAATTCTAGTGCTTCGAGTGACTCTCCTGGTAGGTACAGTATTTCCAGCATCAACCATTTTCTTCTTTCCTTTTCTTACTGCTTTCCTTCCACCTTCTTCTTCCCGTAAAATCTCGGCAACTACTTCTGTTGAAAGAAGTTTCATTCTTCTCAAATTTTCACTTGAGAATGTAGGTACCACCATTGTTTTTAGGGAAAGTCCAGCTTCCTCAGTGTTAAGCCCTTGAAGCTGCCTAATCAGGCCTTGATTTTCCATAATCGCTGAAAGCAACCTTCCATAGGGAATATTTGCATTCTTCCCTTTTCTGGAGTATATCAAATCTCATCTCAGGTGGTCAAAAATTAGATTCGGAAGATTGATCTTAGCCTTTAGTTCATAATACCACATTATGAACTTGTGGGTACTGTTAACAGTATCCACAGACCCAGACTTGGATACCAAGCAGTGCATGATAATCCTGAAGAGCACCCTAAACCGATTCTTCATATCCACGGCCTTGGTTCCACCAGATTTCTCAAAGATTGTGTCATTGACAACGGTCCAGCCACCAACATCTTTTTCCCAGCCTTCGTCAGTAATAGCTCCCTTATTAGGGCATTTAGTGATATCAGCAATTAAATCCTGGGTTACCAAGATGCGCCTTCCTTGAACATAACTGTGGATGGTTCTGTATTTACTCCATGCATACATCCAGAATTCTTTGACTAGATTTTCATATACCGGGTAGTTGTCCATGAGAAAGAAGTCCATTATTCCCATTTCAACGAAATCATCTCTGAAAGCGTACCCTTCATGAGCTAAATCTCCAAAGTTCACTTGGTGTTCCACCAACACCTTCAGCTCATGTGGTTGTAAGTTCTGTAGAGTAACTTGAGGTTCCTCCTCAGGACCTTGAACTTGTTGTTGTTGTAGTTGTGCGGCCATTGTAAAAGCAGAGAGAGTTGCAGAGAGCGAATAGAAGAGAAATGGATTTAGGGTTCAGAAAACGTGTAGGCTTCTCTTAGAGATAGTGTGGGTAGTGGGTGAAGTGAGTGAGTGAGTGGGTATTAAACGTATTTGAGAAGGCAAACCGCCTTTACCAGTTACCAAAATAAATGAATTAAAAACTTTTTCATTTCAAAAATGAAGCGTGTCACACTCAGAATTAAAGAGGCACAGTAAAACTGTCATCGTGCAGTAAAAGCAATAATGACTCAGTAAAAGTAAATACTATCCACTAACGCAACAACCAGTTTCAGAGAGACACGAGTACACAAAGATTCCTAGAGGCAACTTTGTGTTAAGGAGCAACAGATTCATGAATATGAACAGTTAACAAAGAAAAAATATAATAAAGAATAGCAATTAATAAACTAATAAACAGAGCCAACATGCAACCAGAGTCAATATGTGAACATAGTCATTATACAAGCAGAGTTAACATGTATCCCATCAGAGGTGCGTGTGTGACAATAGAGCGCGTGTGCCAAGACAAAGTCATATAGTCAACCAGAGTCAAATAGTCAAACAGAGTCAACCATATTCAGATTAAACACTCATTCTTTTATAAGATGAAGGTTTAAATTCTTTCTTATAAAGTTGAATCTATCTTCAGCAAGGGGTTTTGTAAATATATCTGCCCATTGATGGTCAGTATCAATAAATTTGATTTCAAGTATCCCTTTCTGAACATAGTCTCTAATGAAATGATGCTTAATTTCAATATGTTTAGCTCGTGAATGCAAAATAGGATTTTTAGTTAAACATATAGCGGAAGTATTATCACAGTATATAGGAATGTTACTCTCTTTAATCTGGTAGTCCTCAAGTTTATACTTCATCCATAGTAGTTGTGAGCTACTGCTTGCAGCATATATATACTTAGCTTCTGTTGTTGATAGTTCAATTGTGCTTTGCCTCTTGCTGGACTAAGAGATAAGGTTTGCTCCAAGAAATTGGCAGCCACCACTTGTGCTCTTTCTTTCAATTCTATCTCCAGCAAAGTCAGCATCACAGAAACCTACTAGCTTGTAATTTTCTGAGTTCTTATAAAGCAAAGCAAGATTAGTAGTTCCTTTGAGATACCTAAAGATTCTCTTAACAGCAATTAATTGAGATTCTCTAGGATCAGATTGGAATCTTGCACATAAGCATACACTAAACATAATATCAGGCCTTGAGGCAGTTAGATAAAGGAGTGAGCCAATCATACCTCTATACACCTTTTGATCTACATTTTTACTCGATTCATCTTTGCCGAGAGCACATGTTGGATACATTGGTGTGCTCATAGGTTTGGTTTCCTTAAGCTTGAACTTCTTTAGGAGTTCTCTCACATATTTAGTTTGATGGATATAGGTTCCATCTTGACATTGCTTGATTTGAATACCAAGGAAGAATTTTAATTCTCCCATCATACTCATTTCAAACTCATTCTGCATAAGCTTAGAAAATTCCTCACACAGAGATTCATTAGTAGCACCAAAGATAATATCATCTACATATATTTGAACTATAATGAAATGCTTCTTAGATGATTTTCTAAAGAGGGTAGTATCCACCTGTCCTCTTTCAAAACCATTTGACATTAAGAAGGAACTCAATCTGTCGTACCAAGCTCTTGGAGCTTGTTTAAGACCATAAAGAGCCTTTTAAGTTTGAAGACATGTTCTGGATAAGCAATATCTTCAAATCCAGGTGGTTGTTTCACAAATACTTCCTCACTTATAAAACTATTTAAAAATGCACTTTTCACATCCATTTGATATTAAGTAATGCCATGATGTGCAGCAAATGATAATAATATTCTTATAGCTTCAAGTCTAGCTACTGGAGCAAAGGTTTCAGTATAGTCAATACCTTCCTCTTGTGAATACCCTTGAGCAACAAGCCTTGCCTTGTTTCTTACCACTTTGCCATCCTCATCAAGTTTGTTTCTGAAGACCCACTTGGTTCCAATGGCTTGCTTATCCTCTGGAGGAGGCACGAGCTTCCAAACATCATTCCTCTGAAATTGGTTGAGCTCTTCTTGCATAGCCAGTATTCATCCATCGTCTGTTAGTGCTTCATCAATTGTTTTGGGTTCTATTTTTGACAGCAGAGCAAAGTTAGAGTGTTCTCTGAGAGATGATCTTGTTCTAACTCTATCACTTGGTTCGCCAATAATCTGATCCTTTGGGTGATGAGGTTTAAACTTCCAGTCTATTATTAGTTCTTCTTGGGTCTTATCACCAGACGCAGAGTCAGAGTCAGCACCTGCGACACCTTCATTTATTTCTTTGTTAATCTGTAGATCTGAAAAGACTTCCTCTAGTTCTGACGTTTCATTGTCAGGCTTCTTGTCATCAAATCTCACATGCACAGACTCATCAACAATTAGTGTTTCTTTGTTGAATACTCTGTAAGCTTTAGAGCGTTCAGAGTATCCTAAAAAGATAGCTTCGTTCGATTTTGAATCAAATTTTTCAAGACTGTCCTTTGTATTAAGAACAAAGCAGTCACATCCAAATTGGTGAAAGTATGAAATATTGGGTTTTCTTCCTTTCCACAATTCATAAGGAGTTTTATTCAAGATAGGTCTGATATAGATTCTATTTTGAATATAACATGCAGTGTTTACTGCTTCTGCCCAAAAGTGTTTTGCAATGTTAGTTTCGTGAATCATGGTTCTGGCCATTTCTTGTAAAGATCTATTTTTCCTTTCTACAACACCATTTTGTTGTGGTATTCTAGGAGATGAAAAATTATGAGAGATGCCATGCTCTTCACAGAAGTCTTGAAAAGATTTATTTTCAAATTCTCCACCATGATCACTTCTAATAGTTATAATACAAAAACCTTTTTCATTTTGCACTTGTTTGTAAAACACAGAAAATATTGCAAATGACTCATCCTTGTGAGCTAAGAATTTTACCCATGTCCATCTAGTATAGTCATCAAACAATAACAAGACCATATTTCTTTCCAGACAAAGATGTTGTCCTAGTTAGTCCAAATAAATCTAAATGCAAAAGCTCAAGTGGCCTTGAGGTGGAAACAGTGTTTTTGGATTCAAAAGAAGATTTTATCTGTTTCCCCTTTTGACATGCTTCACAAAGAGCATCAGATTGATACCTAAGATTTGGTAGTCCTCTAACAAGTTCTTTCTTGTTAAGCTTTGAGATTAACCTCAAGCTGGCATGACCCAATCTTTTGTGCCAAATCCATTGCTCTTCATCTACTGACAAAAGGCATTTTACATTTTGATTTGCCAACTCAGAAAGTTTTATTTTATAAATGTTGTTTTTTCTCTTTGCCTTAAAGAAAATGGATCCATCCCTTTTGCTTTTGACTGTACAGGCATTATCACTAAAGCCAACATCATAACCACTATCGCATAATTGACTTACACTTAGTAGGTTATGCTTCAGGCCATCAACCAATAAGACATTATCAATAGAAGGTAGGAGTTTCTCACCAATTTTTCCACTTCCAATGATTTTACCTTTTTGGTTTCCTCCGAAACCTACTGTTCCACTTTCTTTAAGTTGGAGTTCTTGGAACATATGCCTTTCTCCCGTCATGTGACGTGAGCATCCACTGTCCAAGTACCAGGACTGGTGTTGTAACTCTGTTGCTAAGCAGATCTGCAACATATATAATTTTGTCCTTAGGTACCCAAATCTTTTTGGGTCCTCTTTTGTTAGTTCTAGAAGGAGACTTGTCCTTCTTATTTTTCAATTCATAACAAGTACTTCTAATGTGTCCTTTCTTATTGCAAAAGGTACAAAGCAGACAGTCACTATAATTGTTGGTATCTTTGGTTTTCAAATTTGTGTTTTGAAAAGTGGGTTCCTCTGGTTTGTAACCAAGACCCTTTTTGCCATTTTGGCTTACACCCCAAATCATAGATGCTTGTTTGCTTCGCATAACACATTCAGTAAGGAATTTTTGAAATCCTTCTTCATATTTTGAAGAGTTGCATTCAACTTCCTCAGTCTTAGAGCTGTCATTCACCAAGCGGTGATTTTCAACTTTGAGCTTCTCATTCTCCTCATCGAGTATTTGAAATTCTTTTAAAAGTTTTGAGAATTTCTTTTTCAAAGCTTTATACTCAGTGTTAAGTTTGGAAGACTCATCTAATAGTTCATCAAAAGCTATTTGAATATAATAAGATGGATTAAAATCTACCTCTTCATCTTCTTTTTCACTGTCTGACCCTATGGTAGCCATTAGAGCCATATATGCGTGTTCCTCATCATCATCAGATGAAGATGACTCAGTATCATCCCATGTTGCCATGAGACCTTTCTTCTTCTTGCTTTTAAAACCAGATTTCCTTGGTTTCTCAAGCTGTGGACATTCAGACTTGAAATGTCCTGGCTTTTTGCACTCGTAGTAAGTAACTTGGCTCTTGTCCTTGTAGTCCTTCTTATCCCTTGAGTCTTGTTTTTCCCTTGAGTCCTTTTTGTGGAACTGCTTTCTGAACCTTCCTTTGTTTTTCCACATGCGTTGAATTTTCCTTGATATTAAGGAAATTTCTTCGTCTGTGTCTCCATCGCTCTCATCAGACGATGCTTCGTCTATTTCAAGTTCAGCTTGTAGAGCTTTGGAGGAAGATGCTTTGTTTGTAGACTTCAAAGCAATAGACTTTGATTTCTTGGGAGGTTCTTCTTCATCTAGCTCAAGCTCATGAGCTCTCAACGAACTCAGAAGATCTTCAAGTCGCAAGACATTCAGGTCCTTTGCTTCCTGAATTGTAGTGACCTTAGGTCTCCACTTCTTTGGCAGACTTCTTAAGATTTTCTTAACGTGATCAGTAGTGGTATAACTTTTCTTAAGAACCTTTAAACCATGAACTAGTGTTTGGAATCTTCCAAACATAGTTTCAATGTTTTCACCCTCTTCCATCTTGACGAGTTCATATTGTCTCACCAAGATATTAGCTTTGGTTTCTTGCACTTAGGAAGTACCCTCATAAGCCAAGGCCAATGAGTCACAAATTTCCTTGGCGGTATCATTTTTTTCGCATTTCTCGTATTCCTTCTCGGAGATAGCACAGATAAGAAAATATCTTGCTTTCTGATGTAGTTGATAAGCTTTCTTATGCTCTTCTGTCCATTTATCCCGAGGAATGAGATTTTCTTTGGAATCAACTGGTTCGGTGTATTGTTTTTGAACCATATCCCAGATTTCGAGTTGTTGAGACTCGAAGAAAGATTTAACTTTATCTTTCTAGTAGTCGAAGTTTGTTCCAGTGAACAAAGGAGGACGGTTAACGTGACCATCGGCTTCGTTGGTTTCCATGAATAGAGAATAAGATCTTTTCCTCTTACACTGTTAAGTGCTCAACCAAGAGGCCGAGCTTTGATACCAATTGAACGTGGCAAAAACACAAGAAAGGGAGGGTTTGAATTGGGTTTCAAAAACTTTTTGCAAATATAAGTGTTTATGAAAAACTTCTTCTAAACAAATTTTTAATAAAACAGTGCAGTAAGTAAAGAGTCGAGAGAAGAGAGTAACAGAGTGATTTATACTAGTTCACTATCACCTGATAGCTACGTCTAGTCCCTTCACACACTTGAAGGATTTTTCAACTATAATCAACCTGATTACACTTGAGAGTATAATACTGCCAAACTGGCTATACTCACAACTTCTTAGAACGACTTAGTACAGTCAAGCCTCTAAGGAATACAGCCATGTAACACCCTGTTTCCGGAGTGCTACTAAGTGAATATTCTGACAAAAGTTGACATGTTTCCAAAAGGTGGAATACTCTGCTCGTAGGGTTTTCGAGAAATGTGGTCCTATATTTTTTTTTTAAATTCTTTAAAGAAGCAGTCAGAGCATCATAGCGACTTTTAGAAACATGGCAGAAAATAATTTCAAACATAACATAACCACATTCAATTGTTCCATCAATTCACGTCTAACAATACATATCTTGAAACATGACAGACATTTATTACAATACTGAACAACGACAATTACTCTATAGCTGGTCGGCTGTCGTTCCTCACTAGATCGCTAGTAGACTCTTCAACATAGTACAAGTCACGCTAGACGACCATCTACAATTTGCTCCTCCTTGCAATTCCAATCCTACGCTTGCGCTTATCTCGGGTTACAATCATTAATTGATGGAACCACCGGCAAGGGTCAACTTCTTAAAAATAAAGAGCGAATCGCCTATTCGACAACAAAATATGTAATAACACAACATATTACAGGAAATAACAAATCGTGATAATGGGCAAACAACGGTATGCACGGTTCTCAAGATGCAACTCAAGACCTCTCATGACTCATCTCACGACTCATTTTCTCGACTCGACAATTTTTCCGTAAAGCGACGCCGATCCTTCAATCGACATACCGGCCATAGCCTTGGGATCCTCGCCTCTCCTAGGTAAGCGATCCTGCCTTTAACGCTGCGACGCCTAGCTAATCCACCATAAACGAAGGGGACCTAGCACCCTCAGTTATCTGGCTCACAGCTCAAAAACGTCTCGACGACTCGACAATGCTCTCAGACTCGATGAACAATTCGCCGCATACGATATTCATAGAGTTATACGCAAGATTATTCGACCGCATATCAAATAATAAGAGCATGCTTAATATGAAGAAACGCAATTCAACAATTTAAGCAATAAAAGCAGTTTGCATGAAGAAACGCAATTCAACAATACAACCAGCATAATCAATTCACAGCTCAACAACAACAGACAACAATCAACTCACAGAATCCATCCCTCTGCAACTCAATGGAGTTCACAAAGAGGAACAAACAAGTGTGGGGGGTTGGGGATAGCTACCAACCACTTGCAGACAGGCCCACTAAATAATTAACATATATAAAAATAAAGCGAAGGGGTACAAGACCCTCACTTCGAACCCTTAAATTCGTATCTAAAAATTTCCCTTACACAAGGACATACGGAAATAAGTATAAATGTGAAGCGCCCTTACGCTAACATAAACACGTAGAATATGAAGTGCCCTTACCGAACCCCAAGCTGCACGTCCACGTGTTCCTCGATCCTACGCCGCACGATCTCGGATTTACTCAAAGCCTAACAAAATAAATAACTTAGCACAATTCTTAGCTAACTTAAGCTCTCAAGCCTAACCCTTTTCCTAACCAAAAATTCATTCAAACATTTAATTCCTAGCTACTTGAAAATAAATAAGGTTTTAAAATCAAAATACTTTTTGAAAGGTAACTTATCACATAACAATTTATAAACCTTAACTTATTTGAAAAGTAAAGTTTTTGAAACCAAAAAGCTTCCTTGAACCTCAAGGTAAAGATCATGCAAGAAATCATAAATTTTAAAACCTAGACACATATTCATACAAGCATTTTCACAATTAACAAACCACTATTTCCTTTCCTACTCCCTTTTTAGGGCGCTCGCCACACCTATTCCCATAACCATCTAATTGCATGACAAAGCATCAAGACATCAAGTTTCAACAACTTCATATAACAATTAAAATACATAAGGAAATTTAAATCAAATAGGTTCCAAGATATTTTTCAAATATATTTCAAAGCATTAACTATCAAGACAACACCAAACCTAACTTAAGCACCTTCAAAGATATGTTTCTAAAACATTTTTCACAACATTCTAGTGTCATTTCCATAGCCTCTTTCCTTTTAAAACAAATCATGCTCAAAGCCCATTTACAAGTTTTCATGGTTCACTTACTCAAAAACAATTCCAAAACAAGAGCTCTTAAAGAGTTCTTTCAATTAGGCCATTTTCAAAGATCCCAAAAACATTGAAACCATGCTAAGAAAATAAAAACAACTTAGTCAAGTGTTACATGTCATTCTAATCCTCTAAGAATCAATTTTCCACAAGACATAAACTAACTCTCATCCTAACTCATGCTTCACTACTCCATTAGCAATTAAACCAACCCAAACAATTAATTCCTATAACAAGAACACTAATCAAGACCAATCCTAAATCAAGCCTCTTTCAAGAACAAGGGTTTTCATAAAATTCTTTCAATCTTTGATTCAAATCAATTTTAACAACTACAATGGCAATAATAACTAACAAGAAGCAAGAAATACAAGCTAGTTTGCATGATTCACAAGATGATCACCCAATTATTCTCCAAAACCTCAAGGCATCAAGACATATCCAAAACATACTCCAAAACCCATGCCAATTTCCAAAATAGTTTTCAATGCCATTTTATATGCAGTTTCCTTCACAACAACAACTATAGCCCAAAAGAAAGCTTCATTAAGACCCAAATCCATTTTCAAGAATAGGTTCTTTATCAAAACAATACCCAAAAATTGCTCTAATTCCAAAACTACTAATCACATCATTCCAAATCATTTATTTCTTTTAAAACAACAATTTGCTTCCCAACACAAAACATTAATCAAGCCTAAGGACAAATCACAACTTCTTCAAGAACAAGAGCTTCATACAAACTTATCAATCCATCCTCAAATTCAAACTAATATTTAAAGTAGCAACTATAACATCTAATAAACAAGAAACATCAATTAATTACATGAATCATAATCATAAACACCACTAATCCCCTTTTCTCAAGAATAGGTTTTTATCAAAAACAATACCCAATCAAAGTTTTAATCCTAAACTATTAATTTAAAACCACAACAACAACATCAATTTAGCTAGAAACACCAATTAATTTACAAGATTCACAAGAGATCACACAAATCCCTCTTTCCCTTAGGTTAGGGTTTCCAAGAATTTGGGGCTAATGTGTTTCCTTTCTCTTATTGATCATAATCAAGCACAATTTAAACACACAACAAGTCATAAATACAAGAGATTAAAGTGGAAGAACTATCACCTATCCCCCTTCTTCAGGCTCACGGTTTCTAGCTCAAAGGAAACAAGGGAGAGTTGATTTTTCTTTCTCACTTACAAGGTTAGAAAAGAATGATCAAGAAGAAGAAGTTGGAAGTGATGGAGGTTGAAGAAATGGAGGTGGGTCACACATGGAAGGAAAAGAAGGAAGCCATGGAAGCTAGCTTGTGTCTTGGAGTTTCTTCACACAAAATAAGAAGGGATGAAAGAAATAAAAGTGAGAAAAACAGGGGGTGCCTCGCCGAGGGGGAGGAAGAAATGATAACTTGGCTTGTTTTTACTTTGCTCACACTTGGAGTTTTGGAAAAGAAATGAAATTGATGATGGCAATGAAAGGAGAAGAAGACGGAAATAAAAGTGGATGTGAGGGATAGGAAATGGGGGTTGCGGCCCTAAAAAAAAGATCAAACTTGCTTTTATTCTTATCTCACCAACATAAAAAAAAGAAACATGTAAACAAATGAGAATAAATAGTAAAAGTGGAGGTGGGTCTTGCCTGATCCATCTAAAAAGGAGGGATACAAACATTTAATGGAAATAAAAATGAATGAGTAAAAGAAGGGGAGGGGAGACTCACGCTGGTCAGCAAAAAGAAAGGATAAAGAAAAAATTTAATCAAAAGAAATTTTACTTGGTTCAAAACAATTGTGTGGTTTTCCATATATTAAGCAATAAGACCATGCTTGTCATAAAAAAAAAAATCAATCAAAAGGTGACACCTAAACCAAAGCCCATACTTCCCTTACCCACTCTAGTCCAACCTTTTGCCTCATCAGTCAAATGAGTCTCGGCGTCCCAAAAATCACGGCGTCAAGTAATCTCGTTAACGATAGTTCGTCCGCCGTTAAATTCGCGAAAATTAATTTAACGAGAAATTAATTCTTCGCGTGATAAAATATTATCATAAATAATAAAAAAAATACAAAACACTCAAAAATAATCACAAGAAGTTACGTTTCGATTTTCATCGAAATCGGAGTTCGTTTTAAATTTTAATGCGGATAAAATTTACCTGGCGATTCGAAACGCGACGAAACTTCGTTAGAGTTCTTCGACGATTTTCGAACCATGAATTAATATAAAATATTAATTCTTAAATTTAATTTCATCTTGATTTAATTCAATCATTTTCTTAGTCAACAAAAATACGCGTTACCGCGTCACACCGAAACCTTACATAAAGTTTAAATTGACGAATTCGCATTAACGCAGCATACGTCTACGCTGTCTATTAATTTGAATTAACATCACGGATAATAATTATTTATAATAAATAAATTATTTCAAATTTGTCAAAATAATTCCACATACTCTCAGTAAATCATTGAGGTGATCAATCTCTATGACTTATTTTTCGAGTATTCAGGATTTTATCGCAAAAATCACTTTTTTTAAAAATTGGGATGTTACAAGCCACTACTGGGCTAAATACAAGTTCAAAGGAGTTTTGAAACAATACACAAATAACTCTCACAGAGAGGATTTACAATGAAGAAATTTAGCACAAATAATAACTTTCAAACAGAAAGGAAAAAACAGTTAAGTGCTTTGTTCAATGTGATCCCTGAGACTTGGAAGATTTCTTGGTTGCTCACTGTCTCAGAAAATAGTGATTTTCAAGTTTGATAAGATTGTAGGCACTCACTGTATAATCACTTCGTACTTTGTTGCGTTCACTTTCTTTTCAATGGTTCACCTACTTCAGTGACTGAAGTAAGATATATATAGCTAGGGTTGAGAATAGTGACGTTGTTACACAACGTCTCTTTTTACCCTAGGTCAAAACCTCAGATCCTGTTTTTGTGGCTTTTCAAGTCACGTCGCTTTCCAGACTGTATAAAGCATTCTGGGCACTGCACACAAATTCAGAATCTTTGTCTCTTGTGGCCTTTTTGAATATGAGACCCTTTGAGAGCAAGTTTCCTTGATAATTAGAATCGTTGACATTCTTTTGACTATTGATACCTCATACATTAAAACGCTTAATCAATGAGGTCTCTTAAATACTTGAAGTAGCCTCACATATTCTTCAGTCTGTTTCCTAACAGAGCTATACTGTTCACCAGATTTAAGTACTGTACTACAGAGTGAGCTTGAAACAGAGTTGAGTTTTTTAGCGTAGAATTCAATGGGCTTTCACAACAGAGTCTTGTGGTCATGCACGAAGGCTTCTATAGGTAAATTAACCACGGTCTGTTGAAAGTGTTGACCAAAGTCCAGAGCTAGTTTTCGGAGTTTGGTTCACCAACAGAGTTGATTGTTCAACAGAGTTGACTAAGTCAAAATCTAGTCTTAGGAGTCACCAGAGCGTTGACTGAACAAACGGAGTTGACCAACTCCAGAGCAAGGCTTCACAAGGTGACGTCAGCATAGAAACAGAGGATCACTCACAGACTTAGTCATGTTAACTTCAAGATTCCACTAAGTCTTCTGAGATAACGACTTCTAATGAATAGTGATTTCTACATACTAGCAAACACATTAGAGAATAAATTGTTCTCTTAATCATTTGTTATCATCAAAACAATTAAGGGTTATTATTTCTGAATCCACTTGATTCCAACAATAATTTGTGAGTTCTTCATCATTTAGTTGGTGGGCACCCATAAGACCCCCATTAGGGTATTTTATTCACTATTATTTGTATGTTTAGGTTATATTTAGTGGGATTGGTTAAGGGTTTGATGGCTGCCCCTAACCCCCCACAAACGTATGTGTGATGTTTTGTCATTGTGTGCTCCACAGAGCTCAATTGGGATGAGGTTTAGTTCATGAGAAGCTAGACCCAAAGTGCTTTTGAATGAGCACAAGAGTTGGTATGAATTGATATATGAGTGTTATGGTGTTTGATCTTGTGTTGTTTGAGATTCATGTATTAAAGAAGTTTTTTCCATTCAATTGGTCAGTTTTTTATGCTTGTTACTGTGCCCCAAGTTCATTGCAAATGATGTGGGTTTAAGGATTTAAGGGAGTTATATGATAGGAAAGAATGTTTGAATGAGTTGATGTTAGTTTGACGAGTTTTGTGATTTTATCATGAGTATGCTTATGTTTCAAATGCTAAATGAATTGTTATCCTTGATTTTGAGTTTTGGAAATGTTTTGGATTGAGAAGAAGTAATGAAAATGGATTTTAATGAGTTATTCATGATTTGATATGAAATGCTTTTAAATTGGGTGATTTTGGTGGCATTTAGAATGTGTTCTTGTTTATGTTTAGTATGTGAAGTGAGTTGATTTTCAAAGTATTAAATGTAATGTTTGATTGGAATTGGTTTGAAGTTATAAGTATGAGCTGATTGGGTTGTTGTTAATGTTGGAAAATGTTGTAGTGCTATTATAGCATGTTTTTCTGCATTTTTCTCTGCATGAATCGATTCATAGGGTCATGAATCGATTCACAAAAGGCTCCCAAGCCCCCAATTTGGTTCTGTGAATCGAATTGGGAAGCTGTGAATCGATTCACACAGTTGTGAATCGAATTCTGCATAAGTGATGAATCGATTCACAGAACTGTGAATCGATTCATACCCTGTTTTCTGCATAATTTTGATTTTTTTGAAACCTCATAAGAGCTATGTTCTAGGGTTTTCATAACCATATTTTTCACATCTTTTGAACCCAATAAAGACTGTCTTTAAACTAAAAGTCATTTATGCTTTCACATTCCAATTCAACTCATTCTTCAACCTAGAGAAATGATTTAATGACATGAAGGATGTTGCTCATGGATGGGTATTATATTGCATGCTCATGCATTTGTGTGTCATACATTGATTTTTAGTTTTTTCTCCATTTGAGTTAGTTTGGATGGAGTAGGAAGTATGAATGGATATTGTATTTGCATACTTTAGGCCATAGACCAAGTATATGATTGATGTCGAACATGAACGATATTGCATTATGAATAGTTGTTGTAATTGCACACTTTATGTCATAGCACAAGTGTAGGACTAATGTTCTCCATGCTTATGTGAAGTTTTATTTTAAATGATATGAATATCGTATATTGTACCGTGGATAATCACGCCCGGCAATATACTAGTTGTCTAACCGTATATCGGAAGTGTATATTGGACCGTGGAAAATCATGCCCAGTAATATACTAAGTCTTATTAAGGGTATATTAGACTGGATAAACACGCCTGACAATATATCGAGTTATTGAACACTTTGTTCTTTTAAACGAAGGATTTTATGTTCTTATGTCAACTAGTTTTAATCTAAATGCCTCAAGTATGTTTATTAAAATAGTATGATCCGATGAGGGTTAGTGAGGAGTCCGTGAAGGACTCACTGAGATTTTATCTCACTCTTTCCATGTTGCTTTACAGATAAGCAAGTACCGAAGCAAGGCTAGGCGACTCTGAAGACCTAATGCTTGTACTTTAAGATTTTTATTTTGCAGTTGTAGATGTATCTACAACCTCTCGGTCTTGTAAGACCTAGTTGTATTTTGATATTCTAAGTTATGTCCAATTAGGAAAAAGTTGTAATCTAATTATTAGATTTATGACTTAGGTTAAGAATTTACGACTTGGATGACTGTAAATAAGTTTTAATTTTTTTAGTAATTCATGTGCTTTAATGTAATTTCACGTGCTTTTAATTTACGTTAAAGTGCGGGCGTTACATCATCTTTCCATGTTATGTTTTGTTTTTGGTTTGGATGGCTGCTATAATTCTCATTAATAATATGTTGTTGATTTTTAATGTATCAGCTCTGTTTTTAGCTAATTTTATTTTTTTTCCTAGTGCCAGCTTGAGGGAATGATTGAAAACGATGAGGAAAGTAATAGAGAAACCTTTCAAGTTGTGTTTTGGAAAAAACATCTTCGAATTGTGTGTTGTCATAGGTGAAATGTCACACAAACTTCTTTAAAGCAAAAGGCAGAGATTCATGCTTCGAAAAAGGCACACAGTGAAGATGTCACTTCATTAAATGAAAAAGTGGAGAATATAGAAGGTATGGGTAGATTAAAACATGTTAAGACCTAGTTTGCAACATTGCAATCCTACAAAATCACTAGAAGATTTAGCATTATCTCTGTCAATGCACAAAATGTGATTAAAACATCTAAATTCTTCTATTTATTGAATACAATTAGATAGATTTAGCTGTTTATAGATCAAAACAATATCAAATTTGCATCAGTGATGCTTTACAACTTTAATTTTCTTCTTCTAGTGTAGTACGTGGATTGGCAAATGGCAATGCAATTTCCTTGGGTAATGTAAGAAATTATATATCATCATGAAGAAATTATATATTTATTGAATGTTATTTTTTATATTTCATGTGGTAGTTATTTCATCATCTAATTATTCATTTGTTAATGGAAGTCCCATTTGAATTCTTTCTTCCTAATTCTATCTATAGCAAACTAATTTTCTTTAATCTTAGCTTTAGTTTAATTCCTAGTCTCTTAGCTTTATAATTATTTACACTTATTCCTTTATAGATATAATTCATTATTATTCAGTAAACCAAACATGGTAAACAATGATTGGATGGATTGGCCTCCATGTGGTGAAAGATTATACCAATGGTGTTGAGTGCTTTTTGGATATTGCATTCACTAAAGTAATGGTTGAAAAAGAACAGATTTTGTGCCCTTGTGCTGTATGTTGAAATAATAGTTGGGAAAAAAGAGTTGTAGTGTACAATCATTTAATAAGCAATGGATTTGTAAAGGGATACAAAGAATGAATTTACCATGGTGAAGAGAGATAAGTCTTAGAGATCTTAATGGTGATCCTGATGATGTCTCATCTGATGATATCAATACATGGTCCAAATTGTAGAAAGGTAACTATTATATATAACCTAAAATTTATCATTTCTATTGTATTCAAAAGATTTTGTCTAATAAAATATTTTTCATTCTTTTGTGTAGAATGATCTAAATGGAGAAGGTGCAAACGATGAGGAGATGGAATATTTTTTTTCGAGAAGTTCCAAGATGACACATTTTGATCTTAGTTCTCACTGGATATTTGTTTTGGATGTATTTTTTTTTTCCAGAAATGATATATGGACACCACAAATTTTAACACCGTATATGGCCACCGTATCTTAATACCAAACAATATAATATTTTATTAGATATTCATTTCCCTTTTCCTTCTATTCTCGTTTCCCTCCTCTTTTTATTTTTTTTTCCTCTTTCCTGTTTCTTCCTTCTTCTTTCTCTCACACGACTTTCTACTCCTTTTGCTCGTTCTCTGCTTAAAACGAAAGCGCTACACTGCCACTTTCCCTCTTTCTGACATCTCTACATCCTCACTGTCGAGTCTCAACAACACCCATCCTCTTTGTCGTCGCCATCGAGTATCGTCCGCCACCGAAGAACCTCAGGTAACGGCAACCATTTTTGGTCCAAACCCACTGTCTCTGCTTTCACGGAAGCTAGCTACAGAAAGGGACAAGCAGCACCCATCGTTCTCGTCGTTGCCGTCAAGTCTCGTTCGCTGCCGGAGAACCTCAGGTAACGGCAACCCTTTCTAGGCGGTTTGGGGTTTGTGTCTACCTTTGTATTCTAATATCTCCTTAATTGCATTTCAGTTTTTCCTTAAAATAATTTATCAAAGTCATGCATGGTGAAGCCTGTGTTTTAAATCTTTGTCTTCCCAACTAATTGACTAGAAAAAAATCCTTTTTGAGGTTGGTTCTATTTCGCTACAAAATAAATTCTGTAGATTTATTATAATTAGAAGAATTACCCTGCTGCTTGTATTATAGTTTTACTTTAATTTGTTCCACCCAAATCCACATAAGAAAACAAATATTGCTTTGGTTGCCTTGTATGATCAAAGTTTTCTTCTTAATTTCTTTCATCTTGATTTATAGACATGAGAACTATGGAGCATAGCTTCATTAATTGTCTGCATCTTTAAAAGAAAGAAAGCTTAATTTGCATGGGAAACTTTAACATTATGTTTCCTTCTTGCTTACTTTAAATAATAATAATTAAATAGCTTTTGCATTTGGAGTACTAGAAAACATTTTGGTGGCCCATGCTACAAATATTAGTTAACTTACTTGCAGGGTATAGCTAGCTGCCGCAATTTTCTTAAAGCTCATGTCCTTCAAGATACAATTATAGGAGGTTGGTTTCAATGATATGGTGACAGTGGAGGCTATACCATAATTCTAATAAATATGACCCATTGCATACTTATCAAGCATTTTTTTGGACACAGTCTTCTTGATATTGTGGCAGAATATTTCCTAGAAGCTGATATTCAATAGACTGAATGTTGTTGTTGATATTCAAACATATCACATACCTGTAAAAGCAAACTCAAATCATATATCAACACACCCAATTGTTGCATGGTTGCTTATTTGTTCTGATTTTTCAGTTTTTGCCCTGAATCTTACCATCGGTTGCTTATTTGTTCCCTGAATATGTTGGTGTATGTGTTCACATGAACCCTTTTAAGATTTTCTGCTTCATTTATGACAAAACCTTGCTTTTGTGATGTATGTGGCTATGCTTATGCTTGAGGATATGGTTTATGGGTTCATTATCTTATGTGTGTTAGTGCTACTCTAAGGCCAATTCTCTTTCAAGCTTCAATTTTTTAGTTGGACAATATCATAGCTACATTCCAAGTGTTTCAATGAAGTTCATTTTTTCAGTAAGTAAAATGACAGTAGTTTTTTTCCCTCTTTGTCTTGTGATCAATGTTTTACACGGATAGTTTTTTTACAAAGGTTTTGAGTAACTGTTTCAAACATGGTTAATGCTGTACACAGTGTTGGTTAATGGAGTTCAATATATGGTTAACGAGTTATCATGATTGCAATATTAGTTATAAATCCGTGTTATAATTGTGGTATAACTTACGAAGGATTTGATTATGGTATTCTGTGCAGATTTGGTGTGGCACCTCCAATTGAAAGTTCATGGATAGTTCAAACATTTTGGATGATATTAATGGTGAAGCTAATGGAGTTGATGACTTTAATGGTGAAGATGCAAGTTGGGAGCCTACATCAGTGAGATGTTTTACTTCTGTAGATATGGATACTTGTGATGGCATTGATGGTGAAGCTAATGTAGTTAATGACTTTAATGGTGAAGATGCAAATTGGGAGCCTACAGCAAGGATGTGTTTTTCTTTTATAGATGAGATGAAATCATTTTATGCAAAGTATGCTTCTATAAAGGGTTTTGGCTGGAAGATCAGAACATCAAAAAAAGGAGAGGATGGGGAGATAAGGTACATAATATTGTCATGCGCAAGAGAAGGAAATCGTGTGTTAGGAAAATCATGTACGTTGAAGACTGTTCCGACCAAAGAGAAAAATTGTCCAGCAAACATTACAGCTAAACTGGCAAAAGATGGGTTGTGTACATTAACAAGTTTGAACCTAACCACTCTCATGAGATTAGCCCTACAAAGTCAAGGATGTTCAAGGCTAACAAAAATATGAACATGCATTTAAAGAGAACAATCCAAATCAATGATGATGCGGGGGTGAGGATCAACAAGACTTTCCAATCTCTTGTTACTAACGGTGGAGGCCATGAAAATATAACATTTTCTGAAAGAGATGTCAGGAATTATGTTAACAAGGAAAGGCGTTCCATTGGAAAAGAAGGTGATGGCAAAGCCTTGATAAGGTATTTTTGTCAAATGAGAGAACAAAATACAAGTTTCTTTTATGACATAGATTTGGATGATGATTTTCATGTAAAGAACGTGTTTTGGGCTGACGCAAGAAGTAGGGCTGCATATGAATCTTTTGGAGATGTTGTGACCTTTGACACAACTTATTTGACCAATAAATATGACATGCCTTTTGCTGCATTTGTCGGTGTGAATCACCATGGCCAATCAACTTTACTTGGATGTGGTTTGCTTTCATCGGAAGACACAGAGTAATTCGTGTGGCTTTTCCAATCTTGGTTTCGTTGTATGCTAGGAAAGGCCCCTACGGGTATTGTGACTGACCAATGTAAGGCTATGCAAAATGCCATTCGGTTGGTCTTCCCTAACACTCGACATAGGTGGTGTTTATGGCATATAATGAAAAAAATCCCGGAAAAGCTAAGTAGACATGGTGAATATAAAAAGATCAAGAGTGTAATGAAAGAAGCGGTTCATGATACATTGACACCGGCTGCATTTGAAGAAAAATGGTGTTCTTTTGTGCAGAAATTTGATCTGGGAGATAATGATTGGTTGAGTGGGTTGTACAAGGACCGTCATAGATGGGCACCAATTATGCTGAAGAAATGTTTTTGGGCAGGTATGTCGACAACACAGCGAAGTGAGAGCATACATGCTTTCTTTGATGGATATATCAATTCCACTACCAGTTTGCATCAATTTGTAAACCAGTATGATAACGCCCTTAAAAGTATAGCAGAAAAGGAATTTGAAGCTGATTTTCGGTCATTGGATACAACAATTCCATGTTTTTCTTCCTCGTCAATGGAAAAGCAATTCCAAGGCGAATACACTCATGCTAAGTTCAAGGAGGTTCAGGCTAAATTTAGGGGTAAAGTTAATTGTGCTGCATTTTTAAAGACTATGGAGGGTAACCTTACTACTTACCATGTCTTGGAGGATTTGTTAGTTGGAGATAGAACAAAAGAACGTACCTGTGAAGTTGTCTTTAATCGTGATAATCATGATGTCAGCTGTGAATGCTCGTTGTTTGAGTTTAGAGGTATTTTGTGTCATCATGTGCTATGTGTGTTTATTCAAGAAAGGGTGCAAAACGTGCCACTGAAGTATGTTTTGGCAAGATGGAGCAAAAACATGAAAAGGAAGCATTCATATATCAAGAGCAGCTATAGTGTAAAGGAATTGAAGCCACAAATGGACAGGTTTAAGAATTTTTTCAAGCATTTCTATGAGGTTGCTGAAGTGGCTGCAGAGTTTGAAGATTCAACTAAGGCGCTCCATGATAATCTGTATGAATTTAAATCTAATTTTCCCTCCAAGGATGCTACGACGAATCAGATTAACCGTAGCTCAAATGATGACTCGAATCCAAATAATATTACCAGGAGGGATGAAAATGTTATTCCTGAAATTCGCAGTCCATTGCGAGTGAAACGTAAAGGCCATCCTCCAACAAACAGAAAAATATCGTTAGTTGACAAAGTTGTCAAGAGGTTGAGGAAGCGAACAAAGCGAAGTGATGATCAAGAGACCACCAGGGTATTTTTTTTTCCCATAAACTACCAGTTTTTGTCCAAGTGAAAAAACACATGTACTGTGCACTATTATAATGTTATGTATTCTTTCAAAAGGTAACAAACGAGTATTATTGCATCTTACATTTTTTGTCCAAATGTGTAGCAGGGCAATGTTGGAAGGGTGGGTACTGAGAGCACAAGCAATATCTGTGTAGAATCATCTGTTGAGGTCTTGACTGATGGAGATTTGTTGGATGCAAATACCGTGGTTCGTGTCCATTATAAGATTATGCTAAATGTGTAGAATTTGTGGTTTGGTTGTATAATATGATGGTTTTATGTGTTGTATAAGATTGTGCTAAATGTGTAGAATTTTCGGATAACTCTTATGTACTATTTGTTGAGGATAAACTAAAATGCAATCTTGTATACACAGGCATTTAATTGTATGTAATTTGTTGTCCAAATATTGTTCTTTTAGTTAAGATTCTTATATGGTATTGTCCAGGTTGGAGGTAATTTATCATTCATGGATCTCTTGACAACGTCCGAAATAGACTTCACAGGATCCTCGCAATTCAGTACAAATTGGTGACAATTTGATCGTCGAGGAAACCTTTGAAGATTAGGGCCTTTTGGATTATTATTTTTTTGTTGCATGGCATATTTATTTTGTGAATGCTTCTCACATATTTATACGGGTTGGAAGATTAGGAAGATACTTTTTGTATGACGGTATGGTGTTCAATAGTGTTGCGTTGTGCTCATTAATATCGCGGTGTATTGTTACGGACTGACACTTTACTAATGAATATTTATTAGTGGTGCAGGTTAGTCGGACGCAAATCACTTTTATCGCTTTTTGTATGACATGTTTGCAGCACAAATGAAGCATTAACCTGCAAAGGATTTACGCCTATTCATTGCTGTGCAGAATGATTTAAAGAAGTGTATATAGATATAGATATACAACTCTATGTAAATGGTTTTATATAAATGTAAATGGTTCTATATAAAGTTCTATGTAAATGGTTCTATATAAAGTTTCTATATAAAGTTCATTTATAAAGTATTAGAAATGTGGTTAACGATTTGCAAACACTTTGTTAACTCAATTCACTAGATGGTTGATGTGTTATACTGGTGTTCCGGTGAATTATTCACAACCCATTAAAAACATGGTTAATAACTAGCACATTCGTGGTTAATGTAGTTGTGTTATATGGTTAACTCAGGTAATGTAACTGGTTAACAGTGTTAAGTGGTAATAAGTCTATGTGGTTAACGCAGGGAATGTAACTAGTTAATAATGTTCAGCTAAGTGGTTAACAGAGTTCATTAAATGGTTAATGGGAAACCTGTTAGGATTTTGGCAAGCGTACCAAATTACCGAAGTTTACAGTGATAAGTAGGGCAGAAACCTTAGAATTTTAATGGACTGAAATAGAAGTGGAAGAAATGGCTCGTACATTACATACAGTATTTGGACAACTTGCCTAATTCAACTGATTTTTTCTTACGATAAACCCTTTGGAGAACATCTAATAAAACATAAAAGACTAGGATGTTGTTACCTCTTCAAAACTGCCTAGGTTAAAAACAAAATCCTACTAATAACAAATAACACATTATACATAAGTTAGATTGAACCTGCATAGTGCAGGGGAGGAAGAGATCAAGTACATAATTCACACCTACTTTATTACATTCACTATACAAATATTGAGTTAAGATTAACTTTCCAATTCTAGCTTGGCCTTCTCCAGTGCTGTCTTAGCTG
This sequence comes from Calophaca sinica, assembly GCA_037113605.1. NCBI lineage: Eukaryota > Viridiplantae > Streptophyta > Magnoliopsida > Fabales > Fabaceae > Calophaca > Calophaca sinica. The sequence continues at coordinate 47,231,664 of CM073733.1, read as the reverse complement.
CAATTTGCTTTGTTTGTCTCTCTTCACTTTTTTCCTTTGCAACTTTTGTTAGATGCTTCAAGCAAAGCCTTAGTCTTGATACAGTCATCTTGGATATGAGCCAGTCTCACTTTCTCTTCCTCTAAGAATTTATTATTTGCCTCCAGAGTAGCGGAATTTTCACGGACTTGTCTATTTCTGTCATAGAAGATGCAAGATTGATGAAGTTCCATATATCAGTGTCCAAGGATATCATTCATGAAATCCTGCTCATTCAGCTCCTCACCATCATCATCTCCAACTTCTCCTTCATTTTGATTTCCAGCATCTTCATTTCCAGCTTCATCCATATTTTCTACCCCCTCCGGAAAAATTGGCCTGGGGGTGTAGGCCATGGGAAGGATTAGCATCTCCTTGATGCTGATGCAAGGTAAATCGGGTAGAAGGACTCATTCAAACTTGTATATGCCCTATAATTGGCAACCTGTTGTTGATGTAAGTGATCAAAATTAGCAGCTAAACGAGCCTCCATTGGAGTCAATGGAGGCTGCCTAACAAGTGTAGGGCGGGATGAGCTTTCTCCAAGTTGTTGCTCTACTGGATTGACACAATAATTTTGTATAAAGTTGGCATTGATTGCCATTTTCAGCCTTGACTGTGGATGACTTGGTATGTCAACATCATGGGCCATGCATAATGCCGTAATCAATGCTGGAAAGCCTAGTGGTTTAGAAGCACCCGAGTTCTGAGGCGGCGCTGACAGAACAAATTGATGTATCTCCGCCGAAATTACAGCCGCAATATTCACAGACCATTTTTTCATGATAGCATATATGAGAAAAGATCGCAGCATTGTGATGTCCGAAGTATGAGAATTAGGAACTATATTGGCAAGCATGAAGCTAATCCAAATTTGGGTAATTGTTTTCATATCAGCTCTTTTAATTCTCAAAGGTTTGCCTTGTGTATTGGCCACATATGTCTTACCGGGAATGCACAAAAATTCAGCCACTTGCCATTCTGTCAATCCTTGTAAAGTATGTCGAAAGTTCATTTGGTTCTGATATGTACATAGCTGGCCTTCTTTTAAAGTAAGGGGATTCCCCAAAAGACCATTAATAGCCTTTCGGTCATAGGGAACCCACTTGCCCCTTACCCAAGATTTTCTGGTTGTATCTCCTTTTTTCACCGGCCAGGCATTTGCATAAAATTCTTTGACAATCACTTCATTAACCCGCTCCACAGGTGTGGCCAGCTTCTCCCATTTCCTCCTTCTGATCTCATTCATGAATTATTCTCCCTCATTCAACTCAACCTTGCGCTCACACAAAAGGTCCTGTGTCTCAAGCATGATGAACCTTTGTTTTTTGGAACGGTTCACGAATCTTCTTTTATCAAGTGGCTCCATAGGCATTTGAGGAAGTTCCATTTGTTCTTCCACTGGTTCATCTTGAGAAGCCACTTCGGAAGCTTTCCCTTTTCTTTTCTTGCTTGGGGGAATTGTGTGAGTTGCTTTTCTTGGAGGCATCCTGAAATGATTAGAATCAATGCAAACAATGCTTGCCCCATTAGAACTTTTAATCAAACAGTAAACAACAATGGACATTTGATCAACAGTTCTAGTTCTCTAAATCATCAACACCACTTTCCAAACACATTTAAGTTGGTACATCGAAAGAAAAATTTCCAATTCTAAACATGATCCTTAATTTCAGCCATCAAATCCCTAATTTCACATTTTTGCAACTTACCCAACACAAAATCAGAAATTGAAAAGTCATGCATGTGGGTTGTGTACATCTAAACAGACATCAAGGCACAAGCAAAGTGAAATAAGAGGGACAATTTATCAAAAATTCATTCCAGCAGTCACAATATTTCAATATTCACAAACAGAGCAAACACAAGCGAAGAAGTGAGATAAAACAGAGGGTAACATCTCGCATCTCAACCAAAGCAACACCAAGAACCAGTAACCCAACATAGTCAGAGAACATGCCACACCAAATCGCACAAATCAAAACAGGGGAAAATGAAAATCAACATTACAAAACCTACTTACTTGAAAGAGGTGAATGTATGGTGAAATGCTAGAGGGAATAGAGTGCCTTTGGTCGAGTGAAGAAGCTGACAAGAGAGATTAATAGTGACGAGAGATGGTTTGGGGAGGACGAGTGAGAAATCTGAGACGAGGGATGAGAGAAAACAGGTGTGAGTGAAATGAGTGTGAATGAGATGAGGGTTAAGTTCTGAGCGTTGAACCCTTTCTTTTAAGAATTTAAATTTGTCACACTTTCGCCGCCACTCTGATTCGCTTAAGTGAAATTTGATCGATGTGATAGTTTCAAAAATAAAATCTGCTTATTTGGCGAATGGTTCTAGCTTAAGCGAAAATTGTTAAGAAGGGAGTGCCCAAAATGTAAATTTATGCTTGGCGAAAGAGTCTCACTGTTTAAATTCGCAGACAAAAAATTCAACTTAAATTTCTGCATAATTCGCTTAACGAAGTTGAGGGGCTTAAGCGAATTTTGGTCAAAATTGTACCCTTTCGAAAACTTCAAAAAAATTTCCATTTTTAACACAACCATTTAAAACTCATTACCAAATGCACCCTAACATATTAAACGTTGAATTTGAACAACCCATCCACCAAAAATCACTAAGAAAACACATAAGCTAACAATCAAAACACACAAGCTAAAAGATTAAAAAGGGAAAGAAACTGGGTTAACCACTTACACAACCCGTGTTAACCACTTACACATCTCGTGTTAACCACTTACACAACTTGTGTTAACCACTTACAGAAAGTCTGTTAACTGCTTGCACACTGCATCTCACTTCAAAGTTGTGTTAACCACTTACACAACTCGTGTTAACCACTTACACAACATGTGTTAACCACTTACACAAAGCCTGTTAACCACTTCAAAATACTCTGCATCTCACTTCAAAATTGTGTTAACCACTTACACATCTCGTGTTAACCACTTACACAACTTGTGTTAACCACTTACAGAAAGCCTGCTAACCACTTGCACACTGCATCTCACTTCAAAGTTGTGTTAACCACTTACACAACTCGTGCTAACCACTTACACAACAAGTGTTAACCACTTACACAAAGCTTGTTAACCACTTAAAAATACTCTGCATCTCACTTCAAAGTTGTGTTAACCACTTACACAACTCGTGTTAACCACTTACACAACTTGTGTTAACCACTTACAGAAAGCCTGTTAACCACTTGCACACTGTATCTCACTTCAAAATTGTGTTAACCACTTATACAACTTGTGCTAACCACTTACACAAATTGTGTTCACCACTTACACAAAGCCTGTTATTCAACAAACTCTGAGAAAATATGCTCAAGTTTATTGACTCACTTATGTCTATAACATTCTCAATTGAGTAAATGTCAGCAAAGAAAGAAAAGCAAAGAAATATGCCAAGCAAGAAGACAATGGAGATTAAACATAAGACTCTGATAATGGTGACCACTTACACAACCCACGTTAACCACTTACACAAATCGTGTTAACCACTTAGACAACTTGTGTTAACCACTCACAGAAAGCCTGTTAACCACCTGCACAGACACTTGATCTCACTTCAAAATTGTGTTAACCACTTACAAAACTCCTGTTAACCACTTAGACAAATTGTGTTAACCACTTACAGAAAGCCTGTTAACCACATCCACAGACACCACATTTCACTAGAAAATTGTGTTAACCACTTAGGCAACACGTTTTAACCACTTACAGAAAGCCTGTTAACCACCTGCACAGATACTTGATCTCACTTCAAAATTAACCACTTACAGAACTCCTATTAACCACTTACACAGACCCCGTTAACCAACTACAGAAAGCCTATTACCCACTTACCCTGCATTTCACATAAAAATCACGTTAACCTACACAAGCCCTGTTAACCACTTACACAAAAACTGTTAACCACTTACACAAACCCTGTTAACCTCTTGCACAAACACTGTTAACCAAATGTGATTCATAACCTTCATAATTTGATTACTGAAATGGAAACTTAACATAATTGTTCAGAGACACTAGTAACTTTACATAATTGTTCAACTAACAACCCAACAAGATGCCAACAAGTGCTTTATACATACTACAATATACACCATCACATAAGTGTTCAAAACAACAGGCCAAAAGATGCTAACACAAGTGTTCAAAACAACTCAAAAGATTCTAAGTCTTCAAAACAACCAAAAAGATGATATACGTTCTTTCTCGTTTGCCTTGTAGTCCTTTGCATTGCAGTCCTTTTTTTTCCTTGTCATATATGTGTGCATGAATGGACTCCTAGTTGACACACTTGGCACACGCCTCCTTGGATTTTCTTTAACTCTTGTCGTGATGTTTGATTTATCCCCATGTTCACCATCTTCATTTTCTTCTTGATGACCATCACCATCCCCATCTTCACCACCTTCAGCATCTTCATCATGATGCTCTATAGGAGTACTTACTAATGCTTCACCATCAGCATTACCTGTAGGATTAATTTCTGCAAAAATCGTTTTCAATGAAGTGAGAAAACTTAAAATAAAATTTGATAATATTAACCACACAGGCATTTAATAACAATAACCATGCACCTCTTTCAATACCCAAAGCTCCTTCATCGCCAACCTCATCAGCAATACCAGTGTGAGGAGATGGAATCAATGGGGATGCATCATGGGGTTCGGCCATTGATCCAAGTTGATCTTTTAGCATCTTCACATCTGCCTCAAGAATAGAAATTCTATCTTGAGAATGCTGATGCTCTACTACCAAACGCCGATACTCAGAAACACGAACATACTGGTGTTCTGCATCCTCTAAGGCATCCCTGACCACGTCAAACTGTAGCTCCTCACCAGTTGCCGTTAAGCTTTCAGTTACCTGCCAACACAAGAAGCACATCAAATACACATTGCATATAAATTTTTAACATGTTCTACAAACAAATAATAATCATGCTTACCACATTTTTCCGAAATGCATCTTGTATTTTTTTGATCTTGTAACGTACAATTGGCCAATTCAAAAAACGTGGAAAAGGGAACCTATGAGGAATGGTTGGTCTTTCCCCCAATGACAAGTGGTTGAAGGCCCAAATCTACAAAAAAGATTAATATACTTAATACATGTATGTTTATGTAAAAATAACAAAAAAACATATAACACATGATGAAATATATACCTGTAAGATAGCTGCACATCCTCTTAAATGGGTTTCACAAAGATTTTTTCCTTCATTCACTACAGAAGACACTTTGTTCAAACTTGCAACTACAAACTGATGCACGGCTAGTCCCCATTTATACTTCTGAAGGGACTCTAGGTTATCTAAATACTTAATATAACCACTATATACACGTCTCCCAGTCTGAGGAAAGTAAAACTCTCCAAATGCCAGTAGTATATAAAGTCTACAAAAATTATGGACATCGTCCTCAACCAACTCAAGTTTACCAACAATTTCATCTATTGTTACATCGTCTTCTCCAAACAAAGATAATGTACTGCTTTACTCGTGTTCATCAGCTTGCAACTCCTCACCCACTATAGGGAGTCCTAGTGCAAAACATACATCAATAGGCCTAAATCGCACCACTAAACCCCCAACTCTAAAACCCTCATACTGTTGATCCCACCTAGTTGCTAATTCCGACAATAAAAGAGAAGAAATTTGAAAGTTATCCGGCATGTTTACAACCCACTTGAATGGGGTCATCTCAATTTGGGCTCTTTGTGCCTCTGTCAACTTCTTGTTGGCTTCAAACAACTCTCTTGGAGCACACGCATGCCTCAAACGTGCCTAACAAGTATGAATAAAATTTATGTCATTGTCAAATAAATCGCACTCATGCAAATACAATAAGTTAATCAGTTCCTTACTTCTTTATCGTTTGAGCTACTCGCCCGCTGCCTCTTTCTTGGTGGTGCCATGCTCATAATAGTAAACTGTACAAAACTATTCATCCAAATTAATATGGAGACTACAAGTAAACAAACTACAAAAAAACATACTAGTTGTTACAGAAACACAAAGTGAATAGACTACAAGTGAACATCTGCTTTAAGTTCATCACTTACCTCATCCAAATTTTTCTTATTGAAACACAAAGAAACAATTTAAAGTTCTCCACTTACCTTCCTTAAATTGTTCAAGCATGGACATAAGATAATACACATGAAAAGTAGTTTTTCTTTCGCAAAATTGTGTCCTGCTTTAGAATCCAATATTAACTCTTGATATCCATAAGTGTACATTTTCCTTATCCTTAGACCAACTATTCAATAGCTCAAAGTAGCTAAAAATGTAAATTTTACTGACTTTCTTAGATATGAATATTAAAGTACCAATGATTAAACATGAATTTATCCGCATGAAACTCATGCCAAAAACTTGTATCTGCATTGCAGAATTACTCATTGATGATTAAAAAAGCAAGACATATTTCCATACTTTGGGACAAAAATTGGAACAGACCATTGTATTCAACAATTTGGGCAGCTAATAAAAAAAAAACCAAACTAAATGTCTTATATAATATAAAAAAGACAGAAAATTTGCTCCCAGTGAAAGAAAAATGATAGCAAATAAAAAATGTGAAGCTAACTCATATTTTCAAGAGAATAGCTCAAGTTAAAAATAATAATAATCTGGAATTAGCTCATCAAAGTTGTTCACAAAATCAAAGTTGGTTATCTAATTAATCTAGTGGATCAAAGATCAATGCAAGCCAAATAACTTCAACCAAACAAAAGATATAAAATCAAAAGTATAGAATAAGTCAGTATTGTTGATAAGTCTCAGATCAACACTCTTGAGATATGCTTCTTGAGATATGTATCTTGAGATTCCTGCGCCTGTTATTGTTGATAAGTCAATATTGACAACTTCCAATGAGGAATGCCCCAAAAGACTACACCACATTGGAATATTAAAATATATAAAAAAATTAAAAGGTCAATGAAAATGTCATCGTTTGGCTCTTCAAATATCCACAAAAACTTCACCAACAAATGAACACCATTAAGTGACACCATTTCATTCAATGAGAAAATGTTTTGGATATTGTTGTTTTTTAAATGAAACCAAACATTGCCCCACTAATAATATAAGGGTTCAGGTCTAAAAGGAAAGGGATAGAGAGAAAAACAACAAACACAGAAGAGAGAGCTCACACGTTGGATGCAGTAGAAGCAAAGAGTATCAAGGGAAAGAATAAACCCAAACACAAAAATCAGAATCCAGAATACAGAATCAAAAATAAAGCCAGAATAGTTACCTATGGGTTGGATGGTTCTGGGTTCTTTAGGGATGGTTCTGGGTTCTGGGTTCTTCGGACCAGCAAACCCCTTTAACAGATCGTGGTGTGGTGCGACGGAGACACCGAGCGGTGTGACGGTGCGACGCAAGCAGAGCGACGGTGCGGCGCAAGCAGAGCAATGCAACACAAGAGAGAAACAGCAGATCGGGGCAACGCGAGAGCAAAGCAGCACGAGAGAGAAGAGAGCACGCGAGAAGGCAGCAGAGCAACGCGAGAGAGACTGAGTGTTCTCTCTGAGCGGGAAGGGAAGAGATAAGGAAATGAAATAGAAAAGCAAGAAAAAATAATGCACAAATGACGAAAGTAACCCTGTAGGTCTACGGTGTTGTATACAGTGTAAAAAAAAAGTGGTGTTTGAATATCATTTCTGTTTTTTTCTAGACTCATCTTCAAAATATTGGATTTAATCAAAATATGATGTCATTTTGTTTATGATCGTGTATTTGAATTAGTGTTTGAACTCATTCAATATTTAACAACTATTATAGAACATATATTATGTGAATCTTAATCCATTTAATATTCATGAATTATCTCTTTATTAAAATTTAAAGTGGGAAGTGAGTTGAATATGAAATCAAATTATGTTTTTATTTGCAAATTTATGGATTATAATATTATGGTAAAATATTTCCTTAATTTAATAGGATTATTTAAATTTTTTTGAAATTAAAATAAAGTTAAGGCTACATTTATAAAGTGTTGTGTTTAGTTTTTGGGGCTACGGTCATCAACTATGCTTACATGTTAAAATTGTTTCATACACTATACACATACAGTCAAAAAATGTTGCCTATAAGCTACGATTACAATTTTAAAATGTTGCATTTTTATGTTTAGAGAATAGATGCGACCAGTAGTTAAGTTCAGCAACATTGTCCATGTGATATCCATTACCCCGTTGTACGAAAAATGCATAATTAAGACGCGCAAATACTAATAAAATACAAGTTTATAAAAACTTTAACGAAGTAATAGTTCACATCATAAAATTCAACTACGGAATAAAATATAAAACGAAATACGGAAATAAACCAAACCCCGATGTCACATGTCTCAGAGCTTACCCCTTAGTTTACATCGGTATAAAAGCAACAGTGATAAACTATAATAATGATGCCAAGTAAAAACGGCAACATGTTGACTACTCTTCAACATCCACGTCCACTTCGTCACCTGCAAGATCTCCATTAACCGGTACACATGGTACACAAGTAGCCACAAAACATAGGGGGTGAAGAATCATACTCAGGTGGAAAGATAACGGCAAGCTTAAATATAACATGTTGCGAATGCAACAACACATATACAACATTAATCAAGCGATACACTAGTCAAACCACGGTCCTACATCGGCAACTAGCTAATGTGAACAAGCAACTACTCATCGCAACTTCAGGATCATTTTCCTTGTTCGGGTGAGCGAATGCGAGTGTCCTCAACATCCGTACTAACGCCATCAAACCATGTGATTCTCCCATCAGTGCAACTTCGACAAGTGTCTCCATTGAAACTCATTTACAACGACGTCCTAATGAGCTATGCTGTTCCCCCAAGCAGTGCAATTTCGCTGAGTGTCATCATCATAACTCATCATATTCCAACTAATACCATCGGGCCACGTGGTTCCCCCGTCTGTGCAACATCGACGAGTGCCACCATTGAAACCCGAAGTCTACACTCAAATGATTACGAACAACGGAGTCTTCTACGTTCTAAAGTCAGTAACACGACTTCTAAACACAGGGTATCCAACAAATCCGTTGGATACCAATCCACCAATCACTACGCCAAATTATAAATTAAAAGGTGCCACTTTCACTAGCATTTCTTAATGAAACGTTTGTGAAAATTAGGCAGAAGATATTAAATAGCGCTTCCTAGTGGAAGCGCTAGTGTAAGTTCAATAATAGCCAGCGATTTTTTAAGGAAACGCTACTAAAAGTTGAAAGTAGGCATAGATAGCGTTTGTTTAATGAAGTGCTGGCATAGGTTCAAGAATAGTCATTATTTTTTTAAAAAAGCGCTACTTATTTGTCAACTAAGGTAGCGCTTCGTTAGGGAAGCACTGCCTATTCCTTTTCCCAAAAATTTTGATCAGCTCCCTCTGCCTCTCTCGCTTAGGATAACCAAGAACCCTAACCTTAATCTCCTATTCTTCTTTGAAATAGCTCTCAATGTCTCTTCCTTCTCTCTCTTCAGCGCCTCCTCCCTCTTCAGCGCCTCCTCCCTCATCACATCAATGTAGGTCCTCACCGTCGGGTCTGGCGTCTTCTCTGAGGCTTCCTGAAGCCAGTGTCGGCGTCGTTTTTGGCGGAGGGCATCTCCTTCAAGTGGGATTTGGGGGCGGTGTATGAAGCAAGCTTGCAAGCAACCTTGTTGTCCATGGCATCGAGATTCTCTTCGTCTTCGTTAGTGGGGATAGAGGTGAGGTAGGAGTCTTTGTCGCTTCCGCCATAGAGATCGGTGTCGAAAGTGAGGGAAGTGAAAGAGGCCAGTTGCTGCTCCATCTTCTTACGCTCTTCCTGCGTCTTCGCAATCCTAGGTCTATCCATGCCATGCTTCTCCTTTCAAAACCCTAGCTAGCCTACTCTCCTCTCCTCTTTCAGGTCTCCTCTCCTATGTGCGACAGTGGGAGCCCAACCTCCTTTCCTCTGTGCGACGGTGGCTTCATGCTCAACAGCAACAGTGGTGCCCCCTTCTTCTCTGGTATTTCATTCTCTTCTCCTTTCTCTCTATCCTCTCTGTTTATTTCTTATTATTCTTGAACTTTTTCTCCTTGATGGACTCGTGAACGGTGTCCGAAACAACACTCTCACTATCACTCTCACGCGACGAAGACGTATCGATTGAGATCTCGAAGGTGGCTCTCGATCCGCCATCGTCCGATCTCCAATGTCATATTGTTCTTCCTCTCTCTTGTTTGACTGAAAAATAACATAAATTTTGTTTCAACAGTGAGAAAGATGCTCAAATGTGTTTATATGATGCTTCCTAGGATGCACACTTTGGTTTTTGTCGTGACATTGATGAAGAAACATCCTCACAGCTGGCCAGTAAGTTGTTGCTCTTTTTTTTCCTTTTTCTCTTATTAACCCAATTCCTTGATGATGTGATAATCTTAGGAGTACTAAGGATTATTGTTCACAATTTCTCATGTGCTTTTGTCTGTTAAAGGTATTGCAATTGATATATACTTTTAAATGAATTTGATTATTATGCATTTATGTTGCTAGGTTTACCTGGGGTTGTTACCAAAGCTCAGATTATTGATCATTATGCTCAAATTTTGACTAAGGTCATGGGAAAGTAAGGACAGTGAGCTTTACTTTTGCTTTCCTTATCAGGTTTCTCCTTTCCCTAAAATTTGATGACAATCATGTTTGATGACAATCATGTATGCTATCCTTCACATTGCCTCTGCCTCCTTCAAATTAGCTTCTTCAAGGGAAATAATCATAATCTGTATTCAAACTGTTGTTTGGATTGTTTATTTCTTTTTCATAACTTCATATTTGATAGAATAGATTTCAGTTTATCTCAGTTTTGCTGTTGATACAATGTGTCTTGTTAAAAGTTCTTCTGTTTATTTGGAAATGAAATAGATTGAACTTTTCCCAATGTATTATTTCCGCTAATCAAGCAAAGATTTTTTTTTGCTATTAGTCAATTATGCATTGGATAATTTTTTCAATAGCTCTACATTACTAATTGTTGTTAAGGACAACTTAGTAAGCTATGGATTTCTCTTCTTAATTGTCATTGTCATAACATTTGGTTTTTGTGATCAATAACAATTAGCATGCTTATCCATGTCATGAAGATTTGAGAAAGTGTAATCACAACTAGCATGCTGATACAGAATATTTTTTAAAGAAGCTAATAATTGGTTCCTTGATTTTATTTCACAGTGCTGTCAAATAGAAAGAATATATCTTGTAAGTTGGAAAGCCTAAATGGTAGAAATTTTAGTTGACTTCATAGTTATAATCTGTGAAGTATTCTTGGTAGTTGGTACTAATAGGAAACATTGCTCTTTTATCAGGATACAGATCCAGTGAATATGCTTCTATTACATATGCGCTGGAAACTGCATTATTGCTGAATGTAAGGCTCTTATCCTCTTGCTTCCTTACTCTCCTATTGTTGGATATCATGGATTGACCTAATATATAACGGATTTCCTTGTTCTTTTCACCTAATTGTGTTCTAGATAAATATTTAAAATCTATTGAAGTTTCAATTATATATATGCTGCATCCATGCCTTACAAATTTTAGAATTTGGCACGCTCCCGTGTCCATGTTGTATCAAGTCACATGTCTATGTCAATGACTATGCTTTATAGTTTATGATAAAGGAGGATAACATGCTTTATTGTGATATTTTGACTTGTTTTGTTGCAGAACATTAGCTATTCAGTAACCTGACATTTTCCTACTTGAATATTGTTTGCTCATCTTAGCTTTTCACTTTCAATTATTAGATTAACTTTTCACTTTCAATTATTAGATTAACCATTGAATTCATATAATTGAGGTTGGTATAGGCTGCTGCATCTCATTACTGATTCCTTTTGTTATGAATTATGCTTTATGTTGACATGGTTGAGTCCTAGTGCAAGAGCTTATTGTTACTTGTGGGTCTATGCAAGAAAGGGAAAAACCTTTGTTCTAATTTATTTTGGTTTAGTCTACAACTTTGGCTCCATGGAATTTGTTGTATTTAAATATTTATTATTATTTATTGTGAATTTAATGTAATTTATGATTTTTACAATTTTAGTTTACTATATTTGAAATATTTGTTATTGATCTTTTAGATGTAATTATAATTACTATTACGGCTAATCAAATATTCCAAATCTCACTTTGTTGGGATTGATATCTTCACTGCCAAAAAGCTTGAAGATATCTTTCCCTCTTCTCACAACTGTGATGTATGCATCCATTATTATTTAATTCTGTTTATTTTTGAATTTTCTCTCTTTATTTTTCATAATAGTTTTATGTTGTTATTACAATTTTTTTCTTGTTAGGTTCCCCATGTGAATCGTACTGACTACCAGCTCATTGATATAGCTGAGGATGGATTTGTGAGTTGATGTTTCTGTTAACAGTTTCCTTTGTTTGATTCATTCACCCATTGCTGCTATATTCTGAAATCTGGATGTTTGCTTGTTATTGTTAAATGATGATGTCGTTGTAGCTAAGCCTTCTTACTGAAAATGGTAACACCAAGGATGACCTCAAGCTTCCCACTGATGAGAGTCTGCTCACTCAAGTTTGTATAAAATCTCATGTTTCCTTTTTATGTGTTTTTTTATTTCTTCTTTTGGGTTCACAAATCTAATGTTATTTTATGTCTTTGTTTCCTCTTATCGGGTATTTATGTTTTATTTGATTGCTCTCCGCAGGTAAAGGATGGATTTGCTGAGGGTAAGGACCTTGTTTTGTCTATTATGTCTGCTATGGGTGAGGAGAAGATTTGTGCCCTCAAGGATATTGGACCAAAGAACTAGCTTCAATTGCTGCTGCCAATTTGTTGTTTCTATTTAAGCAAAAATATTTTTCTAAGCTTTTATATCGTTCTGTTTAAGATCTGGCTTATAGATTCTTGTCAGATTAGTCTTACCCACCATGGTGTTTATGGATTTTTCTATTTTCATATGTTGTCCTGTGACTTTATTATAAATGAATGCGAGTATTTTTAAGGCTATATATAATACTATTACTAAGTCCTGTTTTTGCTAAGATGTATGTACTCATGCTTTTTGCTTGCAATGATCTTTACTTGTTATATTCACATATTATATCCAGACAAACTTTAGAGTAAATACTGAGTGATTACAATATGGTATGAATTTCATGGTCAAATAAGTAAGAAATCTATTTCTGTGCTAATAATAAATTTGGGATATTATATAGTTACTTCCTTGTGTTCTTACTACCTTTCACCCACTAGGCATGCATGCAATTTTTATGCAACTAAAATAGTTTCATGATTTTGTTGTGGCTATTCTAATATGTGGATTACAGATTTTCTTGTTTAGGATCATTATTTAACCATTTTTTGAACCAAGTCTAACACATGCTTAGACATGTAAAAGCTAATTTAATCATTGTGGCTATTTTATTTTTTATACTAAAAATATATTTTATTGATTTTTTTATACTAAAAACACATTTTTTTTGAAGGGTGAATGAAAGAGGAAATGTAAAAAATCAATATTTTTTTCAAAAAAAAGCGGAATAGATAGCGCTTTCTTGAGGAAGCGCTACTGAAAGTCCTACCTACAATAGCGCTTCCTCAAGGAAGCACTGTCTATTCTCAGAATTTTTGAGAATAGACAATGCTTCCATGAAGAAGCGCTGTCTATTATCAAAAATAGACAGCGCTTCTTCAAGGAAGCACTGGCTATTTCAAAATCGCCAGCACTTCCCAAATGCTGTCTTTTCGAAACACAATCACCAGTGGGTGATTAGGCAGCGCTTTTAAGCGCTGGCGAAGGCAAAAATTAAGCGCTGTTGATTTCGTTTTCTGTTGTAGTGAATTGGTCACAACTTGTGACCAACGAACAACAATTACAACACTATACAATCATACTTAAACATTGGTCGCAAAGTGACCAACTTCAATCACAAGGTTACTAACCTGTAATCCCTACAAACAAGTTAAATAATCAACAGACATCAAGCATAGGTGTTACTATCCTTAACCAACCCTTACTAGTCATTTTAAACATCACTTTATCATTAAACTCGGGTATGAATCGATTCATGAGCCCCATGAATCGATTCAAAGTCAAAATAACATTTTGTGAATCGAATTACACAGCTGTGAATCGATTCACAGCTTGAATTCACAGAATCTGAAACACTGCAGGTGTGCACAGGACCTGTAGAAGTACAGTAACGCTGTTTTTCTGCACTACGCGCATTGGGGACTCCTCCTAAATTGTCTCATGTCAAATCCAAGATCAGGGGCAATTACTAAATTATCCCTAGGATCTCTAATCATGGATTTTAGATTAAATTAATGATTCTTAAATTCTTTACCCAAGTCCCATCATTAACAACAAATCTTGCCTCTTATCCTTCTTCTACTGCTTTAATCCATAATTACTCCTTTAAGTCCATTCTAAATTACTAATAACTTATGGCCTCAGTACCTATATCAATTCTCTAATCCATTATGGTCCTTTATTCAATTCGATCATTTGCTTATACAATTTATCAAGATTTTACAACTACCCCATTCTCTAAGCATCTCTAGAGTTCAAGGCACAACTAACCATATCCTAACACTCTTATATTCAATTTGAAACATACAACTATTCCCAAAACAATGACTATATCATATTAGCCTTACTAGCATACAACTTGATTTATACCAATTAGTCCTAATCATGCATATAATACTGACAACAATTCAACCATATATAATACAACATCAATCATGCTTCCATAAACTAATTCATGTTATTTAACAATTTCAAATTGATCTTAAACATAATAATACTTAATCAGTTATCAAAACAATAACTTCATACCACTATTCATGTTGTTAAACAATCCAAATAACACTAACGACCCAAAGTCACATAAGCACCAACCTTTCATTATTAAACATGCATCAATTTAATAAAACATGTTAATTACCAATTCTAATTTAATTCTAAGTGTAAGGACACTTAGCCAATAATCAAAACACAAAAATTATTTACAATTTATGCCATTAAACAATCCAATAATACTAGATCACGACTTTTCTAACAACAACACATCAAGCATCCACTTTTTGATAATAAACATATTTTAATCTACCTAATCATGTTAATTAACAAATCTTATGGCTCCTTGCTCATACAAGGGCCTCAAATTAAATTAAAACAGAAACTATAGGTAACCAAACTCATGCCCTTGCAAGGATTGCACAACAATAACTTGCCCCACAAGGCATAGGGATTATGGGACATCCCTAACATGAAAATTTGAAGCACTATGCCTCTTTTCACATGATCAACCAACCCCTATACCTTAGACAGAAGTTTTAGCCTTCCAAAAGCGTCCTAGAGGGTCTAGGATTGAGTTCTTCGCTAGTCCAAGTCTTGAGGTATCCAACATCTCCAAGTTCAATAATTAGAAAAGAGAGAAAGGAACTCTAAAAGGGCCAAAAGCATAGGACAATGAGGGTCATAAATTTTGATTCATAAAAATAATAAAGAAATCAAGAGGAATGAAGAGAATGTTCTTATGATCACAGCCTCGAAGACAAGACTCAATTTGGTTGAGAAACGAGAGAGAAACGACGAAAATGATGGCAACGACAACAATAGAGCTCTAAGGAGTTCTAGGGCTCTTAAGAGCTCTTAACCAATATTTAAAATTAGGTTTTAGAGTCCTGATAGGTCTAGGATTAGGTTTAAATCGTGATCTAGGAGTCTTATCACGTTTGGAGACAAAATGGGCCGAAAAGGGACGACCCGCTAATTAAAGAAAAACGCTATCAGCTGTTATGAATTGATTCATGCAGTGTGTGAATCGATTCACAGGTTCTGTTTTTCCTAAAAATGCTACTTAATGAAGTGAATAGATTCATACATGGGTGAATCAATTTGCAGACTCGAAATTTGCCCAAAAATGAGTTTTTCTTCCATTCTAACGTCGTGTAGTCCTTTCTACGTGTCTCCCTTCCCAACTATGCCCTAAAGCACCTATTTAAACACAAAATAAGCATACATGGCTCTACAATTTCTAACGCTTAGGCCTAAGAAATTCGTGGTGTTACAGTCCAACTATTGTGTTAGGCTCGCGTGATAACAGTTGCCCATCCGTAACATATAGACAACACTTTTTTGAAGTGTGACCAAAAAGTATGAAAAATTGTTGCTTTAAACAATAGGTAACACTCACATAGACTACCCTTGAAAATTGTTGCCTATATGTTTAGGCAACATTTTTTATAGTTTTGCCTACAATTTTCAACTGTTGCCAAAAAGAAAAAATATTGTAGTATGTTAAATTGTATGTTTAAATGCCAAATTGAATGTCAAATTTAAATCCGACATTGAATGTCACATTAATAGTTTTATTACAATGTAAATAAGTTTGAGACAAAACATAAGTGAAGTTCTTTAAGTGCTAGTGTAAAATTGTCATTGGACAGTGAATGTGAATTTTGTCAAATTGTCATGGACAGTGAATCTCAAACTAAACATCAAATAAATGCAACATCAAATAAATGGAACATCAAAATGAACATAATATTCAACATTACATAAACTTGGATTACAACATTTTGTAACACCCCTCCCCTGCTCTTTTTACGAGTTCTGGGTATGTCACTCATAGGAATATCTATCACCCCGCCATGTGGTGTTTCTTTCGTCTCCCATAAGGATTCGAACCCATGATCCAGGGCGTAAGTACATGGAAGTATCCTTAGCTCAAGTGGTGAGACACAAGGATACTTCCATGTACTTAAGCCCATGTCATGGGTTCGAATCCTTGTTGGAGGTGATAGAAACACCACATGGGGTGGTAGATAATTCTATGAGTGACATACCCATAACCCGTAAAAAGAGCGAAGGAGGGGTGTTACAAAACAATGCACCTTTTTTTTGTAACAGACTGTCTACCCTCTCGTGCTACCAATCTGTCACTCATAAGAATATCTACCACCCCTATGTGGCATTTCTTTCGCCTCCCACAAGGATTCGAACCCGTGTCCTCGGGCTTAAGTACACGGAAGCATCATTGTGTCTCACCACTTGAGCTACTTATTTCGCAAACATTGCGACATAAACAACTACCATCTAATCCTAACAACAGACATCACTTGATGCACCTTTTGACAGCTTGGGCTTCATACTTCCCAAGTTTGAACAACATAAACATGAACATGACACAAGTTACATCCTACAAAAACAAGTAACAATGTTAATCTTCATCCAATTCTTTGTTGATTTGTCATCCACATACATCTTCAATATAGTCCTTCTAAGTGTCATTATCTCCATATCCTTTTTGGGCAAACTCAACACATTGTGTCTAAGGCATAGAGTCTGAATACCAATCAAAAGAATTACAACCGCAGTCAATATCAGGACCCTGCACAAAATGAACATAAACAATAGTGTTACTTACCAAAAACGTAGAACACGTTGAAAATGAAAACAAAAAACGCAAAACATATTGGAATCACATAAACTTACCACGTAATTTCTACACCCCCATAATTTCTTTCCTCTCTTGGGCCCTATTTTGCTCACTGTGCACACCACAACTTTGGAACCACAATGACATTCTGGTGCCCATTGTTCATGCCTTCCACTGGACACGAACGAACCAAAGTTGCAACTTCGTGAGTTTGAGACATTGGCGCGAAATAAAGTCACGGGTGCGCCGAATTTGTTTTGGGTTTTGTAAATCTAAGGGTTTGTTAAGAGGAAGAGAAGGAGAAGATGAAATAAAGAGAAAGAAAAT
Organism: Calophaca sinica; assembly: GCA_037113605.1. Taxonomy (NCBI): domain Eukaryota; kingdom Viridiplantae; phylum Streptophyta; class Magnoliopsida; order Fabales; family Fabaceae; genus Calophaca; species Calophaca sinica. Next base: position 47,213,838 of record CM073733.1, on the reverse strand, counting down.
GACTTGGACCAATTATAAGCAAGGGTGGGTTCTACCGTGGGTAAGTAAGATAGGTATACCCACGGTGCCCAAGGATCATTCACCATTGATGCATCTTTCCACACAATAATTACGGTAGACCATATGCGTATTATTTTTCCCATCTCCTCACTCATCTCTCTGTGACGCAGTCTTACATTGAGTTTCTTATTCATGGGCGAGTTCCTCCATGGAGATCTTGAGATTGAGGTCTCAGGACCAGCTGGCATCAACGAAATGGGAGAGGGAGCTATTAGGGTTACGGCTAGGGTTTCGAAGGGGTCGGGTTCAGATCTGGTTATTGCGAGTTTTACTATATTTGCGGTGTTGGAAGATGAGGATGGTGACGGCGATGATGAGGGTGATGACGATGAAGCTGGCTATGGTGCACTATGGTGATGTGGCGTTCGCTCGCGGTTGCCTCCGACGTGATGTGGGAGGAAGTGGTGCCTTTAACGGAGATCTCTTGTGGATCTGGGAGATAGTGTGTGAAATGGTGGTGATGGGTGAGGTTGCAATTTAAGGCCACAGCGATGCGACGCAAGACGCGCGGGGAGTAGTGAGTAAGTGTTTTCGAGTCACGCCGCTACTTGTTGGCTAGTGGTGAAACAACTGTTGGTGTAAGCCCTAGTGGCCAATCTAGTTTTAGTAGATTATCATTTGTGTCATGACTTTGATTATATATATTTGATATATATATGTGAGGCATTTCATTTATTGTGTTATTTATTTTATAGCATAATAAAGTCCTTAGAATAAACAGTTCGTTTCATGGAACATCAAGTGCGACTTGATCATGAGACCCCATTGAACATATAGAACGTTATTCTTAAAGCGTCCGTAGTTGAGTATTATTGTTAATTAGGACGACAATAATGCATAGAGACTATTGTGTGAGTAGGTGATGACCACATCTCATGGGTCATGGATATGTGATATCAAGTCGGCACACGGTATAAATATTAGGAGTAATATTTATACTTTGGGTGACCCACTATGAGGACGCTTCATAATAGTTATGCAAGTGTCATGGCGCTCCTCATGGCGACCATAGTAAAGTAGTCCTTTGACTTGAAGTCGCTGCGATTCCTACATGTGGAGTTGTAGGCTTTAATGCTATCAGCGTCATCCGTAGCAGGATGATCATAAAGATAGTAATGGGCCTTCAATGAATCATGTTGAGGGGTGCGAGTGATGTAGGCGAGATTCGTCCCTCCTACATAACAGAGTAATGTCTTGGGCCTCTCGATAGAGTGAGGCGTGAAATATGCGTGGCCACGGAGTGGGTCAATATATGATATTGGGCCCACTTGTGATTACACGTCCATTCGGTATCGAGGAACGTATGATTGGACTTAACGATGATGACACATTTATGCCTCGTGTTCAATTAGGACACATGGGCGAAGGGACATCGACTTTCTGATAATCTTGGTCGCGGTAAGGTTAAAATCGGATCACCGATTTTTCCCCGTTAATTGGGTAGCAATGATGCATTGCTAGATGCCGCTCATTGTTTATAATATTTAATATTATTTTAATATTTAATATTATTGCCAACTTAATGGGAACCTATAGGGTCTACGATAGAACGGTTTAATCGGAATCAGATTATTTAATTAAATAATGATTTAATTAAATAAGAAGGAAATGGGCTCATATTGTATGAGGCCCATTAGGGTAACATAATGAAAGGAAGGGAGTATATAAGCTTAACGCTCCAACCCTAGTCTAAGTTTTCTTAGACCTTTCTGTGCCTCCTTCCTGTTGCCGTCAACTAGCAAGACGCATTCCGAAGCTACCGTTCATGTGGACTGAGTAGAGACACTACAAGATCGTGGTGTTGGTGATCGATCTCCTCTACGCTTCAAGAGGTAAACACTACAAACTATCATGTAATTTGTGATTCATGAGCAATGCATGATCCATGGGTAAAGGGTTTTTTCCGCTCAAGAGGATTTTTCTATAATGAAAATTAAAATTATTCCTCTTGAAAACCCAACAGTGGTATCAGAGCATAGGATGTTTGATTGCTTGAATCCTTATTTGTTTGTATCGCGTACGTTATTTCGATCATGAATTCTGTGCATCTTCTTTATTCTGCACAAAGTGTTTTTTTTTTTAATTCACGTTTTCCACTTTAGTTTTTCTATTTCAAAACAAAGGGATTCCTTTTTGGTTAATTTTCATTAGCTGGTGTTTCAAAAGTGGTTTTGGACAAAAAAAACGTGAATCATCAAAACAAAGGGATTCCTTTTTGGTTAATTTTCATTGGCTGGTGTTTCAAAAGTGGTTTTGGACAAAAACGTGAATCATGCACAACAACAACAATTCATTGTTATGAATTCATAGATGAGTTTTACGTGAAAATGGTTTTCCTGTTGCGGAGCGTTTTGGGACTGTGCGTGAAATTTGATAGAATTCATTGTTTGTGAATTTAATTTTGATTGATCAATTGAATTCATAATTGGTAAATTGTTTTTGATGAAACCATGAAATGGAAACAAATTTAATGGCCGATGGAAGTGATCTGTGCGTTTCTATTTTCATTCCTTTTGCTTTGTCCATGTGCAAGGTGTTACTTTATGGTATGCATTTTGGATGTTTAAAATATTTTAATAATAATAATAATAATAATAATAATAATAATAATAATAATAAAGGTTTTATTATTATTGTATGTTATAAAATATTTTAAGCACATGGTTTATGGTTATGGCCCTAGTTTATGGTGTTATTTATTTTTGGTAAATACGACCTGCGCGTCGTGATTTATTTTATTTTATTTTATTTTATTTAAATACGACCTGCGAGTCGTGCCATTTATTTATTTTATTTAAGTAAATATATTTTCTTCAAGAGTTGGAGAAGGACAACACTATATGCAGACACCAGTGGGAGCTTGAGAAGCTTGCTCGTGTGTCGAAGAATTGTAATATTTTAGTTATTTAAATTCTTTCATATTAGGAGTTCATAATCATAAAACCAAATATCGTATGATGCGTATGTGATATATGTTTAACATGTTTTGAATGTATAAGATACATGCATGTATGCTTTATGAGATTGGATGTATGAGATGCATGTTTTATATGAAGTGTATGCATGTATGCTTGTATGTTGTGCATGTCTGAGAGCAAAACGCCTTGTATGTTAATACAACGCCGGTGAGATCATTTACAATAAAATTCCCTCAAAGAAAATATTAAGACGAAATGCCTTCCGATGTGTGGCACTCGTCAAGGCCAGGATAGAGTAAGTGTGGGTCATGCCAAAGCTGAGCACCTTATTTTATCTTGGTGATAGCGATAGGTGAAATATCCAACTGCCAACCATCGGGTTTGACTTAACTGGGCCGAATTCAATAAGAAGGAAATGGGCCTAGAGGCAAGAGTTGGGCTTTAATTCATAAGATGAATTAGAATAAAAGGTTATTCACCCAGCTGATCCAAGAGTTGCATATAGATGCAATTGGAAATAGTTTCCTACCTAAATAGCCGAGTTAGGCGATCACCAAAGTCGACTCGGGGCGTGGCGAAATATGGATCTTGGCCCACTACAAAATCTTCCAACGGGATTTTCCGAGCCAATGAGGAGGTCATTGGTTTGAGTAAAATAGTGGGGCGTATTTAATAAAAGTCCTTATTAAATATGTTATTGTCATGATACTTATCTCTGCATGTTTATTTTGTTTTAGATTACCATGTGCAGCAACACCGCTAATACCATGTCATTGCGATCTGTCCTTGAGAAGGACAAGCTGTCTGGAAGCAACTTTCTCGACTGGCAGCGAAACTTGAGAATTGTTCTCAAGCAAGAGAGGAAGTTGTATGCACTTGATGAGCCAGTGCCTGATGCACCCGCTGCTACTGCCCCTAAGGCTGAGAGGGATGCTTACCAGAAGCACCTCAACGACGCCATAGATGTTGGATGTCTCATGCTAGCTACCATGACTTCGGAGTTGCAAAGGCAACACGAGAACATGGAGGCGTTCGATATGATCGAACACCTCAAGATGCTTTTTCAAGGGCAAGCTAGGCAGGAGAGATTTGACACCTCCAGGGCCCTTTTCCATTGCAGGCTGGCTGAAGGAAACCCAGTAGGGCCTCATGTACTTAAGATGATTGGGTACACTGAGAGTCTCGAGAGGCTGGGATTTCCTTTGGGCCTAGAGTCAGCGGACCTTATCCTGCAATCTTTCTTGGGATAACTTTAGCCATTCGTCATGCAAGATAACATGAACGATTTTGCTAAACCGTTGCGAGCTTGCAGCATGTTGAATCCGAGCAAAATATTAACAAGGGAAAGGAAAGGCCATTATGATGGTCAACTCGGAAAGGGGAAGGGCAAAAGGCACGCTTCTTGGGCTACAAAGGACAAAGGCAAGAAAGCAGTTCAAGCAAAGTTCTTCTAGCCGTAAACGATGGCGGGGTTGCTAAGGATGCTTCTCGCTTCCATTGTGGAAAACCTGGACATTGGAAGAGGCATCCAAAATACCTAGAAGAGTGCAAGAAGAAGAAAGGAAGTGAGACTTCCACTTCAGGTATTTATGTTATTGAGGTTAATTTATCTACTTCAGCATCATGGGTATTAGATACTGGATGTGGTTCTCACATTTGTACTAATGTGCAGGGACTAAGAAGGAGTAGGACTTTGACCAAGGGCGAAGTGGACCTACGAGTTGGAAATGGAGCAAAGGTTGCTGCATTAGCTGTAGGGTCTTATGTTTTGACTTTGCCCTCTGGGCTTATTTTGGAATTGGATAATTGTTATTTTGTTCCAGCAATTAGCAGAAACATTATCTCTATTTCTTGTTTGGACAAGAAAGGTTTTAATATTATTATTAAGGACAAATGTTGTTCGCTTTATTTGGATGATGTTTTCTACGCTAGTGCACCTATGAGTAATGGGCTTTATGTCCTTGATCTTGATATGCCTATTTTTAACATAAATGCGAAAAAGGTCAAACCAAATGATTTGAACCCGACATACCTTTGCGCAATCGTTTAGGCCATATAGGTGAGAAGCGTATTTCCAAACTCCATAAAGATGGACTCTTGGACTCATTTGATTATGAATCATTTGAGGTATGCGAATCTTGCTTATTGGGAAAGATGACCAAGGTCCCGTTCAGGACAAGGTGAAAGGGCTAGTGATCTTTTGGGCTTAATACATAATGATGTATGTGGTCCACTAAGCAAAGCTGCTAGAGGTGGTTTTCCTGCGTTACATTTCTTGATGATTTCAGGTAGATATGGGTTTGTGTATCTAATGAAACACAAGTGAAAACCTTTGAAAAGTTCAAAGAATTCAAGAATGAAGTGGAGAACCAACTTGGTAAGTGTATTAAGGCCATACGATCAGATCGTGGTGGTGAGTACTTAAGCCAGGAGTTTGATGACTATCTGAAGGAGTGTGGGATAGTATCCCAACTCACACCACCTGGAACACCACAATGGAATGGTGTATCCGAAAGGAGGAATCATACCTTGTTAGACATGGTTCGATCTATGATGAGTCAGTCAGGCCTCCATGACTCTTTCTGGGGATATGCTTTACTGACAGCTGCTTTCACCCTTAACCGTGTTCCATCTAAGGCGGTTGAAAAGACACCATATGAGATATGGGCCGGGTAGAAGACCCAGTATGTCCTTTCTAAAGATTTGGGGCTGCCATGTTTATGTGAAACGTATGATTTCAGATAAACTTGGACCTAAATCAGATAAATGTATATTTGTGGGGTACCCTAAGGAAACTAAGGGATACTATTTCTACAACACCTCCGAGGACAAAGTGTTTGTTGCAAGGATTGGAGTGTTCCTTGAGAAGGAATACATCTCTAAAAGAGCCAGTGGGAGGAATGTAGAACTTGGAGAAATCCAAGACCCACAAAATACTAAACCACTGTAATGGAACAAGAACCATTACCACAAAGTGTTGTGGTTCAACCAATGGTTCAAGTAGCACAAGATCCGCGTAGGTCTAGCAGCCACGTCGCCAACCTGAGAGATATGGACTTCTCCTAACTCAAGAAGGTGATGTCTTTGCTCATGGATCAAGATGAGCCTTTGTGACTTACCAGGAGGCCGTGGTGGCCCAGAATCGAGAAGTGGCTAGAGGCCATGGGATGCGAGATGGAGTCCATGTACACTAACGAGGTATGGACCTTGGTTGAGCCACCCAAGGGGTAAAACCCATAGGGTGCAAGTGGGTCTTCAAGAAGAAGGCGACATGGATGGTAAGGTGAATACCTTCAAGGCACGATTGGTGGCGAAAGGGTTCAAACAAATTCATGGAATAGACTATGATGAAACCTTCTCCCGGTCGCAATGCTTAAATCCGTCCAGGATCCTACTTGCCATTCTTTGCATACCATGACTATGAGATCTGGCGGATGGATGTCAAGGCTGCATTCCTTAATGGGAATCTTCTCGAGGATGTGTACATGACACAACCCGATGGTTTTGTCGATCCAAAAATCTTTGAAAAGGTATGCAAGTTGCAAAGGTCCATTTATGGATTAAAGCAAGCTTCTAGAAGTTGGAATCTTCGTTTTGATGAAGCGTAAAGGCAGTTTGGATTCATCAAGAACGAAGATGAGCCTGTGTCTACAAGAAGGTTAGTGGGAGTATAATTGTTTTTACGGTATTGTATGTGGATGACATACTACTCATCGGAAATGATATCCCTACACTTTGCAAAATGTGAAAACATGGTTAGGAAATGTTTCTCGATGAAAGACTTAAGCGAGGCATCCTATGTGCTAGGAATCGGGATCTATAGAGATAGATCACCGAGGCTACTCGGCCTTAGTCGAGTACATATGTTGACAAAGTGCTTAGGCGCTTTAATATGCAAGATTCCAAGAAAGGTCTCGCACATGTCACATGGCGTGTATTTGTCCAAGGGACAATGCCCTACCTCATCAGATGAAAGGGAACGCATGAGTAAAGTTCCATATGCTTCGGCAATTGGTTCTATCATGTACGTTGTGATGTGTACTAGACCAGATATCTCGTATGCTTTAAGCGTAACGAGTAGATATCAATCTGACCCTGGTGAAGGCCATTGGATAGCTGTCAAGAACATCCTTAAGTATTTGAGAAAGACTAAGGATTCGTTCTTGGTTTATGGCGGTGAGGAAGAGCTTGTTGTAAAGGGTTACACTGATGCTAGCTTCCAAACCGACAGGGATGATTCCCGATCGCAATCAGGGTTTGTGTTTTGCCTAAATGGCGGAGCTGTTAGCTAGAAGAGTTCAAAGCAAGAGACAGTTGCTGATTCTACTACAGAGGCTGAGTATATAGCTGCCTCTAATGCAGCCAAAGAGGTCGTTTAGATCAGGAAGTTCATTAGTGAACTTGGCATTGTTCCTAGCATTTCAGACCCGATTGACCTCTTTTGTGATAACAATGGAGCAATCGCGCAAGCTAAGGAACCTAGATCTCACCAACGATCTAAACATATACTTAGGCGTTTCCATCTCATTCGAGAGATCATCGATAGAGGAGATGTAAAGATTTGCAGAGTACCTACACTGGACAATGTTGCAGACCCACTGACAAAGCCTCTTGCTCAGCAGAAGCATGATGCTCACACTAGATCGATGGGTATTAGATTGATGTCCGATTGGCTCTAGTGCTAGTGGGAGATTGTTGGTGTAAGCCCTAGTGGCCAATCTAGTTTTAGTAGATTATCATTTGTGTCATGACTTTGATTATATATATTTGATATATATATGTGAGGCATTTCATTTATTGTGTTATTTATTTTATAGCATAATAAAGTCCTTAGAATAAACAGTTCGTTTCATGGAACATCAAGTGCGACTTGATCATGAGACCCCATTGAACATATAGAACGTTATTCTTAAAGCGTCCGTAGTCGAGTATTATTGTTAATTAGGACGACAATAATGCATAGAGACTATTGTGTGAGTAGACTGATGACCACATCTCATGGGTCATGGATATGTGATATCAAGTCGGCACGGTATAAATATTAGGAGTAATATTTATATTGGGTGACCCACTATGAGGACGCTTCATAATAATTATGCAAGTGTCATAGCGCTCCTCATGGCGACCATAGTAAAGTAGTCCTTTGACTTGAAGTCAACTGCGATTCCTACATGTGGAGTTGTAGGCTTTAATGCTATCAAACGTCATCCGTAATGGGATGATCATAAAGATAGTAATTGGGCCTTCAATGAATCATGTTGAGGGGTGCGAGTGATGTAAGCGAGATTCGTCCCTCCTACATAACGGGAGTAATGTCTTGGGCCTCTCGATAGAGTGAGGCGTGAAATATGCGTGGCCACGCGGAAGTGGGTCAATATATGATATTGGGCCCGCTTGTGATTACACGTCCATTACGGTATCGAGGAACGTATGATTGGACTTAACGAGGATGACACATTTATGCCTCGTGTTCAATTAGGACACATGGACGAAGGGACATCGACTTTCTGATAATCTTGGTCGCGGTAAGGTTAAAATCGGATCACCGATTTTCCTCGTTAATTGGGTAGCAATGATGCATTGCTAGATGCCGCTCATTGTTTATAATATTTAATATTATTTTAATATTTAATATTATTGCCAACTTAATGGGAACCTATAGGGTCACGATAGAAACGGTTTAATCGGAATAAGATTATTTAATTAAATAATGATTTAATTAAATAAGAAGGAAATGGGCTCATATTGTATGAGGCCCATTAGAATAACATAATGAAAGGAAGGGAGTATATAAGCTTAACGCTCCAACCCTAGTCTAAGTTTTCTTAGACCTTTACGTGCCCTCCTTCCCGCCGTCAACTAGCAAGACGCATTCCGAAGCTACCGTTCGTGTGGACTGAGTAGAGACACTACAAGATCGTGGTGTTGGTGATCGATCTCCTCTACGCTTCAAGAGGTAAACACTACAAACTATCATGTAATTTGTGATTCATGAGCAATGCATGATCCATGGGTAAAGGGTTTTTTCCGCTCAAGAGGATTTTTCTATAATGAAAATTAAAATTATTCCTCTTGAAAACCCAACAACAACCACTGTTCGCGGCGGCGCCGCATCAGTGTGACGGGGCTTAGGGTGGCGTTGCAACCTTGGACGAAGTTGGGTCATTGTTGTTTGCTGGTTGGGGTTTGACGCAGGGGAGGCTGAGGGGAGAGGCGAGAGAAGGTGAAAGAAGAGAATGAGGGATGAGTGAATGATAAGGTGTGTCACAAGAAAGTTTATTGATCATTTGAGTGAATTTTGCATAAGTAACTTAATATATCAAACCTATTATATCATAATAGGCTACGATTAAAATTTAGATTTAAAATTTCAACGAATTCCGGACAGCATTCTGCACCCGACAATACTAATTAGACTGTCTTGTGGACCTAAATTTTATCAAAAAAATTCTCAAAATTTATATTTTGGATTCTTTGGTCGTCCATGACTTTGTCCTAATTTTTTTAAAAAATAAAAAACCTAATTCATGAAAAATAAGGTTTTTCTTAATTAAAATATAATAAAAAAAGGGATTGGTCGTGATCCACAATCACGACTTATATAAAATAAAATAAAAGGAAAAACATAAGTCGTGGTTGGCAACCACGACTCATTAAAAAAAAAAAAGCACCACACCAGTCAGGTAATTTTTTTTTCTGAACTACACCAAATTGGTAATTTGTTGGTCAAAATACACAACTGAGGTAAATTACCCATCTGTTTGCAGCGGTGCCGCATCACTGCGACAACGCTTAGGGTGGCGCTGCAACCTTGGACGAAGTTGGGTCATTGTTGTTCGCTGGTTGGGGTTTGACGCAGGGGAGGCTGAGGGGAGAGACGAGAGAACGTGAGAGAGAATGAGGGATGAGTGAATGATAGGGTGTGTCACAAGCAGAGTAGAATCCTATGAACCCCTTTGATCCAATGGTGACCAAAAGTTGTCCACCATGGTACTACCTATGAACCTTGTTCACGGTAGAACCCGCCTATAAGCAAGTTACTTAATCCATATCAGCTCCGTAACGTTTAGATCATCACCGTAATGGGCCACGTAGGTTTTTCTTAACGGAGCGTAACGAGAAGTGAAAAAAAGTTACCAGTGCGAACATTTTAAAACTTAAATGACCAACTTAGGAAAAAAGAAAAAAACTAATCCAAAACTTTAAATTAAGTTAAGAGACTTCAAGAGTAATTTTACCTAAAAAATCAAATTTTTTCGACAAACACCTTTGAACCGTAACACCAGAATACTTTATCAGTTACAAATGTCGTGCAAAATAGACTGGAAATAAAACTAAATTTTTATAGTGTTTTTATAGATACGAAAAATACATATTCAAACTTTTTATGTTTAAAGAAGGAAAAAGAGTTTTTCATCTCATAAAAGAGTTTGTTAAAAAAAGAAGAAGAAAGAGGAGGAAAAAGAATGTACGTAACTTTTTGATTTCTTCTCCTCAAGAAAAATATCATTTTGATTTCTTGAATTGAAATTTATAATGATCACGTAAATCCAAATAAAATAGTTTAGTTGAACACGCTACGCAAACTAGAATTGTGATACTAAAATTTCCATGCCAATTTCATAAAATAGAACTGATGTATAATGTTGGACCGTAAACAATATACTATTGGACCAAATAAATAGAATCTTTTGTTTATATTGGGTAATAGAGAGAGTATAATATTAATATATAGAATTTAGGTACGAGAAATGACCCCAAAAAAATTGCTTAACTAATACTATGGTTAGAAACGAGGGGTGATTAAACATCTAAACTACGTAATGTTCCCCTTTTTTTTTTTGAGGATACATAATGTTCCCTTAAAAAACTAAAAAATGGATTATTTTTTACGGCCCAACCCTAAAGCTATTAGGATTCGGGTTTTAGGCCCCAAATTTTTAGTTATTTAGGCCTATGAATTTAGGTTTTTCAATTTTTTTTGGTTATTTAAAATTAACAAAAAACATAATTTGTCCCCAAATGATAGCCCAGTAGTTTGGATTGAGACACCGAAAGAGTATTAAGTGAGAGGTTTATGGTTCGAATCCTGCCGCTAACAAAAATTTCTCTCCCCTAATAAAAGTTAATCACTAACATTTGTCTATAAAAAAAAATAATTTAAAACCCTAAATCATAAACTATATGAAATCTTACATATATCTGTCAAAAAAATGGAAATCTTATATGTGGTAGCTTCTACACACAACAAAATTTTATATCAACGCTTTAAAAATATACAAATTTACAACTAGCATAAAATTAATCAAAAATATAGTATTTTTAATAACGGTTTTTCTAACGTGTGCAACTTTATACAGGTTAAGGGTCATTAATTACTCAATTTTTTTCCTTTACCACTTTCTTATTTGGTGAGAAGAGAGAGATTACATAAATATAATAAATAGGAAAGTAGTTAATTAATAAGAAAAAAATTGACTAATTAATAATTTTTAATCACATTAAAAAAAATCCTTAATAAAATATTATTGCACATGTTAGAAAAATCTAATAAAATATTAGTATTAGTTGTAAAAAGATCTTATCTCAAATTCGCTTTAATCTTAAAAATGCGTCGATCAGGCCTGCAAGACGTGCAGTACTTTTTTTAGTAATAATATATTCTCAATTATAGGTATCACAACCCTTCAAACAAATATCAAGATGGCCTCCTGAAGAAATAATCGGAGAATATTCTTATTCTTCAACAATAAGAACAATCTCGAAGCCAACACTTAGAAAATTTTAATTTAGATACCAACATAAATATAAAAAAATAAAATGAAAAAAAGATTACAATAATTATGAAGAGTTGGAGAGTTGATGGTGATCGAAAGGAAACCAATAAATAATTTACCACTGTGAAGGCCAAAAATCTTTATTATATATAAATGTGAATAAAATATATTAGAAAATAAAACACATGTCTTAACATGAATAAAAATTACACGCCACGTTAATTAATGAAACTTACGTGAATTGTCCAACTCACATTTGGTAAACTCAAAATAAATTCGAAATATGTGGGAAAATAATTCCCATTTATAAAACGTTACTTAATTAAAACAATTTGATAAAAAGAGTAGTCAACATCATTTTTATTCGAAAATAGCATGAAGGAATAGTACAAATCGAATCCCCTGATCAATTTTTAATGAACATTATAATTAATTTCCGGAAAAAAAAACAACTACTAATTAATGCAAAACGTTAGAATACCGGCGTTTGAAATTTGAACTGTTGAATCATGTAATAAAAGGTTATCAATAGGCATTTAAAACAAATCAGAATTGGAATCAAATGAAATGTAAACGTTTTAAACATTAATTTATTTTACAATCGGCTTTTAAAGCATCGTCATGCGTCCTTTCTCCGTCCCGAACTCCCCGGCCATTCATGTCTTTTTCATCCTTATTTGACAGTCTTTCTTCTTTTTCAATTCAATTTATTGTCTTTTTTTTCTTCAGACGTGGGAGCTACAAGCAAGGGCACTTTAGGTTGGTGATGGCGGCAAGGACTTGATCCCTGGCACAGACCAATTCAGGCGTTGGTGGTGAACCGAGTTGTATGTTTTCCCTTTTTCTTCTTTCTCTCTCTTCATCTCTCCATCTCTACTTCTTTTTTGGTTCTTAGATGGCTATATTTCTGATGCTGGATTTTTTTTTTCATTTTCAGGAGTGTGCCAAAGGCAAAACTATATATTGTTTCAGATGGAACAAGGAAAGGTAACTTGAATTTTTCTCTCTCATTTATTCATTTTTTCAGATTTCAAGTTTTGTTCCTCTTTGATGGAGTTATTTTTCTTGAAGGTAGTTTATGCTTTATGCACAAAATGTGTAGACAATAAATAAGGGTTCTTTTTCAACGCCATTTATGTTTATATCTATTTTTTGTTAATGAAAGTATAATACATTTTTTTATTGTTGGATGATTAGTTAACTGATGTAAATGACCAAAAAAATTGGGAAAAATCTGAGGCAGTAATAATATGTGTAAAGGTTATTTATTTTTGCTAAATAATATAGGCTATCCATGAATGATTTTCACTAAATAGACACTCTTAATATAGGTAATTCCACTTATGTAATTGGGTTTATGCTTTATGAAATCACAGGCTGTTGGAAGAGTCGTTCTTGGGCTAAATGGAATGCTCACTGGAATGGCATTAAGTGCATCTACTCCTAATGATGTTGTTGTGGACTTAACTTAGCAGCTTCAAAAGAATGCTTCCTCTGAAGATGTTAAAGCTTCAATAAGGTATGTATTTTACTTTTTCCCTATACCCTATATTATGACATGGTTGATTGATTTTTATTTTTCATGGTGAGGTGAGCTTTTTCTTCTCTTAATGAACATATGGGCTTTTCCTTTCAAAAGTGTTGAACTGTTTAAATATTAATCAAATGTTAACAGGGTTGGACTCAATGCCAGTGGGAATGGATCTTGATTGTCTGAAAATCCAGTATTTTTAAATCACATGTTATTTTCTCTTACTAAAAATGTTTGAACATCTCTTTCATAGTTTTATTGATGTATTTCCATTAAACCAAATAGTAAATCGTACAAATGAAGATAAAGCCCAATCAGTTTGTGTTAGGCTACTGAATAGCAATTAATTAAAAAAAACTTAACCCCTCTTACAAATGTGACTTATTTGTCACTATGCATTTTATTAATATGCATACTTACTATAAGAGACAAGGCTTCGTGAGATTGCAGCTTCAAATCAAAGTATTCTAAAGAGTAATCACTCATCAAATAGAAACAATGATGAAGATAATGAGAGGATAAATGCCTATTAGAGTCAATTTTTTCTCTTCATATTATATAGTTCTTTTCATGCTCAATGTGTGGCTTTTATATTGATTATGTTAAAGGGGTTCTGTTATATACCAGATTTGCACATAGCTCAACACATCCCATGTGAGATTTTTATTGAATTTTTATCGTTAAAGGTTCCACCAGCTTTATACAACATACATACTATATTGTTTTTTCATAGGGTGTGTAGATAAAGCACATGTTCTTTTGCTAAGAAGCCGTTGAAGAAATCCAATAGAGATGGACCAAAGGTGTATTTTGTAGATCTCTCATATGATAAAGCACATGTTCTTTTGCTAGATTTATTGTTTTGCATTGCTCAGATTATCCTTTGATCCAGACAAGTTTCCATGAATACAACTAGCTGGTCATAAATCTGTGACATTATCTTTAAACATTTTCTTTATTGATTCTATTTGCTTAGATAAGCATGCAAGTTCATCACATGCTTCATATTCCTGTGTAGCAGCTTCACTATAGATAAAATCTATCTTTGATGCCAAAGCTACGATGGGTGTAACAAGAAAAAGCTTCCGTGAAACTTCGGTTGAAGATTCTACCACAAAACAGCTATCACAACGGATGTCTTGACAACCTCATACTGTTAACTCTTCCTTGCTGATGTAAGGTTTCTTTCTATTTCAATTTTCTACCCTTTTGCACCTTTACAACTATAGTAAACACACGCTTCTTTGTCACTTTGGGTATCAATTATTCTTTGATTTTAATTTTTCGATTATGTGAGATTCCATAAATGTAAATATATTCAGTTTGTAAGTGCTTAATGAGTATTGCTACTGGGTTTCTTCGCTGTAAAGGAGAAATATGGCATGCTAGATTGAAGCAGGTGGCAAAGGCAGAGGAAAAACTTCTCCTGCAGGTCAGTTCTATAAGTAAAGAAAGAGAACAAATTGGGGAGTCAGCAAAATACAAGAATATGACCTAAGTTAAAGTAGAGGAGAATATGTACAGGTACATCCAAAAACTTGAAAAAAAATTGCACAACTGGGACAAAAGTTTGACTCTTTGAAAATTGATGCACTGAGAAAAGGAATTGATGGATGCAAAGCCAACTGCTGTATGGACATAAAAAATGACACAATGAGGCATTGTGAGGTCTTTTCCATTTTGCTGTGTGTCATTTAATATGGGTACACTTGAAGAGATGTTTGTGCTTTTATAGTTATCTAATGATAGTTGAAGTGTTGTTTGCAAGACTCCTTTAAATATTCCACATGCTACCATTTTATTTTCACAATCCAAATACAAATAATGTAAATGGAAAAGAACTACAGTAAAAATGGAAAAGAAATGAATTCTGTATTGAAGTAAATTCTTATGTTCTGATTGTAATATCTTCTGATACTGACCAGTGTTGAGAAAATGAAGAAAGAAATTGTGCTGCGAAGCATTCTTTGACCACCAACGTTCTTATTAAGAGTGCAAATGTTGAATTGCGGGGTTAGTGGTGTTCAGACAACACTTGCAGGATTTAAAAATTACTTCTCAAAGCAATGGCTCCACCTAGCATTTGGTGGTGTTTGTATAAGTAGTATTTTTTTTTTCAATAAAGGTTTTTAAGCTTATCTATTCTTCCTTATAATTACCCCATTATTTTTCATATGTGCAGATTGATTTTCACTTGTGCTGTGTAGCTTGAGGCCATGGTATTTGATAAAGCCTTGGTCCTAGAGGCATTTTTGGCATGTGATTGTGATGACCAACTGGTTGCCAACTACTTACTAGAAAATGGTGGGGATTTTGAGGATTAATTGATTAAATCACTAACCTACAATGTTTCATTGTTTTGTTAAGGACTTACTATTTTCTTTTTTCTTTTTTTTTTTGGTGGGGGTGGTGTTCCGGATACACCAAAAAGTCTCACATTGCTTGGGAATTAAGGCCAAGGGGAGTTTATAAACACCCACATGCCTTAACCCACCGAGACGCCTTTTAAGGACAAAACTATGAGGGCTCACATCACATGTGACCCAAAGTAGACAATACCTCAGAAAACGATGCTGCAGACTTGAGGTCGGAACAAGTGGTTTGCATTTTATCCAATTAAGGTCTCTTTCTCAGCAAATTTATGTAGTAAGTTTCGAATTTGGATTGATGTGTTTAAGTGAAACACCAGGCTATTGCTCATAATTTTAAAATAGTTTAGCTTATTTGGCTTTGTATATATTTGGATAGGCAAAAATGACTTGATCAATGCACCAAAATAGTCACGACATAAAAATTGCCCATAAAATGAAACTTTTTTTCGGCATGCCATAAAACGAAGTTAAAATGGCACAACATTATAACCTTTACTATATATTTATACAGAAATAGAAAAATTTAACAAATTTATTATTTGATAGTAATGAATTTTGATTTTTATTGATAGTATTTTTTTTAAAGTTACTTAATATTTTTCCTCATTACCAAATAATGGATTTTTTCTTACAAATATGTACTAATATATGTATTCTAAATGCAAATGATTAAAAAAAAGAATAGTAAAATAAACATGATTATATTGATGAATATTTATGTCTCATGTCGATATAAACTACACACTACAATATTTTACACGATAACTTTACATAAGTATTAATTAAAATTTAAAATTGTCAACTAATTCATTCTATTAAGTTTTTAAACAATCTTTTTTAAATTTATAATGTAGCATTAATTCATAATCTAAACTATGAATAAATTTTATTTTCAGTAATCAAGTAAAGGCTTAAATATGTTTATAATCCCTCAAATTAGGGAAAAGTTTGGTTTTTAGTCCCTCAAAAAAAATTTGTCATATTTTCAGAGACTAAATGTGACACATTTTCAAACCAAGGGGACCAAAAGCAGACGAAATTTTTTCGAATGACTAAAACCAAACTCGCAAGGACTAAATGTGACACATTTTCAAATTAAAGGGACTAAAAGCAGACGAATTTTTTTTTGAGGGACTAAAACCAAACTTTTTCCTAATTTGAGGGACTAAAAATATATTTAAACCTTGAGTAAAATATTTATTATTTTTAACAACAAAAAACGACATAGTACATACCATTTTGTATTTGTAAATGTATGTATAACACTCATGTAATTTCATAATTCAGAGTCTGATAATACATTACTTTTCTATATAACATTTTTATGATAAACATAAATCACACACACACACACGTACACACCCACACAAAACTCTATATTTGTAAAATATCTAATTTATACATTATCTTATAAATTATTTGATGGTATGCACCATTAGATTGATTGAGGTGGTATGCACCGTGATTGGTATTAGTTTTGTCACCTTTCGAATGTCAAGCATTTAATAATTACACACAATAGTAAATACAGTATTATAACATCATTAAAAATTAATAATTACTAATATAATATTTCTTATATGATATTATTAGATTGAGATAATTTTTATAACCAAAATTAAATAATGTTCCCTGTGCATGGCACGGGTTCCATACTAGTAACTGTATATTTATGAATACAACACAACAGAAAAGAAAGCAATTTTTTATGAAATAATATTATTTTAATTTTTTATATATTATTCCCCATTATTGAAAAGTCCAAAAGATTTTCAAGAAAAGGTTTTTCATTTCCCTTGTCTTTTGCATATTTTAAAATTTCAAAGGAAGAAAAATGTTCAAGGAAAAATGCTTTTAGAGATGAACACCTGATTTTAGATCTGTTTGGGTAAACAACTTAATTAAACACCTATATGATAACAATTATCATTTAAACAATTACATATAAGTTATTTCTATAATTAACAAGAAAATATAATCAAAATATTTTCATATAAGCTAAAAGTTTTTTTGCATTATAGACTATCATGTAGAGCTTGCTGAAATAATTAAGCTAGATACAACTTATGGACTTGTCTTAAACTGTTTTAATAAACTCTTTCAAATCCTTAGATAAACCATCCACACCGTCCCTAAAAGATTGTATCTTTATTCTGTACAACCCAAACTTCCGGGCAAGATTTTTTTTTTATGAAGCGTGCGACATTTTTTTTTTTTATCGTCAACTTCTGTGGGAGATTAAAATCAAAGAGAAACACTAAACATGGGTACTGGGTAGGATCCAGTGAAAGGAAAATATATTGTATTTACTACAAAAGTCTTTTGATTTATATTGCAACTACAGGGGATAATAAAATTTTCTAATATGATAGTGCATGCATATCCAAGCAATAATGTTTAATTAATATTTAGTTTAATACTTTTTGGTGGGTGTACAAGATAGCTCTTTCCTATATATAAAACAATTGCTTTTGACATATTTTTTTACTGGTAAAAAAAATAGTCAACAGCAATTTATTTTAGTATAGGAAATTGCTTTTGACATATTTAGTTATGAACAGAGAGTGAGATATTGAAAATTTAAATTTTTTTAATATATTATTTAAGACATATTTTTGGGCACAAGAAAATAAGATTACAAATTTAAATCGTAAAATAATAATAATAATAAATAATGTCATTTTCATTACAATAGATTGTAAATTATTTCTACATTTTTTACTTTTATTTTTCTTGATTATTTTTAACTTTTGTTACTGTGATTTTAAAATAACTATTATTTATTTTTTTGACGGATTTAAAATAACTATTATGAAATTTAATAATTTCCCCTATTTATCGTGCAATAGTGAATAATATGAACCTTGCATTTTGCTAACTTATTATGCAATTATTGATACGCTCTTGTTTTTTGTTTGGCCAAAGTATAATATAGTGTCGTGAGTATAATAATGTAACTGGTGTGATATAAATCAGATTATATTACAATTTACATTGAATACTTAAAACAGATGATTCGAGCGTCATATTAACACCTAATGTAAGATAAACTTAGACATATGGTTAAAAAGTCACACTCACATGCTGAAGAGGTCCATACCACATCAAGAATGATCACTATCAAGGAGACCTTCAAGTAAAAGGAAAAGAATGTCAACACGCGACCCTAAGTAAGGAGATCTTGCCTCCTCATCAATGAGGCTGATAGAGGAAACTTCTGGTTAAACATAAACAATATCTGAGAGAGATGGGTATCCTGGAAAGAGAGGATACCCACTCCGGTACAAGGATGTGGCTCAGTGTTGGGGCATGACCTCGGCACATATAGACAAATATAATGGCCCACTAGGGTTAACTCTATAAAAAGGGAATCGCATCATCATGCAATGATATGCTTTATGTCTATTCTCTAAACCTAAGGCTAATACTCATATTGACTTGAGCGTCGGAGTGCCTTTGCAAGTACCCACCCCGCCGCTTTCAACACGGCCAAGCCGGAGGAACTTCTTCTTGGATCATACAAAGGGAGATCCAATCCAACCACAAGTTGCAGAAGAATCATTACAAAGCATTGGCGCCGTCTGTGGGAATGATATTCCCATCATCTTTACTAGTACGATTTCCGTTGTGGAATATCGTTGCCCATGTCAACCCCCGAGGGACTACAAACAGACGAAAGGACAAAGGCATTTTGGTCGAGTCACACAAGGATAGGGGCATTGTGAGAGGGAGCCACACTCCATATCCTGAGGAGCTTCACTTCAAACACTGAGAAAGGAAGTATGGCCCTGAGATGAGTGAAGAAAAATGCATAGAGGTAAAGACCAAGGCAGTCGGGTTTAGTACGCTAAAAAACTCGATGTGAAGATGAAGGGGCAAAAAACGTGGTAGTTTCATCGCTTCAGAGAGAAAGACTACGAGGATACAATGAGAAGAGAGCAACTCAAAAGGCCTATTTATAGGAGGTTAAGCCTTAATTAATGTCGTGAAGATGCACCAACAAGGAGTTAATGCTCATAACTATATCATTACATTTGTGATTACCAAAACTCACATCATTGCTGCCTAGAATACATCGTTATTTAGTCCACTCATAAAAGGTTGGGCAGTAACAAGACTACTAAGGTGAAAATCACGAGTTGATAAGTAACATCTCAGCACCGAGCTTCAAACAAAAAAACTTACCTTGACTCGACACCGAGCTGAGGGGAAACTATTTCAGGCGTGATTAACAGTCCAGTATAAGATAAACTTAAACAGGTGGCTAAGAGGTCACACCCACAATATGAGCTACTGAAGAGGCCCATACTAAACTAGGAACGGTCACCATCAAGGAGACCTTCAAGTATTAAAAAAAAAGGTCAACATGCGACTTTAAGTAAGGAGGAGCTGACCTCCTCATTAATGAGGCTGACAAGGGAAACTTTTCTGTAAACATAAATAGTACCCGAGAAATATGGGCATCCCGGGAACAAAGTATACCCACCCCAATACAAAGATGTGGTTTGGTGCCAAGGTATGACCTTGGCACATGAAGACAAATACAAGGGCCCACTCGAGTCAACTCTATAAAAAGGGAATCACATTATCATGTAAATGTACGTTTTATAT
Source organism: Calophaca sinica (assembly GCA_037113605.1). Taxonomy (NCBI): domain Eukaryota; kingdom Viridiplantae; phylum Streptophyta; class Magnoliopsida; order Fabales; family Fabaceae; genus Calophaca; species Calophaca sinica. Next base: position 47,193,569 of record CM073733.1, on the reverse strand, counting down.
CCATTCTCCAAGCCGAAGGCTAATATTGATATTGCGTGAGCTTTAAAGTGAAATGTAAAGGACAAAACACGAGAAATTGGGTTGAATTGTGTTTTGAAAAAGTTTTTTATAAAACAAGACTTTTTCAAAACATTTTGGCACAGGCAGACACAAAAGAGCTTCAATTAGTGAGTTGTCAGTCACTTTAGGCAAACGCAGAAAACATGAAGCTTGTTAAAAAAATAAGTATTTTTCACAAGATGATTGATTATGCTTTGATAATATTTGGTCTCCAACCATACTGATAGTCATTTCTTTTGTGTTTTCAAGAAAGTAATTCCTACTAAGATAACGTTCTTCACACTTAAAAAACACTTGATTAAATATATCAAGATAAATTGTTCACTCTAGATAGTTGTTGCTATCATTAAATTATTGAGGATCCGGATTTATCAGTCGTCTGGGTTCCAACAATCTTCCCCTTTTTTATGATGACAAACCCTTATATTTGATTAACAAATTTTCTTATGTCATAAATATACATATGTAAAACAGACATAAGATCAAACACATAGGATATTAGATACTCCCCCTGAGTCCAAGGCAGGAATGTTATCAGACAGTACCAAAGTAGTGTACTTAGAATAATAATATCAAAGAATAAAAAACATGGCAGACATAACTATATCAGAGTAAAAATACTTCATGCATTAGTCCATCAAATACTTTTCATTACTCCCCCTTTTGTCATCAGACAAAAAGGTAAAAATAGTAAAAACATCATAGTCAAAAACAGAAAGAAAGAAATAAGAACAATTTAAATAGACTGAACTAAGAAGAAGACGAAGGTAGTTTTTTAAAGAGATTCAAAAGAAGAGATTTCAACTCTTCATTACTCTTTATAATGGCATCTTGCTTGGCTTCACTTCTTTGCACGATCTCAGTAAGATGTTCAATCTTTTGAGCGTTCTTCTTGAATTCATCAAAGTCCTCTTTGGTCAAGAGAACCACATCATCATCTTTCGGAGCAGACTAAGAAGGAGCAGATGAAGCATGTGCAGCAACACTGGTTGGTGTGTATGCTTGAGCTTGGATGGTTGCATCAACTAACACTAAGGCTCTGGTAGATTTTGCAATGGCCTTTCTAGCATCTGGTAGACATGACAATGTGCTCCATGAGAACACATATTGCATTGACTACTCTAACACTACAACAGAAAACTAAATCAACAGCGCTTATTTTTTTGCCTTCGCCAGCACTTAAAAGTGCTGCCTAATCACCCACTGGTGGTTGTGTTTCGAAAAGACAGCGTTTGGGAAGTGCTGACGATTTTGAGAATAGCCAGCGCTTCCTCAAGGAAGCGCTACTGTAGGTAGGACTTTCAGTAGAAGCGCTGTCTATCCCCCTTTTTTTTAAAAAAATATTGATTTTTCACATTTTCTCTTTCATTTACCCTTCAAAAAAATGTGATTTTAGTATTAAAAAAATAATAAAATATGTGTCGTATTACATGCCTCTTACATTAATCTAATTTTAAAGATCAAACCTAAGTGCCGTATTACGAAATCTGTAAACGACTTACAACAAAATCATGAAACTATTTTAGTTGCATAAGAATTGCATGCAAGCCTAGTGGGTGAAAGGTAGTAAGAACACAAGGAAGCAACTATAATAGCCCAAATTTACACCTATCAATTGTGACAACTTGACTGAAAAAAGAGAAGCATAACATTGGGGATAGAAGGTAAAACTAACTGGTTGAATTTGCACTTTCTCCTCAGCTTCTTCGAAGGCACTTTAGAGTGGTCTTAACTCTAGAACTACAGAGAACATTAAGCTCCAAAATTAAGGAGAGCTGATGCCTAATCTTCCTCATCAAAGAAATAGCATGACAATTATCGTTATGAGAAGTTTGGAATTAAAGGTATTTCACAGCTGTCTTAACTGTATACCGTAATAAATATAATAACTTATGTTGCTTGTTTGTTTATAAAGACACATGACATTTTTTAACATCCGTAGACAATTGAAAAGGTTTTATAACTTCTCATTGCATACCATTTGACTAAATCAGACAGATAAGTAATCACTTGCTACATTTATTGTCCAACTTTAAAATAGCACTAATGCAGCAACACATATGTCCAAGTAGGAAGAAACTATTCAAAACGCACCATACTCTGTACTAGCTGGAATCCGCGAAACATTAGATATATAAGCCACCTTACTTTTCTCACCAGTAAGAAAGCCTAAACAGATGTAATCCTCTCCATGCATTACCTACATCAGAAATTAAACACTGAAGTCTTTATTATAATATAAAAGAGGCATTGTATTCCTAATTTTATTGAGAGGGTTGGTGGTGATTAACTGGTAAAGGAGTCATTTTTAAGCGTGATGCAAAAAATGGCTGATTACAATCATCAGCAATTATGTTCCAGCAAAACTGAGCTACCCTTCATATTTCTTGTCCTTCTTTGCTTTTTTTTCTAAACCAAATAAGGAAACTTCTTTTCCAAGCTATTGCAAATGAGAAAAGCAAGAAATTAACAACTCGAAAGCAAAGACACACTCGTGAAATTAGATGAACAGGAAATATTACGGACATAAGATTTGAATTGTAATCAGGCAAACTTTCTTAGCATACAAGAACCAAATTTGATGGTTAGGAAGTGCACATAACATGTGTTTTCATTTTAAAAACTCATGCAGCTGCAACTGCTCGCATATTCGGACATTTTCAGAAAGAATAATTTAGTTAGGAATTATTTATTTGAGTTGTTGTATACAACTGCCCTGTGATAACAACATGAAGTAAATCTTATATGCTGAAATTGAACGGTATATAGTTCAACAGAGCACATTTTTAACATACGAACCATCACCCAAAAACTGGCATAGTTTTCTGCTTATTAGAGCTGATGAGATGTATGTTGTGTTAATTGACCATAGCATACATGCATATACGAGAAGATTCACAAAAGGAACTATAGCAAATAGGCAAGAGTTGCATTGCATGCACTTTTTATCAGGTAAATCAGACAAAATGTTAGTACTACCTATCAATTGAATGTTGAGTTAAGTATATGGGAGTGGGATCAATATCACTGATGGGACTAAACGGCTGCACAACACGCACATCATCCAATCCAAGTACCACATCAGCATGTTTGTAACACCCCATTTTCGAAGTGCTACGATGTAACCCAATCTAATGCTGAAAACATTTAATGCTCATATGCTTTCAGTAAAATGTACTCTTCAGTTGTTCACAGTGAAAATAGGAGTAAATTTTTTTCTTTTTCTTTCCTTTGAAAACCTTTTTAAAAAATGAGACATGAAGAGTACTACAATTTCAAATGATGAGTAATCAACTTTTTATCAAATATTAGAGTATAACACATAATATTGAATGCATCACATACAATAAAACATACCATGATCATTTACAGGACAATACCCTAAGCTAAGCAGGCCAACAACTATGACTCTTACTGAGTAACCGTTTAGCAAGATCCGATAATAGAGCACTTCGAGGAATCTTCCTCCACCGACTTATTCTTCAACGCTCCTGGGAAGGACAGAAACTACAGCAGCAATGTGGAACTCCATCTGGTAACATCCATGAGAATATCCAATCCAACAATAGTGCAAGGGTAAATTATTTGTCCACGAGTTTATCATGGGCTAAGTCGCATAAACAAGATATATATATATATATATATATATATATATATATATATATATAAAATACAACAACATGCCTTTATATACATATACATACTAAATAGACCGCATGCATCATCATGGTATATCAAGCAATTTGCATGTGAACAAACAATTCAATCTGCAAATCAACAATCCAGTCATCACATGTTACAATGTGGTTAATTATGCATGTCAATGCATTATGAACAAGTTTGTGTATACACTTGCAGCTTTAAACAAGGACAGCAATAGGAACAATGAAAGCTTTTTCCAAGTCCAGACAAATTCCCCAACCAAGGGTAAAATGGCACTGGGAACAGCCTCCAGGCCGGACACTAGGAACAGCCTATAGGCCCAAAAGTCCTAGGAAGCGGGAGCGCCTCCGGTCGAGAAAGTCCAGGACACTGAGGCGCCTCGGTTGAATGTTTCATGATTAGTATGCATCAATCCAATTCTTTAGTATGGCCCACCCACCATATGGGGTGTCCAAAAGATGATTTAATTAATCAATGCGGATCGATGAGTCCTTAACTCTCTCAACCTAGTGAATTTCAAATCTCAGCTTTGGTGACACACCTAAGTGATATTGTACCAGAAATAGCTTTTAAGCTTTAGGTCGTTGGAACCCTAGTTGTGCTAAATAATGCATTGGGGAAATTCCCAGGAAAGAGAGGCGGTGCAAACACTTTTAATTACCAAGTCTTTCCTAGTCAGAATTTTTCCCAGACGCATCATTTAACTCAACCGTTTTCGCAATTTCATTGTTTACTCAAGTTCTTTTTCTAATGTGGTTACATTAAGAAAATATCTTTGCAAGCTTTGGCTAGTTGTTCTAAAACCCTCACGCTTACTTTTAAGTCAAAATGCCCTTAATATTCCATTTATGAAGTCTTTACTTGGCTTGTGGAATCGCATCGGATTTACCATTGTAAATCGTCAAACCAATAACAGTCGATCGTCGCATTATTAATTAACTCATCATTTTCAACATTATTATGCATACTTCAATCAATTTCAATTCAAATCAAAACAGTCATACTTGATTTAAGACACACCACATAATTCATTGTTGCCACGTAGAGCCAAAAACATGTTACAGCATCTCTACAACACATAGTAATACTACAAGTACTACCACACAATTAACAACCAACCAAACCACGCAACAAACAAGGCGAAAAGCCCAAACTCATTATGTAAGAATTTCCCTTACCTGGAATGCGTTCCAAAGAGGGTAAATCCAAAGTGTCATCAAGTCGTATGTCGCACGAAGCTTAACAATCATAAGTTCAATCAATTAGAACTAAAACTCATGTGGTACACCCCTAGGGCAGCCACGGTTTCAAGTACTCAAAGGCAAGGAATTACTCAACTTAATCCTATTTAGATCACACCTAGTCATTCAAAACATTCCATTTGTCCAAGGTGGATCCCAAGCATGTGTCTTGGCTCCCATTGGTCCAAAGTGATCGACCTCCCCCCTAAAATATTAAAGGGTTTCACTTCAGCGCTTTATCGATCAATCGGGTGCACAGCATTCCACGTATATTAAGGTTTTTCAACCGTCACTCCAAATTTTTTTCTATTTCACCAGCTCACACCTAAATTATTGTTCAGCCAAAATATTCGTCTCGTCATGAGGATTGCTCCCCTACAGCTCGTTTTCTCAAATTTTGAGCCAAAACGCTGCTATAACGCTATTTCTGGTCATAGAAAATACCCTTTATTTTTATACTTGTCAAAAAATTCCAATAAATCATAAATATTGAAAAATTCTTAAATCTCAAATTTCGTAAAATTTGAATAACGTTTAAGCATGTTTCAGTTAGAAACTTACCTGATAGCCTCATAACGGCATAATTACTACGGCGTAGTAAAAACTGTAAATTAGCAATAATTACTAATTTTAATTTTCCTATCATCACGAATAATTCCAAACAATAAAATTATCAATATAAAATTATTAACAGAGAAGTCATATTAAATACGACAGAAAACAGTCAATTAATAATTAACTAAACTTCGAAAATTCAAACTGTGACTTAAAAATATTTATTAAGTCCTAAAAATTTATTTCTCCTTCAACAAAATAATTTCTTTAATCAAACAACATGTTTACATATTTTTCCAGGATTAAGTAATATTAAAAACAATATACGTCTACATTGTCTATTAATCTGAATTAATTACCAAAACATCAAATTGTTTACGATAAATCTTTACAGTTCTTCGTACTTTTCACAAATCATTGAGGTGATCAATCTCTATGATTTATTTCCAAGTAGTCGGAAACTATAAAATAATTTTTATAAAAATTGGGGTGTTACAATGTTCATGAGTCAAAAATATTTGCAATTCACAAAAAAAAAGTAAAAAAATTCTTCAGAGAATGCGATGCAAAGTTTGACAAAAGATGAAAGAGAGTGAGGAGAGGAGTGACTAACGGAATCAATTGTTGGTGAAATGCGGTGGAAAACTCTCCCACCTAGCCAGATCTGCGGCAGATCCAGGCATTCAGCAGGCAGAAGTCGTCGCATCCATTCAAGGAATACTACTCGGAATGGTTCAGCGCCCTGAAGAACAACCTCCTCCCATTACTCTGTTGTTCAATTGCCGGCGAAACCCTAACAATCCTCTCAACCAATGTTGAGATGGTCCACTAACACTTCCAATCCTATTACCACGCCTTCGACTCCACCGCCACCTCCGATCCCTCCCAACTTCTCCACCAAGACTGGCGTTACTCGCTCGAAAAAACCCCTCCTCTGGCTCTTTGACCTCCACCCCTTCCTCTTCACCAACCTCGCCCATTCCTTTCTCGACGACTCTGACTCCAACAGCGACACTGAAACCCTCTCCTCCTCCTAAAACAACGACGTTTCCTCGCTCGATCGTCCCTGGCAAGTCACCATGGCATGGAGTAACCCTTCCGAAACCCTAACCGCGCATATGGACCAAATCGAATGTGGTCTTAGGGTTATTATTCCCAAGCTCACCAATCACCTCGCACATGCAGAGTCCGCATTTGTGGATCGTGTTGTGGGAGATTGGTTCTATTGTAGGGATCATAAGAATGCTGCGAAAATGGCTGTGGGTTCTGATGTGAAGGGACACATGGAAGAGGTGGTTCTGATGTGAAGGGAGCGTTTTTGTTGATATTATTTGTGTTGCCACTGTGTAAGTTAATAGACAGCGCTTTCTTAGGAAAGCGCTAGTGAAGGTCTATAAAAGGTAGTGCTTTCTTATGAAAGCGCTAGCAAAGGAGGATTAGAAGATAGTGCTTATTGTAGAAAGCGCTGGCTATTCTCGAGCGATATAGTTAGTAGCGCTTAATCAAGGAAGCGCTGGCTATTCTTTGACTTTCAGTAGCGCTTTTTTGAGTAAACGTTGGCGAAAGGGTTCATCTTTTTTTAGCCAGCGCTTTAGCCTACAAGCGTTGTTTAAAGTGGCGCCATTTTTAAAACATTCTGTTGTAGTGTAAGCCTTTGTCACTCAAGCCTCTTGTCAGCTACGTCTGCAATATCAGAGCCAAATTCTGAGATGGTCCACTTGAGAAAGCGCTTAAAACTCTCCTGTTCAAATTTCAAGTTTAGGGCTTGCAGACTTTTTTCTCCTTCTTCTCCAACCAACTGGTGCATCTCTTCTTGCCTTTTGTCCTTTATTTCGTAAAATTTGAATAACGCTTAAGCATGTTTCAGTTAGAAACTTACCTGATAGCCTCATAACGGCAGAATTACTACGGCGTAGTAAAAACTGTAAATTAGTAATAATTACTAATTTTAATTTTCCTATCATCACGAATAATTATAAACAATAAAATTATCAATATAAAATTATTAACAGAGAAGTCATATTAAATACGACAGAAAACAATCAATTAATAATTAACTAAACTTCGAAAATTCAAACTGTGACTTAAAAATATTTATTAAGACCTAAAAATTTATTTCTCCTTCAACAAAATAATTTCTTTAATCAAACAACATGTTTACATATTTTTCCAGGATTAAGTCATATTAAAAACAATATACGTCTACATTGTCTATTAATCTGAATTAATAACAAAACATCAAATTGTTTACGATAAATCTTTACAGTTCTTCGTACTTTTCACAAATCATTGAGGTGTTCAATCTCTATGATTTATTTCCAAGTAGTTGGAAACTATAAAATAATTTTTATAAAAATTGGGGTGTTACGATGTTCATGAGTCAAAAAAAATTTGCAATTCACAAAAAAAAAAGTAAAAAAATTCTTCAGAGAATGCGATGCAAAGTTCGACAAAAGATGAAAGAGAATGAGGAGAGGAGTAACTAATGGAATCAATTGTTGGTGGAATGCGGTGGAAAACAAACCTCTCCCACCTAGCCAGATCTGCGGCAGATCCAGGTTTCAGCAGGTAGAAGCCGTCGCGTCCATTCAAGGAATACTACTCGGAATGGTTCAGCGCCCTGAAGAACAACCTCCTCCCATTACTCTGTTATTCAATCGCCGGTGAATCCCTAACAATCCTCTCAACCAACGTTGAGATAGTCCACCAACACTTCCAATCCTACTACCACGCCTTCGACTCGGCCGCCACCTCCGATCCCTCCCAACTTCTCCACCAAGACTGGCGCTACTCCCTCGAAAAACCCCTCCTCTGGCTCTTTGACCTCCACCCCTTCCTCTTCACCAACCTCGCCCATTCCTTTCTCGACGACTCCGACTCCAAAAAGGACACTGAAACCCTCTCCTCCTCCTAAAACGACGATGTTTCCTCCCTCGATCATCCCTAGCAAGTCGCCATGGCATGGAGTAACCCTTCTGAAACCCTAACCGTGCATATGGACCAAATCGAATGCGGTCTTAGGGTTATTATTCCTAAGCTCACCAATCACCTCGCACATGCAGAGTCCGCATTTGTGGATCGTGTTGTGGGAGATTGGTTCTGTTGTAGGGATCGTAAGAATGCTGCGAAAATGGCCGTGGGTTCTAATGTGAAAGGACACATGGAAGAGGTGGTTCTGATGTGAAGGGAGCATTTTTGTTGATATTATTTGTGTTTCCACTGTGTAAGTTAATAGACAGCGCTTTCTTAGGAAAGCGCTAGTGAAGGTCTATAAAAGATAGCGCTTTCTTATGAAAGCGCTAGTAAAGGAGGATTAGAAGATAGCGCTTATTGTAGAAAGCGCTGGCTATTCTCAAACGATATAGTTAGTAGCGCTTAATCAAGGAAGCACTGGCTATTCTTTGACTTTCAGTAGCGCTTTTTTGAGTAAACGTTGGTGAAAGGGTTCATCTTTTTTTAGCCAGTGCTTTAGCCTGTAAGCGTTGTTTAAAGTGGCGCCATTTTTAAAACATTCTGTTGTAGTGTAAGCCTTTGTCACTCAAGCCTCTTGTCAGCTAAGTCTGCAATATTGGAGCCAAATTCTGAGATGGTCCACTTGAGAAAGCGCTTAAAACTCTCTTGTTCAAATTTCAAGTTTAGGGCTTGTAGACTTTCTTCTCCTTCTTCTCCAACCAACTGGTGCATCTCTTCTTGCCTTTTGTCGAATAGAGAACCTACACTCTAATCAAACAAAAGTAAAGTTTCAGCATTGTAGTGCAATGACAGATCCTCTTCAGCACAAGTCAGACACAATTGCAAAATGTCTTCTTCAAGATCAAACATTCGTAGATAGTCTCTTTTCTCATTGATCTTCCTGTCCTCTTCAGATATCCAATTGAAGGTCAAGTCTTCATAATCCTTAAGAGTTTCCAGCTCTTGAGCATATTGATTCTTAACATCATCAACTATCAACCAGTCAATTACTCCAGCAAGGTATCTGTACACTGTACATTGAGCAGACATGGAAATCATCAAAATGAAGCCATGAAGAAACAGAGAAAATTGAGTTCACTTTTCTTGGCCTGAAAATGCTTGTAGGAATCTCAACCTTTTCTTCCTTAGACAGACCAGAGGATCATGCTTCCTTATTGCCTCGAGCAATTTTGTGGTAGTAGTAATTTCTAGAAAAACGATCATCTATGTCTTTCTCTAGAATAAGCCACAAAAATTCCTCTTCCATTTCTTCAACAACCTTACCCAGTCTTCTTCATTAGTGGGTGTTGGCATCAGTTTTCTTTTCTTTATCTGGTTCCTTTTGTTCATATTTACCCAGGGTAGGTATCTCTGTCTGTTTGGCACAATTTTGACAGAAAGCTTGGAGATGTCCTTATGTGGGACAATAACTCTTGAAACACTAGAAGTAAAGATTTGCAGATGTTTGGCAGTAGGGTGAGTGAAAGGGGATTTGTATGGTAGGATAATTATTGGTGCTTTATTAGGCAGAATGGGCTTGGTTTTCTATTTGGGGGTAGGAGGCAGGCTTGTTTTGGATTTGGGATTTGGTGGAGGATTCATGTGTATGGTGCAATTGTACATACCAAGTGGTGGTAGAACAATTACATCAATACCAGGTCTTGGATTATATACAACACAAGGTTCATTTATGGAAGTATTGATGAAGTCCTGTACAAGAGAGGATTTTTTTCTTTTTTTTTTTTTGCGTTTTGGTTATGGTATAGGGTGTGGGTGGGTTTCTGTCTTATGTCAAAGGTAACAATAACTTTGAGAAAATAACAGAAACTGGAACAGAAGTGGGTGTGGTGTTTGAGGTGGAGGGTTGGTGTGAAACAGATGGAAGTTCTGCTAAAGCAGTTTCATTAACAGCACTTGACACATCATGCTCTTCTAAAATAGGTTCAAGATCAGGTAGATCTATTACCTCATTATGCTCTTCAAGTGTATGTGGTGTATCAAAGAACTTCTTCCTCAATCTCTTCCTCTTAGGCTTGGCTTATGTTGCATCAGAACTAACAGTAGTAGTAGACACATCAGCAGTAGTAGACAGATCGACAGTAGCAGACGTAGTGTCTGGTATAGCAGTAGTCACAACTTTGGCTGGTTGTGACAAAGTTGGTGGTATTGGTGCAAGAATCTCTTCATGAGAAGACACAACTTTCCTCTTGCCAAAGGCTCTGTTCATGATCTTCTTGTTATGCTGAAAACAATTTGGATTCTACATTAATGAGAAAGTAGCTCTAAATATATAGAGCCACCGAATTACAACCAGCTGATACAACTAACAAGGAAATAGAAATCCAACTAACTAACAGAAATTAACAAACTTAACTAACTAACTAACAACTTTTATACATTAACTCAACATTCCCTCCCTTAAACTCATTGTGTATCAAAACCAACACAATTAGTTTACTTTTGGAACAACACATACACCAAGCTGATTTCTAAACTTCAAAAAAGTATCCATCTTCAAAGGCTTTGTAAACAAATCTACTAATTGATCCTTTGTTCCACAGTAGACCAATTCCACAATTCCTGCTTTAGAAATATCCCTGAGAAAATGATATCGCATATCAATGTGCTTGCTCCTACCATGCATAATAGGATTTTTGGACAGCTTAATTATTGAAATGTTATCACACATTATGGTGGTACACCCTTCTTGCAAATACTTCAGTTCATTCAAGATTTTTCGCATCCAGATTGCTTGACTAGCAGCTCCTGTAGTAGCTACAAATTCTGCTTCAGTTGTGGATAATGTGACAATCGGTTGCTTCTTTGAGGACCATGCAACAGCTCCATTGCTCAGCAAAAACACAAAACCTGAAGTACTTCTTCTATCTTCCACATCTCCTGCATAATCACTATCCGTGTATGCCAACAATTCTTCATTCCCTCCCTTCTTATATAGAATGCCAAAATTAACAGTTCTTTGTAGATACCTCAAAATTCTTTTTGCAGCTTGGAAATGCATTTGAGTAGGTTTGCTCATATATCTACTTATGATGCTTACTGCATACTGATAAGTCTTCATCACATGTAGATTTATAGTGCTTAATTGGATATTTGTGTTGTGATTGAAGAGAACTCAAAGTGATTACTTGCTTAATTTGGGTGATATAGTGTATTCACTTGGATTCGTTCTAACGTTTGTGCATTAATGTTTTCTATGATTTTTTATCTCTAAGTGCACAGAAATGGGAGCATAGCCAAATGAGTGACTTGACAGCACGTCTGGAAGCGCTGTTTCCTGACAAAGAAGATTCCAAAAGCTATATCTTGAGCCACACTAATCCAAATGAGATGATATTGGTCTTGTTGGAACTGTAGAAGAATTATCTACAACTTTGATGAAGAAATCGAGACCTAAATCAATCTCTAAGTTGGGGTAATTTGTGCTACAAGTTGACAAGGTGATGCTGTCTCAGCCTGACACATGTTCAATGTTTTAATCATATCTGGAGTTTTAGGTGTCCAAATGAGATGCAACTGGTTTCATTGGAAAGCTACAATCCATAGCTTCAACTTTCATGAAGACACCTTGAGCTAATTCAGACTTTAAAGAGGTGAAAAATGCAAAACAACTTGGAAAAACGGGTGCAGGAGGGCACCTCGAGCGCGCGGAGCTCGCTTGAGCGCTTTCGGAGCGCTGTTTCTGCTGCCATTCTGTTTGTTAGCCCGTAGAGAGTGCCCAAGCGATGCTGGAGCACTTCTGTGACGCTGTTTTGCTTAAAAACTCGTGTTTTCACTATTTTGGGTCATTCTTGACCATTCCAAAGACCTAAAAACGCTGGAGGCTTGTCAAGGGGTGCTAGGGATTCATTCTCCACCATCTCCAAGGAGGATTCAAGCTTGGGAACAAGGATTTGAGTCTTCAATGGAGTGGTTCTCTACCATTGTTTCTATTTTCTGGTTTGGTTTCTCTTTCTCTATGAGTAACTAAACTCTTTTAGGCTAGGGTTAGATGAATTTTGTGGAAACCCTTATGTAATTGGATTCTATTATTTCTATGCAAGTTTATTCATGTTAATTGATCCTTTATCTCTGTTCTTAATGCCTTTTGATAATTGATAATTACTAAATTAAATTTGGGTTGTGCTCATGATTAGAAAATTGGGGTTTTTAACTAGCATTGAGATTGTTGGACATATCTATAGGGTTATAGGAATATAATTCTATTTGGTATGAGTTTGTATGAATCTTTATTCTTTATGCTTGATTTAATTAATTTGAACCTAAGGGATTAGGGCTTATTAGTTAAATCAAAGGGATTAAGAGGAAAGGAATTTTCGTTAATCTAATTTAGAGGATTTAAACTTCAATTGTTCATGAGTATCGCTTGTATTGGTTTTGAATTCAATTGCATAAAGGTGGAAACAAAAGGATTCAACCCCTAGTCGTTTTTAATTATTCGAATTCAATTACTTTTTATTAATTTTAGTTGTTACAAATAGCATCAATTCCAATACAAAGAATTTGTTCACGTTCAAAATAGTTACGAACTTTGTTTAGTTGAATAATCAATCGCAATCCCTGTGGAGACGATCTTACTTATCACATTTACTACTTGTGTGAAATCGTACACTTGCGATTTAGTTTACCAAGTTTTTGGCCTTGAATTCGTGATTGTTGAATTGATTTTTAACACGGCAAACGAGTACTTTTTGAACAATTTTTTTTTATTGTTTTTATTTTCTGTTTATAAAAAAATATATTGTTATAATTGTTGCGGTACTACTTACCTTTTCCTTTAGTGTTGTGCATGCGAGGTAAACAAACAGGTGAGCTGTTGTTGACCCAGAAATAGAAAAGACAAAGAAAGGCTAATAGGAAGAAGGCAAGGAAGCAAGACAACAACAAAATCAAGCCTTTGCTTCTACTTCTCTCATTACAACTCTAGTAGTAATGGGGACGATACCACCACCACCAGCGCACCTTGGCGATTTTGGGAAAAGGAACAATCCAAGGGTGTCATGGCCTACCAAGCTGGGGAAGCAAATGCTTTTGAGATCAAACCATCCCTGTTGAACACTGTCCAAGCAAAACCAATTATTTGGGGATGAAATTGAATATCCAAATCAGCACTTGGTAAATTTCTATGAAATATGTGGCACCTTCATCTTTGAATGGAGTAGCGAAGGGCCAAGAAACTAAGGCTTTTTCCTTTTACCCTACGAGATAGAGCAAGAGATTGGTGCACACTTTGCCTACAGGAAGCATCACTACTTGGGATGATTTGGAGGTTAAATTTATGAACAAATTTTTCCACCCTCCAAGTTCATCAAAAGAAGAGGTGAAATTCATGGGTTCAGTGAGAACCATATCGAAAATCTATATGAGGCTTGGGAGAGATTCAAGCTTCTTCTGAAAAGATGTCCCGACCATGGGTATGATGAGTTTAATCAGATGCAGATGTTTTGCAATGGTTTGAGGCCAAATACAAGAATGATGTTGGATGCCTCAGCTGGAGGTACAATTAACAGTAAAACAGCTGAAGAAGCAAGAACTTTAGTAGAGCAAATGGCTTCCAATGAGCAGTTGTGTCAAAATGATAGAGGAACACAAGGTAGAAGAGGACTCCTTGAGCTAGAAACACAAGATGCACTCTTGGCTCAAAATAAATTAGTCTCTCAACAATTGGAAGCTATCATCAAGGAGCATAAAGCACTGAAAACGGGAGCCCCTATCCCCGCCCAGGTGAACCAGTTGAACATGAACTTGAGATGTGACTTTTGTCAAGGACCTCATGAGAATGGAAGTTGCGATGCTAAGGGATTTTCGAATGAGCAAGCTAACAACATGGAAAATTTTCAAAAGCAAGGAGGGAATCCTTATTCTGACACCTATAATCCTGGGTGGAAGAATCATCCCAACTTTTCTTGGAAACAGCAAGATAGCCCATCATCAAGCAACCCTCCACAACCTCAAAAGCAAGAGAAGCCAAATCAATTAGAAGAAGCTCTCACTCAATTCATGAAGATGACTCAATCCAACTTCCAGAATATCCATTCCAACTTTGGACTCATGAGTCTCATTTCAAGAACCAAGAGGCCTCTATCAAAAATCTGGAGAGTCAAATTGGGCAACTCTCAAAGCAACTTGCGGAGCAAACCAAAGGTAAGTTTTCTGCTAGCACAGTTGATAATCCTAAAAATGAGAACTGTAGTGCAATTACTTTGAGAAGTGGAAAAATAATGTCTGAAGTTGAGGGAAGAAAAAGAGTGAAAAAGTGAGGTGGATGGAGTTGAAAATGAGAGCGGTAAAAAATAAAGAAAAAGAAGAAAAAGAGAGGTTGAGAAGAAGTCCAACTTAGAAGAAGGAGCCATAGTTATAAGCTGAGCAGTGCGGTGGGAAATAAGCCCAAAGTGGTTCCTCCATATAAGAAGTCGCCATATCCTCCTGTGAGCAAGAAAAAGGAGAAGGATGAACAATTCTCTAAGTTCATGGATGTCTTCAAGCGCCTCGGATCAACATTCCTTTCGCTTGAAGCTCTTGAGCAAATGCCTTTATGTGCCAAATTCATGAAGGAATTATTGACTAAGAAGAAGAAATTCAAAGAAGATGAGGCTGTAGCTTTGTGAGGAAGAGTGTAGTGCCATCATTCAAAGAAATCTCCTCCAAAGTGAAAGACCCTGGAAGCTTCACAATTCTGCACTATTGGGAATTTAAATATTGACAAAACCCTTTGTGATTTGGGAGCTAGCATCAATTTGATGTCGTTATCTATGTTGAAGAGGCTGGGAGGAGGTGAAGTCAAGCCTACAAAAATGACAACTGCGGTGGCGAGATAGGTCAATCAAATACCCTTATGGAGTTATGGAAGATGTATTGGTAAGGGTTGGCAAATTCCTTTTTCCGGCAGACTTTGTGATCCTTGACATGGAGGAAGACAAGGAGGTCCCTCTTCTTCTTGGAAGACCTTTCCTAGCTACAGGAAGAGCCTTGATTGATGTCCAACAAGGTAAATTAATTTTGAGGTTCCAAGATGAGAAAGAGACTTTCAATGTGTTTGAGGCTATGAGGCATCCCGATGACACCGAAAAGTGCTCTAGAATTGATGTGGTTGAGCAGCCGGTTGGAGAGAATCTTGATCAAGACCGACCTTCCAAACCCTTATAGAAGGTGAAAATGAATTCCATTGAGGAGATGTCTGAAGAGCTGGATGATGGGATGAAAAAATATTTAGTGCAGGAAAAAGGAAGAAAAGGAAAGAGTAGTCTGCATATGGGCCATGGGAAACAATTCCCAAATTGCAAAATTCCAAAGAAGGCACATGTAGAACCTACTCATTCTTATGAAAAGCGCACCAAACAGGCGAGGGATGACAATGTCCACCCACATAAATTCAAGAGGAGAAAAAGGAGACCAATGCGAAAAAGGAAAATGATTTCTATGTAAGCACTCAGGGCTATGGGTGTGCATCTTCCCAAGGAAGGTGGTGCTTCAATCTTCTTTTCCTCCTTTAAGGAGCCTTGATCGACTCCTTCAAGCGTCAAGCTAGTGATGTTAAAGAAGCGCTTCATGGGAGGCAACCCATTGGTGGTGGCATTAGGCGGCCCACCTTTCTCATTTCAAGTTAGCGGTTGAGTCGAGCGGCTCAACACACGGGTTCTACCTTTCTTTCCCTTCTTTTGCTATTTTTTTTTATGTTGAATTTATTTTCGTTTGTGTGTGAAGTTGATACCATCCACCCTATGACTGAGCTCTTGTTCCTTTATGGAATTCCTTTTCATCTGAGAATTTGTTTGTGAACTGTACTCTTATTGTGTGCATGATGTGTATGATCAAGGAGCTGAAGTTTTTTGTTGACATGAACCATTTTAAGCAGCTTCTTGTAACTGTAACTTTTGAGAATTTCAGTGGTCATGAATCTTTTCCCATTACAAAAGCAAAATTTGTGAGTGTTTGAGCCTAAACAGAAATTTATTTATTCTTGAGTGCTCTACCATTTGTATGAATTCTTCAAAACTTGACTCAGTTCTTGATTGCTTTTGCATTGCATGTGAACACACACACAGATGATTGAGATCTTTATTTTTGTTTGAACAGCTAGAGCCTTTGATTGCCTACCCTTGTGATATTATCCTTTGCTAGCCCTTTTGAGCCTTAAGCTTGTTTGTTGAATTTTAAGCTCAATACAAGCCAATAACTGGAAAAACCAATTGTCCCTTTAAATTGGAGTTGAGAGATTGTTTTCTATAAAATTGGTTATTTGGTTGTGAATTAAGTTTGGGGTTGCTTGAGGGCAAGCAACAATCTTAAGTTTGGGGTGGCTACACAAAGCATGTGCATGTAGTCATTTCAGGAAAAAAAAATGAACAAGCAAGAGGAGAACAACAATAAAAAGATTCAAATTGTTATTTCAAAAAAAAAAAAGAGAAAAGAAAAGAAAAATCAAAGTGAGAAAGCAAGGAAAAAGTTCTCCTGTGGTTTGTTGGTACTAAAGTTGAAGGTGATTGGGGGAAGTTTGTGAATTGATACAAGGTATGGATAAGAAATAATAGAGGCATCTCTTAACTCCAATTAAGTTAGCCTAGATCCAAAGAAATATCCTCCCTTACCAAAGCCCCATTTCACCCTTTGAAAAGATCTCATAATGTGTGTGGCATTTGTGTGTTTTTGCTTTCTTAGAATTTTGTCAAGCCTATGGTAGATGATTGCATTTGGTGTGAGTTGAGTGTAAACAGTACCCTGAGACACTTGAGTGGAGTGAAACACATTATCTGGAAAGGTGTAATGGGAATTGATTTGTTGCTCTGAGTAAATAAATTCATTTTGGTTACTTGATTGATAATTGGAAATCATGAATACAAAAGAGTAGGTGAATTGATTGTGCATGGATTGTCAAAAAAATTTATGAACAGTTCACCTAGATGAATTGGAATTATTTGAAATCCAACCCATGTTTTTGATTGAGTTTGCTTGAGGACAAGCAAAGAGCTAAGTTTGGGGTTGTGATAAGTCTTCATCACATGTAGATTTATAGTGCTTAATTGGATATTTGTGTTGTGATTGAAGAGAATTCAAAGTGATTACTTGCTTAAATTGGGTGATATAGTGTATTCACTTGGATTCGTTCTAACGTTTGTACATTAATGTTTTCTATGATTTTTTATCTCTAAGTGCACAGAAATGGGAGGATAGCCAAATGAGTGACTTGAAAGCGCGTCTGGAAGCGCTGTTTCCTGACAAAGAAGATTCCAAAAGCTATATCTTGAACCACACTAATCCAAATGAGATGATCTTGGTCTTTTTAGAAAGATAGAAGAATTATCTACAACTTTGATGAATAAACCGAGACCTAAATCAATCTCTAAGTTGGGGTAATTTGTGCTACAAGTTGACAAGGTGATGCTGTCTCAGCCTAATACATGTTCAATGTTTTAATCATATCTGAAGTTGTAGGTGTCCAAATGATATGAAACTGGTGCCATTGGAAAGCTAAGATCCATAGCTTCAACTTTCACGAAGACACCTTGAGCTAATTCGGACTTTACAGAGGTGAAAAATGCAAAACAACGTGTAAAAACGGGTGCAGGAGAGCACCCCGAGCGCGCGGAGCTCGCTTGAGCGCTTCTGGAGCGCTATTTCTGCTGCCATTCTGTTTGTTAGCGCGCAGAGAGCGTCCAAGCGACGCTGGAGCACTTCTGTGACGCTGTTTTGCTTAAAAACTCGTGTTTTCACTATTTTGGGTCATTCTTGACCATTCCAAAGACCTAAAAACGCTGGAGGCTTGTCAAGGGGTGCTAGGGATTCATTCCCCACCATCTCCAAGGAGGATTCAAGCTTGGGAACAAGGATTTGAGTCTTCAATGGAGTGGTTCTCTACCATTGTTTCTATTTTCTGGTTTGGTTTCTCTTTCTCTATGAGTAACTAAACTCTTTTAGGCTAGGGTTAGATGAATTTTGTGGAAACCCTTATGTAATTGGATTCTATTATTTCTATGCAAGTTTATTCATGTTAATTGATCCTTTATCTCTGTTCTTAATGCCTTTTGATAATTGATAATTACTAAATTAAATTTGGGTTATGCTCATGATTAGAAAATTGGGGTTTTTAACTAGCATTGAGA
The DNA here is from genome assembly GCA_037113605.1 of Calophaca sinica. NCBI lineage: Eukaryota > Viridiplantae > Streptophyta > Magnoliopsida > Fabales > Fabaceae > Calophaca > Calophaca sinica. The sequence goes on along the minus strand of CM073733.1, from coordinate 47,174,980 downwards.
TTGTTGGACATATCTATAGGGTTATAGGAATATAATTCTATTTGGTATGAGTTTGTATGAATATTTATTCTTTATGCTTGATTTAATTAATTTGAACCTAAGGGATTAGGGCTTATTAGTTAAATCAAAGGGATTAAGAGGAAAGGAATTTTCGTTAATCTAATTTAGAGGATTTAAACTTCAATTGTTCATGAGTATCGCTTGCATTGGTTTTGAATTCAATTGCATAAAGGTGAAAACAAAAGGATTCAACCCCTAGTCGTTTTTAATTATTCGAATTCAATTACTTTTTATTAATTTTAGTTGTTACAAATAGCATCAATTCCAATACAAAGAATTTGTTCACGTTCAAAATAGTTACGAACTTTGTTTAGTTGAATAATCAATTGCAATCCATGTGGAGACGATCTTACTTATCACATTTACTACTTGACGACGAAATCGTACACTTGCGATTTAGTTTACCACATACATCATATCTGGTCTTGTTGATTTGATGTATATAAGACTTCCCACCAATTGCTTGTAGTTAGTTTCATCAACCTTTTCCCTTTTTTCATCTCTGCATAACTTGCAGCCTGGAACCATTGGCACTGTCATAGAGTTGCTATCAGCCATGCCAAACCTTTGCAACACTTCCATAGCATACTTCCTTTGACAAATATATATTCCTTGCTCCTGCTGAATTACTTCAATCCCTAGGAAATATCTCATCTTTCCTAGATCAGTCATATCAAACTCTCTTTTCATAGAATTTCTGAATTCTTCCATCAATAACTCATCATTGCCAGTGTATATAAGATCATCAACATATATACTTACAATGAGAGTTCTTCCTTCCCTGATGTGCTTGAAAAACAATGTTTGTTCATCTCTGCTTCTCTGGAAACCTTCATGTAAAAAATAGGATTCAATGCGACTAAACCAAGCTCTTGGAGCTTGTTTTAATCTATATAATGCCTTATGCAATTTGTACACCTTATGCTCATTTCCTTTCTTCACATAGCCTTTTGGTTGCTCCACAAACACATCTTCTATCAAATTCCCATACAAGAAGGCAGATTTAACATCAAGTTGATACAATTTCCAACCTCGATGTGCTGCCATCGCCATCACGATTCTGACAGTGTCTAATCTGCTTACTGGAGCAAACACTTCAGTATAATCAACTCCATACCTTTGAGAGTATCCTCTAGCAACCAATCTAGCTTTGTACTTATCCACATGACCAAGTTCATTCAACTTAGTCTTTTAGATCCACTTGACTCCAATCTTCTTAGCTCCAGTAGGCAAGTCAGTGAGCTTCCAGGTTCCATTTTTCTCAATTGAGTGGATTTCTGCATCCATTGCTTGTCTCCATTTTGCACTTTTTATAGCTTCCTCAAATGTCCCAGGGTCTTCACTATCTATACTAGCCATGTTTGCTGTTTCTTCTTCCTCAGAAAGATCTTCCCCAGAAACATATTCATTCATCCATGTTGGAGGATGCCTATTTCTGCCTTGGCCATTATTTCCTGCATCTGTTTTTGCTCCAATTCCTGCATTTGTTTCTGCTGCAGTGTTCACTTTTTCACTGTCTTCATCATTAATCTCATTGCTGTTTTCACTTTGTTCTTCTTCTTCCATTGCATTCTCATCTTCTCCCCATTCTATATCCACTGCAAGCTCCTTCTTGTGACTGTTGCCCCAATTCCAGTGTGCTTCTTCTTCAAAAACCATATCCCTACTTATGGCAATTTTCTTTGCCAATGGATCATACAGCCTGTAACCTTTCGATTCATCACTCATTCCCAGCAACATACACTTGCAGCTCTTATCTTCAAGCTTGGTTCTCTTGGCATCTGGAATGTGCACATAAGCAAGACATCTAAACACCCTAAAGTGAGCAACAAATGGTTTAATACCACTCCATGCTTCTTCTGGAGTTTGATTCTTAACAGCAAGTGTAGGAGATCTATTCAACACATATGTTGTCCAATTCACTGCCTCAGGCCAAGACCTCTTAGGAACTCCCTTTCCACACAACAAGGATCTCACCATATTCATTATGGTTAGATTTTTTCTCTCGGCCACCCCATTTTGCTGAGGGGTATATGCAGTGGTTAGTTGCCTTTTAATTCCAGATTCTTGACAGAACTTATTGAATTTTGAAGATGTAAACTCACCTCCTCTATCGGTTCTAAGACATTTAATTTTCAAATCTGTTTCCTTTTCCACCATATTCTTAAAACACTTAAAGTGATGAAATGCTTCAGATTTCTTAGTCAAAAAATAAATCCATGCCTTTCTAGAATAGTCATCTATGAGACATAGGAAGTACCTCTTGCTACTATTTGATGCAGATGTGATAGGTCCACATATATCCGCATGAACCAACTCTAATTTCTGTGTAGCTCTCCACTGACTCTTCTTTGGTATGGCATCCCTATGATGTTTTCCTTTCATGCAGTTTTCACAAATCTTTGTTGTGTTTGCTAGCTGAGGAAGACCTCGAACCATTTCTTTATCCTTCAGAATCTTCAATCCCTTATGGCTCAAATGGCCATATCTGCAGTGCCATAAGTGTGACAAATCTCCAGCAGCATGAAAACAAGATTCCTCCTCGTGAGAACATTGAGCAAACAGTATGAACATTCTGTTTGCTGTCATAGAGGTCTCAAGAATTAACCCCTTTTCTGGATACAACTTGCACTTTCCAGCTTGAAACATCATAGTCAACCCTCTTTCTTGCAATTGTCCTATACTCAAAAGATTATTCTTGAGTTCAGGAACAAAGTAAACATCAGAAATCATATGAATGATTCCATTCATTTTTAGTTTAACCGACCCCTTTCCACACACCTCCATCTTTGAGTAGTTCCCAAGCTTCACAGATTGCCTCAATTCCTCATCAATTTCACTGAACCAACCCTTATTCCCACACATATGATTTGAGCAGCCCGAATCCAAAAACCAAGCATCCTCTCTTTTCTTGTTCTGCACTTCTTCATGTGCCATCAGGAACAGCATTTCTTTCTCATCAAATTCTGCATAATTCACCTCCTTGTCCCACTCATGACACTCATTCTTGTAATGCCCGATTTTGTGACACTTAAAACACTCCACAGTTGCACGATTTTGTCTTCCTCTTCCTCTTCCCCTTCCTCTAAAACTTTCTCTACCTCTACCTCCATTATCATTTCTTTCTTCTGATACTACCTTCAAGGCTTGCTCTTCTCCATGATTCTTATGGAATTTTTGCTCATGCACCACTAAAGAACTTTGCAGTTCATCAACGGAAAGTTGGTCAGTGTCCTTAGACTCTTCAATTGCACATACAATGTAATTGAATTTCTCAGTCATTGATCTAAGAATCTTTTCCACAATGGTACCATCAGTCATCGTTTCCCCATGAATTCACATTTTGTTTGCAACACTCATGACCCTAGAGAAGTAATCAGTAACTATTTCCCCTGATTTCATCTCTAGGGTTTCAAAATCTTTTCTTAAAGCTCGAAGAATTGAGCGCTTCACCTTTGCATTTCCTTGATACTTTCTTTTCATGGCATCCCATATTTCCTTCGATGTGTTTTTCTGTAATTTTTGTGGAATTTTTGAGCGCTTCTCCATGATTCTTGTGGAATTTTTGCTCATGCACCACTAAAGAACTTTGCAGTTCATCAACGGAAAGTTGGTCAGTGTCCTTAGACTCTTCAATTGCACATACAATGTAATTGAATTTCTCAGTCATTGATCTAAGAATCTTTTCCACAATGGTGCCATCAGTCATCGTTTCCCCATGAATTCACATTTTGTTTGCAACACTCATGACCCTAGAGAAGTAATCAGTAACTATTTCCCCTGATTTCATCTCTAGGGTTTCAAAATCTTTTCTTAAAGCTCGAAGAATTGAGCGCTTCACCTTTGCATTTCCTTGATACTTTCTTTTCATGGCATCCCATATTTCCTTCGATGTGTTTTTCTGCAAGATATCTCCAAGATCGTCCTGTCTATTGCTTGAAACAGGTAATTCTTCGTCTTCAAATCTTTAAGCTTCAGTTCATCCAATCTCTTCTACTGAGCCTCTGTTAACACCACTCCTGTTGCTGGTTCGGTGTATCTAGTCTTGATCAGACTCCAATATTCTTTGGATCTTAGAAAGTTTTCCATGAGCATGCTCCAATGGTCATAGTGACCATCAAAGCGAGGAATTGCAGGTTGAACAAATGCTTCATTGTTTTCTTTCGCCATTGTTGAACACTCAAGGACCTCAGTGTTCTATTCTCTCTTTTTCTTTGATCACTTGCAGGCCCCAATATTGAGCTCTGATACCAAAATTGTTATGCTGAAAACAATTTGGATTCTACATTAATGAGAAAGTAGCTTTAAATATATAGAGCCACCGAATTACAACCAGCTGATACAACTAACAAGGAAACAGAACTCCAACTAATTAACAGAAATTAACAAACTTAACTAACTAACTAACAACTTTTATACATTGACTCAACACTTCTTGATGGGCTGACGATCTTCTTCATCAAATATTTCCACTATAGCAGGAACAGAGGTTGTTCTAGAAGCCTTCTTGCTTCTTATATCTTGAGCTTCAATACCAGACGATCCTTTGTCTGCAACTTTTCTGTTCTTATGAACAAAGTTTCTAATGTCTGGTTTAATATCAGTCAGGGAGCTTTCCTGGTTGATCTTTTGGGTGTTGTGACCACTTGAGAATGGGGTTCATCTTCAATAAAGCCTTCCTCAATTTTTATATGTCTGATAGTGGAAGATGTTGACAGACCCATCTTCTGGAGATTCTATTCTCCAAACATTGGTGATATTCCCTTAGCATTTGAACCAAGGTAGGTAGCCACAAACTCAAGGGATTTCAGTTTGATTTGATTAATAATCCCTTGAAGTTCCATGATTCTAGACAGAAGCATTCCATAGGGAATCCCAGGGTCAGTAGACTTTGTCCTTCCTTTCTGGGTCTCAATGTAGAGGTGCTGCATATAGTCAAAGATGATGGCAGGGAGATTCATCTTAACCTTTCCCATAATGTTCATTATAAGAATTTTTGTCCTCCATTAACAGTGTCCCTTAAGCTCACTTTTGGCAGAACATACTTCATTATCAGTTGATGAAGAACCCTAGCCATTGGCTTTAGGTTTAAAGCCCTGTGAACACCTTCTTTCTAAAAAGAAACTTATTTACACAATCCATGCCTCCAAACTTGACTTCCCAGTCCTTCACAAATAAAGGTCCTTCATCAGGACAAAGAATGGCATCAGAAATTGTCTTTCTGTCCACCAAGACTCTCAGCCCAACCACAGTACCAGCAATAGCAGTAGTTCCACTCTTGGCAGTGTTCCAGAACTCCTTCACAGTCCGGAAATGGATTTGGTGGTCCTCTTTGTAGAAGAAATTCAGCCATCCAATCTCTATGAGTTCTGTTCTGAAGTCGAAATCGTTCTCAGCAAGGGAGTTGAATTAGTTAACTTTGTACTCAGTAAGAACCATAGCTTCCATAGGATTGAACATTGTCCTTTGAATCTCAGCGGGTGCCATTTTTGACAGAGCAATGAAAGTTTGAGAATAAAAATGAAAGCTTTGAAACACAGAGAGAGAAATGCTTTGGGAGAGAAGTGAACAATCTAAAACGTAATAGGGAAGTTTTGGACGGTTTTATAAGAGAGGGAAAAATAGAAAAGACAATTTTAATGAAATTTTTTTTTGTAAAAAATCGGTGGTTGCCGTAAAAGCGGTTTTAGACACAGTAAATGAGGTTTTGAAACCATAAATTAATCATAACTCAGTTGAAGTAGACTTTATGGATTAGGTAGAAGCTAGAACGTCTCACTTAATCAAGTTCATACGCGTGTACACTAGCCTTGACCAGATTCAAGCAGTGTAAACGATACACACAAGCAGACACACACACAATATGCAGACGCATACATAATATTCAGACACATACATAATATGTAGATGCATACATGGTTAAGCATAGCAGACACATATGATCAGACACACAAAGATATGCACATATCTTAGATCTATTACATATTGAATTTAAACACCTATTCTTTCACATAATAAAAGTTTAGGTTATTCCTTATAAATTGAATCTATCTTTAGCAAGAGATTTTGTGAAAATATCAGCCCATTGATTGTCTGTATCTATGAATTTTATTTCAAATACTCCCTTCTGAACATAGTCTGTTATAAAGTGATGTTCAGTTTCAATATGTTTAGCTTTAGAATATAAAATGGGATTCTTTGTCAAACATATTGCGGAAGTATAATCGTAGTAAATAGGTAAGTTACTCTTATTAATGTGATAATTCTTCAGTTGATGCTTTATCCACAACAACTGTGAACAACATTTTGCAGCTAATATATATTTCGCTTATACTGTAGATAGGGAAATGGTGTTTTGCCACTTGCTTGACCATGATACTAATTTTTCTCCAATGAAGTGACTGTCACAACCGAGGTTCTATCCACCCTCCAGTTGTACTCACGGTCTTTTCCACCTCCATGTGGAATTTTTGCCTTATGCAGGGTTCGAACCCGGGACTTCGGACTTAAGTAACCCGGAAGCACCTTGCTATTACCATCTATAGCTTAGTTGGTAATGACAAGGTGCTTTCAGATTACTTAAGCCCCAGGTCCCGGGTTCAAACCTTGCCGAAGGTAAAAACTCCACATGGGGGTGGAGAAGATCGTGAGTACAGTGTGAGGTGGATAGAACTCGACTGTGACAAAAAAGGCGCCTTTTTTTGTAACAGCCGAGGTTCTATCCACCCTCTAGAGTCACGATCTTCTCCACCCTATGCAGAGTTTTTTTCCCTTCTGCAAGGTTCGAACCCGAGAACCTGGGGCTTAAGTAACCCAGAAGCACCTTGCCATCACCATCTGAGCTACTTGCTCAGCTGGTGATGACAAGGTACTTCATAACTAACATACAACTAGTTATATAGCCTGCTAATCATCATCAACCCGGAAGCACATAGCCTGCTAATCATCATCAACTACGGACAAGTCCACAAAATGCTTCATAACTAACATACAACTAGTTACTAACAACCATCAAGCCTAACGAACAACAACTAATCCCCTAAGGAATTCTCGTAGGCTAATTATACTTTAATTATATCATCCCTTAATTACTCGGTACCATCCAATTTCCTAACGTGGTTAAGTAAGACAATTAATCCAAGGTCTTGATTAGTCTTTTAATCCTAAACCTTGCATGAACCCTCTAATTTTCCTATTCTCAATTTAAATTTCAAATTCAAATTTCAGATTTAAATTCCAATTCAAATCAAATTCAATCTAATCATGCTTATCCTCATTTCAAAATTCAATTCAAATTCAATTTCAAATTTAAACATGTCCATCCTTATTCAAATTTCAATTCCAATTTCAAATTCCAATTCAAATTTAAACATGCCTATCCTTATTTAAATTTTAAATCCTCTAATCCTTATTATATCATCAACATAGCTAAATTTCTGCATAGTCACTTCTACGGCTACGCTTAAACTAAGACAAGGTAACCCAATTATCAACCAACCATCCCAAACTATTAGGTATTCATCTAGATCCATCGAGAGTCTTAACTAATGTTAGAAACCAAATCTTAACTCAACATCATCAATCATTTTTCTGCTCATGAGTAGAATCACAGAAACGAGACTAATCATCAATCATGGTTATTAATAACTCAGGATAGCAATATAAGAACATAAGGCACATCAAAATAACATCTCAAGGATATTAAGACAACAACAATTCACATAATCACAGTCCTAGACATGTTATAACAAATCATAATTTTATAATTCTCAATTTAGCATGAATGAGCACTTAAACACACTTTAATCAACAACAACATATCGTGAACCAACTAAGTTATGATTCCTTGCTCTTACTAGGATCTCAATTCGTCAAAACAGAAACAGACACATATCCACTGCTCATATAATGGCGTAAAATCAAACAATTCATGTTGTACGAGACATAGGGGTCATGGGACACTCCAGTCACGTCAATTACGCCCCAAACTACCCAATTCCTGTATAATCATCCCCCTCTTCTTACCTCAGTACAAAATGCGATCCAAAGAGTGAGAAGACATAAATAAACGATGCTTTTCAGGTTCCTATAGCCACGGTCATCATAGAATTCGAATACGGTGTTAGGGCTTTGAAGAAATAAGGTAAAAACAAAAACAAAAGCGCAGATGACTTACCAACGAAATTCCTGTAGGGAAATAGCGCAATAACAGAGTTTAAAAACGTAGCGGAAATTTAAACTTTCCCTTCCATGGATCCTTGCGAATGGTCATGACTCAGGGTTATATGAATTACCTCTTGTAGCGCAGATCGTTTGCAGACGAAAATTGGAATCGAGCACGAGCGTCGCACGCGGCTCGCGCCTCACGTAGTCCACGAGCGACCTTCGAATGGGAGGCGGTCTCAGTCCGCGGTGCTAGGCGACGTGCGGAACCGATCACGATGCAAGTCACGATCTTTGGAACGGCTAGGGTTTTAATTAGTGTCGGACTTGATCTTAACGAGTCTATTTATAGACTTCACTTAAGACTGACCTAGCGCACCGTAGCTTACCGTGTTCTGCGTCTTTCTTGACTCGCTATTTGGTGCATCGTAAGAATGCACCACCGAATAAAATGAGTCTCACTCATTTATTTAATCTCCCATTAGCTTTGTTCTCATGTGTGTGACCTGCAGGTTCAGTAACCTTGGCAATAATATTAAATCACTATTTAATATTATAAGCGATGAGCGGTGTCTAGCAACACATCACTGCTACCCAAGTAACGAGAATGTCGGTGTTGTGGCGTAACCTTTCGTGATAATGATCATGTGTATAATTACCCTTTTGCCCTTATATCTATATTGAACACAAGGCATAGTATGTGTCACCCTTGTATAGTTCAATATTATATTCCTTGATGCCCGAGTAGACTTAGTAACAACAAATAAGATCAATATCTCATATTGACTTATTTCAGCATGACCATGCATTTCTGATCATACTACATCAAGGGGCCCACATATATTACTCTGTTATGTAGGAGGGCAAATCCCATCTAGGTCACTCATGTCTCTTTGCATGACTCGTTGAGTGCCCGATTAACCGACTTTATAATTTTCTATTCTGAGACAATGTTTGGCGGCAATAAAACATTCAACTCCTCATGTAGGGACCATAGTGGTTTCAGTGCGAGGGTGGCATACACCACTATCACTATGAGAATAACTCATGACACTTACATAACACACTATGTAGTATTCTCATGGCGGGTCAATCCAGTATACAATTACCCTAACGTGTACCTATGTGGTGACTTGATATCTCATATCTATAACCTGTGAGATGAGGTTATCAGTCCACCCACATAATAGTCTTGATGCATTATTATTGTCCTTAATAATAATAATACTCGACTACGGATATTTAGAGTAAGTTCTTTAGTATCTCACAACCGAGTCGTCTACTCGATGTTCTATTGAAAACGAACTTTTACTCAAGGACTTTATTACGTTGAAACAAACATAATAACTGAAAATGCCTCATATAATAAATAAACGACATGATACAAAATATAAGTCCAAAGGAAAAACATTGGCCTCTAGGGCTTACACCGACAATTCCTTTGAAATAAAGTGTAATTATATGGTATGTATTTACGTCCCAAACACAACACTTCAAACGGGGACGGATTCCGAAAAGAAACGAGTAAGAACAGTTAAAAACGGTTTTTTAAAATTCAAAAACGTGTGCAGGGAAATCAATAAAGAAAAGGTTACGGGCTTACCACGAAATTCTTTCCTTTTAAATAGAAAGACAGTGGAATGAGAACATAGGAGATCCTTTTCTAGTCATAATGCTTCAAACAGCGTCAAATTCCGATGAGAGATGAAGGAGAACGGTCAAAAACAATTTTGATCTTTCTAAGCGCTCTTGATCAGACTTGGGAAGGGTTTAGAGTGACTAAAAGAGGATTAATATAGGTGTTTAAGGTTAGGGTTAGGTCTAATAATATATATTGGTCGATTAGGGTCGAGTTGGGTCATTTGGGTCAGGCCCAATGGGTCAAAACACGTAAAAACGCGTAAAAGGATATAACGACACTGCGTCACGGGTTTTGCTGTAACTTGAGCTATGAATGTCCGACTGGGACGTTCTTGATGGCATTGGAAAGTGAGACGACCCCGTCCCATTTTCCCCAAATAATTAAAATCTTAAGCGAGTAATTAAGCGATATAGATATACTGAAAATACTAATTTATTCAAACTAAATATATTGTCACATAGGTACGTAAGAATACATATTTAAGGAACGCGTGCCTAGGGCCCACAACATATACGACTTTGACCCACTGGCTGTGTTATGTAACTGTAGAGAGAGTGAGAGTCACTCTTACTGAGTACCCTCTATACGCTCTAAGATGCTGGCGATACCTCCATCAAGTCCATATTACTCTGTTTTATGTGAAAAAGAACATACGACACAAGAAAAATAGAAGGAGCTAAGAAACACATTACACACCATGAAAGTCGGGAAAGCAGGGATAGAAAGTATATACAAATGGCACACACTCAAGTAAGCACAACAAATTCTCGCGTCTACCTAAATCACATTCACTATCCCTTAGGTCCGCACCACTATCTCTAAGCCTAGATCCACCTACTTCCTTCTCACACCCTATAGCCCCTACGTATCCTATTCTGAACTACTCTATACTTTCACTATCTAAACTGTCAGCTCTAACAACTTTTCTATCCCTTTCACCGCTCCTAGTCAACTATTTCGATTGTCCCTATAGTTTATCAAGGTCTATCTTACCAGCTAAGGCCTAACAGTATTCACCCGATACTCCTATCACATCAATAATTCATCTGAATCACAGATAGAGTCAACAGTCAAAATCAAAGCATGTCTCAAGCATCAGACTAGCACAGACAGCATATGGATCAAACTTAGAGTCGCTATGGGCGACCATTAACTAACATATTATTCAGCAACATAATCACACAGATACCAACAATCATATACAGTCAGCAACATAATCACACAATTATAAACAATCATATTCAATCAGCACCACATCAATCAACATTAGTCATCTATACTAGGTTACTATTTATCCATAGATGTCAATAGATCATTCCTATGGTTGACAAACCTCTGACAACTATCTATAGCTATCACAGGTCACAACCCCTCTCTTGAGGTGTTGTTGTTATCAACCACTAGTAGGGCTTGGGTCACCCTACATGCATTTGTATGCACTACTCTATCCTACAATCCCTAGAGTGTAAGGTTTCTTGCTCCCACCCAGTTAGAAGATCGCTGAAGCTGCTTCCACTATCTGCACCTCCTCGCACCAGCTACCCACACTCCTACCTCTGAACCTACTACGCACACTCCTATCTTGCCTATTAGGCCGCTTTTCGCTCTTTTTCTCTCCTCCCCAAGGATTGCCTACTTAGAGCTTTCTAATGCACAGGATCCTCATTTTAGGCAAGTGCAGAACATACTTGCTTCTTAGAGGAAATTCCTAGAGAAAGCTAGAGAGAGAAGAGGATTTGGTACAGGAAATGAAGGGAGGGTGAACACCTATTTATAGGTGTGTTCTGACCCCATGGCGTTGCGATGGACTCCGATGTAGGTACCGTCGCATCGCGATGGTACCCTTACCTTTACACGTGTCAAAATCTGAACGGAGACAAGTGCCAAACCTCATCGTGTCGCGATGGCTCCCTCTCACAGATGTCGTTGCGTCGCGATGGTACTTTTAGTAAAATATCTTATTTGTCTTTTTCTAGAAGCTTCTAGGGAGTTTCACACCCTTCCAGGGGTGTTTTTGTCCTTTTTAGGGTTTCTAGATCATTCCTAAGGTTTATGGCTCCACTTTAAGCCCATTTTATCCCTAATCAAGGTTTTTAACTTATGTTTATCACCTAATTTCTTGCCTAATTATGTTTCTAATATCAACTTGAGATAATTGAAAATTCGGGATGTTACTGAAAGCTAAGAGAATTTCTTACAAAAATGTGTATCATGAGAAATTCCTAAATCGGACTCTAAAAGGATCAAAAGGGCGATATACATTCAGAGTTGAAAGAGGTAGTTGTTTCTAGATAGGATTTTTAGGAGATTAAGATAAGATAAGCGCATCTATCCAAGGATTGAATCTCTAAGATATCTAATTGATCTTATCACATTACTATAATTATCATAAATAAACGCGATATAAATCTGAATACAAATAATTGTATATTAATATAAGCCTAACTAATATAATTAATATAACTTATTTACGTACCAATATGAATCAATTACATAATACCTATAATATGTAAAATATATAGACACACTTACAACAATACAAAAATATAAGCATACATCTTATCACTTAAAAATACACACATAGATATACATATATATACATACATACATATATATATATATATATAAATGTATATAAAATGCAGTAACAATGTAGCCAAACATATTATCAACTATTATACTAATAATAATAATAATAGCAATAGTAATAATACCAATACCTATAATTACAGTCACACATGTATACACCCACAAAAATCGGGGTGTTACATCTGGTTCCTTCTTTTTTCAGCTTGTACTTGTTTAGCTTGTTGTGATTTCTCTACATTGCTTTGCTCTTGACTTGAAGAATCTTCATTCTTCTTTTGATTGTTTTGATAGACAATCCAATGTTTAAACTACAAAGTGCCTTTGCAGGTACCCACCCCGCCGCTAGGGTTGGAATTAGTCGAGCCGAACTTGGTTCAGCTCGAAACTCGACTCGAGTTCGTTATGAACTTTTTTCAGTTCGAACTCAAGTCGATTAAAGCTCGCGAATAGCTCGGTTAAGCTCCTTAGCTCGAATTACATGAATAAAAATAAAATAATTTAGATCCCCGATATTTTATTTCATACAAAAATAAAATTAATTATATAAAATTAATTATATATATATATAGCTGACTCATGAACCAAATGAGTCGATATAGTAGCTTGAGTTCAGCTTGTTTATTTAATGAACTCGATTTTTAGCTCAAGTTCAGCTTATTTTGTTCGTGAACCAAGTTCAATGAGTGAATTGTCGAATCGAGTTTCAAATTAATTTTGAGTTAGTTCGGTTCATTGCAAGCCCTACCAGCAACATTCAATCAGGTCAGGCCGAGGAAACTTCTTCGTGAAACATATAAAGGAAGACCTAATCCAACCCCAAGCCTCCTGGAGAATCAGAACATAACTGGATCAATCATATTTTTTAAATTATCGTATATAATTTTGATAAGTACTTGTACCATAAGTAGTTTTTAAAAAATCTAAAAAGATCAATTTATTCATTATAATCACTAATTATAATTATTCTTTTAGGAAAACCTCAAAATATCCTTTATTTGTTTAGCTTCTAGTCCCCTACCCTTTTATAAATGGAGTGCTACAAAGAAACTCTGTCATTTCTTTTGAACACATTGGTTGAAATTTAAGTGGATTTCACTATTTTGGGAATAAGTTCCACCAAATAATGTAGGCTCCACTTAATTATACACATGAATTTTGCTTCATCCATTCTTTATTTTTTTTTTTAAAACGAGAATTAAAGTATATTTTTTTCTCCTTCGATTTTTCTAACATGTGCAACTTTTCATATGTCAAGCCGTATTAGTTATTCACTTTTTTTTATTAATTACTTATTTTTCTATTAATGAGAAGAGAGAGATTATGGCCCTATTTGAATAAATAACTTATTTAAGCGCTTATAGCATAAATGCTTATCGTATTAAAGCTTATGTGATAAGTGCTTATATTCAATAAGCTATTTGCGTTTAGATATATATTGAAAAGTGCTTATACAAAATCAAAGTGTTTGGATACATCATTACATAAGCATTATAATGTATTATAGTTTTTAAAAATTAAAAAAATATAGGAATAGAATCATAATTAAAAATAAACTAAAAATTTATAAAAATAGCATTAAGTATCACAAAATTATTATTAAAACTAAAAAAATCACTAATCACAATTCATCTTATAATATATACCATAAGGCCATGATTAAAATAAAAAAAAATTAACATTCAACATTCAGTTTTTTTTTAATTTGCAAAAATTTAATAAAGATACCATTATTGATTAAAGTGTTAAAATTTAAAGTACCCAGCAGTAATAATAAAAAATCCCTCAAAAACAGTAATAAAAAATAAAAAGGCTAAAATACACTTTTTGTCCCTTAACTTTATTTTAGTTTTTATTTTAGTCCTCTAATTAATTAAACTTTTATTTTGGTCCCTTAAGTTGCGAAAATTACGCCACTTTTGTCCCCTAACTATTCTACTTTTTATTTACGTCCCTTAAGTTATGAAGTTACGTCACGTTCGTCCCTTAAGTTATGAAAATTACGCCATATTCGTCCCTTCTGTCTGTAATCTTTTTAAACAATAAAGTCAAAATCATGCTCATATTATTGTTCTTATTGATGAAGTAACATGATAAAAGGTAATAGAGCAAAAAAAAGAGCATCAATGACTTATACACTCACAATAAATGGATTACACACAGAAGGGGTGAACTTGACATAATTTTCGTAACTTAAGGGACCAAAATAAAAGTTTAATTAATTAAGGGACTAAAATAAAAACTAAAATAAAGTTAAGTGACCAAAATTGTATTTTAGCCAAAATAAAATGTTTCCAACACTACAAACGTACAAAAATAAAAAGATGTGACGTTACGTACAGTAATGGCCCAATTTTGCTATATAATTGTATAATTAAAAAGTAAAAATAGATGTACAAAAATTGAAAAAATAAGTCAAATAATACAAAAATTAAAATAGATTAATATGGTGCAAACGATGAGCACGTGAAAAAATGACGAGCAATCATTATCGGAAAAAAATTGAGGAGCAATCAAAAAACCAAACAAAGAAATGCCAAATAAATAAATAAATAGCCACAATAGCCAGAAGAAACAAAACAAGGCCACATGGGATTCGACCTAGGGTTACCGTGCGCTCTGGTTCAATAAACCATAAGCTGCCGCATAAGATTTTTCACAAGCTAATCAAGTAGGCTTATGGAAATAAGTTTAAACCAGCTTATAGACTAGTTATAAGCTATTTGTATAAGTCATTTCAAACGCTTTTACAAGTGGTTATTTCATTACAAGAAAACTGTCATGTAGCTACAGACGGTTCTAGCTACGAAACATATTTGTTATACAATAGGTGTCGGTAGAGGTGGTTATTTTTTTCGCTGAGAATTTCATCCGGAGACATAGGACATTAATAAAAAACAATTAAATACAATTATATCATTTTTCATAATCATTGATTCACTTCTCTCTGGTTTCCAAATTGACTCGTTTTCCCGTCTCTTCTCTCACGCAAAACCCTTACGATGGGTTTGGTACCTGCGATTGTGCAGAACACGAATTTCTAAATTTTTTCCATCCTTTGGATATCAAATTATTAGGATAGAAAAGGGTAAAAAACAGTGGGCCCCACAGTGAAACCCATTCTTCTTGATTTGGGAAGAGAACAAAGGTGAGGTCAGTAAAATAATGGAAATTACCATAAGACCCATCAAAATAACATGCAGCATTTCATCCGTATCAATTTTTTATATGAAAAAAATAACATGCACCAATTTTTTTTATAGATATATAGTATATCAATTTATTGCTTTTAGGGTGTGATTAGTTCACGAGAGAAATTGTGAATAGAGAGTATGAAAAGAGAGAAAAATGTGAGAAATATTTTGGGATATTGATTGGAATAAGAGAAAGAGAAGAGAAAAAGAAAAGAGAGAAGTGTTAATTATTTTTTAAAAGATACCAATGTCCTTGAATAAAAATTTAAATAATTTGAGATATAATGAGAGAATAAGGGTAGAAATGAAAAAGGAAAAAAAAAGGCGTCCCTCCCCCATTTTCTTCGCAGTTCTGGGAAGAAAATAAAAGTCCATGGGCCCCATCATTTTTTTTCTCTCGTCTCATTTTACACTGCGTCCAATCAGAAGAAATTCGGCTTCGGCTTTTCTGCTCGTTCACTCTCGTACGTTTTTCTCTCTCGCCAATCTCGCGCCTTCCAATCAGATTCTTAACGTCAACATCAATTTCTTTTTTCTTTTTCTTACTTACGTAAATAAGTAAAATTATTTTTTCATTTTCAGATATGTAAATAAATAAAATTATTTTTAAATTTATCTAAGATTTTAATGAAATATTTATTTTCTTTTTTATAAATTTATTCTCTATACCATATCTAAATTTTATTTAGGAACATTTATGTCATTTTACTAATATGCTTCTTTCTTTCCTCTCACTCTTTCTTTTCATTTTCTCTTAAACCAAACCATTAAACAATCATCTTATTTTCTAATGTCTTTCTTTCCTTTCACTTTCTTTTCTTTTCCTTTCTTTTCTCTTCTTTTCTTTCATACAACCAAACAGACCATTACACTCTCATTTCTTTCTCGTTTTCTCTCATCACTATCATTACCAAAATTAGAACCCTAATATTTGATTTCTCATTGCATTTTCCTTCAAATATCTGATTCACTGCTCTCGATTTCGTCCACGCACTCTCAAAATCTCTAACAATGTTGTTCCTTCGTTCACAACAATCAATTCGTCATGCTCCGACAAAAATTTGACGCAGACTAAATTTTAAACTAACGTATATTTAAAAACTAACATAAATTTAAAAACTAACGTATATTTTTTGACGCAAACTAACATAAATTTTTGTAAATGTAATTTACGTGACAGAAATTTTTAATTCATTAAAATCTTATGTAATAGAAAGTAATTAATAATATAAAATCTAATTTGAATTACACTAATTCTTATAAAAAAATAATTACGTTAATATCCATTTATCCTTTTTCCTAAACAATATTTTCCATCAAGAAAAGATACTTTCTATTTACCGAAAAAGGAAAGATAATTTTTAAAATCACATAATTTATTATTTTACTAACGTGTCTTTAAAATTATACTACAAAATTCCTTTATTTGAGACTAAAACAAATTATTCAATAAAAAAATAAAAACATTCAATATATATAAATTTTGAAAATTAATTCAATAATAATAGTAGTAATAAATATCCCCAAAAATGTATCAATTCATACATAAACATACAAAAGTGAATAAAAATGTACGGGATTAATTGCATTTTGTTATTTTGGTATCACGATTATGCGATTTTGGCCTCAAGTTTTAATTGTTGAAATTGAGTTTTTCAGGTATCGCGATTGTTCAATTTTGGTCCTCCAATTATTGTAATTGTCCGATTTTGGTCTCTCTTACCGTTTAATTTCTAATAAAAATGATGATGTATCACGTGTAAATATGACATGACACATAATTTAGTCTAGAAAACATGTTAGATAACTTAAAAATTTAAAAAATATTTAGAATATTTTTAATTATAAATTGAATAACAATTTAACAGAAGGACCTAAATTACCCAATTTATTCAGTTAAAATCTAAGAGATTAAAAATCGTACAATTATAATACTGGACAAAATGACACAATCGTAATATAAAGCACCACTTTTCTTCACTAATTAGCAAAACTCATCAAATATTAAAATAAAAACTTTTTTGTGCGAGAAAGAACAAAAAAAAACACTACAGTTCACCTACAACACGCAGTGGTGGTAGACAGTGGACACACGCATCCCGAAGACTGCTACCCCACCCACCCCATAAGCGCTGCATGTCTGATTTTTCTACACATAATTTATTTACTGTTCAAAATTATAATCTATATATAATGATTCAGATTTTCATTTTGTTTATCATTGAATCCCAAAACATTTACACAACCATCATACTTGGTTTGCCTTTTGTATATTTGTAAAATTGTAACTGCTACGAACGCTTTTCAGATTCAAATCTCCGACAGCCGCCGCCAAGCTACCAACCGCCATGGCGGCCGCTGGAGCCTGTTTCTTTCCCGGTGTTACCTTCCCGCTCTTCCGCCGCGAGGTGCCGTCGCAGGCCGGGAAATTGAAGTCCGGCCGGATCCCGAGCATGGCCCCGCGCTTCGCCATATCCGTTGACCGAGTCCCGGCGACGTCCGTGACGGCGGAAAAAGAAAGCACGGCGGAGGTGAAACGAGAAGAAGGAAGCGGTGCGGCGGAGAAAGAAAAGCGTTGGGAAGAAGAGGAGAAGGACAAGCAGCGACGGAGCGG
The DNA here is from genome assembly GCA_037113605.1 of Calophaca sinica. Lineage (NCBI taxonomy): Eukaryota > Viridiplantae > Streptophyta > Magnoliopsida > Fabales > Fabaceae > Calophaca > Calophaca sinica. The sequence continues at coordinate 47,156,721 of CM073733.1, read as the reverse complement.
TTGGAAGGAATACTCGGAGCAAGCGAAGGAGTTGATAGAACCGGACGGTGGACCGCCGCGGTGGTTTTCGCCATTGGAGTGCGGTTCGCGATTGGACAATTCGCCTCAAATGCTCTACTTGCCGGGTCAGTCATCTTTACTGTTTAATTAATTTTTATTTACTCGGATTTTTTTTTTTTTCCCCCTTCTTCCAAAGTGCTCCTATTTTGTTTTCATCGTTAACGCTTTTTGCCTTTTTGGATTTGTTTTTCTTTTTACGGAACTTTTTGGACTTTGGCATGCGAATACGTTAATTGTGGATTTGCAGCTAATACTCCTATTATTTGTTGAATTAATTCATAAATTTATTTGGTTAAAATAAAAATGTGAAAACTAATTTATATCATTCATTAATAGTATTTTTAAAAGCCTAATGGAGCATGAAATATCCGATATGTCACGGATTCGAGTCTCTACTAGTCTCATTAGAATGAGGTAAATGTAATTGCTCAAAGAGTTCGGAGGTATTTCTTGCCTTGGATAGGGACGCCATCCCCCACCCTTTATTTTTCTATCAAAAAAAATAAAATAATAACGTTTAAATTTAAAATTTAGGCAAAATTACAAAATTTGTCCTTTATGTTTATTTTAGGTTTCAATTTGGTCCTCTATGTTTTATTTGTTTCGTTTTGGTCCCTTACGTTTTAAAAGTTACAACAGGTTGGTCCTTTTCGTCACTAAAAGCCAATTATCCGTAGCTAAAAGCCAAATAACATTTTGGAAAATGGACTTCTACTGACAATTGACTTTAGTTTAAAACGACTAAATTGAAAACTAAAATAAAACGTAGAGGACCAAAACGAAATAAATAAAACGTAGATGACCAAATTAAAACCTAAAATAAATTTAGAGGACCAATTTTGTAATTTAGCCTAAAATTTAAAATATGATATTTCTTCCAATTTTTTACTATTTCTTCCAATGTTGTCAATTTTTTACTGATCTCCGCTCAAATTGTATAAAAACTGTCACAAACAGATTTTCAAAGAGTACATATTTTGAAATCTTTTTAGTAATTTGGGTCTGTTATTAGTAGAAAACAGTATAAATAATTTAAAAAAAACTGTATATAAGTTTTATCCTTTAACAAAATCTCTCCTTTATTCAGATACTCTTTCACAAATTCTTTTTAGCTTAATATTATGAATTTTTTTGAGTTATTTTTTATTATTATACTATTTAATTTAATTGTTATATCAATTTTTTAAATTTTTAATATAGTATTTGTTCTTTTAATAAAAAATGATAAGAATTCATATTATAAAAAAGTAATTAAAAATTATTTATTAATAAATTATAATTTAAAATTTTATAAAAAGTATAAGTTTATTTAATTAAGTTCTAATTCAAATTCATCTATATTAATAAAAATATTAAAAAATTAAAAATATTTAAACCTTAAAATAAATAAAAATTGAAATAAGTTAAATTAATAAATTAATTATTTCCCCTAAGAAAGAGTGATAATTATTCGAAAACAAATAGTATATATAAAAAACAAAATGTATATAAAAAATATAAACATGTAGTTTTATGTTATTTTATATTTATGTTATAGGTCATTTTAAAGACTTATTTTATCAAATACTTTAATTCCAACAAGTGAGCTTATCCATGAGAGATGATTGAATCACTCTCAATGCACATGCATTAAACTCTTCAACACGAGCTTAATGAATATGCACCGAAGTGTAAAAAAAATTTACACGGTCATCTAATCATATCTCACCATGATATCATTTTATAATATTACTTTCTAAAATTTCTCAACAAACATCTACATGATGAGAGATGATTGAATGACTTTTATCAATTAAACTTATTCAACAATTAGTTTTTGGTTATAAATTACTAGTTTTTAAACTTTTAATTAAATTATTTTTTCTAAACACCCTCTGTATTCAATTTTCTAAAATGTAAAATACTTCCCCTCCTTCCACGTTGGTGTTGTGAGGATTGGATTGGTGTACTGAAACTTGGATAGCATATCATGGTTAAATGTTAAAAAGTTAGAGGAGTGCTACCTTTTTTAACACTATCTTTCTAACACACTATCTCTTATTAGTTGAAATTCAAATGAGTATCACAATTTTGGAAATGACTCTCACTATTTTGGAAATAGGTCCCACTAAATTATGGGGTTCCACATAAATTTGGTGGGACACATGAATTTCAACCAATATAAAAGAGTATCTTGGAAAGAGGGTGTTAGAGAGTGCATTGCTAGCATTTCTCAAAATAGCATTTATCACTACAAGAGTTACACGTGTTATCGACAAAACATTATCGATAGCAACGAATGTCGGTAATTTTCATGTTTTCAACGGACACAATCATTAGTATGAGCTCATATGGATTCCATTGAAGTCACTAACGGCATGGCCCGTCATTATTCAAAAGTCCAGTTTACCAACGGGTAGCCATAAGTCTATCCATAGCTATGTTTCACACCTCATTTCTGACGAGCATGGTCGTCGCTACTGTATGCCTAGGTTTCTGATGGACAAGGCTTAGGTGAAATTTATTTACCGACGGGCCTTGCCAAGGCTACCAGTAATTGACGACGACACGAGTCATTTTCGACGGCCAAGACCATCGCTAATCGTCGTAGAAGCACAATTCATGTGCCTTTTTCTCATTGATTTTCATACCTTGGATCGATGAATCCTAGTCGTTAATTTTTTTTGCGGCCAAGGGCATCGGTAACCTCGATTTGTGTGCCTCTTTCTCATTTATTTTTAGCCGTTGGATCAATGAATCCTAGTCGTTCTTTTCCTGACGACCGAGGTCGTCATCGGTAACAGCAATTCGTGTGCCATCTTCTAGCTTATCTCCACCCTTGATAACATTCCCATCTCCACCCTTTTTTCTCACTCCTCCATCTCCCTTATAATCATCCAAACCTCACCACCTTTTCTCTTTCTCTTTCTCTTTTCCCTCATTTCTCTCTCTTCTCCCTTTCTCTCTCTCTCTCCGCAACTCTCTCTATCTCTCTCGATCCTTCATCACCATCGCGGATGGCGGTCTCCGGCCACCAGAGGTGAGCTTCCTTCCCCTCTGTCATGTTCTCTCTCCCCCTCATTTTTCTCTCCCTATTTCCTCTTTCACTAAATAACACACACTTTTCGTTACTCCCTTAATTTTTAACAACTAAATATATTAAAAATTAAATATCCAAATTATTAAATATTTAAATTGTATTGAATAATTAAATATATAACAATTAATATCTTATATTGAAATTAAAAATATAATTAAAATTAAAAAAATAATTTTTAGAGAAATATTGTCTTTACCAACAGCTTAACTCGTCAGTAAGTAATTAGTTTTTTTTATTAAATGTCGTCCATACCGACGACTAAGCTCGTTGATAATTACCGACAGATTTTCGTAATGCCCTGTCGAAAATTATTGTAGACGTCGCACGTGGTAATTACCGAGGGGTTTTAATCACTGTTTTGAAAACCAGACCAAACTGACAGTTCGATTTAACTGTGAACTGGTCAGTTCGGCGCTTCAGTTCACACCATTTGAACCAAAGTCTGGTTGAACTACCTAGAACCAGGTCGAGTCAGATTAAACTGTGGTTGAACCGCTAATCGACCTGGGTTGAACCGTTCACTTTTCCCCCAAAATTTAGTTATTTTTATTTATTTAATTATTTAGTAGTTATTCGATTCAGCTGTACATTCAACCGAATGAACCAATTGAACCATAACTCAACTGTCTCTCTGATTCGGTTTTTAAAACATTAATTTTAGCAATGACATGTCGGAAATCATTAGCGATGACCTTCTTTCCGACGGATATTGGACTGTCGGTAATTTGTTAGAAAATTGACTTATATTTGTTTAGATATTTTAAATATTTTAGTAGTTTAATATTATCAAATTTTGGGAAAAATATAATAAAATGCTAACTTTATTAAAGAAAAACACTTAAATTCATTTTTAATGAACTGATATAATTTTACTTTCTTATTTATTAAATTTATTAATTTAAAATTATATCTTGAAATTTGTAAAATATTTAATACATGAATTTATTTATCAAATAAAAAGGATAAAAATACAATGTATAAAATTAAACATTAAATGAAAAGTAATTCAACACATTATGCAAAGCTATTTTTTATTTTTAATTATTGAATTAATTAATTTATAAATTATTTTTAAAAAATACAACTAATAAATTTGTGCACTTAAAAAACTGTTTTCTAAGTTTTTTGTGGACAGTATCTTATTGGAAAAATAATTAATTTTTTTGTCCTTTTACATTATTATTTAATGAAAATAATCAAATTATCTCTCATTCTTAAAATCAAATATTATCGTAAGTTAATACAATACTCTCGAAAGGAAGTTTCTTTATAAAGCAAATACTAATAAGTGTTTAAAACGTTCAAAATAAAAAAATTGTTATAGTGATCGATTTGCATGTTGATGAAAATTAAATTTGAAAAATTGATTTAATCAGGTTTAAAGTGTAGTGATCAATTTTTTCTTTTATAAATTAACCGAGTCAATCTGATTCGATGAATATCAATTTTTTTTTTTTGAGAGAAGATTCGGTGAATATCATTTCATGTGTTCCATAGTTTAAACCCAAAAACCACTTTCTTTGACCAAAAAACAAATCTACTCTCCATTGAAAAGAAAATTACTCGTACATTAGTGGTATTCGTTTTCAGTGGGAGTGGCGGTTATTGCACTGGTTCAGATCCGATCAAGGAGACTTCAAAAGTTTGAAAAACAAAAATTCAGGGGCCTACCAGGCTGCTACATATGTGAAAAGATAATATTGTATTGAGAGAAGACAAACACTTATCGTTAAAAAAAAATAAAAATACAAACACTTTAATTAGGTTTGGCTATTTTTATACATTAAAAGAATCGTCACATTGTTCATTATTTAATGTTTTTTTATTTTATTTTTGGGTTGTAACCAAAAAAAATAATAATTTAATTTTGTAGAGAAGTTACATCATCACGTTTATACCGAATATAGTCAGCTTAGCTTATACCTATTATAAAAGAAAAACACGTATCAATTAATTCTTTTACTCATTATGAGCCTACAAAATATCGATTTCATATTCATTTTTTTTTTCTTGACAAAATCGATTTCATATTAATGAAATTACTAAAATAACTGCAATATATTAATCATTGTATGTTGTTGTAAAGTTGACTAACTTAAATTTTCTAACATGTCGCAATAAAAAAACTTATTAAAATACTAGGCAGTCTCAGCTCACATGTATTAAGTATCATGTGTTTTGTTTTGTTTTCTTTTCTTTTCTTCTATGGACCCCTTTAATGGGACTGGGAGGAGGAGTCTGGAATAAAAGAGGGGGGGAAAAATAACGGATGAATAGTGTATACGTGGAAATCGAACAGGTACTCTTGCTGCATGCATCTATATGTTAGTCTTTTTATATACTTGTCTTTCACTGCGTAGTTAAGCTCCAGTCGAGCTGTCACTATTTTTATTTTATTTTATAAATGATCTAATCGTCTGAAGATTAAAAAATATTAAGTATCTATTGATGTCCAGGTATCAAGCAACAAGGTTACTAATAAATTTATTTATACAAATTACTCATACTCCAAACTTCTCAGGGATTGATGGCGTGGGACTGGGACTTATTTTACATCACCAGAAACTGGGAAGGTTTGTGTTCATTTAATTTTAAGGCATAAGTACACTCACCAAATTGTCATTTTAGGAACGCTCCTTCTATTTCTCTTATATAATTATTAACTGATGTGTAAGAAATGCTCACTTTGTTCTATTTTTTTATTTTTATTTTTTTGGATGAAGGATTTTTGATTTGTGGTGCTTGCATATTCCAGTTGCGGACCGAACACCATTTACAGGTCCTTCTTCCCTGTACCTCATTATATTATTCAGTGCTCATATTGAACTCTCTGACACTATCCATTAATTCATTCTGTTTGTTTTTGCTCCACTTATAGATATGCCTCTTTAAAAGGATTATATAAAATGGTCAAGTGCATGCTTTTAGTGTTGAAAATGGGATCACGTGGTTCTATTCCTTGCATTTTCAAAAAATAAAAAATAAAAAATAATGTTGTTTTTCAGTAGTGTATTCCAGCGTAACTTATTGTTCTGTATATTCCTCTGTTGCAGACCTTGTGAAATTAGTTCAGAGAACTGTTAGGTCAGAAAATCAACGTTCACCAAAAAGACCCATTTATCTTGTTGGAGAATCTTTAGGAGCTTGTCTCGCACTGGCTGTTGCAGCCCTTAGCCCTGATATTGATCTTGTTCTAATTTTGGCAAACCCAGGTAACTTTTAAGTGATGTAATGTAATAGCTTTCATTTTATTGTTCAAGAATTGTTAAATTAAGATACTCAGCACCATAAACATGTCTAAAGTGAGAGGTACACTTCAAGGAATTTAAATCTACAGTAGCCGTATTGAATTACTTACGAGGCCTGTTATTTCGACAACCGAAATTTCGACACCATAGTCAACAACTTCACTGTAGCAGACACACACACATTCTCGACTTGCGTGCCGGAAAGGGGGAAAAAAGAAGAAGCTGCAAACCGTATAAATATACGGTGTCCGACAACATTTTGTTGTCGGAAAAACATTTCTGATTACTTATTCAGTGTTGTGTCTATACTCTGATCTGTAAAATTAGCAATTACTATTCTGACAAAAGAGAGTAGTCAATGTTAGAGTTGTCACATTGAGTAGAAATTAAAATTTAATAAGTATACTTGGCTTGGCCTTGGTTTCGGAGTTTAAAGATTAAGTCATGTTGATGTTAACCCAACTGTATCATCCTTCTCATGCTTCTCAACAATTAAAATTTGGTGTTAACTTATTGATATGTTAATGACAAGTCTGATAATTAATGCAACCAAGCTTTAGCATGGAGAAAGATGTCAGATGTTGCTTATGAATATGGTGGGGGTTAGTATTTTCAGAATGATGCCATCCATTGGCAATGGTGTGGGGAACATGTGCTCCTTAGCTAGAGCTTTGAGTGAAAATTTGTAAACAGTATTCAAGTTGATTTGCTGTTATAGCACATCGGTTAAAGACGCTCAAGTATCTGATCTTTCCATGACCACCTAATTTGGCAGCTACTTCGTTCAGCAGGTCCCAGTTGCAACTTCTAACACCATTGTTGGAAGCTTTGCCTGGCTCACTCTCTCTTGCCCTGCCCAACATTCTCAGTTTGACATCAGGTTTGTTCATCTTGCTTTGCAGTTTTTTTTTGATGAACTATTTTCTCAGATCCATGTCAGGTGTGTTTGGGAAAATAAGAGTTAGACCGTTTACCTAAAACTGAAAAATGGTAATTGGTTTAGAAAAGGAACTAATCTTGAAACACGTAACTTTATGTTCGGGACCTGGGGAGAGACTCCATTTGTAGGTTGTCTGTATTGTCTCAATAATGAGCAACTTTAGCTTAGTCAGTTGTAGGTTTCTTGTTGTTTTCAGTGCTTCAAATCATAGGCATAATTCCTCATGTTCTTTACTTCTCTATTAATGAGAAATGTTAATGGATTATATGTCATTTACATATTATTTCATATTATGTCCATGCATCCTTGCTTTCATGGCATTTATCCAACATGGTTTACGTCTTATGAGATTTTGTGGATCTAATTTTCTTCCTTTACCATATAAATGTTTCATGCCTTTGCTTGTGCTTGTCTGTGATTTTTTTTGTCATTTTCGTCTTCTGCATTCTTTTCAATATAATATTTAAATACCAACTAGTTAAACAAGATTTTCCTACTTTTGCTGCTTCTGCTGATATTTAATTTATTCATGAATCATAGTTTTTTTAGTTAATTAAATTAGCAAGTGCTTAACTTCAATGTCATTATCAACTTATGCTAAATTTTCCACTTCAATATCCTTAAGCAGTTTGTCTTTATCTTTTACCAAAGAAAATGACACCTTTCTCCATTTGTGCCTTCAACTTTCCTTGCGACAACATCAGGTGACCCTTTGAGGATGGTGTTGGATAACGTCGTGAAAGGACTTCCTCTACAAAATACAGTTAGAGAGCTAATAGAGGATTTTACTACTTTGTCAACATCTCTTCCTGTAAGGTTCAATTATTGTTTTTGTTCAAAAAATAAAGAAATTCCAATTGGAAGAGCTGTGTGTGACTTTTCTTTATGTTTTGAATATTTGAAGCATGTTGTCTGAGAAATAATGAATGAGTATTGGGGCTTAAAGCATATTTCAAAAGAAATTCAAATTTAAAATTTGGCTAGATTATTTCTTTCCTTTCTTGTAACTAAAACTTTGGAAAAGTGGAATATGCAGGACTTTTGAAGTACATGGTTGGGCATGACTGCATTTTCTTTGCTCTGGGTCGTTGGTGCTCATATTGAGCTTTCCCTTCATTTACTTTCAATATTGAAAATCTATTGTTGATTGATTTTTCAGGTTCTTGCTGACATATTACCAAAAGAAACACTACTGTGGAAACTAAAGATGCTTAAGTCAGCTTCTGCATATGCCCATTCACGCCTTTATGCTGTCAAAGCTCAGACTTTGATACTTTGCAGGTTCATTCTTCTTGACATTGCACATCTTATATCAGTCATAATATGGAATCATATGTACTTTGTTAACTTTTCGAATTCTTTACTTAGCAGAATTGCTATTAAAAAAAAAGAAAAAGAAAAAAAAGAAATGCGAAGAAAGAGTGCCGAGTGCTAACAACAAATTTCTCAAAAATTTATTACTTCTAAACCATGATCTTCATGATGGAAACGGTTGAAAGGTAAGAGAAACAAAAGCCATATGAGGATATCTGTGTGTGTCAATTACATGACAGAGGGTATTATATAGACTGAGAGTTATTAATACAAGGATTTATAATTACCACAATTACATAATAATATACAACATAGAGTCAACCATAATTTCCCTATTTAAATTAACTCCAACACTTTCCTCAAGCTAGAGCATATAATCATGTGTACCAATCTTGTTAAATATATAACTACTTCGAGGACCTCTCAGACATTTGTCAGTTGATCATTTGAATTGATGAAGCCATTGGTAATGTCTCCGCCCTAAAAAAATTTAGTATATCTATTTGTTTGGTCCTCTCATGGAGTACCGGATTTGAGGTGATATGTTGGGTAGCGTGATTGTCACAAATAAGTGTCATTTGTGTAACCTCCCAAATCTTAATTCTTTAGTTTAAGCAACTATTTGAGCCAAATAAGTTCATAGGTGGCTGAAACTATGGCTTGATGTTCTACTTCCGCACTTGATCTTGCAACAACATTTTCTGTCTTGCTTTTCTTGAAGATCAAGTTATCATCAACAGAATTGCAGTACCCAGAAGTGCATCTCCTTACAATAGGAGATTTTGTCTAATCTGCATTAGAATATCTCACAACTCATATATGACATTTGTCTTCATACAAGGGACCTTTTCCTAGGTCTCCCTTAAAATATCTTAGAATGCGAATTACTGCATCATAATGTCCTTCGTAGGGAGAGTTAAGAAACTGACCTACCACACTAACCACAAAGGAGATATTTGGACAAGTGATAATAAGATAATTCATTTTCTCAACCAGTCTTCTATACCTCTCTCGGTCTGAAAGTGGCTCCCCTTGACTCAGCAGAAGTTTGACATTGGGATTCATAAGAGTGTCAGTACAGCCTTGTTTCCTCTAAAATGTCAACTACATACTTCCTCTGAGAAATCATAACACATTCTTGGATAGTTTTGCCTTTATTCCGAAGAAGTGACGAAGTTTGTCAATATCTTTTGTCTGAAAATGGCGACAAAGATGCTCCTTTACCCATATGATGCGATGGTGGTGACTACCTATAATGACAATGTTGTTGACACACACAACTATGTAAATGCACCCCACATTTAAATGACGATAGAAGACTGAATGTTCAACCTCACTCTGGGTCATACCAAATTGCTGAACTACAATGCTAAATTTGTTGAACCATACCTAGGAGATTGTTTGAAATCATAAAAGGATTAGCAGAGATGATAGACTAGTTCTGAAGACTCCCTCTGAGCAATATATCTAAGAGGTTGCTCCATGTAGACCTCTCTCGTGAGATCACGATGAAGGAAAACATTCTTGATATCAAAATGGTATAAAGACCAATGGAAAATAGTAGCCATGGGCAAGCATAATCTGACAAAGGCCAATGGTAACATGGTAGCAAAAATCACAAAGAGACCCTTGGTTGGCTACGTTATTCAGGAAAATGTCCAGTATAGCAATGCCAGTATAAGTTTCAAGGAACCAACCACAAAGGCTCTAATATTCCCAGCCTTCTCAAGTGCAATCTCATAAATTTTCGGGTTTGGCTTCTCAATGCCTTCAAAACCAGAAAACAAATCGAAATCCCACTCCCTCATTTAAACCTAAAGCTGGAATAATCACATCTTGATATCAATACTCTGCATTGCTCACAATGCCAACATTGAGACCCTATTTATGAAGCCATCTGTGAAATGGTTGGGATCTGGAAAGACAGTATATGAAGCCGATGAACCAAAGGATGCATATGCATGTCTAAAAATTTTCTCAAATGTCTCCTAATCATATTCGTATCCAGCCCTAACAAGAATCTCGAACACAGGTTTTCCACCACACAATGTTTGGCTTTTTGGCTGCAAACCCAAAACATGGATACTTCTTTGTCATGTCTTCATAGTCTGGGCATGGAAGGCCAATAGCTTATGCTGCTATGCAATAATAGTCACCAAGCTCCCCTTTGTAAGTCATTAGGGTGCCTGTAACATCTATAGTTCCATTAAAGCTCTGATACCATGTTGAAAGATAAGAGAAATGAAAGCATGTGATGAAATCCATGTGCATCAATTTCACACTGGAGCATATTATATATACTAAGATTCATAAATACAAGGATTTAGTGTAATTAAATAATAATAGATAACAAAGAGTCAACCATTTCCCTAATTACTTTATTTCTAACAAAAACAACTAGATCAACTAGCTTTTCTGAAACTGATAAATTTCTAGTTAATCTTCAGTGTGGGGGAATCTGTTTGCGGAAGAATCTCATGGCCTGTTAACCAGTTACTTATAAATTGCTACGGGTCAACTTAGACAAGAAATACAAGCTTAATTGGTAAATACGTTATGATAAATTTAGTGGGATTTCCCATTCCTGACTGCAATTTCTTTTATCTAATTATGCATTAACTTAATTTGAATGATGATTTCCATTATGGATAGTAAATAAGTCTTACCTACTATCACACGTATACAGCATGGTTTCCTTTTCAAGTGTATGACTCTTTCTGAAAAGTGAAACTGTCCTTTCTTTTCATTTGGCCTTTCAGTGGAAATGATCAGTTACTACCTAGCCAACAGGAAGGTGAAAGACTACTTCAGTTACTGCCTAACTGCGAGCTTCGTAAATTTGATGACAGTGGTCATTTCCTATTCCTGGTATTATTTTCTCCATTTCTATTTGTTTTGCATGCATGGTTGCCCTTGTTGCATTTGGGCATGCATCGTGATCTTACTCGTCTGATATGAAAAAATGATATCAAATATCAGTTAGGAAGATTTAACAGACCCTAATATGGTGCCTCCGTTCACTGCTAGTAGGAAGGCGGCATTGACCTGGTAACGATCATCAAGGCCACTTCTTGCTACCGTCGTGGCAAGTATCATGACTATGTTTCAGATTTCATACCACCTACACCAGCTGAAGCCAAAAAAGTAATAGAATCAAACAGGTAAAATTAACAGAATAAATTTAATCATATAAACCATTAATACAAAGCAAGATAATTCATACTATATAAACTTTGGAGAGTGCTAGGAAAGCTTAACCTAAAACTTACCATGTTGAGTTGCGTGATAAGTTTATGTCTTGATGACACTATATATCTGTCAATTCATCTTTGTTTATTCTACTTAATTGAGTTGCAGTGTAATCAAACTAATAATAACTTTGCCACCTTTCACTTTTAATGCTTCCAGTTTGATTAACGTTGTCACAAGTGCTGTAATGCTTTCAACTTTGGAGGATGGAACGATTGTAAAGGGCCTTGCTGGAATTCCTTTAGAGGGACCTGTTTTGTTTGTTGGGTACCACATGCTGCTAGGATTGGAAAAAGTTCCATTGGTTTCTCGAATTTTTATGGAAAGAAATATCCTTGTTCGAGGAATAGCACATCCCATGATGTTTATGAGAAGTAAAAAGGGAAAATTGCCAGATATATCTTCTTTTGACTCGTTCAGAATTATGGGTGCTGTTCCTGTAGCAGCAACTAACCTCTTCAAGCTTTTATCTTCCAAGTCACATGTCTTATTATATCCTGGAGGGATGCGCGAGGCTCTTCATAGGAAGGTAAATCCCAATAAGTAAGCTCTTTATTACAAGTGAGTTTCGTATTTCTCATGGAATCCGAATTTGCTCACTTGACTCCTCCTAAGGTTTGTTGTGACTTGTATATACTATCTTGAGCAGTTGGACCCAAATGCAGTCAGCTGGGTTAGGAATTTTAGAAAGTGCTTGTGAAATTTATATGAATTGAATGAGTTATCATTATAACTATTGTTTTTAAATTTCATTTAAAAGATTATCTTCAAAAAGAATTTCATTTAAAGGAAAAATAAAATAAAATAAAAATGCATTAAATGTATCTAGTCATAAAATTACTCAAATTAGGCGACAGTGAGAGTCTCCCAGACGTAACTCAAATGGTTGAGCTAAGACACCTAAAGGAGTTGAAGCAGAAGGTCCAGGGTTCAAACCCTGACTACTAACATAACACACACTAACAACTAACATTTGTCATTCAAAAAGAAAAGTCGACTGTGAGAAAGTATCTAGTACATTGGAATTTTCACGAGTCTCTTAAGATTTTTTGCATCAAATGCTTGGCATTTAATATCAAAATGTTGGAATTCTGTGCACCATTTTCTTGTATTCTTCTGGTGCATCTGGCTTATGACAAATGCTGAGGTCTGAGATGGAACACTGAGTGCAGACATATAAGATGCTGGGGGGTATCTTTCTGGTGTGAAAAAAAGAGGCATCAAAAAATGAAAGCAAATGATTGACATATTGTATAATTATCACATTTGATGTTGGAATTTTTATGCTTGGTTAATTTTGAGGTGCAATTTGTCTCTATAGCAGGCTCGTTTAAAATCTCCACCACTAAATAATTTTCAGGGTGAAGAGTACAAGTTATTCTGGCCTGAACAATCTGAGTTTATCAGAATGGCAGCCAGATTTGGAGCCAAAATTGTACCTTTTGGTGCTGTTGGAGAAGATGATTTAGGTCAAGTAAGTTTCAGTCTTTACTGAGCCATTCCTTTTCCTTTACAAAGTTATTCTTTTCTCAAAATGCTTGTATTGAAGGCAAAGTGTGACCAATTTTTATGGAAAGCAGACTTCTACTAGAGTTTCATACTTCATACTTTTATCTATGAACTTTAGGATTTAATGCTTTTGTACTCTGTCAGCCAGAGTTTTCAATTGTGTTGCGGTCACTGTTGCATTACAGCCATTACAGGCTTAAGCAGCTGTGGTGGTCACCGCAACCAAGATGTTGCGGCCGCATCACCTGATACAGTCTGCAATTTGAAACCCTGCTGTCACCCAATCACGTGTTATCCAATCATTGAAAGATTTTGACTTTTCAGGTCTTTTGTTAGCATTGTCAACTCAAGTTATTTAAAAGATGTGATAACACATGATTGGAAAATTTTTAACAATGATATTAATTTTTTTTTTTTTTTTTTTTTTTGAAAAAAGCTCCTACTCTACGAGTGTTTGTGAGCGCACACATGTATTTGCTTGTGTAGAGCAATTTTTTGATCTGAGACTTGTGGTATCTGGAAATAATATTGGACTCCAATTAATCTAGATTGAACTCGGTGGGTAAAGTTCTGTCGGTGCAATTAGCGGGACAACATATGTTAACGTATTTTTAATCACAGGCTGTAACAGTAACAGATAACACAATGTATGAAAATGTCCATCTTTGAATTTCATTTTCGCATAATCCGTGGATGCCGTGAACCTGGATTTGAATACCATAACACCATATCACATTGTTCTTTTCAGGTAGTTATTGATTATGATGACTTGGTGAAGATTCCTTACTTTAGGTCTGAAATAGAAAGCCTTACAAAAGAGGCTATGCCGTTGAGGTATTTAAATTTGCTTTTATTTGATTCATACCAAATTATAAAATATTACGTTTTGTACTTACATTTCTATTTTCCTTCTTTTCCATATTCTATGAATATCCATTATTTTATATCACTTATTTATTGTGAAATCTAGGACTGATACCGGTGGTGAGGTGGCAAATCAACAAATTCATATGCCTGGAATTTTGCCTAAAGTTCCTGGCCGGTTCTACTATTATTTTGGAAAACCAATTGAAACGAAAGGTATGCCCAATGGTTATTTCACGACTCTGAATCTGATCTAATATCTATTTATCTAATATCTATTTAAGAAACTTAACTACACTAAGGACATGTGGCAAAAGCTCAATAACTCATTCATCCATTTTTCCGCCAAAAACTATTTTCCCATCATGTTGAGCATGGGTTCTCTCAGCTTGTAGCCATGAAATGTGGTAAAAATTATTTCCCCAACTTTAATTTATTGAGATATTGTTTGACAGGAAGAAAACAGGAACTTAAGGACAGGGAGAAATCTCAAGAATTATATTTACAAGTGCAATCTGAGGTTGAGAAATGTATTGATTATTTAAAGGAGAAAAGAGAAAGTGATCCCTACAGAAGTATAGTGTCTCGACTATTATACCAAGCCACTCATGGTTTGACGTCTGATATTCCAACATTTGAAATTTGATTGTGCTGCACAGAAAATGGTAATTTTCTAATTGATCCAGAATGGGATATATGTATTCAGTATTCCCTAGGTTAGAGAGGCAAGCCATGTAATTTGCCAATAGTTTCAGCCATTGTTTTCTCGCTCGAAAGCATGATTTGTCAGAGAAGGTTGGACCATTGTGCAATTGTTGCTAATTTAAATCAATAAGCAGCAAATGCAAATAATAAATGATTAGGAAAGGAACACAACTACTCAAGTTGTATCTAAATTTGTCATTTGTGATTCTTGGACCATGGCATCTTGAAGCATGTAGAGTGGCAGCTAGGCATGAATGTATCTTTCCCTCCCATAATGAAACTTTTTTTGTTTTTTTTGTTTTTTGTTTTTTTTTTGTGAAGTCAAGCTACTGATTTCATTACTCAATAATAACAGATAGATTACAAATACATGAGTTTAAACCAATACAAACACAGTTAAGAGGGGCATTCCTCATCCAACTTTTGGAACCTACTCTTTTGGCATTGCCAACTAATTCATGAGCTGCAGAATTTTGGTTTCTGCTGATGTGATTAACCATAACATTCACCAACTGGATCAGTAGCTCTCTCCAATCATGGATGACAGGTTCTATTCTTCCCAAACTGTTTTCCTCTTAATACAATTGACCAGCGGTTGTATCAGTCTCAGTGCTAAAACCTTGGAGCTGTTGTTCCTTATTAAGAGAGGCTCCATCGAAATGTTCTCTCTCCTACAAGCTCTAAATACAGTTTCATCCACTCTAATTTTGTCTTGGTTGAGGTAAGGATCTTGGGTTTGCTATGTTGTAGTCCTAAACATACTCCGTTGCAGCCTTTGCCAAAGCAGCAGGATCTGCTAATTCATGGTACAAAACAGTTGGGCACCCAAAGATTCTTCACATGTTAACCATCTCAAAAATCGAGTATACAGATCCACACATTGAGAAAAAATGTGAAAAATGATGCTGAGAAAAATGCTGAGAGTGAAAAAAGTTGGCGATACCGAATACGGTAACGTCAAATGTGAGTGAAGTTCTTTCACTGAAAAAAAAACGTGGGTGCAATAAAGTTAAATATACTTAAATAGCAGGTATCAACTAGTGTATAAAATTTCTTAAGTATGAACTACTCTACTTAGGTATATATGACTATTAAATTATATCATGACTATTTTTTTTTTTTTGGCTAAATTACCTTTTTGATCTCATAACTTATTTTTGAGGTGCAAGTTGGTTCTATAACTTTTAAATGTGTCAGTTTGGTCTTTTAATTCATCTCTGTTAACCTAAATTAGTTCTCTCTTCAGTTTACCGTTAAATTTGTCAGACGTGGCCCAGGCGTGGCAAAAAAACTGTGACGTGGACACAAATATAATATTTTATTATTGTGTGACATTTAACAATATTAATTAATTTGTTTTCTTATTTATAATTATTTATTCATTTAAAACAAAATCTAATTATTGTTATCTCCTTCCCCCCATATCACCACCCCCATCCCTCTTCTGTCTCTTTCTCTAGCCCACCCCTCCCTTTTTTTGAATGGGAAATGTTAGTGTTAATGTTAGTATTTTGTTAGTGAGTGGGGTTTGAATCATCTTCGTCCTTACCACTCCACTCCTTAACTCCCCCACCTCAACCACCAAGCTAATCTTATAACTCCAAAATTGGCCACCCCTTCCTGTCTTCTCATTTTTGATCACCTAGTCCCAGCCCCTACCCCCTCCCAACCAGAGTTTAAGGCCCCCTCCTCGCAGAAACTCAAACCCACATAGCATAACTCAAACCTAAATCGCAGAAACGCAAGGCGACGGAGGCCCTAACAGTGGCAAAAAAGCGGCAGAGTATAAGAGCTCCCTCCCTCTCTCTCCCTAAACATCAGGCCACGAAGTCAAAGGGGTTGCGACGACAACGACAAAGCCTCCCTCTCCTTCTTTTTTAAGTTTTTATTTTTTATTTTTATTTTCGGTTTCTCTCTTTCTCTAAGGTTTTTGCTTTTCATTCTATTGTTCTTTTACATTTTCTGATTTATATTTTTTTAGTTAATGCACTTGCTCAAGATTGAAAGAGGTGTTTCATGGGTGAAAATGCTACTGAGATAAATGAATTTATTGGCATGGAAATGCTATTGTAAAGGATCATTGAGAGAAATAAATTTTTTCTTCTATTTTTTCATTCTTATTGGTAGGGAAATGCTATTGTAAAGGAATTGATTCAATTTTCTTATTTTCCAGTACTGAGTTGGCCTGATTGTAGCTATAGATATGGAGATCGATTTCTCTATATTATATAGAGCCATAATATTTTTATGGTCCTACATCAACGCTTACCAAGTCAACAATACTATGGAATACAAAAATCTGCGTTCTTTGCAGTTGATTTTGGGGTTTTTTTGGACTGCACGCACATGATGATTTTCGGCAAGGAAGGTTGTTGATGGTGGGATGAGGATGCACGATGAAGTTGGTGGTGGAACGGGAAGGGGAAGGGGGTGGTGGCTGGTGGTGGGGGGAGGAAGCATCCATGGAGAAGTGAGAGGAAGTCATAAAAAGAGAAGATGGATAAGAACAGTTTAGTCCACAATTTTAGTCCACATGGCATTAAAATATAGTATGTTTATCCACATCAGATAGTATGTTTTGCCACGTATGGGCGACGTTGGCAAAAGTTAACATTGTTAATATCCAATTGACAGAAATGACTAACTTGCGTTAACATTGTTCAATTAAAGGATCAAATTGACATTTTTAAAAGATATGGGACAACTTGTACCTCAAAAATAAGTTAAGGGGTCAAAAAAGTAATTTAGCATTTTTTTATTTCTAGCGATGTCAGTTCAAAAGTCTTATGTGATGGGTTATACATGATGAAATTGAATGACTCGTCTTTTAATTCTATAGTTAGAGGTAAGCTAGTAGGACTAAAAAGAATTCTTGAAATAAGAGTTTAATAATACAGTCAATTTGCATGACCTTGATTCATGTGTTATCTGCATCAAGAGCAAGATTATTGCCAAAGTTAGAAACAAAGGAGCCAGTGGGTGTGTTAATTCACACTGATATATGCAGACCTATTACACTCAATGCCGTGGGTGGTTATTGTAACATCCTGTTTTTTCGAGTACTCTAATTTTGGCATGATTAGGAGTAATTTAATAGTTAAGGTCCCTAGGGATGATTAGGATCGGGAATTTTGATCTGAGTGTAGTTTAGGGCTAAAGAGGAAGAAATGTGAGCATTAGACCCTACGCAGATTAGAACGGGTGTTCTGGTCCCCACTGACGACACGAGGGGATCAAGGGGAAGCTGCTCTTGCGGGGTGTGGGGCAATGCCCCAAAGCAAAATTTGGGGATGGAACGGATCCAGAACGAACCAAAACGCGAAATCAGGATTTTCATTTTAGGTCAGCTCTCGATGTGACCCATTTGTGTTGTGACATGTGTAAAGGTAGAGGGTGCCTCACGATGCGATGAGGTTTACGAAGGGCCCGTCATGATGCGACATGTACCTAAACCCAACTCTGTTCGAAGCACGACATGTGGAAAGGTAAAAGGACCATTACAATACAATGGTATCTCGTCGCGGTGCGATGAGGCCTTTCACCCACCTATAAATTTTTAGGAATGATATTATTAATTTTTTTTTTAAAAAGCTCCTACTCTACGAGTGTTTGTGAGCGCACACATGTATTTGCTTGTGTAGAGCAATTTTTTGATCTGAGACTTGTGGTATCTGGAAAGAATATTGGACTCCAATTAATCTAGATTGAACTCGGTGGGTAAAGTTCTGTCGGTGCAATTAGCGGGACAACATATGTTAACGTATTTTTAATCACAGTCAGAATAAAGAACAGATAACACAATGTATGAAAATGTCCATCTTTGAATTTCATTTTCGCATAATCCGTGGATGCCGTGAACCTGGATTTGAATACCATAACACCATATCACATTGTTCTTTTCAGGTAGTTATTGATTATGATGACTTGGTGAAGATTCCTTACTTTAGGTCTGAAATAGAAAGCCTTACAAAAGAGGCTATGCCGTTGAGGTATTTAAATTTGCTTTTATTTGATTCATACCAAATTATAAAACATTACGTTTTGTACTTACATTTCTATTTTCCTTCTTTTCCATATTCTATAAATATCCATTATTTTATATCCCTTATTTATTGTGAAATCTAGGACTGATACTGGTGGTGAGGTGGCAAATCAACAAATTCATATGCCTGGAATTTTGCCTAAAGTCCCTGGCCGGTTCTACTATTATTTTGGAAAACCAATTGAAACGGAAGGTATGCCCAGTATTCCCTAGGTTAGAGAGGCAAGCCATGTAATTTGCCAATAGTTTCAGCCATTGTTTTCTCGCTCGAAAGCATGATTTGTCAGAGAAGGTTGGACCATTGTGCAATTGTTACTAATTTAAATCAAT
Organism: Calophaca sinica; assembly: GCA_037113605.1. Classification (NCBI taxonomy): domain Eukaryota; kingdom Viridiplantae; phylum Streptophyta; class Magnoliopsida; order Fabales; family Fabaceae; genus Calophaca; species Calophaca sinica. Next base: position 47,137,381 of record CM073733.1, on the reverse strand, counting down.
AAGCAGCAAATGCAAATAATAAATGATTAGGAAAGGAACACAACTACTCAAGTTGTATCTAAATTTGTCATTTGTAATTCTTGGACCATGGCATCTTGAAGAATGTGCAGTGGCAGCTAGGTATGAATGTATCTTTCCCTCCCATAATGAAACTTTTTTTTTTTTTTTTTTGAAGTCAAGGTACTGATTTCATTACTCAATAATAACAGACAGATTACAAACACAAGAGTTTAAACCAATCTTTATACTATACACTAACAAAGAATTTTATAGGTATGTTTGTACACATGTCATCCTCTAAGCATACTCTTGCCACATCACTATTTTAAAATAGTTTTTTTCATACCCAATTTGATGCAACTATTCACGTGAAGGAGAACACCATCGCTCAAAGAAAAGAATGTCAGGGAGTCAACAAAAAGCATGTCAAAGAAAAGAACCTCAGGACAAAAATTAGCTTCTCCCACACGCTCCTGCCATCCGATTTCAAAAATTCAAATTCAAAAACAAGTTTTCCTGGCCACAACCCTCTCTCTCTCACTCCTTTAGCATATCTCTCTCACTCCCCTCTGTACTTGCTCCCTCCATCTCCCTCCATCTCACTGATCCCTCTCCTCCTCCTTCCTATGGAACACTGGCGACGGATCAGCATCTCGCGATAGGGACGCGATTCGGGGTCGTTGCTGGTGGAGCTGACTGGCGGCAGTGCTTCTGGTCGGTTCTGTTGGAGTTTGAAGGAGGAACAGGAAGAAGCTGTTGACGGTGAACCACCATCGAAGAAACAAATTCGATTAACGAGGTCTCTTAAGAGTCCGCAACAAAACCCAGTTCTGCGAACCACAATCTGAGCCATTGTCGGAGACCTCCGCAGCCACTAATGCTCACCCGTGACTAATCCTCCTTCTTCTTCTCACCCGAGCACATTCGCCAAGCCACCGTGGCGTCAGCCCACCGCCGCACGGAATTGGTGAGATTTTTTACCTTCTTCACTTCTCGGTTTGGTCTTTCATTCTATGGTATGCTTTTTATCTATTTTGGGTTTCAATGTTTTTCTTCATCTTTGTTTCTTCTTCTTCTTGGTTCCTATTAATCTTATTCTTCTTTTCTTTCTCGATGCTTATTTATATTTTCTCGGTGTTTGCAAGTAATAGAAGAAGCAACTCACACTTTTGCATCTGAGAGCCGAGGAGCATTGTCACAGGTAATTATTTCAACCCACACTTTTGCATCGCATGATTTATGTATATTTTAGTTTGTTTTTTAACATGAATGTTGTGTTTTAGATGCTGATTTTTCTCCAGGAGGAAGGTAGAATGACTGAGAACACGTAATATTTTCATCTTCCTAGCGTTTGGTTTTGTTTTATACACTAAATAAGTCTGATTTGTTTGGTTATGTCTCCATTGGCCCTCTCCCTTTCTCTCACACGTTTTTTTTGTTCCATGGCAGATTAAATACTGTTGGATCTTGATTGGTGTTGTGAATATTTAGCAAAGGGATAGTTGTTCTAGCGCTGGCTTCATTAATTGTGTGATTTTAAATTTGCTAGGGTTTTTGTTTCTTCAAAAGGTTGTGAGCTGCATTTAACAAATGTTTTTTCTGAAAAAATGTGATGATTTCTTGAAGGATTGAATAATTTTGGAAGTAAACAATTGTATTACCCTTGCATGTATATGTATGTTAAGAGACAAGAGAGATTTGGAATCAGTGAATTATTAACATTAATAAAGTATAGTTGTGGCTTTTTTGGTGGTAAAGTTTTACACTTTCTTTTTTTCTTTTTATATCAACTTCGACATTTCGACAGACCAACTTCGACAGTTCGACAGACCAACTTTGACGACATCGACATCGTTTCAAGGCCTCCACTCCCCAGTAACCGCCTCGACAATGGGATCCTCCACTCCGGTTTCACGGTCACCCCCGACCGCATGCGCCTTCTCTCGAATCCTGGGAGAGCATTGGAGGTTGGGTTATGCCTGAAAGGACCAACTTCGATAGCTCGGCTGCACTAACTTCGACATTTCGGCTGCACCAACTCGACGACATCGCTTTCAAGGCCTCCACTCCCCAAGAATCGCCGACAATGGGATCCTCCACTGCTTCACGGCCACCCCGACCGCATGAGAGATCAAAATCGAATCTCGGGAGAGCATTGAGGTTCGACAGCTGATTGCACCAATTCGGTTATGAGTCAGAACCGAATTAACTAACTAAAAACCCCTCCCTTCACTCACATTCATAAGCCACTAATCGCCTAACTAATTACAACATTGGTCAACTATTTTATCAAAGAAAAATCTGCATTTTCATTATTTGTTAGAGCTTTCAAGTTTAATGGGTATGTGTGTGTCCGTTAACGTGCATATGTGCCGGCCGATGCACTAACTTCGACATTTCGGCTGCACTAACTTCGGCGCTCGGCTGCACTAACCCCGACGACATCGCTTCAAGGCCTCCACTCCCAAGAATCAGATCGACAATGGGATCCTCCACTCCGCTTTCACGGTCACCCCGACCGCACGCGCTTCTCTCGAATCCTCGGGAGAGCATCGGAGGTTGGGTTATGCCCGAAAGGACCAACTTCGACAGCTCGGCTGCACCAACTTCGACATTTCGGCTGCACTAACTCGACGACATCGCTTCAAGGCCTGAGTGGAGGAGTAACCGCCTCGACAATGGGATCCTCCACTCGGTTTCACGGCCACCCCGACCGCATGAGAGATCAAAATCGAATCTCGGGAGAGCATTGGAGGTTCGACAGCTCGATGCACCAATTCGGTTATGAGTCAGAACCGAATTAACTAACTAAAAACCTCCCTTCACTCACATTCATAAGCCACTAATCGCCTAACTAATTACAACATTGGTCAACTATTTTATCAAAGAAAAATCTGCATTTTCATTATTTGTTAGAGCTTTCAAGTTTAATGGGTATGTGTGTCCGCACGTGCATATGTGCCGGCTGCACCAACTTCGACATTTCGATGCACTAACTTCGGCTCGGCACCAACTTTGACGACATCGACATCGCTTTCAAGGCCTCCACTCCCAAGAATCGCCGACAATGGGATCCTCCACTCCGGTTTCACGGTCACCCCCGACCGCAAGCGCCTTCTCTCAAATCCTGGGAGAGCATTGGAGGTTGGGTTATGCCTGAAAGGACCAACTTCGACAGTTCGACAGACCAACTTCGACATTTCGACAGACCAACTTCGACAGTTCGACAGACAAACTTTGACGACATCGTGATGGGCCTCCACTCCCCAGTAACCGCCTCGACAATGGGATCCTCCACTCTGGTTTCACGGTCACCCCCGACCGCATGCGCCTTCTCTCGAATCCTGGGAGAGCATTGGAGGTTGGGTTATGCCTTAAAGGACCAACTTCGGCTGCACTAACCCGACATTTCGGCTGCACTAACTCGACGACATCGCTTTCAAGGCCTCCACTCCCAAGAATCGCCGACAATGGGATCCTCCACTCGCTTCACTGGCCACCCCGACCGCATGAGAGATCAAAATCGAATCCTCGGGAGAGCATTGGAGGTTCGACAGCTCGATGCACCAATCTTAAGTTATGAGTCAGAACCGAATTAACTAACTAAAAACCCTCCCTTCACTCACATTCATAAGCCACTAATCGCCTAACTAATTACAACATTGGTCAACTATTTTATCAAAGAAAAATCTGCATTTTCATTATTTGTTAGAGCTTTCAAGTTTAATGGGTATGTGTGTGTCCGAACGTGCATATTTGCCGCTCGATGCACCAACTTCGACATTTCGGCTGCACTAACTTCGATACTCGATGCACTAACTTTGACGACATCGCTTTCAAGGCCTCCACTCCCCAAGAATCGCCGACAATGGGATCCTCCATCTAAGTTTCACGGTCACCCCGACCGCACGCGCTTCTCTCAATCTCGGGAGAGCATCGAGGTTGGGTTATGCCTGAAAGGACCAACTTCGGCAGCTCGGCTGCACCAACTTCGACATTTCGGCTGCACCAACTCGACGACATCGCTTCAAGGCCTCCACTCCCAAGAACCGCCGACAATGGGATCCTCCACTCCGGTTTCACGGCCACCCCGACCGCATGAGAGATCAAAATCGAATCTCGGGAGAGCATCGGAGGTTCGACAGCCGATGCACCAACTTAAGCTATGAGTCAGAACCGAATTAACTAACTAAAAACCCCTCCTTCACTCACATTCATAAGCCACTAATCGCCTAACTAATTACAACATTGGTCAACTATTTTATCAAAGAAAAATCTGCATTTTCATTATTTGTTAGAGCTTTCAAGTTTAATGGGTATGTGTCCGCACGTGCATATGCGCTCGATGCACCAACTTCGACATTTCGGCTGCACCAACTTCGGCAGCTCGATGCATCTAACTTTGACGACATCGCTTTCAAGGCCTCCACTCCCCAAGAATCGCGCCGACAATGGGATCCTCCACTCGGTTTCACGATCACCCCGACCGCATGCGCCTTCTCTCGAATCTCGGGAGAGCATCGAGGTTGGGTTATGCCTGAAAGGACCAACTTCGGCGCTCGATGCACCAACTTCGACATTTCGGCTGCACTAACTCGACGACATCGCTTCAAGGCCTCCACTCCCCAAGAACCGCCTCGACAATGGGATCCTCCACTCGCTTCACCGCCACCCCGACCGCATGAGAGATCAAAATCGAATCCTCGGGAGAGCATCGAGGTTCGACAGTCGATGCACCAATTCGGTTATGAGTCAGAACCGAATTAACTAACTAAAAACCCCTCCTTCACTCACATTCATAAGCCACTAATCGCCTAACTAATTACAACATTGGTCAACTATTTTATCAAAGAAAAATCTGCATTTTCATTATTTGTTAGAGCTTTCAAGTTTAATGGGTATGTGTGTTCCGTTAATGTGCATATGTGCTCGGATGCACCAACTTCGACATTTCGGCTGCACCAACTTCGGACAGCTCGATGCACCAACTCGACGACATCGCTTCAAGGCCTCCACTCCCAAGAATCGATCGACAATGGGATCCTCCACTCCGCTTTCACGGTCACCCCGACCGCATGCGCCTTCTCTCAATCCTCGGGAGAGCATTGGAGGTTGGGTTATGCCTGAAAGGACCAACTTCGACAGCTCGGCTGCACCAACTTCGACATTTCGGCTGCACCAACTCGACGACATCGCTTCAAGGCCGGAATGGAGGAGTAACCGCCGACAATGGGATCCTCCACTCGGTTTCACGGCCACCCCGACCGCATGAGAGATCAAAATCGAATCCTGGGAGAGCATTGAGGTTCGACAGCTCGATGCACCAATCTTGTTATGAGTCAGAATCGAATTAACTAACTAAAAACCCCTCCTTCACTCACATTCATAAGCCACTAATCGCCTAACTAATTACAACATTGGTCAACTATTTTATCAAAGAAAAATCTGCATTTTCATTATTTGTTAGAGCTTTCAAGTTTAATGGGTATGTGTGTGCATTAATGTGCATATGTGCGCCTCGGCTGCACCAACTTCGACATTTCGGCTGCACCAACTTCGGCCAGCTCGATGCACCAACTTTGACGACATCGACATCGCTTCAAGGCCTCCACTCCCAAGAATCGCCTCGACAATGGGATCCTCCACTCCGCTTTCACGGCCACCCCGACCGCATGCGCCTTCTCTCAATCCTGGGAGAGCATCGAGGTTGGGTTATGCCCGAAAGGACCAACTTCGACAGCTCGGCTGCACCAACTTCGACATTTCGGCTGCACCAACTCGACGACATCGCTTCAAGGCCTCCACTCCCCAAGAATCCGCCTCGACAATGGGATCCTCCACTCCGCTTCACTGGCCACCCCGACCGCATGAGAGATCAAAATCGAATCTCGGGAGAGCATTGAGGTTCGACAGCCGATGCACCAATCGGTTATGAGTCAGAATCGAATTAACTAACTAAAAACCCTCCCTTCACTCACATTCATAAGCCACTAATCGTCTAACTAATTACAACATTGGTCAACTATTTTATCATCAAAAAAAATCTGCATTTTCATTATTTGTTAGAGCTTTCAAGTTTAATGGGTATGTGTGTGTCTGTTAATGTGCATATGTGCCGCCGATGCACCAACTTCGACATTTCGGCTGCACCAACTTTGTTAATTCGGACTGCACCAACTTTGACGACATCGCTTCAAGGGCCTCCACTCCCCAAGAATCGCCGACAATGGGATCCTCCACTCTGGTTTCACGGTCACCCCCGACCGCATGCGCCTTCTCTCGAATCCTGGGAGAGCATTGGAGGTTGGGTTATGCCTGAAAGGACCAACTTCGACAGTTCGACAGACCAACTTCGACATTTCGACAGACCAACTCTGACGACATCGTTTCAAGGCCTCCACTCCCCAGTAACCGCCTCGACAATGGGATCCGCCACTCCGGTTCACGGCCACCCCGACCGCATGAGAGATCAAAATCGAATCCTGGGAGAGCATTGGAGGTTCGACAGCCGATGCACCAATTCGGTTATGAGTCAGAATCAATTAACTAACTAAAAACCCTCCCTTCACTCACATTCATAAGCCACTAATCGCCTAACTAATTACAACATTGGTCAACTATTTTATCAAAGAAAAAATCTGCATTTTCATTATTTGTTAGAGCTTTCAAGTTTAATGGGTATGTGTGTCATTAATGTGCATATGTGCCTCGATGCACCAACATTTCGACATTTCGGCTGCACCAACTTCGACAGCTGATTGCACCAACTTTGACGACATCGCTTCAAGGCCTCCACTCCCCAAGAATCGCCGACAATGGGATCCTCCACTCCGGTTTCCACGGTCACCCCGACCGCATGCGCTTCTCTCGAATCCTCGGGAGAGCATTGAGGTTGGGTTATGGCGCCGAAAGGACCAACTTCGGCTCGGCTGCACCAACTTCGACATTTCGGCTGCACTAACTCGACGACATCGCTTCAAGGCCTCCACTCCCAAGAACCGCCGACAATGGGATCCTCCACTCCGGTTTCCACGGCCACCCCGACCGCATGAGAGATCAAAATCGAATCCTCGGGAGAGCATCGAGGTTCGACAGCCGATGCACTAATTCAAGTATGAGTCAGAATCAATTAACTAACTAAAAACCCCTCCCTTCACTCACATTCATAAGCCACTAATCGCCTAACTAATTACAACATTGGTCAACTATTTTATCAAAGAAAAATCTGCATTTTCATTATTTGTTAGAGCTTTCAAGTTTAATGGGTATGTGTGTCCGTTAATGTGCATATGTGCGCTCGATGCACCAACTTCGACATTTCGGCTGCACTAACTTCGATAGCTCGACTGCACCAACTCGACGACATCGCTTCAAGGCCTCCACTCCCAAGTTCGGCTGCACCAACTTTGACGACATCGCTTCAAGGCCTCCACTCCCAAGAATCGCATCGACAATGGGATCCTCCACTCGGTTTCACGGCCACCCCGACCGCACGCGCCTTCTCTCGAATCCTCGGGAGAGCATCGGAGGTTGGGTTATGCCCGAAAGGACCAACTTCGGCAGCTCGGCTGCACCAACTTCGACATTTCGGCTGCACCAACTCGACGACATCGCTTCAAGGCCTCCACTCCCCAAGGAGAATCGCCGACAATGGGATCCTCCACTCGCTTCACGGCCACCCCGACCGCATGAGAGATCAAAATCGAATCTCGGGAGAGCATTGAGGTTCGACAGCTGATGCACCAATCTAAGTTATGAGTCAGAACCGAATTAACTAACTAAAAACCCTCCCTTCACTCACATTCATAAGCCACTAATCGCCTAACTAATTACAACATTGGTCAACTATTTTATCAAAGAAAAAATCTGCATTTTCATTATTTGTTAGAGCTTTCAAGTTTAATGGGTATGTGTTTGCACGTGCATATGTGCCGCCCATGCACCAACTTCGACATTTCGGCTGCACCAACTTCGACAGCTCGATTGCACCAACTTTGACGACATCGACATCGCTTCAAGGCCTCCACTCCCAAGAATCGCCGACAATGGGATCCTCCACTCGTTCACGGCCACCCCGACCGCAGTCGCCTCTCAAATCTCGGGAGAGCATTGAGGTCCTGAACCAACTTCGGCGCTCGAAGACCAACTTCGACATTTCGGCATCGAGACATCGGCCTCCACTCCCAAAGAATCGCCTCGACAATGGGATCCTCCACTGCTTTCACGGCCACCCCGACCGCACGCGCTTTCTCTCGAATCCGGGAGAGCATCGAGGTTGGGTTATGCCTTAAAGGACCAACTTCGGCGCTCGGCTGCAAACCAACTCGACATTTCGGCTGCACCAACTCGACGACATCGCTTCAAGGCCTCCACTCCCAAGAACCGCCGACAATGGGATCCTCCATCTCGCTTTCACGGCCACCCCGACCGCATGAGAGATCAAAATCGAATCCTCGGGAGAGCATCGAGGTTCGACGATTCGACATACCAATTCTATGAGTCAGAATCAATTAACTAACTAAAAACCCTCCCTTCACTCACATTCATAAGCCACTAATCGCCTAACTAATTACAACATTGGTCAACTATTTTATCAAAGAAAAATCTGCATTTTCATTATTTGTTAGAGCTTTCAAGTTTAATGGGTATGTGTGTCTGTTAATGTGCATATGTGCCAGTTCGACAAACCAACTTCGACATTTCGGCTGCACCAACTTCGATAGCTCGGCTGCACCAACTTTGACGACATCGCTTCAAGGCCTCCACTCCCAAGAATCGCCTCGACAATGGGATCCTCCACTCCGCTTCACGGCCACCCCGACCGCACGCGCTTCTCTCAATCTCGGGAGAGCATCGAGGTTGGGTTATGCCTGAAAGGACCAACTTCGGCAGCTCGACAGACCAACTTCGACATTTCGGCTGCACCAACTCGACGACATCGCTTCAAGGCCTCCACTCCCCAAGAATCGCCGACAATGGGATCCTCCACTCCGCTTCACGGCCACCCCGACCGCATGAGAGATCAAAATCGAATCCTCGGGAGAGCATTGAGGTTCGACAGCTGATGCACCAATTCGGTTATGAGTCAGAACCGAATTAACTAACTAAAAACCCTCCCTTCACTCACATTCATAAGCCACTAATCGCCTAACTAATTACAACATTGGTCAACTATTTTATCAAAGAAAAAATCTGCATTTTCATTATTTGTTAGAGCTTTCAAGTTTAATGGGTATGTGTCCGCACGTGCATATGCTCGATGCACCAACTTCGACATTTCGATGCACCAACTTCGGCCGGACCAACTCGACGACATCGCTTCAAGGCCTCCACTCCCAAGTTCGGCTGCACTAACTTTGACGACATCGCTTCAAGGCCTCCACTCCCCAAGAATCAGATCGACAATGGGATCCTCCACTCCGGTTTCACGGTCACCCCGACCGCACGCGCTTCTCTCGAATCCTCGGGAGAGCATCGAGGTTGGGTTATGCCCGAAAGGACCAACTTCGACAGCTCGGCTGCACCAACTTCGACATTTCGGCTGCACTAACTCGACGACATCGCTTCAAGGCCTCCACTCCCAAAGAATCGCCGACAATGGGATCCTCCACTCCGCTTTCACTGGCCACCCCGACCGCATGAGAGATCAAAATCGAATCCTCGGGAGAGCATTGAGGTTCGACAGCTGATGCACCAATCTAAGTTATGAGTCAGAACCGAATTAACTAACTAAAAACCCTCCCTTCACTCACATTCATAAGCCACTAATCGCCTAACTAATTACAACATTGGTCAACTATTTTATCAAAGAAAAATCTGCATTTTCATTATTTGTTAGAGCTTTCAAGTTTAATGGGTATGTGTGTGTTAATGTGCATATGTGCGCCTCGATGCACCAACTTCGACATTTCGGCTGCACTAACTTCGACAGCTCGGCTGCACCAACTTTGACGACATCGCTTCAAGGCCTCCACTCCCAAGAATCGCCTCGACAATGGGATCCTCCACTCCGGTTTCACGGCCACCCCGACCGCATGCGCCTTTCTCTCAATCCTCGGGAGAGCATCGAGGTTGGGTTATGCCTCGAAAGGACCAACTTCGACAGCTCGGCTGCATCCAACTTCGACATTTCGGCTGCACTAACTCGACGACATCGCTTTCAAGGCCTCCACTCCCCAAGAATCGCTTCGACAATGGGATCCTCCACTCCGCTTTCACGGCCACCCCGACCGCATGAGAGATCAAAATCGAATCCTCGGGAGAGCATTGAGGTTCGACAGCCGATGCACTAATTCGGTTATGAGTCAGAACCGAATTAACTAACTAAAAACCCCTCCCTTCACTCACATTCATAAGCCACTAATCGCCTAACTAATTACAACATTGGTCAACTATTTTATCAAAGAAAAATCTGCATTTTCATTATTTGTTAGAGCTTTCAAGTTTAATGGGTATGTGTGTCCGTTAATGTGCATATGTGCGCTCGGCTGCACCAACTTCGACATTTCGGCTGCACTAACTTCGATAGCTCGGCTGCACCAACTTTGACGACATCGCTTCAAGGCCTCCACTCCCCAAGAATCGCCGACAATGGGATCCTCCACTCCGCTTTCACGGTCACCCCGACCGCACGCGCTTTCTCTCAATCCCGGGAGAGCATCGGAGGTTGGGTTATGCCGAAAGGACCAACTTCGACAGCTCGGCTGCACCAACTTCGACATTTCGGCTGCACCAACTCGACGACATCGCTTTCAAGGCCTCCACTCCCCAAGAATCGCCGACAATGGGATCCTCCACTCCGCTTTCACGGCCACCCCGACCGCATGAGAGATCAAAATCGAATCTCGGGAGAGCATTGAGGTTCGACAGCTGATGCACCAATCTAAGTATGAGTCAGAATCAATTAACTAACTAAAAACCCCTCCCTTCACTCACATTCATAAGCCACTAATCGCCTAACTAATTACAACATTGGTCAACTATTTTATCAAAGAAAAATCTGCATTTTCATTATTTGTTAGAGCTTTCAAGTTTAATGGGTATGTGTGTCCGTTAATGTGCATATGTGCCGCTCGGCTGCACCAACTTCGACATTTCGGCTGCACCAACTTCGGATAGCTCGGCTGCACCAACTTTGACGACATCGCTTCAAGGCCTCCACTCCCAAGAATCGCCTCGACAATGGGATCCTCCACTCCGCTTCACGGCCACCCCGACCGCATGCGCCTTCTCTCGAATCCTCGGGAGAGCATCGAGGTTGGGTTATGCCCGAAAGGACCAACTTCGACAGCTCGGCTGCACCAACTTCGACATTTCGGCTGCACCAACTCGACGACATCGCTTCAAGGCCTCCACTCCAAGAATCGCCGACAATGGGATCCTCCATCTCGCTTTCACTGGCCACCCCGACCGCATGAGAGATCAAAATCGAATCCTCGGGAGAGCATTGAGGTTCGACAGCTGATGCACCAATTCGTTATGAGTCAGAACCGAATTAACTAACTAAAAACCCTCCCTTCACTCACATTCATAAGCCACTAATCGCCTAACTAATTACAACATTGGTCAACTATTTTATCAAAGAAAAATCTGCATTTTCATTATTTGTTAGAGCTTTCAAGTTTAATGGGTATGTGTGTCCGCAATGTGCATATGTGCCGCTGCACTAACTTCGACATTTCGATGCACTAACTTCGACAGCTCGATGCACCAACTTTGACGACATCGCTTCAAGGCCTCCACTCCCCAAGAATCGCCGACAATGGGATCCTCCACTCCGCTTTCACGGCCACCCCGACCGCATGAGAGATCAAAATCGAATCCTCGGGAGAGCATTGAGGTTCGACAGCTTCGATGCACCAATTCGGTTATGAGTCAGAATCAATTAACTAACTAAAAACCCCTCCCTTCACTCACATTCATAAGCCACTAATCGCCTAACTAATTACAACATTGGTCAACTATTTTATCAAAGAAAAATCTGCATTTTCATTATTTGTTAGAGCTTTCAAGTTTAATGGGTATGTGTGTCCGTTAACGTGCATATGTGCCGGCTGCACCAACTTCGACATTTCGGCTGACTAACTTCGATACCGGCTCGACCAACTCGCGACATCGCTTCAAGGCCTCCACTCCCAAGTTCGAGACCAACTTTGACGACATCGCTTCAAGGCCTCCACTCCCAAGAATCGCATCGACAATGGGATCCTCCACTCCGGTTTCACGGTCACCCCGACCGCATGCGCCTTCTCTCAATCCTCGGGAGAGCATCGAGGTTGGGTTATGCCCGAAGCGACCAACTTCGGCGCTCGGCTGCAAACCAACTTCGACATTTCGGCTGCACCAACTCGACGACATCGCTTCAAGGCCTCCACTCCCAAGAATCGCCGACAATGGGATCCTCCACTCCGCTTCACTGGCCACCCCGACCGCATGAGAGATCAAAATCGAATCCTCGGGAGAGCATTGAGGTTCGACAGCTTCGATGCACTAATCTAAGTATGAGTCAGAACCGAATTAACTAACTAAAAACCCCTCCCTTCACTCACATTCATAAGCCACTAATCGCCTAACTAATTACAACATTGGTCAACTATTTTATCAAAGAAAAATCTGCATTTTCATTATTTGTTAGAGCTTTCAAGTTTAATGGGTATGTGTGTCCGCACGTGCATATGTGCCGCCGATGCACCAACTTCGACATTTCGGCTGCACCAACTTCGACAGCTCGATGCACTAACTCGACGACATCGCTTCAAGGCCTCCACTCCCAAGTTCGGCAGCACCAACTCGACGACATCGTTTCAAGGCCTCCACTCCCCAAGAATCGATCGACAATGGGATCCTCCACTCCGCTTTCACGGCCACCCCGACCGCATGCGCCTTCTCTCGAACTCGGGAGAGCATTGAGGTTGGGTTATGCGCCCGAAAGGACCAACTTCGACAATCGGCTGCAAACCAACCTCGACATTTCGGCTGCACCAACTCGACGACATCGCTTCAAGGCCTCCACTCCCAAAGAATCGCCGACAATGGGATCCTCCACTCGCTTTCACTGGCCACCCCGACCGCATGAGAGATCAAAATCGAATCCTCGGGAGAGCATTGAGGTTCGACAGCCGATGCACCAATTCGGTTATGAGTCAGAACCGAATTAACTAACTAAAAACCCCTCCCTTCACTCACATTCATAAGCCACTAATCGCCTAACTAATTACAACATTGGTCAACTATTTTATCAAAGAAAAATCTGCATTTTCATTATTTGTTAGAGCTTTCAAGTTTAATGGGTATGTGTGTCCGTTAACGTGCATATGTGCCACTCGGCTGCACCAACTTCGACATTTCGGCTGCACTAACCCGACAGCTCGGCTGCACTAACTCGGCGACATCGCTTCAAGGCCTCCACTCCCAAGTTCGACAGCACTAACTTTGACATCGCTTCAAGGCCTCCACTCCCAAGAATCAGATCGACAATGGGATCCTCCACTCCGGTTTCACGGTCACCCCGACCGCACGCGCTTTCTCTCAATCCTCGGGAGAGCATTGAGGTTGGGTTATGCCTGAAAGGACCAACTTCGACAGTTCGACAAACCAACTTCGACATTTCGACAGACCAACTCTGACGACATCGTTTCAAGGCCTCCACTGGAGGAGAATCGCCGACAATGGGATCCTCCACTCGGCTTTCACGGCCACCCCGACCGCATGAGAGATCAAAATCGAATCTCGGGAGAGCATCGAGGTTCGACAGCTTCGATGCACCAATCTAAGCTATGAGTCAGAACCGAATTAACTAACTAAAAACCCTCCCTTCACTCACATTCATAAGCCACTAATCGCCTAACTAATTACAACATTGGTCAACTATTTTATCAAAGAAAAATCTGCATTTTCATTATTTGTTAGAGCTTTCAAGTTTAATGGGTATGTGTGTCCGCACGTGCATATGTGCCGCTCGGCTGCACCAACTTCGACATTTCGATGCACTAACTTCGATAGCCGACAGACCAACTCGACGACATCGCTTCAAGGCCTCCACTCCCAAGTTCGATGCACTAACTCGACGACATCGCTTCAAGGCCTCCACTCCCAAGAATCGCATCGACAATGGGATCCTCCACTCCGGTTTCACGGTCACCCCGACCGCATGCGCCTTCTCTCGAATCCTCGGGAGAGCATCGAGGTTGGGTTATGCCAAAAGGACCAACTTCGACAATCGACAAACCAACTTCGACATTTCGGCTGCACCAACTCGACGACATCGCTTCAAGGCCTCCACTCCCAAGAATCGCCGACAATGGGATCCTCCACTCCGCTTCACGGCCACCCCGACCGCATGAGATCAAAATCGAATCCTCGGGAGAGCATTGAGGTTCGACAGCTCGATGCACCAATTCGGTTATGAGTCAGAACCGAATTAACTAACTAAAAACCCTCCCTTCACTCACATTCATAAGCCACTAATCGCCTAACTAATTACAACATTGGTCAACTATTTTATCAAAGAAAAATCTGCATTTTCATTATTTGTTAGAGCTTTCAAGTTTAATGGGTATGTGTGTCCGCACGTGCATATGTGCCGCCGATGCACCAACTTCGACATTTCGGCTGCACTAACTTCGATAGCTCGGCTGCACCAACTCGACGACATCGCTTCAAGGCCTCCACTCCCAAGTTCGATGCACCAACTTTGACGACATCGCTTCAAGGCCTCCACTCCCAAGAATCGCGATCGACAATGGGATCCTCCACTCCGCTTTCACGGCCACCCCGACCGCATGCGCCTTCTCTCGAACTCGGGAGAGCATCGAGGTTGGGTTATGCCCGAAAGGACCAACTTCGGCGCTCGACAAACCAACTTCGACATTTCGGCTGCACTAACTCGACGACATCGCTTCAAGGCCTCCACTCCCCAAGAATCGCCGACAATGGGATCCTCCACTGCTTCACGGCCACCCCGACCGCATGAGAGATCAAAATCGAATCCTCGGGAGAGCATTGGAGGTTCGGACAGCTCGATGCACCAATCTTGTTATGAGTCAGAACCGAATTAACTAACTAAAAACCCCTCCTTCACTCACATTCATAAGCCACTAATCGCCTAACTAATTACAACATTGGTCAACTATTTTATCAAAGAAAAATCTGCATTTTCATTATTTGTTAGAGCTTTCAAGTTTAATGGGTATGTGTGTCCGTTAACGTGCATATGTGCGCTCGGCTGCATCAACTTCGACATTTCGGCTGCACTAACTTCGATAGCTCGGCTGACTAACTCGACGACATCGCTTTCAAGGCCTCCACTCCCCAAGTTCGGACCAACTCGACAACATCGCTTTCAAGGCCTCCACTCCCAAGAATCGTGATCGACAATGGGATCCTCCACTCCGCTTTCACGGTCACCCCGACCGCATGCGCCTTCTCTCGAATCCTCGGGAGAGCATCGAGGTTGGGTTATGCCTGAAAGGACCAACTTCGGCAGCTCGATGCAAACCAACTTCGACATTTCGGCTGCACCAACTCGACGACATCGCTTCAAGGCCTCCACTCCCCAAGAACCGCCGACAATGGGATCCTCCACTCCGCTTCACGGCCACCCCGACCGCATGAGAGATCAAAATCGAATCCTCGGGAGAGCATCGAGGTTCGACAGTCGATGCACCAATCTTGTTATGAGTCAGAACCGAATTAACTAACTAAAAACCCCTCCCTTCACTCACATTCATAAGCCACTAATCGCCTAACTAATTACAACATTGGTCAACTATTTTATCAAAGAAAAATCTGCATTTTCATTATTTGTTAGAGCTTTCAAGTTTAATGGGTATGTGTGTCCGTACGTGCATATGTGCCTTCCGATGCACCAACTTCGACATTTCGGCTGCACCAACTTCGACAGCTCGGCTGCACCAACTTTGACGACATCGCTTCAAGGCCTCCACTCCCCAAGAATCAGCCTCGACAATGGGATCCTCCACTCCGGTTTCACGGTCACCCCGACCGCACGCGCTTTCTCTCAATCTCGGGAGAGCATCGGAGGTTGGGTTATGCCCGAAAGGACCAACTTCGACGCTCGGCTGCACCAACTTCGACATTTCGGCTGCACCAACTCGACGACATCGCTTCAAGGCCTCCACTCCCAAGAATCGCCGACAATGGGATCCTCCACTGCTTCACGGCCACCCCGACCGCATGAGATCAAAATCGAATCTCGGGAGAGCATCGAGGTTCGACAAGCTGATGCACCAATTCGGTTATGAGTCAGAACCGAATTAACTAACTAAAAACCCTCCCTTCACTCACATTCATAAGCCACTAATCGCCTAACTAATTACAACATTGGTCAACTATTTTATCAAAGAAAAATCTGCATTTTCATTATTTGTTAGAGCTTTCAAGTTTAATGGGTATGTGTGTCCGCACGTGCATATGTGCGCTCGGCTGCACCAACTTCGACATTTCGGCTGCACCAACTTCTCGGCGACCTAACTTTGACGACATCGCTTCAAGGCCTCCACTCCCCAAGAATCGCCGACAATGGGATCCTCCACTCCGCTTTCACGGTCACCCCGACCGCATGCGCGCTTTCTCTCGAATCCTCGGGAGAGCATCGAGGTTGGGTTATGCCCGAAAGGACCAACTTCGTGACCAACTTCGACATTTCGGCTGACCAACTCGACGACATCGCTTCAAGGCCTCCACTCCCAAGAATCGCCGACAATGGGATCCTCCACTCGCTTCACGGCCACCCCGACCGCATGAGAGATCAAAATCGAATCCTCGGGAGAGCATTGGAGGTTCGACAGCCGATGCACCAATCTTGTTATGAGTCAGAACCGAATTAACTAACTAAAAACCCTCCCTTCACTCACATTCATAAGCCACTAATCGCCTAACTAATTACAACATCGGTCAACTATTTTATCAAAGAAAAATCTGCATTTTCATTATTTGTTAGAGCTTTCAAGTTTAATGGGTATGTGTCCGCACGTGCATATGTGCCAGTTCGACAGACCAACTTCGACATTTCGACAGACCAACTTCGACAGTTCGACAGACCAACTCTGGCGACATCGTTTCAAGGCCTCCACTCCCCAAGTTCGACAGACCAACTTTGACGACATCGTTTCAAGGCCTCCACTCCCCAGTAACCGCATCGACAATGGGATCCTCCACTCCGGTTTCACGGTCACCCCCGACCGCATGTGCCTTCTCTCGAATCCTGGGAGAGCATTGGAGGTTGGGTTATGCCTGAAAGGACCAACTTCGGCGCTCGACTGCACCAACTTCGACATTTCGGCTGCACCAACTCGACGACATCGCTTTCAAGGCCTCCACCGAGGAGAACCGCCGACAATGGGATCCTCCACTCGGTTTCACTGGCCACCCCGACCGCATGAGAGATCAAAATCGAATCCTCGGGAGAGCATTGGAGGTTCGACAGCTCGATGCACCAATTCCCTATGAGTCAGAACCGAATTAACTAACTAAAAACCCTCCCTTCACTCACATTCATAAGCCACTAATCGCCTAACTAATTACAACATTGGTCAACTATTTTATCAAAGAAAAATCTGCATTTTCATTATTTGTTAGAGCTTTCAAGTTTAATGGGTATGTGTGTGCACGTGCATATGTGCCGCCTCGATGCACCAACTTCGACATTTCGGACTGCACCAACTTCGATAGCTCGGCTGCACCAACTCTGGCGACATCGCTTCAAGGCCTCCACTCCCAAGTTCGACAGACTAACTTTGACGGCACATCGCTTCAAGGCCTCCACTCCCAAAGAATCATCGACAATGGGATCCTCCACTCGCCACGGTCACCCCGACCGCGAGAGATCAAAATCGAATCTGGGAGAGCATCGAGGTTCAGCGATTCGACCAAGATGCCGAATTAACTAACTAAAACCCCTCCTTCACTCGCATTCATAAGCCCTAATCGCAACTAATTACAACATTGGTCAACTATTTTATCGAGGATTTTCATTATTTGTTAGAGCTTTCAAGTTTAATGGGTATGTGTGCAATGTGCATATGTGCAAACCAACTTCGACATTTCGGCTGCACCAACTTCGAACACCAACTTTGACGACATCGCTTCAAGGCCTCCACTCCCAAGAATCGCCGACAATGGGATCCTCCACTCCGCTTCACTGGCCACCCCGACCGCATGAGAGATCAAAATCGAATCCTGGGAGAGCATTGGAGGTTCGACAGCTCGATGCACCAATTCGGTTATGAGTCAGAACCGAATTAACTAACTAAAAACCCCTCCCTTCACTCACATTCATAAGCCACTAATCGCCTAACTAATTACAACATTGGTCAACTATTTTATCAAAGAAAAATCTGCATTTTCATTATTTGTTAGAGCTTTCAAGTTTAATGGGTATGTGTGTCCGCACGTGCATATGTGCATTCGGCTGCACTAACTTCGACATTTCGGCTGCACTAACTTCGACAGTTCGACAGACCAACTCTGGCGACATCGTTTCAAGGCCTCCACTCCCAAAGTTCGACATACCAACTTTGACGACATCGTTTCAAGGCCTCCACTCCCAAGAATCGCGATCGACAATGGGATCCTCCACTTCTGCTTTCACGGTCACCCCGACCGCACGCGCCTTCTCTCGAATCCTCGGGAGAGCATTGAGGTTGGGTTATGCCCGAAGGACCAACTTCGATCGACAAACCAACCTCGACATTTCGGCTGCACTAACTCGACGACATCGCTTCAAGGCCTCCAGTGGAGGAGTAATCGCCGACAATGGGATCCTCCACTCGCTTTCACTGGCCACCCCGACCGCATGAGAGATCAAAATCGAATCCTCGGGAGAGCATTGAGGTTCGACAGCCGATAGACCAATTCGGTTATGAGTCAGAATCAATTAACTAACTAAAATACCCTCCCTTCACTCACATTCATAAGCCACTAATCGCCTAACTAATTACAACATTGGTCAACTATTTTATCAAAGAAAAATCTGCATTTTCATTATTTGTTAGAGCTTTCAAGTTTAATGGGTATGTGTGTCCGCACGTGCATATGTGCCGATTCGGCTGCACCAACTTCGACATTTCGGCTGCACTAACTTCGACAGCTCGAGACCAACTCGACGACATCGCTTCAAGGCCTCCACTCCCAAGTTCGAGACACAACTCGACGACATCGCTTCAAGGCCTCCACTCCCAAGAATCGCAGATCGACAATGGGATCCTCCACTCCGGTTTCACGGTCACCCCCGACCGCATGCGCCTTCTCTCGAATCCTGGGAGAGCATTGGAGGTTGGGTTATGCCTGAAAGGACCAACTTCGACAGTCGACAAACCAACCTCGACATTTCGACAGACCAACTCTGACGACATCGTTTCAAGGCCTCCACTCCCCAGTAACCGCCTCGACAATGGGATCCTCCATTCCGGTTTCCCGGTCAACCCCGACTGCATGAGAGATCAAAATCAAATCTCGGGAGAGCATTGAGGTTCGACAGCTCGATGCACCAATCGGTTATGAGTCAGAACCGAATTAACTAACTAAAAACCCCTCCTTCACTCACATTCATAAGCCACTAATCGCCTAACTAATTACAACATTGGTCAACTATTTTATCAAAGAAAAATCTGCATTTTCATTATTTGTTAGAGCTTTCAAGTTTAATGGGTATGTTTGTCCGTTAATGTGCATATGTGCGCTCGATGCACCAACTTCGACATTTCGGCTGCACTAACTTCGACAGCTCGGCTGCACCAACTCGCGACATCGCTTCAAGGCCTCCACTCCCAAGTTCGACAGACCAACTTTGACGGCATCGCTTCAAGGCCTCCACTCCCCAAGAATCGCATTGACAATGGGATCCTCCACTCGGCTTCACGGTCACCCCGACCGCATGCGCCTTTCTCTCAATCTCGGGAGAGCATCGAGGTTGGGTTATGCCTGAAAGGACCAACTTCGGCAGCTCGACAAACCAACCTCGACATTTCGGCTGCACCAACTCGACGACATCGCTTTCAAGGCCTCCAGTGGAGGAGAATCGCCGACAATGGGATCCTCCACTCCGCTTTCACTGGCCACCCCGACCGCATGAGAGATCAAAATCGAATCCTCGGGAGAGCATTGAGGTTCGACAGCTGATTGCACCAATTCGGTTATGAGTCAGAACCGAATTAACTAACTAAAATACCCTCCCTTCACTCACATTCATAAGCCACTAATCGCCTAACTAATTACAACATTTGTCAACTATTTTATCAAAGAAAAATCTGCATTTTCATTATTTGTTAGAGCTTTCAAGTTTAATGGGTATGTGTCCGCACGTGCATATGTGCCTGATGCACCAACTTCGACATTTCGGCTGCACTAACTTCGACAGCTCGACCAACTCGACGACATCGCTTCAAGGCCTCCACTCCCAAGAATCGCCGACAATGGGATCCTCCACTCCGGTTTCACGGCCACCCCGACCGCATGCGCCTTTCTCTCGAATCCCGGGAGAGCATCGAGGTTGGGTTATGCCTGAAAGGACCAACTTCGACAGCCGACTGCACCAACTTCGACATTTCGGCTGCACCAACTCGACGACATCGCTTCAAGGCCTCCACTCCCAAGAATCGCCGACAATGGGATCCTCCACTCGGTTTCACGGCCACCCCGACCGCATGAGAGATCAAAATCGAATCCTGGGAGAGCATTGGAGGTTCGACAGCTGATGCACCAATTCGGTTATGAGTCAGAACCGAATTAACTAACTAAAAACCCCTCCCTTCACTCACATTCATAAGCCACTAATCGCCTAACTAATTACAACATTTGTCAACTATTTTATCAAGAAAAATCTGCATTTTCATTATTTGTTAGAGCTTTCAAGTTTAATGGGTATGTGTGTCTGTTAATGTGCATATGTGCCAGTTCGACAGACCAACTTCGACATTTCGACAGACCAACTTCGACAGTTCTGTTGGGTTTTCAGGAGGAATATTTTTAATTTTCATTATAGAAAAATCCTCTTGAGCGGAAAAACCCTTTTCCCATAGATCATGTCATTGCCAAGAATCACAAAGAACATGATAGTTTGTAGTGTTTACCTCTTTGAAGCGTAGAGGAGATCGATCACCAACACCACGATCTTGTAGTGTCTCTACTCAGTCCACACGAACGGTAGCTTCGGAATGCGTCTTGCTAGTTGACGGCAACAGGAAGGAGGCACAAAAAGTTCTAAGAAACTTAGACTAGGGTTGGAGCGTTAAGCTTATATACTCTCTTTCTTTCATTATGTTACCCTAATGGGCCTCATACAATATGAGCCCATTTCCTTCTTATTTAATTAAATCATTATTTAATTAAATAATCTGATTCCGATTAAACCGTTCTATCGTGTGACCCTATAGGTTCCCATTAAGTTGGCAATAATATTAAATATTATAAACAATGAGCGGCATCTAGCAATGCATCATTGCTACCCAATTAACGGGGAAAAATCGGTGATCCGATTTTAACCTTACCGCGACCAAGATTACTGTAAAGTCGATGTCCCTTCGTCCATGTGTCCTAATTGAACACGAGGCATAAATGTGTCATCCTCGTTAAGTCCAATCATACGTTCCTCAATACCAGAATGGACGTGTAATCACAAGCGGGCCCAATATCATATATTGACCCACTTTCGCGTGGCCACGCATATTTCACGTCTCACTCTATCGAGAGGCCCAAGACATTACTCCTGTTATGTAGGAGGGACGAATCCTGTCTACATCACTCGCACCCCTCAACATGATTCATTGAAGGCCCAATTACTATATTTATGATCATCCTGTTACGGATGGCGTTTGATAGCATTAAAGCCTACAACTCCACATGTAGGAATCGCAGTGACTTCAAGTCAAAGGACTACTTTACTATGGTCGCCATGAGGAGCGCCTATGACACTTGCATAACTATTATGAAGCGCCCTCATAGTGGAGTCACCCAATATAAATATTACTCCTAATATTTATACCGCAGCCGACTTGATATCACATATCCATGACCCATGAGATGTGGTCATCTACACTCACACAATAGTCTTTATGCATTATTGCCGTCCTAATTACCAATAATACTCGACTACGGACGCTTTAAGAATAACGTTCTATATGTTCAATGGGGTCTCATGATCAAGTCGCACTTGATGTTCCATGAAACGAACTGTTTATTCTAAGGACTTTATTATGCTATAAAATAAATAACACAATAAATGAAATGCCTCACATATATATATCAAATATATATAATCAAAGTCATGACACAAATGATAATCTACTAAAACTAGATTGACCACTAGGGCTTACACCAACAATCTCCCACTAGCACTAGAGCCAATCGGGCATCAATCTAATACCCATCGATCTAGTGTGAGCATCATGCTTCTGCTGAGCAAGAGGCTTCGTCGGGAGTGCAACATTGTCTAGTGTAGGTACTGCATATCTTTACATCTCCTCTATCGATGATCCCTCGAATGAGATGGAAACGCCTAAGTATATGTTTAGATCGTTGGTGAGATCTAGGTTCCTTAGCTTGCGCGATTGCTCCATTGTTGTCACAAAAGAGGTCAATCGGTCCGAAATGCTAGGAACAATGCCAAGTTCACTAATGAACTTCCCGATGCAAACGGCCTCTTTGGTCGCATTAGAAGCGACTATATACTCACCTGTAGTAGAATCAACAAGCTGTCTCTTGCTTTGAACTCTTCCAACATGACTCGGCCATTTAGGCAAAACACAAACCACGATTGCGATGGAATCATCCTGTCGATTTGGAAGCTAGCATCGGTGTAACCCTTTACAACAAGCTCTTCCTCACCAGCCATAAACCAAGAACGAATCCTTAGTCTTTCTCAAATACTTAAGGATGTTCTTGATAAATTGGCCCAATGGCCTTCACCAGGGTCGATTGATATCTACTCGTTACGCTTAAAGCATACGAGATATCTGGTCTAGTACACATCACGTACATGATAGAACCAATTGCGAAGCATATGGAACTTTACTCATGCGTTCCTTTCATCCGATGAGGTAGGGCATTGTCCCTGGACAAATACACGCCATGTGACATAGGCAAGAGACCTTTCTTGGAATCTTGCATATTAAAGCGCCTAAGCACTTTGTCAACATATGTACTACGACTAAGGCCGAGTAGCCTCATGATCTATCTCTATAGATCCTGATTCCTAGCACATAGGATGCCTCGCCTAAGTCTTTCATCGAGAAACATTTCCCTAACCATGTTTTCACATTTTGCAGTGTAGGGATATCATTTCCGATGAGTAGTATGTCATCCACATACAATACCAGAAAAACAATTATACTCCCACTAACCTTCTTGTAGACACAAGGCTCATCTTCGTTCTTGATGAATCCAAACTGTCTTACAGTTTCATCAAAACGAAGATTCCAACTTCTAGAAGCTTGCTTTAATCCATAAATGGACCTTTGCAACTTGCATACCTTTTTAGCATTTTTTGAATCGACAAAACCATCGGGTTGTGTCATGTACACATCCTCGAGAAGATTCCCATTAAGGAATGCAGTCTTGACATCCATCTGCCAGATCTCATAGTCATGGTATGCAGCAATGGCAAGTAGGATCCGGACGGATTTAAGCATTGCGACTGGGGAGAAGGTTTCATCATAGTCTATTCCATGAATTTGCTTGAACCCTTTCGCCACCAATCGTGCCTTGAAGGTATTCACCTTACCATCCATGTCCGTCTTCTTCTTGAAGACCCACTTGCACCCTATGGGTTTTACCCTTGGGTGGCTCAACCAAGGTCCATACCTGGTTGGTGTACATGGACTCCATCTCGCATCCCATGGCCTCTAGCCACTTCTCAGATTTTGGGCCAATTACGGCCTCTGGTAAGTCACAGGCTTATCTTGATCCATGAGCGAAAGACATCACCTTCTTGAGTTAGGAGAAGTCCATATCTCTCAGGTTGGCGACGTGGCACGCTAGACTCCACGCGGATCTTGTGCTACTTGAACCATTGGTTGAACCACAACACTTTGTGGTACTGGTTCTTGTTCCATTACAGGTGGTTTAGTATTTTGTGGGTCTTGGATTTCTCCAAGTTCTACATTCCTCCCACTGGCTCTTTTAGAGATGTATTCCTTCTCAAGGAACACTCCAGTCCTTGCAACAAACACTTTGTCCTCGGAGGTGTTGTAGAAATAGTATCCCTTAGTTTCCTTCGAGTACCCCACAAATATACATTTATCCATTTATCTATCGTGTGACCCTATAGGTTCCCATTAAGTTGGCAATAATATTAAATATTAAAATAATATTAAATATTATAAACAATGAGCGGCATCTAGCAATGCATCATTGCTACCCAATTAACGGGGAAAAATCGGTGATCCGATTTTAACCTTACCGCGACCAAGATTATCAGAAGTCGATGTCCCTTCGTCCATGTGTCCTAATTGAACACGAGGCATAAATGTGTCATCCTCGTTAAGTCCAATCATACGTTCCTCGATACCAGAATGGACGTGTAATCACAAGCCGGGCCCAATATCATATATTGACCCACTCTGCTAAGCCACGCATATTTCACGCCTCACTCTATCGAGAGGCCCAAGACATTACTCTGTTATGTAGGAGGGACGAATCTGTCTACATCACTCGCACCCCTCAACATGATTCATTGAAGGCCCAATTACTATCTTTACGATCATCCTGTTACGGATGACGTTTGATAGCATTAAAGCCTACAACTCCACATGTAGGAATCGCAGTGACTTCAAGTCAAATGACTACTTTACTATGGTCGCCATGAGGAGCGCCTATGACACTTGCATAACTATTATGAAGCATCCTCATAGTGGGTCAGTCCAATATAAATATTACTCCTAATATTTATACCCGTGTGCCGACTTGATATCACATATCCATGACCCATGAGATGTGGTCATCAGTCTACTCACACAATAGTCTTTATGCATTATTGTCGTCCTAATTAACAATAATACTCGACTACGGACGCTTTAAGAATAACGTTCTATATGTTCAATGGGGTCTCATGATCAAGTCGCACTTGATGTTCCATGAAACGAACTGTTTATTCTAAGGACTTTATTATGCTATAAAATAAATAACACAATAAATGAAATGCCTCACATATATATATCAAATATATATAATCAAAGTCATGACACAAATGATAATCTACTAAAACTAGATTGGCCACAAGGGCTTACACCAACAAGTTCGACAGACCAACTCTGACGACATCGTTTCAAGGCCTCCACTCCCCAAGTTCGACAGACCAACTTTGACGACATCGTTTCAAGGCCTCCACTCCCCAGTAACCGCATCGACAATGGGATCCTCCACTCCGGTTTCACGGTCACCCCCGACCGCACGCGCTTCTCTCAACTCGGGAGAGCATTGGAGGTTGGGTTATGCCTGAAAGGACCAACTTCGACAGTCGACAGACCAACTTCGACATTTCGACAGACCAACTCTGACGACATCGTTTCAAGGCCGGAGTGGAGGAGTAACCGCCTCGACAATGGGATCCTCCACTCCGGTTTCACGGTCACCCCCGACCGCATGAGAGATCAAAATCGAATCCTGGGAGAGCATTGGAGGTTCGACAGTTCGACAGACCAATTCGGTTATATGCTGTAACCGAATTAACTAACTAAAAACCCCTCTCTTCACTCACATTCATAAGCCACTAATCGTCTAACTAATTACAACATTGGTCAACTATTTTATCAGCAAAAAAAATCTGCATTTTCATTATTTGTTAGAGCTTTCAAGTTTAATGGGTATGTGTGTCTGTTAATGTGCATATGTGCCAGTTCGACAGACCAACTTCGACATTTCGACAGACCAACTTCGACAGCCTGGACAGACTAACTTTGACGACATCGCTTTCAAGGCCTCCACTCCCCAAGAATCCGCCTTCGACAATGGGATCCTCCACTCCGGTTTCACGGTCACCCCGACCGCACGCGCTTCTCTCGAATCCTCGGGAGAGCATTGGAGGTTGGGTTATGCACGAAAGGACCAACTTCGATTCGGCGGACCAACTACGACATTTCGGCTGCACCAACTCGACGACATCGTTTCAAGGCCTCCACTCCCCAAGAATCGCCGACAATGGGATCCTCCACTCGGTTTCCACGGTCACCCCCGACCGCATTAGAGATCAAAATCGAATCCTGGGAGAGCATTGGAGGTTCGACAGTTCGACAGACCAATTCGGTTATGAGCTCCAATTGAAATTTTCATAATGACTAAAAAACCCCTCCCTTCACTCACATTCATAAGCCACTAATCGTCTAACTAATTACAACATTACTATTATGTTTTGTATACCACATCAAACGACAAGCGTTGGTTAAAAATTTTTAGTACGTGCCTAATGAATTTCTCTACTATATGAATGCCATATTGTGATTTATTATACGATATCGTTACATCTCAAATGAAACAAATATTCAACGAATCTCTCTCCCGTGCGTTTCTTTGAGATAAATATGACTTATATTTTTGCATTTCATTGTTTGCTGATTTATAGACACATTTCACCTTGATTTATCAGAATGGTTTCTATGTGGGTTTGTTATTAGCTTTTTGTTCATTCTTTCAACTTTTTATTATTGTAGTTTTTTTTTTCGTTCTACATCGGTGATTCAAGAATGCCATATTTCTACTTTTATTCCACATCTCAATGACTATTGATGCTCTGTACGTTTAATCTTATTTAGTACAATGTAACACGACGCAATATTGATACATGCCTAATACGATTATGTGATTTATTGTTAATAAATTATAACTGAACACAACAAATTATAAATTATAAATAATGTTGAATCTTTCGACGAATTTCTCCCCGTGCGTTGCACGGGTACTCAATACTAGTACAAACACAGTTAAGAGGGGCATTCCCCATCCAAGTTTTGAAACCTACTCTTTTGGCATTGCCAACTTCCAAATTATGGAGAGTGTTGGAAAGAATGTTTTTAGAGAGTGTGTTACTAGCATTATTCTGCCAACTAATTCATGAGCTGCAGAATTTTGATTTCTGCTGATGTGATTAACCATAACATTCACCAGCTGGATCAATAGCTCCCTGCAATCATGGGTGACAGATTCTATTGCTGCCCAAACTGTTTACCTCTTAATACAATTGACCAAAGTGGCCGCATCAGTCTCAATGCTAAACCCTTGGAGCTGTTGTACCTTAGCAATCTGCAGTCCCCCACCTTACACCCACAGCCTCCGCACCGAAATACAAGCTCTAAATACAGTTTCATCCATACTGTGGGAAATGATAAATCCCCATCCTGGACAACCATCAGAAAAACACCCAGCATCCACCCTAATTTTATTACCTTGAATTTCAGCTGTTGCACTTGTTGAGCAGATTTGTCTTGCTTGAGGAAAGGATCTTGGGTTTGCTATGTTGTAGTCCTAAACATACTCATTGCAGCCTTTGCCAAAGCAGCAGGATCTGCTAATTCATGGTACAAAACAGGTGGGCACCCAAAAATTCTTCACAAGTTAACCATCTCAAAAGTCAAGTATACAGATCCACACATATTGAGAAAAAAAGTGAAAAGTGATGCTGAGAAAAATGCTGAGAGTGAAAAATGTTGGCGATACCGAATACGGTAACGTCAAATGGGAGTGAAGTTCTTTCACTGAAAAAAAAAACGTGGGTGCAATAAAGTTAAATATACTTAAATCGCAGGTATCAACAAGTGTATACAATTTCTTAAGTATAAACTACTCTATTTAGTTTAAGAATAAGGTTGTTTGGAAATGGATAGCAAAATAGTGGTCGAGCATTTAATTCATCATAAGGAGAATGTTTCAGAGCTGGGCTACATTATTGGGGAGTGTAGGATTTATTTTTCTTATTTTTCAACCATTAGTGTGAGGTTTGTTCGGAGACAAGCAAACCGAGTTACTTATAGCTTTGCGCGTGCATCTCAGTTTATGGCTAGTCCCCAGGTTTATTATCTCGTTCTACTTTGTATTGCACCCTTGACTTCTAATGAAATGCATTGATTTTATGTTGTAAAAAAAAAAAAAACACTACTCTACTTAGGTATATGACTTCATTAAATTAGATCATGACTATTTTTTTTTTAACAAAATAAAAGTTATTTCATTTCATCAAAATCAAAGGATCAAGGAACATAAGGATATCAAAATAATTATGGGGACTAGCTCCAATATGGATGCCCTAGCTAGATTATGAGTCATTCTATTTGTTTGCCTCTTAATTGTTGAACCCATTTATGTCCATCCAAAGAAAAAGAGACAGTGCCATTTTGTTGACTTGTCAAGATTGGAAAAATCATCAAAATAAATTAAAAGATATGGCTCTATGTGACGAGGCGAAAAATTTGAAGAATGAAATCGATGTAGATATGTTTTAATTTCATGAACGGTGCAAACGCGTATTGGAGAACTTGTGAATGAGGGAATGGCTCTGCTAGGGTTTTGCTCTCCTAGGGTTTCTTCTACGTGACTCGTTGTGTTTGCATGTTGCTTCAATGGTGGGTCAACCAATCTGTGTGTGGCCATGCTTTGGCCCTGTGACGTCTTCTGTTTCTCAACCTAATATTTTAGATGCTTCGCCAATCAATGTCTCCCCCTCACTGGCTCGGAAGAGTTTCATGCAAGCTGTCACCAACTCTTGTGCGATTCCACTTTGTCATCTTCCCAAACCTTGCATGAAGGGAGATGACTTATCTTTCAAAATCTTTGAGGCAGAATACCTTGCTGGGATTGCTAACTGCAGTAGTGTTCTGCATGGCCGCCTTACCATGTCCAAGGGTTCTGAGCCTATTCGTTTCAATGAGTTGCGCTCACGTATCTCAAAGTTGTGGAGAACAATAGGTGCATCGTCTATGGTGTCGTTAGGGAAAGGTTATTATGAGTTTGTGTTTTCATCTATGATTTGCGATCTATTCGGTCGATTGGCTCGTGGAACCTGCAGCCTGGTGTCTTGCGTTTGTTTGCATGGACGCTCGATTTTAATCCCAAGCTGATCAGGCAAACGAATGTTCAAACGTGGATTCGTATTCATGGCCTATCCTGCGAATATTGGCTTCCAAAGATCTTGTTTGAGATTGCCGGTGCCTTAGGGGTTCCCCTTGCTCTTGATGAACCTACCATGAAGAGGACTCTTGGACACTTTGCAAGAATCTTGATTGATGTAGATATGAACTCTGTTCTGCGCGACAGGCTCTTGGTTGAGCGTGAAGATTATGCTTTTTTTGTTGAAGTGGAATATGAGAATATCCCTCCTTTTTGCTCTTCTTGCCAGGTTATTGGTCATAGCTTGGATAATTGTAAATCCTTCCGGCCTGGAGTGTCTAGGAATTATGTGGATCACAAAGAGGTCAAGAAAGGC
This sequence comes from Calophaca sinica, assembly GCA_037113605.1. NCBI lineage: Eukaryota > Viridiplantae > Streptophyta > Magnoliopsida > Fabales > Fabaceae > Calophaca > Calophaca sinica. The sequence goes on along the minus strand of CM073733.1, from coordinate 47,107,956 downwards.
TCATTGCAATACGTTCCCAAGAATTCTGTTCCTTCTCCTAAACAAGATGCGGTGCAGCAGGCTGCTTTGCTTGATAAAGGGAAAGGTATTGTTCTTAATAATAATGATGAAACAACAGTGGTGCACCAAAGGCCTGCAAAGCAATCTGGCTCTTCTTCCAGATCGGGTACGCTGCAGCAGATTAAGGTTATTGATGTTCAAACTTTCGTGGATAATGATGCTTTTAAAGGTGTTAATAATGTGCCATGGGATGGGCATAAAACCAATCCTTTATTGGGTTTTATTGAGCATGATATTGACAGTAATAAGGAAGAGGTCCCTGCCATCGATTTGGTCAATCTTGATTCAGGTCTAGAAGTGGATAATGACCCAAATAAAATTGCTTCTCAGCAGCTCCAACTTGGTTCTCATGCACAGCAGAATGGTCCCCAGGGAAGTGAGCAATAACCCTGATACTAGACTTGCTTTGAAAAATCTTTGCAAATTACACAAACCGGATGTGTTGATTATAGCTGGACCTTGGATTTCTTTTAACCAAGCTCCAGCTGGTTTTTTCAATTCTCTAATCTTGAAGTTATTTGCTGAGAATGATCGGGGTTTGTTGCCTTCAAATCTTTGGTGTTTCTGCTCTTATGCCTTTTCTCCTTCTGTTATTCAAGCTGCTAGGCAGCACATTGCTTTCTCTTTTTTCCTTTGCAGGGAAGCTCCTCAATTTTGCTGCTGTTTATGCTTCTCACAGCTACATCACCCGAAGACAGCTTTGGTCTGCTTTGCATGACTTGCATGTTGCCCATTCTGATCCTTGGTGTTATATTGGGGACTTTAATGCTATCTTGGGATCTCATGAGCATCATGGCCATGGTATCCCATCTCAGTTATCCTGTTCAGATTTTTCTTCTTGGTCCAACTTGGATCAATTAATTCATCTTCCTACAAAAGGCTCTCAATTTACTTGGTCCAATGGTAGACTTGGATTAATTTATACAGCTAGAAGGCTTGATAGATCTCTTTGTGAAGAGGAGTGGATTAATTTTGGGTCTCATGTGGATTATTGTATGCTTACTCGAGATCAATCTGATCATTTCCCTATTTTACTTAGTATGCAGAAGTCGGATAAGGAGTTTGCCTCGTCGTTTAAATTTATGAAAATGTGGTCTCGACATCCCAATTGTGTCAATGTGATGAAGGAAGTTTGGCAAACTAAGGTTTTGGGTTGTCCCATGTATGTCTTTTCCCAGAAGCTTAAGCTCTTAAAAGCCAGGCTTAAAGATTGGAATAAAACTGAATTTGGCAATGTGCACTCTAATGTCTCCAATATTATGGCTGATCTTGACTCTATTCAAGCGGATATTGATATGACTGGTGCCTTTGAGGATCTTTTCCAGCACGAGAAAGATATTCAGCTACAGTTACAAAATGCTCTAGCTTATGAAGAAGACTTTTGGAAAGAAAAGGCTAGATTAAACTGGCACTTGCATGGCGATAGAAATACAGCTTTTTTTCACAAGATGGAAAGGATTAGAGGAGTGACTAAGCAGATTGCAGTGATTAAAGATGGTGATAATTTTCTTTATGAGAGAAATGCCATTGAGGATCATATTTTGAAATACTACACTCAGCTGTTTGCTGTTGGTAACTCCTGTCATAATAATGATCTCGTGGATAGTAAGCATATCATAATAATGATATGCTTACTAGACTTCCCTATTTTGATGAGGTGAAGCGGGCGGTTTTTTCTCTCAATGGAGACAGTGCTCATGGGCCGGATTTTGGTGCTCATTTCTTTCATACTTATTGGGATATTATTTCTTTAGATGTGTATCAGGCAGTTCTCCAATTCTTTAGACAAGGTTGGTTACTTTCTAACCTGAATTCTAATTTGGTGGTGCTTATTCCTAAAATTTCTAGTGTTGAGAAAATAGAGCAATACAGATCAATTGCTTTAGCGAACTTTCAATTTAAAATCATTTCTACGGTTTTGGCTGATAGGCTTGTTGTGGTAGCTCCAAAATTATTTCTGAGAGTCAAAGAGGGTTTATAAAAGGTAGATCTATTTTGAATTGTATTTGTACTGCTTCTAAAGCTGTTAATCTTCTTCATAAGAGATCTTTCGGAGGTCAGTTAGCTCTGAAAATTGATATTAAAAAGGCTTTTGACACGATGGACTAGAATTTCCTGCTTAGTGTCCTGCATGCTTTTTGGTTTTGATGACAAATTTTGTTCGTGGATTAATCTTATATTGCATTCAGCCGAACTTTCCATCTCGGTTAATGGTCATGCGGTGGGCTTTTTTAATTGTAAAAGGGGTGTTAGGCAAGGGGACCCTTTATCCCATCTTTTATTTTGCCTTGCCGAAGATGTTCTTAGCAGGGGTATTTCCACGCTTGTTGAGGAGGGAAAGGTTCAATTGATGACAAGTCCAAGAGGATTTAGGATGCCTAGTCATGTCTTATATGTTGACGACATCTTGATTTTTTGTAGGGCCACTAAGCATAGTATTTCTAATTTAATGAATCTTTTTGCTGATTATGAGGCAGTTTCTGGCCAGGTGATTAGTGCTGAAAAGTCCAAGTTTTACACTAGTAATATCTCTCCTTCTCGAGTTTCTGTCATTTCGAACCTCCTTGGTTTTTTAGCTGGCTCGTTCCCCTTCACTTATTTTGGGGGTTCCTTTGTTTCAAGGTAAGCTGAAACGAACCCACTTGCTTCCCATTGTGGATAAAATTAAAACTAAGCTGTCTTCTTGGAAATGTTCTTTGTTGTCTATCATGGGCAGATTTCAGATGGTTAAGTCTGTCATCCTGGGTATGTTGGTTTACAGCTTTCAGATTTATGCTTGGCCTTCTAATCTACTTTCTACTGTTGATCAATGGATTAGGAATTTTGTTTGGTCTGGTGATGTTAGTAAAAGGAAGTTGGTTATAGTGGCCTGGAAGATAGTTTGTAATTCTACATCAGCGGGAGGTTTGGGAATCCATTCTATAAAGTTTATTAACAAAGCTGGTTTGCTTAAGCTTGCTTGGGTTTTTGAGACATCTAAGTTGTTTTGGGCCTTTCGTTTGAGAGCCAGGGCTTACAAGAATAACGTTCCTATTAATTATCATCTTTCTTCTTCTATATGGCCTGGTATTAAATCTTGTCTTGCCACTATTGATGCAAATTCTTTTTGGAAGATTGGGAATGGCTCCAAGATAAATTTTTGGACAGATACCCGGTTGTCTTGGCCTATTGTTGATATTATTGATTTACCTGCTCCGCTGCATGCTTTGCTTAAGGCTAATGTCAGTGATATTATTCAAAATGGTAATTGGTCTATTCCTTCGGAGCTAGTCTATCACTTCCCTGTTCTTTTAGATGAGATTAAAGAGGTTGTTCTTCCAAAGTTCCCCTGTCTAGACAATCTAATGTGGGGTGCGAATACTTCAGGTATTTTATCTTTTAAGGATGCTTATTTATTTCATCAGCTAGTTTGTCAATCTTTGCCCTGGGCTAAGCTTATTTGGCATCCTACTGTCCCTCCCTCTAAGTCTTTCATAGTTTGGAGAGTGTTGCATGATAAAATGCCCACAGATGATCAGCTTCGTCTCTGTGGTATTATTGTGGTTTCTGCTTGTAGTCTCTGTGTAGAGCAGCTGAAACCATGAAGCATTTGTTCTTCGATTGCCCCTTTGCAAAGCGTTTATGAAGCTGGTTAGGTTTAGTTCTTCATATTACAATTGATTGCTCATCTATTCAGTCCATCCTTGCCATTTGTAATCGTAGATGGAGCTCTCAACTTGTTGATATTGTTTCTGCTAGTGTGGTCTTTGTTATTTGGACTATTTGGCACTACAGGAATAAGCTAAGGTTTGGTAATAAAATTATTCCTATTTGCTCACCTATTAATATTATTCTGTCCAATGTCTCTATGGTAGGTAATTACAGTTCAAGGAACATGTCCTCTTCTATTGATGAATTTACTATTTTGAGGACTTTTAAAGTGGTCGGGTGTCCATGCAATGCCCCTAATTTCTTTGAAGTTATTTGGCGTCCCCCGCAGTCTTTTATGGTTAAGTGCAACACAGATGGGGCGGCCAAAGGTTGTCCAGGTCCTGCCTCTTGTGGAGGTATTTTTCGTGATCGCAGCGCTGCAGTTCTTGGTTGTTTTTCTGCAAATGTTGGTATTCGGAATGCCTTTCAAGCTGAATTATTTGGAGCTATGCTAGCTATTGAAATTGCTTTCAAAAAAGGTTGGCATCATCTTTGGTTGGAATGTGACTCTTAACTTATTTTGGCGGCCTTGAAGGATAGTTCCCTTGTTCCTTGGAGACTCAGAAATAGGTGGATTAATTGTATAGACCTGACTAAGCAGATGCCTTTTATCTCTTCCCATATTTACAGGGAAGGAAATTCTTGTGCTGATAAGCTTGCTGCTCATGGATCCCGTGTGACGGGTTTTATTTGGTGGAATCTAATTCCTAGTTTTATTTCTGATGATTTTTTTAGGAATAGATATAGTCTTCCAAGCTACAGGTTCAGATAACTGTTCTTGGGCTTGCCTTTTAGCTAGTTCTGCTGATCTTTTGTGCTTTTTCTTGGGTTTTGGCCTAGTCCCCCCATGTCTTTTTTGTATTCTGTTTTTTTTTCTCTTTTTTTTCAATAAAAGCAGGGGTACTTTTTTTTCCTTCTAGGTGTTTCTTTTCTAAGGAGGGTTTTGCATCAGAAGATTTTAACGAGGCTCCTTTCCTTTCTTTGCTTTAAAAAAAAACGTATTGGAGAAAAAATTAATATTTACGTATTCTATAAATAGAGGTTCGAAGAAATATAGAATGAGTGGTGCAAAATGTAGAGAGGCACTTGATTGTGTAGTAAGGAGTGACTGAGTACGAGAGTTAGAGTGAGAGCTCTCGGAAAATATGAGTATTTATTTGTTGTGTAAGATGTGAGTGTTATCATTCTTTATAAATCTTGAGTGAGGTATTCAAGTTTGTAAGAGTGATACACAATTTAAGGTGAGGTTACAAACTTGTAATCTTATTTGTGATAACGAAAGTATTTTGTGGTGTTCGATGTACGTAGGCAAGACGTGTCAATGTTAAGGAACCATGATTAATTTTGATTATTAATCTAAGCACGACAGAATTCCCTATGTGAAGGATCAAGATTAATGGATGCAGTCACATCAAAGGCTTTAGGTATACCTTCTCCAATGTTAATCTTGATTTGATGTGTAGTTGCAACTCAAGGTTTGATGATGCAAACCCTCTATAGTAGTCCACACTAGGTGTTTTTTGAGCTTTTTCTCTTCCTTAGGTGCTAGCCTCTTGGAGAGAAAATGAGCCAATGATCTCTATTAGTTCAAAATGAACTAAGCACTTTACTTAAATAGTAAAGTCTAATTAAGGACCTAATTAACATAGTGGTGCCAGCCCATCTAGGACCATTAGATTAACTAAATCTGATTTAATGAAGCCCCCTTAATTAATTTAATTAAATTTCATTTAGTTAAATACTATCATTATGTAAATCACATTTAAATAATGATATTCATATTAATTAAATTAAGTCCCACTTAATCTAATTATTTTGCTTTTGCTCCAAGAATACCTATAAGTGTGTAACCCTATAGGTTCCCATTAGAATTGGCTATGATATTAAATATTATATTAATATTCAATATTCAATATAATATTAAATATCACAAACAGTGAGTGACATTTAAAAATACATCACTACCCCCAACCTATGGAAATCGGTGATCCGATATGAACCTTACCACTACCATGTAAGCGTGAAGTCTGTGTCCCTTCATTCTTATGTCTCAATTGAACACGAGGTATAAATGTGTCATCCTCGCTAACGTTCAATCAATAGTTCCTCGATACCCAAGTAGATGTGTGATAACTCATAGTCTCAATATCACATATTGGTCCCTATGTCACGTGCCCACGCCTTTTCCATATCTCACTCTATCGAGTGGCCGGAGACATAAACCCCTGCTATGTAGGAAGGACGAATCATATTTACATCGCTCACATCCCTCACATGATTCGTTGTTGGCTCAAATACTGCCTTTATAATCAACCCGTTAAAGGTGACGATTAATACCATTCAAAACCAACAACTCCACACGTAGGAATCATAGTGACTTCAAGTCAAATGACATACTTCACTATGGTCAGCATGAGGAACGCCTACGACACTTACATAACTATTATGAAGCATCCCCATAGTGGGTCAATTCAGTATTAAATATCTCATATTTAATACTTGTGTACTGACTTGATATCTCATATGCATGGCCCATGAGATGTGGTTATCAGTCACCTACGCAATAGTCTATGCATTATTGTCGTCCTTACTAACAATAATACTCGACTACAAATAATTTAAGAATAGCGTTTTATAGTTCAATTAAGTCTCATGATCAAGTCACACTTGATGTTCCAATGGACGAACTATCTATTCTAAGGACTTTATTTTGTCATATTAACAACACAATAAATGGAATGTCTCATATATCCAAGGTTATCAAAACCGGACCGGACACTGAAACGGTATAGGCACTCGTTCAAGGTTTAAAGGTCGGACTGGGGTCGAACCGGGGTCAGACCAGAAACGAATTAAATTATATTTTTAAAATTTTTAATATAACATATAAAGCACTAATAAACAAAAAATAACATAATATTCATAACATCACGACATAAAAAATTAAACTCTGCTTAAAATGTTATAAGTCAACATATAACATGTAAAAATTACATACTAAACTAAAACAAATATGTTATAATAACATTCTAATATTCAATAATCACAAATACTGTAATGTAAGTACTCTCATAATAATATTAATATATAAATTAATTTTAAATGTTGTTATAATATTTAATTTATTACATCAACGTGAGAAAAATGGATAAAAAATCTCTTATGTGTCAAAAATAATGTCATTTACCATTTTTTGAAAAACTAATTTTTTTTTTTGAACCGCCCAGTTCCCGATTTTTCCCGGTTTTGGCCATTTTTTACCGATTTTCCTGTTTTTAGGCCGATTCTTGTGCAATCCGGTTTTAAGGTTCAATCGGACCGGACAGGGGTCTGGTTCCCGGTTCAACCGGTCGGACCGGCCGGTCTGGTCCGATTTTGACAACTATGCATATATCTCATATATGTGCAATGTCATGATACAAAATATCCAAAAACCAGAATGCCACTAGGGCTTACACTAACAGCTAAACCACATAAATCCTTGTGTCCTTTATTATTTTCCTTGTGTGTAAGTGTGTGTGGAGATTCCTAACATTGGTATCAGAGATCATTGGGCATGTGTGGGTAAATCAAAGTGACGCGTGCAGATATTTCCTAACATTAATGAAATATAATTTGTAGTTTGATTGTTGAGAAAATATTTCTCTATATAGCGATTGAAACTATCCCACTTCTGTGTCGTCTACCTAAGAATTTGAGATAACATTAATTATTTGCATAAAATCTGAGGCATAAACTACCTTTTCGAAGACCATTTGACGTAACCATTGGAGAGCCTTGAGCAGCCTAATAGCTTCACCTTCCTGGGCTTCTACATTTGCTCTGTGCCAAGCATTTCGGGCCATCACAAAAGAGCTCGTGTGGCTACAAAACCGAAAGCTTTGCCGAATCTGGAGTTGTTTCGAAGAAAGTCGAGTCGACGTTATATGCAAGCCAACCTTTAAAGGGTTTGAGCCATCGCTAATCAGCAACCACAAGGTCAGATGGGTCTAAAATCAATTGAGCTTTTTTCTGCTTGATCTATTTCCACTCACAAAGGAAGTCCCTTGCTCTCACAACTCTTGCATCTAGAAGAGTCCCTTCCCTGAGTTTCTCGTTGTGATTCATCCGCAAGCTCTAAAGGATCACGGCAGATAGATCCTTATGCTCGAGCTATAATGTATTGAAAACGATGAATATAAGCTCCTTAAAGCTTTCATCTTGGCTCATGCAGTGGTTAATGGTGTCCCACACTTTTGCCTTCTTCCAACTGTTTGATGCATGGTCGCAACAAAGAAGAACAAAAAGACAATTTTCTAAATTGTTCTTGCATATCACAGAAATACTAGAGCAATGAAACCCTCTGCTTTGAAGATTGGTGCAATTAGGAAGACTATGACGGGCTTCACGCCAAAGAAAAGTTTTCACTCTTTGGGGGACATCCAGTTTCCATAGCATTTTGCAGTTGCCTTTAGGGTGGTCTTCTTGGTTCAGACTACAAGAAAACACGGTATTACCGACGGCCTAATACATAAAAGCCGTCGGTAATCCAGTTTTACCGACGGATAACCGACGGCCAAAAACCCGTCGAAAATATGGTCGTCGCAAAGGATTACCGACAAATCGTTTCTTACCGTCGGTATCGACGGCTACACCGTCGGAAAATGATGGTGGATTCCGACGGCAAAGCCTTCGTTAAATTTCCGACGGTGTTGACCGTCAGAATCTGAAAGTTTCCGACGGCTTAGCTGTCAGAATCGTAATGTTTTTTCGTAAAAATAAATTGATTAATAAAATATTTACTTTATTTAATTTTATTAATAAAATAAAAAAAATTATTAATTAATAACCAAATTAATTTGATTCTTTAATTAATTAATTAATTTAATTATTTATTTGTTTAATTATAAAAATAATTTACTCTCATATTAAAAATATTTATTTATTAATTAAATTAAATATTACTTGTAATTTAATTTAATTTAATTATTAATTGATTTCCATATATAAAAATGTGATAACGTAAACTAAAAAGTAAATTAAAAAAAGAAAACATAATAAATAAAAAAAGTTGGCGAATAAAAATCAAGAACTAAAATAATATCCAAACGAAAAAAATGATATCAAAAATATGAAAAAATATAAGTACAAACAGAACTAATAGTCCTGGTACTTCGATCATGATCGAGATGTTCTACATCATCCGTGCATCATCGACATGACCATCAAGACGCTGAGGCGAGTCGATGGAGTAGGTCAGCTGGCGAGCTAGCATCTGGTACATCTCGCTCCTGGCGCCGCAAAGACTGAGTCAAAACCTCCTATTCTTTGGGCCACGCGGCGCTTCAACTCGGCTATCTCCTGGTCATCCGCGGCAGAGCGACAGCTGGCGACTACTACTCGACGACGCTCCAACGTGTGGCGGCGGGCCCCTTTTTGTAGTTCTTTGGCAAGGTCGCCGACCATATAGGCGACCGCTTCTTCTTTCCGCCAACCACTTCCGCCAAACCCTCGGTGTAGATAGATCGTCGTGGCTCGAGATGGAGAACATGATGAGCTCGAGATCTAAGCCGAGACATCCTTGCCTCAAACTTCTCTGTTAAACAAACAAATAAGCCAAGTCTTTTTTTAACAAAACAATATAAACATTATTAAAAATATTTATTATATTTTATAATTACCTGAGTCCGCCTCGAACGGTCATCAACGAAATCACTAGTACTCCTCTTCATATGAGTTGGAAGAGGGAGCTCGTGGTAATCGAACTTCTCTCCCCAACCTCTTCGATCGTGATTGTATTAATAAAAACTTAAATAAAGAATAATAATAATTATAATAATAATAATAATAATAATAATAATAATAATAATAATAATAATAATAATAATAACAATTTTATAACACGTAGGCCTAATCAAGGTCGCTACCGACCGACGTAACCTCCAATGTGCAAGCCGCCACCCTTCTCAGAGGCCCTATTCTTCTTGGCATACTGTCGCCTGAACTCGTGGGTGTTCCAAAGGCGCTACCACCGCCGCCAGAGCTCATCCCCTATCCAACTGGGCTGGCGATCCCTGATGCGGGCATCTCGAAGCATGTCAGAAAGGCGGTGGGAGGCCTTCATATGAAAATTCTTCTCCATCAGCTCTTCATCTTTTTCCTCCCAAGCAACCCTCGTCTGTATCAATATAAGACATTATTAAACATAATTGAAATTTACGAAAATAAAATAATATGCAATAAAATAAAAATTGCAGCTTACTCTGAAAGAATTAAACATATGGTCCCGCTCAATATCCTTCAGCGTCCCCCAGGTGGGCCAAAACTCCTGGTAATTCTCCTCAATTGTTGCTGTGATAGCTAACGCAGCTGGCTTTGAGGGAAGAAACCTGAACAATAAAAACATGTTAAATAAAAAAAATATATATATACATGTAAATTATTAATAACTCGAAAAAATTGCAAATACTTACCCTTTACCAGATGGCCTGATAACAACTCGGCCATCATACAAAGATCTCAAGAGTCTCAGGCTCCCCGCCTCCCCTCGCTCAAGAACCTCCTCTCCTCCCCGCCCCGCCTAACATCAGTGTGATCACTGTATGGCCCGTACTATAATCATGGTCTGACCGATGAGCATCGCCACCGGATCGTGCACAACATGGGAACTCGAAGTGCCGTGTGGGCTGCTGGAACCGGGGTGGGGATCATGTCAATGTGAGGCAAAGGTGCCGAACGTGCCCGAAGTCTGTGTAGCTGGTGTCGAATGTGCCTCGAGTCCGTAGGTGGTGCGTATATCGTCTAGGTGCAGGAGGTGTATCAGGCTGTCTCGGCGTAGATGTACTAGGACGACGTGTAGATGACAACGTCGAAAACCCAGTAGGGTCACGCCTAATGATGGTCGGCCTCTGACGACGAGGGGGGTCGAGGGCGATGCCCTTCCCCTTCCATTTACCACCACTAGGTGGTCTGGGGGGGTCGTGTAACGACCCGTTTCCGGACCGCCACCGAGCTCAACATACCGAGCTCGAGTTACCGAGCTCAACACACCGAGCTCAAGATACCCTGTATGCGATGTGTTTTAAAATGATACTCTTGTGCCCTTTTAGGAAAGTACGGTCTATATATTTATATATATTTTTTTTATAAAACTATCTCGTGCACATCAGAGTAATTACAGCTTTTCGAAACATGGTGCAACTAAGACACAAGACTTAAGTCCTAAATAACAACACGCAGGTAACAAGTACATACTCATATATACAAGATATAAAAAGTGCATACAAAAAGACAAAGTAATAATGTACAAAGAAAATACACCTAAGGTATGACGACTTCAAAAGAGCAATCATACCCTGGGGGTACTTCCGACAGACACCCACGCAGGGGTCGCCCAAAAGTAAAACCACCAGTCTACCCTGCAGGCTCAAAATGACAAAACATCACCCGTCCCAAACTGGTCACAGCCACTGTACACAAAAGTCATATTACAGCTACCCCAACAAACATAACATAAACAAAGCCAATCACGACAAATAGAGGTCGTCACCCTGATCCTCGTCGAGCTCCTCCTCGCCATCATCCGCTGTCGAGTTCCCTGCACCCTCGACATCGCCTGGGTAACCGTCATGGATTGAAGGTACCACGGGAAAGGGTCAACTTCTCAACAAATCAAGATAATCCAGGCATAAAGAAATAAGTAAACAACAAAGTATAACATTCACCAAACGTGACTCGACCATCTCACTCTAGACTCGACTCTTATTCCGGAATATCGCCAGCAGGTCCATCCCCAAACTGACGCAATAGGTAAGCGGCCGGTCCAACCCCAAACCGATACCATGCATTAATCAGCAGGTCCAACCCCAAACTGATAATGCGACGCCTAGTCAATCTCCCGTAAACAAAAGGGGACCTAGCACCCTTAGTTATCCGGGTCACGGCTCAAAAACGTCATACGACTCGCCTAGCTCTCTCACTCGTTGATTAGCTCGCCGCAGTCAAGGAGTGGCACATAAAATTACTTGATCACATATCAAATAAAGAGAGCATGCTTAACATGAAGAAAACGCAATTCAATCATTTAAGCAATAAAACATTCTGCATGAAGAAAACGCAATTCAACAGGCAATACACAATTCACAACATATAAAATAAAGCCTTAATAATGTCTAAGAGTTGCTCATCGAACTCCAAGCTAACGCTGCTCGACAACGACCTCAACACGGCTGTCTTCAAACGAGCTCGACAACGACTTCTCTCACTCGATCTCGACACGCACGACTCTTAGTCGACCTCGGTTTCGTGATCTCGTACACCCTGATTTCCTTGCCGCACGATCTCGGAAATCACACTGCCTAATACGAGCACAACTTAGTTCTATCTATGGGTTCTAATAACACTTAGCTCTCATTATCCCAATCTTAACCACAACCCAAGTAAGCATTAAAACTTAAGAACTTAAACAAATACAACCAGAATTCAAACATTACAAAATAACTCCTTTTCTCTAAAATTTTGTTAAAAACTTTTTTCATACATCACCAGACAAAGCCATTTTTCCTAAGTACTAATTAAAGGTTAAAATCAAGTAATACCTTAAGCACAACTTAATCAAAATCTAAGTTTATATTTCTTAAAAATATTTTCGTCATGGTCCAGCAATTAAAATAAGACCATAACCACTTATGTTAAAATTTAAAACTCAAAAAGAAATCAACACAAGCCAAGTAGGGAGGGTTTTGGGCGCTACTTTCTTGCAGAAAACAGAGGAAACAATTTGTTTTTCAAGCTCAAATAAATGGTTAGAAAGGTAGGTAATGTCATGAAGAAGAAAACCTATCAATATGATATGAGTTGAAAGCATAAAAACTAGCTAAATTGAAGAGAAGAAGTGGCACTAACAGTGACATGAAAGGAAATAAAATTATGTTTTTCATACCTCACAGATGGTCGAGATGGTGATATAGGTCGAGGAGATGATAAGGAACAAGGTTGGTGATGAAAGTTTATGCAGAAGCTCAATGAACTCAAGGTTCTTCAATGGAGGTTTGGAGAAGAGGAAATCTAGAGAAGAAGAAAAAAGAAGAAACTGGAAAGTGATTGTTTTAAGGCGGCTAAGCGTGATATTTATGTAGGTGGAGGAAACTAATCTTGATATTTATGTACAGCTGGTGGAAAAAGAAAAAGTTTGGTCTTATCTCCCTTAAACAAAAGTTAATTACAAGAAAACCATTTTAAAAGAATTTATCTTTCATAAAACCACAAATAAGCGACACCTGGATTTTAAAGTAAGATATTAATCCAAACAACAAGTCTAACCCATCTAATCTGTCCTCTCTCATAATCACAACAAAATATACTAATTAACACTACATAATATTCGTAAAAATACAAGTGTTATCATCTCGACACGATGTCGACCAGGATGCTTGTGCAAGCGCACAAGGCTCTAACACGAGTTCGTGCACGCGGCCTCCTCAGTTCGACATGCGACCTCCTCAACTCGGTACGCGACCTCATCAGCTCGACATATGACCTTGGCACGCGATCTTGGCACGGGATCTCGTCACGAGGTCTTGGTACGATGTCCTAATACGATGTCCTAATACGATGTCGATCTCGTCCTCAGGTGTTACAATCTCTCCCTCTAAAAAAATTTCGTCCTCGAAATTGCAAATAAGTTACTTACCATGAAAAAGTTCAGGGTACTGAGCCTTCATCTTCTCTTCCAGCTCCCAAGTCGCATCTCCAGTCTTCTGATCCCACACAACTTTGACAAGTTGGATCTCTTTGTTCCGCAACTGCTTGGCTTTCCGGTCAACAATCCTTGCTGGTGATGCTTCGAAAGATAAGTCATCCCTCAGTTGGATCATATCTGGTTCGATAACATGAGAAGGGTCGGAAATATATTTTCGTAACTGTGAGACGTGGAAGACATCATGTATGTTCGACAAGAAGGGTGGCAAGGCAATCTGATATGCCACTGGACCAATACGACGAAGAATCTGATAAGGTCCAATAAATTTAGGGGTAAGTTTCTTGGATTTGATCGCTCGACCAACTCCAAAGTGGGGGTAACTCTAAGAAATACATGCTCTCCTTCCTCGAACTCGAGTGGTCGACGCCTTTTGTCCGCATAACTCTTACGCCGACTTTGAGACGCTCGCATCTCCGCTCTCGATCAAACGGATCTTCTCCGTAGTCCGGCCGGATCATATCCGGTCCTACAATGTAACTCTCACCATCCTGGTACCAACAAAGAGGCGTCGACACTTCCGCCCATACGGTTGCTTCAAAAGGTGCCATTCCAATACTTGCATGGAAATCAAGTATTATAGGTGAACTCCACCAATGGTAAGACGTCGTCCCAACTTCCTCGGTGATCTAATGTACACACTCGCAATGCATCTTCAAGCGATTGGATCGTTTCTCGCCCGACCGTCACCGAGGATGATATGCCGAAGCTAAGCCTCGAGCTCTGCCTCCCATCGCTTCTCGCAATTCCCTCCAAAATGAGACGTGAACTTCGGATCTCGGTCCGACACGCATCGAAGAGGGTATACCATGTAGTCGTACTATCTCCGCGACGTAGATCTCGGCCGCCACTTTTCCACGTTGTATGTCGACCTCACTGGCAAGAAATGAGCAGATTTGGTCAATCGGTCGACGATCACCCAAATCGAATCATTATTCTTCTGCGTCTTCGGTAAACCTACAACGAAATCCATGGAAATACTATCCCATTTCCATACTGGTACGTCAAGCGATTATCAGAGCATTCCCGCAGTCGTTGGTGCTCCACCTTCGCTTCGACACGTTAAACACGGCTACGTGCTCACCACTTGCTTCTTCATTCCGGACCACCAAAAATGCTTCTTTAAGTCTTGATACATCTTCGTAACTCCTGGGTGAATACTAAAATTGCTCTTATGCGCTTCGTCAAGTATTAACTTTCTCAGCTCCGCCACATTAGGTACACACACTCGGCCATTGCACCTTAAAATGTTGTCCGTTCCGACTTGGAATTCTGTCGCTTTCCCTTGCGCTATCAACTGGACCTTTTCTTGCAGGAGTTCGTCATGAACCTGCTGGTCTCGGATCTCGTCCAACAATCTGTTAGAAATGGTAAGCATACCAAATCTCGCTTTCCCTGGTGACACTTCCACATTCAACCTCAAGTCTCGAACTTCTCGAGCATCTCCAACTCCTCGATCATCATTGCCGAGGCTAAAACGCTCTTTCGCTCAATGCATCCGCTACTACATTAGCCTTACCGGATGGTATTCCAACGTAAAATCGTAGTCCTTGAGAAATTTCGTCCATCTTCGGCCGACGCATGTTGAGCTCCTTCGATCGAACAGATACTTCAAGCTCTTGTGATCGCGAAACAAGAAGAGTACTCCCATAAAGATAGTGCCTCCATATCTTCGGCCACAAAAACCACCGCCGCCACTCCAAATCGTGAGTAGGGTAGTTTCTCTCGTGGATCTTAAGTCGTCTTGAAGCATATGCTACCACGTTCGATGTTGCATCAAGACGCATCCCAATCCCTGGTGTGACGATCACAATACACTTCGTAAGGCTCTTCTGCCGAGGCAAAATCAACACAGCGCTGCCGCCAAGAGCTCCTTCAGCCTTTGAAAACCGGATTCACACTCCTCGGCCCAGGCAAAAGGTTGATCCTTCCTCGTAAGTCGTAAAGAGGCGCGACAATCTTCGAAAACCTTCAATGAATCTTCGATAATAACTTGCTAAGCCAACAAAACTTCGATCTCAGAATCGCCTTCTACTGTTCCCACGACACACCTCAATCTTAGTTGGATCCACACTATCCCTTCTTTGGAAATCACGTGTCCAAGAAAATTCACCTCTTCAAGCCAAAATTCACACTTGGACGAAGTTCGCATAAAGTCGCTTCTCACGCAATATCCGTAGTACTCGACGTAAGTGTTCTTCGTGTTCTTCTCGGTTCTTGAATAGATCAATATGTCGCCGATGAACACTACAACGAATCGATCCAAAAAGAATGGAAAATCCTATTCATATAGTCCATAAACACACCGGGCGCATTTGTCACTCCACACGGCATCACTAAGTACTCATAATGACCATACCTCGTCCTGAACGCTGTTTTGGAGACATCTTCTGCCTTCACGCGAATCTGATGGTAGCCCGACTTCAAGTCTATCTTTGAAAACATCGCCGCTCCACGAAGTTGATCCATCAAGTCGCCAATACGTGGTAACGGATACCGGTTCTTCACGAGCCTTGTTGAGTTGACGATAGTCTACGCACGCCTGGATCGCCCATCCTTCTTCTTGACCAACAACCTTTGGAGCTCCCTACGGTGACACGCTCGGCCGTATGAATTGCTTTGACTCCAAATGCTCAACTGGGACTTTAGTTCCTTCATCTCGGCAGGAGACATCCCGTAGGGCGCTATTGAAATAGGTCCCGCCCTGGAATCGGTCGATGGAGAACTCGACCTCGTGACCGGTGGTAACCCTGGCACGCCTTCGGAAAACGCCCACAAAGTCACACACCACCGAACATTCTTCACTTCGATCCGGGAAACTTCGAACTAGCGGATACATGTATTCCCTAGTTCCTTCTTTCAAAGAAACTCCAATACGCTCAATAGAAAGATAATTGGAAACTCCAAGGTCCTGGAAAATTACGCTTTACTGGCACACCAAGAGGACATGGTGGTATGACAACCAATCCATCCCGAGGATGACATCTAAGCCCTTAAGAGGCAAACAAACCAAATTGACCACAAACTTTCTACTCAATAACCAATACACAATTAAGACATGCAGTGTTGGTAACTAAGGTTTTAGCAAATTGGGTCAGAACTACCAATTTGAGCAAAGCGATCACAATGATTCAAATGGTTCACACAATCAGAAGAAATAAAGAAATGGGTTGCACCCGAATCAAAGAGAACGGATAAGGGTTTACCCTCTATCTCACATTCGCCTTGGATAAGATCATCAGCTTGCTCTGCTTCCTCGCCGCTCATGCAGAAGACTCTGCCTTTAGCTACCTGACGCTTCTCTTTTGCCTTCGCCGCATGCATTGCCGGTTCAGCTTTAGGTGTGGGACAATCCTTGGCAAAATGCCCTGGTTTCCTACAGTTGTAGCACACATCCTCCTTCTGAGTACAGTTATTCGCATAATGTCCCGTCTTTCCACAACGGAAACAAGTCACTTCGACACCGGTCTGACCTCCACTCCTCGCTCCCTGGGTCATCGGACGATACTGTCCTCTATTGTTGTTGTTCCCCTGAGGTCGGCTGTAAGGCTTCTTAAGTTGCTTTCCTTTCTGTGCAAGTCTCTGTCCCAGGCCCTGAGGTTTCATTGGTCCACCTGGGCCAATCTTCTTCTTGTGGCTTCTTACTCCTTCTACCTCGACACAGCGATCTATCAGCTCTTGGAGGTTTCGAATCCTCAATGATACCACTGACTTCTGGATATCAAATCTCAGACCTCGTTGGAACCTCTCACTTAACCATCTTTGGTCAGCTCGGTCACTAAATGGATCAAGTACCTTGCCGCTGACTCGAACTTGGTCGCATACTCGGACACTGTCGAGCTTCCTTGCTGCAATTGAAGAAACTCTTGCTCCTTCTCGGCTCGTGCAGTATCAGGAAAGTACTTGTCCAAGAACCTTCCACGAAAAAGCTCCCATGTCATCTCACGACGTTTTGCTATAAATGTTTGCTTCACTCCTTTCCACCAATATTCTGCATCTCCCAGTAGCATATAGGTGGCGTAGTCTACCTTTACGTTGTTTGGGCAATGGAGTGCCTCGAAGATCTTCTCGATCTCTTGCATCCAAAGATCAGCTTTATCTGGATTTGGCTCACCGTAGAACTTCGGTGGATCATGCTTCCTAAAGTCCGCTAATCCTCTAGCTTCAAAGATTTCGCTCGCTTCGCTGTCGCTGGCCGCAAGTTCACTGGTCAACGCCGCCTGGCTGAGCCATCGAGTTAGACTGTTGAGTTGCAGCAGCTGATTGCTGAGCCATGGCCGCAGCCATCTCGGTCATAGCTTGAATCGCTCATTCCATGTCGACGTTCTCAGGTACAGCCGTCGTATCCCTACGAGGTGGCATTAGATTCCACAAAGTTCAAAACCCTATCAGAATCTCACAACAAGGATGTGTTAAAACACACTGCTTCAATCAAGAAACAGTTCAAACAATTTTTCAAGCAATAAGTGCTTCACTTAATCAAACAGCAATCAACATAGTACCCAACATATATATATATATCCCGACACAAAGGACTCACCCAAATTTCCTATGCACACTTTCGAACTGAATCGGCGCTCGATACTAACATTGTAACGACTGCTTAGGACCGCCACCGAGCTCAACATACCGAGCTCGAGTTACCGAGCTCAACACACCGAGCTCAAGATACCCTGTATGCGATGTGTTTTAAAATGATACTCTTGTGCCCTTTTAGGAAAGTACGGTCTATATATTTATATATATATTTTTTATAAAACTATCTCGTGCACATCAGAGTAATTACAGCTTTTCGAAACATGGTGCAACTAAGACACAAGACTTAAGTCCTAAATAACAACACGCAGGTAACAAGTACATACTCATATATACAAGATATAAAAAGTGCATACAAAAAGACAAAGTAATAATGTACAAAGAAAATACACCTAAGGTATGACGACTTCAAAAGAGCAATCATACCCTGGGGGTACTTCCGGCAGACACCCACGCAGGGGGCTGCTCCAAAAGTAAAACCACCAGTCTACCCTGTGCTCAAAATGACAAAACATCACTCGTCCCAAACTGGTCACAGCCACTGTACACAAAAGTCATATTACAGCTACCCCAACAAACATAACATAAACAAAGCCAATCACGACAAATAGAGGTCGTCACCCTGATCCTCGTCGAGCTCCTCCTCGCCATCATCCGCTGTCGAGTTCCCTGCACCCTCGACATCACCTGGGTAACCGTCATGGATTGAAGGTACCACGGGAAAGGGTCAACTTCTCAACAAATCAAGATAATCCAGGCATAAAGAAATAAGTAAACAACAAAGTATAACATTCACCAAACGTGACTCGACCATCTCACTCTAGACTCGACTCTTATTCCGGAATATCGCCAGTAGGTCCATCCCCAAATTGACGCAATAGGTAAGCGGCCGGTCCAACCCCAAACCGATACCATGCATTAATCAGCAGGTCCAACCCCAAACTGATAATGCGACGCCTAGTCAATCTCCCGTAAACAAAAGGGGACCTAGCACCCTTAGTTATCCGGGTCACGGCTCCAAAACGTGATACGATTCACTCGTTGATTAGCTCGCCGCAGTCAAGGAGTGACACATAAAATTACTTGATCACATATCAAATAAAGAGAGCATGCTTAACATGAAGAAAACGCAATTCAATCATTTAAGCAATAAAACATTCTGCATGAAGAAAACGCAATTCAACAGGCAATACACAATTCACAACATATAAAATAAAGCCTTAATAATGTCTAAGAGTTGCCCTTACCGAACTCCAAGCTAACGCTGCTCGACAACGACCTCAACACGGTTGTCTTCAAACGAGCTCGACAACGACTTCTCTCACTCGATCTCGACACGTACAGCTCTTAGTCGACCTCGGTTTCGTGATCTCGTACACCCTGATTTTCCTTGCCGCACGATCTCAGAAATCACACTGCCTAATACGAGCACAACTTAGTTCTATCTATGGGTTCTAATAACACTTAGCTCTCATTATCCCAATCTTAACCACAACCCAAGTAAACATTTAAAACTCAAGAACTTAAACAAATACAACCAGAATTCAAACATTACAAAATAACTCCTTTTCTCTAAAGTTTTGTTAAAAACTTTTTTCATACATCACCAGACAAAGCCATTTTTCCTAAGTACTAATTAAAGCTTAAAATCAAGTAATACCTTAAGCACAACTTAATCAAAATCTAAGTTTATATTTCTTAAAAATATTTTCGTCATGGTCCAGCAATTAAAATAAGACCATAACCACTTATGTTAAAATTTAAAACTCAAAAAGAAATCAACACAAGCCAAGTAGGGAGGGTTTTGGGCGCTACTTTCTTGCAGAAAACAGAGGAAACAATTTGTTTTTCAAGCTCAAATAAATGGTTAGAAAGGTAGGTAATGTCATGAAGAAGAAAACCTATCAATATGATATGAGTTGAAAGCATAAAAACTAGCTAAATTGAAGAGAAGAAGTGGCGCTAACAGTGACATGAAAGGAAATAAAATTATGTTTTTCATACCTCACAGATGGTCGAGATGGTGATATAGGTCGAGGAGATGATAAGGAACAAGGTTGGTGATGAAAGTTTATGCAGAAGCTCAATGAACTCAAGGTTCTTCAATGGAGGTTTGGAGAAGAGGAAATCTAGAGAAGAAGAAAAAAGAAGAAACTGGAAAGTGATTGTTTTAAGGCGGCTAAGCGTGATATTTATGTAGGTGGAGGAAACTAATCTTGATATTTATGTACAGCTGGTGGAAAAAGAAAAAGTTTGGTCTTATCTCCCTTAAACAAAAGTTAATTACAAGAAAACCATTTTAAAAGAATTTATCTTTCATAAAACCACAAATAAGCGACACCTGGATTTTAAAGTAAGATATTAATCCAAACAACAAGTCTAACCCATCTAATCTGTCCTCTCTCATAATCACAACAAAATATACTAATTAACACTACATAATATTCGTAAAAATACAAGTGTTATCATCTTGACACGATGTCGACCAGGATGCTTGTGCAAGCGCACAAGGCTCTAACACGAGTTCGTGCACGCGACCTCCTCAGTTCGACATGCGACCTCCTCAACTCGGTACGCGACCTCATCAGCTCGACATATGACCTTGGCACGCGATCTTGGCACGGGATCTCGTCACGAGGTCTTGGTATGATGTCCTAATACGATGTCCTAATACGATGTCGATCTCGTCCTCAGGTGTTACAGGTCGGCTCCTGAACCTCCTGATGCCATAAAAGTCTATAGAGCAATTGAATAATAACAGTCATGAAATATTATATTTAAACATAACAATATTACAAATGAATTCCATAAAAATAAACAAGTTATGAAAATAACTGACAAATTAAAATATATTGTTACACATTAATTTCTCAAATTGTAAAAAGTTAAACAATTTCAATCTGCCCATTCTACCCACTCAATTTCGGCATCTTCTTCAGATGTTGATGGTTCTTCCACTTCTTCATTTAATTCCTCATCCCCATCTACATCTTCATATGTGATTGGATTGTCACGTAGTCGAGTAATGGGTTCCACTTCATTTACTACATTGACATGAGACATCTCATCCACTTGATAAGCCACTTCTTCCTCTGTATCATCTGCTTCAATGTGACCCCGTGGTTTTATCTTTATTGCGACACACCAACCTTGTTTGTCCCTTCGAGTTGATGGATAAGGGACATAATACACTTGTCTTACATGTTGTGCCATGATAAACGGATCAAACATTTGGTATCTTCTGCTCATGTGTATGTCAACAGTATTATATTTTCGATCCACTCTTGTGCCTCTATTTGACGGATCAAACCAATTACAATAAAATAGCACTATTTTTTTAGTATAGTCTAAAGTATTGTACGTCAGTTCATATATATGTTGAATCACACCGTAAAAGTCATCTTCACCTCCATCTGTGGCACCTTTTACATAAACCCCGCTGTTAACTATTTTTCCCCCCTCTGTTTTCGACTGGGTTTGGAATTTGTATCCATTTACAAAGAATGTGTGCCATTCTTTTACACGTGATTTAGGACCATGAGATAAATTCCTCAAGTGTTGGATTTTAGGGGATTCTGCCTCGCTATACACCTGTGTACACACCATGTGCAAACAAATTATGGTTCCTATTTTCAAACAATAAATAATAATAATATATATATGACGACTCAAAAAACATACCTGGTTCCTAAACCACGTTGGGAAATATTCATGAATATAGGCAGAAGAGTCTTGTACGCTTGTGGGCTTAGTTAACAAGAATGCCCTGATCAAGTCATTATCAAACAAATGATCAAGAGCAATTGTGGATTAAAGAAACTGAAAGTGGTCAAAATGATACATACGTTAGATACGGTGATACTTCTGCACAGTTGATCAACACGTGAACGTGGGCTGACTTCCACACTTCGCCCGTTATCCAGTTATCCACCTCCTTTCCACCATGACTACGGAAGGCAAAATACTGATAAGGCAAGCGGGTGTCTTTCACCTTCAATTTCTACTTCATTCCTACTATTTATTGGTGTCAACATGAAGTTCAGAAAATAATGGGAACAGTAAATGGATTGTCTCACGGTGTAAGTAAGTTGCACAAATAGATCCTTCAACCCTGGCCTTATTTTTCACCGACCGTTTTGAGTCACCCATAAATCTACAAAATAACAACGTTGATGATAAAAATTGATACATTTAACCCTTCAAATAAATATTTATTTTAGAGAATACTTTATTATAGTACCTTTCGAATGGATACATCCATCTGTATTGAACAGGTCCACCAAGTCTAGCTTCATGTGCAAGATGCACTGCTAGATGCTCCATAGAATCAAAGAAAGCAGGGGGAAATATTCTCTCCAACTTACAAAGAATGACTGGTATGTTCTGTTCCATCCTTATGAGATCATCCTATGTCAATGTCGCAGAACACAAATCTTTAAAGAATTGGCTGAGTTTAGTCAGTGGATTTAAAACATTTGACGGCAAGGAACTAAATGCAATAGGAAGTAAACACTCCATGAATACATGACAATCATGGCTTTTCATCCCAATCATGGTTCCTTTGTTCACATCGGCACATCTTGCCAAATTAGAAGAATAACCATCCGCATCCGAGTTCTTTTATCCACCGACAGATCGACTTGGCTTCCTCGGCCAGCTTAAAGAGTAACAGTCTTTGGGTTTCAAGGTCTTCCCATCCGACCGATTCGTCAAATGCAAGTCCTTTCGCCTACAGTAAAGTGGTAAGTCTAGTCTGGCCTTCTCATTGTCTTTTGTTTTTCCTCTGACGTTCATCACTGTGAGAAAAACATTGTCAAAAAAGTTCTTCTCAATGTGCATAACATCAAGGTTGTGTCTCAATAAATTATCTCTCCAATATGGCAGATCCCAAAAAATACTTCTTTTTGTCCAATTATGCCATTGTCCATATCCTTCAAATCGATCCAATTTGCCAAAATCTGTGATTTTGGGCAGTTCCATAACCCTTTCCCAGATCTGTTCTGGTGTCAACCTTGGGGGCGGGCCATCTAATTCAACTTCCCCCTTCTTGAAAGCGTTCTTATTCCGTCTAAATGCATGATCATCGGGTAAAAACCTGCGATGTGAGTCAAACCAAGAACTCTTCCCCCCAAATTTCAAGGTAAAGGCCTTTGTCTGCTCCATGCAATGCGGACATGCCATTTTACCATGAGTACCCCAACCAGACAATATTCCATATGCAGGGAAGTCATTAATGGTCCACATCAGCGCTGCCCTCATTGTAAAATTCCTCTTTCGTGCAATATCGTACGTCACAACACCATTCCACAACATTTTGAGATCGTCAATAAGAGGCTCTAAATAGATGTCAATACCATCTGTCGGATTATCTGGACCCGGTATAACACAAGTCAAGAACATATAAGGCTTAGACATGCACATTTCGGGGGGAAGATTGTATGGGGTAACGATAACTGGCCAACAAGAATAAGGTTTCGCCGTGGATTGAACATACGGGTAAAACCATCGAGCATAAGCCAAGTCGTACATTACGTGGATCCGCAAAAATCAGGATGCACACGATCAAAGTGCTTCCAAGCTTCACCATCAGAAGGGTGGCGCAACATACCTGAAGTGCTTCTATTCTCATAGTGCCATGTCATTTTGTCTGCAGTCTGTGGTGATGCAAACATTCTCTGCAGCCCTGGAATAATTGGCAAATAAAACATTGCCTTCACTGGAACTAGTTTTTGCCTACCCGTCCGATTATTAGTATGTGACATATAACTAGGCTCACCACAAAATTTGCATTCAACCAGCGCACCATCATTTTTACCAAATTCATTGTCGTAATACAACATACACCCTCTCACACAACAATCAATCCTTTTAGATTCCAGCCCCAACTTGGACACTAAGCTTTTAGCCTCGTAATAACTTTTTGGCAAACCATCTTTGATAGGTGACGAGTCCAACATCATGTTCGTTACGAGGTCCAAGCACACTTCAGAGCAACACGCTTGGACTTAAGAGCTTACAGCCTCACACACATTGATAACTTAGAGTTCAGAGACCCTTCACACAACGGCTTGTTTGTTTCTAACAATAGATTATAAAATTTTTGTGCTGTCTCATTTGGAAGTTCATCTGTGTCATCATATTGTTGCTCCTCGAATGACATGTTCACCCCCAAGGCATCACAAACCATATCTTGCATCAATTCAATCTGCTCACCACATCCCGAATCTACGTGAATCGCCAAGCACCTTCGCAATTATCACCAACCCCTAAATCAACGTGAGGCAACTTTTCACCATGTCTAGTCCAAATCCAAAGTAATTAAGCCTAAATCCAATCAATACGGTGGTGCAAGACCTCACTTGGGCTCTTAATCCTTCGCAATCGCAATTAAAGCACGGACATCTAATCCCTCCATTAGTTTTGAAATCTTTATGTGCCATTGCGACCTCGACAAAGCACGCAACCCAGCAAGAAAAATCTGGTTTCAAACCCCTCTCCTGATACAACCTATCGTACATCCAACTAAGACTCGAAAGAAAATATTCCATCTTACGTATGTCAAAAAATGACAATTTCAAAGAAGACGACGTTCTTACAACCGCTCTCTTTCTTTAAATGGTATGACGCTATCCCATTCGAGAAAACTTTTTTGAACTCGTATAATAATCATTCCTTAATTCTCGTATCTTATAGTACTTGACAAAATTTCGGCAGCATTTCCCATTGGTCTCTGAGTACACAAAATGAACGCAGTTATGAACACCGCAATCAAATATGCACCCAGAGAACAAAAGGAAATGAATCGAACCGAAATTTCATCAAATATAAAGATACGAGAATTAAGCAACAACTATTATACGAGTAAAGAAAAAAAAATCCCAAAGCTATCAGGCTTGGACAATTCAAGGTTCAATATACAATGAGCACATGGTACCCTAAAAGAGTATATGCACTCAATAATATATTAAACCTCAAACGGGAAGCTAAGGCTTCTCTCTGATACTAATAACAAATATCAAACATCCATTCGATCAATGATTAACATAACAATTAGATAAGCAGAAGTGACAATGGTAGAATTAATTTTATTATTTATATATATATATATTTCTAAATATTAAAAAATATTTTATTTTCCTTTTTCATTTAATTTTTTATATGATAATTTTTAATGTTGTTATTTTTTATTTTTTTTTATTGAAATTTTTTTAATTCTTCTCTTCTTCAGATCTTTTTTCATTTTTTTTATATCATATTTTTTAACGATTGTTTCCCTTGTTTCTGTTTTTTTAATTCTGCTCATCTCTTAATTATTTTTTAAATTCTGTTTTTGAATCCTTCTACTTTTTAATTATGTTATTTTTCAATTCTGTCTAATTTCGCTTTGTTATTCTCTTCTTTCTTTTTTAAAATCTGCTTTTAATTCTATTGTTCTTAAAAATTATGCTTTTTAATTATTTTTTATTTTAAATCTATTTTTTAATTCTATTATTATTTGTCCTTTCCAATTCAAATCTGTCTTGTTTCTTTGAGCAATGGTCCATTTACTGTGTGTGTAGTTTTATTAATCATTTAGTTGCCACTACGCCATCCGCCATATATAATAAAAAATATTTTATATATTTTATTTTCTTGAAACGGAAGAGCTACTTATTCACATAGAGCAAATATTTAAACTTATTTTACATTTCATTCAGGGTTTATTTAAACGTATTTTACATCACTTAAAATAAATGCTGATATATATTCAAATATATCAACATAAAAAATATTCATATGCTCTCTTCATTTTATTTTAATAAGCCTCTAATGTAATTTATGAATAAATAATCACTTAAGTTTCTAAAAATAGCTCATTAAATAAATATTTTATTATGTCATTTCAGATTTTGTGCTGAACGTTAAATATTATATGTCACTTTTTAATATATAATTTTATAATTTTATTTATTTCACCCGCTATTTAGCTTATGCTATCTGCCCGCTATTTTACGCTATCCTGCCAATTTTACGCTATTTTTCGCGATCCTAGATTAACAACACTGGAATTAGAAAATCGACTTGGTCATTTAAAGAGGATAGAATTAGACAAGGTAAGTGGCAAGGGAAAGAAGTACATAGAGATGTGCAAAGCAAAATTGCGGCAAGCAACATCACCAATATCCATATCCATGAATGAAATGGCAAGCATAAATTAAAATTGCACTCTTTACTCACAAGCATTGTGGTGATGAGTGATAAAAGAACTGGCGTGCAATTACACAAGACATATCATTTAGACAATTACACAATACACTTCAAAATCCCTCTGTGGAGAGAACTATGAACGAAAACAAATAAATATGTCGGTGTGGGGTCAGCAGACAACCCTTTTTCCACCCAATGAGTTAACCGACATTTCGTTAGAGTGCATACCTAGTGGTACAAGTGGCGAATCGGGTGGAGGTGGCGAACTCAGACGCCTATGAAATGTAGATTTTTGTGTTAGCGTAAACTAATAAGATATAAACAAGAATATCAAAACCACACCAGAATCTAAATAAGGATAGAATTCAAACAAGTTCGAATGCAACATACCTAAAAAAAGCAGCTCTGAAGGCTGAAGCTGCAGAACTGAAAAAAATCGAGAAAGAAAAGCAAAAGTGGGAATATTAGAAAATAATTTTAATCTGACTAGTTGCAGATATTGTGAAGCGTGCTATATTGTAAATATTATATTTTTTTACAAATAAAAAATATTACAACTATAGAAAATAACCTAGCATTTATCACCTTTCTATTATATTTTTTTTATGAATTTTTATATGTATGATAAAAAAAATTATTTATCCTTATCTGTGGATTATTTTAAAGAATTTACCTTTTGGTTTATATACATTTCATTCATTAGTAATAAATTATTTCCAATTAGGTATTCTTCAAATAAGTACTTTTATGAAAATATTCTACCAAACAACTTATAACTTAAAAGTAGCTTTTAAAATAAACAAAATATGAAACTTACCAAACGACTTTTACTTTATTTTTAAAGCTCATATTTTAAACATTAATTTTAAAGTAGCTTTTAAGCTAAAAAAAACTGGGCCAAGCGCTACCTAAGTATAGAACAAGAAAAAGAATCCCCACTCCACCCCGTCAAACATCTATAGCTTGTTTTATGACTAAGAAATACTACTCCCACCACTTATGCTTAAACCTTTACAACTTCAAAAGCATACTTTAGTCAATTATGAATTTTCTGATATGAACAATTAGAAAGACTTGAGAAACTTTGAAGGGCTGTGATACACATGAAGATGGAAGAGATAGAGTAGGACCCTAAAAACTTCACCAATAATAATAACTCTAGAACTCAAAATTTTAGCATCACGGTTCAGTCCTGAATCCATTTGGCTCAGTTCTATTCAACAAGCGAACATATTCATGATTAGTATAGATATGGGGATCATATAAGCAGTACAAAGCACCTGATATGGGGATCATGATCATCAACATTGTTTCAGTCGGTGACAGGGTAAAGGAAATATATACAAATCTGATTACAATCATTCCAACATCAAAATTACAACTTTTCGAAAGTGCATGTTATGCACAATTAAGATCCTGCAACCAAGAATGAACACAGCACACACAGTAGCAGAATAGAAGAATCGAAATACAGAGAAACTTAACAAGCAAATGTAAATAGAATTGAGACAAGCAGTCAATCTAGAAGAGATTAAAGGGAAGAAGATCAACCAGGATACGTGGTCTACAGTAATTCAGTGAAAGCCTACATCTACGTGAAGAGAGCACAATCCACTATATCAGAGAATTACAAGTTTGGATCGGTTTCCAAAAGGGGAAGTTTGCAATAAAATCTATTGTGGAAGAAATAGATTCAAAGGTAGTTGAATCAGTTCAATTGGAGGAATGAGGAGAGTTAGTTCTTGAAATAGAAGAGAGAAGGATAAGAATTTTTAATCTCTTGAAAATATATTATACGAGCATATGCTACAATATTGTGTATTGGCTTGAAAATTGAATCCTTAAAATAGTAAAGAAAGCTTTCTGGTCAATGATATACATGCCTCTCTCTATTTGATACCTCAAAAATAGCATAATTAAGACAAAGTACTTAAAGGAAAACGTTACGTGCCACGTGGCTACTTAAATTGAGTAATGAGCGCAAGTAATGCAATATTCATTGGGAAACTTGCCTATAAATTCAGTTGGTAACAAAAATGAAAACGAAAAATGAAATAGAGAATTATATTGGTGAGAGCCCTGTATATGGTCAAAATTTCAAGAGGAGAAATCAGCCACCAAGTGGGTCCTACACGCCATGTGTTAAGACAATTCAACAACGCAACCTGAAAAAGCACAAGCTCTGATTTGGACTAAAAAGCTTAGAAAATAAGGCTAGGCACATAGCAGAACAAGAACGTTAAACAGCGATGAGTTGTTGGAGCAGCTGCCAGCACTGCAGCAAGTTCTTTACAGACGTATTGGTTGTCAGGTAAGAGTTTATTGGAAAAACTTATGTTTGGTATCTGCACGCTCCTATTATGTTATGCCATATCTCTAAAAATAAAAAAAAAATGCATTTTCTTTCCCTTACATGACATTTAATTTGATTTAATGTCTTACAGCCTGAAGGATCAGCTTTTAACAATTATCTAATACAGTATGCATTGGCCCTGGTATGAATGTTTAGTTTGTACTTTTTCATATAATAGCAGTTTTAAGTATTACCTTAGAAAGTATTTTGTGTCAATTGTATGACTGCATAAAACTTGTATCATTCAGGTATTGAAAGAGAGCTTCAAAATATATTGTGCCCTCAATGATGGAATCATAAAACTTGTGGATGTGGTTAGTGTCTATCTCAGTTTAATTTGTTATTTTGATCACTCCACTTGAATCATAAGCTGTACTAACTAATTAAAGTTGCAGATTCTTTGATATGCCATGATATGATGCAAGAAAGGCTTTGCACATTTATAAAAGAGGTGGCATACTGAGTTTACAATGATGCTTTACTTAACACATGTTATTGTATCTAATTTGAATTGTGTTTTATGCTCAACAAGGCTTTCCTACTTCTTGAATTGATGATTTTTCTTACTATGCAGTGAAAATCTTGTTGACTTCTATGAATATCGCAAAGGCTTGGACCTAGCTAGAAATTTTCAATTTCCAATCTTGAGACAGTCCTTTGTTGCTCATTAATACCAATATTTCTTTTGATATCATAAACGATTTCTAACAAAGTTCTTTCATGCAATAAACAGCCACCACCATATTTTCTTGCCACAATGGAAGAATACATTAAAGAAGCACCCTATGCTCAAAAGAGATTGGTAAGAATACATCGATAGCTTAAGCCCATTGAAACAATTAGTCGACAACCCCATAAACCACACAAATCTATCAAAACATAGACATGAAGTATTAATAGAACTTAGGACTGCTTAATCACAAAATAGGAAACTACAAATCACATTGCAATAAAAATTGACTCACATAATAAGACTACACTCACAATAGGCAATCGGATGCTTAATATTCTTGGTTGGGAAGCTTCACTTTATTCAAGCTCAGAATACAAGCCTCGTAGCTTTGATTCAACGAGGAAGAAACGGATTTTTCAAGAAGCTAAAAGCCTAAAGCATACACAAAATTAAGGGGGAAAAGAGAAATGGAAAATCCAAATGAGTTGGAAGCAAGACGATGCACGTGCCGCGACCATGGGGTTGGAAGAAATCTCAGGCGCCGCACTCAAGGAAACCGGTCTTGTGACGGCTTCTTTGAATGGGTCCACGGTGCGATATCGTGGTGAGGAATGTAATTTTTCTCTGTAATGTGATTACGCCTTTTAGGAAAAACAAAGGGGCGAATCGAATTTGAATATGGAGAAGTGGTCGCTACTTGATAATCAAATCGACGATCAGTTTGCTACTTCAATAATCGAAGATGGAGAAGATAGATACGATGCGACGGAGGAAGAGTCTGCGGTGGCTCCAACCAAATTCAAAATCACGATCGGTGAGTGCGGTGGCTCCAAGCTTCAAGCTCAGTGAAGCTTCTCGAATCTTCAAGCTTCAATCTCCAAGATTCAGCTTCAAGCTCCAATCACGTGGTTCTTGCAACCGACGGTGGCTCCAAGCTTCTCGAATGTCTTGCAAAGCTGTGACAAGAGAGGAGAGACTGGGATTTGCGAATTCAGAGAAGAGAAATGCGACGATTGAGATGAAGAAGGGAGGCGGAGGGGGGCTGCGGCGGAGATGAAGAAGAAGGGTAGAAGAAGCGAGTGAAGCGAGTGAATGAAGAAGAAGGATTCTGTTCTGGCCAAATAAAGAGCTTACCGACGGCCATTTTAAACTTACCGACGGTCAAACCCGTCGGTAAACGACACGGGATTACCGACGGACCAACCCATCGGAAAAGCTACACATTACCGACGGTCAATGGCTGTCGGTATTCAAAAACAAGCGGGAATTTTCCAAAATTCACGGTTTACCGACGGACATTAACCGACGGTATGAGTCCGTCTCTAAAAAAGCGGTTTTCTGACGGCTTAACCCGTCGGTAATATCCAGAATACAACGGATGCGTTTTCCGACGGATTAGGCCGTCGGAAATCCCGGTTTTTTAGCGACGGACTCAGGCCGTCGGTGAATGTCCGTCAGTAATCTCGGTTTTCCTTATGGTTCCATACAGAGCCTTTAAGATGTTTTCACTGAGTATTTCCCATTTTTTGTGAGTGTCCAGAATACAACATCTGTGGGCTGGAGTAGGATTTGGTGTATAGTTTCAACCTCTTGGGGTCAAAATACAACTTTAAGGATGTCTCTTCTCCAAGAACAATCTGCATGCAATGTCCTATAGTTTAAGAATAATACTCGACTATGGTTACTTTAAGAATATTGTTCTGTATTTCGATGGGGTCACACGATCAAGTCATACTTGATGTTCCAAAGAACGAACAACTATTATCAAGGCTTTATTATGTCATGAATATATAACACGATAAATAAAATGCCTCTCACACACACACATATTTATATCAAATATATGTAAACCAATCATGATATAAAAGACAATCTACAAAAATATATTGTCCACAAGGCTTACAACAACTCCTTACACTTACAGGAGCAGCTTGTACTGGAGAAGGAGAATCATCTCCTCAGTCTACATCAATCAACTGAATAACGTTGGATAAGTAAGGCTGCGGGAACAACTTATCCTTTATGGAAGGCCACCAATTGGAGAATGCAGAAGTATCTCCTAGGTTAGGCTCGAAGAGGGAAAATTTGGAGTTGTTGAGCTTCTTGAGATTTGTACATGAACAACTTGAAGATAACATTAGCCGATCGGTTGAGATGACCCATAAGGGGCCCTTCAGTTTGGTATTCGATTGGAATGTCGAGTAAGCCAAATTGCCTTGCCACATGCTGAGGATGATAGTGTAACACCCTCGTTCTCATTTCCTTAGAACCTAGGATTTGGTTGCATGTGTGATTCTGTTTTTTATGTTATTTTATGTTTGAAAATGTTTTTAGACGATTAGGATACTAGTTAGGAAGCTACAGATCTCGAACGGGTGAACCAGGACAAAAACTGGGTTTGGGAAGCACCTGTAGGGGCGCAGGGCGCCCTAGACAGAGGCGCCTAGTGCCTGGACTCTGTCTGCCAGGGCGCAGGGTGCAGTTTTACTACACACGCATTTTTACACGTTTTTATGAGTTTTGACCCATTAGGCTTGACCCAAGTGACTCTACTCGACATAAAACACTATGGGGTTGATTAAGCCACTTAACCTTAATCCTAAATGCTCATTTTAAACCAGTTTTAGTCATCCTAAACCTATCTAAGAGCTGCTCAAGGAACCTAAGGAGGATCTCATTGTTTTTGACCAATCTCACTTGTTTCTCATTGGAATTCGACATTGGAATTCGACGCCGTTTGCAGTGCCGTGACCAGGACGACTTCCTCTGCATCCTTGACGCATTCTCTTTCTATTTTAGCGAAGTAAATTTTGTGGGTAATCCTTTCCAAATTTCTATTTCAATTGTCACATTGAGATTTCTCAATTCTAATACCGTTTTTGGACTCTACGGTAATCATTGTTATATGAACCTTGAAAGAAGTTTTTGATTCTGCCTTCCTCACCCTTAGAATTCGTGAATTGGACTAAGGTAAGAAGAGGGTGGTTAATTCGTATGAGAATTGGGTAGTTAGGGATTTAATTAATATAATTGGGGTGTCCTATGACTCCTAAATCTCGCGCGACGTTTATTCTCACTTCTCACCATTGTAGGAGCAATGGTTTATGGTAATGGTATTGTTTTACGCATTTGAACCCTTGTAGGAAAAGGGGGTTAAATTAATAAACTGACTGTTAAGTGTTTGGAATGATATGAGCATGATTAAGGGTGATAAATTGTTTAGAGTGGGACTGTTTCACATGCTATATGTTCTTTGGCTAATTGATTGATCATGAGTTATGTGTTAATATGTTATTAGATTCATGATGATATGTATGTTTATGCATGGTTGCTATTATGAATACATGTATTTGTACATGAGCCCTTGGTTTGGCTATGTGTTGATTGATGTGGCCCATGGTATGACTACCTTACCCTTGTGCAAGATTGTTGGTTTATGATGTCTATGATAATGTTATCCATACCTTAAATTTGTTCTCATAAGCCAATATGTCACTAAGAGTCTTATGACATTTGGACTATGGTTTGGAGACAGGTTTATGACATTTAGAATGATTAAGTGGATTTAGAGGTAATTTGATTAAAAGAAAGGGTTAAATTGGATTAAGACAAGTAGTAATGTTATTTAAATAACTTGGCTAAGCTTATTTATAACATGAGAATGGATTGGTAATGGTTTTAGAAAGCTTCACAAGAGATAGGTAGTTGTAGCAACCACACCAAAATTCAAATGGAGCCGCCACCAATATTTTAATTTTAGGAAAATATTGGAAAACTTATTTTTGAATATTTTTGAATTTAACGATGAAAAAGGTCATTGAACCAGATTTTGAGCCTGGGAGTTGGTTACGTATAGGAAAGGTACTAGCACCCCTAAAACGCCCATAAAAATGGTACCTTTAATTGTTTAAAAAAAAGTTGCTCACCTTAAAAACTGATTTCCAAAATGTTTTAAAAAGAAGACCATAAAAAGATATAAGCACACTAATGACATTTTCTATAAGCATAAATATTATAAAATATTGGCTGATAACGTATTTATTTAATTAAGATAGTAATCTAATCAATATTTGATTTTCGTCACTTTTATTTAGGGAATCAGAAAAGAAATAAAAAAAACCTAAAATTCTAATTTGGACTTTTAAGAAATCAAATTGAATTAACTAAACCTACTTCTCATATTTCCTTCTAAAAAATATAGTCCTTTTTTATTGACAATTAGCGAATAAGAACAAGGCCTTGATTACTTTAGTTACCCAAAAAAATCTGGTTTTTATTTCATAAAAATTGTTTTTCTTTTTTACAGGGACATTTATTTTGCTCTTATACCCAGATTTATGCCTTATTACAATTATGACACTTAAATTATTTGCAATTTAACCTTTAACCTGGATTTGGCCCCTTTGGAAGGCCAAATCCTGTAACCCTAATTTACACAATTTACAGAACGCAGGGGACAGTGAAGAAATTGAATCAATAACAACCAACAATCAGCATACAGAGTGAAAAGGATGAAATCACATTTTAATACAATTCATAGGTTCAGATCGAAGTTCAGAATAAGATCAAACCAAACAAAATGCATAAACAGAACACTGAAAATTTACAGAGAAGAGGAGGAAGAAGAGGAAAAAAAAACCTGAACTCACAACTCTTGATCCGAAAAGAAGAGATAAAATCCATAACCCTAGAACTCTAATAGTGTTTGAAGAAAAAAAAGAAAAATTTAAGACTCTCCTTTTCTTGCGCCTTGTTTCAGCTTCTTTGGAGATCTTCAAGCCTCTTGCTCTCACTCTCACTGCGTGCCCTTTGCCTTGAGAAGGATGGGGTATTTATAGCCCTTTGTCTTGACTCTGAGTCCCTTTGAAATCGGAT
Organism: Calophaca sinica; assembly: GCA_037113605.1. Taxonomy (NCBI): domain Eukaryota; kingdom Viridiplantae; phylum Streptophyta; class Magnoliopsida; order Fabales; family Fabaceae; genus Calophaca; species Calophaca sinica. The sequence goes on along the minus strand of CM073733.1, from coordinate 47,073,846 downwards.
CTAACTCTCCTTATCTCTGCAAAACAGAATAAGAAATTAAAACAGATGAAAGATAAGAAATATTATTAACAAGAATAAAACTACTCCCTTTTCTGCTTTTGGGCCGATTTCTTCGGTGGTGACTCATGACCCTTCTCGTTCTGTTCCTTCTTTGAATTCGAAAACATAAACCCGAAAAATGAAGTCTTTTGATTCGGATTTGGCGTGGATATGATTCGGTTTTGGTGAGTTAGGGATAAGATGAGATGAGAGATGAAGGGATGGGACCGTGATTTAGGGGAACAAAAAAAAAACTGTTAAGATGAGATAATGGTTAAGCATGGCCGCAGCTGGATGATGAACAATTAGGGTTTGGTTTTTTTTTTATTGAAAAGAAGAAGGATAAGAAGATACGAGGAAAGAAATGGAGAGGAGGCCGTGATTTGGGGAGAGACAGGGGGAGGCCGCGGCTAGGTGAATGAGGGAGAGTGTGAGGATTTAGGTTAATAAATTAGGGTTTGTTTAAGTGACTCATCAGGAGGTGGTCTGGGCTAGGAAGAAATGGGCCGCACGAATTAAAGAGAAGAGGTAGGGGCGCGCTGAGAGGCGTGGGGTGCAATCAGTGATGAGGGAGAGGGAAGCGCTCAAGGGCTGTGTGAACGAAAAAACGGGGGTGTGCGAGTAATGGAGCTCGTGGCGCTGCTGGACTGGGCTGGGTCGCCAGCCTGGTTGCTCACTGCTATTGGCACCTCTCTAATTTATAACATGCACACCCATTTCTTCAACTTCTTTCCTTTTCTTTTCTCTATTATTTTATTCTTATTCTTTGCCTTCTCTTTATTCCAAGACCAAAATATTATTAATGTTACTAATTCAATAAGCAAGCAAAAATAATAAAATAAAGGCCGGACAAAATTAGGGTACTACAGCTGCCCCTCCTTAATTACATTTTACTCGAAGGTCTTCGTGTATTCGTTGTAAAAGGTAATTAAGGATAAAGGATTCTAATTTTGTCCGAAACAAGTTGTTGGAGGATGCGGGATTGGCTCCCGAATTCGCTTCGAGATTCTAGATCCGATTCCTAGTGAACTCTCGGTAAGGCATAGGTTTGGTTTCTAACTTTTACAAAATTGGTGAGAGATTCTAGGTTCGATTCCTAGTGAATTCTCGGTAAGACATAGGTTCAGTTCTTAGCTCTTACGTCTTTGGTATTGATTACTTCCCTATTTAGGGAAAGTCTGGGGTGTGAGCTTCTTCGTCGCCCAACACAAGTTCGGGTCAGATTCCTGGAAAGAGGTAAGTCAGGTTCTTAACTCTTGCTAAATGGTATGGATTGGCTACCCTATTTCAGGGAAGGTCCGCAATATGAGTTTCTCTGTCACTCAATATAGGTTCGGGTCAGATTCCTGGCAAGGTATAGGTCAGATTCCTAACTCTTGCTAAAAGGTACGGATTGATTTCCATAATTGAGGAAGATCCGAGACGCGGGTCAGGTTCCCAACTAAAGGCTTGGATCAGATTCCCAAGGTGGTGGGTCAGGTTCCCAACAAGGTGTAGGAAAGGTTCTTAACTCTTGCTAATAAGTAGATTATATCGGCTGAGTACTAGTTCTTACTGAGTAACAACAGACCGACTGTGTGCGATATTAGAGGGGGTGGGTCAATGTACCCAAAAAATTGATGATCATGCAAGATGCAATGAATGGTATGTCATGCATGAGTATTATTTGCTTTATTAGAGGTAGGCATTGTCCTCTTGACTATTTCTGAAACTTTACTTGATAAGTTAGCTCCAGATCTCTTTAGTTGGCGAATTCTGAACAAGCTAATTGGCCCTTTCGTAATGTATTCAACATTGATGATTCTGCATTAGGTGAGATGCCTTACTAGCTCTTTCTTCTTAATGTGAAGAGGCCAAATTCCTTAGATCCTTTCAGAATTTTCAGTAATTATAAAAATGCTCTTATGTCTTGATTTGCACATGTTTGTCTTTTAGCACATATTTCTTTAGAAAGAAAATGCAGATTGATAAAATCCCAAGTCAAATTTGGAGAGGCTGAAATAAGCATTCTATTGTGTCGATGGTGTTTAATAGATGACAATATGGATAAGAATGAATCTCCACTATGATGGGGAGATAAAATATTACAAACAGAACAAATTCGTATTTGCTAAACTAGAAACTGGTAAGAAATATCAGTTTTACATATAATCCCTTTTAAAACAAATCGTACTGCCATTCCGTGATTCAGACCCCGATAGCCTTCTTGATCAACTTCAAAAACTTGTGTCTGCGGTTAGTTTTGACCATCTCTCGCCTGATTGGTCGTGGCTCGGTCGCTACTCTTGACGCATTCAGGTTGGCTTTTTCTCAGGCCGCTCTTTGCGAGTTTTCGACCTAGCGGGTTGTTCTAAATCGCCCTTGCGGGTTTTCAACTTAGTGCTTTTGTTTGACCTTAATTTTTGCCTAGGCCGCCCTTTTGGGTTTTCAACCTACCAGGTCGCTCTAACTTTTACCTAGACCGCCCTTTCAGGTTTTCGGCCTAGCGAGCTTTTTTTTTTAGGGTATTGTGTCATCCTAGACGTAGTATTTCTTGACTGCATCTGAGTTTATCGGCAGTGGTAGGTCATGCCCCTCCATATCTGTGAGGATGAGGCCTCCTCCTGAGAAAGCCTTTTTTACTATATATGGACCCTAATAATTCGGAGTACATTTCCCGTGTTGGTCTTTCTGAATAGGTAGAATCTTCTTCAATACTAATTCCCCTTCTGTGAACTCTCGATGATGTACCTTTTTCTCGTACGCTCTCTTGAGTCTCTTTTGGTATAATTGGCCATGACAAATTGCTTCTAATCTTTTCTCTTCTATAAGATTCAACTGGTCATATCGTGTCTGGACCCATTCGGCTTCTTCGGTACCCGTGTAAAGCAAAAGGAAGCATCTCGTGCCAATCCTTGTAAGTTACCACCATTTTCTGAATAATCATTTTGATATTTTTGTTGGTCGCTTCCACTGCCCCATTCATCTTTGGGCGATATGGAGAAGAATTGTGATGTTGAATTTTGAAGTCATCGCATAACTCTTTCATCATCATCTTATTGTTTAAATTAGTCCCATTGTCCGTGATGATCTTCCTTGGTAAACCATACCGACAAATTATTTCTTTTTTGATGAACTTGACCACAACACTGCGAGTCACATTGGCATAGGAGACTGCTTCGACCCACTTTGTGAAGTAATCAATGGCCACGAGGATGAATCGGTGTCCGTTGGAGGCTTTTGGTTCAATCATTCCTATGACATCCAAACCCCACATGGAAAATGGCCAGGGTGCACAGAGGACGTTTAGGGAAGTTGGAGGTATATGAATATTATCAGCGTAAGTCTGACACTTATGACATTTTCTCACATGCTTGATGCAATCACTTTCCATTGTAAGCCAATAATACCCAGCTCTAAGAATCTTTCGAGCCATTGCGTAACCATTGGCATGGGTCCCAAAGGAACCTTCCTGGACATCGTCAAGAATTTCTCTCGCTTCTGCAGAGTCTTTCACACCAGAGGAGTACCATGTCGTGATTTCTTTTGTAGAGTATGTCACCGTTCAAAAAGAAACTCATAGCAAGCCTCCTCAAAGTTCGCTTGTCGTTCTCTGAGGCGCCCGAAGGGTATTCCTTGCTCTTGAGGTAGCATTTGATGTCGTGGTACCACGGTTTTCCGTCGGATTCTTCTTCTATCACCTGGCAATAAGTGGGATTAGCACTACTTTCCATCATGATGAGAGGCATTTCCTTGTCACTGTTTATTTGGAACATAGATGATAGCGTGGCTAATGCATCAGCCAACTGATTATCTTCTCGTGGGATATCTCGAGTTTCCCATCCTCCATTCAATTGGTTGATAACTAGGGCAGAATCCCCATATACTTTTAGAACTCTGACTTTAGTTTCTATGGCAGCTCTGATTCCCATGACACACGCCTCATATTCTGCGACATTATTGGTACAACTGAAACACAAGCGAGCCGTAACAGGAATGTACTGGTTTTCTGGAGAAATTAGTACTGCCCCGATTCCGTGCCCCAATGCATTAGAAGCCCCATCGAACATCATGGTCCACTCTTCGTTTCTTGATTCTTCTTTTTCGGCGGACATTATATCCTCATCAGGAAATTCATTGTGGACAGGTGAATGGTCATCTACTGGTTGGTTGGCTAAGTGCTCAGCGAGGGCACTACCTTTGATGGCCTTCTGAGAGACGTATTGAATATCGTACTCGGATAATAGCATCTGCCACCGGGCAATCCTTCCAGTGAGGGCGGGTTTCTCGAATACGTATTTGATCGGGTCCATTTTTGACACCAACAAAGTTGTATGAGAAAGCATATATTGTCTTAGACGATGAGCGGCCCAAGCTAGGGCGCAACAGGTACGTTCCAGCATCGAGTAATTAGCTTCATAGCTTGTAAACTTCTTACTCAGGTAGTAAATGGCATGTTCCTTTTTACCCGTTTTATCATGTTGTCCAAGTACACACCCCATAGATCCGTCTAACACTGTCAAGTAGAGGATTAATGGTCTGCCTGGTAATAGAGGTACCAACACAGGAGGCTTTTGTAGGTATTGCTTGATCTTGTCGAAGGCCTCTTGGCATTTTTCATTCCATTCGACGGTTTGGTCCTTGCGCAATAACTTGAAAATTGGCTCGCAAGTATCAGTGAGTTGTGATATAAACCGGGAAATATAATTCAATCTCCCTAGAAAACCATGAACTTCCTTCTCTGTGCGAGGAGCTGGCATCTCCAAGATGGCCTTTACTTTTTCCAGATCAACTTCTATTCCCTTCTGACTTACAATGAATCCCAGCAATCTACCTAACTTGACACCGAAGTTACACTTGGCAGGATTGAGTCTTAGGCGAAACTTTCTCAATCGCACAAAAAGCTTCTGTAGATCAATTATATGACTTTCTTCAGTTTGCGACTTAGCGATCATATTGTCCACGTAGACCTCTATCTCTTTATGGATCATATCATGAAATAGAGTCACCATTGCCCTTTGGTATGTTGCCCCAGCGTTTTTCAACCCAAAAGGCATCACCTTGTAGCAGAAAGTCCCCCAAGCTGTAATAAACGTAGTTTTCTCCATGTCCTCTCTGGCCATTTTGATCTGATTATACCCGGAGAAACCATCCATGAAAGAGAAAAAAGCGTGATGAGCCGTATTATCCACCAGGACATCAATGTGAGGCAAAGGGAAGTCGTCTTTGGGACTAGCTCTATTTAAGGTCCCGGTAATCAACACACATTCGAACCTTTCCACCCTTTTTTGGAATAGGGACAATATTAGCAACCCATTTGGGGTATTTAGCCACAGCCAAAAATCCAGTGTCAAATTGTTTTTTAACTTCTTCCTTAATCTTTAAGGACATATCAGGTCTCATACGTCTCAACTTCTGTTTGACAGGAGGGCAGTCAGGCTTAAGAGGTAGGTTGTGTTCGACAATATCAGTATCTAACCCTGACATATCTTGGTACGACCAGGCAAATACGTCTTTATAATCTCGGAGGAGTTGAATCAGTTTAGCTCTTACTTCTTGTGATATGGTAACACCAACCTTGACTTCTTTTTTGTCTTCCTCAGTTCCCAAATTAATTAACTCAGTCGGTTCTTTGTGAGGTTCGATCTTTCTGGATTCCCCTTCTATAAGTCTCATCAATGCAGGGGGAAGATCTTCATCGGGATAGTCTTCTTCACAACCTACGTCAGTATGATTAATTAGGCAATCAGAATCTGGTAACGAAATTTCAGCACAATCGTTTTCAAAAGTATTATCCGTGAGCCTGCATTATCAAGGTTAGCAGTAAGGAAAGAGTAAAGAAAGGAGGTAGGAAGGAAAAGAAGAAAAGAAACGCTTGGGATAAAATCAAAATGCGTTTTATTAATATTCGAAATATGCTTATGAAAAACATGCTTAGGGTTTGGTTTTTTTTTATTGAAAAGAAGAAGGATAAGAAGATAAGAGGAAAGAAATGGAGAGGAGGCCGTGATTTGGGGAGAGACAGGGGGAGGCCGCGGCTAGGTGAATGAGGGAGAGTGTGAGGATTTAGGTTAATAAATTAGGGTTTGTTTAAGTGACTCATCAGGAGGTGGTCTGGGCTAGGAAGAAATGGGCCGCACGAATTAAAGAGAAGAGGTAGGGGCGCGCTGAGAGGCGTGGGGTGCAATCAGTGATGAGGGAGAGGGAAGCGCTCAAGGGCTGTGTGAACGAAAAAACGGGGGTGTGCGAGTAATGGAGCTCGGGGCGCTGCTGGACTGGGCTGGGTCACCAGCCTGGTTGCTCGCTGCTATTGGCACCTCTCTAATTTATAACATGCACACCCATTTCTTCAACTTCTTTCCTTTTCTTTTCTCTATTATTTTATTCTTATTCTTTGCCTTCTCTTTATTCCAAGACCAAAATATTATTAATGTTACTAATTCAATAAGCAAGCAAAAATAATAAAATAAAATAAAGGCCGGACAAAATTAGGGTACTACAGTAGTTAAAAGAGGAAAATTGACTGTGTGTAAAATCACTAAGTTAAATGTAATCTGACTTAGGCCTTAAGAAAAAAAATTAAATAATTCACACAAATTAGATTTTGACGAAACAACTTCAGGACCTTGTTCTATAATTAATTGGAGATGCCTCGACGCGTGCACGAAGACTAGGGACTCACTGGGGCCCACATGGCCCCAAACTTTATGTTGGACGAACAGAGCTCGAGCGCAGGGCGCCTGCTGGCAATGTATTCTTCCTCGTTTTTTCGTTGTTTCGACCCTCTAGGTTCCCGACTTTATATGTGCTCGATAGATGAATGATAATTTGGGTTTTTAAATGTTAATGAAGAGTATGGTTTAGTGGTTGGTTCTAGGTCTAATTAATTTAATTAGATTCCTAGGTTATCTAAGTTAGTGAATAAGAGTGAACTTGCTAATGAATAACTAGAAACGTGTAAAGTGGATTAAGGGTAAGTAATTATGAATTAGTGAGGTATAAGACGCTATAAATGAGATGGCTAAAGGGCTGTTAGTTGTTAGTAATTAGTGTTGACGCTAGTTATGAATCGTTAAGCGGACTTGTTCGCTATTTGGGGGAAACCTTGTTGCAGTATGGGCAAGAACTCGTCGTAATATGGGGGAAGAAATACCTTGTTATGTTAAGACACGCCTACGTGCCCGCCACATGGTCGAGAGTTAATAACAAGTTGTTGTTTGACGTTTAAGCAAGATTGCCATGCATAGTCCCTGTAATTAGGCGAGGTGGTGAGCAAACAATTATGAGAGCAATGCAGTGATGGTCACGAGGAGCTCTGCTCGGGCTTGCTAGTAGTTACCAGTAGGGGGTCTTATATAAAGGCGGGGGTCAGCTCCTTCCGATGGGGCATCCAATAGTTATACTGGATCACCCTGACTAAACTCTGCTTGTTTCTCAGATGTTGAGGGCACTCCCATCCGCTCATCCAGAGTTAGATGGATCCACATGTATCGATGGAGTAGATGATAACGTGAGTCTTGCATTACGCTATTGTTGGCGTAGTTAGATGTTGTTACATGGTTATGATTACAACACTAGATGATTGATAAGCATGCGTGTTAGTTGTATGCGCATCATGTTTGTTATTCCCCTACCGTGTGATTTCTATATGAATGTGATTCATCTTCCCTTGTGACTATTCGTACACCCTTGTGTGCAGGTAGATTGTGAGCTTGCAAGTGACGATGATCGTGCGGATGTGGACACCAAGAAGTAATCCGCATGCCACATCTTAGCTTTAGTTTTGCTATGTTTTACGTTATTTATGATTAAAGACTATGTATTTAGTTGGGTAAAAATCTGATTATATGTGACATCGGGATAATGGGTTTTACCTCAACTCAGAGTTTGTTGTCGAACTATTTTATGCAGTATGTTATTTGAATTTGTTAAGTGAACGTATTCGCTACCTTTCCTTTGTTTTTAATTTTTACGATTTTTTTCGCATGCTTTATTGTTACTTTAACTACAAGGGGTAGCGGGTGTCGCAGGTAGAACTCAGCAGAAGTTTTATTGGTCCTGCAAGTAGGCTTCATTCCGCAGAGGAGGTCACAAGTCATCAACACTCTACTCCAATTAAGGACTATGTCCCCATGTTGATCGGCTGATTGGTGAGTTTCTCCACTGGTAAAGATCCATTTGGGACGTATGACTTCTGAAAAATGGGACACCAATCGATGGAAGCTAGGAGGGATATGGTGAAGAAAGTGTTGGCTACATCGAAGGTAGGTTTTTTATCAATAGGAGTCAACCGAAGCTGATCTCCCAAGGTGGATTGGTTACGAAACAAAGATGAAGGGTTAAATTTGGAAGAAAAAAATTTACGAAAATAAAGAGTGATCCACGATTGAAGGAACCAAAATGGACCTAGCAAATTCATGATATCTTACCCCAATGCATAAGGGAAAAAAGGACATATAAAGGAGAGAAAGGTAGAGAGAACCCAAGGCTAATGGTTTACCAGAGGTGATCAAAAGAGACATAGGTTAGTAATTCTTGTACATCGGCTATGGAATTTAAGCAAATAAAGTATTTGTTAAACCAGTAAAGAAGAAAGGCGTTGTGCTCACTAGCTAAAATAGAACCTTTGGTTCTAGTGTTGGCTGTAATGAAGTTGGAATAAGTAGAATTCGTCTTGCTGAAGTTAATATCCAAGTCATCAACAAGTTGAGCATGAAGGTCAAGAACCCCTACACAAAGCAAAGGGAGCCCCATAATGGTAGCCACATCCAGTAATGTGGGAGTCATCATGCCAAAGGGAAAGCTAAAGGTGTTGGTGGAGACCGGCCAGAAGCCTGTGAAGCTTAAGAGAGGCTCCATGTGGATGGTGATCGACTGATAAACGAAGCAGAAGAATCTTCATTGCTGTAATCCTGAGATCTATTATGAGAATCAAAATTAGAAGACATGTTTACTGTGTGCGATGAAATAGCTTAAGAAACTTGAAGGGTTTGAGAGACTTGCGATTTTGAAAACAAGTAGTAAACTGGGAGGTTTAGGGTTCAACTGTTCCTATTTATAAGGGAATGGGCCGTTTGAGAACTTCGAAACGATTATATTTGTTAGGGATAATGATAATGATCAGAACAAAATTATCATCTAATGGAGTTATTCGTTTAAAGATCGAAAGATTAGTTGATAAGGCAAATCGGTCGGAGCAAAAAGAGAAATGATTAGCACGATGCTCGAGTAACCGAAATTTGGTTACATCACCTCATCATCCATGATGATTCAGCTAAATGAAGTTGGGGAAAATTTTTAACACCTAAAAATAACTAGCCGATAGCTAAATACATCAAATAACTGAGAAATTAGGTTAGTCGATAATGTTAGCCGAATTTGAGTTAGCCTAATAACAGTATGGTCAGCCGAACGCCAAGATTGCTAATTGGGCCAAGATTTTTGGGAAGTGGATTGATGGGTCATTTAAATGAGCTAGAAGCATTCAATAAGGGAGAAATTCTGTGGACGATTTCTTTTAAAAAAAATAGGAGAATTATCTCCAAGCCTTGAATTTAGGAAGGAGCGATTTTGGATAAGAACAAAAGGAAAATAGCTGTTGAGGACCAATTTTTCGTGACAACTCAGAGGAAAATAAGGTGTCAGCCTAAATTTTAGGAGACGTGGTTAGTGGGCAGTTTCCCCATTAATCGATTCATAGCTTAATTTAGTTAACTACACTTATTAGCCACTTGTAATTACAGTTAGTTAGTGGAAAACATGGCAAATTGGTATATGAGTAATTTTGCACTATAAATAGGCAATGTATAGTCCAATTGACATAATCAATCAACAAAACCTATTTTACTCAAGCATTTTATCTTTGAATTACTGTACCGTTTTTTACTTATCCTTATTTTTCCATGAAAACTTTAAGTAGATCGATTTGTTCACTTCTTCATTCTTATGGAGAAGTTAAGGAACCAATAGAGTCATTTCTTAGAGTCATTTCTTAGCGTAATTGACTAATTCATACACTACAACAAAATGTTTAAAAAATAACGCCACTTCAAGCAGTGCTTACAATGGAAGTGCTGTTTAAAGTTGTACTAAAAAGAATAAACAAAGCTTAATAAAAAAAGGCTAATTTTTTGTCCTAACAATAAACAGCGCTTAAGTGAAAAAGTGCTGTTTAAAGTTATACTAAAAAAATAAACAGCGCTTAATAAAAAAAACACTAATTTTGGTCCTAACAATAAACAGCGCTTCACTATGAAGCGCTGCTTATTGTGAATTGGTCCAACCAATAAATAGCGCTTCCACTATGAAGCGCTGATTATTGTCAAAACCTAAAATTTAATAGTGTTTCAGCCACACGCTCACTCGCGTTCTATTGTGCCTTCGTTTCCCTTTCTCTCCATCTCAAAACCTTTCTCTCCAAATCGGCAGCCATCACCACCTCTGAATCCCTCACAATACTGCGACCACCACCTCCAAATCGGTCCTGAACCAGAACTGGTGAATCAGATCCACCATACCTAGGCGCTCTTTCCTTAGCAAACGCTTCACCATCGCGTTCCCGACCACCACCTCGCAAACGCTCGATCTGGACGCTGCTTCACCGTCGCATTGCTGGGTTCGCGACCACCACCTCGCAAACGCTTGATTTGGGCACAGCTTCACCGTCGCATTGCTGGGTTCGCGACCACCACCTCCAAATCTCTTTATCTCTCTCTCACACTACAAGAAATCACGGGTATACTGACGGCCTTATACCGACGGCTTGAGGCCGTCGGCGAGAAGACAGATTTTCCGACGGCTCTGCCCGTCGATAAATCCAATGCGGCGTACTGTGGACTTGTCGACGGGCTAAGCCGTCGGAAAATCCGTGTTCTGGCCGACGGCCTCAAGCCGTCGGTAGAACCGTGGACTTACCGACGGGCCAAGCCGTCGGAAAATCCGTGTTCTCGCCGACGGCCTCAGCCGTCGGTAGAAGGCCGTCGGTATACATCACAAGTTTTCGCTTTCCGCTTTTATGACATACCGACAGCCTTTCAACCCGGTAGATTTGAAATAGACCGTCGGTAATCCCGAAATTTTCCGACGGGTGAAGCCCGTCGGTAAGGTTAATATGGCCGTCGGTAACGTCCGGATACAAACTGCACGAAAGCCCTTCTTCCCCTTCCTCGTTTCACTTCTCCTCTCGACTTTCCCAAAGATCGCCGTCACGCCACACGCTTCTTCAGATCGCTATCTTTCCTAACCCAAACTAAGCGCAACAAAATGAAAACGCACGCTTCCCTTCATTTTCCTTTGCATTGTTCGCTCCTTCATCTGCGCTTCTTTCGCTTTTTTTCCCTCTCCAAGGCCTCCTCTATTTCGTCGGCCCCACCATCCTAGCTTCCACAGACAAGAACGTCGGCGCCCCTCTCTTCCATCGACAACCAGCAACCAACCAACCTTCTCATTATCTTCGTCGCCTCTATTTTGCGCACATCCATAAACGCCGGCCCGCGACTACTTTTTCCGACGAGTTAAACAGCCGGTGCCACCTGCGACTTTGCGCGACATGGTGTCTAGCCTCTCCACTCCAGGCGTCCAGGTACTTCTGTAAATTTGTGATTCTGTGTAAAAATTTGTCATTTGATTGTCAGTAAGTTATTGCAAATGCATCGAAATTATCCACAAATTTGATGAACCTATTTGAGTATCTTTACTGTACTGCGTTGACAAAAGCATACCCTGATGCCTGTCCCTCCATAACTTTCTATTCTATCAAGTTTTTTAATGTGTCCCAGTACCCTGTACCTGGCAATAACTTGAACTAGATGACACTGGTGTTTTTTTTTCCTAAGGTTGGCTTAGGTAAGAAAGGTGCCTAATATGATACAACACTTCCTTCATCTATTATTGGTTTGGAATGGGGAAATATTCTGAGTTGTTATTCTGTTTTTTCTATGGTGGTTGGTTTTGAAGAATGGAGGGTGAGTGATTATTGTGACTTTGAGTTGAACTGTGAGTGGTGTTTGTGTGATCGTGTTTGTGTGTGTGTGTTTGTGACTGTACACTCATAGAATAGAGTCTCAAATGTCTGTTAACATGTTTATGTATGTATTTGTGTCACTGTCTCATTCTCTTTGGGAGAACCATCCCTGTGAATTTTTTTCGCTTTGACTCTTGCTTGCTTGTAGACTATACAGATCTACATTTCATCTATACTTTGGAGAATACAGCTGTTAACTATGTTAAATGTGACTTGGTTACTAGTTTTGTGTAGTCTTATATGTGGCACACTTGTTTTGAAATCTTATTGTTAGTTTCTTTTTCCATGAGGCTAATATTAAGAAAACGAAACATAATTTGCTGTAGTCATGATGGTGGCGTGAATGGGTCCCCTTTCTTCTGTGGTCCAAGTTGAACCTCTCTTTGCAATGCTTTGGAGTTTTTTTAAATGGATATGAAGTTGGAGAATGCTAGATATACACACTCTTCAACACACACTATAATCTGTCCTTTTTTTTATAAAAAAGTCAACATATTTATTACCTCAAAAATTGATCTTTTTTAAAAAGTTTGTTGAATTTTTAAGAATGAACCAATCATAAAGAATGCATTGAAGAGTATGTCAAAAACAATTGTATTGTTAGCATTCCTCAAGTTTCAGTTATAAGCAATTGAAATCTATAATACATCCTGACCAACTGTAGGTTTGTTATTGCAAGGTTGTACTTCTTGATTCCCACATTAAGGTTGTACTTCCAGATACACCACGTCTCTCTCTCTCACTCTCACTGATTCAGCCACCGTGACTGCCACCACCACTACGTGGCCGCGCCACCTCTCCTCTCCTCCGTTCCACCGCGCCACTTCAAGAGGTACAACAAAATTCAATGGTATTCTTTTGGACAATTGCACTTAATATTTTTGCTTCTATCCCCTTCTTTTGTTAAGTTTCATATATGTACGCACAGGACAACAATTAAGCACATTATGAACAGAACAATGCAAATGAAAAAAGTTAATATTAAGGTTGTTGACTGACTTTTACCTCTTCAGGACATTGCTTGTCCTGACTTTTCTGTATAATAGTAGTTGTCTTTGTATTTTTAATTTTTGTTTCATTGTCTAAATTGATTGATTTTCTGTTTATATATCTTAAGCTTTAAGGATGATTCATTGCTTGACAATTTGCATCTTTCATGATCTTTATCATTTCAACCAAAAACCTAGCTTTGGCCTATGCTCTGTGGCCTCGCCTGCGTTAGCGTTATCATTAGTCGTGATTGCATGTGCCATTTACTGCAGAAAGAGTGATAGAAGAGGCGAACATCCATTTGATTCGGAAGAGGAAGAAGATTAGAGGTAATTTTATCTGATAGCTCTTCCATTGGGTGAGATGAAGGAATATATATTGACTTTCATCTCTTGAGGCCAAATTAGAGGTAATTTTAGTTATTGATTCTATACATACATGCTCAGTTTGTAGTTACTGATTCCATTGGGTGAGAAGGTTTTTGTTTGTGTACTTTGTAGTTGGTTTCTATTTTAATGATGAAACTGCTTTTGTTTTACATTCTGTTTTGTGTTGGATATTGATCGATGTGGTTACATATAGAAACCGGTTTCCTTAATCGAGTTGGCATATAGGACTGATATTGTTTGGTCAGAACTAAATTAGACTATGCTTGTAGGCCAATACCGTTTTAATCCCTCATATTTCCTTAAAGAGTAAGGCAAGGCCAAACCGATACCATCAAATATCAATCTTGTTGGGAGTTGGGACTAGTCATGACACTTATTTTCATATATTGCTTAGTATTAATTCCAATTCATTGAAAACTTGAAGATGCTTTCATATTCAACTTCAAAGCACCAGTGCTTAGTGTCAAGATTGGTGCTTCATATAGAGTATCATGAAAATATGCATAGCTTATGAAGGAACTAATACAAAATTTTGTTTGTCTGTATGATCATTGATTAATATTTGGTTTGCCCCAAAAGCAAACAGTAATAGAATTTTATTTTATTTAGTCACCATAGTTTCATCTCTTCATTTGGTTTTCTCCAAGAAAATAGCAGTCTTCCTAGCATCTCTTAATTGTATTTGTGTGATACTCAAACTATAATCATGGTTATCCCTCCAATAAGAGATGTAGTCCAGAACATATTACTTACTGAATTTTTTTCTCTAGTTTTGAATTTTGAATCCAGAATAGCATTAGAAGCATGTTACTCTTATCGAGTACTTGACTCTAAGCAATGATATTTGGAAGAATACGATTTAAGCATGTACGAGGGTAAAAATTTGGGTGCATGATTATGAATATATGCACATCGATAAGGATGACAAATACATTGGAATATATGATTCGCTTTTCCTAGTACGATGGTTTTGATATAGTGAATGATACTTTGCTTTGAGATATTTTTGAGATTTTATTTCACCTCAAAGATTGAAATTTTTTTATTGGACCAAATGAGCTTTAGAACCACTGAACTTTTATATATAAGGAAAAAATCATCTTTTAACTGCCTAATTGTTACGGCCGATTGATTTCTTGTCAAAAATTGATTATGAATGTCTACTTCAAAGTGTGCACATTGTTAGGCAAAAGCTTGCTAAGTTGAAAAAGACCGCAACTTAGGCATTTCTTCTTGATACAGCTTTTAAATTTTTGTTACCAATTTCCTTCCATTTAGTACATCTTGAACAAGTTTTAAGATTAACTTTGATACAATGGGAATTCATGCTCTGTTTATATATTGTGTAAATCAAGACACTAACTTTGTAGACAATGAAAGAAGAGGCGCAGGAGAACTCGATTCAGCTTGTTTGGGTTGTTCAAATTTTTCCGATCTTCATTTCAGCGTTCACCATCCAAACAGAGCCCTCGACTTCAACAGCCTTGTGGGCCCCGCTCTTTCCATCATCAACCCCTCCCTCGTACTCATGGCGAAGAAGTTATTTGTGCACTAAATTAAGAATCTTTTAGGGCTTTTTCTGTCTGGAAAATATTTAGAAACTAAGTTTAATAGAAACTACACATGCATAATATACTATATCGGAGCAATTTGTGTTCCATCCTATATCTTTATGCCTCCAGCCTTTTAGCTAAGGAAGTAAGTTTTAAATTCTGACCTCTTTAATTATATGAATTTACTTCATTTATATCGGATTGTAATATGGTATGAACAAGTAGAAAGCATCTTGAATCTTCTGAACTTATGGAGCGTATATATGTGATGGGAATTGATGTTACTGCACTTAGTTTTGTGGTATCTCCAAACTATATTCATTCTCCTTTATTATTTATACCTTTGAAGCCTCAACAATGGTGTACAAATCTGATTCAGAAGAATTTCATATTTATTACTGTTATTGCCTTCTCCCATTTTTGTGTTTATGTAATCTTTGACATGTGGTAAATCTTTGTAGCTATACATAAATTATTGTGTGCTTCTGACTTACAAAAATCAAGTCCATGTTGATAATTGGTGAAAGTTTCTTCAGTGCTACAAATGTAAAATTTCTAATTGGATTAACAAGTGTACATAGGCTTTGTTATGCATTTGATTGATAAATTATTGTTGTTTTGACATAAGATATGGGGTTTGTATGATAAGAAAGAGAACATGAAGCTATATGTACATGGATCTTGTGATTGGAATTAATTTGCTGCTTATGAACAAGGGTTTCTGGATTCCTTTGGTGGTAACAAGGGTTTTACATTGCATTTTCTTTCTTTTTAGGTTTTTGGATTCCTGGGTTTCTGGATCTACTGGTTTTTAGGTATGTTGCATTCGAACTTGTTTGAATTCTATCCTTATTTAGATTCTGGTGTGGTTTTGATATTCTTGTTTATATCTTATTAGTTTCGCTAACACAAAAGCTCTGTTTCATAGGCCTCTGAGTTCGCCACCTCCACCGCCGCCACTTGTACCACTAGGTATGCACTCTAACGAAATGTCGGTTAACTCATTGGGTGGAAAAGGGTTGTCTGTTGACCCCCACACCGACATATTTATTTGTTTTCGTTCATAGTTCTCTCCACAGAGGGGATTTTGAAGTGTATTGTGTAATTGTCTAAATGATATGTACTGTGTAATTGTCTGTCAGTTCTGCTATCACTCATCAGTGACAATGCTTGTGATTTAAGAGTGCAATTTTAATTTATGCTTGCCATTTCATTCATAGATATGGATATTGGTGATGTAGCTTGGCTGCAATTTGCTATGCACATCTCTCTGTACTTCTTTCCCTTGCCACTTCTGCTTGTCTAATTCTATCCTCTTTAAATGACCAAGTCGATTTTCTAATTCCAGTGTTGTTAATCGAGGATCGCGAAAAATAGCGTAAAATTGGTAGGATAGCGTAAAATGGCGGGCATATAGCGTAAGTTAAATAGCGGGTGAAATAAATAAAATTATAAAATTATATATTAAAAAGTGACATATAATATTTAACGTTCAGCACAAAATCTGAAATGACATAATAAAATATTTATTTAATGAGCTATTTTTAGAAACCAGGCGTGATTATTTATTCATAAATTACTTTAGAGGCTTATTAAAATAAAATGAAGAGAGCATATGGATATTTTTTATGTTGATATATTTGAATATTAATATCAGCATTTATTTTAAGTGATGTAAAATAAGTTTAAATAAACCCTGAATGAAATGTAAAATACGTTTAAATAAACCACTGAATGAATAAGTAGGTGTTGGGTTTTAAGAAAATAAAATATATAAATTAAAATTGCAATATTGATTGAATTGTTAATAATTATTATTTATTGAAAAATAAAATATTTTTTATTATATATGGCGGATGGCGTAGTGGCAACTAAATGATTAAAAAAACTACACACACAAAGAAATGGACCATTGCTCAAAGAAACAAGGCCGATTTGAATTGGAAAGGACAAATAATAATAGAATTAATAAAACTATATTTGTTACTTCTGCTTGTCTAATTGTTATGTTAATCATTGATCGAATGGATGTTTGATATTTGTTATTAGTATCGGAGAGAAGCCTTAGCTTCCCGTTTGAGGTTTAATATATTATTGAGTGCATATACTCTTTTAGGGTACCATGTGCTCATTGTATATTGAACCTTGAATTGTCCAAGTCGGACAGTTTGGGAAAAAACTTTTTCTTTACTCGTATAATAGTTGTTGCTTAATTCTCGTATCTTTATATTTGATGAAATTTCGGTTCGATTCATTTCCTTTTGTTCTCTGGGTGCATACTTGATTGCGGTGTTCATAACTGCCTTCATTTTGTGTACTCAGAGACCAATGGGAAATGTCAATAAATTTTGTCAAGTATAAGATACGAGAATTAAGGAATGATTATTATACGAGTTCTGAAAAAGTTTTTTCTCGAATGGGATAGGGTCATACCATTTAAAGAAAGAGAGCGGTTGTAAGAACGTCGTGCTGCTGAAATTGTCTTTTTTTTTTTACATGCAGAAGATGGAATATTTTATTTCGAGTCGTAGTTGGATGTACGATAGGTTGTATCCGAGGAGAGGGGGTTTGAAACCAGATTTTTATACTGGGTTGCGATTTTGTCCAAGTCGCAATGGCACATAAAGATTTCAAAACTAATGGAGGGAGTAGATGGCCGTGCTTTAATTGCGATTGCGAAGGATTAAGAGCCCAAGTAAGGTCATGCACCACCTGTATTCACTGGATTTAGGCTTAATTATCGGATTTGGACTAGATATGGTGAAAAGTTGCCTCACGTTGATTTAGGGGTTGGTGATAATTGCGAAGGTGCTTCAAGCAGTTACGTAGATTCGGGATGTGGTGAGCAGATTGAATTGATGCAAGATATGGTTTGTGATGCCTTGGGGGTGAACGTGTCATTCGAGGAGCAACAATATGATGACACAGATGAACTTCCAAATGAGACAGCACAAAAATTTTATAATCTATTGTTAGAAACAAACAAGCCGTTGTTTGAAGGGTCTACAGACTCTAAGTTATCAATGTGTGTGAGGCTCTTAGCTCTTAAGTCCAACTGTGGTGCTACCGAAGTGTGCTTGGATCTCGTAACGAAAATGATGTTGGACTCGTCACCTATCAGAGATGGTTTGCCAAATACTATGTCACATACTAATAATCGGACGGGTAGACAAAAACTAGTTCCAGTGAAGGCAATGTTTTATTTGCCAATTATTCCAAGGCTGCAGAGAATGTTTGCATCACCACAGACTGCAGACAAAATGACATGGCACTATGAGAATAGAAGCACTTCAGGTATGTTGCGCCACCCTTCTGATGGTGAAGCTTGGAAGCACTTTGATCGTGTGCATCCTGATTTTGCAGCAGATCCACGTAATATACGACTTGGCTTATGCTCTGATGGTTTTACCCCGTATGTTCAATCCACGGCGAAACCTTATTCTTGCTGGCCAGTTATCGTTACCCCATACAATCTTCCTCCCGAAATGTGCATGTCTAAGCCTTATATGTTCTTGACTTGTGTTATACCGGGTCCAGATAATCCGACAGATGGTATTGACATCTATTTAGAGCCTCTTATTGACGATCTCAAAAGGTTGTGGAATGGTGTTGTGACGTACGATGTTGCACGAAAGAGGAATTTTACAATGAGGGTAGCGCTGATGTGGACCATTAATGACTTCCCTGCATATGGCATGTTGTCTGGCTGGGTACTCATGGTAAAATGGCATGTCCGCATTGCATTGAGCATACAAAGGCCTTTACCTTGAAATTTGGGGGAAGAGTTCTTGGTTTGACTCACATCGCAGGTTTTTACCCGATGATCATGCATTTAGACTAATAAGAACGCTTTCAAGAAGGGGAGTTGAATTAGATGGCCCGCCTCAAGGTTGACACGAATGATCCGGGAAAGTGGTTATAGAATCGCCCAAAATCACGATTTTGGCAAATTGGATCGATTTGAAGGATATGGACAATGGCATAATTGGACAAAAAGAAGTATTTTTGGGATCCGCCATAATCGAGAGATAATTTATTGAGACACAACCTTGATGTTATGCACATTGAGAAGAACTTTTTGACAATGTTTTTCTCACGGTGATGAACGCCGAGGAAAAACAAAAGACAATGAGAAGGCGGACTAGACTTACCACTTTATCAGAGGCGAAAGAACTTGCATTTGACGAATCGGTCGGATGGGAAGACCAAAACCCAAAGCCTCGTTACTCTTTAATCACGAGGAAGCCAAGTCACCTGTCTTGGATAAAAGAACTTGATGCCGATGGTTATTCTTCTAATTTGGCAAGATGTGCCGATGTGAACAAAGGAACCATGATTGGGATGAAAAGCCATGATTGTCATGTATTCATGGAGTGTTTACTTCCTATTGCATTTAGTTCCTTGCCGTCAAATGTTTTAAATCCACTGACTGAACTCAACAAATTCTTTAAAGATTTGTGTTCTGCGACATTGAGAGAGGATGATCTCATAAGGATGGAACAGAACATACCAGTCATTCTTTCTAAGTTGGAGAGAATATTTCCCCCTGCTTTCTTTGATTCTATGGAGCATCTAGCAGTGCATCTTGCACATGAAGCTAGGCTTGGTGGACCGGTTCAATACAGATGGATGTATCCATTCGAAAGGTACTATAATAAAGTATTCTCTAAAATAAATATTTATTTGAAGGGTTAAATGTATCAATTTTTATCATCAACGTTGTTATTTTGTAGATTTATGGGTGACTCAAAACGGTCGGTGAAAAATAAGGCCAGGGTTGAAGGATCTATTTGTGCAACTTACTTACACCGTGAGACAATCCATTTCTGTTCCCATTATTTTACGAACTTCATGTTGACACCAACAAATAGTAGGAATGAAGTAGAAATTGAAAGTGAAAGACACCCGCTTGCCTATCAAGATTTTGCCTTTCCTACGTCATGGTGGAAAGGAGGTGGATAATCGGATAACAGCGAAGTGTGGAAGTCACCACGCTCACGTGTTGATCAACCGTGCGTATATCACCGTATCTAACGTATGTATCATTTTGACCACTTTCAGTTTCTTTAATCCACAATTGCTCTTGATCATTTGTTTGATAATGACTTGATCAGGGCATTCTTGTTAACTAAGCCCACAAGCGTACAAGACTCTTCTGCCTATATTCATGAATATTTCCCAACGTGGTTTAGGAACCAGGTATGTTTTTTTAGTCGTCATATATATATTATTATTATTTATTGTTTGAAAATACAAAAATATTGTTTGAAAATAGGAACCATAATTTGTTTGCACATGGTGTGTACACAGGTGTATAGCGAGGCAGAATCCCCTAAAATCCAACACTTGAGGAATTTATCTCATGGTCCTAAATCACGTGTAAAAGAATGGCACACATTCTTTGTAAATGGATACAAATTCCAAACCCAAATGAAACAGAGGGGAAAAAATAGTTAACAATGGGTTTATGTAAAAGGTGCCACAGATGGAGGTGAAGATGACTTTTACGGCGTGATTCAACATATATATGAACTGACGTACAATACTTTAGACTATACTAAAAAAATAGTGCTATTTTATTGTAATTGGTTTGATCCGTCAAATAGAGGCACAAAAGTGGATCGAAAATATAATATTGTTGACATACACATGAGCAGAAGATACCAAATGTTTAATCCGTTTATCATGGCACAACATGTAAGACAAGTGTATTATGTCCCTTATCCATCAACTCGAAGGGACAAACAAGGTTGGTGTGTCGCAATAAAGATAAAACCACGGGGTCGCATTGAAGCAGATGATACAGAGGAAGAAGTGGTTTATCAAGTGGATGAGATGTCTCATGTCAATGTAGTAAATGAAGTGGAACCCATTACTCGACTACGTGACAATCCAATCACATATGAAGATGTAGATGGGGATGAGGAATTAAATGAAGAAGTGGCAGAACCATCAACATCTGAAGACGATGCCGAAATTGAGTGGGCAGAATGGGCAGATTGAAATTGTTTAACTTTTTACAATTTGAGAAATTAATGTGTAGCAATATATTTTAATTTGTCAGTTATTTTCATAACTTGTTTATTTTTATGGAATTCATTTGTAATATTGTTATGTTTAAATATAATATTTCATGATCAAGTTATTATTCAATTGCTCTATAGACTTTTATGGCATCGGAGGTTCAGAGCCGACTTCCTGCATCACCCAGTGGTGGTAAATGGAAGGGAAGGGCATCGCCCTCGACCCCCTCGCCGTCGAGGCCGACCATCATTAGGCGTGACCCTACTGGGTTTTCGACGTTGTCATCTACACGTCGTCCTAGTACATCTACGCCGAGACAGCCTGATACACCTCCTGCACCTAGACAGCCTTCTGCACCACCTACACAGACTCAGGCACATTCGACACTAGCTACACAGACTCGGGCATATTCGGCACCTTTGCCTCACATTGACATGATCCCCACCCCGAGGTTCCAGCAGCCACATGGCGCTTCGAGTTCCCATGTTGTGCCTGATCCGGTGGCCGATGCTCATCAGTCCGACCATGATTATAGTACGGGCCATACAGCTGATCACACTGATGTTGGGCAGGACGGGGAGGAGCAGGAGGTTCAGCAGGAGGAGGTTCTTGAGCATGGGGGAGGGCGTGATCCCGAGACTCTTGAGATCTTTGTATGATGGCCGAATTGTTATCGTGCCATCCGTAAAGGGTAAGTATTTGCAATTTTTTCGAGTTATTAATAATTTACATGTATATATATATTTTTTTTATTTAACATGTTTTTATTGTTCAGGTTTCTTCCCTCAAAGCCAGCTGCGTTAGCTATCACAGCAACAATTAAGGAGAATTACCAGGAGTTTTGGCCCACCTGGGGGACGCTGAAGGATATTGAGCGGGACCATATGTTTAATTCTTTCCGAGTAAGCTGCAATTTTTATTTTATTGCATATTATTTTATTTTCGTAAATTTCAATTATGTTTAATAATGTCTTATATTGAATCTGACGAGGGTTGCTTGGGAGGAAAAAGATGAGGAGGCGATGGAGAAGAATTTTCATATGAAGGCCTCCCACCGCTTCGACATGCTTCGAGATGCCCGCATCGTGGATCGCTGACCTAGTTGGATAGGGGATGAGCTCTGGCAAGATGGTAGAGCATCGAACACCTCGAGTTCCAGCGACCAGCCAAGGCCAAGAAGAATAGGGCCTCGAGAAGGGTGGCGACTTGCACACCGGAGGTTCTGGCTACCAAAGCAAAGACGCAGTTAGACTTGTACGTGTTATAAAATTGTTATTATTATTATTATTTTATTATTATTATTATTATTATTATTATTATTATTATTATTATTATTATTATTATTATTATTCTTTATTTAAGTTTTTTTATTAATACAATCACAGTCGAAGAGGTTGGGGAGAGAAGTTCAGTTGCACGAGCTCCATCTTGCAACTCATGTGAAGAGGAGTACTAGTGATTTCGTTGATGACCGTTCGAGGCGGACTCAGGTAATTATAAAATATAATAAATATTTTTTTTAATAATGTTTATATTGTTTTGTTAAAAAAAAAGACTTGACTTATTTGTTTGTTTAACAAGAGGAGTTTGAGGCAAGGATGTCTCAGCTTAGATCTCAGAGCTCATCACTACTAAAAAAATCGGATTTAGAGAGGGGAGAAATCCCTCACTAAATGATTAAAAATCCGTCACAAATCGTTTAGCGACGGAATTTTGTGACGGAGCTAAAATCGTCACTAATTTTGGCGTCGCAAAAAAATTAGCGAGGGAATGTTAAATCCGTCGCAAATTGTGACGGAATTTTTCCCTCACAAATTTATTGTATCCGTCGCAAAAAAATAGGAACAGATTAGAGCAAAAAATATGTTTCCGTCGCTATTTGTGAGGGATGTTTTCCCTCGCTATTTGTGAGGGATGTTTTCCCTCGCTATTTGTGAGGGATATATATTTTCCGTCGCTAAAAATTTAGAAAAAAATTCGTATTTTTCCTAGCTATTTGTGAGGGATTGTTTCCCTCACTATTTGTGAAGGAATTTTTTCGTCACTATTTGCGAGGTATTTTTCCCTTTATGAGGGATGTTTTCCGTCGCTAATTGTGAGGGATTTGTGAGGAGTATTTTCCCTAGCTATTAGTGAGGGATTTGTTAAAATAAACCTTTCCTAATTTGTGAGGGACAAATTCCTTCTCTAAATCACCAATTTATTCTTTTTTTTTTGGGTTCAATATTACCATTTTTTTTACATTCTTTTTCTAATTAAAAAATTTATTTTTTAAAATAAAATACCTACTACAAAATCTTTAAAAATAAACTAATCCCATCATACGCAAGGGACGCGTCAGGTTGGTTACTACGAATATTACTAAAACTAAAAATGAATATTAGTTGTTTTGTTTTTCGAAAAAGGAAAATATTTGAACAATGATCCTTTTATGTTCAAAATCAAAGGTAGAGACTTATGAAAAGAACTCAATTATTAAGCTAATCGAGGAAAAAACAACAGTAGCAACTTGATTTGGTATATCAGATACTAAAGGAGCAGGAACAATTAATAATTCATTAACCTAGCTATTTGCAATTTGCAACTTATCATATGCATAACCAACATGCATAAGACTAACATTGATTCTATTGTAGGATTCATAAGGCATTTCAAGAGTGTTTTCGAAATAAAAATTAGGCATTTCAAAAGGTGCTTTCATATTCCATTAGGCATTTAACGAATTTAGTCCCTATAGGCTTGACTGAATGGTTATGAAAGAAGATAAAAAGTGCAATTAAACATTGAGATATAAATCACAGAATAGCAAAAATAGAGAAAGAATGGGGCAATGAAGATAAAACTTTTATTGATGAAATTGAAAGTAAATATGCAAAAGAGATAATATCCCTAATGCCCACAGAGCCAAGCTTCACTCACTCCATCCTCTCTCTCTCTGCCATCTCATCATTCTCTCCCGCTTTCCTACTCCTCACATACACCCTCCAATTCTTGAGCCTATTCAGCTGATAACTAGCTAAGCAGCCCATTTCACCTAAGGCCCTATCATTACCTAAGCCCACTTGGGCCCACACTCTCATATGGGATCCTAACAGCCTTATTGGGCGTGTGGCAATTAATATACATAGCAACTTATATTTCCTTATTGATAAGAGTTAAACCTTATCATCTCCATCACGTTTCTGACAACTCAAGCTCCACTTCAGCAAAGAATGCCTCTAACAACTCGTCGTGTATGAAGTCGGTATTTCTGCAATAATAAAGAACCATACATCAAATTTACAATTCAAACTTGATAAGACATGCAAATCTCATGAGTCCTAAATGCCTCATCACCAGACACCACACAACCAAGTATGCAATGAAGAGAGAGGGGGGAAGAATACAAAGAACTCACTTACAAATGGCTCTTCACTTCATCATGAGTTCTCTAATTTTTCTTGAAGTTGCTGCTGCAGTTTATATAGAAGACACACAAGTTAATTAGATAAATGAACTAAACAAGATGTAAAATATTATTACAACCTACCAAATCAATAGATGCAAAGAGGAACCACTTTGACTTATTCATAACACTCCTATTTGTTTCCTAGTTGATCCAACTTTAAGCAATCCACAACTTTACTAATGAACTAAACAGAACAACCACTTAATTTCAATCAACACAATTCCAACACCAAATCCCTGAATTTTTAACACTAGCATGCACTTCTATCACATCCATCCATTTACTAACAGTAACATGTTGTGAATATGTGTAAAGGTAACAAACAATAAAACAACAAATGAAAGTTGTAAGATTGTTCAAAAGCATTTTACCGTGAGATTGTGAAAAAGATTTTCAGCAAACTATAAAGCAACAACACATTCACTAAAATCAAGATACATGTAGAAAGTGAAAGAGGACCAAATCAAGAGTAATGAAATCTTTTGTTATTTTAATTCTCTGATTGTTTCTATCATTTTAGTCAGCACCAGTTGTGACGGTGGATAAAATCAAGACACTAATTGCTGCAGAGCTTACTGAAACCAAAGTGGAAACATATATATTTTACCCCCTAGGGAGACCCTAAATCAAGTCAATCATATTTGAGGTAAACACATTTGCTGATACAATCCTATGCAAGTTTTTCCCCATCCCACTATACTTGGTTGTTGTGCATAGATACTCAGCCATGACTCATTTGATTCCCTTTAACCTTTAGCTTTTGTCTATCATCATCATACCAAATATCAGCAACAACTTGAAATAAAAAAAAAGGAAATGTAAAAGCAGAGCCATATTTTGATCTTTTTTTCCTTCAATGGCAGCATCAAGAACTTATAAATACTCAGTAGGTATAATGTTTCAATCAAATAAGAATGAGCAAAACAAAAGGATAGCAAATGCTAAACTCTGCCACTCACAAGTTGGACTTGATCAAACTGAGCATAAGATAGAGCCTTGACAAAAGAAGAATTTCATTCTAGCTAAGTACTTAAAAACCAAGTGTTGATCTGATCAATTAACTCACAGAAAAAGGAATACATTAAGAGGTTTGCAAAGGTATCAAAAAAAGTATGTGAAGTACATATGTATAAATGTTTGAATAGGTGAAAAAACTAATGATTACTGGCTTATTATTACTTACCCAGTTTGCTTGTTTTTTTCTAGCAGCAAGTCATTTAAGAGTTTGACATCTTCAAATTCTCCATTATAAGTTGAACCCAAGATTGCAGCCACACAAATTGTGTTCTCATCCACCATCTCAACTGCCTTGGCAGGGTCCATCACATAGTAGCCTTCTCTCACCTTCACTTCCCTTAACTCCACCTCAAAATACCTCGCGAATTTCTCCCAACATACCTATAAATTTATACCAGAATTTGGGGCAGGTTCTTGGGGTCAATGTCGTCACCAACTCTCTGAATGATGGAAGTTATAACCTCTGTCAAGCTCCGAGTATCTGAAGTTGCATGCCAACATACAAACCACTCAACTGATAATATTTTACTTAGCACATAATTAGCTTGAATACAAGCAATAAACTAGTTACTTGTACATATTACATCCAAGTGGGAGGGGAAGCATCACACTTGGGGCAACAAGATACACAAATATATTGAAACCATAATTTGCATGTTATTAGAGATAGATGTCGAGGGAGGGGGAGCAGCACACTTGTGTGCAAATTAAAGATTAGATTGATAACATGTAATGGTTGTCATACCGCATGTGAATCTATGCAATCGCCTTTTATCTTGTATTTTGAAGGAAAATGTGTTCTGCATGCTTGACGCAAGATAAGTAATGGATCTCCTGTTTCTCCTCCCTCGTAAATCATTTTCAAGGAAGTGTCTGCAATGTCATCAAGAATGTGTAAGCAAATTAAAAGGTCAGAAATATTTTTTCATAGAAATATCAGTGCACATATATAACCTTTGTGAATCTTCTTCATCATCATTTGAAGTTAAGGCCATGGCCGAATCCCAAAATTTTTGTATCATGGAAGTGGCAGGTTCATTGTTCAAATTAGCAGTGTTCCCAACCTATTAGTGGAGAAAAATGATACTGTCATTACAAAAGTTTCCCAAGAGAAGATGACAGGAAGCTGAAAGTTGAAACAAAGGAAAATGATTTTGATATCACAAAGGTTCCGCCTATTCAACATTTAACATCAAGAATGTTCCAAACCCGGTTCACGACAGATAGAATAATTTCCATCTAGGAGAAATGGTTGAATATTTTCTTCATGTCTTGGGGAGGAACACATCTCAAGCAGAGAAATAGTAGAAGTCCCTTCTGACTTCATTCTGCTTTCAATAATCATAGATCATCATTTTATTAAATTTTGTTTAGTTTCAGTTTTAGTTATGCTGCTACATGTAATTTTGGTTAAGTAACTTCTTACTCTAGTTCTTCTATTTTTTTTAACTATTACAATCAAGTTCTTTCTTTAATTTTTTTATTCAAAATTTCCTAAATACACAATCACACGTTAACCAAAATATAGAGACTAAAAATATAATTAAACTTTGAATTTTTTAGGTTGATATGCCAACTCCTTTCTCTTTTTAACTTCAAAAATTCTAGATTTCAAGAGAATTTGTTAAATGAAAATTACTAATTAGTTAACAATTATTATTCTTTTGTTGTTGGTGAACAATCAAACTAAACTACACCTATAATCTCAATAAGCCTGAGCAGATGAGTGATTATAAAAAGGTGGCAATATTTTCTCAGATTTAAGACTAGAATGATGACTGTAGAGTCACTCGTCCTTAATATGCATACATATTGAGATATCAATGCTTATGAGTTGATAGATAGTGATTTGAAAACTTCACTTAGTTTAACAACATCAGAAAAGCCAATTAAGTATGTGAAAAGCTGCAAACCTTTTCGACAAGAATTTGCTATAAGTTATACATAAACAGAGCCACATATCCCATTTCAACAACTGAGTCTGTTGGTGAAACTTTAGCAACCCTGGAAAGTGCCATATGCTGAATTAATAACTCCAAACATGCAAACAAAACAAAATAGATGTAGTTCTTCTTTGGCTCAAACAAAATAAGGTATTACCTACTTTGAATTCTCAGGAATGATTGTAGACAATGATGGCTTGAATATCTACTCGCGAAGAGTCTCGATGAATGATGAATTCGAGCCTGCACAAAGACCAGATTAGCATGAAACAATTTGGCTGGTGTAAAAATTAGGAGCCTAACTACAAACACTGTCTAATGATGTCCTAATTAGAAATAATAGAGTTAAACAAGCAAAAAGAAAATACTCTACAAACCGGGCAGATGCTCCCGGTGTTTTTCGATACCTTCAACAGCCGTAATTGCCTTTCCTTTCTCACCGCTCTTTCCATACGGCAATGGCATCATCTGCACACTTTGCTATGTCAAGGATGGCAACAACCTCCCCATTCTCTACCACGGGTAAATGTCCGATTCTACTGTAAACATAAATCAGCCTCAGATTCAAAAGAGGCAAATAGCAATTAGCAATTAGCATGAACCTTGCAGAATATACTACCAATCTTACACCATCTTTTGGAGGGCTTCCACGGCAAGAGTGTCGGTAAGGACAAATACTGGATTCCTTGTCATAACCTTGGAAATAGGTGTGTCTTCAAGACTAACCCCATGGGCAATAACTCTTGTTGCTATATCCTTTAACCACAAAAATAGGACAACAAGTTTATGTATGCTAAAAGTGTAAAAATCCAGGCAAAAAAATTCCAATCCTTTCCCTTTTTTTTTTCATTCTCGTTAATGGGTCATAAAAATAAGTCTTGAGTCATACCTTATCTGTGAGGATTCCACAAAGCAAAGCATTAGAATCAGTCAGTAACAGAGCATCTACTTTGCGAGCAGCCATCCGACGACATAACAGTAATTCTATATATTTAATTCAATCCACTGACATAATTAATTTTGAGCATCAACTACAATCACAAAGTCAAGGAATCATTTTTAGGCAATCCATCTGAACTATTAATTTGTTAATGGGAACTATAATCAAATTAATACCTGCACATTGGCACCAGTGACCATGTTAGGCTTATCATAAGGCTTTCCCTCAGCTTTGCGCTTGTTCTGCCACTTCTTCTTGAATGCAAGTCCTGCCAGCATTATGGCCTCAGATGATCCAACGGTTCCTGCACCAATTGCGCTCTCATTTTCTCCAATTTCAGCATGAAACAAATGCACTATCATGTTCACGCACCGATTCTGTTAATTTACAAACCAGCAAAAACAAAAGCAAGGTTAGATATATGATTGATCACTTTGAATATTCCAAAAGGAAAATTCTTCTTTCATTTTAGCTATGAGAAGGAGATGAAAAGGAGAAAATTAAAGTACGTGAAGATCGGTGGTGGCAGGATATTCGTCCATGTCGACGTAGTTCTTGTTGATGGATTCCATGATGAGCTTGTTGCATTCTTCCTCCATGTCATGATAAGCCCCAAAAAGAGCATGCAATTGAAGTTTAACATCCAAAAAGAGCATGCAATTGAAATGCTAAAAACAAAGATCAATTATCTAAAGTCTAAATTCCTTCAACACACATTCTCTTGTTAATGGCTTCTAAGAATTCTTGTGAGAACTCTGGTCATGGAGCTGAGTGAGTAAGCTTTTATTAGAGAGTGCTTGAGAGCTTGATGGCAAATTGAATCAGTTAGTCTTGGTGTTTCATTTTCAGCACACTCAAAATTTGCATTTCTGATTCTGAGAGGTTTTAGAGAAAATGTGAGGCACTTCTTTGCCTAGAAACTTAATAGCCTACAAAAGATTAACATTCATAATTTAGGTTGCACAATAACAAACAATAAGAAATACAAGGTACCATTTTTCTCCTAACCTTGCTGCTATTCTTGCCTAGCCTTGTGTCAAATATGCCTCATTTGCGAGCTTTCTCAGGAACTTGGTCAGATTGCTTGCCCAAACCTGCAAAAAAATATACCAATAGCATGTCATGAATTAAACTTGTAGGCTGACCCAACATACATTTAACCTAAAGCTCTATAAAATTGCTTAGCAGTAGCACATATTACCTATCATCATCTTCCGAAGCATAATTTGCAGAGTCGTTTCTCAAATATCATATTAATATCACAGACATGCTAAGGTTAGGGTAATTGGTCCCAATCGGGAGAGGAAATCATGGAGCCTGGAGAGCTTATCGGAGGTAGTTGGGATGGTGGAGAGGTCGAAGAGGAAATCAGCGATGGTCTTGGGAACGAAACTTGGTCTTAAATCCAAGCTAAACATAATCCATATAAACTAAAACATATCCATCACACAATCCATAAACATAATCCATATAAACTTGGTCTTTAAAAATAAATAATAGAAAGTTTTTAAATAACATGAAAACATAAACATAATCCATATAAACTAAAACATATCCATCACACGATCCATACAAACCAAAATATGTCCATCACACAATCCATACAAACCAAAACATAATCCATACAAACCATACGTAATGTAAATTCATAAAAAACTTCAACGACATAAAGATGCATCAAAGATTTGCATCGAAGTCATCACAAAGTGCTTCGTCATCGTGTTGATCATCTCCATTTGCAGGTGCAGGTGGAAGTGGTGGTGGCGGCGCAACCAACGGAGAAGGATGAGTCAATGAAAAACTTGCCATAAACTGACGCATTTGCTCTTGTGTTGCAGCAATCGTGTCCAACTTATCCTTAAGAACCTTGTTTTCAGCTGTCAAGTTAAAAACTTGAGTCTTCATCTCCTCATATTCAGATGGTGAGATGCCAATAGATGTGGAAGAAGTAGAAGGTTTGTATTTTGCAGCCTCAGGACCTAAACCATACAAATTGGACAAGCTAGTTTACCCATTGTCATCCACCCACTTAACATCCCGTAGGCCGGAAAGTCATTGATGGTCCACATTAAAGCGGCCTTCATCAAAAAAATTTGCTTTAAGGACACATCATAAGTCATATATCCCTCCTCCCACAACTTTTTTAATTCATCGATTAAGGGGCGCAAATACACATCAATTTTCCTCTTGGGATTGGAAGGGCCAGGAATTAAAATAGTTAAGAACATAAACTCCCTTCTCATACACATCCATGGTGGCAAATTGTAAGGAATGATAATCACGGGCCAGGAAGAATATTTCCTACCAGTTTTATCAAATGGAGCAAACCCATCAGAACACAGGCCTAATCTAACATTTCGAGGATCCTGAGAAAATGCAGGCCATGTTTCATCAAAGTGTTTCCAAGCTTCGTGATCATCGATGGATGAGATAAAGAACTCCGCCACCCTTTGATTTTCACGATGCCATCTCATTTCACGAGCCGTTTGTATTGAGGAATACAATCGGCGTAGTCTTGGAACAAGCGGGAAGTACCACATACTTTTTAGTGGCACTAATTTCACTTTACCCCGTCTCGTAACACGTCTATACCGCTCCTCTCCACAAAAATTACAGTTTTGGAGCATCTCATATTCCTTATAATACAACATACATCCTTTCGGGCAACAATCAATCTTCACACTTCCTAATCCTAGTTCAGAAATTGATTTTTTGGCCTGGTAAAGATTTTTAGGCATCTTATTACCATCTGGCATTACATCTCCCAATAACTGCATCCATCCATTAAAGCAACCCTCGGATAAACTATATTCTGTTTTCAAACTTAATGTCGTTAAAGAAGCTGACAACACAGAATGTTTGTTACAACCATTCCATAAAGGAGATTGTGCAGCCTTCAACATTTCAAAGAATTGTTGTGCTTCTGGGTTAGGATCTTCTATCATTGTGTCTTCTTCATAATCACCCTCTCGCTCAAGATAGTTGCCAATTGATGGTCCCGCGGCATCCATTACCAACTGCTCATAATTATCGAACATTTCCCTTTGGCCACTTCCACCATAATATGATTGATCAACAACTACTGGGGGAATCGGGGGACTAGGTTCACCATGATTTGTCCAACGATAATAATCACTCATGAATCCATTCTTACATAGATGCACCTTAACTGTGGCTGGTGTTTGATGACGCAAACACTTGCATTTCTTGCAAGGACATCTGATCTTACCTCTTCCAATGTTATCCGTATCTTGTTCCAATGCAAACTTAACAAATTCATGAATCCCAACTTGAAATTCAGCCGTGATATTCTTGTCACAATCCACTCTGTTGTCCATCCATTTTCTATTTTCAGGTACTTCCATTGCTGATGCATTGTTTACACAAGATAGCATTAATCATTGACAGTACATGAAGAAACAATCAAAAGAACTCGAATCATCATTGAGAATTGCAATTTAAAAAATACATTTACCAAGTATCTTACAATAATATTAGCATATGCACGATTGACATTTTACTCAACAAATAAATGGGTCATCAAGTAAATGCCATTATGTCACTCATGCATATCAAGTTATGTCACTAGCAAAAATATATATCATACAACAGAAAGTTCATTTTCACAAGGCCAAACAAACAAGTCCATATAGTAATTCAAAAGTTCACATCCAATTCCAAAGTTTCAAACAAAACACAAAACATAATCATCGGCATCCAAGTTCGTCATAGCCATATTCAATAAGAAACCTTGAAATCATTTTTTTACATACAACAAAAAAGTAGAACCTTTCAAACTTTTACTACTAAATAATCATCAACAAGATCATCTTCAACAACACAAGAATTGAAAGCAAAAGAACTAAAGTAATCACCTAAAAATCCTCCAAGAGCCTGCGGTTTTAGGACGTCAACGAGAAAGAATGATTTTCATAATCACCAAAATAATCACCAAAATAAATATCCTTAGCAGCTCAACCTTCACGATAATAACAAGAGAATCGTCGTCCAAAGCCATCTCAAATAACGTTTAGTAGATATTCTACAAATAAGAAAAATAATAAATAGGTAAGACATTTTGTAGTAATGCTTTGTACGTGATCCGCATTGTGAAACTGAAACTACTTGACTGACAATAAAAAACCAGAATTAGAAAGATGCTCAGAAAATTTCATCATTGGAAGATAATTTAAGGTCTATTTGATGATCCTAACTCTAAGTCTCTAAGTATGATAATTTAAGCCAATAATTTGATTGTAAAGTCAGCAATAATACTCACTCAGGTTCTCAGATATTTTATAGCAACAACAGTTCAAATTATCTCTCAGATCAGTTCAAGTTTTACTCCTATGCTATTTGTTTTGAGGATTGTTGATATATTTGCAAAAGAGGATTTGTCTCCTACTGATGATTTTGATGCAATTTAGGATACTGATGTGGCTAGACTCCGCTATCGCATTCTCGCAGAGGTGTTTATCAACAAGGCCTATGTGTGTGGTGTATATCAAAGGCCTGGTAAAATGTACAAGACTAATGTAATGGCCCTGTGCAGATTGAGTAACATTTCACCAAGTTGGATCATATTTGTGTCAACCCTAATACTGTAAGGATATAAAACATTTCACCAAGTATGGTTCTCATAACCAAGAATATGTAAGATGTTTGTGCTTTATCTTTTATTGCTTTTGCTTGTGTATTCTACCAAGAATGTGTAAGGAGTTATCAACTTATCATGCATGACAGAGCCCCCTTATTCATTACTATTGACTATGAATGAAGATCTGCAAGAAAATTAAACAAAGTGATTGCTTACTTTTATAAACATTGTTAGTTTATGATACCAACTGTAAAATGGCGGAAAAGAAAGAAGTGATGGCTAAAACTGAAATCATTGTTCCTACCTTTAGGGATTTGACAATTTTTGGGAGTGAAATGAGTATAAGGGCCAGCATTCTTGAATCCTTCAAGTTGAGAGAATATTCAACTCATTAAATGCGGCTAGCAATGGCCTAATATCTGAATTACCATGTTAAAATATTTAATATAATTGTATGCCTAATATCTTAATTACTATGTTAAAATGTAAGTTGAGTCAATCTCGTGTTTAAGCCCATAGGGCTCTTTTGTAGTCCTTTCACCAAATTTAACACTCCCATGCTTGATACATGCACCCAAAGTAATCTCCCAGCTCAAGGCATTAGATGTTAGCTTCATCTCTTCCACAAATCTTTCCATGGAATCAAGAACACCTTTCGCGGCTAGCAGAAGTCTAGAATGCCTTGATCTTTAATGCTATGTTAAAATATTTAATATAAAAGAACATTAATATCTGAATTACTATGTTAAAATTACATTTTAGCTGAATATTTTGTAATATATATAATTGTATCTCAGTTATAAAATTTAAATTACTTTATCAGTAACTTATTTTATCTAAGTTATTGTATTAGGTGATAAATTCGTTTTGTTCATAAAATGAATTCTTTTCAATTAGGCAATGATGATTTTTAAGATCTTTGATGATCAATTACTACAAAAAATTTATGTACTACATATATCTATTATTCACAATCCTGATTTCCAACGAAAAAACATATAATATATAACTTAAATTTAGTTTGTCGATATTTCATTGTATTAAAATATTTGTTAGGTCAAAAGTCACTGTAACTTATATTCAATTTTAATTATTGCATGCAGATGCTTTAGAAGTTAGCTACAAACGCGACGCGGCCCATACAGATGCACGGGTATTCTACTAGTGTTCTAATAAAATACCAGGTTCCCATCACAAAGATACTTAGAAAAATTGGGTGTACAACTACAAGACACAATATTAAAATTTCAACTGACCTGAACAACGAGATCTTTTAAAAGGTTTTTGTACACATGATGATCACGGCTCACATTCAAGTTCCTTGGCCGCAACCTCTTTCATCTTATTAACCACATCATCTTGAGCTTGAAGAACTTTTATCCGTGAAGCATTCAACTGCATAGAGTACTCACTGCAACAAACAATTATGTGTGAAATTTAAACTATCTCAAGTCTCAACTACCACCATTTTTCAACTTAGAAAAAGGAAAATACAAAGCATTTGACTGGTGGGAAAAAAAAAGAGCCTAAACATCAACATAACTAAACTCCAAATCTCACTTACATTGGCAATAACATCAAATGCAAGAGAAAGAATCAACTAGAAGAATGTTCGAGTGAGAGTAAATACAAAGTTGAGTATTGAAGTGCCTTCATAGGTTTTTCACCGTCCACTATGTCACAATACTAGGAAAGAGCACTAATGTTGTCATGCTCCATAAATGTAATCTAATTGAAAGATTTTCAATTTCTCATCTTTAGCCACACAATTCCAATTTTCATGGAAAGAATCCCAATTAGTGGCGACCTACCAACATGCCAACCATATGGGAGCTATCACACCAAGTTAAAATCCAAAATTGAGAATATCCGAGAGGTAAAATCCCAAAAGGAGAGTAAAGTCTTACAAGCAATAAAGCCTATAACAGAATTAAAGTCGCTTAAGATAAAAAGAAGATTAAACTTCCAAAGGAGACTAGTACATAAACATTAACTAATCCAATTTCGTGTCAGTATAACTACACCTCCACCATTACATTGGCCAGACAGACCCACCATGGCAGGACTCTGCCTCTAGCTAGTTCCCACCTCAATCTCACTTCACCTCACCTCGACATGACTTTGTCTTTTCTAGTGCTTCAATCAAATCTTATATTGTCTAGTACTTTAGCTTGAGTATTACCTTAAATAATATATCACCCAAGTCAGTACTCCATCTTGGCCAATTATGATATTGATGCGACTCTAGTGCCATGTTCAATTAACTTGATGCTTGATCTGATCTCTATCTTGTCCTATGTCGGATCAAAAAAAAGATTCATGATATGTTTATCATACTCTAAATCAGATTAAAATTAAACCTCTGATAATGGTAGTCGATCTTTATATTGTGCTTTTTTGTTTGTTTGTTTAGATTCTCGGTAGTGGGAGGACGGCTTCACTTCTTCATTTTGCCTAGTTGTAACATTAATCTTATTGTGTTACGTCATAGTACTTGTCCAATATTGGTGTTTGTCGAGAATGGCTGCCATGGCCGGACATTGGCAGCAAAATCAAATGTTTCAGCAACAATTACAATGTTAAAGGAGGAATCACTTTTGGCCAAGCAATTAATGGGGACAATATACGGGTCCAACATGGCTTGCAGGTGAAAACTTCAGAATAACAATTTTTGAAAGGAATAAATTATTTGAATTTATATGCAATTGTTGAGAATAGGGGGGGAAAAGTCTGTAAAAAAATCAAAATTAATTAATTTACTTAAATAATTTAATGTGACTCTCATTGAAGATAAGATTGAATAAAATTTCAAATTTCCATAACAATTTAATGAATCAATTTTAAAAAAATTAGCAAAGACAAAGCGACGAAGCAAATCGAATAAGAGACCACAGTCTCACGAAGCAAAGATGCACAAAGCGACAAAAAAAAAAAAGCAAAAAAACAACGACAAGAAGCAAAGTATCGATGCAAAGACAACAAATAGCAAAGCTATAAGGGTTTCGATAAAAGGGAAAGGGGATCTAGGCTCACCAATTCACGATTTGCGGTCACCTGGAGTAGAGAAGCGGAGAGGCGGTCCGGTGGAGACGAGGCTCGAGCGAGAAGGGCGAGGCTCAGGCAGATCTAAGAGACTGAGAGGAGACGAAAGTTGCGAGCGAGACAGAGATCAGCGTGCAGAGAGACTTCCATTCACGAAGGATCTTCCATGTTCCTCTCTTTCAAGCTCCTTCGTTTGGAAATGCCATGTTCCTTCGTTTGGAGTTGCGAGTGAGAGAGATGAGTGTTCGTTGCAGAGACAGAGGGATTTCTAAGTTGCGAGTGAGAGAGATGAGTGTTCGTTGCAGAGTTGCCCAAAAGATGAACGTGCGTTTTGGGATAGACCGAGGGGAAGTTCTAAATTAAAAGATCAGAGAAGGATTTCTAAATCCTTCACTAATTGTGACGGATTTAGTGACGAAAATTTAAGAGGAGGATTTAACTAAACGTATTTTAGTCAATTTGTGACGGATTTAGTGATGAAAAAATTAGCGACGAAATTTTTCCGTCACTAAATCCGTCACAAATGCGACCCAAATTTACTTTTCCTAAAACTTTGATATCCGTCACTAAATCCGTCGCTATTAGCGACGGATACGATCCCTCTCTAAAATCTCTCTGTAAAATTGATTTTTTTAGTAGTGCATCATGTTCTCCATCTCAGAGCCCTGACGATCTATCTACACCGCTGAGGGTTTGGGCGGAAGTGGTTGGCGGAAAGAAGAAGGGCCGCCTATATGGTGCTGGCGACCTTGCCAGCAACTACAAAAAGGGGGCCCGCCGCCTACACGTTGGAGCGTCGTCGCGTAGTAGTGCTGCCACTGGTCGCTCTGCCGTGGATGACCAGG
Organism: Calophaca sinica; assembly: GCA_037113605.1. Lineage (NCBI taxonomy): Eukaryota > Viridiplantae > Streptophyta > Magnoliopsida > Fabales > Fabaceae > Calophaca > Calophaca sinica. The sequence continues at coordinate 47,037,018 of CM073733.1, read as the reverse complement.
AGATAGCCGAGTTGAAGCGCCGTGGCGGCCAGGAGGTTTTGACTCGGTCTTTGCGGTGCCAGGAAGCGAGGTGTACCAGATGCTAGCTCGCCCGGCTGACCTACTCCATCGACTCGCCTCGCCTCTACCTCGCCTCCGCCTTCGCCTCCGGCGTCTTGATGGTCATGTCGATGATGCAGATGATGTAGAGCATCTCGATCATGATCGGAGTACCAGGACTATTAGTTCTGTTTGTACTTATATTTTTCATATTTTTGGATATCATTTTTTTCGTTTGGATATTATTTTAGTTCTTGATTTTTATTCGTCAAATTTTTATTTATTATGTTTTCTTTTTTAATTTACTTTTTAGTTTACGTTATCACATTTTTATATATGGAAATCAATTAATAATTAAATTAAATTAAATTACAAGTAATATTTAATTAAATTAATAAATAAATATTTTTTAATATGAGAATAAATTATTTTTATAATTAAACAAATAAATAATTAAATTAATTAATTAATTAATTAATTAAAGAATAAAATTAATTTGGTTATTAATTAATAATTTTATTAATTTTATTAATAAAATTAATTAAAGTAAATATTTTATTAATCAATTTATTTTTACGAAAAAGACATTACGATTACAAGCGGCCTAAGCCGTCGGTAACCGACGGTCAACACCGTCGGAAATTTAACGAAGGCTTTGCGTCGGAATCCACCATCGACAAGCGGCCTAAGCCGTCGGAAACTTTTCAGATTGACCGACGGTCAACACCGTCGGAAATTTAACGACGGCTTTGCCCATCGGAATCCACCATCATTTTTCGACGGGTGTAGCCGTCGGTATTACCGACGGTAAAGAACAGTCCGTCGGTAATCCTTTGCGACGACCATGTTTCCGACGGGTTTTTGGCCGTCGGTTATCCGTCGGTAAAACTGGATTACCGACGGCTTTTATGTATTAGCGACGGCTTTAGGCCGTCGGTAATCCCGTGTTTTCTTGTAGTGTCACGTTTCTGCTTCGATCTGGACACCACTTCACCGTCCCGTTGCTGGCTCGATCTGGTTCGGCTTCACCGTCTCGATCTGGTTGTGTTTGTTCTTTTTGGTATGTTAATCTGGTTTGATCTGCTTTGGTATGTTAAGATTTGGTTCGATCTGGTTGTGTTTGTTCTTTTTGAAGCAAAAAGAAGAGGAGGTGCTCAGATCTATTTGTGTCTGAAGGAGAGCTGTTCGTGAGCCACCACCACCGTGACCAGATCTATTTGTGTCTGAAGGAGAGGAGGTGTCCTCTTTCAAGTTTGTGTCAGCAAGAAGAAGAGGAGGTGCTCTTGTTCAAGCTCAAGTTCAAGTTCAAGTTCTATAATTTTTTTTAGCTTCCCCTGCGATAGATCTGTTTGGTAGCCTCCATGTGACCAGATCTATCTGTTAGGTTTTTTTGTTTAGATTTGTAAGCTCGATCTATGTTCTTCTCATCTTCTGGATCTATGTTCTTTTCGTCACTTCAATTTTGGAATTTTTGATGAATTTGTGTTGATTATGTTTATTGATGAATTTGTGTTAATTATGTTTATTGATGAATTTCTGGTTCCTGGTGCTGTGTTGATTATGTTTATTGATGAATTTCCGGTTCCTGTTGCTGCTGGATCATTTTCTCTTTGTTTAGATGTTTTAGTTTGAAATGTGTAATGCTGAAAGAAAACAAAAAGGGAAAAACAGTGCTTCCTTTTTAGGAAGCGCTGATTATTGCACACAAATAAGGAGAATAAACAGTGCTTCCTAAGAATAAACAACGCTTCCTTAGGAAGCGCTGTTTATTCTCCTTATTTGTGTGCAATAATCAGCGTTTTTTTAATGAAGTGCTGTTTAATGTCATTTTTCAACAGCGTTTCATAAACGCTATTTTTTTAAGTACATTCAGCAGCGGCTGAATATACAGGCGCTTTTAAATGCTGTTTAAGGTTAAAAATAAGCGCTGTTTATTGTCAAATCTGTTGTAGTGATATAGGAATCATTAATTGTTGATACATTAGTCGATGGTTTGGCTAATTTGTTATCCACATAAAAAATTACTAAATTATTATTCACCATATCTCCTAATTCCATAATATTATTGATTCCATTGAAAGAAACTTTTCAAAGTTAAAATTACTTAAATCCTATTGGAAATAAATTATGTTACAAAGTAGATTAAACAAATTAGTCACATTATTCAATGAAAGTGAAAAATTAGTAAGAATTGTTTGTCTACAATTCTTACTAAAAATATTAAAAAAATAAAGATTGAAAAAGTTACGGTGAACCAAATTTCACATATAAATTTTACCTAATACCTCAAAATTTTTCGAGAGCGCAATCAATCATGTCACCGTAGGTCGACTTTCTTAATCACTTTTGAGATGCGGTGAGGCATCAAATCAAGTGCATGATATGTTAAATATTATGGAATCCGGTGACACGGGCATTTTGGGAAAATTACAAAATGAAATCAGAGAACGTGTAATCTCTGAGTTATAGAGATGGGTTGCACAACCTAACCCAAACCAAGCCAAAACTAACATCAATAATAATAATAATAATAATAATAATAATAATAATAATGCGTGACTTGATTGATAACAACGAGTTGGGAATAATTAAGTTGAGTTTTCAATAAAGTTCAGTCCCATGAAAAGCTAGAATGTGTCGTTTCGAAATGCTTTCAAAACATCATCACAATTTGGCTACAATGAACTACATTGACAAGGTCCCTCTCTTAAGGCTTCAATAATAATAACAAATACTAAACAATTGGATAAAGAAAACACCAAGGTCTCATCACATTGGCTTTTTGAGTAGGAATCCACTTTACTTGATTTGAAACCATTGCGCTTCATCTTCCCATGTCATGTATTTTACTTCCTCTTTGGACTAATCAACAAAAGATATAAATTTCGATGATCAATTCTTTTTGCCAAAATGGAAACTACGAGAAAGAGAAGAGTGGTAAGAAACAGCAAAAGATGACTCACTCACTCACTCGAGTCGTGAAATATCCATCCCTTCAAAATCAATCAAAATAAAATATATATGATGGACGTGCAAGACTAAAGCTAGCGATTGATGATGGTACTGCATTGGTTTAACACATTTCAGTAAATAAACCGCATCTTAACATAACTCGTGTGCAAACGTAAATGGATCACATTAACTAATTTCATATAGCGAAGGAAATAAACAAAATCATGACATTAACATTAGAGTTAAACAATCTGTCAAAAAAACCACATTAGAGTTAAACAAGAGAAAATTACTAAAAATAAAGTAAAAACAAACGAAAATATTAGTTGCTTGAGATTTGAACTAAACTCAACACTTGATAATTAAAATTAAAATATTAAATTAAATCCAACCATTCCTTTCTCATCATCAGTAACAGAAATTTTTTGGGGTGGGGGGGCGAGAGAGAGAGAGAGAGAGAGAGAAGCCTCCATTTCCAATGAGTCACAGTACCAACATTTTCAAAACTACATCCCTAAGTTCCCAACCGAACATTACAGAGAGCTACTCTACTCTACTCTACTCTACTCTACTCTACTCCACCATAAAACCATAAAAATAGAAAAGGATAATGTTTCTAAATAAAAACGACAAAACCTAAATCAAATTTAAAACTGAAAAAAACCGAAGCTTCGCTTCACAAGCGAAGAGTGAGATCGAGGTTAACATGGTCAGAAGCATCAGCAACGAGTTGAGAAGGAGCACCGTGAGAGAAAACATGTTGAGGAGTTGAAGCAGAAGCAGAAGCAGCATTGAAAGGAAGAGGGAGAGTGGTTGTTATTGTTGTTGTTGGAACATGGTGAGGATGTTGATGATGATGAGTCTGAAACTGTAACTGCTCCACTTCAAACCAGTAAGGGTGGTGGTGGTGGTGGTGGAAGAAATTACCACCACCAGGTTGAACTTCAGGAACTGTAATGGGCCTGGGAATGGGCTTGGGCTCAGTGAATCTAACAGAAGGGTCCAACGACAATGGTGGTTGTGGTGGTGAGAGTGACAAACTGTTGTTATTATTGTTGTTGTTGATTCTTCTTGCTGCTGCTCTTTCGAGTTTGTGGGCGTTCTGGTGACCACCAAGGGCTTGAGAAGTGTAAAACTTGCGGTGGCAAAAGTGACATTGGAAGGTGCGAGTAGAAGAGGAGGGTGGCGGTGGGTGAGGTGCTGATCTCTTTGCACCTGATCTCGAAGCTGAAGCTGCTGAAGTTGGTGATTGCTTCAAGAAGTCGTAGATGGTTGTAGGGTCTGCCATATTTTTAGATATAGAGAATAGAGAATGTGAGTGTGAGTGTTTTGGGAAATGTGTGTATCTATGAGTGAGTACTGAACAATGAAGAGAGCAAGGTGTTATATAATGTGAGGGTTTTGAAGCAGTAACGTTCTGTTGTGGGGGCTGAGGCAAATGACCAATTTGCCTACCCTTTATGGATAAATATCATTTGCCCCCTATTCTCAGACAGATAATGATTCAGCTTAAAAATTGAGTAAAACTAAATTAAGGGAAAGTGACTTTATTTTAACATGTCTCTCCGGCTTCTACTAATTTGTTATGGCTAGAGCTCAGTGAATGAATTTTTTTTTTTTTTGGGGAGATTGGGGAATATTGTATCAAGCGATTAAAAAAGCAAGATAACACCTTTTTTTCACTATTATTTTGTTTGTAGGAGGACTATATAGTACGTGCGTGGGTTGCAAGTAGTTAACCGAGCAATCATTGAAAAAATGGAGCATGCTCTGATATTTTACCCTGCTTTTGACACGCACAAAGCAAGTAACCAAAGTAATTTGCTCCAAAAATCACCTACTATTCATATGGCTGATTAATGGACAAAGACTTCATATTTCCATTACGACACACACACACACACGCACACACATCTATAGTGAAGTCACTTTTATCATTCATTATTTATTAAATTATTAAAGACATGCTGAGGAATGTTTAAAAATACCAATTAAGTATTTCTAAATAAAAAATATTTATTGAATTTTTTTTTAATTTTTAAGCAGTGGCTAGAGAGATTCAATTCAATAGCTGAACTCTTTATTATAGGCGAATTTTAATTTGACGATAGTTCGTTCATAATTTCAATTCAGTTCAATTAAGCAAACAAACACGAACACGTCGTTTCTGCGTTCTTAAATCTTGTTACTTGAGAAGTTAAAACTGAACCGTTTATTATTATTATTTTATTTTGGTAGAATGTGTTGGACTTGGATGAATAATGTGGGAAGAGAAAGAGAGAGTAGATAGGATAAGAAGGGCAGGGTTGGAATAATAGGAAATTAACGTAGTGATAAAAGGAATCAAAAGACGTGACGCGAGTGATATATGCAGAAAAGGACAAGAAGGAAGTGGGAGCACTTGGTAGCAGAGCAGTAATAGTACAACAACACTACGTTGCATTGCAATTGCAATTGCAATTGCATCCCCCCCCCCCCCCCTTCTCTCTCTCTCTCTCAGTGGAGGGTTGAGGCAGCATGAGAGTGCAGTTAGGAGTAACAGTGGATGTGGGAGAGGGAGGGAGGGTTTGCCTCTGATTCTGACACCGCACATACCGCAACTCATTTATCTCACTTTTTAATTTTACTTTTTTGTCTCACCCTCTCATTTTGCGACAACGAACCAAATACGGTTAGGCCATATGAACCATCAGAGGTACGTTGCTCTCTTCCACTAGCTAGGGGCCACGTAATAGGGGCAAATCGAACAGTGACATACCAAATGCAATTATCCTCGGACTCCAACAGGGTAGTGCAACCAAATGAATTGGAAATTTGAAAAGGCGAAATGAAATTGTAAATTACAAGAATAAACTAGAACGAAAAATAGATAAATTCAAAAACTTTATTTATTACCACTAACTGCCAACTGGGAGCTCTCTCTCTCTCTCTCTCTCAAGTCATAGAGTATTGGAGAGGAATACTATTCAAACAATTTGATAAGGGGGTCCAAAGAATTTTTTTTTTTTCATCCTCCTTTTTATAAAGAATAAGATGGTATTTTTTTTCTTTTTTTCAATTATAAGAAATAATATAAATTTTTAAAAGCATTATTTATAGTAAGACATATTAATAAAATATATTTATTTCCTATATAAGTGGGTTAGTTCATAAAAATGGTATTTTTTGGAAAAAATTAAATCTTTATGAGTATTATTAATTAAAAAAATTATTTTCAATGTTTTTCATTAATCTTTGTGAATTATGTTTTTTTTTCTTATAATAAGGATCCGAAGTAGTAAGTATTAAATCATAGTTAAACAATAATATATATATATATATATATATAAATTATTATTTTTTATAAGCAAAAATTTATTAGAAACGGGAGTACAAGAGGTACTACGAACCCAAGATTATAGATGATCGAGGAAGGAGGTGTCTCATTAAAACCTTCTCAAGGCCAAAACCTACACTAGTGCGAAATACACCTAAAAATACACTTATAACGCCGGTTTTAAAGATAACCGGCGTAAAATATGACGCGGTGACAATTTTGAAATTAATGCATCATTTTTAACGCCGATTTTTTAAAAAACCGGCGTTATAAGTTAAAAGGTAAATGCGATAACAAGTTATGACGCCGTTATTACAATAACCGCAGTTAAAAGTTAAGGTTATAACGCCAGTTTTTTGAGAAAACCGCGGTAACAAGTTATAACTTATATGACAACTGCGGTTAAAACATGAAAAATGGAACAAGTTATGGCGCTGGTTTTCTCAGCCACCCGCAGTTAAAACATTAAAAATGGAACAGGTTATGGCGCCGGTTGTTTAAGCCACATGCGGTTAAAACCTGAAAAATTAATTTCTCTTCCAACTATACCTCATTCTCTTTCTTTACCCTTGCCTCGACCCTCTCTGTGTCGTCCACTGCCTCATTTCCTCACTGCCTCATTTTCTCACATTCGAACACCGCCCTCACTCCTCCCTCGCACCGTCACTCTCCACCGCCGTCACTCCTCCCTCGCGCCGTCCCTCACTTCGAACACCGGCACTCCTCCCTCGCACCGCAACTCCGCGAACACCGACACTGCCACTCCACGAACGCCGCAGCGCCATTCGTTCGTCCTTTCTGCATGTGTGGGTAGAGAAACCCACCTTGCTCGAATGGTGAGGATACAACTAAATGGCGCTGTGAGCTATTCTGCAGCTTCTGCTCTTGATGTTTCGCGGTAATGTAATCTCCTAAACGCACAAACTAGCGTTTCAAATTTTTTTAATTAGTTTATTATTATTATTTGGCAGGCGACGACACCGATTGCTGCATCTGCTGAAGCGGATTAGAATGTCATGCGCAAAAACACAGGGGAGCTTGTTGCTATCAAATACATTAAAAGGGGAAAAAAAGGTTTTAATTTTATTTTTTCCCCCTAATTCTGAGATCGATTTTGTGTGAGTTGACATTCTGGAAACTCAATTCAATGGGCTAATGCTCTCAATCATTAATCCTTTTCTTGAGAATTCTGAAATTGAAAATTTAAAGTGACTTATGCATATTTTACTGTGGGGGATTTTTCTTCTGGTTTGCATTTTGAAAAATTGTTAATATTTCAAAGTACAGTAACCTCTCATTTTTGTTTTCTAATAATTTCGTTTGAATTCTTTATCCTCTTCCTTTTTTCTGAGTGAGTTGTGTTTATGGTGTGATAAGATTGATGAGAATGTGCAAAGGGATATAGTTAACCATCAATCTTTAAGGCGTCCAAATATTATCATGTTCAAAGAGGTAAGAGTTTGTTTTTTTAATTTGTACCTTAAAAACTGTTCCTTCATTAGGATTTTTTTTTCCTAGATATGGAATTGGAAGTATTGGATTCTCTTGATATTTAGCTGCATTGTTTTTTATACCTACAGCTCTCAATTGCACACTGCTTGAAACTTGATCCAGAAAAAAAAATTGAGCTGTTTAGACTTTGATTAAGGAAGTGAATATTTGTTTGGAATATGTACTTTTTGGGTCAGTGAGGTTTTATTTTGTTTTGGGTTTAAATTTCAGTTTCCTGCTACATTATTGCCTTAGAGCTTTTGTTTTTAATCTTTTCACTGTTGAACTTATCTTGATCATGGATGAATTCCACTAAACACACTTGATAATTTAATTTAACTTTTTCCAATTGTGATTTTTGTTATTCCTTGTTTGATGTGGATTTTATCTTTTGTGCAACCAGAGCTTCTTATGAGGACAGCATTAGAGACACATTTGCATCTGATCTCAATATTGGTTAGTATTTCATCCTTTTCATTTCTCCCATATCTGTTATAAGTATCACAGGTTACATATGTTCCCATTTCTATTGCACAAAAGTAAAACACTATATTTTTTATGGATAAGCACTATCACTTGTAAAATTAGCCTGTTTATGGACTTCTACTCTTATTTATTTCCCCAATCCATCTATCAAAATGTTGGGATTCTAAGTAATCCTTCCTTCTATCAGTGACAAAGTAGAATGCACTTATATGGGATATTCAGGAGGAGTTGCAATCACTTGAAAAAATGAGATAGAGATGATAAATGAGGAGATTCTTCACAAGTTTCAGAACAACTTAGACAAGCAATGATTGCATCTTTTAAGAAGCTCCTGGGATGGATTGGAGCAACAGATCTAGAGATTTTGAAATTGTAAACCGGAAGATATTCATTGTTCATGGAGCAGGTGACTTGTTTTTTTTATCTTCTTCAAGTTAAATACTATCATTTGATTAATGGAGATGAAGATATTAGACGAAATATAGACTTAAGTTTTGAGTAAATTGTTTCATGGAGTGCGAAAGGTTATCACTAAAGTGGATTGGAATCAGCTGGAGTTGGGTACAAAACAATTAGAACTTTGTTTTCTTTTCTATTCTTTTTTCTCAATTGCTTCATTGTGTGTTTGTTTTTTCAGAGTTGTAGTGTAGCCTTATTGGTGGTTGGTTTGCTCTATAATTATTTTGTGTGTTTTTTCAAATGCATTGGTTGTTGTATTGGTTGGTGTAATGGCATATGGAAGGATATTTTTTTTTTTGAAAAAATCGAAAAACCGCGGTTAAAAGTTATTTTTCGCTTTTTTCAAAATTTTTTATTCTTTTTCACGCTGGGTTTTAACGCCGGTTTTGATAAAAACTGCCACTACAAGAAATCACGGGTATACCGACGGCCTTATACCGACGGCTTGAGGCCGTCAGCGAGAAGACGGATTTTCCGACGGCTCTCCCCGTCGATAAATCCAATGCGTCGTACCGTGGACTTATCGACGGGCCAAGCCGTCGGAAAATCCGTTCTCGCCGACCTCGCCGTCAGATAACCGTGGACTTACCGACGGGCCAAGCCGTCGGAAAATCCGTGTTCTCGCCGACGGCCTCAAGCCGTCGGTAGAAGGCCGTCGGTATACCTGTCACAAGTTTTCGTTTTCCCGCTTTTATGACATACCGACAGCTTTAACCCGTCGGTATTTGAAAAAGACCGTTGGTAATCCCGAGAAATTTTCTGATGGGTGAAGCCTGTCGGTAAGGTTAATATGGCCGTCGGTAACGTCCGGATACAACCAGACGAAAGCCCCTTCTTCCCCTTCCCTGTTTCACTTCTCCTCTCAGCTTCCCAGCACTGCTCGCTCGCCGCCACACGCTTCCCTTCGCACTGCTGTCTTTCCTAACCCAAACTAAGCGCAACAAAACGAAAACGCACGCTTCCCTTCAGTTTCCCTTTGCATTGTTCGCTCCCTTCACTGCGGCTTCTTTCATTTTCCTCTCGCCGCGCGGCCTCTATTTCGTCGGCCCCACCATCCTAGCTTCCACAGACAAGAACGTCGGCGCCCCTCTCTTCCATCGACAACCAGCAACCAACCAACCTTCTCATTATCTTCGTCGCCTCTATTTTGCGCACATCCATAAACGCCGGCCCGCGACTACTTTTTCCGACGAGTTAAACAGCCGGTGCCACCTGCGACTTTGCGCGACGTGGTGTCTAGCCTCTCCACTCCAGGCGTCCAGGTACTTCTGTAAATTTGTGATTCTGTGTAAAAATTTGTCATTTGATTGTCAGTAAGTTGTTGCAAATGCATCGAAATTATCCACAAATTTGATGAACTTATTTGAGTATCTTTCTTATCAAGGCGTTCACAAAAGCATACCACGATGCTGTCATCCTCCATAACTTTCTATTCTATCAAGTTTTTTAATGTGTCCCAGTACCCTGTACCTGGCAATAACTTGAACTAGATGACACTGGTGTTTTTTTTCCTAAGCTTGGCTTAGGTAAGAAAGGTGCCTAATATGATACAAAGACTTCCCTGGTTCATGATAAGTGTAAAATCTTGAGGCCAACTCTTGTAAGCATGGTGAGCCATCTTTGGTGGCGTGAATGGGTCCCCTGTACGTGGTCCAAGTTGAACCTCTCTTTGCAATGCTTTGGAGTTTTTTTAAATGGATATTAAGTTGGAGAATGCTAGATATACACACTCTTCAACACACACTATAATCTGTCCTTTTTTTTATAAAAAAGTCAACATATTTATTACCTCAAAAATTGATCTTTTTAAAAAGTTTGTTGAATTTTTAAGAATGAACCAATCATAAAGAATGCATTGAAGAGTATGTCAAAAACAATTGTATTGTTAGCATTCCTCAAGTTTCAGTTATAAGCAATTGAAATCTATAATACATCGACCAAGCTGTAGGTTTGTTATTGCAAGGTTGTACTTCTTGATTCCCACATTAAGGTTGTACTTCCGGATACACCACGTCTCTCTCTCTCACTCTCATCGATTCAGCCATAGTATCGCCACCACCACTACGTGGTCGCGCCACCTCTCCTCTCTCCTCTGCTCCACCGCGCCACTTCAAGAGGTACAACAAAATTCAATGGTATTCTTTTGGACGATTGCACTTAATATTTATGCTTCTATCCCCTTCTTTTGTTAAGTTTCATATATATGCATACGCAGGACAACAATTAAGCACATTATGAACAGAACAATGCAAATGAAAAAGTTAATATTAAGGTTGTTGGTCGACTTTTACCTCTTCAGGACATTGCTTGTCCTGACTTTTCTGTATAATAGTAGTCGTCTTTGTATTTTGAATTTTTGTTTCATTGTCTAAATTGATTGATTTTCTGTTTATATATCTTAAGCTTTAAGGATGATTCATTGCTTGACAATTTGCATCTTTCATGATCTTTATCATTTCAACCAAAAACCTAGCTTTGGCCTATGCTCTGTGGCCTCGCCTCGTTGACGTTGTCGCTGCCATCGTGATTGCGTGTGCCATTTACTGCAGAAAGAGTGATAGAAGAGGCGAACATCCATTTGATTCGGAAGAGGAAGAAGATTAGAGGTAATTTTATCTGATAGCTCTTCCATTGGGTGAGATGAAGGATTATATCTTGACTTTCATCTCTTGAGGCCAAATTAGAGGTAATTTTAGTTATTGATTCTATACATACATGCTCAGTTTGTAGTTACTGATTCCATTGGGTGAGAAGGTTTTTGTTTGTGTACTTTGTAGTTGGTTTCTATTTTAATGATGAAACTGCTTTTGTTTTACATTTTGTTTTGTGTTGGATATTGGTACTGATGTGGTTACATATAGAGCTGGTTTCCTTAAGCGAGTTGGCATATAGGGTGATATTGTTTGGGTCAGTAATGAAATTAGACTATGCTTGTAGGCCAATACTGGTTTTAATCCTCATATTTCCCTAAAGAGTAAGGCAAGGCCAAACCGTGATCATCAAATATCAATCTTGTTGGGAGTTGGGACTAGTTGCTACACTTATTTTCATATATTGCTTAGTATTAATTCCAATTCATTGAAAACTTGAAGATGCTTTCATATTCAACTTCAAAGCACCAGTGCTTAGTGTCAAGATTGGTGCTTCATATAGAGTATCATGAAAATATGCACAGCTTATGAAGGAACTAATACAAAATTTTGTTTGTCTGTATGATCATTGATTAATATTCGGTTTGCCCCAAAAGCAAACAGTAATAGAATTTTATTTTATTTAGTCACCATAGTTTCATCTCTTCATTTGGTTTTCTCCAAGAAAATAGCAGTCTTCCTATCATCTCTTAATTGTATTTGTGTGATACTCAAACTATAATCATGGTTATCCCTCCAATAAGAGATGTAGTCCAGAACATATTACTTCTTGATTTTTTTCTCTAGTTTTGAATTTTTGAATCCAGAATAGCATTAGAAGCATGTTACTCTTATCAGAGTACTTGACTCTAAGCAATGATATTTGGAAGAATACGATTTAAGCATGTACGAGGGTAAAAATTTGGGTGCATGATTATGAATATATGCAATACTGGATAAGGATGACAAATACATTGGAATATATGATTCTGCTTTTCCTAGTCACGATGGTTTTGATATAGTGAATGATACTTTGCTTTGAGATATTTTTGAGATTTTATTTCACCTCAGCATTGAAATTTTTTATTGGACCAAATGAGCTTTAGAACCAGAACTTTTATATATAAGGAAAAAATCATCTTTTTAACTGTCTAATTGTTACGGTGATTGATTTCTTGTCAAAAAATTGATTATGAATGTCTACTTCAAAGTGTGCACATTGTTAGGCAAAAGCTTGCTAAGTTGAAAAAGACCGCAACTTAGGCATTTCTTCTTGATACAGTTTTAAATTTTTTGTTACCAATTTCCTTCCATTTAGTACATCTTGAACAAGTTTTAAGATTAACTTTGATACAATGGGAATTCATGCTCTGTTTATATATTTTGTAAATCAACACACTTACCTTGTAAACAATGATAGAAGAGGCGCAGGGAGAACCTGATTCAGTTGTTTGGGTTGTTCAGCTTTCCGATCTTCATTTCAGCGTTCACCATCCAAACAGAGCCCTCGACTTCAACAGCCTTGTGGGCCCCGCTCTTTCCATCATCAACCCCTCCCTCGTACTCATGGCCAAGAAGTTATTTGTGCACTAAATTAAGAATCTTTTAGGGCTTTTTCTGTCTGGAAAATATTTAGAAACTAAGTTTAATAGAAACTACACATGCTTAAGTTTAATAGAAACTACACATGCATAATATACTATATCGGAGCAATTTGTGTTCCATCCTATATCTTTATGCCTCCAGCCTTTTAGCTAAGGAAGTAAGTTTTAAATTCTGACCTCTTTAATTATATGAATTTACTTCATTTATATCGGATTCTAATATGGTATGAACAAGTAGAAAGCATCTTGAATCTTGAACTTATGGAGCGTATATATGTGATGGGAATTGTTGTTCTTGCACTTAGTTTTGTGGTATCTCCAAACTATATTCATTCTCCTTTATTATTTATACCTTTGAAGCCTCAACAATGGTGTACAAATCTGATTCAGAAGAATTTCATATTTATTACTGTTATTGCCTTCTCCCATTTTTGTGTTTATGTAATCTTTGACATGTGGTAAATCTTTGTAGCTATACATAAATTATTGTGTGCTTCTGACTTACAAAAATCTGAAGTCCATGTTGATAATTGGTGAAAGTTTCTTGAGGCTACATTGAAAATTTCTAATTGGATTAACAAGTGTACATAGGCTTTGTTATGCATTTGATTGATAAATTATTGTTGTTTTGACATAAGATATGGGGTTTGTATGATAAGAAAGAGAACATGAAGCTGCATGTACATGGATCTTGTGATTGGAATTAATTTGCTGCTTATGAACAAGGGTTTACGGATTCCTTTAGTGGTGACAAGGGTTTTACATTGCATTTTCTTTCTTTTTAGGTTTTTGGATTCTGGGTTTACGGATCTACTTGGTTTTTAGGTATGTTGCATTGAACTTGTTTGAATTCTATCCTTATTTAGATTCAGTATGGTTTTGATATTCTTGTTTATATCTTATTAGTTTACGCTAACACAAAAGCTCTGTTTCATAGGCCTCTGAGTTCGCCACCTCCACCAGTTCGCCACTTGTACCACTAGGTATGCACTCTAACGAAATGTCGGTTAACTCATTGGGTGGAAAAGGGTTGTCTGCTGACCCCACACCGACATATTTATTTGTTTTCGTTCATAGTTCTCTCCACAGGGGATTTTGAAGTGTATTGTGTAATTGTCTAAATGATATGTCTTGTGTAATTGTTGATTCTGCTATCACTCATCAGTGACAATGCTTGTGATTTAAGAGTGCAATTTTAATTTATGCTTGCCATTTCATTCATGGATATGGATATTGGTGATGTTGCTTGGCTGCAATTTGCTTTGCACATCTCTCTGTACTTCTTTCCCTTGCCACTTCTGCTTGTCTAATTCTATCCTCTTTAAATGACCAAGTCGATTTTCTAATTCCAGTGTTGTTAATCGAGGATCGCGAAAAATAGCGTAAAATTGGTAGGATAGCGTAAAATAGCGGGCATATAGCGTAAGTTAAATAGCGGGTGAAATAAATAAAATTATAAAATTATATATTAAAAAGTGACATATAATATTTAATGTTCAGCACAAAATCTGAAATGACATAATAAAATATTTATTTAATGAGCTATTTTTAGAAACCAGGCGTGATTATTTATTCATAAATTACTTTAGAGGCTTATTAAAATAAAATGAAGAGAGCATATGGATATTTTTTATGTTGATATATTTGAATATTAATATCAGCATTTATTTTAAGTGATGTAAAATAAGTTTAAATAAACCCTGAATGAAATGTAAAATAAGTTTAAATAAACCCTGAATGAATAAGTAGCTCTTCCGTTTTAAGAAAATAAAATATATAAATTAAAATTGCAATATTGATTGAATTGTTAATAATTATTATTTATTGAAAAATAAAATATTTTTATTATATATGGGGGCTGGCGAAATGGCAACTAAATGATAAATAAACCTACACACACAAAAAATGGACCATTGCTCAAAGAAACAAGGCAGATTTGAATTGGAAAGGACAAATAATAATAGAATTAAAAAATAGATTTAAAATAAAAAATAATTAAAAGCAGAACTTTTAAGAACAATAGAATAAAAAAGCAGATTTTAAAAAAGAAAGAAGAGAATAACAAAACGAAATGAGATAGAATTGAAAAATAACATAATTAAAAAGTAGAAGGATTCAAAAAGCAGAATTGAAAAAATAATTAACGGATGAGCGAATTAAAAAATAGAAACAAGGAAACAATCGTTAAAAAAATATGATATAACAAAAATGAAAAAGATCTCAAGAAGAGAAGAATTAAAAATTCAATAAAAAGAAATAAAAAATAACAACATTAAAAATTATCCTATAAAAAATTAAATGAAAAAGGAAAATAAAATATTTTTTATTATTTATATATATATATATATAAATAATAAAACTAATTCTACCCTTGTCCCTTCTGCTTGTCTAATTGTTATGTTAATCATTGATCGAATGGATGTTTGATATTTATTATTAGTATCGGAGAGAAGCCTTAGCTTCCGTTTGAGGTTTAATATATTATTGAGTGCATATACTCTTTTAGGGTACCATGTGCTCATTGTATATTGAACCTTGAATTGTCCAAGTCGGACAGTTTGGGAAAAAACTTTTTCTTTACTCGTATAATAGTTGTTGCTTAATTCTCGTATCTTTATATTTGATGAAATTTCGGTTCGATTCATTTCCTTTTGTTCTCTGGGTGCATACTTGATTGTAGTGTTCATAATCGCCTTCATTTTGTGTACTGAGACCAATGGGAAATCTGCCAAATTTTGTCAAGTATAAGATACGAGAATTAAGGAATGATTATTATACGAGTTCTGAAAAAGTTTTTTCTCGAATGGGATAGGGTCATACCATTTAAAGAAAGAGAGCGGTTGTAAGAACGTCGTGCTGCTGAAATTGTCTTTTTTTTTACATGCAGAAGATGGAATATTTTCTTTCGAGTCGTAGTTGGATGTACGATAGGTTGTATCCGGGGAGAGGGGGTTTGAAACCAGATTTTTGCGCTGGGGTTGCGTACTTTGTCCAAGTCGCAATGGCACATAAAGATTTCAAAACTAATGGAGGGATTAGATGTCCGTGCTTTAATTGCGATTGCAGAAGGATTAAGAGCCCAAGTGAGGTCACGCACCACCTGTATTCAGTTGGATTTAGGCTTAATTACTGGATTTGGACTAGACATGGTGAAAAGTTGCCTCATGTTGATTTAGGGGTTGGTGATAATTGCGAAGGTGCTTCAAGCGATTCGAGATTCGGGATGTGGTGAGCAGATTGAATTGATGCAAGATATGGTTTGTGATGCCTTGGGGGTGAACGTGTCATTCGAGGAGCAACAATATGATGACACAGATGAACTTCCAAATGAGACAGCACAAAAATTGTATAATCTATTGTTAGAAACAAACAAGCCGTTGTTTGAAGGGTCTACAGACTCTAAGTTATCAATGTGTGTGAGGCTCTTAGCTCTTAAGTCCAACTGTGGTGCTACCGAAGTGTGCTTGGATCTCGTAACAAAAATGATGTTGGACTCGTCACCTATCAGAGATGGTTTGCTAAAATGTTATTACGAGGCTAAAAGCTTAGTGTCCAAGTTGGGGCTGGAATCTAAAAGGATTGATTGTTGTGTGAGAGGGTGTATGTTGTATTACGACAATGAATTTGGTAAAAACGATGGTGCGCTAGTTGAATGCAAATTTCGTTGATGACCGTTCGAGGCGGACTCAGGTAATTATAAAATATAATAAATATTTTTTTAATGATGTTTATATTGTTTTGTTAAAAAAAAGACTTGACTTATTTGTTTGTTTAACAGGAGGAGTTTGAGGCAAGGATGTCTCAGCTTAGATCTCAGAGCTCATCATGTTCTCCATCTCACAGCCCTGACGATCTATCTACACCGCTGAGGGTTTGGGCGGAAGTGGTTGGCGGAAAGAAGAAGAGTCGCCTATATGGTCTTTGGCGACCTTGCCAAAGAACTACAAAGGGCCCGCCGCCTACATGTTGGAGCCGCCGTCGAGTAGTAGTCTTGCGCCTTGGTCGCTCTGCCGAGTTGAAGCGCCAGTGGCCCGGCGGGAGGTTTTGACTTCGGTCTTTGCGGCGCGAGCAGATGTATCGAGATGCTAGCTCGCCAAGACCTACTCCATCGACTCGCCTCCGCCTCGCCTCCGCCTTCGCCTCAGCGTCGATGGTCATGTCGATGATGCGGATGATGTAGAGCATCTCGATCATGATCGAGTACCAGGACTATTAGTTCGCTTTGTACTTATATTTTTTCATATTTTTGGATATCATTTTTTTCGCTTCGGATATTATTTTAGTTCTTGATTTTTATTCAATCAAATTTTTATTTATTATGTTTTCTTTTAATTTACTTTTTAGTTTACGTTATCACATTTTTATATATGGAAATCAATTAATAATTAAATTAAATTAAATTACAAGTAATATTTAATTAAATTAAAAAATAAATATTTTTAATATGAGAATAAATTATTTTTATAATTAAACAAATAAATAATTAAATTAATTACTTAATTAATTAAATAAAGAATAAAATTAATTTGGTTATTAATTAATAATTTTATTAATTTTATTAATAAAATTAATTATAGTAAATATTTTATTAATCAATTTATTTTTCTCAAAAAACATTCGATTACCGACTACTAAGTCAGCTTGAACTTTAGATTGACGACGGTCCAACACCGCCGGAAATTTAACGGCTTTGCCCGTCGGAATCCAATTATTACATCGACGCTTAGGCCGTCGGAAACTTTTCAAATTGACCGACGGTCAACACCATCGAAAATTTAACGACGGCTTTGCCCGTCGGAATCCACCATCATTTTCCGACGGGTGTAGCCGTCGATATTACCGACGGTAAAGAACAGTCCGTCGATAATCCTTTGCGACGACCATATTTCCGACGGGTTTTTGGCCGTCGGTTATCCGTCGGTAAAACTGGATTACCGACGGCTTTTATGTATTACCGACGGCTTTAGGCCGTCGGTAATCCCGTGTTTTCTTGTAGTGTGCGGTTAAAAGTTATTTTTCGTTTTTTTCAAAATTTTTTATTCTTTTTCACGCTGGGTTTTAACGCCGGTTTTGATAAAAACGACATCAAATGTTCACACTTACAACGTCGAAAGAATACACGCCGGATTGAAAACCGACGTTAAAAGTCCAATAAAACCGCGATTACAGGTGTATTTTACACTAGTGCCAATGGGAAAAAGACTATGAGAGGAAAAAGAGTACAACAACCAACCACAAGTAGTGAGATAAATGGTCTTCATAACTACACAGACATAAATTCTTGGACTGCAAAAAATAAGATCAAGCAGTATCAGTCCCCAAAGCTGAAATTGACCTATGCTGAGTGCAACAACGTTATTCTTACCAACTCCTCAAGCACCCAAGCCCAACAATCACAAAAAGCGCTCCACAATCCCTCCATTTTATTGCAAAATTCTGCACACAATTGCTTCACCCAAACCCAAAACCATCGCCTCCAACAGCCATAAATAATACAACCAAGTAGTGGTATCAGCAACATATAAGTTAAACAGCTAAGTAATGGTATCAACAACATATGGTTACAAGAGATTGAGCACTCATACTGGGAACACGAGCAGGAGAAAAACCAGAACCAGTCTGCAGCAGAAGCATCGAAAGCAAAGGAGGAATATAGTGCTCACTGTTGAGTAAACTAAGTAGTTGACACGCTCCATATGTAAAGATTCAATGAGAGATAAGACATTGTACCGGATTCATACACCAGACAGAGAATATAATCGACCTACTACGACCTTCCCTGAAAATGAACCACCCCCATGAACTGTGTTTAATTTGAGCCAACAAATTACTAAAATTCGGGACCTCCTCTCTGAAAATAATTGCATTGCGTAGGTTCCAGATATTCCAAACGACAACCAACTAAATCAAATATCTCACTTTGCCAATTTTCCTACCTCTGACAAAATTTCGAAACTGTGTAAAATGCTCCAAGCAACTCCCTGTCAATAAACCATCGACCCTCATCCAATTCAGAACTGCACGCCAAATATCATAAGAAGATGGACAAGAGAGAAACAAGTGGTTTCTATCCTTATTTTGCATAGAACAGAAAACACATATTCCCCCTTGAGTGCCAAGATTGATACCTCTCCTTATGAGTTGGTCACAAGTGGGTAACCTATTAAGTATCAGTCTCCAAACCATCATCGAGATTTTAGAAGGTACAAAAGTCTTCCATACCTTTTGTAAGATACGATCCAATGCAACACTCTGCTCACCATTAAAAGATACTTGCAACAAATTTTGGTAGGAGGAACTAACTGTAGAGAGGCCTCCGTCTTCTAATTTCCAGAGCCACTCATCATCTATATCTTTCTTTGCAGATATACTATTAATAATTTCATGTAATGCTTGAATTTGAGCTTCTTCCCAACTGTAAATCCTCCTTCTCCAAACAATATGCCACTTCCATCTATCTCCCTCCCAGAGTCCTAAGTTAATTACAATCTCCTTTTTGTTTGCAGCAGCCGAGAACAGTCTAGAGAACAAGTCCAATAATTTTCCATTATTTGACCAATCGTCATTCCAAAATCCAAGATCCGATCCGTTGCCAAGCTTTGGCCGCACTTTTTCATGAAACCATGCTGAATCTAAGTGCACAATATCCCCCACCAAATTGAAGATTTCGGCCCAACAACAGTTATTCCGAAGCCTTTACTAGCAATATTACCATATTTATGTGATAACAGGTATACCATATTGCCTCCTTATCAATTAAAAACCTCTACTTCCATTTAGCGAGCAAACTTCTATTAAAAAGCTCCAAATTTTTAATCCCCAATCCACCCTGATTTTTTGGGAGACGCATTTTCTCCCAACTCACCCAACTGATCTTTTTACTATCATCACCTCCGCCCCACAAAAAATTCCTCTGTGATGCTACTAGTTCTTTAAGAACTTTCTTTGGCACCTTGTAGAAAGAGAAGAAGTATAAAGGTAAACTAGTTAAAACCGAGTTAATCAAAGTTATTCTACCTCCATAAGAGAGATGGCGACTCTTCCATGTAGACAATCTTTGCTTGAATGAAGAGATCACGGGCCTCCAAGTTACTTCCTTCCTCGGATCCGCTCCTATTGGGATACCTAAAAACTTAAACTGATTATCGCCTATTGCACATCCTAGAAAAGTTGAAGCAGCCAACATGAACCTTTCCTCAACATTTACTCCAATCAAATTGCTCTTGAAGAAATTTATGCTAAGACCCGAGACCAACTCGAAGCCTCTCAGTAAAGTCTTCATACACCAAACGTTGTCCCAGTTAGCTTCCCCAAAGAGAATTGTGTCATCTGCATATTGGAGAATAGGGTACGATATTTGTGCAGTCACCTTGTATTCTTTGAACCAACCAATCTCCACTGCCTGTTTAACAAGACCGGTTAAACCCTCAGCTGCAATAAGGAAAAGAATCGGTGCCAGGGGATTTCCTTGTTTCAATCCCTTGTGAGTAAAATATTCTTCCGTTGGGCTTCCATTGACCAAAACTGAAACCGAGTTGGAGGATACACATGCCATCATCCACTTTCTCCATTGTTGGTTAAAGCCCAACCTTACCGTCATGTAATTCAAATAGCTCCATGATACTGAATCATATGCCTTTCTGAAGTCTACCTTCATCATTAAACACTTTTGCTTTCTTCTCTTTACCATGTCCAGCATTTCATTTGCCGTAACCACACCATCCAAGATTTGTCTCCCTGGTAGAAAAGCCGTTTGACATTTAGATATCACCTTGCCCGACACCTTCTTCAGGCCTTGCTGCCAGTAGCTTGGACAGAATCTTAAAGATGCTTCCAATAAGAGATATAGGACGAAAATCATTTAGTCCTTGTGGGCTATCATTCTTAGGAATTAAAGCTATGAAAGATGCAGCCATGGCTTTAGGAAGATGAGCTGTGTAGTAAAATTCCTGCAAAAATGAACAAACGTTAGCTTTAATAGTCTCCCAGCAGGTTTTGATAAAATTGAGATTGAATCCATCCATCCCTGGACTCTTGTTCCCATCATAACTCCAAACCGCCTCTTTTACTTCGGATTCCGAGAATGGATTTAATAAGAAATCATTGTCCTCTGCTGTGATTTGAGGAAAAATGATATCATCCAACACCGGGCGCTTCCAAGAAACCTCAGAGAAACTGTTCATGAAATGTCTCCTCACTTCTTGTTTTACTTCCCCCGCCTCCTCAATCCATTCATCCCCAATTTTTAAGGCTGAGATCCCGTTCCTCCATCTCCTTGCTTTGAGGCGATCATGAAAATATTTTGAGTTACAATCTCCCTTAAGAACCCACTTTGCTCTTGATTTTTGAGCAAGTAGGCTTTCCTTCATATGTACTTTTTGCCAGAATTTAGCAGAAACTATCCTTCTTCTTTCCTCATCCGCAATACCCCCAGAAGCAACCACATCATCAAGCAGACAGGTCCACAATTCCAAACACTTTTTTATTCCATTTCCTTAACTTTTCTTTTAGAAACTTCATTTTGTCTTTTAGTATAAACCCCTATCTCCATTCAATTGAATGCTCTTGCCAACACTCGTTAACAAGGGGAGTGAATTCCTTGTGCTCAATCCAACAATTGTTGAATCTAAAAGGTTTTGGGCCCCAATTTTTATTTGATGATTTCAACCATATCGGACAATGGTTTGAGATATCTCTCTTGCCAATCCACTGAGCTTCCACCTTCCAATCTGTCATTAGATCATCATTTAGGAGGAAACGATCAAGCCTGCTCGTTGACCTTCCATCTCTACTAAACTAGGTAAAATTCTTACCCAAATGTGGACAGTCTATCACCTCCATTTTATCAACGAATTCTCTAAATTCCTCCATCTCTCGCACATTCTCTATGACACTATTCCTCCCACTCCTCTCACTGCTTGACAATACAACATTAAAGTCACCTGTTATACACCATTTTCCTTCCAAAAAACCAGATTTAATTTGGAGGATAACAGCTCACTCCACATCTGTTTCTTCCCCTCCATATTACATGGAGCATATATATTTACAATGTACACAACTGAAGTATCTATTTGCTCAGTACATAGTCCAATAAAACCAGTGTCAGCGAAATGAAATTTTACATTGAACAACCCTTCTTTCCAAATTGAGAGCAAATCCCCAGACCTCCCTATAGATGGTTTTGCTATCCAACTTACATCAGACTCATCCCATAGACCTTCAACCAACAAATTATTAATCACTTCTATCTTAGTTTCCTAGAAAAGACAGCATGAGAAGTTACTTGGCCTCACTAGGCTTTGGATCCTTCTCTGTTTCACCTTATCCCTCAACCCTCTGACATTTAGTGATAGTATCATCATGACTCAGCATTGTTGTTCTCCCTCTTATTCTAAACATCTAAGGTACCTCTTTCCGTGACCTTGAGTTGCTCAATGTAAACTACATCTGCTTCTTCCCCTCTAATCCCTAGTTTTTGCACTTCACACCATAGCTGTGAAGCCATCTTCTCATCTTGTTTCCCCCAGAAAATGGTGCTGCAGTTTCAGAAATTAGAAAAGGAGAGGGAATCGCAACACAGGATGGAACCACCAGAGAAGTGTGTAGTTTGCGCCGTTGTGCTCATCCCGGTCTCAGCCATTTCTCTAGTGCCTAATTTTCGCGATCTACTTTTCCTTCTCACCGTGATGTTAGATAAATTTTGAAGTGTAGTGACATGTAGGTTTACCCCTAATTCGTTAGTTCCATTGACTGATTGGGTATCCAGGCTGATAGCAATTGCTTGGTTCGCTACTGGAATAAGGGCTGGGCCCCCTCCTCTTACGGTACATTTAGAATGGGCCGAAAATTATCCAATGCAGGCCCACCATCTTGGGCGACTACTAAATGCCACCCATTTTTCGAATTTGCTGACCCCTCCAGATGATTTACTGGCCCGATCAAATTCAAATTCCCCATGACATTAATTGGGATATCTGAATTTAAACTAGAGTCTTTATTTTTCTCAACCACATTATTGGCCCCATCAATTGTGTCCTTAATTGTCTCAATCTCATAATTGTCCCCATCATTTACATTGAATGCCACCGTATCTGAGATAATGCGCTCCATTCTCAACCCTACCCCTTCAAACTCATCATCTTCCTCTGGAGAAAGGTTTTCACCGTCAAGAGACTCGTCGCCGGAAAAATCAAACTCTGATTCGTGCTTCATTACTTTTTGCCATTATTTGTAAAGGACCATACAAATCTTCTAGTATCTTGATTGAGAACATCTCTCCATTGATTTTTGCCTTCACCACCCTATTAACAATATCAAGTATCTTTGTTCTGTACAAAATTCTAGCCACATCAAGAGTCCTTTGTTTCATTGTGTTGTCGTCGACACAAACAAACTCACCGAAAGGTATCACTAATTTTTCGAAAAAATTAGTACACCAAGCATGATGTGGTACCCCATAACAACGAAGCCAGGTAACCTTTTCGTTATCGACATTAGTTGGGCTCCATGGTCGAACATCTTTGAACCATTCAAGCAGCTAATCCTTAGCTTTTTCGGCCAAAGATTGAAAATCCCCATCCTCAGTTGGCTCCATGAGAACCAGATTTGCACCCATGGGGGTGACCTTAATGCGGAAGATACCTTGGCGATGGAATTCTTCTTGTATTTGATCAGACATACCTGGGTATAACAACTTTCCTACCATAATTTTCTTCATTTTTGATATAATCTCTTCCCCCGCCTGATATTCCAGCTCGCTACTATTAGCTTGTCTTCTCTTCTCTTTCCAAACCCATTTCTTACCATTCATGTGTTCACCACTACTATGATAATTCTCGCGCCTTGTCCTACCTGGCTTTCCTCTCCATTGTTGACCTTCGTGAACCACCTGTGCATATGAGGGAGGGCGTTGAGGTTGGGCCGTTTTGCTGCACTCACCAACCTCGCAGCTCTCACCTAGTTTATGTTTTCCAAGAGGATTCAGCTGTGGTGCAGTAGCCCTGTTGACCACTTTCCTTCTCTCTGTTGTGTGTGCTTTCTCCATAGTTGCATTTTCTGCATTCCATTGCTTGCCTTTGTTTTTCCCCTCGTCATCTCTTTCAAACCTTGGTAAATTTACATAGATCTTCCTGCTTCCAATGATGATGTTATCAAGGTAAGTTGCGAACCTTTCCTCTTCTTTCACACCTACGAATCTCGCAAACCCGAATCTGTTACCCACCTTATTCCTTTTGTTTGGAATTATGACCTCCAAAATCTCACCGCATTTGTCAAACACATCCCACATCTCCTTGGCTCCAAAGTTGTCCGGAATTTTAGTGAAATAGAACGTGGTTCTTCTCGCTTTGTGAAAAATTTTCCCAACTGAGGAGACGTCAGCAATGTTACATGCGCCGCCATGCTTGCTTAACCTGTTGTTTCTCTGCATTCTATTCACAGTATGCCACTCACCACATCCACCTCCCTCTCTCCCCTAAACCCTCTCCTTTCTCTCTCATCTTTCTTAATTAATTTTTTTTTGTTTAAATTGTGTATGTTGTTTGCAAGCGATAAAATTGATCAATAATAGAGTTTCGTACGAAATTTTTGACCATTTCTTCTCCCAATATTTCTAATCAAAAAATCAATCAGAAATTTAGTTTCCATCTTGTCTGAGTCTGTTTTTCATAGTCTTTGTGTTAATGCACGAAATGGTTTTTTTTATAGGCAAATGTTAGTTATTAGTTGTTAGAATTGTTAGTTTCTTGGGTTTGAACCCAGGACCTCTAGCTTGCACTCCTTCAGCGTCCCTTAGCTCACTAACCGAGCTACCCACTTAGGACGTTAATGCACGAAATGGTGAGAGCTCTCCTACTTTGGGCGCAACGTTCGTCCTCCGTCAGTCCGGCGGGTGGGGTACCTGCGAAAGGCACTCTGATGCCTAAGTTAGATAGGGATTTTTAGGAGGGAGAGAAGGGAGCGTAGATAAGATAGATGAGTTGAGTGTTTAGGGCGAAGAGAGAGCCTATGTAAACTGAGGGGCCAAGCCCCCTTTATATAGGTAAGTCTGTTCCGAGTTGTACGCATAGTTCTCTTCCTCAGCAAGTTACCGTTTGAAATAGAGGAACCTGCACCTGATAGGGTCCAGGGCTTATCCTTATCGCTTTTGTGCTTCCCAAATATTCGGGTCTCCTAACCACTCTGGTATTATCACTAACGTGCTTTCTGGAAGGTTCGGGTCTCCCCACTTTGAGGTCGGTCATCGCCTTTGGGGGCCCTGTTCAGTTAATGGGCTTAGTTATCGGTACTCGAGTGTCATGGGAGCCCGGCTCGGACACCTGCCCATAACAATCCTCTTCCTCCAGGCTGGTCAGTCATGGTCGACTTTGGTCAGGCAGAGGACGCAGGTCGGGTACCATAACACTAGCCCTCTAGACTCTTAGGCTTGTAGAGCATGAGAGTCTATATTTATACGTGGTAGATCAACATTAAATGATCACCGATCTCGTCAATGTTCTTGTATGGGCTCACCGTGGTCGAGCTTCTTGTGTTCGAGCTCGTGCATTCGAACCTTTGGTGTTCGAGCTTGTATAGTCGAGCTTATTTGATCTAGGCTGGTTGTGGCCAAGCATGTTGTGACTGAACTTGTGGTACCTATCTCTATAGGCTTATTTTGTTTTCCTCAAAGAAACATGAAGTGAATTTTCTAAAGTGCCACAATCTGCTTTCGTGGGCTTAGTACCTCTGTGTCTTCTAAAGAAAGACTATGTCTGAGCTGCTACTCGGGTGCCATTGGAGGCCAACTCGGACACCGACCCATAGCATGTAGTATTGGCGAGTTCTTTATCTGGTTATCATCACGATCTTTACTTTTACCCTCTGTATTACTCTACGTGCCTCAGCTATGAGTAGAGTGCTCATAGCTGAGCTTTTGTACTTCCTTTGGAGAGTAGCCGATGTGGTTGTCCATGTGGCTGGGTTGGGGTCCTCAAATTTCCTGACTACTTGAGGCCAGGCAAGCAAATGATTTAAGGTCGTCCGAGTATCTGAGATTAGCAATGTAGCTGAGCTGGAGTCATCTGAATATTCGAATTATTGAGATTAACAATATAGCTGATTTGGGCTCATCTAATTAATCGAGGTCATCCTACTATAGGAGTTGAGTTCAGTAAAAAATATGAGTAGTTGAGATCGACTGAATATCTAAATCTTTGAGGCCAGCCAGGTTGGTCAGCCAAATATTTGAATTGTTGATGTCGACAAGTAAGTCATTTGAATATTTGAACTATTGAGGTGAACCAGTTGGTCATCCATTGGACTAGGTTGGTCATCGATTGAAGCAGGTAGGTCATCCATTGAACCAGGTAGTTAAGGTCAACTAAGTAGTTGAGTTGAGCTCGGCCGGATATCTAGATAGCGGGATCGATCGCGTCCTTGAATAGTCGAGGTCGACCAGAGTGCTGAAAGGCTAGTCACCCAATAGTTGGTGTTGTCGAGGTCATCTAGGTAGGTTGTTTGAACCTTTGATTCAGTCTGGTAGGTCGGCCAAATATCTAAGTAGTGATATGTGTCATCTCCATTATTCATGGAGGTTGGTCTGGCTGCTGAATTGCAAAAGTCAACCAGGCTGGTTAACCAAATAGTTGAACAGTAGAGGTCAACCAGGCTATTGAGATGAGGTCGATCGAGTTGAGTAGTTGAGCTTTGTCAAGCATATCTTGATCTCTTCCATGATTTGAGTGGCCGACCTAGGTTCCTAATTCTTAGGATGCTTAAAGACTTGGCCTTTATCTTGACCTCCTAAAATGCAATTATAGTGAAAGATATGATAAGATATTTTAAATTCGAATATTAGGAGAGAAGAATGCTTTAGATAAGGATTAAATCATTTTTGAAAATTTGATAAGGTGTTTTATCAAAGAATTATAGAGAGATAGCACCTGATCATGGCCAGGTCGTTAAAGCCGGAGATAGACTCCCTGGGTAGCATAGATGTTTCTGTCGCAGGTCTCCATGTTGGGTACTTGGGTGTTTCGAGGGAGCTCGACTGCTACCACCTCAGTCGTGGAAAGGTGATGGGTTGGTCCCTTCCTTGGTGGCATAGATTTCTTCGTTTTTTTCTCCACGACTCTCGACCGTATCTGCCAGTAAATTGTCTTTCTCAGGTTGTTTCTGAGTCCTGAGCTCCTCCACCTTTTGCATGATGGCTTCACCCTCCTTCTGCAGTTGTTGGATGATTTCGGTTAGCCCTAGTTGGGCGTTGTCCCTTTGTCCTTCCCAACGGGGGAGCTAACCTCCTCATGACTGGTTCGTGCCATCCTGCTCGTGTAGTATCCTTGAGGCCCAGGCCAGTTTTACCGGGCCCCACGGTGGGCGCCAATGTTAATGCACGAAATGGTGAGAGCTTTCCTCTTCTGGGCTCAACGTCCGTTCTCCATCCGTCCGGCAGGTGGGGTACCTTCAAAAGACACTCTGATGCCTAAGTTAGATAGGGCTTTTTAGGAGGGAGAGAAAGGAGCGTAGATAAGAGAGATGAGTTGAGTGTTTAGGGCGAAGAGAGAGCCTGTGTAAACTGAGGGGCCAAGCCCCTTTTATATAGATGAGTCTGTTTCGAGTTGTACGTATGGTTCTCTTCCTCAGCAAGTTACTGTTTGAATGAGAGGAGCCTGCACCTGATAAGGTCTAGGGCTGATCCTTATCGCTTTCGTGCTCCCCAATATTTGGGTCTCCCAACCGTTCTGGTATTATCTCTTACATGCTTTCTGGAAGGTTCGTGACTTCTCACTTTGAGGTCGGTCATAGCCTTTGGGGGCCTTGTTCGGTTAATGGGCTTGGTTATCGGTACTCGGGCGTCATGGGAGCCTAGCTCGAACACCTGCCCATAACAATCCTCTTCCTTCAGGCTGGTCAGTCATAGTCGACCTTGGTCAGGCAGATTACCCAGGTCGGGTACCATAACACTTTGTAATTGAAAAAGTAAGCCGAAGTAACTAAAACAAGAAGATATATTTTTATTGAATATAATTAAGATTTTTTTTACAAGATTAAATACTTATTTAGAACATTTACTTTGTTCTCGTAATTTTATGGACACAACTATATTTATTAAAATATGAGTAAATTTGTCATTTTTTTAAATTATTGTTTAAGTACTCTTTTAAAAATCTCTAACTTCTCCAAAATACTATACCTAAAACTAATAATGTTTTATTATTTGAATAATTCTAATAAACGAGTTAGTAAATTTTATAAAGAAAAACAATACATAATAAGAATTAGGATGAAATGATTAATGGGAATTAAGTCAAATAGTAAAAAACCTTTATCTATAACAAAATCAATTGGATAAAAATTGAAAGAGGGGAGTTGCACACGCCTGCCCCATGCGTCCATCGCTGAATATTGTTTTATCAAAGAAATTAAGAAATGTTTCGCACTAGGACACATTTTCCATTTATTATGCAAATGTGAAAGTGACAAGAAAAATAAAAGAGAGACATGTGAAAAAGAGGGAGAGAGAAAAAAATGTGCGAAGTAAATGAGGGAAAAAAAAAATTAATATAAAGAAGAATCAATACTCTTGTAGGTACGGGGGAATATACACGACGCCAAGTCGAGACGAACGAAGACATTTGATTAGATGATAGCTGGCTGAGCTGAGTGTTGCGTTGCCCTCAATTCACACTCTCCTTTGAGCTCTTCACACATTAATTAAAGTGGCTTCGTTCGTATAATGCCGTCCGAGCCTAGCTCAAGTTCTCCAGCTTTCCCTATGATGTTATGCCTCCAAATTACCCTCTCTTTCTTTCTTTCCCTATGATGTTATGCCTCCAAATTACCCTCTCTTTCTCTCTATCTGAAGTCTTACGATGTTAAATGTGATGTTTCGCACTTGAAAATAAATAACGGCATCATGCAGTCTTTGATGTCATCATATATGAATATCTGGCCTTGTCTTATATATATATATATATGAATAATCTGGGCTTCACGTTATCTTTAACTGGGGGAAAAGACTATTTTTATTATTTCGTTCTGTGCAACTGAAAATTCACATAAAACTGATATTTTTTTATTGATTTAATCAATCAACTATCAACTATATTTTTCTGTCACTCCCACACACAGCACCACAAAGTAAGGTTTTGCCATCCGGACATACGCCACCAGGGGCTGAGGGAGAGGCGGACATGGCTATGCATATGGCACCCCCTTGTATTTTTTCATATATTCTTTATTTTTTAGGTAATAAAAAAATCTATAAAATCTACCTATACTATATAGGTTTGACAGCCCCAAACAGTCTATTATGCATCTTCGCATTAATTATATTTCTCCAAAAGTATTTTTCGCCTTTTACTTATTTTTATCAATTTAATTTATGAAAAAATAATTTTATAAATAAATAATATTTTGATTGAAATCAAATCAAATTTTAATTAAAATGGTTCATATCCAAGTATCTGATTAAATTATAAAGCTTATACGAGTAAAATAAGGAATAATCAATTAATAAATTAAAAGTAAAAAAAAATTATAAGTGAATCGTTCAAAATTTTGAAGTTATTATTTATCACATTTAATCTAATTTTAATTCAAATTCAGACTCGGAATAGCTCAAATAATAAAAAAAATGTAACAATAGAATTAATATCAAATTAAATTAATTACTCAAATGTATACTTGATAGCATATTATGATTTATATCACCATTTTACATATTTAAATTAAAAAACATATATATAACCATGTGGTTTTGGACTCAAAGCATTCAAATTGATGCTAAAATTTAAATTCTTATATACTTAAATATCTTATTTAAATTATAAAAAATATTCAAAAAGGTAATCAAATAATAAATCATAACTATAATTAATAAGTAAATCATCTAAGCTTATGGAATAAATACTTGTCGCTTTCGATCAAACTCAAATAATAATAATAATAATAATAATAATAGTAATAATAATAATAGTCGATTTGGCACAGTTATATATATCGTGCCCAAATATCGATCAAAAGAATGTAAGACCAACCACAATCGAGGTCATAACGTGAGGCCTACAAATAAGACCCTTCCTCAGGAAATCTCCGAAAAGAAGGTGCAGAAGCATGGGAGTAACGGTATCCTATAACACAGGGAACCTAGCCCCTAACTACCTTATGCCAATTGAACGTGTAATACCCGATTTTTAGAGCGCTACAGTATATAATTAGACTTTAAATGAGTAATTAAGTAAAATGGATATATTGAAAATAATACTTTATTAAAACTAAATAATTGACACGTACATATCTTTACGGAATCCGTGTCTTGAGCCCACAAGTAGTGTGATATATATATATATATAGACTCTGACTCATTGACTTTGACTCACTGGCTGTGACACGTAACTGAAGAGAGTTACTCATACTGAGTACCCTCTGTACACTCCACGACGCATTGCGATATCTTTACAATACAAGAAATAGTGCAATTACCGACGGCTAATTATCGACGGCCACAGCCCGTAGGAAAAAAACCGGCATTTTCGATGGCTAGGACCGTCGGTAAATGTGAACTGTCGTAGGCAGAAGTTTACCGACGGTCAAATCCGTCGGTAAAGCCGACTTGATTTTTCGACGACAGTTGTCTATCAGTAAATTTACAACATTTTTATACTTGCGCTTATTTTTCAAATACCGACGGTCTTTGTCCGTCGGTACTTGAATAAAACCGTCGGTATGGCCAAAAGTTTACCGACGGGTATAGGCCGTCGGTAATGTCCGATACAAAACAGGGAACGACCCTTCTTCTCCATTCTCTGTTTTACTTTCTTCCCTTCTATCCTCTCTCTCTATTCCGTCCTCTCTCTCCCAGAGTGGCCGCCACCACCACCACGTCTGTTTCTGGCACCACCGCGCTGCCTCTGCCGCCACCACATCGGTATATTTCTGGCACCACGTCTGTCTGTCTCTCTCTCAGTATTGCTTTAATTTCTCAGTATTTTGACATTTCAACAACTTTATTTTTTTCTCCTTCAGATTCGATGTACCACTGATTGGGAGCATTTAGGAACAACTGGTTTAACAACAAGAAGAGGAAGCTCGCCCATTGCTGGTTCTCAGTATTGTTTGTTGCTTCTTTTTTCATGTGTTTATTTCTAAATTGTGTTTGACCTTGTGTACTTCTATCCTGCTCTATTGTGTGTTTTATATGAGAAGGCTAAATAGTTTTTGTGAATTTTAGATGATTTGATGAAAATAGTGAAAGGTAAAAAGTTTACTTGGAGTTCATTTGGATTTATTTTATAACATGAGAAGATGAACTTGCTTATGTAAAGTTAGCTGCTAAATTGGGTTGTTTCAGTTTTCAAACTGTTTGAAGACAACAAGTTGTCTAAATTTTTATACTCATTTTTGTTGATTGGTGTTTGGTACTTAAATCAGAATATTCCTTAACAAATTTTTAATGCCATAATAGTACTTGCTATGGTAGCTTGTTAGTTAAAATTTTCTATGTTTTTTTCAGTATTTTTTGTTCGAGGCCGCCACACTGCTCCAAGACCGCCACTGGCATCGAAGGACGTGGACACTCTCTTGTTCTGAGAATTAGGTATGCACTTTAACGAAATGTCGGTTGACTCACTGGGTGGAAAAGGGTTGTCTGTTGACCCCCACACCGATATATTTATTTGATTTTCTTCATAGTTCTCTCCACAGAGGGAATTTTGAAGTGATGCATTTAGTAAAGTGATTAATGCATTTTGTTTCAGAATTTTTTGTGAAGAAGATTATTATGCTTCCTATCACTAATTTTCCCCCTTATGTGAGCTTGTTACATATGTTATGCCTTATCAAGTAGCAAAAGATAATGTAAGTTTTCATTTTGGCATTTTGGCTTTAAACAAAAAATACAACTTGAAAAAGATATATAAAGGTCCAATAGAGACAACAAAATCATACTCAGAAAAACACATATATCACAGGCATTCTACAAACCATTTTTAGCAAACAACAACAGAGAGAGAGAGAGTGCATTAACACCAATATTTGCCCCATCAAGAATACAAGTATCATTAGCTTGGTCCTCCATTGATAAATGCACAAAATAGTCATCTAGTTTTAATTTTTGACATCAACTTGGTCCTAACATTGGGGATTTTTGGAATTCACAGTACAGTATGAATTTGGTTACTCCCTAACCCTAACCCTACGACGTTCATCATGTGGTGCATGCATGTCCTTTTTCCTTCTCCCCTTCTCATTAAGGTTATGCATGTCTTCTTGAGTGGGTGGAAAATGGGAAGTTAAAAAAATGGACAGTGCTATAAGGTATATATTGATTTTCACTCATGATCATGATTGCTTTTAAACACTAGAGCCTAAAAACTAACTCCCTTTACATGAAAGTTTACATGCTAATGGTTCTTTACATATCCACTCACATCTTCTATGCTTTGTTGCTTAGAGAATTAACTCTGTAAGGTATTTCTTATAACAAATCCATTGTATCAGAAAGGAAAATTTCTAGGCATGGGTGTTTGTTGCTTTGTTGCTTGGGCATGGGTGTTTTTCCAAATAGGAAGGATAGACTCAAGTGTGGTGAATACAAAATGTTGATGGGCTCCTAGAGATGGGTAGGTGCTAAGAACTAAAAAAGTTGGTTCACTTTTTGAGTATCATCACTGAAAAGAGAGATAATCTGTAATACATTTGAGCATTATTACTTGAGATTATGCTTTATGCTGCATCCTTGGAATTTAGGGTTTCATCTATTTCAGATGTTGTGTTTTATTTTTTTATTTTGATTTCAGATCCTGTATTTTGAGTTTTCTGGAGGCATGCATGATTTTTGATTTTTTGTTTAGTTTCTGGAGGCATGGATTGTTGTTTTCAATTTATAACCTTATGTTTGAAATTTATAAGGTATACTGGGTTTCTAATTTTCGTTCAAGTCTATATCCTTTACTAAAAGGCCTTTGCACTTACTTACGAATAATAATTAAACTATTGAGGTATATTATGTTTTTTGTTGTAATTCAATTAAATTCCAGTTTTGTTGCTCATGACTAACCATTGTTGACAACAGACAATGTCCTTAGATAAAAACCGTGGTCGAGGTACTCACATGGCTTCCAGGAGGCCGACGATGACTACAAGGGAGTATCGAAATAGCTTTGTGAGGATTGAGAATCATCATACTCGTCATTGTGATCCTTATCGCTATGAGAATCGTAATTTGATGAACTAGCATGGTGATCCTCGTATGCCTTCCAGGAGGCCGATGATGACTGCAAGAGAATATCGAAATATGTGGGTGAGGATTAAGGATCGCGATGCTGGTCATCGTGATCCTTATCGCGATGAGGATCGTGATTTGATGAACCAATATGGTGATCCCAAGAGGCCTGTAGATGCCAGTGATGTTCATCGAGGGACGGACATCATTCAGATCCTCAACGATGATGATGAGATCTTGGAGTATACTCCATCCACACCGGAGTATTCTCCAATCGTAGAGGATTACACTCCATCGACTCCTTCGGAGGATTCTACAACCCGATTTTGTCCTAGGGACCCCTCAAGAAGCCACAGTCGGTAATTTCGAAGGCAAACTCGTCGGTACGTATTTGTGACGCCCGTTTTACAGACGGACTTGAGGTCGTCGGTAATCCGTCGGAAAAGTCACTTTACCGATGGCTTTTGGGAGCTACCGACGGCTTTTGGCCGTCGATACTCCCGAGTTTTCTTGTAGTGTTATCAGGTCCATGCATATCTGTTTTATATGGAAAAGAAAATACAAACAAAAAAAACAGAAGAAAGGAGCTAAGAAACACATTACACACTATAAAATTGGGAAAGCAGGGATAGAAAACATATACAAATGGCACACATAGAGGCAAGCACAACTAACTCTCGCTTTTACTTAGATCACACTCACTATCTCTTAGGTTTGCACTATTACACCTAAGCCTAGCTCCACCTACTTCCTTTTTACACCCTATAGCCTTCTACATAACTTATTTATAACTACTCCACACCACCACTAGCTAAACTGTCAACTCTGACATATCAGCTAAGGCCTAACGGTACTCTCTTGACACTCATAGATCGTCACAATCACAGACAGGGTCAACTAGAGTCAACTAGCACAACCAAAGGATATATCAAACTAGCACATACATCGCATAGATCAATCCTAACGTCGCTATGGGCGAACACTGACTGACATATTATTCAACAACTCAGTCACACAAATACCAACAATCATATCTAATCAGCAATCATAAAGTAATCATAAGTTGTCTATCATAGGGTTTTCACATATTAGACAAGTTACTCCTATGGTTGATAAACATCTGACAACTGTTTTCAGCTATCATAGGTCACATCCCCTCTCCTGCGGTGCTGCTGTTATCAACCGCTAGTAGGGCTTGGTGTGAATACATGCCTTGACAGGATGGTTTTGATGATTGACAAAAGGGAGCTTTGCAAATAGTCAACCGTGCAAAAAGTAGAAAAGAATACCAAGACGCGTATCAAGAATGATAGTTTCTCAAGTCTTTGGGTTTTGGGTATTTATTTATTTTTATTAAGACTATTTGTAAGTAGTAATAAAAAGCTCTCAATTAAAATAAATCATACACACACAAAATGAATTTTATTCTAAAAGTGATTTTATGATATTCATAAATGACGAGCTGAGGTTCCGTGTCGAGCTGAGGAGGTCGCGTGTCGAGCTCTTGTCGCGTGCCGAGCTGAGGTCGCGTGTCGAGCTGAGGTCGTATGCCGAGCTGAGGAAGTCGCGTGCCGAACTGAGGTCGCGTGCCGAGCTCTTGTCGCGTGCCGAGCTGAGGTCGCGTGCCGAGCTGTGAGGAGGTCGCGTGCCGAGCTCTTGTCAAGTGCCGAGCTGAGGTCGCGTGCCGAGCTATGGTCGCGTCTTGGCGACTCGTGTTTTCAAACTATGAAAATCAAATTCGGATTGAGCATAGCGGGCGCTTTTTCCTTTTAAATGCTGCAACGACAAATCCTTTTAATAATCAAAACGCAACGGGCAAATCTTCAACGGACAAATCTTTTTTAATATGACGCTCCTCCATTGCCTATATAAACACAGCTCGTGAGCTTTGTAAAAATACAACAACGCAGTGCTTAATTTTTGTGCCAAAAACTCTGTCAAATATTTTTCATCACTCACACTTATTTGAGCACAATTTTCTGAGAGCCTTTTATTCTACATAATTTGAGTTGTATTATTTGAGCTTCAATTTGTTATATCTGCACTATTGAGTGTATCTTTCTCGTCTCATTTTATTTGTGAAAATCATTTATTTTGGGTAGGAATCCCAAGGTGTTCATAGAGAGGTGATATCTCTTGAACGTATTGCTCTGGTTTAGAGTTGTAAAGGTTTCTAGCTGAACCTGATTTAAAAGCTAGTGTCTTAGTGAAAATCCCATAGTGGTTTGCTTTGGGGGACGGGGCGTAGGCCACAGGGTGTCGGTGGCTGAACCTGGATAATTTGTTGTGTGCTTTTTACTCCTTATCTCTCTACTTTTCACCAATTAAATTTTTGTACTTTATTTTATTGTTATTTATATCTTACTATTTACTTTATTTTTAACTCGTTTGCAATTTATTCTTCAAGTGATTTATCTATTTCACATTAATATTTCCGCAACTCATAATTAGCACTTATTTCTCCAAAAGTTTTTGAAAGCACCGTTCACACACAATTCACCCCCCTCTTGTGTTTGGAGTCACTTGTCAACACTTGGGTCACCCTACGCACATTTATATACACTACTCTATCCTACTATCCCTAGGGTGTAAGTTTTCTTGCTCCCACCTGGATAGAAGATTGTTGCAGTTGCTGTCACTCTCTGCGTCCTGACTGCTTCTGCTACTCGTATTCCCACTTCTGGACACTCCTACTTAGTCTACCAAGCCACTCTCATTCTCTCTTCTTAGAGGAGTACCTACTAAGGGCTTTCTGATGTACAAGATCCTCACTTGAGGCAAGTGCAGAGCATACTTGCTCCTTAGTGGCCCTCTAAGTCTCACTCCTATTCTCAATCTCTAGGATTACTTACTAAGGATTTTCTGATGTGCCAGATCTTTATTAGCGGCAAGCACAGAGCATACTTACCCTTAGAAGCTCTTAAAGAGAGAAAACTAGAGAGAGAAGAGGTTGAGACCATACCTGGCTTAAAAGACTGTCGTTGCCCCACGTCCTCGCATCCCGTCGCGCCTCCAGAGCTCTTCCATATCCTCCTAAAGACCTTTGGAAGAACTTGGAGAAATGGAGGGGGTGGGGGCCTATTTATAGGCGAGATGGAGTGCTCCTCCTCTCACCACCGCCTTTGACCGCGAGTGGATCACGTCGCGATGGATTACCACTAAAAGTCTGTCGCATCGTGGTGGACCTTTATCTGGAAGGTTCTATTTCTGTCTCCCACCGACTTAACCACCGCCTCTCATCGCGTCGCGATGAGCCATAGTATATTCTGGTCGCGATGCGACTGAGGCTAAGGAGATATTCATAATTTCTTCCATTCTAGACGTTTTTGGAAATTCCTATACCATTCCTAGGGGTATTTTGGTCCCTTTGAATGCTTCTATAACCCATCTAAGTCCATTCCTTTTCAAATTAAGGTTTTTAATACCCATTCATCCACCTGATTACCAGTCTAATTACACTTTAAATATTATTAATGTTTATCTGAAAAATGGGATGTCACAACGTGCAAGCCAAATGACGGCACATCAAGGTTTTAGAACATATGACCCCCGAATAAAAGTTGACAATTTGGCCTATCAAAAAAAAAGTTGACAATTTGTCGAGGTCATACCTCAGTCACGAACAAACAAACAAACACAATGGACTCTAAGTCACCACCTGATCCGGGCATGAATAAAGCCCAACACAAATGAAATGAATATAGGTGGCTAGAAGGTCAAACCCACAATATTGACTCTTGAAGTGGCCCATCACACATTAGGAAATGTCGCCATCAAGGAGATCTTCAAGTACTAGAATAGAAAGCCAAACACACAACCTCATTTAATGAGGCCCGCACATCTTCATTAATGAGAAAATGGAATTGCGAAGTTTCGAACCTGCGACCTCTCGAATGAACTTGAAGATCAGAAACAATACCAGAGTGATCGATGGTGTATCCCAGCAACAGAGCATCCTCACTCTAGTTCTCAATAAGAATTCAATATCGAGGTAACTCCTCGGTTGATAAAGACAAATGTAGAAGGCCTCCAGACCAGCCCCTATAAAAGGGGCATCATAGCACCATGCAAAGGTATGCTTTATGATCCATTCTCTTTTCCAATACTAAATCATATACTTGCTCAAGCGTTGAGTGTCTTTGGAGGTATTCACGCTGTCGCACTCATCAAGGTCAAGCTGGATGAGCCACTTACTGAATCATCCAAATGAGACTCAATCCATCTTTAAGCCCACTAGAGAATCGGGATAGAGCAATAATAATAATAATAATAATAATAATAATAATAATAATAATGATGATGATGATGATGATGATGATGATGTAAGGTTATACATTTTATGTCCTAAGCCAATGTAAGCATTATATTCATTTTTTTCCTCTTAAAATAATCTATCTAGTATATTATATAAAATAGTGATTTATTGATGGGCTAACCATGTGGCAAATATTAATTTCGTACATTTTTTTTGCTTAAACTTTTTTTTTAAATTATATTCAGCAATACTAATTTAAGTATTTAAATGAATATATAATATTAAATATTATTTTAATCAAAGCACAACATTTTTTCGACTAATATTATAATATAATAATTTTAATATAGAATTTAAAATTAATTTTTTTCAGTTAATTGATTAGTTAATTAAATTTAATAACAACATTGACTGCAATATAAAAAATTTATTGCATATGATACTATATAAACTCAAAATAACTAGTGCGAATTTGCACAAGTTCAGCTATTAATGTCTTCAAAAAAGAACAAATTAAACGAGGCAACTATGATACATGCCTACATCTTCTTTTGTTTGAATATATATATATATATATATATATATATATATATATATATATATATATATATATATAGTACCAACGAATGTTGGTCCAGTTGGCAATGATTTGATTTATATCTCATAAGAATGTGAGTTTGAATCTCGTTGCCGATATAAAGACTATGTTGGTAAGTAATATGTAAGCACATTTGCAAGCGCTATTTGAGCCTTCAGGTTTTCTCGACCCTGGTGAGTCTCTAAGACCCAACTCACTTAAACTTTAATTTATCACCACATTAGTGTATTTATCCATACTCGCACGGGTTATCTGTATGGGTTCTAAAAGTACCTAACGTGCATGAATAAATTTGAAGTTTTTTTTTAATTATTAGCAAACTTAAATTAATTCAAAAAATATTATAGATAATTCATTATGAAGTAGAGAATATATATATTTATATGTATACTCCAATTTTAAAATATAACAAATAAAACAGAAAATATCGATTCTATTTTCTTTGTATTTAGAGATGGTTTTTCAACTATGAGTTTTAATCAAAAAATATAAAGCTCATAATTGAATGGTTTATCTAAATTACAGTAAGATAAATTCAAAATAAGTAACACGAAAAAGAGATAATCAATTATCTATGTTGAACAACAAATTAATCCTTGAATAAATTTTAGTTTTTCTAGTGTAATATATACTCCCCTTCATGGAGAAGTAAATTTTACTCTCCTCCCCTAAAAGAAGCTTGAATTATACCCATCTCCCTTAAGAAGTAAATATATATTACACTTTAATCCATTTTAACATAAACGAATATTTTAGTGGTAACAAATAACTTTAAACCATCATATAACTTTAAACCATCATTTAAGAAATTTTTTCCTTTTTTTATAATTTTCAATGTCAATGGTAATTAATTTTGAACACTTTATTGTTTATGTTATGACTTTAGAAGATAAAGTTCAGTTTTAAATGGTTTCATCAGCATTAGTAATTTGCCCAATATTTTTATTTTATCTTTTATTTCTCCATAGTTGATAATAAAGTTTAAAATATATGTTTGTGATATTGTGAATCAAAAATAGAGAAAAAAAACATGCAAAAGAAGTTTGATTATATTAAAATACACTAATGTGTATTACATATTTACATTTTAAGAGAAAATTGTAGATTTTAATATATATGGAGAAGGAAACGTAACTCAAGCATCGTTTGGCGGAAGGGAGTGCAATTTTCTATGATAAGTATTATATAAGAGAGAGGGGGAATGTATATTTTGACATAAGAGTGAAGGGGTGTGTAATTTAAGCATCTCTCAAGGGAGGAGGGTATAATTTTCTCTAAAATTAATCGTTCATGAAAAGTTAAAAAATTAAAAGTAACCAAATTTGTATGGTAAATTAATAATGAATAGTGTTTGTCAAAAAATATAATGGTGAATAGTTACTGATAATTGATATAAATAATAGGCTTAAATACCATTTTGGTCTCTTAATTTATTTTTGAGGTTCAATTTAGTCCTTTAACTATTTTTTGGGTCAAATATGTCATTTAAGCTTTTAAAGTCGGCCAAAAGGTCGTTTTCGGCTTTAAGTTTTTAAGTCGGGCAAAATAGGTTCTTTAAGTTTTTAAGTTTGGTTAAATAAGTCCTTTAAGTTTTTAAGTTGGGCCAAATGAGTCATTACCATGTAGGACCTATTTAACTAAACTTAAAAACTTAAAGCACCTATTTGGCCCAACTTAAAAACTTAAAGGATCTATTTGGCCCAACTTAAAAACTTAAAGACGAAAAGGACCTATTTGGCCTGCTTTAAAAAACTTAAAGGACTTATTTGACCCAAAAAATAGTTAAAAACTAAATTGAACCTCAAAATTAAGTTAAGGGACCAAAATGATATTTAAGCCTAAATAATAAATAAAAATAGATAAGGCATTTAAGAGAATATATTAATGATTTACACTGTGAAATTAGTGTTTGACACACTAGTCCATAAAACGGAAAAGAATTGGTCATTTTACACCGGCTGTTAATATAACATTTAATAATTCTTATGTTGTCACATGTCTTAGATAATATTTTGAAATTGAAATTGAAATTGAAATTGAAATTGTTGCTATAATTACAATCAATAACTGAAAAATAAAAAAAAATGAAATTGATTTAGGCAAAAATTTACTGATTCTTATGTTGTCACATGAGTTAGATAATATTTTAATTGAATGACAAATGTCTAGATATGAGAATTAATTTTTTTTATTCAAATTTGATTGAATGGTAAAAGTCCGATATGAACATTAATTGATTGTTATTATGCTTTAATTAATGAAATATCATGAATTAAAAAATAAAAATAAAATATTTTACATTTTGGCGGAAAAAGAATGAATGTGGTGCTGCCACGTATATTTTATATAATATAGTACAAAACGCCATTATATATATATACACTAGCGACAAGACGGGCACTCCCGTGCCCGTCATTTCGCATTTCTATTACGCTACAGTATGTATTATTTTATCGCGTTTTATTGTTTAATATTGGTTTTAAAGAATTTGATTATACATTTGAAGTATTTCATCATACTAATTTTTCAAAATGGCATATTATTATTAACAGATATTGATATGTATGTGTATGTATTAACTAATCAAATATTATGTAAATTTATAATTGTCAAAATAACTAATAAATCATACACGTGTAACTCAAAGCGCCAAAACATGACAGATATACTAAATTAACAATAACCGAATGTAACATTATATGCTCGAAAAAACAAACATACAATGCATAAATCAAATTAAAATAAAGACAAAACCTAAATCATGACTTTATTTGAAGATCAAATAGTGATTCAGAATTCGGAAATTTTTTTAATTCCCTTCGTTTTATCGAAGGTGGCAAAGTTTATTAACTTAATAATAATAATTTATAGGAAAATTTAGACTAAAAAATAAGAACGAATCTTAAACTTGAAAAAGTCAAATGATGAAAGTAATTTTTTTTTTTTTTGGGTACAGGATGAAAGTAATTTTTTTACCATAAAAAATAAAAAACATAGTCGAGGGCAAGATTTCAGCAATACGCGCGGGTATAGTTTCATACTTTGATGTAAACGACTTAATGTCCAAAATTTTTTATTTGATGCCAAAAGAATACCCATTTAGTATTTTTGTAATTTTAATATAATTTAAATTTTCTAAAATCGTGTTATCTTTTTAATTTTTTATATTTTTGGCTATGAAACCCCAACCTAATAAATCAAACATAGTGTTTTACCCAAGTAGGTATGCGAAATTGGCCAATAAAAATTTGTTTTCATTTACATTTAATTAACCTGAGGAGAAAAACTAGAGCATGAAGGGAAATCTTGGAATAATGTTTCGGCCTATTAAAGAGAATATTCAGAAGGCCAAGTTGGTCATTTTCACAATCATGAATACATAAATGGAAAATATACATTTTAGTCTTCTGTTTATAAGGACAAAAGACAGATAAGCACTTCCAAATAACAGAAGCTAATTGGATTTCTTGGAGTTCATTACGCATTTAGAGGTTATAAACTGAGCATCATTTCTAATGAAACTCCACCAAAGAGCAATGAACCAGAGCTTCCAACGTGAGGGATGCTGACTTTCATATACACAAACTCCACCCCAAACTGTCGTAATTGTAAATTGAACAACCATGTACATAAACTTTCATAATCCATCGTGTGAAAGTTAGAATAAGAACGACACAAAAGAATAAAAAAAGGGAAAATATAAATGACATGAATAAGCAAATTCATGAAGAAAAACACAATGAAATTTATCTCCCTTTCACACACACATACTAATTCACAATAAAAATATAACACTACTTTTGTAGAAGACGGTACCAATTAAATCCAACCCTCGGTCCAAATCTCAAAAGCAAGTCTCACCATATAAAAAAAAAATCAATTAAACACGCCAAAAGAAGGGGTTGAAAGAAAATCTCTAAGCAAAGAATCCTTTTTCAATAATCTTGCAATAGAAGCAGAAGCCACATAAAACAACATCATTAACTAACACAGTTCAAAGGGAACTTTTCTCGGGGAGGGAAATAAAGAAAACATGGACCCTTCATGTAATTCCTAGCCTCAGAGTTAATTACTTAATAATATAAAATTACTTGACAGAACATACCATAGTCTAGTTTGTAGAGGTTGAGGTACAGTATATGGGTGTTATAAAAGATATGATGATACGATCCCTTTAGTAATGATACAACCCCCTTTAGTAACAAGGCTTGTAGAGAATGATGAAAGGCCCAATGGACCTGTGGAGCCAGCAACAGCAGACCCACCACGCTCAAAACGCAAGACCCATCAACCCCCACTACTTAGAACGTGTGACAACTGTTTTATTGATCTTTTGCCTTTTATGCCCTTGAGTAGGTTATTCTTTTATGTATTGAACGTGTAGCTATATATACTGGCTTGTAAGGATCATTTAGATTATGATGAATATTAAGAACCCTTTTTCTCTCTGAAACTTCTCTCGCTTCTTTCTTATCTTCTTCTCTCAATTTCTTCTTTCTTCTCTATTATTATTCGTGAGTCTACACTGTCAAGAGTGCTATCCCGATACTCCGCGGAGTAGCAGGTGTATCATTGGTGCTTTCATTGGTCTTTTCCCCATGGATCTACTCCGACATTATGACCTCTCTTCAATCCAAATTGACGCCTCCATCCGCTTCTCTCTCCGTAGTTCCTGCAATCGCCACCGGATTTCCACTCCAACGCTATCCACAATGCCTTGCATCAACACCTCCGTCCGCTGAAGCCAAGATGTCTACCTTCCGCTTCAGAAACCGCCTCCATGATTCTTTCTCTCCTCCATGCCGCTTTCACGCTCTCTAAATCCGACCGCTTGCTGTTCGATGTCTCAAATCCATTCGATCGTTTCCAAGTTGTCCCAAACAAAGTCTGGCTGTCGATTTTCGTGATCAATTCGAGAATCTTCTCAACAAATGCACCGTATTTCGAGCAATTACTCATTAGCTTCTTCATTACCGCCTCCACGACCGGCGCCGTGAATCGCAGTCGATCGCACAAGCAACGCTTCGAAGCTTTTGCCATGGCTCAGGCGCATGCAGGCCGTGTTAGAGGACGCTTAGGTCCAAACACCAATGGTCTCGGGCTGGACCCAACCCAACACCCACTCTTCACCAAACAGGCCAAACAACCCACCCAAACATACCCAACCCACGCTTTCCAACCCTTCGCAGCCTTCCCCTCTTCTTCCTACGCCACCCAACCCTAATCCCCAATCATCCTTCCGGCAGCGCTGCTTTCACTCACCCCACATTCAAACCCATCGCCCCATTCCAACACTAACTCCTACACCCAAAGTGTCCCAACCCATTCTCACCAAACCTCGCAGCCTCCTTCTTCTCCATCGCGACAACGGAGCATCAACACCACGGCGATTCTACATCCGCTATTCCAGCCCAACTACCACCGGGCCACCAGATTCGACAATGCCTCGCTCTACCCCACCGCCAAAACCACCAGCCTAAATTGTCAACCCTCCCATCCGCGGATTTGAAACAACTTTACTATGATGGAGCCATCGAGGGCAAAGACGATGTCCTGCAAGCTTTTTACTACACCGACGCCACGCGGCTCTCATGCGCTTGTGTGTTCATCACCAAACCTATCCTCGCTCAAATTCTCAAGGCAACGCTGAGCTACCGCTTCCAACTTTTCGGATTTCAAATGCTGTCGTGTTAGTTCCTCACCCATTCATCACCATCGCACCTTTGAAGCTCAATCTAAGCCATTAAACAACCGACCAATGCGGTGCACCAATTAGTGACCCATCATGTCGCTATTCATTTTCTCGTTGCACGTACCCTCGCGAGATTCAATCAAAATGTGCCAAGATTAAAGGCAATGAGGCAATGGATTACTAAATCACCGGGAGGTATGATTACGAATTTGTTTTGTCGACACGCGCCTACTGGTTTTGGCGCAAGTTGCAAATTATGTCGTGGATATGCACTATCCTCACTATAATCCTTGGTATGTAGTAATTAATATGCATTCCGCTTGAATTGCCTTGCTAATTGGTTCTTTGCGTGCTTCTAAAGTCTTTGTCTCGTAATGATGATTTCCATGAATTTTGGGGTTATCATAAGGATCGGGGATAAGACATTGTTTCTAGATCTCTTGACGGTCAACGCTATGGAAGATTGTTGTTTGTGCTAGAAGGCGTGCAAGGATTGAAGATGGTGGTGCTAGAAGCACTGAGTGGGTTTGCTATAAGCTCTTATTTAGCAAATATACTAGCCAAGGATTTTGGTCTTCAGACACAAAGGTATTCAAATACCATGGTTACGCTTTTAACCGTACCTCGAGAATTTGATTCCTATGTTTTTTATTTTTTATGCAAAGGTTTTCTATTACTTTGCCTTTGAGGAGCATATTAATTCTCCTGGGTGCATAGTTTGAATTCTGAGGTCAATCAAAGTGAGATCGTAGCATCCCCATCATATGTACCGCAATTCTTGATGTTTGTAGCAAGGTTGCTATATGTTTAATGATTACTCAATCGGGGTTTCATATAAGTCTCAAGTCCTTCGAATGATGCGCTCTACGGGCCGACTCAGAAGCACCATGAACAAGCCCATCAAAGATTATCAAGCACCAGCTATTTATTCAATGTGTGGTGTTGAACCAATTCGATCAGGGCATTGCAATTGGGTTAATGAGAGCAAAGAAATGAAGACATTCAATGCCAAGATTGTGTTATTGCCAAAGGATGCCTTAGTGGTTCCATTT
Source organism: Calophaca sinica (assembly GCA_037113605.1). Classification (NCBI taxonomy): domain Eukaryota; kingdom Viridiplantae; phylum Streptophyta; class Magnoliopsida; order Fabales; family Fabaceae; genus Calophaca; species Calophaca sinica. Next base: position 46,992,241 of record CM073733.1, on the reverse strand, counting down.
CTCTCCACGGTTCTTTAGGTGACAAAGTGGGTATACTGATGAATACTATTCTTCATGTATCACGTGACCTTACATTTCAAGTGTGGGATCCTGGAGGATGGTTTCTTCTTGCACCGTAAATGTCACAATCAATTATACGCCACCAGTGGGAAGATGAATAAATTCTTTGAGGCTTGTCCTAGATACCACCTTGAGGACAAGGTGATTTTTGATGGGGTGGGGAATGATACGACCCCTTTAGTAATGATACAACCCCCTTTAGTAACAAGGCTTGTAGAGAATGATGAAAGGCCCAATGGACCTGTAGAGCCAGCAACAGCAGACCCACCACGCTCAAAACGCAAGACCCATCAACCCCTACTACTTAGAACGTGTGACAACTGTTTTATTGATCTTTTGCCTTTTATGCCCTTGAGTAGGTTATTCTTTTATGCATTGAACGTGTAGCTATATATACTGGCTTGTAAGGATCATTTAGATTATGATGATTATTAAGTGCCCTTTTTCTCTCCAAACTTCTCGCTTCTTTCTTATCTTCTTCTCTGAATTTCTTCTTTCTCTTCTCTATTATTATTCTGTGGAGTCTACACTCGCTCGAAGAATGCTATCCCGATACCTCTGTGAGTAGCAGGGTGTATCATATGAGGAGAGCAGAACTCATAACTCTGGTAGCCTCATCCTTTACATTGCAGCTTCGTAACATGGCTAAAATGAGGGAGTATCCAAGGAGGAGCCACCCCAGATGAATAGTCTAGCTTCTCTATCAACTCGAAATCTCTGCATTTCAGTGTAGGGGAAAAAAATTTGTAACCCAGGTTATTTCTTTTCTTTCCGATTGTTTGGGTGGGATTGTGGGAAAGATTTTTTTTAAAGAAGTAAAGAATCAAAAACTTAAGTTAGAAAACCTTGGTGGCATAGACTACATTTTATAGACTACATTGTTTGGATCCTATTCTTTTCTTAGGTTAGATGTCATTTTAAATAGTGATGTATATCGCCTAACCTTTTACTTTTTGCTTTCCCTGTGGAAAGCGGAAACTCCCTCTTTGGTAGGACCCTAAAATTACACAAACAGGATAAAATGGTAAAACTAACGTGCAGACACTATATTGAACAATACACAGGAAAAAAGACAAAGTGCTGCAATTTTATTTGACAATAAATACATCATACACATGCATTAAGAGAAATGGTATGGATTGTACTCAACACAAAACCATATAGGCTTCCATATTTATCACAAAAAAAGATATGAACCAATACAAACAATACTTTCTGATTTGGATATGGAATACCATGATCAGCCAGATATTGCACAACCTTCATTTCCAAACCTGCAACTATTAACGGGGCAAGAATGACAGGATATGGGCCAAAAAATAACATGAACCAAAGAACAGGTTAGATGGAAAATTCATCAAAAGATCTTGTCATTCATGATATTCAAATACACCATAAATATAGATTCTCTACAGCCCATATTGATTATGACTGAGTGAAGGTACTCATAAGTCACAATTAGATGCAAAAATAATAAAGGTCTTACCTTCCTGTTTGAACAGCAAGGTTACCTCTTAATAGCCCCGGTTTGGCTAGAACAGAGTTTGTAATAATATAGCAGTTTACATATACCAGTTTCAGTTTCGCTCAATCTTATCTATATATCAGTTTCACTTGATCTTTTGGTTACAGACAAGAAAATATAATGAAAACAAAATATGAACACCACCGCCCCTTTCCCATTTTTTATCTTCCCTTTATTTCTCCCACTGTAAAACATCTATGTTGAGTAATTAGTGGCATGGTTTTATTAAGACAATATGCAACAGTCCAAGGACCAAGGGAATTGAATTTAAACCTACGATGAAAATTTAAAATGGAAATACAGGACAACAGATAACAACACTACTACATGCTTTCGATACCCAAAGAGGCTTCTTAACAACTCAAAGGTATGGAGAACAGCAAACGTAAGGAGTATACAAAAAGGAATGCATATGAAGGAGAGTGTGTTTTCTATATATGTGCCTTTTTCGAAGTTTTTCATTTCTGCAATCTGTTGTAGTATAACTTCTACGCATGTGACTTTAAATGAATCAGCACTATGTTTATTGAAATGCAAAAACGAAAATGTAAAATGAAAATGTAATTCAAATCGGCGAGCACCATTTGTATAACAATATTTATGGGTCAGCATCATGTTCATTGAAATGCAAAAATGAAGATCTTGAGACTCAAGTTTTCAATGGGGTGTATGAAGCACGTACCTTGATGCAGTGGTAGCCTTTTCCCTTCTTGAACTGAAACAATTTGCTGATTCTCAAAATTGGAACTCATGAATTTCTAAAAATTTAAATCTATAAGATACTTAAATTTCTAAATGTACTATAAGCCCCTTTAGACAAAAAAACGCATATTAAGAAGAGTAGTTAGCATAATTAAATTTGTCTATAATGTTTATGCTTTTCCAAATTTATCCATCAATCATACTTTTAGTTAATTAATGCATGTATTAGATTTTTAAACACTATGTAATTAGACCAGGGACAAACTACAGATTAGAACATGTTGAAGACAACTATATGAGCAACCAAATCCCAATATTGAATCCTCTTAAAATGTCAAAGCTATTGGAAATGCATGCTCTGCTACATTTCTTAGGGTAGCAAAAAGATTAATCCACCTATCAAATTTGGTAGCTCTAGTACACTCATCTTTACATCCTGACCTGTAAAATAAATTCCATCCAAAAAAAAAATAAAAAACACCATAATACCTTGAATGGAAGATACTAATTTTCAGTATAGGTATTTATTTAGAATTGCTATATCAGACGCTTGTTCATATGAAACCCTCATATGAAATTGTTTCAATCTACCACAGGACAGTACTGCCAACAACTAAAATAATGCTTTGTACTAACCACGCAACCAAATAAGCCATTCAAATTAAAGGAGTTAGTAGTATTTCACCAAGGATAAGGGAATTCCTAGCTTGTTACCATGGTTTTAAATTGCGGTCCGCAACCGCAATTGCGGCCGCAATATTGCGGTTGCGGCGACCTCCGCATCCGCATCACTCCGCAATTGCGGTGTGTTTTATTTTCACGCACAATGACCGCAACACAACCGCATCAGACACCGCATCCGACCACGTCCCCACTGCAAAGCACCGCATCACCACCGCAACAGACCGCAACCGGCCTTGTCACCACCGCAATGCGTTGCATCTCTGCTTCAGATCTACTATGATGCCGAAATGGAGGTTGAATGTTGGGGAAATACTGAAATTTTGGGAGTGAGTGGTGAGTTTACAGTCCCGCGTTCAAGTTAGGTAGGGGGAGAGAAGCAAAAAAAAAATGGAAAAGAGGATGTCATTGCCTTGTTGGCTCTCTGATGCCTTGCGCCTTTCTGGGAAGATTTCAGGGAAGGGAGTTTTTCTTAGCCCAGAGAAATGCTAAACAACTATTCTCTCTCTCTTTGTACTATGCAAAAGAAATATATATATAAAAATTAAAAACAATAAGGCAAATGAAAAAGAGGTGGTATCGAAACTTTTCTAGACTCTTCCCTGGTTCCTTTAGGTGATGCACTTTTTGAAACCCCACGTGTTAAATACTATGAAATTTAATGGTCCATTAGCAATAAAATAATTCAAGAGACTTAATTATATATATATATATATATATATATATATATATGATAATATACCCCTTTATAAATGTTATAAAATCTTATATTAAAGTTTTAAATTTGTTAATATATTTATATATCATAAAAAAAGATATATAGTAAATTAGAATAATTATAGAATTTTTTTTACATTTTGTGCGAGCATAAAATTATTTCACGCAGCCAAGAATGTGTGTGATCGCAATATCATAATATCATAATCGCCATGACCATCATGAATCAACCGCAATTTAAAACCTTGCTTGTTACATTATCTCCGTGTCCCCTCCTTCCATTTGCACAATTTCAAATTAACAAATGAAGTTAAATATATATTTTTGTAAACAATATTGAGAGTTAAGAGATGGAAATAAAAAAAAAAAGACCAAATAACCAACAGAGGCATAAGCACAACCATGCCACGTTACCGAGAAGTAGGACCTTCCTTGGCCAACACACTGTTGTTGCAAGACGCAAAGTGTCAAATAGGTACTGTATGTAGAAAAAACAAAAAAAAAACAAAAGAGTGAGAGAGAATAGAGAAAGAGAGAGTAGAGAAGAGAAAAAAATAGAGGTGCTAAAACCCTTGTGACCTTGCCCTTTCTGTTTCTTTATGCTCTGTTATAGGTTATGTCTCAGAAATGGTTTGCAAATTGAGTCCTTTTTTCTTTGCTCCTATAATGTTACTTACTAACCTTCTTCTGCAGGTTTGTGTAGCCAATGGCCAAAAGGTATGGATTCCTTCCCCTCATCGACTTCGCCTCCGCCTCTCCCACTGACGGTGTCAATGACACCAGTGGCGAAGCCCTCCCCTCTTCCCATAAAAGAAATGACACCTTCCCTCTTCCCCTAACCAAGAAATCTGCACAACCACCGTCTCCTCCCCTGTCAAAGAAAACATAAGAATATTAACAAAAGAAGAAGAAGAAAATCCAGAGAGAGAGGTAGAGAGGAAGGATGAGGGGAGCAGGTTTGCAACTGCCACAAATGGATTTCAAATGTTTGTGTAGAAAGAAAGGAACACTGGATGGGTTTCATTTCATTGCTTTACGGTTTCATTGTTTTACGGTTAAGGAGTGTGGCATACGGATGTCCAATTTATCTAAAATTTAGTATGTATGATCATTAACCTAATATGACGATATTTAATGGTGGGATTGATAAAATTCAATGTCTACAAAAAGATATTAACCAGAGTAACTTGATCCCTCTACACAGGGCCGACCTGAGTCCAAAGCAACCCAAGCAAGGGCTTTAGGCCTAAAAAAATTTTGACAAAAAAAAGGCCTCAAAATTTTTATTTTTACTAAAATAATTGACCGAATAACTAATGAATACCACAAATCTATCTAGTTCAGATGGTACAACACATTTGTTTTAATTTGTGGGTTGTGGGTTCAAGCCCCTGTGTGGATACTTTTGTTGTACACACATATATAATAAGTTAAAGATGATGATTTACAATAATTGAGCCACTCCAGCTCTATTAGGGTTTTCCCCATGTGTTGTCATGGACTTCTCTCCTCCCTTTATGGAGAATTGCTTCCCCATCGATTAGGGCTTGTTGGCTGTAGCTTAGCCATTCTCCCCACCCATTGCAAAATAGCCTCTGCTCTCCCATGTTAACGACCAACCCCACCGCTACTTCTCTGACTCATTCGACACCAACCACTGTGGGTCTATTTCCACCGATCACCGGAGCTCGCTACCATCTATGGAACCCAGATCTTCCACCCCGGCTCCACCTCGTCCATGCCAAACCACCAGTCATGAATCAGATTTTCAACCTGCCTACACTCAACCCATGCACGACCAAGTCTATGTCTCCTAATGGAGACTAGCACTCTCTCAGGTGACCTGTTCCCCACTGCTCCCCCACTCACTCTAGATCCCTTCAAAAGGTTTCCCTTTATCGTCTCTTTCCCTTCATCAATGGTGCGCCTACCACCCTAACCACCGCTACAGGACATAATTAAAACTCTGTTGGAAACTAATGGTCTTTCATGCCTTAGGAACTCTTATTCGCAGCAAACTAAGGCTACTCCCCCTCCTCCTAAACAGATCTTCTTTCGGCCTCTGCCAAAACCACCAGATACAAGGAAAATTTTGACTTTGGGTGTCTTTTGCTGTGGCCTCTACCGTGTCCCTTTTGTGCAGGTTGTTCTTTGTTTTTGATGGGGAGAAGAATGCTCTTAAGATGTTTTGAAAAATAGCCCCTGAACTCAGCATTTTGGAAAACCATAGAGTGTATTGGTCCTCTTGTGGCTGACTCCAATTTTAGTATCCTCTCCACACTTCAATTATCTTCTGATCAAACGGTTAAGTTAGACAATCTCGAGACCACCTAAAGTTGAACTGCGCATGAAGAAGCCAAATAAATTATTTGTAACTGGATAAGCATAAAGATTGTGACATCTCATCTATTCGTTTTCTTTAACCGTGTTTAACATCCCAATTTTTAGGTTCTTTGTTTGATTGTGTGATTAAATGTTTGCTTATGTGACGTGTGTAGGAACCTAGATTAGAACTGTAAGAAAGTTTTGCATAGCCCATAAACCCTAAGAAGGATCTGGAAACTCTAATTAAGGATTAAAAATGACCCCAAAAGAACGAAAATACCCCTGGAAGGGTGTAGATCCCCTATAACCCTCATCGTGGCGCAATGATGTATGGCATTGTCACCGTTAATTAACTGACATGTGTAAAGGAAGAGGTACTGTCACGGCGCGACAATACATATGTGAGGGATCATCGCAGCGCGATGGCCTCTAAACTCACCTATAAATAGGTGTTCACCCCTTCATTTCCATTTGCACCAAATTCTTTTCTCCTTCTCTCTCTATACATTCTTTATCTAGAAATTTCCTCTATCTAGAGATTCCTTAAGGAATTAGTATGCTCTGCACTTGCCTCAACTGAGGATCATGTGCATCAGAAAGCTCCTAGTAGGCGAACCTCGAGGGGGTACGAGTAACAGCTGGCTGGGGGTGCGAGTAGCAGTTTGGAGCCACAACTAGGAGTGTCAGGTGAGGAGGATTAAACCTCAATTACTAGGAAAACATGTAGTAGGATAATACTTATAGCATGCGTAGGGTACCTCAAACCCTACTAGAGGTTGTTACCAACAACATCTTAGGAGAGGCGTTGTGACCTACGATGGCTGATGACAATAGTCGCATGTCTATCAACCATATGATTGATTTATGTGTTATTCGAGGATGTTTTATAACCTACAGTCCTGGGATAGATGACTGGATGGTGTGACCTATCTGTGGATGCATGATAACTCTAGGATAGAAGACTTATGTGACTACCTACTGTGAGTGATAACATTGTTAGTTGACAATCACTCATAGCAAAGCTAAGATTGACCTATACGCCGACTGAGGATGATTGATGATGTCTATTGATATGATTAGATTGTGACTAGTTTGACTATATGATTGATTACGAATATCTATAACATGCTCACATGCTGATTGATTGGATGTTACTATACTTGATGTCGTAATGATTGATGTGAAGTCATGATGTCAAAGGGTGACGCCCTCTTGTTAGAGGAATGTGAATCCCAGACGATGATAATCGGTATTACCATTGATACTCTATTTGTTAGTGGTGATAGCCGGGCCGATATACCCAAGGTTGGAGTACCTGAGGACTAGTGATCAAACTTAAGGTACAGAGTATTTGGGGCAGGACTGGTGATCGGTCCTTGGGGAGTGTACCCGGTGTGGTATAGGAGAGGTCGGTCCTCCCGACAAGGCAACGACACTCTACGTCCGACGGGGTGACAATCTTGGCTATTCCTTGTGTTGGGGAATGTCGTCCTTGTGCATAGAGACGGTACCTTACTCCAGTGATCATAGATGGTAGTGTATCAGGATGGGTTCCCGGGACAACCAACTTATCTATTATTCCTCTTGTGACTATGAGACTGGTGATCGGTCTCTGGCGTCTGACAGACTGGCGATCGGCCTGTGTGTTTTGGGATGCGAGTTTTGTGGTCTGTGTACAATATTAGTGGCTTGCTAGTCTTGTCTATAGTGTTAATTCTTATGGGAACGAATGTTATACTTGCATATGCTTGTGGTGTGTGCATGTTGATTGTTATTGTTCTACTTTGTTTTCCTATTTTATGGTAATTGATGACTTTCTTACCTCGTCATATTTCTGTGTATCTCTATACTTCACTATGATATATTAGTAGAGTGATAAATCTTCATCACATGTAGATTTATAGAGCTAAGTTGGAGAATTGCTTTGTGAATGAAGAGAATTCAAAGTAAGAGAATTCAAAGTGATTGTTTGCTTAAATTGTTTGATTTGGTGTATTCAGTTGGATTCATTCTAACGTTTGTTCATTAGTGTTTTCTATGATTTATTATCTCTAAGTGCACAGGAAAGGGAGCTTAACCAAAGGTATTTGTCCTAGGAAAAAGGAGAAAAATCGCTTGGACAGACGTTGGGACCATTTCGGGAGCAAAAACGCAAGAATTGGCAAAAACTGCATGAAGCACGGCCTGAATGTGTGCTAAAGCACGGCCGTGCTTCGAGTGTGCGTAGCTCCAGCGAGAGGCAGAACACTCCATGGCCAGCTGGGGAATACAGCACGGTCGTGCTGCGGTCGAGTGCAGAGTTCGCTGTTTTACGTTTTTGAAGCGTTTTTACTTGTTTTTCACCCCTCTTGTGACCTAAACTATAAATAGGCATGAGAAACAGTTGCCTGGGGTTCGAACTTTGATATTTTGGAGGCGCGGTGAATGATAGGATTCAATCTCTTCCTCTCATCTTCATGAATTTCTGGTTTGGTTCCTCGTTCTCTATGAGTAGCTAAACCCTTTCAGGCTAGGGTTAGATGAATTTTGTGGAAACCTTTATGTAGTTGGATTCTATTATTTCAATGCAAGTTTATTTATGTTAATTGATCCTTCGTCTCTGTTCTTGATGCCTTTTGATAACTGATTACTATTAAACTGAATTTGGGTTATGCTTACGATTGGAAAATTGGGGTTTTTAACTAGCATTGAGATTGTTGGACATATCTATAGGGTTATAGGAATATAAATTTATTGGTATGAGTTTGCCTGAATCCCTATTCTTTATGCTTGATTTAATTAATTTGAACCTAAGGGATTAGGGCTTATTAGTTGAATCAAAGGGATTAAGATGAAAGGAATTTTCGTTAATCTAATTTAGAGGATTTAAACTTTAATTGTTCATGAGTATCGCTTGCAGTGGTTTTGAATTCAACTGCATAAAGGTGGAAACAAAAGGATTCAACCCCTAGTTACTTTTAATTATTCGAATTCAAATAGTTTTTTTTTGTTATCGTTACAATATTGCTAAATTCAATACCTAGAATTTATTCTAGCTCAAAATAGATACAAAGTTTGTTAAGTTAAATAATTAATCACAATCCTCGTGGAGACGATACTTTTCTTATCACTTTATTGCTTGTACGATTCGGTACACTTTCCGAAATCCTTACCAAGTTTTTGGCGCCATTGTCGGGGATTGTTGAATTGATTTTTAACAAGGCAAACGAGTATTATTTTGAACAATTTTTTTTTATTCTATTTTTTTTTGTTTATTTATAAAAAAATTGTTATAATTGTTGTTGTGCTACTTACCTTTTCCTTTAGTGTTGTGCATGCGAGGTAAACAAATAGGTGAGCTGTTGTTTGACCCAGAAATAGAAAAGGCCGCAAAGGCTACTAGGAAGAAGACAAAGGAAGCAAGATAACAACAAAATCAAGCCTCTGCTTCTACTGCTCCCGTTATAACTCAAGTAGTGATGGGGGACGTACCACCACCACCACGCTCCTTGGGTGATTTTGGGAGAAGGAACAATCATCAGAGGACTGTCATAGCCTACAACAGGTGGAGGCAAATGATTTTGAGATCAGAACAACTCTGTTGAACACTCTTAAGTAAAATCAATTCGCTGGGGATGAAGTTGAAGACCCAAATCAGCACTTGGTGAATTTCTATGAAATCTGTGACACCTTGAAGCTAGAAGGAGTAACAGAGGGAGCCCAGAAACTGAATTTTTCCTTTTACTATGCGAGATAGAGCAAAAGATTGGCTACTCACTTTGTCTCAAGGAAGCATCACTACTTGGGATGATTTGGAGGACAAATTCATGAATAAATTTTTTCCACCCTCCAAATTCATCAAGAGAAGAGGTGAAATTCATGGGTACCAGCAGAACCAGAGCAAAAATCTATATGAGGCTTGTGAAAGATTCGAGCTTCTTCTGAAGAGGTGTCCTGGCCATGGATATGACGAGTTTAATCAGATGCAGATGTTTTGCAATGGGTTGAGGCTAAATACAAGAATAATGTTGGATGCCTCAGTTGGAGGTACAATTAACAGCAAGAAGCTGTAAAAGCAAGAACTTTAGTGGAGCAAATGGCTTCCAATGAGCAATTGTGTCAGAATGATAGAGGCTTACAGGGTAGAAGAGGAGTCCTTGAGCTAGAAACACAAGATGCATTCTTGGCTCAAAATAAATTGGTCTCTCAATAATTGGAAGCTATCGTAAAGGAGCTTAAAGCGCTGAAAACAGGAGCCTCTATTCCCGCTCAGGTGAACCAGTTGAACAGGAACTTGAGATGTGATTTTTGTCAAGGGCCTCATGAGAATGGAAGTTGTGATGCTAAGGGAATTTCGAATGAGCAAGCCAACTACATGGGTAATTTTCAAAAGCAAGGAGAGAATCCTTATTCTGACACCTATAATCCTGGGTGGAAGAATCATCCCAACTTCTCTTGGAAACAGCAAGATAACCCATCATCAAGCAACCCTCCATAACCTCAAAAGTAAGAGAAGCCAAATGCATTAGAGGAAGCTCTCACCCAATTCATGAAGATGACTCAATCCAATTTCCAGAACATCCACTCCAACTTTCAGACTCATGAGTCTCATTTCAAGAACCAAGATGCCTCTATCAAAAATCTGGAAAACCAAATTGGGCAACTCTCAAAGCAACTTGCAGAGCAAACCAAAGGTAAGTTTTCTGTTAGCACAATTGATAATTCTAAAAATGAGAACCGTAGTGCAATTACTTTGAAAAGTGAGAAAATAATATCTGAAGTTGAGAGGAAGAAAAAGAGTGGAAAAAGTGAGGTGGATGGAGTTGAAAATGAGAGCAGTAAAAATAAAGAAAAAGAAGGAAAAAAAAGAGGTTGAGAAGAAATCCAACTCAGGAGAGGAAGACATAGTGATAACTGAACATCTGCAGGTGGAAAATAAGCCCAAAGTGGTTCCTCCATATATGAAGCTGCCATATCCTCTTGTGAACAAGAAAAAGGAGAAGGATGAACAGTTTTCTAAGTTCATGGATATCTTCAAGCGCCTACAGATCAACATTCCTTTCACAGAAGCTCTTGAGCAAATGCCCTTATATGCCAAATTCATGAAGGAATTATTGACCAAGAAGAGGAAATTCAAAGAAGATGAGACTGTAGCTTTGACAAAAGAGTGTAGTGCCATCATTCAAAGAAAGCTCCCTCCAAAGATGAAGGATCCTGGAAGCTTCACAATTCCCTGCACTATTCGGAATTTAAATATTGACAAAGCCTTTTATGATTTGGGAGCTAGCATCAACTTGATGTCGTTATCTATGTTGAAGAAGTTGGGAGGAGGTGAAGTCAAGCCTACAAGAATGACATTGCAACCGGCGGATAGATCAATCAAATACCCTTATGGAATTATGGAAGATGTATTGGTGAGGGTTGGAAAATTTCTTTTTCCGGCAGATTTTGTGATCCTTAACATGGAGGAAGACAAGGAAGTCTCTCTCCTTCTTGGAAGACCGTTCCTAGCCACAGGAAGAGCCTTGATTGATGTCCAACAAGGTCAATTAATCTTGAGGTTTCAAGAGGAGAAGTTAACTTTCAACGTATTTGAGGCTATGAGGCATCCCGATGATACTGAAAAGTGCTCTAGAATTAATATGATTGGGGAGTCGGTTGGAGAATTGCTTAATCAAGACCGACTTTCCAAACCCTTAGAGAAGGTGACAGTGAATTTCATCGAGGCGGTGGATGAAGAGCTGGATGATGGGATGAAAAAATTGTCAGTGCAAGAAAAAGGAAAAAAGGAAAGAGTAAGCTGCATAAGGGCCATGGGAAACAAGTCCCAATTTGCAAAATTCCAAAGAAGGCACATGCAAAACTTACTCATTCCTATGAAAAGTGCACCCAACAGGTGAGAGTTGACAATGTCCACCCACATAAATTCAAGAGGAGAAAACGGAGACCAATGAGAAAAAGGGAAGTGATTTCAATGCAAGCACTCAAGACTATGGGTGTGCCTCTTCTTAAGGAAGGATGTGCTTCAATCTTCTTTTATTCCTTTAAGGAGCCTTTATCGACTCCTTCAAGTGTCAAGCTAGTGACATTAAAGAAGCGCTTCATGGGAGGCAACCCATTGGCGGTGGCGTCTGGTGGCCTATCTTTCTCATTTCAAGTTAGCGGTTGAGTCGAGTGGCTCACTGCAGAGGTTATATCTTTCTTTCTTTTCTTTTACTGTTTATTTTTATGTTGAATTTGTTTTCCTTTATTTGTGAAGCTGATACCATGCACCCTATGGTTGACTGAGCTCTTTGTTACTCTATGGCATTCCTTTTCATTTGAGAACTTGTCTGTGAACTGTACTCTTATTGTGTGCATGATGTGTATGATCAAGGAGCTGAAACTTTTGTTGACATAAACCTTTTTAAGCAGCTTCTTGTAACCGTAACTTTTGAGAATTTCAGTGGTCATGAATCTTTTCTCATTACAAAAGCAAAATTTGTGAGTGTTTGATCCTAAACAAAATTTTATTTATTCTTGAGTGCTCCACCATTTGTATGAATTCTTCAGAACTTGACTCAGTTCTTGATTGTTTTTGCATTGCATGTGAACACACACAGATGATTGAGATCTTTATTTTTGTTTGAACTGCTAGAGCCTTTGATTGCCTACCCTTGTGAATTTATCCTTTGCTAGCCCTTTTGAGCCTTAAGCCTTTTTGTTGAATCTTAAGCACAATACAAGGCAATAACCGAAAAAACCAATTGTCCCTTTAAATTAGAGTTGAGAGATTGTTTTCTATAAAATTGGTTACTTGGTTGTAAATTAAGTTTGGGATTCCTTGAGGGCAAGCAACAATCTTAAGTTTCGGGGTGGCTACATAGCTTGTGCATGTAGTTCACTTCAGAAAGAAAAAAATGAATAGGCCAGAGGAGAACAACAATAGAAAGATCAAAATTGTTAAGTTAAAAAAAAAATTGATGAATAGAAAAGAAAAATCAAAGTGAGATAGCAAAGAAAAAGTTCTCCTATGGCTTGTTGGTATACAAAGTTGATGGTAATTTGGGGGAAGTTTGTGAATTGATACAAGGTATAGATAAGTACTAATAGAGGCATCTCTTAACTCCAATTATGGAAGCCTAGATCCAAAGGAATATCCTCCCTTACCTAAGCCCCATTTCACTTGAAAAGATCTCATAATGTGTGTGGCATTTGTGTGTATTTGCTTTCCTAGAATTTTGTCAAGCCTATGGTAGATGATTGCATTTGGTTTGGTGTGAATTGTGTGTAAACAGTATCCGTTAGACACTTGAGTGGAGTGAAACATTTTATCTGAAAAGGAGTAATGGGAATTAATTTGTGGCTCTCAGTAAAGAAATTCATTTTGGTTACTTGAGTTGTGATGATTGGAAAGCATGAATTCAAAAGAATAGGCGAATTGATTGTGCATGAATTTTGTCAAAAATTTTATGACACTACAACAAAAATAGGCAATAAACAGCGCTTATTTTGGCCTTAAACAGCGCTTAAAAGGCGCTGCTTATTTAGCCGCTGCTGATTGTTATTAAAAAAAACGTTTTTAAAGCGCTGCTGAAAATTAACAATAAACAGCGCTTCCTTAAGGAAGCGCTGTTTATTATCACTTTTCAGCATCAATAAGCAACGCTTCCTTTAATGAAGCGCTGTTTATTGTCAACTTTTAGTATCAATAAACAACGCTTCTTTAAAAGAAGTGCTGTTTTTTCACCACTTTTTTTTTTTAGCCTTACACGAATAGAACACAAAGACGTTTAGAATCACTAGAAAATTCACAAAAGCACATCTAGAAAATTCACAGAAACACATCTAAGTCTTTGCTTAACAAATCGTTGGTTACAAATCGTTGGTTACAAATTTAAGAAAAAAAAAACTTGAATACAGATCCAACAACAATACAAAGAAACCGAACTGGTTGGCTCGAAGAAACTGCTTGTTGCATCCGTTCTTCCTTCTTCAAACCTACGCATCCTTTTGGCTTTCTCGTTCCAGATCCAAGGAGAAATCAATAGCAATCAATAGATCCAAGGAGAAATCAACAGATCCAAGCTTTCTCGTTCTTTCTTCAACATAAATCGTTTTTTAAACTGGCAAAAAAAATCGTTTGAAGTTAGGGTTTGGGAAAATTTGGGGAAATCAACAGAAATCATCAACTCACCATGTGAAATAGAAGGAGAGGCAGTGATGCTCCGAAATCGAGCTCCAAAGTAAAGAACCTCCTCTTCTTCTTGTCGGGCAACAGAGTGAATGTGAAAACAATGGACAGAGCGAATGTGAGAAACGCGAGCAACAGAGTGATGCGGACACAGCTAGGGATCTGTCGAATGGCCGGATCTATGATTCGTCGCCAACAAAAATTGTCGGATCTGTCGCTATTGCAATCGCTAAAAGCGGAGGAAGACGAATCATCATTGATGTTGAGAAAGTGGGTTTTGTTGGTCCAGCGTTTCTTCTCGCAGAAAAATAGAGAGCCCTTTAAAATAGATAGAGAAAGAAGTGATGCGGCCGCGAGAAGAAACGCGCAGAGAGAGAAGTGATGTGAAGTTAGGGTTTGCGCTGCGAACAGAGAGAGCCCTTTAAAATTAATTCCCTGGACCAAAATCAGCGCTTCCTATGAAGCGCTGTTTATTTCCGAACCAAAATTAGCGCTTCCATATAAAGCGATGTTTATTGTTTAAGACTAAAATCAGCGCTTCATAATATGAAGCGTTGTTTATTGTTTAAGACCAAACTTTTAGGACCAAAATCAGCGCTTCATATAGGAAGCGCTGTTTATTGTTTAGGACCAAAATCAGCGCTTCATATGGGAAGCGCTGTTTATTATTTAAGACCAAATTTATAGGGCCAAAATCAGCGCTTCATATAGGAAGCGCTGTTTACTGTTTAGTATCAAAATCAGCGTTTCGTGTTCTGAAGCGCTGTTTATTAGCTAAAGTAGCATTTTTTTATTAAAGCGCTGCTTAAACTGGCGTTGTCTTTTACACATTCTATTGTAGTGTGAAAAGTTCACCTAGATGAATTAGAAGTATTTGAAGTCCAACCCGTGTTTTTGATTGAGTTTGCTTGAGGACAAGGAAAGAGCTAAGTTTGGGGTTGTGATAAATCTTCATCACATGTAGATTTATAGAGCTAAATTAGAGAATTGCTTTGTGAATGAAGAGAATTCAAAGTGATTGTTTGCTTAAATTGTTTGATTTGGTGTATTCACTTGGATTCATTCTAACGTTCGTGCTTTAGTGTTTTCTATGATTTATTATCTCTAAGTGCACAGGAATGGGAGCTTAACCAAAGGTATTTGCCCTAGGAAAAAGGAGAAAAATCGCTTGGACGGACGATGGGACCATTTCGGGAGCAAAAATGCA
Source organism: Calophaca sinica (assembly GCA_037113605.1). Taxonomy (NCBI): domain Eukaryota; kingdom Viridiplantae; phylum Streptophyta; class Magnoliopsida; order Fabales; family Fabaceae; genus Calophaca; species Calophaca sinica. The sequence continues at coordinate 46,976,872 of CM073733.1, read as the reverse complement.
AGAATTGGCAAAAATTGCATGAAGCACGGCCTGACTGTGTGCTGGAGAACGGCCATGCTTCGAGTGTGCATAGCTCGGCGAGAGCGTAACACTCCATGGCGGTAGTGGCATACAACCTGATCGTCTTTGAGAGCAGAGTTCGCTGTTTTACGTTTTTTGAAGCATTTTTACTTGTTTTTCACCCCTCTTGTGACCTAAACTATAAATAGGCATGAGAAACACTTGTCTGGGGTTCGAACTTTGATATTTTGGAGGCGCGGTGAATGATAGGATTCAATCTCTTCATCTCCTCTTCATGAATTTCTGGTTTGGTTCCTCGTTCTATATGAGTAGCTAAACTCTTTCAGGCTAGGGTTAGATGAATTTTGTGGAAATCTTTATGTAGTTGGATTCTATTATTTCAATGCAAGTTTATTCATGTTAATTGATCCTTCGTCTCTGTTCTTAATGCCTTTTGATAACTGATCACTATTAAACTGAATTTGGGTTATGCTCACGATTGGAAAATTGGGGTTTTTAACTAGCATTGAGATTGTTGGACATATCTATAGGGTTATAGGAATATAATTTTATTGGTATGAGTTTGCATGAATCCCTATTCTTTATGCTTGATTTAATTAATTTGAACCTAAGGGATTATGGCTTATTAGTTGAATCAAAGGGTTTAAGATGAAAGGAATTTTCGTTAATCTAATTTAAAGGATTTAAACTTCAATTGTTCATGAGTATCGCTTATATTGGTTTTGAATTCAACTGCATAAGGGTGGAAACAAATGGATTCAACCCCTAGTCGCTTTTAATTATTCGAATTCAGATAGTTTTTTTTTGTTATCATTACAATATTCCTAAATTCAATACCCAGAATTTGTTCTAGTTCAAAATAAATACCAAGTTTGTTAAGTTAAATAATTAATCACAATCCTCGTGGAAACGATACTTTTCTTATCACTTTATTACTTGTAGGATTCGGTACACTTGCCAAAATCCTTACCATAGAGGGCGAGGAGCAGCCTTTGCTCGGAGCTTATTCCTGGGGAGCGAAACCTAGGGGAGGTGACCGTAGTGGCAAAGCTTTCTGAGGGCAGTGTTCAGTTGTACCACGGCCAGTGGGTTTTGGGGGTTTTGTGGGTGTTGTCTATATATACACATTTGGGCACTCTGATACTCTGATATAATATTATGTTGATGTTTTTTTAATTTGTGTGTTTGTGATTATTTTATAATGTGACGCCCTGTCAAGACTGGGTGTTACATGGATGCTAGGATATAGATTTTGGCATGATGCCCATTTTGTTTTCTACACAATCTGTGTGTAATGTTATTGAGTTGGTAGACTTAACTAATAGAGTTAGCTCCTTAACGTGTGGATAGGGGACATGAATACCCTACACTGCTTGATCAATTTGATGGTAATCTTCCTTATTTTAGCAACTCTTTTATCGTAAAAAAAAATAAATACAATAATTGACCCAATACCTACAACCACAGACTATTTTTACCTTAGTTGTTCTAGAAATTTGGATGCACTTATTTCAGGTGCCTTACAACTATTAAGAAAAGAAATATGTTAGATTTGATCAAGTTTTCTTAGATCCGAGTGTGACCTAGTCTAATCTATCTAATTGATATAGACCTATTAAGAGTAATTCAGTTTAGTTAGTTAAGTTTATTACAGACTTGGAGAGTTGAAAGTATTTAGTCACCGTTAAGAACTCATTACCCCCTATTTTGGTCCATGTGGGATTAATAGATATGTATAAATATCAATTTTGTTAAAAAACAGCGTGTGTTAGTTATAAAAATCCATTTTATAATTAGGTGTTTCAATAAGTCATAACTATTATTACATAATCTGATAGGCTTTTTTTTACAGGAAATAATCTTATAGGCTAACATAATTAAATTGTAAATACATCAATATATATATATATATATATATTTTTGTAGAAATGTTTTCCCCTGTTTGATATCACAAATAATACAATATTATATAGTGTACATCAGATGCAGTTTATGGCAAGTATTGATCCTATCAGATAGCTAATAATAACAATTGATGCTAATTGATCCTATCATTAAGCCGTGAGTGAAGGGTGATCAGATGAGATTTGCGTTGACCGAAGAGTATCTCTATGACCCCCTGGCCCAGGCGGTCTAGGACGAACCATTTTGTTCCGAAGAAGAAGGTGACGGTGAGTGAAGAGACCTTTGGTAAGCAAATCAGCCGGCTGGTCAACTGAAGGAACAAAGCATACACGGTGGCTGCCAAGTGCGACTTTTTCACGAACAAAGTGGTAATCCAGCTCGATGTGTTTTGTACGAGCGTGAAAAACGGGATTAGCAGCCATGTAGGTAGAACTTAAGTTGTCACAATACAAGAGAACAGGAGAATGGATGCAAACACCAAGCTCATGAAGTAAGTAGCACAACCAAGTTGTTTCAGCAGCAGCATGAGCAAGAGACCGATATTCGGACTCGGCGCTTGAGCGAACGATAGTTGGTTGCTTCTTCGAGCACCAAGAGATGAGGTTTGACCCCAAATAGACAAGATAACCGGTAGTGGAACGGCGGGAGGTGGGGCAACCGGCCCAATCAGCATCGGAATATGCACATAAGGTGACTGGTTGACGTTGAGGCCGGAATTCCAAACCATGATACAAACTGCCCTTGATGTAACGTAATATGCGTTTAGCAGCAATTAAATGGATATCACGAGGGGCACTCATAAACTGGGCGACATTATTGACGGCAAAGGCGATATCGGGACGAGTGATCGTCAAATATTGTAAGCCACCAACGATTTCACGAAATTCAGTGGGGTTAGGCAGGAGAATGCCATCGACATTAGTGAGAGTGCTCTTGGCGGCCAAAGGAGTAGCAACAGGTTTGCTAAGGAGCAAGCCGTGTTTGACAAGGAGATCATGGGCATATTTGAGTTGACCAATGTGAAGAGAGCCATTGTGAGGTGTTACCTGCAGACCAAGAAAGTAGGAGAGCGGGCCGAGGTCTTTGATGTCAAAACCACGACCAAGAGCATTAATAAAACTCTGAAGAAGACGAGTGTCGCTGCCGGTAACAACAATATCATCCACGTATAAAAGTAGGTAGATAATATGCGGACCATGATGAAATAAGAACAAAGAGGGGTCGGCTTTACTATGATGGAACCCAACGGCAAGAAGAAACTCACTAATGCGATGAAACCATGCTCGAGGTGCTTGTTTGAGGCCGTAAAGAGCTTTGTGCAGTTTACATACGTGAGAGGGGCGGTCGGGATCTGTGAAGCCGGGGGGTTGAACCATGTAAACGTCTTCTTGTAAGAAACCATGAAGGAAGGCATTTTTGACGTCTAGTTGACGGAGTATCCAACCACGTGAAACAGCCACACTAAGGACTGTGCGAATGGTAGAGGGCTTGACAACTGGGCTGAAGGTTTCCTCATAATCGATGCCGGGTTGTTGGTGAAAGCCTTTGGCAACGAGGCGGGCCTTGTGGCGCTCAATAGTGCCATCCGATTTGCGCTTGATCCGAAAAACCCATTTACATCCAACGGGATTTTGAGTGGGGGAGGCAGGAACGAGAGACCATGTATGATTTTTGAGAAGAGCATTGATCTCATCGGTCATGGCAGCTCGCCACTCGGGATGCTTGGAAGCTTGGGTGTAGCAAGTAGGCTCGAGACTTGCGATAGTGGTGAGAAGAGCACGTGGGATGGGATAGAGAATAGTCCCATCTGTGCGCTGGCGAGGTTGACGGAGGCCATCTTTGAGACGAGTGCGCATAGGATGGGAGGGGGCCGGAGGGGCCTGTGATGGGGCAGCAGCGAGTGTGGAGTCGGCATCGAGAGCATTGTGTTGCATGGAGTCATGTTGAGGCTCAAATAGGTCGGCATCAGTGGGAGGCAGATGGGCCTGAGTTGGGGGAGTGTTGGATGGACTCGGCAAGGGCAAGAGAGGGCCTTGCCGAGGTGCTGGGCCTTGCCGAGGTGCTGGGCCGTGGTCAGGTGAGCTCGGCAAGGGCAATAGGGGGCCTTGCCGAGGTGCTGGGCCTTGCCGAGGTGCTGGGCCGTGGTCAGATGAGCTCGGCAAGGGCAATAGGGGGCCTTGCGGAGGAGAGGACGGCGTAGAGACCGGAAGAATCTCAAGAGGAGCAACTGGAGGTGATGAAGGTACCTGCAAATTCTTGAAAGGAAAGGAGGATTCGTTAAATAAAACATGACGCGACACATATACTCGATTTGTGGTGGGATCAAGACAACGATAGCCTTTGTGATGGGGACTATAACCTAGAAGAACACATTCGACGCTACGACTAGAGAGTTTATGGGGGACATAGGGACCAAGGTAAGGAAAGCAAGAGCAGCCAAAGGTGCGAAGATGAGTATAGGAAGGGGGTTGACCATAAAGACAGAAATGAGGAGACTTCCAATGGAGAAGTGGGGTGGGGAGAAGGTTGATCAGGTGAACGGAAGTGAGAGCGGCTTCGACCCAAAGGTGTTGCGGAACGGAGGAGGTGGCAAGCAAGGTGCGGATCATGGATGAGATATGGCGATGTTTGCGTTCAGCAAGCCCATTTTGTTGGGGTGTATGAGGACACGAAAACCGTTGTTGGATGCCCAATGTGTGATAAAAGGAGATGAAGGCATGCTTAACATATTCGGTGCCATTGTCACTTTGGAGAAATTTTATAGTGGAGTTATGGACATTGCGAATTAGGGCAACGAGGGTCTGAAAATGGGTGAGAACCTCAGATTTTCGACGCATGGGGTAGATCCATGAGTAACGAGTGAACTCATCAGTGAAGAGCACATAGTAACGATAACCACTAGTAGAGACAATGGGAGACATCCAAACATCACTATGAACAAGATAGAAGGGAGAACAAGCAAAAATTTTATTTGAACTAAACGATAACTGAGTGGATTTTCCAATAGCACAACCATTACAAAAGGACTTAGATGAACTAAACTTTGAACCTAAAGAAGAACTTAAATGAGATAACACTTGAGAGGACGGATGACCAAGACGGTTGTGCCAAATGGAGGAGTGAACAGTGGCAAGAGCACGGGGGACAGCGGAGGTGATGGCAGACATGGAGAGAGGATAAAGACCATCTTTACATGGGCCCTGAAAAAGGAGACGACCGGAGCGTGAGTCATAAATATGATAGAAGTCTGGGCCAAAAAGGAAGAAGACAAGGTTATCTTTAGTAAAACGAGCAACCGAAAGAAGATTAGTACGCAAATCCGGAATTTTAAAGACATCACGAAGAGTGAATTTAAAGGAACCCATAGATATGGGAGGGTACCGTATGAGAGATTTGCATAGAATTACCATTGCCCATGTAAACATTATTCGGACCGGTGTACGGTTGTGGATTTTGAAGGGGTAGAGATTGACCAGTCATGTGGTGGGTTGCCCCAGTGTCAGGAAACCAGGTGGTGTCAGATGGTTGAGCAAAGTGGGCCCCCGCAAAGGGAGTGAAGCCCTGCGGGCCAGGATATCTGTGAGGGCAGTTGTGGGGCCCATGATGGCTGGTGTGGCATTGTGGGCACCATTGTGATCCAGTGAGCCGAGAAGCTTGCGGAGTCCAAGGGGACTGATAAACGGATGAGTGCGGCTGAGCATCAGGATAAGAGGGCGCTGATGAGTAGTGTTCAGAGCGCTGGTTGCGACGCCCACGGCCGCCACCGTTGCCTCCACCACGGCGACGATTGTCATTCCAGTGCCGGCCACTGCCATTACCACGCCGATTGTCGCGGTGATCGCGAGAGTCAGAAGAGCGGTTGTCACGGTTCGAGGAGGAGTCGCCGTGAGTTGTGACAAATGCGGTAGCCTGATGAATGGGGTCGGCGGAGGAGGGATTCTGCGCATCAAAGGCCAGGATGCGAGCACGCAATTCTGGAAAATCCGGAAGGGGCTGCTGTTGGGTGAGTGCAGTCCGAAGCATAAGGTAATCAGGCCCAAGACCATGAAGAGTGGAAATGACTAGATCTTCGTTGGAGACCGGTTTGTTGATGGCAGCAAGGGAATCAGCAATGGATTTGGCATGACGGAGATATTCATCAACAGTTTTAGAGCCTTTGGAAAGACCGAGTAATTGAAACTTGAGAGTGGTTGAGTTGGCAATAGATTTCTGGGCAAAGTGTCGGGTAAGACAGTCCCAAATATCCTTGGCAGTGTCATAACCGATAGTGATAGAGGAGATGCGTTCGGTGAGGGTGGTGGTGATGAGACTGACGGTGAGTTGATCAAGTTGAAACCAGGTAGCATATGCGGGGTTTGGAGCAATGAAGTGGCGGGGAGAGTCGTGGGGTTTTGGGCTCGGCAGATTGGGATGCAATGGTGAGTGAAGGAGCGGGATGGGAACCATCAATAAATTTCGAGGCCACGACCAATGAGGTATGGTTTCATTTGACGTAACCAGGTAAGGTAATTGGTGTCGGTTAGTTTGTCAAAATGAGCCGTACTGGGGGTGGGAAGATGAGAAGAGGGAGAGACGGTGGAGGAGTTGGAAGCCATGATCCCAGAAAGAGAAGAAGGAAGGATATACTAGACCTGCTTTGATACCATGTAGAAATGTTTTCCCCTGTTTGATATCACAAATAATACAATATTATATAGTGTACATCAGATGCAGTTTATGGCAAGTATTGATCCTATCAGATAGCTAATAATAACAATTGATGCTAATTGATCCTATCATTAAACCGTGAGTGAAGGGTGATCAGATGAGATTTGCGTTGACCCAAGAGTATCTCTAACAATTTTAATTTTTAATACATTATAATTAAAATCTAATATAACAATAATAGTAATAATAAAAATATTATTATAATATTTATATTTACTTAAATATGTTTGTCCGTCGCGAGACCACAATCCAGTGGTGAAACATATATAAGTGTTGTGTGGATACTATGAGCACGGTTCAATGTGGCAAAATGTTAGTCCGTTGTGCCTAAAAGGCTTATAGTTTTTATAGGCAAAAACTTTATTAAGAAAATAAAATAATGAAATAATTTAAACTGAAGAAAAACCATAGTTATCAAAACCGGACCAGACACTGATCCGAAAGAGGTACCGGTTCAAGGTTCAATGGTTGGACCGGGGTTGGACTGTTAATAATTAAATAATATTTTTTAAGTTTTTAATATAATATATTGAGTATTACATATTATAATATCTCATTAAATTTATGATACATATAAATCACATAAGTTTTTTATTAGTTTTTAAATAAAAAAGGAAAAACATAAAGTAAAGACATGAATTTGTTCACTGCGCTATTGACTTGCTAGATACACGTAAACATCACAATGGTTAATAAAATTTCACCAAAAAAAAAACAATGTGTAATAAAAATGTCTATGAGCTGTAGTTGATAGAAACTTTGGGTACGGGAAAAGGTAGGTGAGTCAGTCCTTGCCTCCTTGGTACTCTCTACACCTCGAATGTTATATCACACAAATTAAACCATTTGAAATAAAATGCCTCTTAATGCCTCTTTTTGTTCTCATGCGCAATGTTCCTTGTTCTGCTTGTGAGATCAAAGTCTCTATCTTATATTCTCTTCTTCTTCTTCTTCATCTTCTTCCTAGTACATCGTTGCTTCAGATCGGAGTTCATACTGCTTTTACTCAGATCTTTTTGTTAGAAACTGAAGAAGACCACAATGTTACCACCAGAAGTGAAAAAAGAAGCAAAGTGCGCAGCTGAACGCCTCAGAGATTAGCGGAGTTGTGGAGGTGCAAGCATTTTTTTTGGACCGTCAAAACCCGGCAAACCGCCGGTTTTATCTGATTTTCCCGGTTCTGTGCCGATGCTACAGTTTTGAGTCCGGTTTTTGTACAAAGCAATTGCAAGGACATTCTAGATTGGGGAGTGGTCCGGCTCCCGTTCCAACCGGTAGAAACCGGCCTGTCCAATCCGATTTTGATAACAATGAGGAAAACAGAAGCTGACACGTGGCACCAAATATTTGATACAAAAAGCACCCAAACACTTCAGCTGTCACTGAAAACCACTAAGCAAAAGGCATAACCATATAACCCTTGAAAGCTGGTTGAAACTAGTACGGCTACACAACTTCACCTATTGGATCATTCAATTTACAAAACCAAACACTAAGGCTTTTGTTCTCACACCTATCATCTCTCATTACACCCATTATTTTTTTAAAATATCCAAAATACCATTATCATTTTTTACCCGTAAATACATATTTACGAGTTATATATTTAGAAAGTATATAACCGTAAATATGACATATTTACGGGTTATATATTTTCTAAATATATAACTGTAAATATCATATTTATGGGTTATACGTTTAGAAAACATCTAACCGTAAATATCATATTTACGGGTTATATGTTTAGAAAAACCGTAAATATGATATTTACGGTTATATATTTAGAAAATATATGACTGTAAATATGATATTTACGAGTTACATAATTTTTAAATCATACCATAAATATGCGATTGAACCGTAAATATCACAAATCAAACCGTAAATATCACATAAGTTATAAATCAAACCGTAAATAGTGATTGAACCGTAAATATCACATTTATGTGATATCACATAAGTGATAAATCAAACCGTAAATAGTGATTGAACCGTAAATATCACATTGGTGACCAAATGTGAACCATAAATATCACATTTATGTGAACCGTAAATATATGACTCAACAGTAAATATAATTAAACAAACAATCTGTTATGGTACCCGACCTGGGTTCTCTGCCTGACCAAGGTCGACCATGACTGACCAGCCAGGAGGAAGAGGATTGTTATTGGCAGGTGTCCGAGCTGGGCTCCCATGGCACCTGAGTACCGATAACCGAGCCCTGAAACCGAGCAGAGCTCCCCAGTCCGAATACCGATCATCGAGGTGAGAAGACCAAATCTTCCAGAAAGCACGTAACAAGGGATAATGGCCATACCAGAAACCGTTAGGAAGTCCGAGTATTGGGGAGCACGAAAGCGATAATGATAAGCCCTTATCCTTAAGAGGAGCGGGATAAGAGGCAAGTACGGGCTCCTTCCGCCCATGCAGTTACTTGTTAAGGAAGAGAGCCATGCGGGCAACTCGGAACAGACTCACTTATATAAAAAGGGCTTGGCCCCTTAGGTTACACACACTCTCTTCACCCTAAACACTTAACTCATCTCTCTTCAATACGCTCCTCTTCTCTCCCTCCTAAAGCCCTATCTAACTTAGGCATCAGAGTGCCTTTTGCAGATATCCCACCCACCGGACTGACGGAGGACGAACATTGCGCCCAGAGAAGGAGAGCTCTCACCATTTTGTGCATTAACATTGGCGCTCACCATGCGGCCCGGTAAAACGATTCACAGGCCTCAAATTTTATCACACATCTCATCATGATGTGCAACATAAACACTTCGGACCACGAGATCCCTTTGTGATAGCCACCATGGCAAAATCATCTGGCAGAAAAGCGACGAGAAGCAGATTAGTCATGGCTGACCAATCACCGAGAAGTAATCTACAAGTAGAAAAATCAAATCTTTATTGTTCATTGCAACTCTTGAGCAAACAAGGAGTACAACAAACACAAGACTCTCCTTAACCAACAAATCATCAGGCGGGAGATCTCATGCCATTTTCAAAGAAGAAAGTCGACGACCAGTGAATCAAACGACGTCAACACACAAATTACAAATGGAACGGAACTAAAATCAGCAATTATATCCAGCTCTCCTCATAATCAGGTGCTATCCTACACATCGGATTTTTTAAAGATGGTGACTACAAAATCATCATATTTTACAATCAACATATTTTAAAATTTTCTTGATGATATGCTCATTTTTACTCATGACCTGCCTAAAGAGTATCTCTTGGATAAACATTAAGAAAAATGTTAATTGAACACAAAAGTTGACACAAATACGGGACACTGTATGTCCGTATAGTACGAAATTTTTTTTTTTGAAAAAAAAATATTTTTTTAATTTTTTTAAATTTTTTTAGATTTTTTTAACTGGTTAACACAGATTTTGACATTAACCAGATAATGAATAGCATTAACCAGATATTTAAACTTGATTAACCAGATAAGAAAAAGTTTCAGGATTTGGCATTAACCAGATATGTGAACTTAATTAACTAGATAAGATTTACTAGATAATGAATAACATTAACCAGATATGTGAACGTGATTAACCAAATAAGAAAATGGGATGTCCAAAAGTTTCATGATTTGGCACTAACTAGATAATGAATAGCATTAAACAGATATGTGAATTTGATTAACCAGATAATTGAAAAAAAAATTAAAATATTTTTTTTGAAAAAAAATAAAATTGTCCGTACAGTACGGACATACGGTATCTGTGTCCAAATGTGTGTTCAATTAACAGCACTCAACATTAAACACATTGCACCAAGTTATACGGTTCCACTTTTTCTCAAAAAAAAATAATTAAAATAAAGGCATTTGTTAACATGTAGACATTCCACTACTTCATCTTTTTATCTAATAATTTTTGCAAATTATATCTCCTCTCCTAATATTCGAATTTAAAATATTCTATCATATGTTTCATTGTAACTACTTTTTGGAGAGATGAAGATAAGTCTCAAGTCTTTGGATATCCTAAGAATCAATAACTCAAGTTGGCCACACAAATCCTGGAAGAGAGCAAGATATGCTTGACAAACTATTCGGTCTCTACTGTTCAACTATTCGGTCGACCAACTTGGTTGACTTTAGTAATTCGGCAGCCAGACAACCTCCATAAATAATGTAGACGACATACATCACTATTCAGATATTTGGCCGAGCTCAGTCTAGTAGCCTGCTGACGTCCACAGTTCATGGAGAAGATAGACTTCATTGTTCATATACTCAGCTCAGTAGTCTAGCTGACCTCAACTGTTCAGATTTTTGGCCAACCTCATACTTGGTCGACCTCAGTTATACAGATATCTGACCAACCTCAAGATATTTAGCCGACCTATCAGATTGAATCAGACGCCCAAACCACCTAACCATCAGACCTTGACAATACCAGCTATTTGGTTGAACAGCCTGGAAGTAACAACCTCAAGATCAGGTTCTATTTTTTATTTTATATAAAAAAGGGCAAGGGCTATTGAGTCTATTCATTTTACAGGATCGCGATATTATTGTCCTGAACAACTATCAAGTTTTTAGAAACATGGGTCGATTTAGACACTTAGTCGACCAGCTTATCTGACTTCAACAACTCGCCGACCAACCTCAAGTCAGCACTCTGGTCGACCTCGGCTAATCAAGGACGCGGCCGACTTCACTATCCAGATATCATGTCGAGCTCGGCTCAACAACCGAGCTGACCTCAACTATTCAAATATTCAACTAATCTCTATTCAACTAGGAAGATCTCATATTATACAGTTACTGAGCTGACCTCGACTATTCAAATTTGCAGCTGACCTCGATTCAGTCGATTGGATGACCTCAAATTATACAGATACTTGGTCAACCTCATTCCAACTACTTAGCCGACATTGATTGTTCAGATATTCGACCAGGCTTAACTCAGCAGCTTGATCAACTCCGACAAATCAAATAGGACCTACATGGCTCACAATGGATGATCAGTCTGGTTCACCGGATGAGCTATACTTGGTTCAATGGATGACTAACCTGGTTCACTAGATGACCTTCCTAATTCAATGGATGACCAATCTGGTTCACCGGGTGACCTACCTAGCTCACCGCAACAATTTGAATATTCAGAAGACATACTTGTTGATATCAACAATTCAAATATTTGGTCGACCAACCTAGCTAGCCTCAATGATTTAGATATTCAGTCGACATCAACTACTCATGCATTCGGCTGACCTCAACTCAGATAGCTGGATGACCTCAGTTATTCATAGGAGCTCAAGTCAACTACATTGCTGACCTCAACAACTCGGACGACCTCAACTCAAATAGTTAGATGACCTCAGTTATTTGGAGGAGCTCAAATTAGCTACATCGTTGATATTAATAACCCGAACGACCTCAACTTTGCAGAATAATATTTAGAGACCTCAAAATCAAATTACTTGATAACCTCAACCCAGCTACATTGACAACCACATCAGCTACTCTCAAAGGGAAGTACAAAAGCTCGACTATGAGCACTTTACTCATAACATAGAACTTAATACTAACTTTACTATATCAAATTGTTGCAATTTGTCTACGCTTTTTGACAGGAGCAGCGCCCCAAAGCCAAAGGCCGAGCTCGCCACAGAGCTCAGCACCCAATGTCAAAGGTTGAGCTCGCCACATAGTTCAATGCCCAAAATCAAAGGTTAAGCTCACCACAGAGCTCAACAATAAAAAACAAAGGTTGATGCTCGCCCCAGAGCTCAACGATGAAGGTTAAGCTTGCCACAGAGTTCAACGCTCAAATTCAAAGGTTAAAGCTTGCCACAGATCTCAACGCCTAAAGCTACCAAGCTTAAACAGAGGTTGAGCTCGCCACAGAGCTCACCACCTAACTACCAGGCTAAAAAGCGAAGGGACGAACTCACCATAGAACTCAGCGCCCGAAGAGCAAAAGCTTGTCAAAAGAACTCAAACGCAAATTCTACAAGGACTACGATAGATCCTTTAGAAATTTTCATCAACCACAACGAGCCCAGATGAAATAAGCTTGACCATACGCATTTGAGTTCAGTGACCAGGTCAACATAAAGGCCTGACAACCTCTAAAGCAACTCGACCAAGGTCGCCAGTCGACCTAAGCAAAACCTTTGCGGTTTAATTTACCAGGTCAGCATAAAGGCCTGACGAGCTCTAAAGCAGCTCGACCAAGGTCGTAAGTCGACCTAAACAAACCTTTATGGTTCAAGTGACTAGGTCTACATAAAGGCTTGGCGAGCTCTAATACAGCTCGACCAAGGTCGTAAGTCGACCTAAACAAACCTTCAAGGTCTAAGTGACCAGGTCAGCATAAAGACCTGGGGAGCTCTACCGCAGCTCGACCAAGGTCGTAATTCGACCTAAATACAACCTTTGTGGTTTAGGTGGCCATTTCAGCAGATAGACCTGCCGAGCTCTAACATAGCTCGATTAAACTTAATGTGCGGCGATAAGTGCTTCAAAGTCAGTTTTGAAATAAGTTTTTTGGGGGGAAGTCACCTCGGGACACTGAGAGCAATACAAAGGGTAAAAGTAAAAATCGTGGTAATAACCAGATAAAGAACTCCTAAATACTACATGTTATGGGCCGGTGTCCGAGCTAGGCTCCATGGTGCCCGAGTAGCAGCTCAGACATAATCTTTTTGTGGAAAACAAAGAAGTACTAATCCCACGAAATTAGTGTGGCACAACAAAATAAGCCTATAGAGATAGGTACCACAAGTTCGATCACAACACGCTCGGTCACAAACGAGCCGAGTTCAAATAAGCTCAACCATACGAGCTCGAACACCACAGGTTTGGATGCATGAGCTCGGATACAAGCAGCCCAACCACAAAAGTTCGGTTACGAGCAGCTCAACCAGGAGAGCTCAGACACAAAATGCTCAACCACGGTGAGCCCATACAAGAACGTCGACGAGGTTAGTGATCATTTAATATTGACCTACCACGTATAAATATAGACTCTCATGCTCTACAAGCCTAAGAGTCTAGGGGGCTAGTGTTATGGTACCCGACCTGGGTCCTCTGCCTGACCAAGGTCGACCATGACTGACCAGCCTGGAGGAAGGGGATTGTTATGGGCAGGTGTCCGAGCTGGGCTCCCATGGCGCCTGAGTACCGATAACCGAGCCTTGAAACCGAGCAGAGCTCCCCAGTCCAAATACCGATCACCGAGGTGAGAAGACCGAATCTTCCAGAAAGCGCGTAACAAGGGATAATGGCCATACCAGAAACCGTCAGGGAGTCCGAGTATTGGGGAGCACAAAAGCGATAATGATAAACCCTTATCCTTATCAGGAGCGGGATAAGAGGCGAGTACAGGCACCTTCCGCCCATGCAGTTACTTGCTGAGGAAGAGAGCCATGCGGGCAACTCGGAACAGACTCACTTATATAAAAGGGGCTTGGCCCCTTAGGTTACACACACTCTCTTCACCCTAAACACTTAACTCATCTCTCTTCAATACGCTCATCTTCTCTCCCTCCTAAAGCCCTATCTAACTTAGACATCAGAGTGTCTTTTGCAGGTACCCCACCCAACAGACTGACAGAGGACGGACATTGCGCCCAGAGAAGGAGAGCTCTCACCATTTCGTGCATTAACACAATCTAAACCGTAAATGTCTATTAATGGTATTTTGGATATTTTAAAAAAAAAGATGGGTGTAGTGAGAGAGATGATGGGTGTGGGAAACAAAAGCCAACACTAATAGCTGGACTTCTAGAAAAATAAAAGCCATATGTTTACTGGAAAATTTGGTTTATAAGCGTATTTCTACCAAATTCAGCAAAGTAACAAATAATTAATTCAAACGATTGCAAGATCGACGAATTATGTGGTAATCTCGTTTTACAAACAACGGTTTTTTGAAACTAACGATCAATTGCTCGACACGTTATCAATTTTGTAACATTCTTGGCTTCAGAGCCATGAATGATTGTGTCTTATGCCAAATCTGTATATGAGAATTCCAACTAACAACAAGTTGTTGTCAAAAATGGCAATATGGACTTAAATAAACAAGATTGGCTGTCGAAAGCCAATAACTTGGTTTACAAGCAAATTAGAGCAAAATTTAAAACAAGAATGCATTACTGCAAAGTCATGGGGCATGCATCACTGAAGCCCAACATGCAATTGAAGTTAACGCAGAAATGTAAAAGAAAAACAAGTAATAGATGTAATTTAAGAAACACTGCTAAAAGACATGAATTTAAGTGAAAACATATAAATGCATGAATTTAAGTAACAGAAATGTAAAGAGCATGAATTTAAAAAGAAAAGCATGTAAATGACTTTGAAAGTAAAAGTGCAGAAAACAGTAAATGACAGGGAATTAAAGGATGTAAATTCGAAGCAAGAAAATACGAATTGATTGGAATGTAAACGACATATATGAAATGCAAAGAACTGAAAATAGACTGAACTTGATTAAAATGCAGAAAGATAGAGTTTGGAAGGCATACAATGATCGTTTTTCGTTAATCTTCTTTAGCCGTCGAGATATTAGGAATTAGATCATGTATCCAACTTCTGTTACATCGTACAAACTACTATTTATAGGCAAAAATATGAAAAAACCACCTAACATCCAACCTGACACGTGTACGGACACGGGTTGGTAGTTAAGTTTTTTTTCGCTAAAAACTACCTAATCGACAGTAGCACATCCTGTCGAGCTGTACATTGATCTTTACTTAATAATTAAGCCTATTTCGACCATGCTCATTTTGACATCTTCGACGCGTTATGCCTTCCGTCGAACAGCCGCCCCATCACTTGGTCTCTCAAACTTAGTCAATTTTCATCCCTTGTTCTGATCTCTTACGCCTTTACTTGTCGAATTCTAACATTTTGTCGATCAACCCAAATTTGAAATTTGGCACCCAACAGATGCCCCCCAAATTCTGAGTTCTCGACACTAACACACGGAGAGACCCAGAATTTTGTTTAACCTCACGCGCGACGGTTACCTTTCCGCAATGTCCCATCACAGGTCTGCGTTTCCCACTTCCCTAAAAAATAGGACCATCATCACTTCAAATATAGGCGGTTACTCTTCCCGTTCGCACACTTACCTCGCAAGTTTTTTGCTATAAGTAAACTGCAAAACCCATTCAAAACACTTTTCTCCCCTTCTGAGTTTTTTTCTGAAAGATTTAACAACTTCGTAATGGCGTCTTCTTCAACCCCAACTCAAAGTACGACAAATACTTCTTCTGAAAAACATGGTGCAATCCTGATGTTGATGCATCAATTCCGTGGCAAAAATCGAAGGTAATAATACCCTACACGAATGACTCTTCTTTTATTTTAGAACCCCCCGCGGCTTATTTAGGACCAGTAATGACCCTTTCCAACTTCCCTGAAGATTTTAGCGATTCATTCCCGAACAAAGAAGGTCAAATTGACATTCTTGCTGCTTCCCCTGCCTTGCATATTCATTATTTCTTAAAAAGCTCTAGGCTTTTCAGAACTCCACCACTCAGTGTAACTGGTTATTCTGCTACTAGGGTCGAAGCTAAGAAAAGTAAGATCTGGAAGAAATTAGGTATTTACAACCTCATTCAACTTTCTAAACATACATTTAGGTTAGACCCAGCAATGTTGGGAGCTGCTGTGTTCTTTTGGAACAAGACTACAAACAATTTTCATTTCCCTTGTGGAATGATGGGCCCAACCTCTTCGATGTTATCAAGGCCATCGCCTCCCACCGGATGGCCAAATGATTCACCCTTCCGCTTGCCTCGATAACGCTATTGACGTTTCAAAGAATGAACCACTTGCATTTTCGGCACGCTTTGAATCGAATGCAAATTGACCTCGAGGTTTCCGACGATGAACATGTAGCCTTCCTGCTTTCATTGGCTATCCGCTTTGTTATGTGTAACAAAAATGTTCAAATGTCGAAAACCTTGCTTGACTTGGCAAACCTTCTCCATGAAGGTAAACGGTGGGCCCTTGGTCTGCTCCTTCGCCTAACCTTTATTCTAGCATGTCGAACCTGTACGGCATGGTGAAAGAAGGCGGAAAGAAGAATGGAATCGGAGGCCCAATGTGGCTCATGCAATTATGGTTAAATTCTACCTTTCCCGGCCACACTGTCAACAAAGCACCACCTAATCTTGACATCGACACCTATGGCACCCCAGCCATGTATCGCGTTCCCAAGTCTTTCGACAATGAACATGACAGCTTCAAGTATTACTTTGGTCTTTTTCATTCTCTTTCTACAAGCACCCCAGGCATTCGTTTTCAACCCTTCGTTAGCAGGAAGTATGGGCCTACTTGGTTCACAACCCCTTTTGATCCAACTTCAAAAGATTGTACAAGAGTCTGGACCCGCTTCCTCGCTCGTCAAGTATTCCCCGCAGGTTTACCGGGTTCGACAGACAACGCCGTTTTTGTCTGTTTGCCCAATGCCTCTGCCAACAACATTGGCTTCATGCAATCCATTCCTGGCCCATTCTTCTACAAGAAAGAAGACATACTCCTAGATTGCATCGACTTGAAGCAAGAAACCATTGGCGGCATACAGAGAAGGAATGACTTGCGGATGTCTGGTGTCAACTTCGCTCCTTTCACTCCTACCTTGGGTGTATCCCAAGATTTTATTACTTGGTGGAATGACTATTACAAGCACTTTCATCCATCTATTGAAGAATGTATGAACAGACTTGTTGATCCCTCTGTGCAGGAACAGGACACTTCGACTAAGACCAAAGGTGAGCACTTACAGGATATACGCAGCTTTGAAAAATTTTACAAAATAAAATGGGACCCTAGATACCCTTTTCATATTGTTCGACAGATAAAGGAAATGACTGCCAAATCAAAAGAAAGCCATGAGAACTATCAGGGCATTAAGGCTCAAACATCGACAAGAAACATGTCAATCACTTGTGAAACCCCTTGTCTCCGAACTGTCCTTACCCTGTGCACATTTTGGTTTGGCTGATCCATTTCCAGGGAAACCGACAAGAGCTGGTAACTTCCTTTTCTTAGACAGATTTCATTTTCATACTAATGTAAACACTTATGAAAACAAAGAAGTTACCTATGCCGGTCGGTTTGCCTCTCGTTTTGAATTTGGATAATATGACGAGGCTGTCGAGGTTATTACCAAGTTTCCTCAAGGTATTTTAGTTTCCTTTGCTTTTTGCTTGAACACCCACTCGTTTTGTACTTACATTCTTTGCTTTGTTTTAGCTTTGGCTCTAAAAGAGCCTCTAAAGTACAAGCAAACAAGTGATAAGGCCACATAAGTCGAAGTTCGAGAAGAAGATGAGGAAGATGAACCCCCTCTTCAATCTAAATCAGCACAGAAGAAATCCTCCAAATCTGGAGCTACGAAAACCAGTGCTAGCAAGAAATCAGCTGCGTCGAAAAAGAAGCCAGCAAGGTCTAAGCACTCGACCAGTTCCTCCTAGCAAGAGACCACCAAGCGGAAAGTCCAAACAACTGGTGCTGAAGCCAAGTCCTCAAAACGCAGGATGATTCTACTCGAGTCTCCTTCTCGTTCAACACCTCAAACGGTATCCTTTCCTTTACTTGTATGGGATTTCATTATTTATTCATGATTCATCAATTAGACATTATCGTGGTCATTACACAATTTTCAGGAATCGCATGCAGAGAGATCTGTTTCCGGGAACTCTGAGGAAACTCCAACAGCTAAGTTTACAAAGGTAAACTTTCCTCCACTACTGTCTAAATTGATGGTCCTCCTGTATCTTACAAGGTCTTCATTCATTTTTTTTTTCTTTTCGACATTTGCAGGAGCCAAGAGTCAAATCTGCAAAGACAGGAGTGTCCGAAGAATGTACTTCCAAAGACCCTATCTCTGTCGAAGAAGTTGACTCGTCGAGCACTGATAAGGTATGCCTTTCCACTAACCTTTTTTTTTATTACTTTTGGACATTGCCTCATCATACCTGTTTGTCAGGACTCCCCTGAACAAGCAAATGTCGATACTTCGTTACCTTTGCGAACAATCTTCCCAAGCACTACTCCCCCTGCCACTGAGGTATAAAATCTCTTGCCATTCCACTGGCATCAGAGCAATGATTTAGGACTTTCCTTGATTTTTTCTTTTTTTTTTTTAAACAGAAGTCCTGCAGACTCACCGAGCATGAAGTTGAAGAGCCTTCTGCCATGGACGTCGATGTGGCTCAAACTACCATCTCGCCAGCGAGTCCGGACTCCACACCCACTCACCAGGACAATCACACCTTCCAAGCGGGAACAACCTCTACTAAAATAATCACGCTCTCTGCCATCAAAAAACAGAGTCCCATAATAATCAGGGCAGACAGTGTTGATATGGATCAATTGCTTGACGATCCTGCCAATCCACCCTCTCACATCAATCCCACTCCACCAGCTGCGGATTTTAGAAAGGCCAACGTGGGGATTGATGAATGGATCAACTTGTTGTCAAGTTCCAGCAGCAAAACTTCACCAATGTCAGCCCGATCCTCCACACTTCCTGGAGATAATTTTGCTGAAAAACTCAATGGATTGCTGGCAGAGCTAAAGGGCTTTTTCAAGTACTCTTTCGACGACCTTTACTCAAACCAAGAAGTAAGGAACAAGTTAATTCGTGTCGTCAAAGAACTTCAAAACTCCCGCAAAAGGCTGCCGCCAATCCATCGAGGGCACATCAATACCCTGCACGAATTTGTCGAAGAATTGATCCCTAAGTCGCTTGAGCTCAACGACAAGATCCTTCCATACCAAAGAAGCCATCACAGCCAAGCATGAGCTTCGTGACAACCGGTGCGCTCTCGACAGAGGCAATCTGCATTGGTCGAGAAATGTGCTCCTACCAAGCTAAAATTCCTGAGCCGAATGTAACGTTGCTCGCCTCGAGACGAGAACTTGCCGCCGAGACTCCAATTACAAGAGGCAATTAAGGCTTCTTGCTTCGAGGAAATAGCTCTCGACCAAGAAATGACTAGTAGTGCCGCAGAGGCGCAAACCATTTTGTCGAAGGTCAAGCTCTTGAAGTTCGTTATGTAAATGCTGAGGGTACAAAAATGGAACTGGCTGCGACTTGGGAGGATATTAGAAACATTCCTTTGTAATTTCCATTTGTCTTATTTGCACATTAGTCATTTTTGTAATGCCTTATATGTCGAACGCATTTGTTTCGACCAATTCTTGTACTGCCCTGCAACATCTGCAAGATGATTTGGCTTACTTTCGATCAATCGCTCCACACCCATTAACACGTTCCTTTAATCGCTTTAATTTCAGCCAGGCTAATAAATTACCTCCAAGGCCGTTGCCCAGTCAATCTGACCGTTAAAACTTGAAAATTAACGCCATTTTGCGCTATAAATAGGCATTTGCCCTACTTCTTCTCTCGCTCAAATACAAACGCTTTCTGAACTTCTTGAAATTTCTTTTCACAAAATCCTTAAGAAATTCTTGCTAGCATTACAAGCAACATCCCCAAATCCAACTTGTTCTCGCCCCAAACTAGCTAATTCGAGTGCAACAAGTTGCTATGGAAACCTTTTTATACACTTCAAACCTTCATTCCTGGCTCGCTTATTTCATTTGGAAGCCAGGGCTCCACCTCCCAAAGTCTCTTTTTTTTTTTCAAAGTTTTTGTCTCAATCGGTGAAAGACTCTTCTGGTTTTGGAAATTTGCCTAATATCAACAATGAGTTTTGGTAAGTTGCCTAATGCGTTTGCCAACCTCGTTGAAACATGTGAGAAAGTGGAAAGTCTGAGCAACTTCTTTCTCCCATTGTCTTGCGCTCCTTCACACCTTGTGTTCGAAATTCAAGGTGTGGCAAGCAATTAGGAAAAGTTTTGGCACAATCGGGTTAATTGTGAAGCTGCACTCTAAATCGGCGATCGCTTCTCAATCGCCGCTTTACCTTTACTCGCATGGCATTTGATACTTCTCATCGACGCGCCCATGCTTTTAGCTTCACGTTCGTCGATTTGGGTGTCTACCATCTGAAGCGACTCTTGCGGACTTGATTGGCGGGATGGTATGCCACTGAGCCGCTTGCTTCCCATGTTCCTCTCTTCCCGAATTCTTCCTCAAGATGATCGTAATCAGGACACGGCAAAGCTTCCACAAGTGGATTTATTCCGTAGTAGCCTAGACTTATAGACTTTCCAAGATTTGTATTACTGTGTCAGAAGCCTATTCGACAATGTATATTGTATACTGCCAAATGACTTTTGAATAGAACAATCCAGTTTACTTTTCAAGGTTGTATTCTTACTTCGCACATTGTTGGTCTATATAACTTCAAATATTTGCCATTAATAGACTTAATCCTGAAACCAGAATTAACTTCAACAAGTGCATAAGCATTTCCTGAGAATGTTTGGACAATCTCAAATGGCCCTTCCCACTTTGGGGACCATTTCCCAAATTCTTGACACTTCTTACCCATTGGTAAAATGATTTTCCAAACTAAGTCACCAACTTTGAAACGCTTGTACTTAACTCGACTGTCATAGAATTTAGCTATTCTTTCTTTTTGTCGAACTAAATGTTCTAAGGCCACAACTCTCTCATCATGGACTTCATTTAATTCACAAACATCGAGTCCCAAAGATTGGTCTACTGGGCATCTCATTTTGCTTTTGAATTCTTAATGAACCAAGAGTTATCTCAACAGCAAAGACAAAGATCATGGCCATAAACCAATTTATAAGGAGTAGTACTGCCGATTCTTTTGGAGAGTTTCGCAGGCCTGAGAACTTGTTCCAGAGTGGAATGCCAACTTTTGGATATCTACCAATGTGCTTCTTTATCAAACGAATGATAATTTTATTCGTAGCCTCGACCGACCATTTGTTTATGCATAGTATGGCGTCAAGTCACCATCTTTATCCGCCTCGACTCAACAGACTCGACAACCTTCTTCCCAACAAACACAGATCCTTGGTCAGTTGTGATTGTTTGAGGTATCCCGAATCTACAAACAATGTGATTTTCAATAAAATCCACAATGTCTTGTTGAGTCACTTCTTTCAAGGCCACTGCCTCTACCCATTTGGTAAAGTAGTCCACTCCTACCAAAATGTACTTATGCCCCTTTGAAGATGTAGGAAAGATTTGGCCTATGAGGTCCAATGCCCAACCTCTAAAAGGCCAAGGCTTAACGATGGAATGTAACTCACTAGCAAGCACATTTTGTATATGGCCATGTTTTTGGCATTCTTCACAAGACTTTGCAAACATAATGCAATCTCTAACCAAAGTGGGAAAATACACTCTTTGTCTTCTTAGTACCCATTTCATTTTCTCACCTGCTTGATGAGCTCCACAAATTCCTTCATGAACCTCTGCCAATGCCAAATAGGCATCCTCTTCACTAAGGCACGTTTCCAAGTTACCATCGACGGACTTTCTATACAAAGCCCCAGCGAGCACAACAAACTTAGTCGCTTTGTACTTAACTTTCCCCGCCGACATCAAAGACTTGGATTTTCCAAATACTTCAATTATTGGCTTACGCCAATCGATGAACTGGATACATTGTAAACCAAGATATCCCTTTCGTCCCAAAGTGGTACAAAGAACTCACGAACTTTTATGAGTTCTCAACACTTTTGAAGATAACTTATACCCCGAGGCCAACCGGGCTAACTCATTAGCCTCTTGATTCGATTCTTCCGGGATATGTTCCAATTCGACATCACAAATTGCTTCATCAACTTGCTAGCAACTTGACAATATTTGACAAGATTATGGTCGACACATTTGTATTCTTGAGTTAATCGCTTTATAACCAGTTGTGAATCTCCAAAAACATTGACAAAGGCGTGTCGCATTTCTATCAAAATTTCCAAACCCACAATTAAGGCTTCATATTCAGCCTCATTATTTGAACAAACATATTTTAGCTCAAACATTAATTTAGTTGGCACACCTAAAGGTGAAATTATCAGAATGCCAACACCAACACCATTTTTGTGTCTTGAGCCATCAAAATACAAATGCCAAGGCTTTAAATCGACTAGCCTCGCTAATTCTTTTTATTTCTAAACATGGATAATCACCAAAAGTCAAGAATTGCTTGACCTTCGACAAATTTTTAAAGGTACATATTGCAAAGAAAATTCAGACAAAGCAAGTGTCCATTTTCCAATTCGACCATTCAGAATTGGCTGGGACAACATGTACTTAATCACATTTGTCTTTAACATTACCAGGACATTACAAGGCATCAAATAATACTTAAGTTTTGTACATGAAAAATACAATGCTAGACACAACTTCTCTATAGCATCAGATCTTGTTTCTCGCATCATTCAAAGACTGATCGAGGTAGTAAACGACTCTTTCGACATTGTTATCATCTTCCTGAGCCAGTAGACAACCTATAGTTTCTTCTGAGGCAGAAATGTACAACTTCATTGGTCGATATGGTTCTGCAGGCATCATGACCGGTGGATTTGTCAAGTACTGCTTGATTTGGTCGAAAGCCTCTTGATGTTGTTGTGTCCAGACAAAGGCTTCTTTGGCTTTGAGCTTCACCAAAGGAGCAAACACCCTTGTCCTTCCAGAAAGGTTTGATATGAACCTTCTAAGAAAATTCACCTTCCCCAAGAAAGATTGGAGTTCCTTCTTATCGATCTGGTCTCGCTTCCAACACAGCCTTAGCTTTGTTCTTGTCTACCTCAATGCCCTTCTTATGCACCAGAAAACCCAAGAACTTAGCGGCTGAAACACCAAACCCACACTTTTCAGGATTCATCTCTAAATTGTGCTTCCTCATTTCCTGAAATGCTCGTCGAAGATGTTTCAAATGCTCCTCTCGGATCTTTGACTTGACAATCACGTCATCAATATAAACTTCCACAGATTTGCCTATCATTTCATGAAAAATAGTGTTCATTGCCCTTTGGTAAGTCGCACCAGCATTCTTCAAACCAAAAGGCTTCACCACCCACTCGTAAGTTCCAATGGACCCTGGGCACCTAAAAGCAGTTTTAGGCACATCCTCCTCAGCAATGAAGATCTGATTGTAACCAGCATGTCCATCCATGAAACTTAGAAACTCATGACCAGATGCTGCATCCACTAGCATATCTGCTATGGGCATGGGATACTCATCTTTAGGAGTTGCAGCGTTAAGATTCCTGAAATCAATGCAAACCCCCATCTTGCCATTCTTCTTTATGACAGGCACCACATTTGACAACCATTCAATGTACCTGGTTGTACGAATGAACTTAGCCTTCAACAAGCGCTCAACTTCTTCCTTAATTTTCAGCACGATTTCAGGAGCAAACCTCCTATTGGCTTATTTGACAAGCTTACAACCAGGTTTCAAAGGCAATCTATGTTCCACCAGATCTCTACTCAGACCTGACATTTCATGGTAGTCCCAAGCAAAACAATCTTTGTACTCAGATACTAGTTCCACAATTTGCCTTTTAAACTGGTCTGGTAACAAAGCACTAACATATATTGGCCTCTTCCTTCCTTCATCCCCCAAATCAATCTCTTCCAAGGGATCTTCTAACTCAAAACCATTTTTATCCTCAAGCCCCTTCTCAAATCCCAAAGGGCCATCATCGAATATACACTCAGCCAACACTCCATCTTCTGAGTTTGGCCGTCGGTCGGCCTCGCAAGCCGACGGTTGCATTTGATTCTCTTCAAGGCTCATCTTTGTCGATTGGCCGATTTCCATCGGCCTCATCCAACAACCTGACTCCAAACTGCTCTTCCAAGCAAGCGTTCAAAGCATCTTTGTCGACAATACCACCCTGCACAGATATAGGTTTCACTTTTGGATCATATACCTTGAAATCAACATGCATCTGCTGCAGATAACATGGGCTGTCATCAGCTTCAATAATCTCAATGTCATCATGAGCATTCCAAAGGATAAGTTTCTGATGCACCGTCGAAGGAACTGCTCCGACAGCATGAATCCAATCCCTACCCAACAAAACATTGTAACTTGACCTTGAAGGAATCACTACAAATAAAGTGGACCTCTCTACTGATCCTACTTGCACATCTAGCATGGCCACACCATCTATTGGCGCAGATCTACCTCCAAAGTCAGTAACCATTATGTTGGTTGGTAGCAAATCTGTCTCATCTTTCCCTAGCTTCTTGTACATGGCTCTTGGAATCAAGTTCACAGACGCTCCTCCATCGATCAACACTCTGTTGACAGGCTTGCCTTCAACTATTGCCTTAATATGCAATGGTCGAAGATGACTTCTCTCCTGATTCGTTGGCTTGTCTAACCGAGCAAAATTGTAAAAAATGGTAACCATATCCTGCTCGACAAAATGCCAACCAATTGGAAAATCGTCAAACTCTTCCTCATCAAGAACTTCTACAACGAATCCATACTGAGCCTGGAACTCACCGCAAATCGACACCAAATTCACATCAAGATTAGTGAACTCTTCTTCCGTAGCTGTTTCTTCATTTTCTAAATGACTTCCCAGCCTCATGCCCTCTTTATCAAAAAGGCATTCTTCAGACCCCAAATCTGACAAGGTTGTTCCCATTGCCATCACCAATTCATCCAGATTTTCGTCTAAATTAATGTCAAGATCAAACTCTTCCTTGTCATCGAGGCCAATTAGGTCATCTGGATCATTCAATGCTTCAATGACCTCTTCCATGGACAAGTCTGTCTTGACAAGATTTTCCTCATCGCTCTACGGGTTCATCCAACAAATCGTAATCATTGGCTATGATCCTTAACTCCTCCATAGAGACATCGCCACATCCTCAATCGAGCCGCCGAACACCAAACCTTCTTCGCTCGGAAGCCAGCTTTTCGGCTTCAATCAAACCTGTTGGCCAAGTCTTCTTTCCTTGAACTGTTGAAGGAACTTTCGCAGGCATGGCATTCCTCCTGGACCCTATCGCAAATTCTTGCCCCTGGTCCTGGGACGTTTTACCTCGTCCAAAGTTAGCCCCTTTGACATCGACGACCACACTCTTTAGTCTTGACCCAACCTCCTGAGGCAATGGGACCTTCTGGACCCCAACCATAAAACAGTCCTCATGTTGAGCCTTGACCATTTCAGCAGCCTTTAATTTTTGTTTCTGAGCTTTCCTCATCCTCTGTCGACGACGTTTCTGACTCTTCGACAATGAGGTTTTCTTCACTTGATCACCTCCAGGATAAGGTATTCTGCCAAATTGGTAATCTTCATCCCAAAATGGTACTTGTCGAGGATCACTCTTCTTAGCCCTTACCCTATTTCTCAACTCAGGGCAACGAGCCTTGGAAGAATTCTCTACCCACTTGTTCACCATCATGTTGGCATCAGGCTTCCTAGTCTTATTCGTCACTCGACCAGGAGATAACCCTTGGTTGCTTCCAATTGATTCCCTTGAGGACTCAACCAACCAACCACCAATTGCCCTGTGAGGCCTTTGTACCGTGGGCTTCCGCACTTGGTTCACTGAAACAGTATCCGGTTCACTGAACGACTTTATAGTTCCTCCTTGCATATCCAGTTTGCATGCGCTGGTGAGATTTAAGCTTTTGATCATCCTTGGCTTTCTGAGCGGCTTTTAGGTCGAAATACCTGGCACAAATTCAGCAAAGTAACAAATAATTAATTCAAACGATTGCAAGATCGACGAATTATGTGGTAATCTCGTTTTGCAAACAACGATTTTTTGAAACTAACGGTCAATTGCTCGATACGTTATCAATTTTGTAACATTCTTGGCTTCAGAGCCATGAATGATTGTGTCTTATGCCAAATCTGTATATGAGAATTCCAACTAACAACAAGTTGTTGTCGAAAATGGCAATATGGACTTAAATAAACAAGATTGGCTGTCGAAAGCCAATAACTTGGTTTACAAGCAAATTAGAGCAAAATTTAAAACAAGAATGCATTACTGCAAAGTCATGGGGCATGCATCACTGAAGCCCAACATGCAATTGAAGTTAACGCAGAAATGTAAAAGAAAAACAAGTAATAGACAGAATTTAAGAAACACTGTTAAAAGACATGAATTTAAGTGAAAACATATAAATGCAAGAATTTAAGTAACAGAAATGTAAAGAGCATGAATTTAAAAAGAAAAGCATGTAAATGACTTTGAAAGTAAAAGTGCAGAAAACAGTAAATGACAGGGAATTAAAGGATGTAAATTCGAAGCAAGAAAATACGAATTGATTGGAATGTAAACGTCATATATGAAATGCAAAGAACTGAAAATAGACTGAACTTGATTAAAATGCAGAAAGATAGAGTTTGGAAGGCATACAATGATCGTTTTCCGTTAATCTTCTTTAGCCGTCGAGATATTAGGAATTAGATCATGTATCCAACCTCTGTTACATCGTACAAACTACTATTTATAGGCAAAAATATGAAAAAACCACCTAACATCCAACCTGACACGTGTACGGACACAGGTTGGTAGTTAAGTTTTTTTTCGCTAAAAACTACCTAATCGACAGTAGCACATCCTGTCGAGCTGTACATTGATCTTTACTTAATAATTAAGCCTATTTCGACCATGCTCATTTTGACATCTTCGACGCGTTATGCCTTCCGTCGAACAGCCGCCCCATCACTTGATCTCTCAAACTTAGTCAATTTTCATCCCTTGTTCTGATCTCTTACGCCTTTACTTGTCGAATTCTAACATTCTGTCGATCAACCCAAATTTGAAATTTGGCACCCAACACCATATCGTACATTTCTTGACAGCAAATGTCAAAATGGCATTACCAATTTGAAGAGTAGTTGCAAAACAAAATGTGCGTGTCTTGCATTGATCATGTGGAACAATTCAACAAAATGACAAATATTTACCGATGAATCTACATAACATGTAGATTTATAAGGCTAGAATTGAAATTAATGAATAATCATGAATGGAATAGCAGAATAGTTCATTTAGAGTTAAAATAGTGTAAATAACATGTTATATAGACTATTATCTTAGGTGCTGTCATGGATTTTGATTCATGAGGCATTGCTTGATCATTTTGTACAGACATTGAGTACTCCTAGTGAGTACTCTTTTGATTTAATGCATCTTATTTTGATGATAAAAAAAAAAATCTAACTTCAAATTATCTTACTTTGACACGTCACAAAATAGTTATATTTTATTTAGACTTTAATTTAATTGGTTGAAGAGAATAAAGTGGAAAGAAAGAAAGAAATGACAGTGTGTGGAAAAATAAAAAAGTGGGAAAGAGTAAATTTTTACGTTGTTTAGTTTGAGAGGAAGAGAGGAGAAAGTGTTTTATTTTCTCTTCTTTTGTTTGTTTGAACAGAAAGTTAGATGAGAAAAAAGATGTTATTTTTAAAAGGACAAAAAATACCACTAAAATAAAGAGAAGAGAAACAAGTGTTGTTTTTGTTAAATGGTATGAATAAAATGCACCTCTCTCTCTCTCTCTATCTATTCTTTCTTCCCAAAAGGGTGCGATAATCAAAATCCACAAAGCATTTCAACATCAATTTTTCATGTTAACTGATAAATTACTTAAGCAATTGAAAATAGTTAACCCATCATTAAATTATTGACATTGTTCAAGTACTTACAAGAGGGAGAGGGTCAGTGCTATTTTTCAAGGACAATGGGCTTCAACTAAAGACCAGCATGTGACTATGTACAAGAGGGTCAGCAAAAGCAGCATGCTTTTAAAAGGGTAAACTATAATTTTCAGTTGATGTCGAAGTATCTTGGATCTTCAGGGAAATGGTATTCCACATTCAGCTGCCAAATAGACCACAATAAACCTTGTGAGACACTAGGCATGCCAAAAAATGCACAAATAGATTCATATGCACACAACAGACACAAACCAATAGATCAACTATCTTATCTGCTCTGCATTTGCAGGAATACCAGCCAACATGTAACTGACACTTCAAAAAAAATCTTGTACAAATTTCAATTCCATGAATCTTGCATGTTTGGTTAGAGAAAACATTTTTTGTTTTCATTTTGTAAACGGCTTTTCTTTGTTTTCACTATTTCCTGTACAAATCTTTAAGATCAGGAAACACAACAAAAACAAGGGATAGTTTTGCAATTAAAAATGAAAACAGGAAATGAAAACAAAAAATGTTTTCTCAAAGCAAACATACTCTTAATTATCTCAATTAATTAGGGGACAAGGATTCAACACGTCTATGTCCTTCTAAAACACGACCACACATGAATAAGCATGAATGAAAATGGAGTTATTGTTTAAAAGAAAAAAAATTAATTTGTGGCTCCAATGCGTGTATGAGCATCAAGCACCCAAGAAAAATAGGGAAGGAAAAGATCATTCATTCATACTCCTAACTATGGAAATTGATTAGACGCAGTCACGACTATGGACTGTATGATTTGATCAGACGGTCTACATTTTAACTTTGTGTTTCGGACTTGTTTTGTAAAGACCGTCCGATCTTGATTGTACTGTTGTGATCGCATGACTGCGTGGTTTTTGCAACCGCAGGGAATCCAGGACCCCAACTACTTTGTCATGGAGAAAATGTCAAACTTAAAAGAGAACAATGAACCAAAAAATGAACCGAAAGAAGTAAATTAATAATTTTTCCATATATGCAGTCAGAAGAATCAATATTGCTTTTGACAGTTTTACTATGGCACAGAAAATTTTAATAATTTGGCAAAGCCACAATATAAGGACATACCTTTCCCTCATCAGCATCTGAATGACGTTGAGGGAACACTACCTTCAAATCATTACATAAGTAGAATCTCCGTTCTCCTTCCATGTCCAATCCAGCTTTTTCTAGAAGAGAATTATATCTGCACTTTTGAACCGATCTATTGGTCTTCTTAGGAAAAGGGCAAATAAACCGAAGGTGGAGAGCATATCGAAGTGGACCAGCACTACTAGAATTTTCATTGACTTTTGAACAAGAATTTAATGATTTCCCTGACTCATCACATGTTTTATCCCAGCAATCTTTTCTTTCATGGTCAAGCTTTCCTGAGGAAGGGACTCCCAGCATTTTCATGTTTGCAGATTGCTTGGAACAATCCTCTTTGTTAATTAAATTCGCCAAGCTAGAACCCTTTCCTTTTCTCGGATTTGAAGATTTTGTTTTATTTACAACATCAGCTGCCTCTGTGCGCATCACTTCCCCACCACACGAGACGTGGTGATTCTTTTGTATTACTGAAATCCCCTTATCAATTCCACGGTCCATACCTGTTGACCCGTTTTTTGACTGAGGGGAAGTTGAGCTGGAAGATTCAAGGGTGATTTTCTGGCGCATGAATGTCTATTTACATATAAACAAAATATCAGAAACTGATAAACAACCAAGTAAATGCACTATAATTTTAAAACTTAACAAGAGCATACATAAATTTAGAAACACTCGTATATGTAAAGTTTATCAGAGAAAAAGGAGATAGATGAATTCGGTTCTGGACATATCTAATCCTGTGTTAAATCTGACATCCATCGCAGGCAATATAAAAATTATTGAGAACATCATTGAAGGTTATTTACAATCTTTGTCTTCATTGTGTCAAAAAGTCCGGGCTGAACTTAGAGATCTGAAATCAGAAATTCTGAACAAATGTTTATTTTACACAACATAATTAAAAGGGAGAGTAAATGTTCATGTTGGTCCTCCAAAGATTTGTGGGTCATCAAGTTGGTCTTCTATTTATAAATATGTCAAATCAATGTCAATTTTAAGCCATCAAATTGGTACTGAAAATGACATACTATTTAATTATCATTGGTCTTTCAAGTACAGAGAGTGCAATACAATTACTGAACAAAATATTGATAAGATGTGAATGTGATAGGAACCAGAATTTGAAGGAAACAGCTGAATTAATTTTGATACTGAGTTCGATGACTTCGATCTATGTCAGAGGTACATACCTCTGTTACAGTATTGCAATCTAAAACAATGGCAGGAACACTGCTCCTCACAGCATGGTAAAATAAAGAAAGAAACAGAAAGAAACTGATAGCAATATTTTCATAAATTTACCGATACTCCTTTCGATTACTACCCCCTCCATTTAATCACTTCTCTCTCCCCATTTCAGGATTGAATCCCCCACCTCCATTCTCCTTCAACCACCTGTTCATCAAGTTATTCTCTCTCTCTCTCTCTCTCTGCTGTTGCCACCTTTTTCTTCCTTCTCTCATACACCAACAGGCTTGGTTTCTTTAACCAATTTAGTCCCTTCTCTACTCCCACGGCCCTTCTATTCCTTCTATACACATTCACAATGGGCCTATCAGAATGATATGTTACAACAGATAAAACCCTGGTCCCTATTTGTATATATACTAGGTCTTAATCTTAATGAAATAAGGAAACAAATCATGAAAGTATAGTACAAGAGATGATCTAAGTTCTAAGATACTCTTAACATATTTTATAGAAGAGTAATGATGTGGTGAGATATATTTCAGATATTCTAACACTCCTCCTCAAGCTAAAACAAAGCTTTAAGCTTGTTAAAAATGAACACTTTAAAGAGAGAAATATATATGTGCACTTCACAACACATGACTGGAAAGTCAACTTTGACAAAGGTCAAGGCCAAACTGCATTTGAGATAAGAGCCAAGGCCAGATCGCTTTTGGGACAAGAGTCGAGGCGAGGTTGCATTTCGGACAAAAGTCGAGGCCAAATTGCATCTAGGTCAAAAGGCAAGGCCGAACTACAATTGGATAATGAAGGCCAAACAACATTTGAAACAACCAATGACAAACGGTATTTAGGGTCTGGGTCAAAAGCCGAGGGAGGCTATAAAAGGCTTCAGAGAATGTTGGAAGGAGGACTCAATTGTGGGACGAACTGATCTAAGGATCTAAGACAGGTTGTGGAACTTGATAGCAAAATAGTGATAGGATAGGTCACAGAATATGTTACCACTCCGATGACATGTTGTGAATGATGTCTTACAAAAGATAAAACACCAATCCCTATTTATATTTATACTAGACTATTAGTCCTAATAAAATAAACAAATCATGAAAATAAGGAAATATGGAAACCAAATCTAAGACATAATCTAATACATTGTAACATATTTTATGATAAAATAATGATGTGGTGAGATAATCTTTAAATGTCCTAACATTGATAAACAGAGGATCAGTATGATGTATGTATGCCTTTGGAGGACAAAAATGGAAATTTACTCTCAAGAAATCTAATGTGATCTTGTATCATTAATTTAGTTCAAGAATTTTTTAAAAAAAGAAGCCGTTTTATGAACCACAGATAAGTATCAACATCCCCAGCTAAAAAGTATAACTTGCATTTTCATAACCCCAGAACCTCCTTTTTCAAATTATCCTCATATCTACTAAATAATTAATACATTTCTAAATTTATGTAATATTTACAGTACATGGCCACCAGATCTACAGAAGCAATCAAAACCATAGCCTCTCAGCCACTGGATGTGACGGTACATGCTATGCAGTTACAACCCAAATTATCAGATCCCCATGAACACTCATAAGAGAAGCCAAAGTAAAAACATGGATCTCAGCATATTTCTGATCCTGACAATAATAAATAATCATAAGTGAATAAATGTTTTGCTAATAATATTGCCATTTATGTATCAAATATGCATAGCTTTAGATAATATGTGAAGGCCTGATCATACTAGGGAAAAGCCATGCAAAAGTTCCTATTTCAAATGGATTTAATATTCATTCTGTAAATCAAATCCACACTATTTATTTTCCTTTTGAGGAAATGAAGCTTTGCATCCAACCTTCCACCACCAAAGGAAATAGCAGCAGCTGAACACTCCCTATCATTGCAGTCTCATTATATTTCCTTTATGGTGAGAGGAAATCTTATTATTTTCTGTTATGTTACTTGTGTCTTAGTAGTATTTTTCTTTTTATGACTTAATTTCCATTTGGCTGTGGTTCAATACATCACTTTAGTACTCCAATGATGCTAAGGTTTTGTATTGGGTCTAAGGATTGATTTACAATTAAATCTTGTTACTGAGTTTTATATTTTTATTTAATAAGGACAGACACCCTTCATGAGGCCGCCACCGTGCTTAGCCATATCAAAGTGAGGCAGTTTTCGTGGTTGCCAGAACCACCTGCCTCTCATCTGGTTACGAAACTGGTCTATAGAGTTCAGAGCTAAAATTATGCCATGTCAGAGCAATTATGCCATTCTGAATTAAAATTTCCAGGTCAATTGAGTCAAAGATTCATCCAGACTGCCAAATCTTACTTTGGTACCAGCTGGCATGTCGCTCAAATCATAGTTGCAAAAGAAAGTGTGAAGAGGAGTCTTTTCTGGATTGCTTAGCACCTGCAGAGAGCAATCAAAGACAAGAGTAAGGAATTCTATCAAAAAAGATGCCAGCCTTTACTAATATCTTGAAAGTGTAAACTCAAGAATTGAATATGTAAACAATGCTACAAAATGAGAAGATAAGATCAATAATAATTAAAGCACTGCTTAAATGTTTGGCAGATGGGATTTGGCGAGTAAAGAAGGGAACATATTGATGAGTTGAGTACGCATCGAAGCCTAGTCCAAATACGTCAAGTCTTTCCCTTCGCTTTCATCCAAAACTTACTCACTAAACATAGCACAATGAAGATACACATACATATATTTAAGAAAACGAAAGAAAAGCAGCGCATTCTCATCAACTGAGCTAATGAAAGGTCCATTCTCTTGTTGCTTCATGTAATGTTAATGTTACCATATAACCCTACAGATATAAGATGAAAGCTCTAACAAGTTCATTTGAAGACATTCAGATACAGGGGCTGAAGTTAAAACTGCAAAACAAGTATATCAATACCAGTTGAATCCTTCCTTTCATTGGTATACGCAAACGACTTTTCACATTTTGCGAATCATCATTTCTAAGCCCTCGTTTCAGCAGTTGGCCTCTAAACTTGTTTGATGAAGAATTTCCCGCAAGATCTATTGATGCATAATACAATAGATAGCAATCTCCATCCACACTAGTAACAGAAAATGGAAGCTTCTGCGATTTAGGAGAAAAGTTTCCCCCAGTAATACTTAGCACAGCAAGAAAGCCATCGATTTTCTACAGATATAAGAATAGCAACAAGTAACAGTGGGTGAGTTGTGTGAAACTTTTTAATCAACCGAAGATCAGAATCATGCACATGATCATATACAGTACAGAAATTACTAATTAGCATATATACAAACCTTAGTATGGTTTCCGGATAAGAACCGGCCAGATAAAAGAGACTCCTCAAATGAACCAACCAAAGACCTCCTGACTGAAAGTCCACTCAAACTTCTAGTGAACCTCGTGCAGTTAGAGGTGGGAGCTGTTTCTTGAGATAGTGGCCAATTCATGTCAGAGACATCATCCAGAGAAGATGGACCAAAATCTTTGCATAAGAATTCAACATCTTCAAAAGATTTACGCGAAATTTCTAAGTCATCATCTCTATGATTTAACTCGAAGCATGAATTAGAGTTGTTTACTGATTGTTCTATACTCCTTAAATTTATATTGAAATCTTTTATCTCTTCCGCGACACTCGTACATCCTCCGGTAATTTTTATTCTTTCAGAAAATTTAGGACCAAGTGGTGACAAGGAAAAAGGAGAGCTCACAGGAGATACGGATATTACGCCACATTGAGGTCTGACCAGACTTGATTCTCTTAAGTGATCAATTCTAGCAGTGGGTGAAGAACTACCCTGAGATATTAATCCTCTATTTCCCAGCAAAGGACCATCAGTTTGAAAAATGGATTCTGTTCTCTGTGGCATAATTTTTTGCTCAAAGCAACTAGCAAAGGACCAAGAAGGCATTGTATAACTGATTTTACTTCCAATATTTGCCTTCTTATTATCTTGTGCAATGGACTTTCTGACATTATCATTTTTAACAAGGGAGTCAGCCTCATTATTTCTGCATCCTATGTCAAGATAATCGCCTTTGAAATGACTTGGGGAAAGCATACTGCTCAATGGGGATAAAAGTCGCTTCCTAACCAATGAAGTGGCAGATTCAGTGTCAATGGCTGGGATATTAGCAAAAGCAGAATGGAGGTTTGCAGATGAAACTTCAGTCAATCCATCGGTTAAAGAACTTGTCCGGCCTGATTCAAAACCGACAACCCTAGAAGCAGGAGTATGAGCAACACTTCGTCCACTTTTTGAAGTAAAAAGGGTACTTCTATCTGTTGAATCAATCTTCAAACTGTGGACATTGGAAGCAACTTCCATGGCTCCTCTATAAAATGTCTTATCAGAAACACTTGACATTTCTGATGAGGCATTCTTCGGGAAATTATCCAATGAGGATCCAAGAGTGCATACACCACACACATGAGTGTTTAAGCTATTCGTGCTGTTTATAGCAGAGGGGCTTGCATCCGAAAACTGTGGCGAGCTATTCGAAACCACACCCAAAGGTGCAACATTTTCGGAAGCTTCACTTGGGGGTATTTGTGGCAAACCCATCCCTAATATTTAAGTTACCCTAGCTTCCACGCTTACCAATTTTGGTATTCAACCATTAATCTTACCTATTATAACAACTACAATTGGAATGCTATCATACTGATCAAGTAATTCTAAACCTATAAGAGTTTCATACTATGCTATGTATCTATCAGAGGCATCCGCGTTTGCTACATTGCAACCATCATTTCTTTTGCAGGGCATAGAGAGTATCTCAAGGACATGATGATATATGACCAAGAACTGCAACCGGAACAGATCTCTTGATCTCCATACTGGAAACAGATGAAGCCCAAACAATTCATGGTGGGTGACAAAATCAGTGCCTATGCGCAAAACAACATTTGAATAAAAACATCAGTTCACAAAGACACAAGAAGAAGCACTTCAAAACACATACATAGCTCACAAATTTCTCAAGCTCAACACTTCACGGATCATATTTGGAATCCATATTTTCAACAAACAAAAGATTCGTATGATAATTAACAAACAAACAAACAAACAAAAAGCTAACTTCATTCATATATATTGAACTATGGAGTGGATGGAATGGAACCAAACTCAAAGCAATCAACAATTGGATGGAAGGAAATGAGGGGAAATGAAAATAGCAAACATCAAGCAAATACCTGAAAGAGAAAAATAGAAAAACGAAAGTCGAAAAAACCATCTATCTGAGAGCAAATTTTTTCAAGCTAAGTAAGAATAATGAATGCACATAAAACAAAAGTTTTCTTTTGAAGCAACCAACATGAAGAGAAAAAAGGGGGAAAAAAACTTTGATTAAAAGAAAATGGAAACAATGACTTGCCAGGCACACATTCACAGCAAACCCCTCAAGCTTTTGGGTTGTCATCTACTGCAAGCAACTGTGTTATTTTATTTTATTTTAATTTAATTTTTTTTAAAGCATAACCCAAAAAAAAAAAAACTCACAACCTCATAAACAAAAATAAAATAAAATAAATTAACAAAAAATTAAGTTTTGCAATTACCCCATAAACCCCAGAAGAACAAAAATCAACAAAATGAAAGAAAAATCAAACAAAGTCCAACAAGATTCAAGATGATCGAGGAAGCAAAAAAGAAAACGCACCAACGAAGGCAGGTAACAGAAGAATCCGAGAGATAAATCATATCAAAAACCTTCTGCAATTCAACCTTCAGATCAAATAAAAGTAATAACAAAAATTAAATTTAAAAAAAAAAAAAGAAAAGAAAATCAAGCAAAAGGGTGCTCCAATTTTCTGTTTGGTTAATGGAATTGCAGAAGGTGAAAAATGAGGATGAGAGAAACAGAAGGTGCGTTAGGTGTTGATGTTGGATTAGGGGTGTGAATGTGAAGTTGAAGGAAGGAAGGAAGAGGCATGTGTATGTGTGTGTATCTGTGTGCCCACAACAGCATCACCATCTGTCCCAATTTTTATGTTTATTATTATTACAAGCTTAGCCTCATCATCCCCACCGCACACCCAATTTTCCTTTTGCCATCAATCAAATATTTTGATGGAAATGAGTAACTATTATTACTACAAACACAAATTAAAGCTCCTTTTAATTAATTAAATTACATTTTTTTTTTCATCGCTCTGTCACACACCGTGACTATGGTCCATTTTGTCTCTTTTTTAATCTTTGTCTTTTCTTTTCCGCTATTACCTTCTGCAGCCTTTTATTTTAATTATTTTATTTTATTTTTCACCGTTGGGTTCTAGACTCGTCGCAAAGGTAGTTTGCGTTTTTTAAAATTTGAAATTCCCTTTTATGTGAGTTTATTGCTGATGTTCATTCATCCAAGGGTTTGAATTTGTTTCTTTTTGACCGGTTTTTAAGAGATTGACCTGTTTGTTAATTGTGCAAATGTAACGTGTTAACATCAAGCACCGTTCTTTGGAGATTAAAAAAGGAATTGTGAAGGTTAAACCAGTCCAACCCCTATGAGACGATATCACGGCTTTGTTAACTGAATTGGACTATAATGCGTGAACTTGTTGGAGTTGTACCTTTCTTCTGCCTGCTTTTTCTTATTTATTTTAGTCTACAATAGTTCAAGAGAGTTGGATCCCGAAAACTCATCTCTGCCAGAGAAAATTTCAAGGCTTATAGAGTCTTAGTATCGCAATAATGGTAGAGAGAAGAAAACTTCTTCATTGAATTAGAGCAAAATGATGAAAAATATTGAATAGTTACAAAGCTAAATAACCGAGTTGGTTATATACAGTGAAAACAGAAAACTAACTAGTGCTAGCTGTAAACTAAACTAGGCTTAGTTAAATAACTGTAAACTAACTAGGCTTAGTTAAATAACTGTCTCAACTAAGTTACATCCGGTAATACCCCCCACAAGTTGGACTATGTATGTTGCAAAGTCCCAACTTGGAAATGAAGGAAGTGAAGGAGGTAGCATGTAATGGCTTGGTGAAGACATCAGCGAGCTGTGAAGAAGAAGGAACTGGGAGAAGATGGATGAGGCCATTTTTAATGCGCTCGCGAATGACATGGCAATCAATCTCGATGTGCTTTGTCCTCTCATAAAATGTAGGATTGTGAGCTAAATAGATGGCTGATTTATTGTCACAATAAGCTGCATAAGGAATAGAAATTGGAACATGTAAATCAGCTAACAGAAAGTGCAACCACTGAATTTCAAATGAGAGGCTTGCTAGTGCTCTGTACTCTGCCTCTGAAGAAGAACGTGACACTGTGTTTTGCTTCTTAGATTTTCATGAAACAAGAGAAGAGCCAAGGAAAACACAGTACCCGGTAATTGACTTGCGGGAATCCAAACAGCAGGCCCAGTCTGAGTCTGCAAGACCCGACAACTACAGATTGCCAAAGGCAGAGAAAAACAGACCCTGGGATGGAGCAGACTTGAGGTGTCGCAACACTCTAGTAGCTGCTTAAAAATGAGAAGCAAGAGGCGTAGAAACATATTGCCTAAGTTGTTGTATTGCAAATGCAATATCTGGCCTAGTATTTGTAAGGTATAGAAGCCTCCCAACCACGCGCTTGTAGGCTAATTCATCAGAATGCTGAGGACCACCTTCACCACGAAGCTTAACAGATGGATCACAAGGTGTACTAGCGGGTTTAGAAGCAAGAACACCACTGTCCTTAAGCAGCTCTAGTGTATATTTCCTTTTATTAAGAGCAATGTCGTGTTTTGATCTGGCAACTTCAAGACCAAGGAAGAACAATGTCATACATTTTTGTCCCTTGGTTATTCACAATCTCAAGCTGATCATTCCCTCTTTGTGAAGACCTCGGGTTCCTCCATATTACTGGATGTAACTTAGCTAATGGATACCTTGGCAGATAGAGACCACAAATCAATCTAGTTGTACCAATCATCTTCTTGCTATTGTCCTGCAAAAAAAAGCAAGAATCTGCATAAAAAATGGCACAACAATTACTGGTTTTTGCAAGTTGTGGAACTGAAATCAGATTAGCATGGAAATGTGGAACAAATAATACATCATGCAGATAAAAATCTGTTGAAAAACTGACAGTTCCTGCTAAGGTAGCTGTCACAAATGTATCATTTGGCATGCTAATCTTAATAGGTTTAATGGAAAAGTAAGTTGTAAGCAAATTTAAATTGCAAGTTATATGGTTTGTGGCTCCTGTATCAATGATCCAAGAGTTAGAATTTTTAGCAAAATTGGAATTCTTACCAAAATCAGAATTGGTATTGAAGACAAGAGGATTTTTGGAAATGGAATTTGCAGTGTGTGTGTGTTTGTGTGCTGTGACTGTATTAGCAGAATGGGATGCAGGCATGGCTTGTTGCTTTATCTTTTGAAGTAATTCCATGAGTCCCTTGTATTGTTCCTGAGTAAGAGAAACACTGTCTCCTGAACTCTCTGCTGCAGAATTGCTGCCATCATCAGAAGTAGATTGAGTGGAGGTCATGTGAGCAGAATTGCCAGACTTCTTGGTTTGATTTTGGTAACCTGGTGGAAACTCATGCAGGAAGTAACTAGAATCCACAGTATGATTTGTTTTACCACAATGAGTACACAACCTATTTGAACCTTGACCTCTGCCCCCTCCATATCTGCCACGGCCTCTATTAGAATGACCACCTCTCTTATCTGAACCACCTCAATTAAAGTACTGATTACTATTGGCAGCACATGCTTGACCTTGACTAACAGCAAGAGCCTTTAGATCATTATCAGCCTCAGCAATAGGAGTATGAAGTTGTCTTTCTTGTTGTGTAACAAGAGAGAAAGCCTTTGATACTGGAGGAAAGGGATCCATCATCATAATTTGAGACCGAACATGAGAGTATTCCTCATTAAGTCCCTTCAAAAACCTAATTGTGTAATCTTGATCTCTGAAAAGACGCATGGATTGAACAACAAAATAAGAGCACTGTATTGCACATTTACACAGAGGCAAAGGCCTGAAATTCTCTAACTCATCCTATAATGCCTTTAATTCAGTGTAATAATCTGAAACATCAAGATTTCCCTGTGATAAACAACATGTATACTCCTGAATATCAGCAACTCGAAACATGTCACCTTGAGAAAACCTATCATGCAAATCGCGCCAAGCATCGGAAGCTTTATCAAAGAAAACGATAGATTTGAGAACATTTGCAGAAACTGATCGCTAAATCCAAGCTAATACCATGCTGTTACACCGAATCCATTGATTGTAGAGTAAATCGGTCTTTGCCGGAACAGTAGTGCTTCCGTCAACAAAGTCACAGCAGGAGTTTCACCTGGATGAAGAAAGAAAGGATTTGACACATTTGTTGCGAAATCCGCATACGAATCGAAGCTCTGGTTCGTCATTTTTGTGCAACGGAAACGATGAATTTGAAGAATCAGAATCAAAGAAACAATGAAATTGAATGAAATTGAAGAATCGGAATCAAATGAACCGATGAAATTGAAGAATCGAAATAGAAAGAATCAAAGAAATCGTGACAGAACTAGAGCTCAAAAATTGAGCTCTGATACCATCTTAGTATCGCAACAATGGTGGAGAGAAGAAAACTTCTTCATTGAATTAGAGCAAAATGATGAAAAATATTGAATAGTTACAGAACTAACTAACTGAGTTAGTTATATACAGTGAAAACAGAAAACTAACTAGTGCTAGCGATAAACTAAACTAGGCTTAGTTAAATAACTGTAAACTAACTAGGCTTAGTTAAATAACTGTCTCAACTAAGTTACATCCGGTAATATAGAGCGCTTACTTACATATTACTTACCAACAAAATCTTCACATACCAACATTTTGGCTCTTTTTTTTCTTTTCTTGCAAAAACTTTCAATCGTATTATATTGTTGCCAATTATGTTTTTTTTTTGTCCAATTTTTTTTTTTTGTGAGTTGCCGGTTATGCTTTGATATTGAATGAACCATAACAAAATTGTCATATTATTTTGTTATAAAAAAAATTGTCATATTATTTTAGTCAAAAAAAATTTGTAATATTATTATTTGAATATTTAACGATGAAATAGGAAAAAAGTTATATTTTATTGTCTGAGAAGTAAAGAAAAGAGTAATATATCAGTAAATATTAAGATAGGCTTATTGTCATACTTCTAAATTGAGAATAAAAATAGAGTTATTGAATAGAGCAGAATGAAATAAAATTTATAGAAATGATATATGAACATCATTTTTTGACCACCGTATATGAATACCCAATAATATAATATTTTATTTTGTTTCCCTCTTCCTTCTTTTTATGTTTCCCTCTTCTTTTTATTTTTTTCTCTTTCCTGTTTCTTCCTTCTTCTTTCTCATGCAGGAGTGCCAAATTATGCTCCTTCTCTGCTTAAAAAAAAAAAATCCTTCTTCATCCTCTTTTTCCTCCTTAGGTCACCCATGTTTCCTCCTTCCCATCATCTAATTGATTCTCCCATATAGTTGTGGCCATCATAAACTCTATGCACCTTTGTTCTCACCATGAGGCATCTCTATTTTTCTGCAACTCATGAATCGTTGATGGGTATCCAGATTTTATAGCTGAGGATTTGGTACCTTGAGGTTAGTATTGCATAGATTTTTGTGTTTGCTCCAATATCATGAGTTTTTACAATACTTTAGAGTTAGGGTTTGAATGTTTCTTTAGATAATGATCTTAGCTGAAAAATTCATTGTACCCTTCTCCATTAAGCTCCATTAAATGAAGTTGAACTGTTATTACTGAGTTGAACGCGCTAAATGCACTTCAAGCGCATATGAGTGCGCTTCAAGCGCAAATGAGACAGACAAAACCAAAAAATGTGCTCCAAGCGAAGATGGATGCGCTTAAAGCGCATTTAACATAGAATGAAATTAACAATTTGCGCTCCAACAATTTGCTGTATATTCTATTCTTTGCAACTGTTATTACTTAGTTGATGCAACTGTTGTTACTAACGTGGAAAGGAATTTTGACAAAGGTTTTGACTAACTGTTTCAAACATGGTTAATGATGTACACAGTGTTGGTTAATGAAGTTCAATATATGGTTAACGAGTTATCATGATTGTCATATTAGTTATAAATCCATGTTATAATTGTGGCATAACTTATGAAGGATTTGATTGGGGTATTCTGTGCAGATTTGGTGTGGCGCCTCTAATTGAAAGTTCATGGATAGTTTAAACATTTTGGATACTTGTGATGATATTGATGGTGAAGCTAACGGAGTTGATGGCTTTAATGGTGAAGATGCAAGTTGGAAGCCTACATCAGTGATGTGTTTTTCTTCTGTAGATATGGATACTTGTGATGGCATTGATGGTGAAGCTAATGGAGTTGATGACTTTAATGGTGAACATGCAAATTGGGAGCCTATAGCAGGGATGTGTTTTTCTTCTATAGATAAGATGAAATCATTTTATGCAAAGTATGCTTCTATAAAGGGTTTTGGCAGGAAGATCAGAACATCAAAAAAAAGGAGAGGATGGGGAGATAAGGTACATAATATTGTCATGCACAAGAGAAGGAAATCGTGTGAAATATCATGGACGTTGAAGATAGTTTCGACCAAAGGGAAAAATTGTCCTGCAAAGATTACAGCTAAATTGGCAAAAGATGGGCTGTGGTACATTAACAAGTTTGAACCCAACCACTCTCACAAGATTAGCCCTACAAAGTCAAGGTTGTTTAAGGCTAACAAAAATATGAACATGCATGTAAACAGAACAATCCAAATGAATGATGATATAGGGGTAAGGATCAACAAGACTTTCCAATCTGTTGTTACTGACGGTGGAGGCCATGAAAATATAACATTTTCTAAAAGAGATGTGAGGAATTATGTTAACAAGGAAAGGCGTTCCATTGGAAAAGAAGGTGATAGCAAAGCCTTGATAAGCATTTTTGTGAAATGAGGGAACAAAATACAAGTTTCTTTTATGACATAGATTTAGATGATGATTTTCACGTAAAGAACGTGTTTTGGGCTGATGCAAGAAGTAGGGTTGCTTATGAATCTTTTGGAGATGTTGTGACTTTTGACACAATATATTTGACCAATAAATATGACATGCCTTTTGTTGCATTTGTCGGTGTGAATCACCATGGCCAATCAACTTTACTTGGATGTGGTCTGCTTTCAGCTAAAGATACAGAGTCATTCATGTGGCTTTTCCAATCTTGGCTTCGTTGTATGCTAGGAAATGCCCCTATGGGTATTGTGACTGACCAATGTAAGGCTATGCAAAATGCCATTGAGTTGGTCTTCCCTAACACTCGACATAGGTGGTGTTTATGGCATATAATGAAAAAAATCCGGAAAAGCTAAGTATACATGGTGAATATAAAAAGATCAAGAGTGCAATGAAAGAAGCGGTTTATGATACATTGACACCGGCTGAATTTGAAGAAAAATGGTGTTCTTTTGTCATCAAATTTGATCTGGGAAATAATGATTGGTTGAGTGGGTTATACAAGGAGTGTCATAGATGGGCACCAATTATGCTGAAGAAATGTGTTTGGGTAGGTATGTTGACAACACAGCAAAGTGAGAGCATACATACTTTCTTTAATGGATATATCAATTCCAGTACCAGTCTGCATCAATTTGTAAAGCAGTATGATAACACCCTTAAAAGTAGAGCAGAAAAGGAATTTGAAGTTGATTTTAGATCATTGGATACAACAATTCCTTGCTGGTCAAACTCGTTAATCGAAAAGCAATTCTAAGGCGAATACACTCATGCCAAGTTAAAGGAGGTTCAAGCTGAATTTAGGGTAA
Source organism: Calophaca sinica (assembly GCA_037113605.1). Lineage (NCBI taxonomy): Eukaryota > Viridiplantae > Streptophyta > Magnoliopsida > Fabales > Fabaceae > Calophaca > Calophaca sinica. The sequence goes on along the minus strand of CM073733.1, from coordinate 46,933,545 downwards.
AATGAATTGTGCTGCATCCTTAAAGAATATGGAGGGTAACCTTACTACTTACCATGTCTTGGAGGAGATGTTAGTTGGAGATAGAACAAAATAACGTACCTGGAAAGTTGTTTTTAATCGTGACAATCATGATGTCAGCTGTGAATGCTCGTTGTTTGAGTTTAGAGGTATTTTGTGTCGTTATGTGCTATGTGTGTGTACTCAAGAAGGGGTTAAAAACGTGCCACTGAAGTATGTTTTAGCAAGATGAAGCAAAAATATTAAAAGGAAGCATTCATATATTAAGAGCAGATACAGTGTGAAGGAATTGAAGCCACAAATGGACAGGTTTGACAATTTGTGCAAGTATTTCTATGAGGTTGCTGAAGTGGCTGCAGAGTTTGAAGATGCAACTAAGGCGCTCCACGATAATCTGCATGAATTTAGATCTAATTTGCCCTCCAAGGATGCTACGACGAATTATGTTAACCGAAGCTCAAATGGTGACTCGAATCCAAATAATATTACCATGAGGGATGAAAATCTTATTCCTGAAATTCGTAGTCCATTGCGAGTCAAACCTAAAGGTCGTCCTCCAACAAACAGAAATATATCTGTAATTGAAAAAGTTGTCAAGAGGTTGCGGAAGCGAACTAAGCGAAGTGATGACCAAGAGACTGCTATGGTATGTTTTTTTCAAATAAATTATGTGTTAACCATGTACAACACAGTATTAACCAGGAAACTTAACCCTGTTAACCACTTACTACAGAAACTGTCAGTTTTTGTCCAAATCAAATAACACATGTACTGTGTACTATTATTATGTTATGTATTCTTTCAAACAGTAATCTTCTGTGAATTATTGCATCTTACATTTTTTGTCCAAATGTGAAGGAGGGCAGTGTTGGGAGGTGGGTAATAAGAGCACAAGTAATATCAGTGTAGAATCGTCTGTTGAGGTCGTGACTGGTGGAGATTTGTTGGATCAAGTACCATGATTCGTGTCCATTATAAGATTGTGCTAAATGTGTAGAATTTTTGGTTTGGTGTGTTGTGGGTTAAATTTGTACAATTTGATGGTTTTATGTGTTGTGTCATAGAGTTTCTGGATAACTTATGTACTATTTGTTGAGGATAAACTAAAATTTTATTTGATTACTGGTAGTGTTTTTCTATACACAGACATGTAATTGTGTGTAATTTATTGTCTCATATTGTTCTTTTATTTTAGATTCTTATATGGTGTTATCCAGGTTGGAGGTAATTTATCATTCATGGATCTCTTGACAACGTCCGATATAGACTTCATAGGATCCTCGTAATTCAGTACAAATTGGTGACAATTTGATCATCGAGGAAACCTTGGAAGATTAGGCACTTTTTGGAATTTTTTGTGTTGATATGTGGCATATGTATTTTGTGAATGCTTCTCACATATTTATACGGGTTGGAAGATTAGGTAGATACTTTTTGCATGACGGTATGGTGTTCGACAGTCTTGTGTTGTGCTCGTTAATATGGTGGTGTATTGTTTAGGGACCCAACACTTTACTAATAAATATTTACTGGTGGTGCAGGTTAGTCGGATGCAAATCACTTTTGTCGCTTTTTGTATGACATGTTTGCAGCACAAATCAAGCATTAACTTGTAAAGGATTTACGGCTATTTCTTGTAGTGCAGAATGATATATCATGTGTATATAATATAGATATACAATCTTATGTAAATGGTTCTATATAAAGTTTAAATGAACTTTGCTGATGGGCTATCCTATGATTCACAACGTATTTGAAATGTGGTTAATGATTTGCAAACACTTGGTTAACTCAATTCACTAGATGGTTAATGTGTTATACTGATGTTTCAGTGAGTTATTCACAACCCATTAATAACATAGTTAATAACCTGCATGTTTGTGGTTAAGTAAAACACAAATAATTATCCATACGTATAACATGATTAACCAAGTTTTTGTGTATAATTAACCACTCTTTTAGAGACAAGAAACTTTACACTCACATGGTGTATAACCATAGCAATAGGCTCTGAGTGTTCCAGTACACACCATGCTTTAGACACAAAAGGGTTTTTTTTACAGTTGTCATCCAATTTTGGAGGTGGTACGACAAGCAATTCAATTTAACCACACATATAACATGATTAACCAAGTTTTTGTGCACAATTAACCACTATTTCCCTAATAAAAAAAGTAACCACTATTTGAGTTTCAGCCAACTGTACACTCACATGGCGTGTAACCATAACATGTGCTAAAAAGACTAGTACTTGAGGCTTCAGAGCCAATTGGCACTATAATATATCATGCGATACCATGTGGTTGTGTATCCTTGAATTATACAGTGCCAAAGATTTGTGGTTAATTGTTGCAAAAAAGTGGTTAATCGTGTGATCAGTGTGGTTAAATCCTATTTCCTTTCACTTACCTTATAAATTGGCTTAGAAAATGTTCTAAAGAGACTAGTACTTGAGGCTCCAGAGCCAATTGGCACTATAATATACCCTATGTTGAACGCGCTTGAAGCGCCTCTATCCACGCTTGGAGCACAAATTGTTAATTTCATTCTGTGTTGAATGTGCTTTAAGCACATCCATCTTCGCTTGGAGCACATTTTTTGGTTTTGTCTCTCATTTGCGCTTGAAGCGCACCCGTATGCGCTTGAAGCGCATTTAGCGCAGTAGCCTCTGCTTGTGAGTCATATGTGGTTAACATTGGGAGTGTAATCGGTTAACTGTGTTATGGTAAGTGGTTAACATAGTTCATTAAATGGTTAATGGGATACTCTTGTGCCATTTCACAACCTTGAATAACTCAGGTCATATGCGGTTAACGCTGGGAATGTAACTGGTTAACTGTGTTAAGGTAAGTGGTTAACATAGATCATTAAATGGTTAATGGGATACCCTTGTGCTATTTCACAACCTTGAATAACTCATGGGAATGTAACTGGTTAACTGTGTTAAGGTAAGTGGTTAACATAGTTCATTAAATGGTTAATGGGATACTCTTGTGCCATTTCACAACCTTGAATAACTCAAGTCATATGTGGTTAATGCTGGAAATGTAACTGGTTAACTGTGTTAAGGTAAGTGGTTAACATGTTCATTAAATTTACTAATGGGATACTTTTGTGCCATTTAAACTGAAGTTAACCACTTACACAAACTTACGTTAACCACTTACACAAACCTTGTTAACCACATACACAAACCCTGCATTTCACTTAAAACTGATGTTAACCACTTACACAACTTATGTTAACCACTTACACAAACCCTGCATTTCACTTAAAACTGATGTTAACCAATTATACAACTTACGTTAACCACTTACACAAACCCTGTTAACCACTTACACAAACCCTCATAATGAAAAGTTATTTTCAATGATTAATATCTATAGTGGTTAATCCTGTTTACATAATTGTTCAATAAAATAGAAACTTTACATAATTGTTCAGAAAACAACCCAACAAGATGCCAACAAGTGCTTTACACATACTACAATGTACACCATCACATAAGTGTTCAAAACAACAACCCAAAATATGCTAACACAAGTGTTCAAAATAACTCAAAAGATTCTAAGTCTTCAAAACAACCCAAAAGATGCTATGTTTTCTTTGTAGTTTGCCTTGTAGTCCTTTGCATTGCAATCCTTTTCTTTCTTGTCATATATGTGTGCATGAATGGATTCCGAGTTGACACACTTTGCACAAGCTTCCTTGGATTTTCTTTAACTCTTGTCATGACGTTTGATGTATCCCCATGTCCACTATCTTCATTTTCTACATGATCACCATCACCATCCCCATCTTCACTATCATAATGATCATCATTACGAACCCCATCTTCACGATCACGCTCCTTAGGAGTACTTACTATGCTTCACCATCAGCATTACCTACAAGATTAATTTCTGGAAAAATTAATTTCAAGGAAGATAAATTTAAAGAAAACTTTAAATAAAATTTAATAACATTAACCACACAGGCATTTAATAACAATAACCATGCACCTCTTTCAATACCCAAAGCTCTTATTGCCAACCTCATTAGCAATATCAATGTGAGGAGGTGGAATCAAGGGGACGCATCATGGGGTTCGGTCGTTGATCGAAGTTGATCTTTCAGCATCTTCACTTCTGCCTCAAGAATAGAAGTCCTCTCTTGAGAATGCTTATGCTTTGCTACCAATCGCCGATATTCAGAAAGACAAACATACTATTGTTTTGCCTCATCCAATGCATCCCTGACCATGTCAAATTGAAGCTCCTCATCTGTTGTTGTTAACCCTTCAGTTACCTGCCAACACAAGAAACACATCAAATACACATTGTATATAAGTTTTCAACATGTTCTACAAACAAATAATAATCATGCTTACCAAATTTTTGCGAAATGCATCTTGTATTTTTTTGCTCTTGTAATGTATAATTGGCCAATTCAAAAAACGTGGGAAAGGAAACCTATGAGGAATGTTAGGTGTTTCCCCCAACGACAAGTGGTTGAAGGCTCAAATCTATAACAAAGATTAATATACTTAATACATATATGTTTATGTAAAAATAACAAAGCACAATTATATAATACATGATCAAATATATACGTGTAAGGCAGCTGCACATCCTCTTATATGGGTTTCACATAGATTTTTTCCTTCTTTCACTATAGAAGACACTTTGTTCAAACTTACAACTACGAACTGATACACAGCTAGTCCCCAGTTGTACTTATTTAGGGACTCTAGGTTATCTAACAACTTAATATAACCACTATATACACGTTTGCCGGATTGAGGAAAGTAAAACTTTCTAAATTCCAGGAGTATATAAAGTCTACAAAAATTAAGGACATCATCCTCAACCAACTAAGTTTACCAACAATTTCATCTATTGTTACATCATCTTCTACAAACAAAGATAATGTATTACTTTCCTTGTGTTCATCAGCTTGTAGTTCCTCACCCACTATAGGGAGTCCTAATGCAAAACATACATCAATAGGCCTAAATCGCACCACTGAACCCCTAACTCTAAAACCCTAATACTGTTCATCCCACCTAGTTGCTAATTCCCACAATAAAAGAGAAGAAATTTGTAAGTTATCCGGCATGTTTACAACCCACTTGAATTGTGTCGTCTAAATTTGGGTTCTTTGTACCTCTGTCAACTTCTTGTTGACTTCAAGCAACTCTCTTGGAGCACATGCATGCCTCAAATGTACCTGACAAGTATGAATAAAATATATGTCATGCCAAATAAATTGCACTCATGCAAATACAATAAGTTAATAAGTTCCTTACATTTTTATTGTTTGAGCTACTTGCCCGCTGCTTCTTTCTTGGTGGTGCCATGCTCTTAATAATAAACTGTACAAAACTATTTATCCAAATTAATATGGAGACTACAAGTGAACAAATTAGGAAAAACAAACTACATGTTACAGAACTGTTTTAACTATGGAGATTACATTCACAGAAACTAAAGTAATCGAAAAGCTTACATAAAACCAAATTTATCAGTGGATAAATACATTGGAAAATATATAGCATATGAAGCCACCTATTCTTTCAATATCCCACCAGGTTTAGCTAAAAAAAGCAACATAGAACCCACAGGTTTAGATCTTTTAAAGATTCTAAAGATTCTTTCACTAGATGGTTAATGTGTTATACTGATGCTTCAGTGAATTATTCACAACCCATTAAAAACATGGTTAATAACTTGCACGTTCGTGGTTAAGTAAAACACAAATAAATAACCACATGTATAACATGATTAACTAAGTTTTTGTGTACAATTAACCACTCTTTTAGAGACAGGAAACTTTACACTTGCATGGTGTATAACCATACCAATAGGCTCTAACTGTTCCAGTACACACCATGCTTTTGATTCAAAAGTGTTTTTTACAGTTGTCATCCAATTTTGGAGGTGGTATGACAAGCAATTCAATTTAACCACACGTATAATATGATTAACTAAGTTATTGTGCACAATTAACCATTATTTCCCTAATAAAAAAAATTAACCATTATTTCAGGTTCAGGCAACTGTACACTCACATGACGTGTAACCATAACATGTTCTAAAAGGACTAGTATTTGAGGCTTCAGAGCCAATTGGCACTATAATATATCATGCGATACCATGTGGTTGTGTATCCTTGAATTATACAGTGCCACGGATTTGTGGTTAACTGTGTGCAAAAAAGTGGTTAATTGTGTCTTTAGTGTGGTTAAATCCTATTTCCTATCACTTACCTAATAAATTGGCTTAGAAAATGTTCTAAAGAGACTAGTACTTGAAGCTCCAGAGCCAATGGACACTGTAATATATCATGTGATACCATGTGGTTGTATATCATTAAATTATACAGTTTCACAGATTTGTGGTTAATTGTGTGCAAAAAGGTGGTTAATTATGTCTTCAGTGTGGTTAAATCTTATTTCCTGTCACTTATCTCATAATTTGCTTAGAAAATGTTCTAAAAAGACTAGTACTTGAGACTTCAGAGTGTGTTAGCACTATAATATACCCTGTGTTGAACGCGCTTAAAGCGTATCTATCCGCGCTTGGAGTGCAAATTGTTAATTTCATTATGTGTTGAACGCGCTTCAAGCACATCCATCTTCGCTTAGAGCACATTTTTTTTGTTTTGTCTCTGTCTCTTTTGCGCTTGAAGCCTCTGCCTGTGAGTTGCTAGGACGTGGTAGTTTTTTTTTTCCATTATAAAACCTCTCCTTTAAACCATTTTCCTCACTTGTACTAGTATATCATTTCTGTATACAAATATCGCATGAAAATAAACCCAGAATCGTTACCTATCGATTCTCCGGGGATGGGTTCTGCTTCAGATCGTGGTGTGCGGTGCGACAGCGGCGGGTTCCCTCTTTGCTTTAGAATGCGTGCGGCGGGGGAGGACTAGTGCTGCAACGGACGGAAAAGAGGAAACACGGCAGCCAGAGCTAGGTTTTTCTCTTTCCCTCCACGGTGTGCATGCGCGTAGAGAAAAGAGAAAGAGAAAGAGAACGAGATGAGACGAGACGAGAGAGACTGAGCAGGAAGAGAGAAAGAATGGTGTTGTGGTGTGGCAGATGGTAAATAGGACACAGTAACTTCTCCTGTGTGCGGTGCGAGAGGGACAAAGCAAGACGAGAGAGAGTGTCAGCGGGAAGAGAGAATGAAACAAAATAGAAAAAGAAGGAGAAATATTAAATGTCTCACATGAATGACTAAACTACCCCTGGAAGTCTACGGTGGTCATATACGATGGTCAATAAATGATGTTCATATATCATTTCTGTAAAATTTATCACATTTGGTTCTATTTTATTATATTTTAAAACAATTCAAATAAAACTAATGTTAGTTTATATATTTCATTTCCCTTCATTTTATTTTTGGTGCAACAGCGATCTTAAAAAATAGATAGAATCTTAGGTACCATGTAAATTAGTTGGGTATTGGTACCTATTTTAAGTGACCTTATAAAAATAGTTTATTTGTTTAATATTTTCCATATAACTGTGTTAACACCCAAAAATAATTCTAAGTGTTAGCCGAATACGACAGGCTTGGGTTAGTTGATAATGCTAGTCAAACTAAGGTTAGCCGAGTGACAAGTGCCATCAGCTGATTAGCCGAGTCTTCAAGAGCATGACTTGGGCTAGTTTGTTGGGCCGTTGGGCTTGTTTAGTATCGTAAAGAGTTTGGGCGCACTTAAAGTAAGAAATTTTTCAGGCATTACTGAGTTTAATTAAAAATAAAATCCTTCTGCCTTTATCATAGGAACTGGCTATTGGGATAAGACCAGATTGAGCGAATAGAGTTGTTGGACGATGCAAGGATAGGCGCACTTAGGAGAAGGGAGCCACGTGCCTCTAAAAGTTAGGAACATGGTTAGTGGGGCTTTGAGTAACTGTTAGCTGAGGTAGTACAAATGTTAGCCACTGTTAGTTATTGTTTAAACGTGTGACCATGGCAGATAGGGGTAATGCCTAGTTTTGCCTATAAAATACCAATTGTACAAATTGTATTAAACACACTTAATCAATAAAAAAAAACACAAGTTTTTACACTTATCTCTTATTGTCTTTGCTACATTCATGTCTTTTACCTTTTTATGCTTTGTTAGTCATAGTTTTCCCAAATCACCTGACTTAACGCTCTTTGGAGTAGTTAAGGAAGCCACAACTAAGGGATAGAGTTCCTTCCTCAATGTAGTCGACCGATAGAAAAGAGAATCATTTTGTTGATAGTTTAGTCGAATCCTCGGCTATTAATCACCCACATAAACAAACTGTTACAACACACATTTTTTATTATTTAAAAAGTAACCAGTAAATTTATGAATAATTATTCAGTGCCCCAAAAAATATTTTACAAATTTGCTAATATATTACTCTCCCTCTTCCCTCTTGAACGCTTAGAATGCTCATCATATTAAAAAAAAGTGAAGAATCAAAGAGCAGTAAAACGACAAAATGACTTAAAAGTTACAATAATGTTAAACAATCACTAACCCAATTTTGGGCAGAACTAAATACGTCCAATTATACGGCAATGTGCAGTTTAGGGGTGTAAATGAGCCCAACTATTCTTGAACTATTCGAGTTTGGCTCGTTAAATGCTCAGTCAAGCTCATTTGTTTTATTAAATAAACAAACTTAAGCTTGAGATTGAGCTCGATTATTTAAATGAGCAAAGCCTAAGCTTTACAGACTCGACATTAACGGCTCGTGAATAGCTCGTTTGAGGGTATAACTGTCTTTTTCAATTTATATTTTATTTTTCGTGTTTTTTTATTATGTAATTCATTGAATTTTGAAAATATATTATAGCTTGGGCTACTACATTTAGTTTAAACCATTTTCCTAGGTATCATGTGAAGAGACACGTTTTGACTTTCCTACATTGTACATCGTGTAAGAATCTTTATCGTCACCATAGTTTAAATAAATTTTGTTAGCTATATATATGCTGATTATGAATGAGTATGTCTCTTCCTTCATCAAATCTCCTCCCTCATTTGTAAATCTACAATAGTGTTTGCATATTTATTTCTCAATATTTCGCTCTACCTACCCAATTTGTAAGTCACATCCACTCGACCAACACGACATTGGTAAATAAATGTAATTTTTAGAAGAATTTTAAACATGTTCAATTAAAATGCAGTATTTGAGTGTTTACTAAGTGTGTGTTGGTTCTGCGGTGACGAAAATTGATTTTGATAGAATTGATTTTGTAAAATTGATTTTGGTTAAAAGTGAGTTGAACGTGACGTGATTTATGTTTGGATATATTCATGAAAAAAGTGATTTTGATCAACACATGTTGTTTGGATAGTTTGGATCAAAATTGCTTTTAAGTGTGCAATTACCAAAATAGACCTAAATTAAAATTATATTAGAAACTTGAAATTTGATAAAATAGATAGCAAAAGTACTAAATTAGCATATATATTAGTTAACAAAAAGTTTTTTTACATATATATTATATTAGTTAACAAATAAGTTTTGATTACATATATATTATATTAGTTAACAAATAAGTTTTTTACTCTGTGTTAATTTAGTAAAAAAAAATATTGTGTTAATTTATGTATAAATTATTTTGCTATGAGTAAACATATTTTTTACAATGCCTCTCGCCAGTCCCTTTTTTTTTGGGGAACAGCGTCGGTCCATTTTTTACTTTGTGATAAATGGGCCTTTTGGAGCCCAATCCATCTCACTTTCTCTAACCTAGAGTTAGAAAGTGGTATCCCTATAACATGCTGAAAACACCGCACACTGAAATGGAGAAGGGCTGACTGGTCTCTTCACACAATGACCATGGAAGCTTCAGCTTGAATCGATTTCAGTCAGACGTAAAAGCTACGTGGAGTTGCTTCAACTAGAATCAATTTTAGGGGAAAGAATCACTTTCTCAACTAAGATCCGAACATCCTCATAATACAGTTAAATCGCGTTGGAGAGAGGTGAATGTGAGTCCATGGCCTCTCAATGCAGAACCAAACAGGGGCTAAATAGAATTTCAATAATCTCTATTAACGAGAACACTATTTTAGGAAATCAAAATTAAATACTTTTTATATTTTATTCATTTTGGATGAGAGGTGATTAATATTTTTGAATTTCAGATACCACATGTTAAATACATTTTTATTTATAGATTGTCACTTAATATTAAAAATTTTATTAACTAAATAAACTTTAAAAATAATTTCAGAAATTTTCATAAATACAAAAATAATTAAGCTATAAATGAGTTTAACTTGCCAAGCTCAAGCTTTTAGTTTGGCTCGATTAAACAAATGAGTCAAGTCCAAGCTTTACATTTTCTTTACAAGCCAAGCTTAAGTTTTAAGTGCTCTGATCGGCTCAACTCAACTCGTTTACACCCCTAATACAATTGATTCTTTGACTTATATCTATATATAAATGATACTTGGAGTCCCAAGTAGGTAGCTCAGTTGGTGAGCTAAGGGACGCTGAAGGAGTATAAGCAGGAGGTCCCGGGTTCAAACCCGGGAAACTAACATTTCTAACAATTACTAACAACTAACATTTGCCTATCAAAAAAATAAATAAATGATACTTGGATATATGCATCTAATGTTGGACTTCAGTTTTACAAAAAGATAATGCCCCATCCAGAACCTATTGTTATAATACAAAGAGACACTGTTGAGAATTTAAAAAAAAAATATTATTTAGTTTAAAAGGGGTGCATTTGGAATTTCAAAAAGTCAAAAGACTAATTCAAGTAGATTCGGTGACATAATAAATGGGTACAAGTGACTGTTTTTCAATGGTCTAGTTCACTTGGGTGCCTATACACAACACTTCCACTAGGTGCTAGAGTCATCACCATAAAAATATCGTTCCGTCAGACACAATGACTAGAGGCGGAGCTAGCTTAATTTTTATGAGGGGGCAAATATAAAGAGTAAAATTGTTTTGATAGGCGAAATGAACCTCACCAAAAGTGCTAGAAGTTTAAATGTAAATAACAATTTTGGAAAAATAACAAACTCCCTATTTTAACAAAACCAGCAAAAACAAGAGCCCAATTCAATTAACTAATACAAGGATTAAACAAAATTTCAACACTAGATTTAGACCTTACAACTTTTCAAATCAGGGGTCATGTTGAGACTTGGGACCCTTCCCTCAGTCAAAGTTTGTGCTTGTGTTTTATAATATATTTTTTGGAGGGCTAAAATAACTAATTTATATACCTTGTTTATAATATTTTTTTTTTGAGCCATGGCTACCTCATTCATACAAGAGGAGTCCCTCTAACGATGACTCACATGAAGTGAGAAGGATAATAAAATCTGTTACCTATAGAATCTATGCAATAGTCAATGAAAAAGTTGTTAATCATTTTAAGGTCAAGATTCTCCAGCTGATGATTATTAGGTCTAACTTTTTCCTTACAACCTCATACATAAAAATGTTTCAAACTCGACTTTCTTTTGATCATCACTCATAGGGATTTTTTGACACAGACTTACTTGGAACTTAATTAAGAAATATCACGCATAGTATTGAGCTTTAATTCCACACTTATCAAGAAATCTGGCGAAAGATTATGCATGTTTTTCAATTCTGTCAAATCTAACATAGTACCTGCATCCTTTATCTAACCTCACACATTTGATCTTCTTATTTGTCTTTAATTCAGTAACATTTTAAAGAACATCAAGCCATCCAAGTAACTAGTTTTTTTTTTCTTTTCTGAAAAAAGGTCTATAACTCAAACTTTGAGAAATCGTCCATGAAGGTAATGAAATACCTATAACCGTAACACCCCGCCTGGACAGGGCGCCACATTACACTAATACTAAGACAATACACAAATATAAAACCACAACAACAATAACAACATTTATTTCATTATTACATCAGAGTACGCACAACGAATATACACAATACCCGCATGAGGTAACAAAACTATGACTCATACTGGTTGTGGTACAACTCGTACAAACTGTATACAAATACTACCCTCAGGCAGTTCCATCACCACATTCACCTCCACTAGGTCCCGCTCCCTAATCATAGGCCCTAATCACAAGTTGCTCTTGTCCTTATGCTAATTTATTAGAAAGTAGTACATAAACACACATAAAACGAGGAGGCAAGAAACTCGTCAATTACCTTATAATAGGAAAACAATGTGGAACAATAGCAATTCAACATGCACACCACAAACAATCAACATTCATTTCCAAGATCAGCAATAATACTGACAAGACCAATGAACCACTGACAGGACTAGCACACCACTGATACTGCACACAGACCCCTGAACACATATCCTATAACACACAGACAAATCACCAGTCTCATAGGTATAAGACGAAACACACATAAGTTGGTTATCCCGGGAAAAAAAAATCTCAATATGCTACTATCTTTAAAACAAGATAAAGTATTGATCCACACACAAGGAACGATATTCCCTCACACAAGGAATGGCCAAGATTTTCCACTGCCAGACTGGGAGTACTATTACCTTATCAGGAGGACCGAGCTCTACCACACCACACCAGGTACACTCCCCAAGGATCGGTTTCCTGTCATGCCCTGCATACTTCATACCTTCGGCCCCGCACAGGCCTCAGGCTCACTAACCTCAGGTACACTGACCCGACTATCACCATCGACAAATAGAGTATCAACAGTAATACCAATTATCACCCTTGACATCATGGCTACACACCCATCATAACAACAACACATACGACATCAACCAGTCAAACACTGTAAGTCTGGTATACAACCTAAGGGGGGGTGAATTAGGTTGAACACTTTTCGAGTAACTTTTAGAGATTTTTCTCGTTCTTTTGTTTTATGGACAAATAGATAGAGTTTGATTGATAAACAAAAGTAAAAGGATAAGGAAGAAGATTGAGACACAGAATTTATACTGGTTCCCCTAACCACTTGGGTACATCCAGTTCTTCTGACACCTGCAGAGCAATCCACTATGAAAGAAATTCTTGTTACAAGCAAGCCTCACCCCAAGGCTCCCTAACAATATCTATACAATAAGATAGCACCCCACTATCTTTTCAAACCAAAACCCAACACAAGGATGAGGTTAATAACTATTAAGAATGTTAAAGCATATGGTGTATCGGATCAATATTACTTTGTAACTATACAACTTAGTGCTCAAGAACTTTTTCAGAATATGAAAATAGTAACTAAGTTTTAGGCAAGAAAGTTTTGAAGGTTTAGAACTTGTAAAATGATATTGATCTCTTATGATTTGAAAGAATGAAAGTTGTGTATATTTTCTGATGTAAAAGGTATATATATAACCATCGATCGTGTATGAAGCAAGGTGATCATTTGGCAACTTTTCGAAACCAAACCACACCATTTGAAATCACAACGTTTAGAAAATTTGATTTTGTAGAAGGGTAATCGATTACGTCGTTATGGTAATCGATTACATGTGTACGTTGAAAATCGGATATTCAAAAATTTAGTTAATGTAATCGATTACATAATTAAGGAAATCGATTACATGTGTATCATCGGAGTTTATGTAATCGGTTACACATTATAGGTAATCGACATCAAACTAAGAAAATGTTTTTGCACATCTGAGCATTTATGTAATCGATTACAAACTTGAGGTAATCGACATCAAAGCGAAAAATGTTTTTCTTAAGATTTCAAAAGGTTTGCTTCAACACTAACTTTGCAAATAACTTAGATTAAGTTTTTAAACTTAAGGAATGATTTGTTTGAGCACATCTAAGTTATATAATCACAGCTTTGCAATATGTCAAAGATACGAACCATACTTACAGAGAATTGAAAAAACATAATTAACAACTCAGTAGAATCTTTGACTTGATCTATCTGAGTCTTTTCTTCTTTTTGATCGGCAATCTTGTCATCATCAAACCCACCAAGTTTAAGAAGGAAATCTTCTTCACAATCTCCCCTTTTTGATGATGACAAACACTAATCTTGTTAACAGATTGCGAGCGGAAAAGCTCCCCTGTCTTGTATATCTCCCCTTTGTTTTGGAGTTGGGAAACCCAAAAGGTAGTAAAATACAAGACATACACATACACATAATATCTCCTTTCTCCCCCTTTTGACATCATCAAAAAGAAGAAAAAGTAGCATAAATATAATAGATTTACCAAGTTCATGCAAACACACACTAAATACTTAATATGAGTCATCCATACAAACTGTTCAAAGTTCCTACTTAGTAAAGTCCAAATAAAGAAAACATAAACCAAAGTGCAATTTAAGGAAACAGTACAAAACTAGATGTAGAAATCCAACATAGACAAACAGAACATAATGATAAATGTGATGCATGCATGATGAAGCAAATCAGGCTACTCGTCATCCTCCTCATTTGCATTTCTGAAAGCTTCAAGGCGGTCCATGCAAGGCATAATTCATCAAACCTCTCGCCATGTAGCCACGGACACTCAAGCTCATCCATAATCATTTGATTGGTGACCTCTCCATCATGATCTTGAGGTTCCTCATCCTCTCAGTACAGGAGGTGTAGCAGATCGCTTCGACACTGTAGACTCGCCAAGAAGATCCCGCTTTATACACATCTTTGGTAATATATCCATGTGGATTTCATTCTCGGCAGTGTCATTTCCAGATAAACCTCATTCTTTGGTGTCCACATTGCAGCATTCCAACAACCGGGAGATTTGACGCGCATAAGGCAAACTAGTAGTTCGCTTCTTCAGAGACAACATGTGGTTCATAACCAAATAGGCCCAGTTGATAGGTTTGCTATTCTTAATAGTATACATGATTTGCATATCAAAATCATTGATTTGAGAGTAGTTGGAGGCCTTAGGAACCAAGACATAGCAGATAACATAGTGAAGAAGTCTATCATCAACATTCAAGTGTCCTACAGATAGAATATTTACGGCAGAGGAGGCAGACCGGACCGTTGTCTTTCTCGAGTAATTTCAGCCTCACCATAGCGACACATTGATAAATAGAATTCTTTCTTGTCATACTCCTCCCAATCACATAGAAAATCGGTGTGAATCCTTTCTCCCTCAAATGGAATCTCCGTAAACTCTCCAATTTGCTTCAATGACAATTTAATTGGAACCCCTTTCACCCAAGAAATCAGCACCACTACCCTTAGCCTCTAAATTACAATAGAACACTCTAACAAGATCGGGATAGTAGTTTCCAAAACCATTAGCAAGTTGTATTACCCTTGTCTTTCTAGCAACGAAGGAAAATTGAAACGAGCAAATGCAATAAGACTCACATACTTGGGAGTGATAAGTTTCGCCAATGAATTGTTGGAAGCGAGTTCTTTGTTCAGGTCGCCAACAACCTTGATAAGTCCAGGAGGATTTGGATTTGCTCTCCTTGCATCGATCCACAGATGGATTTTTGCTTCAATTTCCTTGAAGGTTCCATGGTGATGAAAGTGTTTAAAGAGGGTTAGGGTTCGAAATTGTAGGGAAAAATCAAGTGGGCCACTAATTGGAGGAGGACAAAGGGATTAGAAGTGAAAGATATGAGCAACAATGGTAGAAATAAGGATTGGAAGGTGGGTGGTTGAGAGGATGAGTGGTAACCGATTGCAAGAGTGAAAGAAATGTTTTAGAAAACTGATTTTATGCAGAAATCGGTTGGCTGCAAATTTTCGCGGATGTAATCGATTACACCCAAGTGGTAATCGATTACCATACTGGTCAATGAGCGAAAATCTGAAATTTACGAAAATGTAATCGATTACTCATAATATGTAATCGATTACACATCAGAAAAATTTAATTTTGAAAAAGTATTGATAAAACATGCAATGTATGAGTATCTATTCTATGCATAACACACATATCACATAGATTTATGATTAAAAAGACATACATACACCGTAATGACACAATAAAAACATATAAGTTAAATGAAAGAACCTCGTCACCAAATGTGTTGGTCTTCATATATCCTTTTCATCCAAAATGCCAAGTTCTCTTCTTATTTTGAAGAAGGGTTCTTTGGCTAATGGCTTTGTGAAGATGTCACTAATTGAGCATGAGTATCAACAAATGTAATCTCCACGTCTCCTTTTAGAACATGATCTCGTAGAAAATGATGTCGAATGTCTATATGCTTGGTACGAGTGCATAACAGATTCTTTGATATATTTATAGCACTTGTGTTGTCACACCTTAAAGGAATGCATCCAAGATTGATTCCATAATCACATAGTTGTTGTTTTAGCCAAAGACTTTGAGCACAACAACTTCCACCGCAATATATTCTCGTCAATGGCCGAGAGCAACACTTGCTTGTTTCTTGCAAGACCAGGATATTAAAGCATTTCCAAGCATATGGCATGTGCCACTAGTACTTTTTCGATCGCTTTGCACTGCATAATCGAATCTGAATAACCAACTAAAGAGCAAATACTACCTTTGGGGTACCATAGGCCAACATTTGTTGTTCCTTTCAGATACTTCATGATCCGCTTTAATCAAGAAAGATGAGATTCTTTTGGATTGACTTGAAATCGAGCACAGAGACATACACTAAACATAATGTCGGACGATCGCGATTAAGTATAATAAAGAACCAATCATTCCTCGATATTTCTTGATGTCTACTGATAAACCTGACTCATCTTGATCAATATAAGTACCAGATCCCATAGGAGTTGCGATCTCTTTGCAGTTGTCCATGTCAAACCTCTTTAACAGTTCTTTACAATATTTTGATTGATTTATGAAGATACCATCCTTAGTTTGCTTGATTTGAAGTCCAAGAAAATAATTCAGCTTTCCCATCATGGACATTTCAAATTCTCCTTGCATCATCATTGAGAACTCTTCACACAAATCTTTATTAGTTGATCCGAAAATGATGTCATCAACATAAATTTGGACCAATAGAGTGTGATCCTTAATTCTCTTGATGAATAGAGTAGTATCTACCTTACCTTTTTCAAATCCTTTTTCACATAAGAATTGACTAAGTCTGTCATACCAAGCTCTAGGGGCTTGTTTCAAACCATAAAGAGCTTTCTTTAATTTGAATACATGTGAGGGGTTTTGAAATCTTCAAACCCAGGAGGTTGTTTGACATAAACTTCCTCATTTATGTATCCATTTAAGAAGGCACTTTTGACATCCATTTGAAATAATTGAAAATCTAGAGAACAAGCATAACCAAGTAATAAACGTATAGCTTCTAACCTGGCAACAGGAGCGAATGTCTCTTCAAAATCAATTCCTTCCTCTTGATTATAGCCTTGAGCAACCAACTTTGCCTTATTTCGAATAATTATCCCATTTTCATCAAGTTTGTTCTTAAACACCCATTTTGTACCGATAATGTGTTTGTCTTGTGGTCTAGGGACAAGTTCCCAAACCTGATTCCTTTCAAATTGGTTTAACTCTTCTTGCATGGCAAGAATCCATTGATCGTCTTCAAGAGCTTCATTTATCTTTGAAGGTTCTATTTGAGAGACAAAAGCCATGTATAGGTAAGCTTCCTTCAGATTTAGTCTTGTCTTTACTCCTGATTCAATATCACCAACTACTTTGTCAAGAGGATGATCCCGATGAATTCTCCATTCACGAGGTAGATCAGGATGATTCTGCTCTTGTTGAAGATTGTCGTCTTGGTGATTGACTGAATCAATTTGTTTTTCTTTGACAGAGTCTTCCATAGGTAATTCTGACTCAGCATCCTTAGTAATGTCTTTTGTAGATGCTTCCATTATATCATCATCATCATCATCACAAGAACCTTCGTCAGATTTCTCATCGAACTTACCTAGGTTGTCTTTGTCATTGTTGAGTACAAAACATTTGCATCCAAAGACATGAAGATGTGAGATGTTTGGCTTTCTTCCTTTATATAGCTCATAAGGAGTCTTTTTCAAGATTGGCCTTATATTGACTCGATTTGTAACATAGCAAGCTGTACTTACTGCATCTGCCCAGAAGTACTTTGGTAGACTTGAATCACTGAGCATTGTTCTAGCCAGTTCAATTAGAGATCGATTCTTTCTTTTTGCCACGCCATTTTGTTGAGGAGTCCTTGGAGCTGAGTAATAGTGAGTGATACCTTGTTCTTCACAAAATTCCTCAAAAAAAGCATTTTGGAACTCCCCACCATGATCACTTCTAATAGACACAATCTTCATAGATTTTTCATTTTGCACTTGTTTTGCATATTTCTTGAACGCCTTAAATGCATCACCTTTCTGTGCTAAAAATAGAGTCCAAGAATATCTAGAGAAATCATCAACAATAACTAAAGCATAAACATTACCTCCGAAGCTTCTAGTTCTTGAGGGACCAAAAAGATCCATGTGAATCAACTGAAGTGGTCTTGTAGTTGATACCACATTCTTTGGTTTGAAAGAGGATTTTGTTTGTTTCCCCTTTTTGGCATCGTCACATAATCTATCTTTGACAAATTTCATTTTGGGTAATCCAATAACAAGATCATGTTTGACAAGCTTATTCAAATGTTCCATGTGAATATGTGCTATTCTTTGTGCCAAAGCCATGCATCATTATTGTTTACCACTAGACATTTAATCTTCAAAGATAAATCATCTAGACATACCTTTTAGGAGTTGTCGATTCTATTTCCCACTAACTTCTTCAGGAGAGGCTTCATTTTCAATGATACATTTTTCTTTGATGAAGTTTACTCTGAATCCTTTATCGCAGAGTTGACTTATGCTAATCAAATTGTGCTTCAAACCTTCAACATATAGGACATCATCAATAGTTGTGAAGGGAGAAGCTCCAATCTTTCCAATCCCAAGAATCTTTCCTCTATTGTTATCTCCATATGTGACATATCCTTTAGATTTCAGCTTCAGAGATGTAAACTTTGTACAATCACCAGTCATGTGTCTAGAACAGCCACTATCAAGATACCATGTGTTGCTGGTGCTGTTCAGGCATTTCTCTTGTTCATCATCTGAGTGATGTGATGCCATTAGTGCTTTGACTTCAGATTCTCCACTTTACAATCGGAGGAGGTACTTACTTCATTGTCATTCCATGCAATGTAGGCCTTTTTGGATTTGAATTCCTTTTTCCCTTTGAAGTACTTCTTCTTTGTCAGATTAGGACATTCTGCTTTCATATGTCCTTCCTTACCGCATTCAAAACATGTGAAGTTCTGATTTGAAGTGGATGTATCCCTTTTCTTGAAAAATTTCTTTTTGTTATCAAATTTAATATTTTGGTCTTTCTTAAGAAATTTTCCAAACCTTTTTACCAGGAGAGTGATGTTCTCATCTTCATCAGTGCTTTCTTCTTCACGTTGTTTTCTGGTTTCAACCTTTAAGGCAATGCTTTTGTTCTTCTTCTCTTTGACTTCAGTCTCTTCCAATCTTCCAAGTTCCAATTCATGTTCTTGGAGTTTTCCAAATAATGCCGCAGAAGTCATTTTTTTGAGACTTTTCTTTTCAGAAATTGCTGTAACCTTTGGTTGCCATTGCCGAGTCAATGATCGAAGAATCTTGAGATTCAACTCATCATTGGTAAAGGTCTTTCCAAGAGCCATTAAGTGATTTGTCAAATGAGAGAATCTCTTTTGCAAATCAAGTATTGATTCACCGGGCTGCATTCTAAACATTTCATATTCTTGTGATAGAGTATTCAGTTTAGACCTCTTTACTTCTACTGTTCCTTCATGAGTTACTTCTAGAGTATCCCAAATCTCTTTAGCAGTTTTACAATGTGAGATACGAAAGAATTCATCCATACCTAATCTTGTTGTAGAATGTTCTTGGCCTTTTGTCATAGAGCACTTTCTTCTTGTCATCATCTGTCCCATGCAGCTTTGACTTTATATTGCACTCCATTGTTGATGACTGTTGTTGGCACATAAGGACCATTCTCTACAGCATCCCATATTTCTTCATCTTGTACTTCAAGATAGGATTGCATGCGAATCTTCCAGAAGTCATAGTGTTCTCCAACAAACCATGGAGGCTTGTTGTTATCGCCACCATCTCTAAAAGTAGGATTGTTACTTATGGAAGCCATGGATCGAAGGAGCGAGTTACCTTAACTCGCTCGATACCAATTGTAAGTCCGTATACAACCTAAGAGGGGGTGAATTAGGTTGAACACTTTTCGAGTAACTTTTAGAGATTTTTCTCGTTCTTTTGTTTTATGGACAAATAGATAGAGTTTGATTGATAAACAAAAGTAAAAGGATAAGGAAGAAGATTGAGACACGTAATTTATACTTTGGTTCCCTAACCACTTGGGTACATCCAGTTCTTCCGACACTGCAGAGCAATCCACTATGATAGAAATTCTTGTTACAAGCAAGCCTCACCCCAAGGCTCCCTAACAATCTCTATACAACAAGATAGCACCCCACTATCTTTTTCAAACCAAAACCCAACACAAGGATGAGTTTAATAAGCTGTGAAGAATGGTAAAGCATATGGTCATGTCGGATCAATATCACTTTGTAACTATACAACTTAGTGCTCAAGAACTTTTTCAGAATATGAAAATAGTAACTAAGTTCTAGGCAAGAAAGTTTTGAAGGTTTAGAACTTGTAAAATGATATTGATCTCTTATGATTTGAAAGAATGAAAGTTGTGTATATTTTCTGATGTAAAAAGGTATATATATAACCATCAGATCATGTATGAAGCAAGGTGATCATTTGGCAACTTTTCAGAAACCAAACCACACCATTTGAAATCACAACGTTTCAGAAAATTTGATTTTAGAAGATGGTAATCGATTACGTCGTTATGGTAATCGATTACATGTGTACGCTGAAAATCAGATATTCAAAAATTTAGTTAATGTAATCGATTACACAATTAAGGAAATCGATTACATGTGTATCATAGGGAGTTTATGTAATCGGTTACACATTATAGGTAATCGACATCTGAAACTAAGAAAATGTTTTTGCACATCATCGAGCATTTATGTAATCGATTACAAACTTGAGGTAATCGACATCAAATCGAAAAATGTTTTTCTTAAGATTTCAAAAGGTTTGCTTCAACACTAACTTTGCAAATAACTTAGATTAAGTTTTTAAACTTAAGGAATGATTTGTTTGAGCACATCTAAGTTATATAATCACAGTTTTGCAATATGTCAAAGATACGAACCATACTTACAGAGAATTGAAAAAACATAATTAACAACTCTGTAGAATCTTTGACTCGATCTATCGGAGTCTTTTCTTCTTTTTGATCAGCAATCTTGTCATCATCGAAACCCAGCCAAGTTTAAGAAGGAAATCTTCTTCACAAACACCACGTGAGTATATAATAGTCAACAACACCTTAATCACATATAGTATTAACAGTCATATTCCAATTATATGCAAATTATCAATCATCCTCAATCGGCGTATAGATCAATCGTAGCGTCGCTAAAGGCGACTTCCAACTAATCATGTTATCAATCACATCAAGTAGTCACGCAAGTATGCTATCCTAAGGTCATCATGCATTCATAACAGACAAGTCACACAAACAAGTCGTCTATCCTAGGGTTGCAGGTTATCAAACATCCTCGAATAATACAAAGATCAATTCTATGGTTGATAGTCATACGACAACTGTCCTTAGCTATCGTATGTCACAATGCCTCTCCCAAGGTGGTGTTGTTATCAAGCTCTAGTAGGGTTTGAGGTCCCCTACGCATGCTAAAAGTACTATCCTAGCTACCACATGTTTTCTTAGTAATTGAGGTTTAATCCTCCTCACTTGACTTGAATCGCTCACTCGAGCAACCTGAACCGAAGTTGCTATCTGCACCCCTAACTCTACTACTTATGTAACATCCCTGATTTTTTATTATTTCAAAAACATGTTTTATGTATATTTATATAAACAGGATATTTTGGTCATTTTGAAAGTGTGGATTTCAAAAAATGAATTTTACCGTTGAGTTCCAAATATTTTGTTTAGTTAGTGGTTGTAACAGCCCTAATTTTCGTCGCTTGTCTGCTTGCAATTGTGTGTTGTTTGAAATATACGCTACAGGGGTATTTTCATAAATTTATAAAAGTGCGTAATTTTGGGAAACGGATTTCATGGTTGAATTCCAATTAGTTTATTTAGCTAGTGATGATATTTTCAAATTTAAATTCTGACAGAAACGAGACGTCATTTTGACTACCCGGTTAACATTTTTACCGACTGAAGAGTCTGTTTGGACTCCAGCACATTTATAATTTGAAATTTTTACTGTCCTTCAATAGATGATGATCTGTGAGAAGGTACTAATTTTATTACTGCTTCGCTGTTTTTACAGACGTCAGTTTAATCGCTTAATGTTTTAATGCGTAATGAGTTTTAAAGCGGTATAACTAGGATAATTCCTAATTATAATTCTTGGATAATTATTAAATATTATAAATAAATTATATTGGATAATATTTTGAGTTACATAATTATATTTGATATATATTTGAATTACATAACTATATTTAATAAAAATTTGAGTTACAAAGGCATATTTTATAATTTTGAAATCCATAAACTAAATTGGATTTATTTTTCAATTACAAAACTATGTTGGATATAATTTTGGATTTCAAAATTAGTTTTGGTAAATTTTGAGTTACATAAACAAATTTGATAATTTTTCAATTGCAAAACCATATTGAAATATATTTTTGATTACATGATTATTATATAACTAAAATTTTGATCATCTTCTTACTTCTTCTCCCATCTTTCATGCCACGTTCTCTCTGTTTCCTCCATCCTCTTCATTTTTTTTCTCCCATGGTTCCATAACCATTTTAGACAGAGAAATTGATGGTTTCAAGTGATTTTCTCATCCAATTTCAATTCCAAGACCATATTCTTGCTCCTCAAGGTGACGTATAAGCTTGTGTTGATCTTGGAGCTAGAAGGAATTTGGGTAAGAAAGTGGAATCTTAAAGATCTTAGCTAGGGGGAATTTCTCTTGGAGTTTTGAGAAAGCCTAAGTTGTTGTGCGTTTGTGTGTTTGTATGTTCGTTTGTTATGGAATAATGTTGGGATGAAAACTCCTTGAGAGTTTCATCACTTGTTTTGGAAATGGGTATTAAACTAAGATACATAATTATTTTGGGATTGGATTTGGTGTATGTTTGGTTATGTGTGATTTACTTAACATATGCTTTTGTATGTGAACTTATCATACCGATTGTTTATTAGTTTGACGACATAGTTAGACAATGACCTAATGCATAGATTATGTGTTGGTATTAAATTATGATGGGCTTGACTGGTCGACGAGTGCTGATACTCAAATCGTGATGACAGTCAGGTTATGCTTGAAATATGATACTTCTCACTATTTTTGGTGAAGGCGGGTTTGAGTTATCATGCACTTAGATTAGAACATAGCCCCAACTAGAAAAGAATTCCATGGTATATTGCATAATGGAATGTGATCAAGCATAGCTAGACATAATGAAGTGGTAATCTGACTGAAGATCAAGCATAACCTGTCATGACGAAGCGGTAAACTAATTGAAGGTCAAGCATAGCCTGTTGTTATGAAGCAGTAAGCTGATTAAGTGGTTAAGTATAGCCTACCATGACGAAGTGGTAAGTTGACTGATTGTCACACGTAGCCTGTCATTATGAAGTGGTAAACTGACTAAAGATCTTTTTTATTTTTTATTTTTTTTAAAGGGGGTGGGGAAGATGATATATTATTATTTCAGTGGCACAAATGGCCATGTTACAACTGTCCCCGAGGGGATTTAAACCATGTCCCTTGGGGTTACAAGGCTAAGCTCCTACCATTGAGCTGATACCCCATGGACAAACTAACTAAAGATCACGTATAGCCTGTCGTGACAAAGTGGTAAGCCGACTAAGGGTCGAGTGTAGCCATTGTTACGAAGTAGTAAACTGATCAGAATAGAATATACTGAATGTGATAAAAAACACAAGAAATGGGGGTTTGAATTGGGTTTTAGAAATCTTTTTGAAATACTTGTGATTTTGAAAACCTTTTTCAAAACAACTCTTAAACAAAAATAACTTTAAGCAGCAATAAAGATAAGAGAAGAAACAAGACTCAGCGATTTATACTAGTTCACTATCACCAGGTAGCTACGTCTAATCCCTTCACCGCACTGAAAGATTTTTCCACTATAATCAACTGATTACAAACTCAAGAGTATACTACTACCAAATTTGTCTATACTCTTAACTTATCAAAACGAATTAGTACGGTCAAGCCTCTGAGGAAATATAGCCACTACTGGGCTAAATACAAGTGTATTTTAAAATGATTTTGAAATAGTCTAAGTAAACTCTCAACACGAGAAGATAAACAATGAAAGCTTAAGCACAGAAAAAAACTTTCTTGAAGAAAGAATAAAACGTTTAAGGTGTAGTTCTCTTGGTCTCAGAATGCTCGGAATGATTTCTTGGTCGCTCACTTGTCTCACCTTCTTCACTATTTTGAAGATGATATACATAGCAAGATATTCCAAATAAAGCCGTTGTGACCTAAGCAGACCCTTCACCAATGGTTAAAAATTCAGATCCGCTTTTTGTGACTTTTTGTGCGACGTTTCGTTCTCATATTTTCAATTCGTACACTGACACAGTTGTAAATGAAAAATCTGTCCTTTTGTGATCCTTTTTGAAAATGAGATCCTTTCAGGGCAAGACAGATTGAATAAAATATCCGTTGACATTCTATTCTGTCTTTGAATCCTCGTACATTAAAGAGTCATCATTGAAGATCTTTAAATGCTTTAAATAGCCATTGAATGCTTCGTTCAGTCTGGTTGGATTCCAGAGGCACATTTCAACCAGACAGTCTTCGACAACAGCGATACTCTGTTTACCAGAGCGTAGTGCTTATGGACCATTGTCTACCAGACTATTGTCTACCAGAGCATGATTATGCTTGAGCGTAGTTATAAGACGCTGATGTCATCAACTCTTATCAGACTATTTATGCCAGACTCAACTCAATAAACCAGAGGGTGAGTTGCGCACATAGCCAAAACTTTTTGAGACAGATCTATCTGATGAATAATAGTGAATTCTCACTAGTTTCTGCATGTGACATTCCAATTTCTAGGTTCTTTGTTTAATTGGATGTGTGTGGACTTAGAATAAGATTTTAGAAAAATCTCGGATAGCCTAAAAACCCTAGGAAAGATCTAGAATCTTTAGGAAAAGCTTAGAAATCCTAAAATGAATTAAAATACCCCTGGAAGGGTATGGAACCCCCTAGAAGCTTATAGAAGAAAAAAATTAGATATTTTCTTAAAGGTACTATTGCGACGCGACAGTACCTGTGAGAGGGAACCATCGCAACGCAATATGGTCTGACACTTGTCTCCATTTAGATTTTGACACGTGTAAAGGTAAGGGTAGCATCGCGATGCGACGACACCTACAAAGGGGATCATCGCGATGCGATGTGGTTGGAGCTCACCTATAAATAGGTGCTCACCCTCCCTTTATTCCTTGCACTAAATCCTCTTATCTCTTTAGGAACCTCCTCTAAGGAGTAAGTATGCTCTGCACTTACCTCGAGTGTGGATCCTGTACATCAGAAAGCTCTTAGTTGAAATCCTCAAGCCTGAGAGAAGAATAAGGCTTAGAGGAGTAGCCCAAGGAAGGAGCACGAATACCGATCGAGGGTCAAGGATTTCTAATAGGAGCTTAGCCAGGAGTGCCATGTGAGGGGGAAGATACCTCAATTACTAGGGAAAAACATGTAACAGAATAGTACTGTTAGCATGCGTAGGAGACCTCAAACCCTACTAAGGGTTGATATCTGCAACACCTTAAGAGAGGGGTTGCAGTATGTGATGGTTAAGGATACTCACCGTAGACCTATCAACCAACGTAGGTTTTGCTTGGTGTGATTTGTGTGCTTGCTTTACTTATGTGTCTACTGGATTAATAACATGATTAGTTGACAGTTGCCTTCGCGATGCTAGGAATAGTCTATACGCTAATTACTTGTGACTGTTGATATTCTGATTATTGTGCTGATATCTATAACGTGCTGATTGAATAAATATGATACCCGTGAGTGTGATGATTGATGTATGATCTTAGTGTCAAGGGTGACGCCCTCTCGTTAGAGGACTACAAATCCCTAGACGGTAATAGCAAGTATTACTGTTGATACTCTGTTTGTCAGTGGTGATAGCCAGGTCGGTGTACCCGAGGTTGGAGTACCTGAGGACTTGTGATCTGACCGAAGATACGGATTGGTTTGGAGCAGGTCATTGACCTTGGGGATAGACAGAGTGAGGCTCGGTCATCCAAAAGAGGCTTTAGGACTCCACATCCGACAGGGGGACAATCTTGGCCATTCCCTGTGTTGGGAATGCCGTATTTGTGCATGGGGATGACATCTTTCTCCAGTGATCAGAGATGGTAGCATATTGCGATATGTTCCTGGGATAACCAACTTATGTGTCATTCCTCTTGTGCCCTGAGACTGGTGATCGGTCTAGGGTGCTCTGGTGATCAGAGATAGTAGCGTATCAGGATATGTTCTCGGGACAACCAATTTATGTGTCATTCCTCTTGTGCCCTGAGAGTGGAGATCGGTCTAGGGTGTGAAAGGCCGATGATCAGCCCGTGTGTTCAGTGGTCTGTGACCGTGTTCTTAGAGGTCTGTATGTGGTATCAGTATTTATCAGTTATGACCTCTGAAGCACGGGCACCGCTTCTCTCCGGCGTGTCGCGGTGTCGGACACGTGTCGAACACCGACACCCGTACGACACGTGTCTGACACCTATTGGTGGTGTCCAGTTAAAAAAAAATAAAAAAAAAATGTTGGACACGGGAATGACACAATGCGGAACATCGGTTTGGAGCGGGACACGAGAACACAAAAAAAAAGGAAAGACAGAAACTTTCAAATTTAATAAAAAAATAGGTTTTCCTTTCCCTTCTCACGTACACAAAGGGGAACAAAACCCAGTACACCTTTGTCTTCTCAGTTTCTTTTTCTCCTCCTTCAAGTTGCGGCCGCCGCTTCGCACACCGCACCGCACCGTCGTTCGCGCATTGCACCACCATCTCGCGTCGACATCGCCGTCTCTGTTCGTTCTTTCTTTTCTTTTGCCTTTATGAAACTGATGGGGCTTGCTTATTTTAATGGGGCTCACTGATGGAATACTCTGCTTATTTTCTTTTGCCTTTATGACCTGTTCCTTATTTTAATAGGGCTTCCTGTTTCTTATTTTAGTTGTCCGTATGTTTATTTTATTTTAATGGGGCTTGCTGTTCCTTATTTTAGTTGTCCGTGTGTTTACTTTATTTTAATGGGGCTTGCTGTTCCTTATTTTTTATGAAGGCTACATTTATTTGTGTTATTATTTGTTGTTACTTTTATCCTGATTTTTGTGTCTGATAGTATATATGTTGTAATAAAATTTTGTAGAGATGAGTCCTCCTAGTTCTAATCAAGCTAAAGAGCAAGATGATATTGATGCCACTAAACCTTTGTGGAAGCATGTTACAAAGATAAAAAGTGTACGGGGTGGAGGGGGAAATTTTAGGAATTGGAGTACATATTCATTTATCCATTCTTTAAAGAGAAACAAGATGACATCACAAAGAGCTGAAGATTTAGTATTTGTTCATAGCAACCTTCGACTTCTTTCAAGGAATAGTGAACAATATCATCAAGAAGAAACTAAAATGTGGGATGTTGCAGGAGATGATTTTCGATCACTTGATGCTATTGGAATTCTTGAGGTTGCTAATTTGTCTTTAGATGAACCAGAGTTAGAGGGTGTATTTTTCAATGATGATGATCAATTAGGAAGGTGAAAGACCTTCACTTGATTAGATCATTTTTAGCTTTTGGTAGTAGATGGATGGATATAGGTGAAAGACTATTACTATATCTTGTTTTAGAATCTCTTTTTGTAATGAAACAAAGTGCTCAGTTTAGATGATATATAAATTTTGCATCTCAATCTAGATCTTTTATAATTATAAATGATACTTATATTTTATTTTATTTAATTAATTTATGTATGTATATATATATATATATATATATATATATGTAGCGGTGTCAGTGTCCTGTGTTTTTTATATTAGCGGTGTCCGCGTGTCCGTGTCCGTGTCGTGTCCGATGTCCGTGTCGGAGTCCGTGCTTCATAGGTT
Source organism: Calophaca sinica (assembly GCA_037113605.1). Lineage (NCBI taxonomy): Eukaryota > Viridiplantae > Streptophyta > Magnoliopsida > Fabales > Fabaceae > Calophaca > Calophaca sinica. The sequence continues at coordinate 46,905,377 of CM073733.1, read as the reverse complement.
ATGACGATGATTGTTATCTTTGTTATTAGTTATGCTATGCATGGTGACAGTTATTTTGCTATCTGTTTTCCTACTCATTAGTGATTGATGGATTTCTTACCCCTTTCGTTTCTTGTGTATTTCTATATTATATCATGATGAATAGCAGATGGGTAGGAGCAGCTTCTGCTTAGAGCTTACTCCTGGGGAGCGGGACCCAGCGGAAGTGACTGCGATAATAAAGTTGCCTAGAGGCAGTGTTCAGATGTTTGGAACATAGTATTACCACAACCAGTGTGTCCTAGATTTTATCACCCTTTGTGGGTGTGGTGTATATATCTATATGTGTATGTTCTATGCTTTACATACTCTGATAATAAATAATAAGTGTTGTTGCTTTATACATGTGGGCTACCATTATTTGAAAATAAAGTAACGCCCTGTCAAGGAGGGGTGTCACACTGCACACTAGAGAACACATCAGAGGATAAATTGTTCTTATACATTATTTGCTATCATCAAAACAATTAAGGGTCATTGTTTCTGAATCCACTTTATTCCAACAATCTCCCTCTTTTTGATAATGACAAATACATGGATTGATGAACAATTTTCCTATTAGAAAAATATTTATGTAAAAATTTTCAAGGGACTCCCCCTGAATTAAGTGCATAAAAATATATTCTAAGTCCAATGACACATCAGATGAATGTTCATATTCAATCACTAGTATGACATATCAGAGTGTAAATGCAGATGCATGGGGTTCATTTCCTTTTTAACACGTGATTGATATATTGAGTTCATCAATTACTCTCCATATTCTTCTCCCCTTTTTATCATCAAACAAAAAGGTTAAAGAAAAAACAACATCATTGTCAAAACAGAGTATAGAAAGATAAATGTTAAAACAGGCTAAGCATAAAAAGTAACTTTGTCATATCATTAAAAAGGTAACAAAGTACAAGGTAAAAGTTTTTTTAACAGTCAAAAGAACACAAAATAGAAGTGGGTTAAAGGCAAAAGAAATGGTGAAATCTTAAGGCTTTCTAGGGCTTTGATGCTTTGTCAAGTAGCAATTTCAGCATTGCCTCAATATTTTTCTATGAATTAGCAAGTTCATCTTGTCTCTTGCTTGAAGATGCCAAGAACTGCTTGAACTCCTTGTTGTCCTCAACTAGCCTCTCAAATATATCCTTTGAAACCTAAATGCAGTCAGACCGACTAGATTGAGCAGAGGTAGGAGAGTGTGTAACCATAGCAGATGCAGAGGGAGCAAGATAAGTTATTTCCTTAACAACAGGTGCAGGTTCTGGTTCCCAAATTACAGGAAGTGGAGGTGTAGGCCTTCTCCATGCAGGGGCAGCCAAGATTCTCTTGTTTATCTGTTGTTGCTGCTTCATGTGAGTTTCAAACTAACCATAGAAATCTAGATCTGTTTTGTGCCAGTCAAAATAAAATCTTCCATTGCAAGCCAAGTGTGAACAGAAATGGCAAGATGCATTTCTCTCTGTTTTTCTATTTCAATCAGATTAATCCTTTGGTTAATGTGCTTCTCAAGGGTCGAAAAAACAGAAAGAGTTACTAGAGGCAAACGAGCTATAGAGGATGAAGAAATGATGTAGCTAGAAGGAATGGTTTAGGTATGGTCTGATTCTGGGGAATTAGGTTCAGAAACTAGTTGTTCAACAACTTCAGAGGCAATTTTAGAAGTGAGTGTTATTTCATCTTCTGCAATTGAATCTGTTGTTGTCTCTAGTTCATAGTAGTGTTTGGGTGATGGTGGTGGTGGTTTGGTTAAGGTATGGTTTGAGGTTCTGGTACTGGTATGGTTTCAAAGCCATGTTCATGTGTTTGAATCCTTTGGGTGACAGGTTCTAGTTCTGGTTGTGTTTGATGGATAGGTTCTGGTTGTGGTGGAGGAGTGGGTTCTGGGTGTAGTGGAGGGTAAACAAAGGTAGGGGGTTTGAGTGCAACATCAGTTGACTCAGTAGTAGGAATAGAGGCAGAAGTCCTCTTCCTCTTTATCAGAGGGATCTTATCCTCTGAATCATCAGACCATCACTAAACATATTTCACCATTTAGCTCTTGTTGTCTTATATAACTAACTTCATCTCAGACATTTTTTAGACACATATATATAAGGAAAAAGACTTTAAGAAATCATTCGCTTATTCATTCTAGGCATTTAAGCCACTTAACCTTATGAAATCTTTACTTATCTAAACTTCCATCACTTGAATTCTAATTAACCTAAGGATTTCTGTTTGACAAGTAAAGCACTCTACGTACATTAAATTCACATAATCATATAAACAGATTGGATTACCTAATCATATGAAACTTCACACATAATCTCAAGTTAAGAACTCATTTCAAAACAAGGACACCATCCCATTGAAGCTCTATGGAGCATTCAAGGGTTCAAACATCAAATAATAATTAGGGGGGTTGGGGACATCATCCAACCGATTTCAATCAAACCCTATATAGTTTCATAACAATGACTTTAAATTAAATTTAAAATCAAAGGGGTTACAAACCCTAACTTTGAACCCTTTAGGGTTCAAAGACTTCTTTGAGAAAATTCCTATATGTGGATCTTATTGGTTGCCCATCACCTAAGGGATGGAGAACTCACCATTGTTGTTCAAGGTCTTGAGCTAGAAGGGTGGAGCTTTGGCCTCTTTGATCCTCTACAAGTTTTCTCCTCTTGGCTCATATTAGGGCTTCTTCAAATACTCCTCAATCTTGAGCTAAAACCTTCAATCTTCTTCTTCAAATCCAAGAACTTGAGCCATCTTGGAAGGAGCTTGGTCATCCTCCTCTTCTTCTTCTCCTCTAGGTTAGGGCTCCACTTCCAACTTCAAGAACACTCAAAATCTCACCCTCATAACTTTGATTCAAGCATAGATTTGATGAAATCTAGCAAGAATCATAGTTTTCCCTTTAGGTTTGAGAAACCCTAAGTGTTTCTCTCTTTCTCCCCTCTCAAGATCGCCCCTCTCTCTTCTTTTCCCTTCCAATTCGCGTTTTTGCACTTTCTGCTGCATTTTCCGCATTTTAAACAGCTGTGAATCGATTCACTGCTTAGTGTGAATCGATCCACACAGTCTAAAACTGCTGCATTCAATTCCCAGAAATAGTGAATCGATTCACTGCATCCTGCCTTCGATTCACAGCATCATTTGGGGACCTGAAACACAGTTATGAATCGATTCAAGCTTGTGTGAATCGATTCACACTGTACTAAAATGTGAAAAAAATCATTTTTTAACATCAAATCTTCATCAATTAACTCCTAATTATCACTTCCAATCATCTTAGGATTAAATCCAACTTATTTCTCAACTCCAAATCAACAACTTACCCATTAAAACTTTGTATAATCATATTCACTCAATTTGAAACCAAATTAAGCTTGAATACATTCACACAAAACTTCTCATAACTTATTCTCAACTTAGCTTAGAGAATTTGGGGTGTTACATGTGGCGTGCGATCCTCTGTGTGTTTGCTATGGAACTATGCCGAAGAACAGTTGGCATCTGCTTCTAGTTTGCCCGGGCAGTGTTGAGTGTCGGAGGAAAGCATCTTTATGGCATATTATAGAACCTATCATGCTACAAATGGAGGGTTTCCATGAATTTCTTATGCATATTTGCAGTGAGCTGAGCGAGGACCTTCAGAGCATGTAACAGAGGGTGTTGGGTTTTGCGGGGAAATGGTGGTTTGTGGGTTCTGGGTAACTTGAGAAGTACCACTAGGATCACTGTATACTAACTCAAATAGGGTAACAGCACAGTCAAGTACCTTAGTATTGTTAGGTGATGCTCAACTAGTCTTGACCAGAGGCAGAAGTTGGAAGTACCTTTGCAGTGGATTCCTCGTGAAGTCTCCGGGTCTACTTTCCTCATAAAATTGTGCGGCATCCTCCTAAGTCTTTTTCAGAAATTCTCTCAGATGCTCTTTGTTGTCTTCTTCTTCTTCAATAATAGCAGAGGGTAAGCCAGGTGGACATTACCTGTGTTGAAGAGGAGGTTCCAGAGCTTATGGTGATCCTCCTTGTTAGTTTGACAGAGCCAACACCAACACTCTTTGTCTTTTACCCCTTTTTTCTTTCCTTAGCCTTAGCAGCTTCTTCTTCTTCCTGAGCAGCTTGTGCAACCAAGTCTTCCGTTGAAAGGCCAATTCTCTTCAGGTTCTTACTGTTGAAGATTGAGGCACTACTCATACGAAGCAGAAGTTTGGCCTCATCAGTGTCTTTCCTTTGAAGTTCCTTGATGATATTAAACCCTTCCAGAATAGTAGAGATGACTCTTCCATAGGGTATATTTCTATTTCTATTCTTTCTAGCTCTGGAGAATGAAACAGCCCTCTTTAAGAAGTTGAAGATGATACTGGGAAGGCTCACTAGTTTCTTCTGATCCCAGTGTCACATCACGAATTTGCGATCAGAACTTACAGTGTCCACTGAACCCGCTTTTGGCATCATTGTTCCTTTGATGATTTTGAAGAGTACTCTGAAGTGACTCTTCATGTCTGCGGCCTTGAAAGCACCCGTTTTTTCATAAATACGGGTGGAAATCACAGAGGGTCCGCTGAAGAGATCTTCCCAGTTAGGAGTAATCTCAAGCCCTTTGTCTGCACAGTTGATAGCTTGGGAGATTATGCTTTGGTTACCAAAATCGCTTTTCCTTGAACATAGCTGACTATGTTTCCATGTATGATTCTAGCATACTTTCAGAATTCCTTAACTAATTCTGGGTAAATTTCCTTTGAATTCATATAGAAAAACTCCTTCCAACCCATAAACACGAAGTTGTTTCTGAAGTTGAAAACGTGTTCAGCTAGTTCATTGAGGTCTACTCTTGATTCTATCATGACGATGAGTTCGTCGAGCTCAAAATTTCCAGTAGGGAAAGGAACGATTTATGGGCGATTTCTCGTTGTTGTTGTTATTGTTGTTCTTTAGCCATAATAGATGATTGCAGAGAGATTGCAGAGAGCAGGTGAAGTTCGTGAATGGGGGTTAGGGTTTAAGAGTGTGAGTCTCGGAGAGAGAGAGTGGGTAGTGGGTGAGTGAGTGAGTGTATAAAACGTGAACGGTTTGAATATGAATCGTCTTCATCAGTTTTTCAAAATAAAATTGAAAAGAAATTAGAAAACTCTTTTCAAAAACAAAACATGTCAAACACATTTTCAAGGCGCAGTAAAACTGTCCTCAGGCAGTTAAAATAATCATGATTCGGTAGAAGAGCAATTCACAGCCACTAATATATCAACCACTCTTAATGAGACACGTGTACACCAATATTCCAGGAAGGAACAAGGTAATAAATGCACCAGACGCATGTATATATGATCAGGGTATCAAATGCATGTATATTATCAGATGATAGAAATAATCAAAGGCACATAATCACCAGACGCAACATACTATCAGATGCAACATAATATCTGATGCAAGTACATCAGAGGCAAATCTATTCAATTTAAACAATCATTCCTTTATAAGGTGAAAATTCAAATTTTTCCTTATAAAGTTGAATCTATCTTCAGCAAGAGTTTTTATAAAAATTTCTACTCATTGATGGTCAGTGTCTATAAATTTAATTTCAAGTATCCCTTTCTGAATATAGTCTCTAATGAAATGATGTTTAATTTCAATATATTTAGCTCTGGAATGGAAAATGGGAATTTTAGTAAGACATATAGCAGATGTATTATTACAAAAGATAGGAATGTTACTCTCTTTTATCTGACAGTCCTCAAGCTGATATTTTATCCATAGAAGTTGAGAACTATAGTTTGTTGTAGATATATACTCTGCTTCTACTGTTGATAGTGCAATTGTGCTATGTCTTTTGCTGGACCATGAGATTAGGTTGGCTCCAAAAAATTGACAGCCACCACTTGTGCTTTTTCTTTCAACTCTATCTCCAGCAAAGTCAGCATCACAGAAATCTACTAACTTGTAATCATTTGATTTCTTATATAACAAACCAAGATTAGTAGTTCTTATAAGATACCTAAAGATTCTCTTAAGCGCAGTTAAATGAGATTCTCTGGGATCATATTGAAATCTAGCACATAAACATACACTAAGCAATATATTAGGTCTTGAGGCAGTAAGATAAAGAAGTGAACCTATCATATCTTTGTATACCTTTTAGTCTATCTTTTTACTAGATTCATCTTTGCTTAGAGCACAAGTAGGATGCATTGGTCTGCTCATTGGTTTGTATTTCTACAGCTTGAACTTCTTCAAAAGTTCTTTTACATACTTTGTCTGATAGATATAGATTCCATCTTGACATTGTTTGATTTGAATACCCAGGAATAACTTCAATTCTCCCATCATACTCATTTCAAATTCATTCTGCATAAGCTCAGAGAATTCCTTACAAAGTTTTTCATTAGTAGCACAAAAAATAATGTCATCTACATATATATGTACTAATATAAAATGCTTTTTAGATGATTTTCTAAAAAGGGTTGTATCCATCTGTCCTCTTTCAAAACCATTTGACATTAAAAAGGAACTCAGTCTGTCATACCAAGCTCTTGGAGCTTGCTTAAGACCATACAGAGCCTTTTTAAGTTTGAAGACATGTTTTGAAAAGCAACATCTTCAAAACCAAGTGGTTGTTTTACAAATACTTCCTCACTTATAAAACCATTTAAAAATGCACTTTTCACATCCATATGATATAAAGTAATGCTATGATGTGCAACAAATGATAAGAGAATCCTAATAGCTTCTAATCTAGCTATAAGAGCAAAAGTTTCAGTGTAATCTATACCTTCCTCTTGTGAGTACCCTTGAGCTACTAAACGAGCTTTATTTCTTACCACCTTACCGTTTTCATCCAGTTTGTTTCTGAAAACCCACTTGGTTCCAATGGCTTGTTTATCCTCTGGTGGGGGTATGAGCTTCCACACATTATTCCTCTGAAATTGATTCAGCTCCTATTGCATAGCAAGTATCCATCCATCATCTATTAGAGCTTTATCAATGGTCTTTGGTTCAATCTCTAACAGAAGTGCAAGATCAGATTATTCTCTGAATGATGATTTGGTTCTGACTCTGTCACTTGGTTCACCAATGATCTGCTTCTCTGGATAATGAGTCTTGAACCTCCATTCCCTTCTAGGTTCTGCTCGAGTCTGGTCACCAGACGCAAGACCACAGGCATCATCAGAGTTGTCAACAGATGCATTTGCTTCAGTTCTATCATTGATCTGCGTATCTGCGAAAGCTCATCTAGCTCTAACATTTCAGTGTCAGGCTTCTTGTCATCAAATCTTACATGCATTGATTCTTCAACAATCAGAGTTTCGTTGTTGTATACTCTGTAGGCTTTAGAGCGTTTAGAGTATCCCAAAAAGATACCTTTCTGAGCTTTGGAATCAAATTTTTTAAGATTGTCCTTTGTATTGAGAACAAAGCAGTCACATCCAAATTGATGAAAGTATGAAATGTTGGGTTTTCTACCTTTCCACAATTCATAAGGAGTCTTATTCAAAATAGGTCTAATATAGATTTTATTTTGAATATAACATGCAGTGTTTACTGCTTCAGCCCAAAAGTGCTTAGCTATTTTTGTTTCATGGATCATAAGAGATCTATTTTTCCTTTCTACAACACCATTTTGTTGTGGTGTTCTAGGAGAAGAAAAATTATGAGAAATGTAATGTTCTTCGCAAAAGTTTTGAAAGAGTTCATTTTCAAATTCACCACCATGATCACTTCTTATTGTAGTAATACAAAAGCCTTTTTCATTTTGCACTTATTTACAGAAGACAGAAAACGTTTTAAAAGACTTATCTTTGTGTGCAAGGAATTTTACTAATGTCCATCTGGTATAGTCATCAACAATAACAAGTCCATATTTCTTTCAAGACAGAGAGGCAGTTCTAGTTGGACCAAATAAATCCAGATGCGAAAGTTCAAGTGGTCTTGAAGTGGAAACAATATTTTTAGATTGAAAAGAAGTTTTTGTTTGTTTCCCTTTTTGACAAGCTTCACAAAGTGCATCAGACTGATACTTGAGATTTGGTAAGCCTTTAATAAGTTCCTTCTTGTTAAGCTTTGAGATTAACTTCAAGCTGGCATGACCCAATCTCTTATGCCAGTCCACTGTTCTTCATCAACTGACAAAAAACACTTGATGTCTTGATTAGCCAACTCAAAAAGTTTGATTTTATAAATGTTGTTTTTCCTCTTTGCCGTAAAGAAAACAGAGTCATCTTTCTTGCTTTTGACTATATAGCAATTATCACTAAAACCAACAACATAACCACTATCACATAATTGACTTATGCTAAGTAGGTTATGCTTAAGGCCATCAACAAGTAAAACATTATCAATAGAGGGTAGAGATTTTTCACCAACCCGGCCAACGCCAATGATTTACCTTTCTGGTTTTCACCGAAACCAACTGTTCCACTTTCTTTATTTTGTAGTTCTTGGAACATATGCCTTTCTCTTGTCATGTATCATGAGCACCCACTGTCTAATTACTAAGACTGGTGTCTCAACTCTATTGCTAAGCAAATCTACAATATAGACAATCTTATCCATAGGTACCTAAATCTTTTTGGGTCCTTTCTTGTTAGTTCTAGAAGGGAGCTTGTCCTTCTTATTCTTCAAGGCATAACAATTGTTTCTTATATGACCATGTTTGTTACAGTATGTATACAGCAGACTGTCACTATGATCATTGGTCTAGTTTTAAATTGGAGTTTTGAAAAGTGGGATCATCTGATTTATAACCAAGACCTTTCTTGCCATTTTGGCTGACACCCCAGATCATAAAGGCTTGTTTGCTGCGTGTCACACATTCAGCAAGAAATCTTTGAAATCCCACTTCATACTTGGAAGAGTTACATTCAAGTTTTTCTTCTGTCTTAGAGCTTGCATTCACCAGACGGTGATTTTCAGCTTTAAGCTTCTCATTCTTTAAGCTTCTCATTCTGTTCATTGAGCGTTAAAAACTCTTTTGATAGTTTTGAAAATTTTCTTTTTAATGCTTTGTATTCAATGGAGATTTTAGAAGACTCATCTAAGAGTTCACCAAAAGCTTTTTGTAAATCAGAGGATGAGTTAGAGTTTACCTTTTCTTCTTCTTCTTCTTCACTGTCTGATCCAATGGTAGCCATCAGAGCCATGTTCGCATGTTCCTCATCATCATCAGACGATGATGAATTAGAGTCATCCCATGTTGCCATGAGACTCTTCTTCTTGCCTTTGAAACCACTTGGCTTTTGTCTTTGTTCTCATCTTTTCCCTTGTGTCCTTCTTCTGGAATTGCTTCCTGAACCTTCCTTTCTTCTCCATATATGTTGAGTCTTTCTTGAGATAAAAGAAAGTTCATCGTCTATTCCATCGCTGCTCTCTCCAGACGATCCTTCGTCTGATTCTTCTTCTACTTGCAGAGCCTTGGAGGTGGAAGATTTGTTGTTAGATTTCAAAGCTATAGACTTTCATTTCTTGGGAGGTTATTCTTCATTCAGCTCTAACTCATAAGCTCTCAAGGAGCTGAGTAAATCTTCCAGATGCAAGGCATTGAGATCTTTGGCTTCTTGTATAGCCGTTACCTTGGGTCTTCGTTGTTTGGGCAGGCTTCTCAATATCTTCTTTACATGATCAACAGTTGTGTAGCTCTTATTGAGAACTTTTAGACCATGAACCAATGCTTGAAATCTCCCAAACATTGTCTCAATGTCTTCTCCCTCTTCCATCTTGAAGAGTTCATACTGTCTAACAAGAATGTTAGCTTTTGTTTCTCTTACTTGGGCAGTACCCTCGTAGGCTAGGGCCAATGAGTCCCAAATATCTTTAGCAGTAGCATTCTTCTAACACTTCTCATATTCTTTTTCAAAAATAGCACATATAAGGAAATATTTTGCTTTCTGATTCAGTTGATATTCTTTCTTTTGTTCAGTATTTCACTTATCCCTAGGTATGGGAACATCCTTACTATCAACCGGTTCAGTATATGATTTCTCAACAGAGTTCAAGTTATTGTGACACGAAAAAGGTTTTAACTTTATCTTTCCAGTAGTCATAGTTTGTTCCAGTGAACAACGGAGGATGGTTAACAAGACCACCAACTTTGTTGCTTGCCATAGATAAAGTATAAGATCTTTTCCTCTTACACTAGTTAAGTGCTCAACTACGAGGCCGAGCTCTGATACCAATTGAATGTGATAAAAAACATAAGAAAGGGGGGTTTGAATTGGGCTTTAGAAATCTTTTTGAAATACTTGTGATTTTGAAAACCTTTTTCAAAACAACTCTTAAACAAAAATAACTTTAAGCATTAGTAAAGATAAGAGAAGAAACAAGACACAATGATTTATACTAGTTCACTACGTCCTGGTAGCTACGTGTTGTCCCTTCACCACACTGAAAGATTTTTCCACTATAAACAACTGATTACAAACTCAAGAGTATACTACTGTCAAACTTGGCTATACTCTCAACTTCTTAGAATGACTTAGTACGGTCAAGCCTCTAAGGAAATACAGCCACTATTGGGCTAAATACAAGTGTATTCAAAAATGATTTTGAAACAGTCTAAGTAAACTCTCAACACGAAAGGATAAACAATGAAAGGTTAACAATAGAAAAAACTTTCTTGATGAAAGAATAAAATGTTTAAGGTGCAGTTCTCTTGGTCTCAGAATGTTTGGAATGATTTCTTAGTTACTTACTTGTCTCACCTTCTTCACTGTTTTGAAGATGATATATATAGCAATATATTCCAAATAAAGCCGTTGTGACCTAAGCTGGTCCTTCACCAGCGGTTAAAAATTCATATCCTCTTTTTGTGGCTTTTTGTGCGACGTGTCGTTCTCATCTTTTCAATCCGTACACTGATACAGCTGTCAATGAAAAATCTATCCTTTTGTGATCCTTTTTGAAAATGAGATCCTTTCAGGACAAGACAGATTGAATAAAATATCCGTTGACATTCTATTTTGCCTTTGATTTCGTGTACATTAAAGAGTCATCATTGAGGATCCTTAAATGCTTTAAATAGCCATTGAATGCTTCGTTCAGTCTTGTTAGATTCCAGAGGCACATTTCTACCAGATGGTCTTTAACAACAGTGATACTTTGTCTACCAGAGCGTTCTACCAAAGCGTAGTGCTAACGGACTTTTGGTTACTAGACTATTGTCTACCAGAGCATGATTATGCTTGAGCGTAGTTATAAGACGCTGATGTCATCAACTCTTACCAGACTATTTATGCCAGACTTAACTCAATAAACCAGAGGGTGAATTGCGTACAGAGCCAAAATTTTCTGAGACAGATCTATCTGATGAATAATAGTGAATTCTCACTAGTTTCTGCACACTAGAGAACACATCAGAGGATAAATTATTCTTATACATTATTTGTTATCATCAAAACAATTAAGGGACATTGTTTCTAAATCAGCTTGATTCCAACATAGACAGCCTGCATTTAGAAATCATGAGATTGTGCTGGTATGAGACAGTACAATTGTAGGAAGGATTACCTGTAGTTAGGATTGACGTAAACATATTTGGAGATGAATATCGGCTTAACTTATTTGTTTGCATGATATTATAATTATTATGTCCGTGTATAATATTTATTATTATTATTTTTATTTTACTTATGCGAGTATCGCGATAAAACTCGTTAAGTGAGATTTTCACCCTTGCATTGTTTTGTTGTTGTCCTGTTTTTATTTATGGACAAGTGTAAACGGGATATGAGGAGTGGGTTCTTAGTTAGGAGTTCTTAGGTTATGGTTCAGTCTGGTTGAATTTTGTTCTTAGTACCACGACCAGTGGATTTCATTTTGTAATAACTAAACTTGTATTTTCTTCCGCATTACTCTAATGAAATAAAATTTTGTGCGTTGTACATTTTTAAAGTCTTCCACTATTTTCAATTTAAATATTTTTATTTCCATATGACACCTTTATTTTCAGAGGGTGTTACATTGTGGTATCAGAGCAGTTCGTTCCAAATCGGACTGTGAGGTATCGAGTAGTAGTCCTGGTTGTGTCTAGTCTGTGTGTCTGATTGTGTGTCTAACAAGGAGTTAGAGGAGATGAGAACAACAAAGTTGGAATTTGCGAGTTAGTTGAGCATCCAATTTGTCCATTCATTTTTTTGTTCCTAAGTGGGAAATAAAGATGATTGATCCGAGTTTTCTTTATCTGTGTATAGAATATGGTATAATATTAGATAGCAGATGTATAACACTCGAGCTATCGGTTGGTTTCGCAGGAACCGATGGCTCGTACTAGGTCCGAGGGGGATGCTGACAACAATGGGAGTGATCCAAATGAGGAGATGAGGACAATAATAGAGCTAGCAACAGCTATGCGTCACCAGTCTAAGCAGAATGCGATTCTAATACAATAACATAGAGAATGGCAATAACAACAGGAGCAAAGACATGCAGTTGTTGGGACTGATGCGGGATTGTCTGAATTTCGTAAGAAAAAACCTCCACAATTTGATGGAAAGTATGATCCTGGTGCTGCTGAAGTATGGGTTAAAGAGTTGGAAAAGATCTTTGGGGAAATGCACTGCCCAGATGACAAAAAGGTAACTTATGCTACTTTTATGCTGGTGGGAGATGCCGAGTTTTGGTGGAAGGGTATGGAAAAAATGTTGACGGCTGAAGGTGAAACTATAAATTGGGAGATGTTTAAGGAGCTCTTCTTGGAAAAGTACTTTCCAGAAAGTGCAAGATGTGAAAAGCAGAAAGAATTCGTGAATCTTCGAAAAGGACAGATGACCGTTGGGGAGTACGCTGCCAAGTTTGATTCCTTGTTGAAATTTTGTCAGTTCTATCAGGTTCATCCTAATGAGAATTGGCAGTGTCGGCGTTTTGAAGATAGTTTAAGGGTGGAACTAGAGATGATGATGAAACCTTTAAGGATCACTCGTTTCCCTGAGTTACTGGATAGATGTGCAGTTGTGGAAAACATTGACAAACGAACACGGAACCAGCAAAAGGACTTTGGTCCTGTAAGGTCTAATCAAAATAGAGATGAGAGACCTCAGCACAATTTCAAGCCTTATCACCAACCACCGCAACATCAACAACCATTTCAAACTGTAAGTGGTAGCAGTGGATCTCAGAGCGTGGTTAGGTGCTACAAGTGTGGAAAGGCACATCCACCAATAGCTATCAACTGAGTCATCATATTTGTTTCAACTGTGGGAAGGCAGGACATCTTCTTAAGGACTGCAGGCAGGTGAGAAGGACTTAAGCAAGACAAACTCCAAGCAGTGAGGAGAGTGTTTGCTTTAAGGAAGGAATAGTGGTAGGTCCGATGAAGTTGGAAGCGGTCAAGGGCCGAAGAGTGTGACGGAAGTAAAGAGTTTTACGGGAATGGCTGGATGTTTTGTAAGACGTTGTAGCGATAATCTGGAATCAGCAGTTTATTTTGGACGAAGGGGATCTTATGCGTAATATGTAACCTAGGAATTAGTAAACTTTGGGTGTGTAACTAGGTTCTAAGTATAACCATCTTTTGACGCTCTGTGTATTCGACATTCTTTGGTTTTTGTGTTGTAACGTATTTTCTGGTGTTTTGTGATATAAATGTATGACTGTTATCTAAAATCTCTGTCCATCTGTTATGTTTGTTTGTTAAGATTTCTATTTTCTCATGATATTAGCATAAGACTTAGTGTTACCCTATGAGACTAGAACCAACTAATTCTTTAGTTTTTTGCTGTATCGGATATTTACTAGAAGGACTGATCGGGTTATTGACAGATAGTAATTAGGAATCTTGGAGCTACTACTTGTTCGCTAGTGAGATCTAGAGATGCGGTGTAAGATTTAGGAACATAGGGGAAGTATGATGAAGTCTTGGTGGATTTTGAAAATTTGTGAAGGTGATTGCGTACTCGAGTATTCTCACGTTCAGAACTTAATCAAAAAGCAACTAAGGAATCAATCAAGTAGACACAAGTTACTTTGCATGTGAAACCAGTTTAATAATAAGGTGAGTTATACTATACAATCATTATAGTTTATGACTGCTTGGGTAAGCTATGGGACTGATCACCCTTATGACTTAACCAGAGCAGAATGGACTACGATGATTGGAATAAGTGGACGTTGTTAGATTCTTTAGGGTTAATCAAACTTACTTGTTTATGTTTCCTTTTAAGTAAGGGTATCTGTTAGACTGAGCAGTTAGTCGGAAAGATCATTTGACCCTCAGGCGGTGTTGAGGAGTTAGTCATGTTTTTATACGTCCAATTTTTGAGGACAAAAATTATTTAAGGGGGTAGAATATAACATCCCTGATTTTTTTAGTTTTTCAAAAACGTGTTTTCTGAATATTTTTATATATAGGGGCATTCTAGTCATTTGAAAAGTGCGTGTTTTGGAAAATGGATTTTACTGTTGAGTTCCAAATATTTTGTTTAGTTGGTGGTTGTAACAACCCTAATTTTTGTCGCTTGTCTGCTTGCAATTATGTGTTGTTTATAATATACGCTACAGGGTATTTTCCTAAATTTATAAAAGTGCGTAATTTTGGGAAACGGACTTCACGGTTGAATTCCAAATATTTTATTCAACTAGTGGTGATATTTTTAGATTTTAATTCTAATAGAAACCGGACGTCGTTTTGACTACCCGGTTAACGTTTTTACCGACGTAAGAGTCTGTTTGGACTCCAACACAATTATAATTTGAAATTTTTACCGCCCATTAATAGATGACGATCTATGAGAAGGTACTAATTTTATTACTGCTTCACTGTTTTTACAGACGTCAGTTTAATCGCGTAACGTTTTTAATGTGCAATAAGTTTTTAAGCGGTATAATTAGGATAATTCCTAATTATTATTTTTGGATTATTATTAAATATTATAAATAAATTATATTGGATAATATTTTGAGTTACATAATTATATTTGATATATATTTGAATTACATAACTATATTTAATAAAAATTTGAGTTACAAAGGCGTATTTTATAATTTTGAAATCCATAAACTAAATTGGATTTATTTTTTAATTACAAAACTATGTTAGATATAATTTTGGATTACAAAATTAGTTTTCGTAAATTTTGAGTTACATAAACAAATTTGATAATTTTTCAATTACAAAACCATATTGAAATATATTTTTGATTACATGATTATTATATAACTAAAATTTTGATCATCTTCTTACTTCTCTCCCATCTTTCAAGCCACATTCTCTCTTTTTCCTTCATCCTCTTCATTTTTTTTTCTTCCATGGTTCGATAACCATTTTAGAGAGAGAAATTGATGGTTTCAAGTGATTTTCTCACCCAATTTCAATTCCAAGACCATATTTTTTATTCTTAAGGTGACGTATAAGCTTGTGTTGATCTTGGAGCTAGAAGGAATTTGGGTAACGAAGTGGAATCTTAAAGATCTAAGGTAAGGGGAATTTCTCTTGGAGTTTTGAGAAAGCATAAGTTGTTTTGTGTTTGTGTGTTTGTATGTTTGTTTGTTATGGAATAATGTTGGGATGAAAACTCATTGAGTGTTTCATCACTTGTTGTTTTGGAAATGAGTATTAAACTAAGATACATAATTATTTTGGGATTGGATTTGGTGTATGTTTGGTTATGTGTGATTTACTTGACATATGATTTTGAATGTGAACTTATTATTCCGATTGTTAGTTAGTTTGACAACATAGTTAGACTATGACCTAATGCATTGATTATGTGTTGGTATTGAATTATGACGGGCTTGACTGGCCAACGAGTGTTGATACTCAAATCATGATGACAGTCGGGTTATGCTTGAAAGGGGATACTTCTCACTATTTTTGGTGAGGCAGGTTTGAATTATCATGCTCTTAGATTAGAACATAGCCCCAGCTAGAAAGGAATTTCATGGTATGTTGCATAACGGAATGTGGTCAAGCATAGCCAGTCATAATGAAGTGATAAGTTGACTGAAGATCAAACATAGCCTGTCATGACGAAGCGGTAAGCTGACTGAAGGTCAAGCGTAGCCTGTCGTTATGAAGCGGTAAGCTGATTAAGTGGTTAAGTATAGCTTGTCATGACGAAGTGGTAAGTTGACTGAATGTCACATGTAGCCTGTCGTTATGAAGCAGTAAACTGACTAAAGAACACGTATAGCCTATCGTGACAAAATGGTAAGCCGATTAAGGGTTGAGTGTAGCCATTTTGATGAAGTAGTAAACTGATCAGAATAGAATAGACAACCTGCATTTAGAAATCATGAGATTGTGCTGGTATAGGATGGTACAGTTGCAGGAAGGATTACCTGTAGTTAGGATTAATGTAAACATATTTGGAGATGATTGTGGATTTGACTTGTTTGTTTACATGATATTATAATTATTATGTCCATGTATAATATTTATTATTTTTATTTTTATTTTTCTTATGCGAGTTTCGCGATAAAACTCGTTAAGTGAGATTTTCACCCTTGCACTGTTTTGTTGTTGTCCTATTTTTATTTATGGACAGGTGTAAACAGGATGTGAGGAGTGGGTTCTCAGTCAGGAGTTCTTAGGTTATAGTTCAGTCCTATTGGATTTTGTTCTTAGTACCACAGCCAGTGGATTTCATTTTGTAATAACTAAACTAGTATTTTCTTCAGCATTACTCTGATGAAATAAAATTTTGTGCATTGCATGTTTTTAATTTATTTCGCTGTTTTCAGTTTCAATATTTTTATTTCCACGTGACACATTTATTTTCGGAGGGTGTTACAACTTACACCTTTTCTCTGCTTCGACCACGAGACCGATTCTCGAGACTGACTCTTATTCTCACTCTCGACCCTTAGTGTCAGAATCCCCGAGGTGGAGACTCTTGAATATTTTAGAGAGAGAATACGTAAAGAGAGATAAACGTTTTTGGATGGTGAAAATGAAGGGGTGAAACAACCTATTTTTACAGGTGGGTGAAAGGCCTCATCGCATCGTGATGGCCCTTTTATCTTTCCATGTATCATGCTTCAAACGGAGTTGGGTTCAGGTACATGTCGCATCACGATAGTCCCTTTGTAAACCCTATCGTATCGCGAGGCACCATATACCTTTACACGTGTCACAACGCGAATGGGGACTTGTGTTAAGGTACCATCGCATTGCCGTGGTCCCTGTGTTGTCCTCATCGCATCGCAAGCTGACCTAAAAAGAAAATCCTGATTTCACGTTTTGATTCGTTCTGAAGTCCTTCCATATCCAAATTTTGCTTTGGGGCACTGCCCCGCACCGTGCAAGGGGCGGCTTCCCCTTGACCCCCTCGTGTCGTCAGTAGGGACCAAAACACCCGTGCTAATCTGCGTAGGGTCTAATACTCGCATTTCTTCTTCTTTAACCTTAAACTCCACTCAGGTCAAAATTCCCGATCCTAATCATCCCCAAGGACCTTAATTACTAAATTACTCCTAATCGTGCCATAATTAGAGTATTCGAAAAAACGGGATGTTACAATAATCACCCATGGCATTGAGTGTAATAGGTCTGCATATTAGTGTGAATCAACACACATATTGGCTTCTTTGTTTCTAACTTTAGCAATAATCTTGCTCTTGATGCAGATAACATATGTATCAAGGTCATGCAAAATGAATGTTTTGTTAAACTGTTAATTCAAGAATTCTCATTAGTCCTACTAGCTTACCTCCAATAATAGAATTAATAGACGAGTCATTCAAATTCATCATGTATAGCCCATCACATATTTTGAACCGACATCAATAGAAATAAAAAAGGCCAAATTACCTTTTATCCCTTAACTCATTTTTGAGGTACAAGTTGGCCCCATAATTTTTAAAAGGGTCAATTTGGTCCTTAATTTAATTGAACAAAGTTAACCCAAGTTAGTCTTTTCCATCATATACTAACGACGTTAACTTTGGCCAACGTGGCCCAAACATGGCAAAACATACTATCTGATGTGGATAAACATATTATATTTTAATGCCATGTGGACTAAAACCGTTCTTCTCCATCTTCTCTTTTTATGACTTCTCCTTACTTCTCCATGGATGCCCCCCTCCCCACCACCAACCACCACCCCCTTCCCCTTCCTGACCCCACCCCACCTTACCCTCTTCCCTTCCCCTTCCACCACCAACTTCATTGTGCATCCTCATCCCACCATCAACGACCTTCCTCGCCGAAAATCATCCTGTGCGCACAGTCCAAAAAAAACCTAGAACTCAACCACACAGAACACATATTTTTGTATTCCATAATATTATTGACTTAGTGAGCGTTGATGCAGAACCAAAAAAATATTATGGTTCTATATAATATAGAGAAATCGATTTCCATAAATATATAGCTACAATCAGGCCAACTCAGTAATGGAAATAAGAAAATTGAATCAATTCCTTAACAATAGCATTTCCCTACCAATCAGAATGAAAAAATAGAAGAAAAAAGTTCCTTTCTCTCAATGATCCTTTACAATAGCATTTCCATGCCAATAAACTCATTTCCCTCAGTAGCATTTTCACCCATGAAACACCTCTTCCAATCTTAAGCAATCCCAATAACTAGAAAAACGTAGATCAGAAAATGTAAAGAACAATAGAATGAAAAGCAAAAACCATAGAGAAAGAGAGAGACCGAAAATAAATAAATAAAAACTTAAAAAAGGAGGAGAGGGGGGTTTGTGTTTGTCGTCGCGACCCCTTTGACTTCGTCACCTGCTGTTTAGGGGGAGAGTGGACGAAGCTCTTCTACTCTGCTGCTTTTCTGCGACTGTTGGGGCCTCTGTCGCCTTGCGTTTCTGCGATTTAGGTTTGAGTTTCTACTATGTGGGTTTGAGTTTCTGCGAGGAGGGGGCCTTAAACTCTGGTTTAGTTGGGGTAGGGCTAGGAATGGGTGAAAAATGAGAAGACACAAAGAGGGAAAGGGGAAGTGGTGGCCAATTTTGGAGTTACAATGTTGGCTTGGTGGTTGAGATGGGAAAGTTAAGGAGTGGAGTGATGAGAGGAGAGATGGTTCAAACCCTGCCTACTAACAAAATATTGACATTAACACTAACATTTCCCATTCAAAAAAAGGGAAGGGGTGGCCAGAAATAGGGACAGAAGAGGGATGGGGGTGGTGATTCGCAGGAAGAAGGAGATAACAATAATTAGATTTTGTTTTAAATGAATAAATAATTATAAATAACAAAACAAATTAATTAATATTGTTAAATTCCACGTAACAATAAAATATTATATTTGTGTCCACGTCACACAGTTTTTTACCACGTTTGAGCCACATCTGAAAAATTTAACGGTAAATTGATGAAAGAACTAACTTGGGTTAACAGAGAGGAGCTAAATGACCAAACTGACACTTTTAAAAGTTATAGAACTAACTTGCACCTCAAAAATAAGTTAAGGGACTAAAAAGGTAATTTATTCTAAAATAGACAACAACTTTTCCATTATCTAGAAGTGTGGCCACACCTATCCAAAGGTGAAATTGAAATCAAATTCTTTCTCATCTTTATACTATACACAATCAAAGCATTTTATAGGTACTTTTTGCACGTGTCAATCAATGAGACAGGTTTCGCCACATCAGCATTTTTTAATATTTTTTTCATACCTCTTTTGGTGAAAGCTCAAACCCATTACTTTCAGCATAAGACAAAACAGTAAAAGACAAAACATGCCTCTCTCTACAATGTATACTTTTCAGCTTGACCCAACATAAATTTCTCTTTCGTCGAATTTCTCTCACGCACATCTCTCCCCTGTCAAATTCAAAATTCAAATTTCACTTCCCTCAGAATCTGTTCCCAAACCTCTTCCTTCCTCCATCTCTGTCATCCCTCTCCGCCGCCACCGCCAGAATCACCACATTCGTCTCTGCCGCCACGTCCGAAAACAAGTGTGCCATCTTCACAAACCCTACCTCCTCCACCGTCGACTCCGCCGTTGTCTCAGGAGGAGATTCTCGTGAAGCGCAGAAACAAGGACGAAATTTGAAGCCTCTATGAAAGTTATAAGAGGATTAAGCATTCTTTGTTCGAGAAAAACGTTCCCTCCATGCCTGACCTTGACCAGAGCTATCTTGCTCTCATCGCTTCTTCCAGAGGTAACCGCCTTTTCTCTTCAGTCATGTGTTGCTCACCCGTGGCTAATCCTTCTTCTCCCTTGATGGTGAGTTGGTTTCTCTTTTCATTTCCTTTTTTGCCCCAATCTCTTTGAAAACCCTAACACCAAATCTTATCTTAATCACAGTTTTTACCTTAATCCCTAACCCCAAACGAAAATCCCACTTTGCTCTTATTCTCAATTTTTCAGAACAAGATGTGTGACTACGGAGCTTCTTCAAATCAAACCCAACAAACTCAGAGAAATATGAAAGAGATGATTGATATATTTTGTTAACTGTAGCAAAGAAATAATGAAAAATAAAAAAACTAACTCATTCCTAATGTACTTTGTAATCTAGATTATCACCTTCAATGTTTGAAGCTTTGTTATCTGTGTGCTAATGATTTTTTATGTTACTCAGATGATGGGTATCAAATTTCGAGTACATGTATTTTTTTTAAAACTCTATCTTAAGTGGCTCTTGATCTGGATTTGCATATTTGTTCAATATCTTACCTGATATGAGGTTTTACATATTGAAAT
This sequence comes from Calophaca sinica, assembly GCA_037113605.1. NCBI lineage: Eukaryota > Viridiplantae > Streptophyta > Magnoliopsida > Fabales > Fabaceae > Calophaca > Calophaca sinica. The sequence goes on along the minus strand of CM073733.1, from coordinate 46,884,756 downwards.
CACTGCCTCCATTCATCATATTTATTAATGAATAAGGTTGCAGTTATTCTATCCTTATTTTATCATTTATTTTAATATCATCCCATTTCTTAGAGTGTCCCTTTAATTATCCAGGTTTTATTTTTTTTATCCATTTATCCTATATGTCCAAACAAGAACTTTTTCTAACTTTGGTTGATCGTCAAACGCTTGAACCTTTCATCTATTTAACTGACTAAAGAAGTATCTTTGCCGCTATTTCTCAAAAGTGGTTGTAGATGCATTGTTTGTGGCCTTCAAGTGGGACTTATGTGGTCATGTTTTGTTTGCTTCAGCTTTGTTGTGATCAAAAGTGTTTTTTTGCTGATGTGCTCATCTGGAGGTGTAACTTCTGGTGCATAATGAAGTTGTTCCATCTGCCTTACGAGGAGGGTGACTGAGCTTCTTGGCTTCGAAGATGATGTAAAAGTGAGTTTAGAAGTTATTTTTTCACTGAATTTTGATAATTTTGTCATCCTTGGTGCTCTCTTTACTCACAGTAAATTTTCTTTAACATTGTGATATACAATTTTGTTTGTCCTTGAAATTTCCATCCACCTATTCATTCACTTTCTTTTTTCCTGATTCATTATAAATTGATTTAATAATGCCTTTTATTTATTTTTATTCGAATGTTTTGCCCCGCTGTTATTTATTGTGATGCAGTTAGTGAATGGGAAAGAAGTTCATATACAAATTACTGGTTTTATGGAAAAGCACACCGAAAAGTTCATGAAAGAGCTCTGGACAGTGCCCAGAAAAAATGCCAGCGGTGTTCCTCAGCAGTTCTTTGATGCAAAAGAAGAAGAAATCAGAAAGAAGAAGGTATATTTGAGTGTTGCTATGCCTTTCCTTTTTAGATTTACAAACATTTTTTGGTTTCTGACAGCTACTTCTTATCGGTGGTATAGGCTGAAATCGACAATACTACTTCATCCATGCTGGAGTTGGATTTTATAGAGCCAAGTTTTTGGTTTTAACTTTCATTTGTGTTTTCATGGCATTCAGCTAGCTTCTGCAATTATTTGGGTTCATGTCCTTTACCTCAAACTACTGTAGGACGGTGGATTCGATGTGAAGAATACTGATATTGCTTCAGATCCTTCAAATTTGAAGCCGAGTGATTCAGCGGGCTACATTCAGGATGCGAAAGAAACTGACAAGAGGAATGGTATTAGGGAAAGGGCTACATTCAAGATGCGAAAGAAACAAGAAGGTACCTTTAAACTCAAGAGGATTTGTGACAATGATAAAAGATTAATTTTGTTTATCGATCTTGCATTCGGTTGTGTACTATTTTGGGCTGTATAATCTTTACTTTTTTTCATGGGCTTATGTTACTTTTGAATAGTATTTCGATTGATCCAAAGCTTGAAATGATTTAATTTCTATTGGTGTTGGGTATATGTCCAATAGCATCAAAGAAAGGAAGATAAAAGATGACTGTTTCCTTTCTATGGCAATGGAGGGTCACAGTTGAATTTAGTTTCCTCTCCAACTTTCTCTGCTTCAAGCAGAGAGTTTATGAGATATTTTCTGACAACTTTCTTTGTTGGATTCTCTTTGTATGCATGTTTTAGCTTTGATTCATTCTCTTTAAATGAATGAATCTTTTTAAGCATTCCAAATTCTTTGCTGGACTTCTGTTTTTTGTGCCCCACTTTAGTATCATATATTAATATCATATGATTTCAAATTGATTCTGCATAAGTGGACTAACACTCAGTTTAATGGTAATGCACTTTTTTAACTGGAAACATAATTGCTATTTCAATGGAAATTCAATAACCTCTTCTGCAGCTAGAGGACATAATTTAACTGTAGGACATAATTTAACTGCAAGAGGAAGTATTGGTTTTCTTACGAGGAATTGGAATTTTGAATGGCATCTAGCCTTATGCAGTTGAGTTGTTGAAGAAAAGGAGCTTCTAATTCTGGATTCGGCTAATAGTAACATTTATAGGATTTCATCTTCATTTTCTTTTTTTAACCAGATCTTCATTTTCTTTGTGTAAGTGTGTGCCAATGTGGTAGCTTAACCTCGTGATCTCACTGATTGCTAATGTTCTCTGTAATTATTTATTTTTGTTGTCTGATATACTTTTTTTATTCTGTGACATTTTTATGTGAAGATGAGATTGTTCTTTTTGGGTCTTAATATTCTATTGTGTCAATACTGTGCCAACAAATATAGTTTAGATAGCTTCAATTCATAAAAGATATGACAAGTTATATTATATTCCTCATTTTACACAAGCTAAATCTCATTTAAATTGCCTTCTCAAATGTTTCTATTTTTCTTTGTTGCATGAGATTAAGCATGTAAAATAAAAGTGACAAATATATGAAGAGATATAATTGTCAAATATAATAGCACTTTGACCATGTGACTGGGCTTAGGCCTTATTTCCTTCATTAGTTGATAGTTAACTATGTTAATGAATATCAGTCTTAAAGTAGTTTATGGTATGCGTTGCTTAGTGATGATACCCCTAGGTAATTTGCTACAACCTTCATGAAGAGACCAGGGTGTTGTTTTATGCAACATAATGCATTATTTACCTATTCAGTACACATGACAAATGGTTATTCATCTTGAGCCTCAGTTACAAATTCATTTATTTAGCAGGATGGAATCTCTGTATTGCCGCTCAAAATTTTTGTAATAGAATTTAATAAAAGTTGCTCTTTTGCGCTCTTACTGTTTCATGTTACACTTGACTAAAGAATTGGGTAGTACAGAATAAAAACGAAATATAGCTTTAGTATTATAGTTTTATACCAATCATGTCAGTTTAAATGTGGGAATAACAATCACCAATAAGCAAAGAATAGTCCTCTAAGAAAGAACATACTAACAAAGTATCAAATTAAATTGTTCTTTATTATATAATTAGGGTTACAACATCCAATCTCATTTATTTATATATTAGCGGTTCTTTTTTTTTTTGCAGTAACTTTGCAGAGAGGTTCAAGTATTATAATTGTTCACACTCTTATCTATAGACTATTTTTTTTGACGTGGTACAACGTGGTAACTAAATGACTTTTGTGAGTTTATTTATGTCATTGTCTTTTGAGTTTTCCATACATTTGCTATTATGTTTTGTATACAAATGTGAGGAGAAACGTTGGTTGAACATTTTTAGTACCCCATCTAATGAATTTTTTCACTACATTAATGTCATACTGTGATGTATTATACAATATCGTTACATCTCAAATGAAACAATTTTTCAACGAATTTCTCCCCGTGCGTTGCACGAGTCCTCAATACTAGTGGAAGGTACATATGCAGCGTCTCTCAATAATTAATAAAGTATGTCTAGAGGGTAAGAAAACAACTCCTTTTTGGCTACTTCTACTCTTGGTGATGTTGCAAATGAGTTTAGAGTAAATTCACTTTCATTCTCTTTCCCCGAATTATGTTTTAGTATGTTTTAGTGTTATGATATATAATATGTTTCCCTTAGCAATTTTTGCTCCACTGAATAGCCTTGTTTTTTCCATTCTTAACTTTGATTGAACTTGATCACTAATTATTTATCTAGATTTTTACCTGGTAACTCAAAAAAGTACTCGTGGTCATGGAAAACCCCTATAATTATGTTCCTTTTAACCAAGACAAAAGGACTTATGTCATGTGTTGAATATGAATTTACCTAGATAATGTTGGATTTTCCTAAGCTGAAGAAAACCTTGTTTGAGTTAGCAATATGCTAGTTGTATGAAAAAAGCAATATGCCTGTTGGTGCCTGTTGATGCTGAGAACGGTAGAGCTCTTCTCCTCCTTGGGATTAAGTACTCCCTCTTCCAGAGTCCAAAAAAGGGGGGTGGTACCTGCAAAGACACTCCGATGCCTAAGTTAGATAGGGCTTTGGAGGAGGAGGAGAACAAAGTGGATTAGGGTTTAGAATAAGTAGTGAATATCCAAACCTGGGGGGTCAAGCCCCCTTTATATAGTGGAGTCACGTCGAGAGAGGGTAACCACCGATCCGGAATCTGGGCGCCAGAACTCCTCCTCACGCCCAAGGATCGCCTAATCTCTCACGATATCTCGCACCTGCCAAGTCCGTTACGTACTGGCTCCGTGATCCCCATTCTTCGGAGTGGCAACGGCTCCAAGCATCGTCTCTGGGTGTATCCCTTTCTAGAAGGTTCGAGGGTCATGAGTCGGCTTCGCCCACGACCGCTGGCGTTATCCTTTGAGGCGATAAATGCAGGGACCGGTTTGGCGCCTCGAGGGTCGGATGTAGCTCGTAGAGCTCGAAGAAGCTTCGGGCGGCCGGCTCGGTTTGGTGGGCCATTTGGAACTTCGCCTCGGGGCCGTGCGTAACCACAAGCCCCTAGACTCTTTGCGACGAAGGGTAGAGGTCTATTGTTCTTGGGTCGGTATCAGGGTTGAGTTATTGAGGTCGGGGGCGTATCCCAGAAGCTTGTTTGTCTAGGGCGTCACGCTCCACGTGTCGTACCTTTACTCGGTGTTCTGCCACGTGATGGGACTCAGACGGGACGTTTAATCAACCGTTCCTCTTCCCACCGTCGATCATTTGATGCGGCTTGGACCGCTAGATCTACATCCGATTTTGTAAATGGAGGGCTCAGATTGGTTCGCCCCTTCATTTTCCTCCTGCGGGGGTTATAAAGCCACCCCCTCTCCTTCATTCTCTCTTTTTCTTCGTTCCGCTCTCCCTGAACGCCTTGTCTGTCAACCTTCCCTGCATTTGTGTTCCGGGCGGCCGTTTCATCCCCATTCCTTCGCGTTTCCTGGTAAGTCTTGTTACTGTTCTTCATTAATGGCTTCTTCCTCTTCTTCTCGTCGTCCCCCTTCCCCCATACCTTTGAGTTCTGGGAGCGGCTCATCGTCTGAAACGACGAGCACGTCTTTTGACCTTTCTACGCCACCCTACGCCGGAGGCTCTGGCCACAAGGGGCTCCCCTCCGACGGTGGTCGTGACCCAGTGCCTCTCCAGGAGGTCTGGGTTTCACCTCCTCCCCCCATCGCGTCTGTTCCTTCGTACTCACTTCATAAGGGGGGCGAGCGCCGAGTGGGAGATGATAGGTCTCCTTACGCCTGGGTGCACCCTGATGTACTCAGGGTGGCCTCCAACATTTTTTCAGACACTGGCGTGGCTGCTCTTCGGTCTAGTGTGTCATTTACGCCGAACCGGGATCGAGACGAGGAGGTAACTTGCCTCCCCTGCTCTCCCGACGACCGAGTATGCTTTAACAAGGGCGAGTCTAGTTCCCCAGACTTCTGTTTCTTCTACAAAACTTTCTTTACGCGAATAGGCCTCCGCTTTCCCCTAGGTAGGTTTGAGTGCGAGGTCCTCCAATGGCTGGATGCGGCCCCTTCGCAACTACATCCCAATAGCTGGGCTTTTATCCGGGCTTTCAAGCTCGTGTCCGAGTACTTTGGGGTTACCCCCTCTGCTGCTCTCTTCTTCAGTTTCTTCCAGCTTAGGCTTGGCAAGCAGCTTAAGTGGTGCTCGCTCAATAAAATACCTGGCTTTTACATTCTCAAACTTTTCGACCAGTCTTATAAGAATTGGAAATCTGATTTCTTCAAGATCCGAGTACGGAGAGGGGATCCCTTTTTCTTTTCTGTTCAAAACGAGCCTCTGTTTCCTTTTTACTGGAGCTCTAGTCCTCGCCCCATAAAAGAGGTGGATTTCAATTCATTGTCGGTCACCGACCAGACGATAGTGAATTTCTCGCTTGTTTGCCCACATTGCATTGTGGTCCTCTCCTCGCCCGAGCTCTAAAGGACCCACCCCAGTGGAAGGATTACTTAAGTAAGTCTTGTTATCATCGTTTAGCGTGATTCTCAGCTCGAACATGAGTACTAACTTTCATTTTATTTTCAGGTACGATGGCTCCGAAGATGACCAAGGAAGAGATGGCCGAGCTCCTCAAGAGAGCTCAAAGAGAGAAGGTCATCCAAGTTCCTGGGCCAGTTCCCTCTGATGCTGCCGCTTCCCCTTCCTCCGTCAAGGCTACCAAAAACCGAGCGCGGGCTCCCCCGACTCCGGCCCGATCGGCCCGCAAAGGAGCCGAGGGCCTCGTGGGATTCCTCTGAATATCCCTGATGGCTCCGAGTGGTTCCTCCACCTTGGAGAATTTGCCGACCGAAGCGAGAACGCCGAGGATTCCCTTTGGAATGTCGGCTTCGACCGCTCCGACCAGATCGATCAGATCATGCGTAGGTCCGACGACAGGTGCATGGCCGAGGCGGGCGAGCTGGGTTTGTGCAAGGCACTGGGCCTCTATGGGCTCCGCACTTCTGCTATGGCCCAGTTCCTTTCTGATCGGATAAGGGCTCGGGCCACTGAAGCCGAGCTGGCGAGGAGGAAGTACCAAAGCAAGGCCACCGCACTTGGTGAGCTCGAGGAAAAAATGGGTAAGTTGGAGGAGGACTATGCTCGTTTCTCGGAGGCGAGGGATGCCCTGAACAAAAGCAACACCTCTTTGCTGGCTCAGTGAGAGGAGCTCCAGGCCCAAAACGACCTTATGTTGCGTCAACTGCGGGAAGAGAAGGAGAAGTCCTCGTCCGAAGCTGCTCGGGTCGAGGAGTACCGCGAGTATAGCACCGCCCAAAGATAAGGAGGGGTTTGACACGCGGTCGCGCTGCAAGGGTGGTTGCCCCCGATCTGGACATCTCCGAGCTCGATTTCACCAAGGTGGTGAAAGAGGGGAGGATTGTGGAAGAGGAGGACGAGGAAGAGGGTTGTGCTGATCAGGTGGAGTCTGGGGGCGAGGACGCCGGAGTTGGGCTTGACTCGAAGGCAGCTGGTCCAAGTGTTGCGACCGAGGAGGTCGTTGGGGCCCAAGTTGAAGACCAAGGGGATGCCCTTGCGTAACTTGTTTTTTAGAATGCTTTGTTTTGTCTCGACAATGTACTCGCTCTTCTATGAGCTCTTTTGTATTTTTACTTCAAGTTAATGAAATTGATTAAGTTTGAACATTGTCTTCTCTGTTTTCTGCTTTAGTAATTTGTTGGTTATTGTGCTCGGATGGGGTGGACCTCCGGTAGCTGCTACTCGGCTAGGGTAGTCCCCGGGTGGCTTCCCCGAATAAAACTTGTGTCAACTGAAGTTGAGACAATTTCTCCGCGTCAGGTATAATAGTCGAGTATCAGTTTTCTTACGAAACCTTTAGGTCGGATAGTGAGCTTCGGATCCTCTAACGAGGTTACCAAGTTTTTATGCTAACTTGGGTTTGAGATTGAATGTATCGTTTAGGTCGAGCAAGACGTTCTGAGCCTCGAGCTGCGAGCGAGTTGGGGACCACAGGGGTTGAGTTGCGAATGAGCACACCAAGCCTTTATGCTGACTTGGGTTTAGGACCACAGGGGTCGAGCTGCGAATGAGCACACCAAGCCTTTATGCTGGCTTGGGTTTAGGACCACAGGGGTCGAGCTGCGAATGAGCCCACCAAGCCTTTATGCTGACTTAGGTTTAGGACCACAGGGGTCGAGTTGCGAATGAGCACACCAAGCCTTTATGCTGACTTGGGTTTAGGACCACAGGGGTCGAGCTGTGAATGAGCCCACCAAGCCTTTATGCTGACTTGGGTTTAGGACCACGGGGGTCTGTTGGTTGGTTAAGACCTTCCGAGCTCGGGACTCGGTGATTTTTAGTTAAAACACTCTGAATGCAATAGGGGTTGACTTTTATTAAATGGGGAAGAAAGGGAAAGAAGGATGCGCCTCGTTAAAACCTTTCCAAACCAAAAAGCCAGTGGGAAAAAGGGTTTGCAAAGGAAAGAGTACGCCCTCCGTTTACAAGTGTTTAACTAAAGTAGGGCTTGAGGTGCGTGGCATTCCAGGTCCTCGGTATTGCTTTTCCGGATAGTTCTTCTAGTCCGTATGCACCGTGTCGGTGCTCCGATCGGATGCGGTATGGCCCTTCCCATGTCGGCCCTAGCTTGCCCTGCTTTACGTCTTTTTGAGCCAGTTCAACTTTCCGGAGGACCAGGTCCCCTTCTTTGAATGTCCTTGGTCGGACTCTGGAATTGTAGTGCTTGGCGACGCGCTGTTTAGTTGCAAAGTTTTGTACTTGGGCAAGTTCCCGAGTTTCTTCTAGGAGATCGAGCTCAACTCTTGCCTCCTCTGGCGCCAATGCCTGAACGTTCTCTCTTCTTGCTGAGGTGGAACCGAGCTCTACTGGCACCATGACCTCCATTCCATACGTTAGCCGGAAAGGTGTTTCATTTGTTGCCGACTGGGGGGTGGTGTGGTATGCCCACAAAGACCCCACGCAGTTCTTCTCGCCCGATCGCCGCCAGCCTCACCACCGGCCATGAGGCCATTCAGATAATTACGTTCGCGGCCTCGACCGACCATTGGTGCGTGGATGCTCGACGAGGCGTGAAGCGAGTCGGATTCCTGAACGCTGCGTAAGTCCTTGAACACCGTCTTTGGTGAATTGTGTGCCGTTATACGTGATGATAGCGTGGGGTAGGCCATGGCGGCAAACCAGGCTTTTCGGACAAATTTTTGATCCTCTCGGAAGTGATGGTCGCCAATGACACGCCTCTATCCACTTGGAGAAGTAGTCTATGGCGACTACGATGAACTTGAGTTGGCCGATGCAAGGGAAAGGGGCCAGTATGTCAAGCCCCAGGTATTGAAAGGCGGGCGATGACTTCGTCTTGAGACCACGGTGGAAGGTGGTCTCGTTTGGCGAACCTTTGGCACTTGTCGCACTTCCTTACGTATTCCAGGCAATCCGATCTGAGCGACGGCCAGTAGTAGCCTGCTCGTAGGATTTTAGCTGCCAGGGTCTGAGTTCCACAGTGGTTCCCGCAGATACCCTCATGCAGTTCCCTCATAACATACTCGGAATCCGTTTTCTCTATGCAGGTGAGTAGTGGCTGTGAGAAACCTCTTCTGTAGAGTCTGTCTCCGATTAGAGTGTAATGTGCGGACTGCTGTTGGACCCTGCGTGACTCTGTCGGGTCCTCGGGCAGTCTTCCCTGCTTCAAGTATTCAATGATGTCCTTCATCCAAGAATCCGAGCTGATCACTGCGTAGTTTCTGGCTGTCGCGATGCTTGGTGACTTTAAAGTTTGGACGACCACTATATGGAGTTGTCCCTCGGTTTCATACTAACTAACTTTGCCAGCAGATCTGCCTTGTTGTTTTGTTCTCGAGGGATGTGCTCGAGTTGGACCTCTTGGAAGTTCTGAATCATGGCGTTGACTTTTCGAGCATACTGGGCGAGTATGTCGTCTCGACACTGGTACTCGCCCTTGACCTGGTTGATCATCAGCTGGGAGTCGCTCCTGACTCGGAGCGTTTGGGCGCCCAGCTCCCATGCGAGTTTGAGACCGAGTAGTAAAGCCTCGTACTCGGCTTGGTTGTTGCTAGCCTTGAATAGGAACCTGAGTGCCTGTTCGACGCTGATTCCTGTAGGGCTTTCAATGATGATTTCTGCTGCCAATGTCTTTGGAATTGGAGGAGCCGTCCACGTAGAGCGTCCAGTACTCGACCTCAGGGGTCGGTGTTAGCTCTGCAATAAAGTCAGCCAAAGCTTGTGATTTAATGGGTCCTCTGGGCTCATACCTGATCTGGAATTCGGAGAGTTCTACCGACCACGCCACCATTCGCCCTGAGAGTTCGGGCTTCTGCAGGATCCTTTTGATCGGGTAGTCCATTTTGATTACCACCGTGTGTGCTTGAAAGTAAGGTCTCAATCTCCTCGCGGAGGTTACTATCAGGAGCGTCAGTTTCTCTACCTTCTGGTACCTTAGCTCCGCCCCGTGGAGGACTTTGCTCACGAAGTAAACTGGGCGCTGCTCGGTCTCCTTCTCTTCTATCATGGCCGAGCTGATCAAGGTGTCGATGGTCGCCAGGTAGAGGAGGAGAGGGGCTCCTTTTGTGGGCCGTGTAAGGACCGGTGGTGACGCCAGAAACTCCTTGAGCCTCTGGAAAGCCGTTTCACACTCGTCGGTCCATTCGAACCGAGCCGATTTCCGGAGTACCTGGTAAAAGGGGAGCGATTTGTCAGCGGAACGAATTACGAACCTGGAAAGGGCTGCGATGCGACCAGCGAGTCTTTGCACTTCCTTGATAGAGCTCGGGCTTCGCATCTCCATTACTGCTCGGCACTTGTCGGGGTTGGCCTCAATGCCTCTGTGGGTGATCATGAACCCCAAGAACTTGCCTCCGAGCACCCCGAACGAGCACTTCTCGGGGTTAAGCCTGATGTCATATTTTCTCATAATGTCAAATACCTCCTGGAGGTCTCGGTAGTGTGCCTCGAAGCTGGAGGTCTTGACCACCATGTCGTCCATATACACCTCGATCGTCTTCCCGATCTGCTTGGCGAAGATCTCATCCATCATCCTCTGGTAAGTCGACCATGCGTTCTTCAAACCAAAGGGCATAGTGACGCTGTAGAAGTTGGAGGTTTCCGTCCTGAAAGCCGTCTTTGGCGCGTCGAGTGGGTACATCTTGATCTGATTGTACCCGGAGTACGCATCCATAAAACTGAGCACCTGGTACCCTGACGTGCCGTCTACCAGAGCATCGATGCTCGGAAGGGGGTATGGGTCTTTAGGGCAGACTTTGTTTAGGTCGGTGAAGTCAGTGCACATCCTCCACTTACCGTTGCTCTTCTTGACCAATACCACGTTGGAAAGCCAAGTTGGGTACTTGATCTCTTTGATAAATCCGGCTTTCAAGAGCTTTGAGGTCTCTTCTCGGGCTGCCGGATTTTTTCCCCTACAAGTCTTCTTTTGCACTGAGCAACGGGGCGAGCGCCGTGCTATATGGCTAGCTTGTGACAGGCCACTTTGAGGTCTATTCCGGGCATGTCCTCCGGGCCCCACGCGAACAGATCTGCGTTGTCGAGCAAGACCTTCGTCAAGGACTGTTCGCTCTGCTGGGGCAGTTGTGTCCCAATTCGTATGCTTTTGCCCGATCCTCTTACTTCGACCTCCTTGATGTCATCGACCGGCACTGGCCGGAAATCACTCTTGCCCCTCGGGTCGAGCTCAATCATGCAATTCGACTTGGGGCGATCTCTTCTCCTGTCATCCCTTAGACTGTTGACATAACACTGTCTCGCCTCCTTCTGGTCGGCGTGTATCGTAGCAATCTGCCCATCGGATAGGGGGAACTTCATCGCCAAATAGGGGGTAGAGACTATGGCCCTGATCCCATTGATGACAGTTCTGCCGATTATCATATTGTAGGCGGTGTCCGCGGCCGACTCGGCTTCTACCACCAGGAGGTGGGCTTCGATTGTCTTGACCCCGACGTCCACCTTGAAGGTGAGCAAGACGTCGAAGTATCCAGTCACCCGAGCTTTGGCACCTGAAAAACCGACCAACGTACCTCGGTAGGGTCTGATAATCAAGCTCGGTAACTTGAGTCGATCGAAGGCTTCTTTGTAGATTACGCCCGCCGAGCTTCCTTGATCGACGAGCACTCTCTCGACGTTAAATCCGGCGAGGTGTCTTGTGATCACCATGGGGTCGTCTTGGTGGCGATCTATTCCCCGATAATCCTCTCGAGAAGGATATGGTCGATAAGGCAGCGGGCGGGCCGCTAGCGACGTTGAGCTATTGACGGACCTCAGGTGCCTTTTTCCGACCGTTGCTAGATTCGCTCCCCGCAAAACCACCTGCAATTAAATTGAGTGAGGGGGTACCTTCGTCTCGACCCTTCCTGCGTTGACGGGCGGGTGAACGCCTTTCTCGCCCTCTCCGAGTCGGCGATCGGTTGCGCCTGTGCTCGGGTGAACGGGATCTTCTACGACTTGTTTCGTTTTCTCTGGGCGCCCATTCCGCTTTGTCCACGTACTTTGCTAAATGTCCTGCCTGTATGAGTTTTTCAATCTTTATCTTTAGCGCCTGACATTCATTTGTGGTGTGCCCGTAGATTCGGTGGTATTCGCAGTATCTCTGGCGATCCGCATCTGGTGGGGAGTCCTTCCGAGGGGGCAGGGTAATAAGGTTGCCCGTGTAAGCTTCCTTCAAGACCCTGGTCCCTTCCCTTTGTCGGGAGTGAACCGCCCTCGTAGTCTTGCCGCCTCGGCGCTCGTTTCTCTCTGCCTCTCTCGGGGCAGATCTACTCCTGTCTTGCCGATTCTGGGTTTCCCTTTTGGCGGTGGCAACCTCCTCCATGTTGATATACCCCACTGCTCGGCGCCTCAGCTCGTCCAGAGATCCTGCAGGCCGGCGGGCGAGGGAGTCCGAGAAGGGACCAGGCTTTAGTGCTGACACTATGGCGTGGAGCGCCACATCGGTGCTGAGATTTCTGATTTGAGCCGTTTCGTTGTTGAAACGCTCTATGAAGGACTTCAGTGTCTCGTCCGACCTCTGTTTGAGCCCGACCAGGCAAGTGGAGTTTCTCCGGAAGGCTCGGCTAGTGGTAAACCTGGCCACGAATTACTCGACGAGTTGCCTGAATGAGTGGATCGAGCGTTGTGGGAGGTTAGAGAACCACATCATGGTCGGTCCTTTCAGGGTGTAGGGAAAGGTCCGACATTTCAAGCCCTCGGATGCGTCGATCAGTAGCATCCGTGTGTTGAAGGAGGTAATGTGTTCCTCGGGGTCGGTCTTACCCTCGTAAGCGTCCATGTTGGGGATTTGGAACCGCTTCGGGACCGGATCGGCCATAATCCGCTCGTCGAAGGGGAGCAAGGTTAGTCCGATTTTGAAGGGTCGGTTCTCGCGCTGTGGCGTGTGCCGGGTGTGGCCCTCTCGCCTTGGGCTCTCCGTGGCGCTGGATGCGTCCGATCTGGACGAGTCCCGGTTGTCTCTTCTGGTCCGCGAGGGCGTCTCGTGGCCCTGTCTTTCCTCGCGATCGCGGGCTTCCGCGATCCTGCACCTAAACTCTTCGTTTTCTGCCCTGAGAAGCTCCAAGACAGGGTCTGGTGGTGGGCGTTCATCCTGACTGGCCGAGTGATGACTCAGTAGTGGCGATCTGTGATTCGCCGTTCTCCTGGTGCGCACCATCTTGCTAGGGGTATTCTTGAGGCCTGGGTTAGTTTTACCGGGCCCCACGGTGGGTGCCAATGTTGATGCTGAGAATGGTAGAGCTCTTCTCCTCCTTGGGATTAAGTACTCCCTCTTCCAGAGTCCAAAAAAGGGGGGTGGTACCTGTAAAGACACTCCGATGCCTAAGTTAGATAGGGCTTTGGAGGAGGAGGAGAACAGAGTGGATTAGGGTTTAGAATAAGTAGTGAATATCCAAACCTGGGGGGTCAAGCCCCCTTTATATAGTGGAGTCACGTCGAGGGAGGGTAACCACCGATCCGGAATCTGGGCGCGGTAACTCCTCCCTCACGCTTCAAGGATCAGCTAATCTCTCCCTGATATCTCGCACCTGCCAAGTCCGTTACGTACTGGCTACGTGATCCCCAATCTTCGGAGTGGCAACGGCTCCAAGCATCGTCTCCGGGTGTATCCCTTTCTAGAAGGTTCGAGGGTCATAAGTCAGCTCGCCCCTGACCTGCTAGGCGTTATCACTGGGGCGATCGTACCGGGGGACCGGTTTGACGCCTCCGGGGTCGGATGTAGCTCGCCGAGCTCGAAGAAGCTCGGAACCGAGCCGGGCTGGCTCGGTTTGGTGGACGCTGGAACTCGCCTCGGGACCGGTCCGTAACAGTGCCTACTACTATTCATGCCCCTTCGTTTGGTTCAATATTGTGCTCAAAGGCACTTATGGAACACGAATCAACTGCCAAATATTCATGCACTTCAAAAGGAGAAGTTCTGGAATTGATGGATACATTTCAAAAATCACCTGCAATACCCATTTGAGAGGGTTATTGGCCAATCCATTAATTGAGTGACTTATTTTGTGCAGGTGATGCACTGGTGAATGCTTACATTAACCACGACAAGAAGTTTGGATGAGATTATTATTTTTTTCTTTGATAGGCAAATATTAGTATGTTAGTTGTTAGATTAGTTTTTTCTCCTTCACCAGGGTTTGAACCCTGGACCTTTGACTCCTTCACACCTTTAGCTTAAACCAGTTGAACTACCCATCCCCCAAGATGAGATTATTTTTAAGGTATATTTTTCTTCTAACTATAACCAAAGCTTGAGATATCTATTCCGTAGAGTTTCCTCAGGTTAGGTTTGGTTTGGATCTAATTTTCTTGTCTATGTATATATGCTAATTTTCAATTTAACAGCTCTTCATTGTTTCACTTCAGTTTAATGCTAGATGCTTTTTTAGTGACTGCCAAATTCTACATGATATATCTGTCTGGTAGTTGCTAAAAGAGATGCAAATCATTCTATCTTGCTTGAACTGAGAAATTGAATGCATTTGCTGGTTTTTTAAATTTGAGGCAATGCTTTTAAGAGTGCACGCACACTTGCAACTAGGATGTTCTTGTAAGATCTACCCTTTCCAGGTTTCTCAATGTGAATATTATAATTATCAGTTATGTTTGCCTTTGTGATATATTTGTCTGAAGTTAACTGAGGAACGTACTTTTGCTTTTGTAATTTTAAATAACTTGATGAGTCAATCATACCATGCAATACTTGTTCCTGCACTTGCTTTTTCCTGGGCTCAAGCCAGTTATATTATTTTGCAACTTACTTATGAGTGAATTTGTAAACAGTTCAGTAAGCCAAGACTCAAGCCAAGTAGCTGAACTTGACCTGAAAATCTTGGCTAGTTAAAGCTTAAGCTAGTAATATGTAACTCACAAAAATATGTAGTCCATATCAGGCTTAGGCTAGTAATATGCAACTTTCTGAAATATAACTTTTTAAAATAACTAATGATTCAACTTGAGCGAATATTTTCCTGCAGTCACAACCGCAGCCAAGTATTATCACAAGAATCACTTGACTTCACTTAAAGCGGAATAGTGGTTGTAACCGACGTGAAAAATCGACGGTAAGTGGATTAATGTCGCCGGATTCAACGTCGGTGTGCAAATCGATTGAAAGCAAAATAGTGGTGGTTTAAAGCACCGCTAAAGTACAACTCCAACTCCAACTGACGCTAAATTCCAGTTATGTTGTAGTGTGTCCTGATCTTTTTTGGCCAACTTAACGAGGTGCCTAGTGGAGGTGATAGCCCGAGACGTGTTTAGGACTGGCCTTCCCAATATAGCGGTATATGTTGAGAAGGCATCAACCACTAGGAACTTGGCAATGCGAGGTCAGGTACAATGGTGGGGTACGTACGCGGGGTATCCTGATGGGACGAGATGGGTTGGGGGAGGATACGTACCGGTTGGCTGGGGATAATCACTAATTGGTTGGTATGAGAATGGATTTAGGGGTCGAGGCACCATTGGGGCTACTATAGGTGGAGGCGACACATACAATGGTTGTGATGGGGCCAGACCATAGCTCATTCCATGTGCCCCAAAGAGTGAATGTCATGATCTTCTCTTGGTTGGATGGGTGGTTCCAACCCAATAAGGCATTGCTCAAGTCTCTTAATCATTTCCTCTTCCTCTTCAGTCCCTTGGGGCAAATCTGTGGGGAAGGTTAGACCACCCTCCTTGCACTAATGGGTTTTCCACAATTCAATGTACATAATCATGAGTAGCTACCCCTTGCGAAGTGAATGGTGGGTGCAGGGGTGTCCCTTGTAGCTCCTCTATTAGGCTCAAAGCTGCAATGGTTGTGGTTGTCCTCCTACTATCGTTGAGCTCTCGATGATCTCCTCATTCAATGTTCGAACATGCCCTTAGATGTGTTCTCCTGGGGGTCGTCCTATAACGACTACAAGTGTTGTTGCGAACTGATGTACACTATTGTCACGTTCTCAACTACTGGTAAAGCTGATGGGAATGAATTTACCTCTTCCCACAACGGCGTCAATACTCTATCCTAATTCTCTGGTGAGTTGTTGAATGTATTTTGACTCCCTCCAATGGTCCAAAATATAACCTCCTTCGATCTGGTATGATTGAGACCGGTGGGGTAGGTACCTGCAAAGGCACTCAAATGCTTAAGTTAGTGAGGGATTCAACTAGGGTTAATAGAATGGATTAGAATAGTGTGCAAACCTTGCATAGAGTATTGATATCCTTTTGTAGTTGGTGAATTGGGACCACCCTCCTTAACCTATATGATCGAGGTCAACCTTTACATATTATGGTGGTACAATGCAGGAGACAAACTCTCATTTTGCTTGATATGTTGTTAGCCTGCATTATGCGCGGTTGATACGGAATTCCTATGGCATGTCTGTGAGTAGGAGTAGTATCAATCTGGTTCGCGTGATTTTCCCTCTACTCTTGTCTTGTGGGGGATTTCCTTGATAGTGACCATCTCTGAATGTGTGTATGGGCCATGGGTAGACTCACATTAGATGCACGGGCACTCAAATGGCCATGTACACCTTGACGCTTGTCCTATTTGTAGAGAATTCTTATTTTACATCGAATTAGAATCAGTAAGTTTTTCTACATAAACATTCCACTTATGATAAACATCATATTTTTTTTCATAGACATTAAATAACACTTTCGTCTATGTAATGTTCTATGTGATTATGACTATTGTAGTTAGTTCACTCTAGAATATAAAAATTATTTCGGCCTCAATTCAACTCCATTACATGGGGAGAAACCTGATAATGACTAGTGTTCTATTCAAGGTTTAAGGGTATTTAGTAACTTTGGCATGGTTTGAGGCCCCAAGCACAAATTGCACAACAATTATCTCAAAACTACCTAATTATATTGCTAGTCTTTTTTTTTTTTACGGAAGTTATGGAACACCATTCCCTTGTTTATCGTTGAGGACTTTTCTCATAATAGGATAGGTCTTCCTTTTTATCGTTTCACTTGACTCCTCATGGGTTTGGTTTTATGTCCGCCCATGCCTTTATACTGGCTTTTATTTTTTTTTAATAATATTTTGGTGGTACTGCATATAATTGGTAGTGGCTATGGTGCTAACCTAGTTAGAATCCTAATCTACTACAATGATATTTTTGCACAACCATTTTGCAACAAAAAAAAAATGTCAAGGAAAAAAAAACTTCCTAATTATCTATACCTTTTAATTTTGATCATCTTATGTAGTTGTTATATTATAGATAGATGGCTAAGGTTTACTCTGCTCACTCTTTTTTTTTTTTTTGATTTTTTCTACCCACTCTCTCATAAACATTGGGTTATTACTCGAAAAAAATGATGAAGATTAATTTATCATTTTTTTTTATCATACCAAATCTATGATTTTTATTAGAATGCATGGGTTATATAAGGGAAACATTGGTCTCTTTTTTATTTATATGCATATATATATATATATATTTTGAGAGAATTTATTTATTTATTTTGATGAAACGGTCTCTTTTTTTATTTTGGCACCGACCTTTTTTTTTTCATGTATAAATAAACACACACGCCCAAGGAACAACGTCATAGTCCAAACATCATCCTCTCGTCGTCGCTATTTGCTATTCTCGTATTTCTCGCGTGTGTGCACACACTGAGCCCTTCACTCTTCACTCTTCAATGGCGGAGACCGAACCCCATAATCGTCTCATAATTAAACTTCGTCTCCCACGTTCTGAAAAGCGTGGAGCACCCTCTCAGGCCTCTGATTGTCGAGGCGAGAAGAGGAGGAAGGTCGATTCTACAAATCCAATAATTAACAAAAACTATTCCGTTGCAAGAAAGAGCACT
Source organism: Calophaca sinica (assembly GCA_037113605.1). Classification (NCBI taxonomy): domain Eukaryota; kingdom Viridiplantae; phylum Streptophyta; class Magnoliopsida; order Fabales; family Fabaceae; genus Calophaca; species Calophaca sinica. The sequence continues at coordinate 46,867,108 of CM073733.1, read as the reverse complement.
GAAACAGATAATTGCGGCATTGTCAAAGAAAACTCGAGCGTTGATGGAAAAGACTCAAAAACCCCTTCTTTTTTCAAAGAAAGCAAGAAACTTGGCACAAAAGATTCAAGAACCATGATGAAGGACTCTGCCTCTGTCAATTCTCACGGCAAGAGGATAATGAAGGTTGCAACCGAAGTTTCTCCAGTGGCAAGGAGAGGAACAAAAACCCTCTCTTTTGTGAAAGAAGAAAATTCGAGGGCTGATTCAAGAACCTTAAAGAATAATGATGGCGTGGAGGGCAAGAAAGAGAAGAAGATGATGGATCGTTGTAAGAAGATGCAGTGTTGGGTTATCTTGAAGAGGATGATGATAGGAAAAGATGGGTGGGCTTTGAAAAAGCCTCTTGATGTCAAGGTTTTGGAGATTGAGGAGGGTTTATCAAAGTCAACAGAAAAAATGGAAAAGTCAACAGAAAATAATGAGTCTAAAAAACTGAACAATTTTGAGACTAAGAAGTTGATGAAGCCAATAGGTTTTGAGGATATTGAGTTCAAACTGAAAAAGTGGTTGTATTCAGGACCTGATGAGTTTGCTGATGATTTGAGGCTCGTGTTTTCTCATGGATTGCTATACCCTCCAAGGAGTGAGATTCACAGAATTGCAAGGAGGCTTAGTGAGAGCTTTGAGGTCACTTGGAAGTCTTTGAAGGAGAAGTGGACACTTGAGGAGAGGGAAGAAGATTTGTAAGAAGGGAAGCGTGTCCAAATATTGATGGAAGAGTTTTTGATGAGAGGAAAACCTAAAAGGGAAGTAAATATTGGAATTCTTCATCAATTTCATTATTTTTAATCATGTTCAAGCCAACAAGTCTAGTTTATATTCTTGTCAATGTGTGGCTTTCCTATAGTTTTTTTATCTGAGATTTCTTAGAACTTATTTACACTGATACTTGATGCATTCAATTCTGTCAAGTCATTGTCATTGACTCATTGTTCTCATTATGTTGTTTCCAATTATGACTATAATAAATGTGTGTGGTTTTATTATCTCAAGCAAAATCTTACTAATATTTTCTCTTTTCTTTTTTTTTTCCTCCATATCTTTGTAGTTTATTTGAGAATTAATTACCGAATCTAAAATTTGGATTTGGTATTCTAGCACGCACTTAAAAGTATTTTTTCCTTAAAGAATAGAATGTGTATTAATTTAACTTCCAAGTTGATGTTTTGGTTCACCTTTTTTATTACTCCAAGTTTGTTGTACGTTCATCGTTGCTGCTGTTGAGATTACTTTAAAAATCATTTTTTTTTTGTGCTAAAGTCATTTAATTAATATATGAAACAAAAAAAACATAGATTATATTTTATTAGTAAACCCCTAATTTGATTGAGGAAAGATTCTTGAAATATTTATTAGTTCAGTTCGAAACATATTTTGATTCTCGTATAATTTGAGGGTGTTGGGCCCAAAAGGAGGAGAAGGCCCATTTAGAAATTACATTAAGAAGCTTATGGCTTTGGGCTTAAAAACATCAAGGCTCAATCGAATCAAGTGTTTTGAGTTAATTTTAAATGTATTAGTACATGTATAAATATTTTGTTACTTAAGTTATTTCTTTCTAAATTTGTATGATGATGTGTCTTAGTCTTTCCTCAACATTTTCTCTCCTTTCTTAACTTTCTATTTATTTTTTTATACTAAAGATGATATGCCTTAAAAGCTAAGCTAAAGGGATAAATCAAAAGCAACAAAATGGTAAAGAACTCAGCATCCAAATAAATAAATGAATAAATAAAATACGTGACTATGAGTAGGGGAGGATGCACCTACAAAGTAATGGGGCAATTTCCCCCCTCAAAATAAATTTGTTTAACTTGGTCAATCTTAATAATTTTATTTTCGCTTCAATAACAAAATAAGAGTTGCCCCTATAAGATTTTTTTTTTTATAATGAATGTAGTAAGACGTGACTATGAGTAGGGGAGGATGCACCTACAAAGTAATGGGGCAATTTCCCCCCTCAAAATAAATTTGCTTAACTTGGTCAATCTTAATAATTTTATTTTCGCTTTAATAACAAAATAAGAGTTGCCCCTATAAGATTTTTTTTTTATAATGAATGTAGTAAGTCATAAGAAATAAAATAAAAGAGAGAATATTTATATTGGTAAAAATTTTACCTCTTTACTTGTCTATTTTTTACCGCTCCTTTGACACTAAATACACACAGTGACAAAAAAAATATCAGTTTGGGTTTTATTGACATCAAATTATGTATTTCATAAAAGTTTATAATATTTTTTTTTCAATAAAAATATTATAGATTATTTTTTTGCACCCCCACCGAAGAAAATTCTTGGATCTTATTATTAGTACAGTTAGGGTGGAGGAGCTAGGGCATTTATTAAAATTTAAAGAATTGCCCTTTCTACTTCATGAGCTTAAGTTAAGCAACATCACTGTCCATGTTTCAAATCGTCTCCCTTGGACATATTGGGTTTGTTAGCATTGATCCTTCTTATGAGCTTTTTTTTTCCCTGATCGAAGGGCATTGCAGATGATACTGTTAAGAGGCCTAAAGGCTATTGTTATTAATTGTTGAGGTCTGAAAGCCTCGCGCCCACTTTATTCGACTCCAATACTATTTTGGCAAACAACACCAACAATAGCTGACCAGAAAAAAAAAATACGATCGACATTATTTAGTACGAAAGTTTTAGTACAAAACAAGTTAGGAAATGACAAAACAACCATTAGGTTGCTGGGAAACAATAGTGGGGAAATGGGTAAAAGGCAATTGTAAACATAGTAATATCAAATAAGTTGGTAGAAAAAAAATCTTGCATACTGTTCGGCGTTTCTCCAATGAAAAATACAGAAATAACCACATTAAGGGCGAATGAGTTCATCCATGTGAAAATTCAAGTGTTATCTGCCATCCGATAATGACTAGTTCAATGGAGTGAAGCTATAAAATTTTGAGAAGGGGGAAGGGAGGACATGTACTATTTCTAGACTGACTTTCATCGTCGACAAGTTGACGGGGCTTAAGTTGGTTTTACTTGGGTAAATGAACAAAATTTTTCATCCGGAATATGTACACAACACATCATAAAGACACAATCATGTAGAGTTTAGTTCCCATCATCACTAGTTATGGTAAAAATAATAGATACAAATTGAGATGAGATGCTAAACAATACATAACATATTTACAAATACTTCCCGGAACCTTCTGTTGAGTGATTTAGCTTCCATGAGCATAGAATAAAAACACTTGGAATCATTCACCAGAACTCAACATCGTGCATGAGATTTAGCTCCCACCTGCATCCACTGAAAAACCTCATACTCACGTTTCCCACCAACATGAAGATGACAAGGTATAACACGATGAGGACAACTAAGAAACATGTTGATGCTGAACACAAATTAGGCTAGACCACATAACTGGCAAAGAAAGACTTGAATTCAATTTTGAGACCCTGTTCTTCAACTAAGCAAATTTAAGTTCAGAAATGAAGGAACAAGCATAAAGAACATTATCTATTTGAAAATCGGTGTCAACTACAACATAATTTAAAACAGTTAACAAGATTATCTACGAACTGAATGAGGAGACAGCCAAAAAGATCCAGTGCCATTATATCCCAATGCAATCATTTTCCAAGAATGGCAAAAAACCATGATAACCTACTCAGGTCCATACATTATTTTCAAATACATACAGATTTCACCATTTCATTGCCTAGCTTACAAGATTCGTGTTTAACTGCATCTACAGTGCACGGCAAGAATTCAAATTTCAAGCTATTTAAGAATTCATATTCAACAGAGGTAATACCACTGCCAGCTATTAACATCATCTTTTGGAAACGGAACCAAGTGCTCTCGACAATGTCAGCATAGAGTGGAAGAAATACAATGCATGAATGTCATTGGATTCACTAGTACTAAGATCATAATCCAGCTGAAGGTACAACACTAAATACATGAAAGAACATAATTTATACTTCCACATTCAACTAAGGTTATAAACACGAGTTTAATGACAAACAGTCTACAATATGCCCACCACTATTTTCAAATGAAACTTGTGATCGAATAAAATATTTTATGCTGAACAGATATTTTGTTGCCACAAATGTACTGTTTCAGTTGCAGCAGTAGATTGCCTTCAGAGTTTCCTGACATGTCCTAATCCATATTTCTCAGAATAATGGAAACAAACTATGGCAATATGCATTACTTCATAAGTTGATTCCGGCACTCAATATATATAAAGACAAGTAGCTAAAGACTGGAAAACATTCCCAAATTTATACAAATTTCTTTTCAAAAAAATAAATAAATAGTACTTTACCTTGGATTTCACTAGAGTGAGAAGCCAGGCCAGATAAAGTTGATGCTCTCTGGGATATAGGTGTTAGTGGAGGTGATGCAGCTTCTTCAACCTTTTCTGGAATTTGACGAGTATCCAAATACTTAGAATTAGTAACATTTAATGCCATAGCTCTCTGACTGCTTGAGGGTATAGAAAAACTCCGAGAGACAATTATAGGTGGAGTTGGAAGTGGGGATGCTGCACTTGATACAACCGAAGAAAATTTATTAGTTGCATGATGCTCTGGATTTCTGAATCCTAATGGAGCAGAGTGACCTACTCTAGAAGATTTCATTGCGTTGCTGGATTGATTACCAGGGGGCCTAGGAAGCTCATGTAGCTCACTAATCCTAGGTGAAGAAACAAGGGGAGGTGAAGCACCAGGAGATGCTTTTGGAGAGGAAGGCTGGGGCATCGGCAAACGTGGAAAAACCCCAGAAACAGGTTTTACAGACAATGGTTTATTAGTCAATGGACCTGAAAAAGCTTGTCTTTTTATTTTCTTGGTATCAGAAGCATTAAAAATATCAACTTGTGGAAGTGATAGTCCCTCTGCCGATGGACGTGGTAACTGGGTGGATGTAGTATCACTGTTGCTTTCTTTGAGAACAGATTGAGCCCTAGGGATAGCTGGTTCTGACAATTTACCATCAACAAAATCTTTCTCTTTCTTTTTTTCGTCCAAAGGGGAAGAATGCCACAAATCATGCAAAGATCCACTTGCACTTGTGCGGGGGGCTGAGCTAGTTTTTGTTTCTTTGATGTTGACAGGTGTAGGAAGTACATAAGCATTACGCTTTGCTGCAGATGATGATAACAGTTGTCTTACTTTTTCAGCCGGGTCAAATTTCTTTTCAGCAATTATTGGAGCTGAATAGCTGCTGACTCTTGGATCTCTATTTGATACTTTAAAATCCCCGTGGCTCTTGTCTAAACTTGTCTGCCAGAAGGCAAGTTAATAGAAGTATTAGAGGATGACCCAAGTCTAATTAGAGAATCTTTTCCAATTGATGACCAGCTAGGCCAAGGAAATAATGAGAATTAAATTAGTCATTGTTATAATGCTAGGAAAAAATTAGGTCATAATTGATACTTTTAGTACTTATCATAAAATCATAAATATTGAGATCTTTTTTTATTAAAAAAAGATTTTGAAATATTGATTTGATTTGTGATCTTTATGTTCTAGGGGAGATTGAGGAGTTTATTTTACCTAGATTTTACTTTAAAACTGATTTAAGATTTAAATAGGAGTTTCAAATTGGATAAATCAAAACTAGTAAAGAATAGCACCTCTGCAGTTTCTGTGGTTGAAGCTTGAACATTTGAACGACCCGATTCTTCCACCTGGCAATACATCACCAGTGATTATAATATGGTGAATTAATAAATCAGATTCTGAAAAAATAATGGTAGTAAGTCTTTTATGTTGGAGCAAGGTATAGACTATAAATTTAAATAGGTATAAAATAACAACAGTGACAAGATTATGTAATATTGTTATTTTAGAAAAAAGGGGCAAGCAATAAGCATAAACAAATTCAATATGCACCTAGGCATTTAAAACTATACAATTTATGAGTAATATCAAATTCCTACCTCTGCTGAGTTTGGCGACGTGGGAACAATATATGGCCCATCCTTGTTTGATCTGTAGTTAAAACTCAACTCACCACCTTCAGTGCCCTCATAGTCATTCCCATCATCATCAAAACCATCTTCAGGATCATCTTCAAGGCCACTGAATTGGTAATCAATGTGTTGCTGTTCGGCAAGCATCCTAACATGTGGCTCAACAGCCTCCAGTGATTTAAGTCCCTTCCGAAAGAAATTCAACTATAGTTGAAGCAAAACAAATAGAAAAACGATACATCATACATCAAGATTAGGTGGAAAAAGGATCGAAGATTTGAATGAGAAAGGTTTGAAGTTTAAGAAAACCTGAGCAGCATGGTGACGAGCTGCTTGTGTTAGGAGACTACGTGACTGGCCTTGTTTCAGGGATTTTAACCGAAAAGCACAGAGTGTTGCTTCTTCTTCGTATTCATCATGAGCAGCTTGCAACTGCTGTAAATTGAAACATTCACCTTTACCGCTTTTTAACTTTCCTTTCTCTTTCTGTTGAGCAATCATGTATTCATAAACGTCTCTGAAAGCAATACAACAGATTCAGGAAACATTCACATGATAAACAGAAAAATAATAGCACTTTTATAAGTATAGACCTTTTTTCATCACACTGGCGCTTCATGTCCTGCATCAGGAATAGAAAGAAAGTGAGATGTAGTAAAAAGACAATTCATCATAAAAAACAGAGTTATAAAGCCGAAAACTCAATACATTTCCAAATTTATTTACCACTGTCCTAAGCAGGGAAATCTATATAGTTCCAAAAAGCGTCCAGGAGAACAGTCTTTTATGTCTCAGACTTGCGCTTTGTAAGGAAGACTTTGTTGTGTTTGAAAAACAAAACAATTTTTCAAAAGTGATTTATATATAGGGTAAATAGTGCAATATTTAGCTCTGTCTTCCTAAGTATGCTCTACACTATCTTGTGAGGGTCAAAGTGCCACTGCTACTTGCCATTGTCCTCTTCTTCTTTCACCCTTTAGTGCAATTTTTCTCCTACATCTTGCTCGGTTCCGCTTCAATATCCACCATTATTATCAACCCTCAATTCCCTTACATACAACAACTAATAAATCCTCCACTAATTAACTTCAAATACATGAAGTCCATAACTTGCTTTTCCACCAGTACTTTCATAGCAGAAAAATAAAAAATTCAAAGATAGATTCAAAGATTTAATTATTATTTAGAATCATCAAAGAAATAATTTTTTATCTTATAGTGATAAAAAGATTCAAAATTTTATATAAAAAAAATATATACGAGAATAAATATTTTAAAAAACTATTTTTATTTTAACCCAATTATCCAAATCAAACCAATCCGATCTTAATTGGTTTGGTTGGATTTGCGATCCGAACCAAATTTTTACCTCAAACCCAAACCAAACCAACCGGTTTACACCCCTAATTCTGTGTCTAAGGAACATAGGGTTTCCTTCTGTTTATAAATCATTTAATAGTATGTATTTAACAAGTTAATGAAATCTCAAATATAAAAAGCTTTACCACAAATCTGGATAATTGAAGTACAATTACTCTTATGATATGATGTACGGGATATATGCTTTAAGAAAAAATTTGGATTTTGTATATATTTTATAATATGATCTAACGCTTTATACAAAATACTTTTATCAATAGCAGCTTTAAAATACATTTGAGAAACATTTTATCACAGTTTTGGCACAGCAACATTTTGCAGCAGGCACACTCTAACAACTTCTAACATCATTGTATTCACAAACTCAAAGTGAGTTGAACATAGCTTATAAGTTCTGCATGGATGCCACTATGTGAGAACACGAAACAGTCAGATTCCACAAAATACTAACTAATGGATGCATCGATTATACGACATTGGCACATTGGCTTCGCGCCATAAGTTGGCAATCAGTTTCCCACAAAGAGATCTCAAATAGGAAAAAGAAAAATTGATATTGCAATTAATTCTAAAGTAAAACTCATTGATGAGGCTACACCATATATGTACAAGTCTCACGAGATTCATTCCGGATTATTCATTAAACAAAAGCAAAGAAAATATTACATTTTTACAAGAAACCACAACATCTCATGTCAACATTATACGAGGATATGTATACGAATTAAACCAGATATGGAGGCAAATATGTTACACGGATACAGGTACGGCACTAGGTACGAGTACGGGTGCAGGGATACGAGATTTTTGCAATGATTTTACACGTGTAATGGGGTACAGGTACGTACCCGGTACGGGAACGGCTTTAATTTTGGAGTACCCATGCTTCATAGGAGGCAATAAATAATATGTTATGAACCATATATATACTTATAATTATAATGTAAAAGGAAGAAACTTCAGTAAATTTCCCCCTGAGGCATTATAAATTCCATGCATTACTATAAGTCCCGATACATTATCTTCCATTAATTGCATATATTTTGTCCTGTAAAGATTGCAAACCACATTTTATAGCAACAATAAATTAGTGAGAGCTAGTAAAAAGCAAAATAAAATGGAAATTAGGAATGTCAATTTCCACCAGTGCGTGGGAATCCCCGTTTGGGGCCCTGTGGCTGTGGATGGGGAGTTCCTCCCCACTGGGATGGGGAAGAAAATCACCCCGAGGGCACTTCGGGAACGAGGACAAGGATAATACTCTCCATCCCCTGGGGTCCCCGTCACTAATAAATTACAATAAAACCCTTATAATATATGTATATATTACAATAAAACCCTTTTAAATATATATTATTTTATTAAATAGAAAAATTATCAAAACACTTTTTCAGCTTTAACTTTAAATATAAATATATTTCCAACAGTTAGGGTTCCAACTTCTTAACAGTAGGCAGAATTTATTAAGCTTTAACTTTAAATTTAAGACTTTTTTAGTTTTATATAATATTTTTAATTTTATTGGATTTTACTTTATTATGTGCCAAATCTTTATGAATTATGAGGTCCCCGCAGAAGAAAAACTCTGCATGGTGGGGACTGGGGACAGATACGAGGGTAATATGGAGGACAGGAACGGAGAGCGGTAGAGTACTCCCCACCCTGCCCTGTTGACATCCCTAATTGAAATACTAAAATGAATCAAATGAGGGAAAAGTGGAAAATAATAAGAGGATGAATATATGCATTAAGTAAGGAGATCTTCTTGGGTGTGCTTTAAATAAACAAATATGACAAATAGAAAAGTACATAAACATACCTCAACAGTTCTTAGTTCATTAAGAAGTGACTCTGATGGTCTGGTTATTGTCAGTGCTATGTGAGAACGCTGTGGAACAGAAAGGATAGAGCATCATAAAAGTTTTGTAAATGAATTGCGCTTCAAGAAGAAAATCAAAAGGTTGCACCTAAACAAAAGCTTACGTAGCTATCAACAAGTTTCTGAAGTTCAAGCTGCACATTTCCAAGCATCCCCAAAACTTTACCTGCATACAGTTCATAACAACTGTAGCAACAACTACACATGATTTAAATCAACTAGCATAAAGGCTACGTGACTTAGACAGGGAAGTCATGAAATGTTTACCCACTTACCACTTTCTTCATCATCATTTAAGGCAGTTTTTTCCAATAGACAAGTACCCATTTCCTGCAGTGACTCCGCAAATTCTGGAACATGCATCACAATAAAGGATACCTTAGAGATTTTAATATTTTCAAGGCAGAAAAACTGATCAGGAAAAAAAAAATGAAAAAGAAAACTAACTAGGTAAAGAGCCATTTTAAATAAACTTTTTAAGAAGCACTTATGGAAAAATAAACATTAAAAGAATTTTACAATAACTGAGAGTATCTTAAACAATGGCTTCTCATATAAGTTGAGATTATTTTCTGCATTTCAATTTTTTCAGGAGCACTCTCATAATCTCATTTAACTTCTCCATATATATCTATAAGCTTATATAGACTTTTTCATAAGTGAAAAACCACAAGCTTATTTAAATTGAGAAGTTCTCATAAGCTAGAAGCTAATCCAAACTGGGCCAAAAAGAAATGCTAGCAACAGACTCTTTAATACACAATTTCTATTATTTGTTCATTTTCTAAAAGTCAACACACTCTTTAAAAAGTGATATGTTAACAAGACATATAACTGACTTTTCACATAATGAACCAACAATGAAGATGTGTTGTTACTATTCCTCACTAGACAAATTGCAAATGTTTGTCTAATGATATAATTTAGTGACAGTAAGAAAAAGGATACCCTAGAGAGTAGATATTTTGATATTTTGAAGTACATTTATCCTCCTGTATCACTACATTTAAAAGGAAGTCACAACATACCATTTCAATAAGAATAAGAAGGCATGCCCACAGCAGGAATACAAGTTACAAGTTCAGCAAGCATTATGAGCAGTTTTCTCATTGTGGGTATGGATGGCAATGCTAGACTACATCAATAGTGCAGAAGAGAAGACCATGCCAATCATGGACTATGGCAATTGGAAATGTAAATCTGTGTCTTAAATTGTTGTGTAATTATATATAGTGCATCAATAGTGCAGAAGACCACACTGATCATGGACTATAGCAATCGGAAATATAAATATATTTCTTAAATTGTTGGAGACATTACACATTGTGCAGATATATAGTGCACATCTCATGGTGTGTTTGTGTACATGTTGAATCAACCGAGCACACATTCCAAAGCAAAATTTACTGAGAAACGAAAAATGGTTGCTTTCATATGAATGTCTGTTTGGAGCCCATTGAACATTAAAACATACAGGCTCTAATTTGTGACTTACATATTTGGAAACACGCATGAGGAAAATGGAGAAAAAATGCAAATTTAATTCCAAAGTTTTGAAGTAGGGTTTTGAAAACGGCCCACGATCGCGATTTAGGCCGCAACAACAAGGTTTGTTATGTCTCAGCAACTGCATCAGTCATTTTTACTGTAATACTCCACAGTATCAAGGATCGCAATGCGACCACGACCACGTCTGCGATTTAAAACCTTGTTGTGAACATGTTATATGTGAAGGAAAAGATTAAACTTTACCATAAGCACTGTTTTCAGTAGCAGCAGCTGCAGCAAGCAGGCTATCGTAGCAATCTCTCATCTCTTGCATGACCTGCGAAATGGAAAAGGGAACCCATAATGCCACTAAAATTGGGAAGCCAGCCAGAATAAATTTTGCACGAGATGTTATACATTTTTCACCAATTTCCCAGTACAATACTCGAATTTTCACAGTGTGAACCTGGAACTGTGAGATCATTAATTGGGAACGAAAGCATAATAAAACCAGCACTTAAACGACCAATTTCCCATCCGAAACACATTATTCTAAGCATTTAACTCTCAAACAAAAACCCCGCTTATCAACCATTTTTCTACACAAATTTGTCAAAAAAAAAATATATAAATAAATAAGTATGAACTTCATGCGATCAAGCATGATTTGAGGAATATTAGATCAAAACGCACATAACTAGACTTAACGAAAATTAATTCTTTAATTCAAACATTAATTTCGATCATATATATGAGGGGAAAAAACAAGCCAATTCGATGCTGCAGCCACAAATAGTAACATCAGGTTTAAAAAAGAGTGAGAGAGGAGTGAGGGAAGAACCTTAGCAGCAAGAGCAAGCTCGTCGAACTTAACGGAAGGCTGAAACTCCTTCTTTTCCTTCCCAACGCTCTTGTGAAGTGCAATTCTCCTCAACTTGCTCAGCGAGGACTTCATTTTCCAACCTAGGGCCGCGAAACGACACTGAGACCGCACAAAACGGCGAGTAAAGAAAGAGAACGAGAAGAGACGCGTGAGAATTGAGGGAATCGCAGAGAATCTTAGCTGAGAATTGAAGAAGGAAAGTGTGAAAATGAATTCCACAGTTTCGATGACATTGGAGGTGGTGGCTGGTTGGCTCGTTTGGTTTGGGTCAAAAGGAGCAGAGGTAGATCACAAAGAGAAAGATGGAGCGATGCGAAACGCGAATCACTCCAGCGTAACGTCACGCCCCCAAAGCTCAGAACCCGCACGCTTCACCCCCAGCTCGCTACACGTGTGCCACTGGACGATAGGTGGTTTCCTAGTCTGTATATATTCTTTCTTTTTTTTTAATGAAAGTTTTTTATTTTTTTTCACTGGAAATCAAATTTCATTTAAAAATTATAAAAAAATTAATACACTCAGATTGAGCAGAATGTCTTAGGATATTCTCCATCCACAATTGAAAATCAACACAAATATCTAAGTCAATCAAGTACATGGTAATAAAATACTTAATCAGAACAGAAGCCAATATGATATTACCAGGCCATCTTTGTTCTAACAGCCAAAACAAAACCTTCTAAGTACGGGCCAAAGAGAAATGAGGAGCCACAGTCTTTAAACTCATCCAGTAACGGGTCATTGTTATACTCTGTGCAGACTCAAATCGGCTATAAGTGGTCTCGGATATGACCAATCGAACCACATGCTGAGGAGTCATTTGTAGGGAGGAAAGAATGTTGAGGTTGGCGGTGACCACCATTAGCACTCCGGATCTGTAACGTTGACGCCCACGTCTTGATTGAAACTAGGATGAATCGAAGCTGATCTGCCAATCTGAATCAAACACGCATCAACACGGAAAACCAAACAACGCCGCACCAAGACGACGAACAAAACAACGTCGCACTCAGACAACGAAATCACGGAAAAACTAGATCTATGTGGAAAAACTACTTATTTAGATAAAAGAAGAGGAAAAAAGATATAGAGAGGTGGTTTTAGGGAAAAAGAATGGTCAAAAACTATTCTTCTCTGGTGGATGAGGAAGAAGGAAGAGAAATAGTTTAGAGAGAGAGGAGTGAAACGTTAGGTTTTTTTCTTGATGAAAAGTGTGAATATATTCTTGTCTTGTAGTATAATAAAAAAGAGTTTACAGTATAAAAGCTAAAAAGTAGTCTTTTCCGTTTAAATTTCGCACGTTACTTTTTACCTTTTTTTTTTTGACAGCACACGTTACTTTTTACTAAATTATTATATATATTATCATTATTATATGATAGTATAATATATTGTAACATTATACTATCTTATAATATTATACCATATTATATTTTATCACAATATTGCATAATGTAGAATTTAATTAAGATGTACTGATGTTATGAAAAAAAAAAGTGTACATAGAAGTTAGAAAAATGAAAGATGAAAAAAAAAATCAATGGATTTCTTTTTTTTTTTGAAAATTAATGGGGCCTAAGCTCAAAAAGAGATTACACAGAAATCAAACAAGGAGTAGCAACTTCCAATAAATCAGCAGACACAAAATGCTTCAAACTATCTGGCGGCTCCTCAAACATCTGGAGACAAGAAACTATTTGACAACCCAAACTAGCTAGACCATTTGCAACCCTGTTAGCCTCCCTAAAAACATGATCCACCTTAACTTGCCAGTCTTCCGATAATAAAGCTTTAATCCTTCTAACAATACCCCATGCATGTCTACTCCTAGCAGCATCATCCTTTAGGCAATGCACAACAACAGTGGAATCCAGTTGAAGCTCCACTTTGGTGTAGCCTCTCAGCTTAGCAATCTGTAAACCTGTGAAGGCCCCCCATAATTCAGCAATATGGATTTCAAATTTATGCAAAATGTTTTTTGATTTGTAAAATGTTTAATATATTTTTTACATCTTCTATGCAAAAATGATTAATTTTCATAAAGTTTTCTTGACTCTTATTCAAAATCATATCTTATTATGAAAATATTTGTACATGTATTTTAGGAATTAATATTTCATGTCATTATTGTGAGATATGATTGGATAGACTCTATAATGTACCTTTTTTTTTTGACAAAAACAAACTCATTGCATTTCTTTTAAAATAAAATTCTCAATACAAATAGGAACAAACTCAAATGAACAGGGACTAGCATACAAAATTACCACCCTTGCTAGGAAATGATCAACAATATTAGTTTGTCTCTTAATAAAACTCACTACAAAGTTTTTGTTAACTCTCAACAACTCCTTGCACTTTGACAGCACTTTGACATAATAACTCCAAATTCAGTATGTTTTTCATAGCATCCCTTAATCCATCCACAACTAATTACTTTTATAATGCGCTATATTATTATATACTCTCTCCGGTCTGAAATATAAACAAAAAAATCTCTAAAATATAAGTAAAAAGTCTGTATTTAGTCCAAAGACCTGAAGGAGACTATATTAAATTCTATAATATAGTATACACTTAATCCATCCACAACTGATTTAATTCTATAATGTGCTGTTATATACTATATTGTTACTTTTTGTATGATCTAAATATGATAGTATAACATTAAATGGAATTATCTTTTTTCTTTACTTTTAAAACTTTTCTAAATGTCTTGGTCATTTTTCTCTTTATTTTTGTTTGCAAAACCATTTTTGCCCTCCAATATTAGGGTGGGTCGGTTCAGCCAAACCCAACACCAACTTATTTGGTTTCTTCTCGGGTTTGCTTGAGCTTGAAACCCAGATTTTTGAATGCTACGCAAACCAACTCAACTCACTCAGATCTGAGTCGGTCAGTACCAGGTCTACCTAAACAAATTAAAACAAAAAAAATGCGAGTAAAGGCCCTTTTTGGTCCCTCACAAAAATTTAACAAACCCTTTTGGTCCCTCACAAAAATAAATTACCGAATTAGTCCCTCACATTTTCAAAAAAGCGTCACGTTAGTCCCTCCGTTAACAAACTTCTAAATCCGTCAGTTAACTGGATGATGTGACAGTTAAATGCTGACGTTGCAGTTAACCCTCTCTCCATGTATTTGCTGACATGGCATTTTTTTAGGGACCAAATATATCCCATTTTAGTCCCTCACATTTTTTTGGGCCCATTTCAGTCCCTCACACCCTTTGGAAAGTTTATGATTTTTTTTTGGTACAATGGTGTATAAACTATTGCTAATTTTTTTTTGGTACAATGGTGTATAAACTTTTGCACTTCTGGTGATAAATCTGCAATGAAAACCGCTAGTTCAGCAATAATGAGCCAAAAGTTTCTTCATTATTTTGGCAACACTAGATAGTAACACTTCCCAAGAAATACCAAAACACAGGACTATTATTGGACAAATACTGATCATATGAATTAACCATGCCAGATAAAAAATGCAGTGGAATCAAAAGGAAAAGAATCAGCCTATAATATAAGTGATTTAAGAGTTAAGCCACACATGCAAAAATGACGAGATTACAAAACTAATTACCTTTACCACCTTCCAAACAATGTACATAATTCTTAAGGATATTCCAATGTACATTTTGGTCCCTCACAAAAGTCTAAAAGGTGTTTTGAGGGACTGAAATGGGCGAAAAAAATGTGAGGGACTAAAATGGGACATATTTGGTCCCTCACAAAAAATGTCACGTCAGCAAATACGTGGAGAGGGGGTTAATTGCAACGTCAGCATTTAACTGCCACATCAGTCAGTTAATTGACGGATTTAGAAGTCCATTAACGGAGGGACTAATGTGGCACTTTTTTGAAAATGTGAGGGACTAATTCGGTAGTTTATTTTTGTGAGGGATCAAAAAGGTTTGCTAAATTTTTGTGAGGGACCAAAAAGGGCCTATACTCAAAAAAATGCAAAGGTCATGGACCGTTTGAGCTTATCTTTCTCGCCACACACAATAGATATAAATCACCACTGAGAGCATCTTTAGTGGTGAGTGATTTATTAGGTTTCTTAACCCATTTTTTGTGGGCCACAATGGCCACGTGGGATTAGAAACAAAAACCCACATTTGAACTCCATTTACTCCAACGCATAGGAACTCTAAGAAACCCACCTGGATCCCCAATGACTCCCTCTCCCCAACGACTCCCTCTTCTCCAGAAGCTTCTCTCTCAAACCCTTCTGCTTCACGCCTTCACCAGTTCACCTCTTCCTCAAACTCTTCTACTTCACCTCTCCCTCAGACATCTCGTCCCTCAGTCTCTTCTTCTCCCCCAAACTCTTCTTCTCCCTCAATCCTTCCGCCACGCCCCACGCCTCGACCTTCTCGTGTTTTTGCTTCGCCTCTCTCCCTCTCATCTCTCTCGCCCCATCTCCTCAGCCCCATCTCCCTCGGCCAGATCTCCTCATTGCTTTCACCCCATCTCTCTCATGAAAATACCCAACCCCTCATCTTCGGCCTCTCACCAGAAAATCGTGCTTCGTCTCTCCCTCTCTGTCATCGTCGAACATCGTCTCGCCCAGATATGACCAGATCGTGCGAGATCGCCGCCACCATGACCGGATCTGACCAGATCATGCGAGATCGCCGCCACCATGACCAGATCATGCTTCCTTCATATTTTCTGACCAGATCGTGCTTCCTTCGCCGCCACCATGACTTGTAATTTGTTGTTATTTTTTCATTTCCTATTTTTTGTTTTCTGGATTTGATTTCTGGTTAGGGTTGGAGTTTGAATTTTTTTTTTCTTCTTGTTATTTCTGCAAGTTTTGGATTTCTGGATTTGTTGTAATTTTTTGTTCATCTCCTTCAAGTTTTGTTTCTACAAGTTTCAGTTAATTTCCCTCACTTTTTAACGACAAATTTGATGGGAATAAAAGAGAAAAAATGATTAAAAATGTTTAGTTTACGGCAACAGCAGAACCAACGGCAACTAAATTTTGTTGATCACTCACGCCACGTAGGACTCCTCCAACAGAGGTTTCTTGTAGTTGCCAGCAACAGAAATAAGGCACGCTCTAAAACACCTCCGTTAAAGGTGCTCTGATGTGTTTTCTCCAGCAAAAACCACCACCGTTGGCGAAACTCTCTGCTTGTTGGCACCGTTCATCGACACGATGCTTCCACTGTCAGAGGAACCAAAATGTCAAAACCTAACCCTATGGTATCCTAAGATTGATGATGCTTTTCCTGTTGGCGATTTCTAAAAGCGAAAAGATATCGTCGATGTTACAACCACGTAAGAACTTATTGTCACCATTGTCAGAACCTCTGACTCAAAAATACTCACTCGTTATGTTTTCTTCTTCATTTTCAAACTTTAATGATGTGGATGGCTATGAGCAGCTTTTGTCGTCGTCATTATTGTAATCATCGTCAACGATCAGAAGAGGGACAGAAAGGAGATAATGAGTGTTTTGGGGGAACTTGATGACGAAAATAGTGTGGGTGATTAGTGCGAGAGTGGGAGCACCCCATTTGAAGAGATTGAGGGTTATGGAAGTGTCATGGGTTTTGGTTTTACAGAACGTTGAGACTGGGAGTGAAAGGTTAGGCTTTAGTTCTCTTAAAAACTTAGAGAATGGTTGATGGTTGATTATGTGAGTCGCATGATCTTGCATTAGGGTCTTTTATTAATAATATGAGGTCGGGTCGGGTTTAGCGGTTTGACAAATGTAGAACTTGATACCTGACCTAATCAGAACAGATTTTGCAAATATGAAACACGTTTTACCTAGTTACCCGACCTAACCCGGTTTTTATAGTTTGAGTCCGGCCGGGTTAGGCAAGTTAGCCCAACTCATAATCACCCGTATCTAATACATTACCTATAACTAGTGTAAGTAATTTAGAAAAAAGTTTAATAACTATACACTTAAAGTGCACATAAATTTGTTACAAATGTGAAATCATATTTTATTGTCTTGTCATAATCCCAAGGGATTGGCCTAGTGGAGCATGACAAGACTTGCATCCAACATGTCGCAAGTTCGAGTCCCCACTAGTCCCTTTGGGGTGAGGTAAATGTAATTACCTTTGTAAGTGCTTAAAGAGCCCGGAGGTGCCTTGGACTGGGGCGCCATCCTCTCACCCTAAATTTTTCTAGATAAAAAAAAAGAAACTTTAAAAAATAATATTATAATATATTAAAATGGTAAAATATAATTTAACATTATAGATAAAACTTATTTACACTGTGATCTAATTATTAATTAATTTAACAAATCAAAATAGAAAATTGGATGAGTTTATCATTATTTTATTGGTTTTTTTTATATTGACTAGTAGTGATCCGGAGTGGATCTCGGAGGTAGCCGGAGTAGGATCACGAACGGTGAGCACGGTGTGGTACGACGGTGGCGGGTGTACCTGCACACACTCCGATGCTTAACTCAGTATCGGAATAAAGTGAGGTAAGGAAATGAACAATGCGTACCTTTATTGATTAGGTCATGGACCTTTTATAGGTGAGGTCAGGTTGTTGACGTGTGGATATTCTCAGGTAACCCTAGATTGATCGTTAGTCGTGATGTGATTTCTAGGGTTACGTGGTTAGGAAGTTGCTTTTAGGGCTAGCGCCGCAATGCTTTGTACTCTAGGGTTTCGCGCCGTGGCAATATGATCCCTAGGGTTTGTTGCCCCGTAGATGGAACTCCTGGGTCGGGTTGGTTGACCGAAGTGGGCTTTGGGCTTGTTCGGGTCAGTATTGTTTCGGGGTGGATCTCCCTTGTTAGGTCGGATCGGCCCATTGCATAGTGGGCCTTTTGGCCACTCCTGATCAGTTGCCCCCAACCAATGTCATCAGTCATTGATGACTTCAGATATCATCTAGTGAAGGACATTGTTCATCGAGCGTTGTTTCACCCTTTGAATCTCGGTTTTGACGTGGGAAGAGATTACTTCGGCCACATTAATGAGTGTCGAGGTTCGCTATGAAGACTTCGTATGTCGGCGACATTCGTCACATCTCATCTGGGAGGGGTTTTGAGCCGAGGCGGTTTGTTTTCAAATTCGAGATTTTGAAAAGACGCGCTCGTTTCCTGAAACGTCGGCGACAGAGATTTGGTGACGATTCACTGGGGGAATCGCCTCTTTTCTCGTGCTTTGTCATCATTACTCTTTTTTGCATTAATTATTGCCCCCTTTTTCAGAATCTATAAATTCTGAAGGGGGTGCTCTTTCGCCACTTTGGCCCTTGCTTCTTCTTCTTCGCTTCTCTGTCTCTTTGTTCTCTTGCTTCTTTCTACAATTCCGCCATTTGGGCAACAGAGTTATTTGTGTGGGCATCAAGCTGTTAGGATTTGTTTCCTGCTCGTGCCTCCATCATATATACAAAAGGTACTTCTTCTTCCCTGCCTTTTCATTCGCTTATCAGAAACTTGAAAGGGGGAATATTTAGTTTCTTTTTGCTTGAGAGTTTTTGGCTTCTCAAACTTCCCCTTCGATTCCTGGTAATGGGGGATCTCCATCGGAAATCTACCCTCCACAGCGGTGCCAGTGGTGGTGCCGCTACCTTCCCGTGAGGAAGGGGCGGAGGAGTGTTTAAAACGTGGAGTAGTGATTACTCCCGAGCGCTTAGAGCGTTTTCGGCTGGTTTTGGAAAACAAGTTTCAGGGTCCTTGCGACCCCCGTGAAGTGGCTCGGTGGTATAAAGAAGTGTATAATACCGTTTCTTACCCTCAGGTCCCCATGGATAGGTTTGTCATGGGAAAAAGGCGGAGCATCGACCTAAACGACCCTTCGGCTCTTCCTGCCGACGCAGAGGATTACAGGTGGGTTTCTCCCGAAGTCATTAGCCTCCGATCTGAATATTCCACAGATGAAGACATGGCCGACCTAGAGAGTCGGATTAAAATAGTAGAGACGGTTGAATCCGAAGGGAAGTGTGCCTTCTTAGCCCTGGGAAGAGACCATCGGATTTGCTCCGTGGAAGGTGGCGATATAGATTACATACCGATGTATGAAGTGTTATTTACCGAGATGCGGATTTCCTTTCCCTTTTTGTCCTTCGAACTCTCTGTTCTTTGACACTTGGGTGTGGCCCCCTCTCAGCTTCATCCCAATAGTTGGGCTTTTGTAAAGGCGTTTGATCTGGTTTGCGGGTACCTTGAGGTACCGGCTTGTTATCGCGTCTTTTTTCATTTATTTTCGCCCATGAAAACCTCAGAGAAGGCCGATCAATGGCATGGTTGGATCCCCTTCAAGCCGAACGGCAAAACATTTGACTTGTACAGTGAATCTCTTAAGAGATTCAAGACGAAGTACTTTTTTCTTCTTTCGATGGACGACGTCACCCGGGAGTGCGTATTCGATCTCGCTGAGGACGGTTTGGAAGTACCAAAGTTTTCCTTTTATTGGTCTAAGTCGTTCTTCGATCACCCCGTTGGGTCTTATACGTTCAAGCTATCCTATCTCACCGAGCTTGAGCAAGGTTGGGTGTTGCGGCTCAGGCAAGTGCATCTGATCGTAACTCGTAATAATAGTGGAGTATAATTAGGACTCTGAATGTCGAACCCATAGAGAATGAGCGAGTACCAGTGAATTAGTATGATTCTATTCTATTAGGTGAGCAAAGATTATAATTAAGCGAGTAGAATAAGAAATCGAAATTAAAGCAATAACAGATTGAATGCGAAAACGGTTTAACAATGTTATGGGAAACCTAGGGGGAACTGGGTTCACCAATACTCTACCCTCGAGTTCATTAATTAATTGATATGAGTTATCTATCATGAAAGAGCACTAACCACCCACTCTAAATTACTAGAGGCTGTCCTCGCATACAATAGCCTTCTTCCCAACTAATTACTTCGTTTGGTCCAGGAAGATAACTAAGGGAAAGAGCATTAAGTTCAGGTGGATTTGTTAATCTAATAATTGATTAGAAACAAGCTCTAACCTATCCGGCGTATAAAGCGAGTTCTTTTATCCTATAGTTCCGTTAACTAATCATGATCTTGTTACCACAATTAAGCCAACTAGATAAAGGTTGATCAGACCTTATTGGATTAAGCACAATAGGAATAAAATACTCAAACAATCAATAGAAACTCATATAATTAAATAACAAAACATCAAGAGTATTGTAACATCCCAATTTTTGTGAAAATTATTTTACAGTTTCGACTACTTGGAAATAAATCATAGAGATTGATCACCTTGATGATTTATGAAAAGTACAAAGAGCTGCTACATTTGTTGTAAACAATTTACTGTTTTAGTAATTAATTCAGATTAAGAGACAGTGTAGACGTATATTATTTTTAATATGAATTAATCTTGAAAAATGTGAAAAATTGTTGTTTGATTAAAGAAAATTACTTTATTGAATGAGAAATAATTTTCAAGATTTAATAAGTATTTTTAAGTCACAGTTTAAATTTTTGACGTTGAGCTATTTTATTAATTGTTGGTTTTATGTTGTATTTAAGGTGACTTTTATTTTAATAATTTTGTATTGATAATTTTATTGTTTGAATAATATTTAGTTGATAAGAGAAATTGAAATTAGTGATCCTCACTAATTTACAGTTTTTATTACGCTGCGAGAATTTTATAGAATTCTGCCGTAACTAGGCTATTGGGCGAGTTTCTAACTGAAACATGCTCAAACGTGATCCAAATTTTATAAAATTTGAGATCTTAGAATTTTCCAATATTTATCATTTATTGGAATTTTTTATGGGATTTTTGGGCATCAGAAAAATATAGGGTGTTTTCTTCGCACAGAACTGTATTACGGTCGCGTTTTAGCTCGTAAATCGAGAAAGCGACTTTCATAGAAATACTTCTAATATTTTTAGGGACATTTTGGTTGATTAATAATTTTTGATTGTAGAATAATTTATTAGATTTATTTTTGGCGTTTTTGGTAGAAAAACCCTAATATACGTGTAACGCCGCACACCCGATTGAGCGAGAACGCGACGAAACGAAATATCTAGATATTTTGGGGCAAGTGGCGATTGAGATAAGGGCTAGGGGAGCTGAGCATCATCCTTTAGAACCTTCCTTGGCAAGTGTTGCAAGATGATTGGTTAAGTTGTAATTGTAGTTAGTTAGTTTAGTTAGTTTGTAACTAGTTTGGTTAGTTTCCAACTAAATGAACAATTTTTGTTCCTTCCATGTCCTCAAATTTTCGTGGCCTCTCCTTCATGTGACCAGCACCCATTTCATTTCTCCATTGTTGGAGAACTTGGAAGAAATTTTAGAAAGAGAAAGTGTGAGAAAACTTGATAAATTTGTGATTTTGGAGTTCAAACTTCCATCCTTGTTCTTGATCCTCGTTCTATCATCTCTAATCTTGTTGGTAAGTGCTCTTGGTCACTTTCCTTTCTCCATGGCTGCCATGGATGAGTTTTTAAGATTTTTGTTTCTTATGATTTTGGTGTTGATTCTTGAAGGAAGTTTGATGTTAAGCTTACAATCTTCCATCCTTTCTTCTTAATCCTTGATCCATCACCTCCAAACTTCTTGGTAAGCTCCATATCCATTCCTTTTCTCTCTCTTGAGTTTCATGAATGGGTTTGGTTGGTTTTAGAGTTATTTTTGCTTAGAAGTTGTTAGATTTTGTTAGATTAGCATGATTAGTTCCTTGATCCCTTAATTTCTTCCATGATTAAGCATGTTAGAGTATTTAAAAATTGGAAAACCCTAACCCTTGGTTCTGGCCGAAACCATAGGGGCTGTTCAAGGGCTTGTTCTTGGCTTGATTTTGTTGTTTTAGAGTTAGATCTTTGAGGGTTTTGGTTTAGTATGCCTAAACTAGTCTTATATGCATGTTGAACAAAGTTTTGTGAAATTAATTTGGGGATTTTTGGGGCTGGAGACCGTGGCAATTTTACATGGTTTTGATGATGTTTTAATTTGTTTTTAAAGTGTGTTAAGTGTTTGAAACAAAATAAATTTGGGGCTGTTTTGGGACCTTAAAAATAGTAACTTATAAGCATGATTTGAGTGAGTTTCAACTTGTTTTTAGTTGTATTAAAGTGGCAAAGAAATTGGTTTATGATAGAAAGTTTTGGATCTAACAAATTTGTATGTTTTGGAAGTGAAAAGTTTGAAAGATTTGAGTTTGTTTTTTAGGGCACAAAACCGTGACCCTTATGTTGGTTTAGAACATTGTCTTGTGTTGTTTTACGACTCAAAAATGTTGTAAAAGTTGATTAAGAACTTGATTTAGAAAAACATTTCAAAGAAGCTTGATTTTAGTAAATGATTTGGTTTATGTTTCAAGTATTGTTTTGGACTTGTAGTAAAATTGTTTCTAAAATTTTGTGACATGTTTTAGTGTTTTAAAAAGTGATTCAAAGTTGGCAAAATACTATTCATTTGGTAAAAACACTATTCTAATTGGTAAATTTTGGTTTAGGTATTTTCTAAGTGTGTAGAGTTAGTAAAAGTTTGAAAACTTGCATGACTTGAACTTGTATCATGTTATATGACTAGATGTGAACCATATGGGATTAAGTGAGTAATTCTTAGGCCTTTTAGGGACCTAAAACCGTGGCTATCCTAGGGGTCTAGGATTTGTATTTTTGGGGTCTAATTGTATTAAGTTTGTATTGTTAAGGTTCATGCTTAGGTACGCGCGAGGTGCAACTTGACAATTTCGAATTACCTAGCGTGGATTGTTAAAGCGCCCAAGGTAAGGGAAATTCTTATATAATGAGTTTGGGCTTTTCGTCTTGTGTGTTGGTTGGTTTGATGTTTGGTTAAATTGTGTGGTAGTACATGTAGTATTACTATGTGTTGTTGAGATGTTGTAGCATGAATTATTGTGTATTGATTTGGCCCTGTGTGGCAAGACTGAATAGTATTGTGTGACTTAAATCATGTTTGATTGATTTGATTGGACTTGAAATTGGGGAAAATATGTAGCAGGTTGTAGCTTACTGAATTGTTATGTCTTGTATGAAATATTGTAGCATGTTCTTGGCCCTGCGTGGCATTATGAATTGTGTTGTTTTCCTTAAATCATGTTGGATTTAAATGGAACTTGATATTGATTGGAATATGCAAGATATTGTTGATGATAATGGATTAATTAATAATGCGTTGATCGACTGTTATTGGTTTGAGGACTTACAACGGTAAGTCTGATGCGATTCCATGAGCCGAGAAATGTTTTCATGGTAAACTAAAGGTATCTTCTAAAATAAGTCAGTGTACAAACACGCTTTATGGATCAGAGGGTTAGAAGTTGTTTAAGAGGTTCTTTTAAAAAGAAAACATTGTAAATTTTGAAAACGGTTGAGTTAAGTAATGTGTTTGGGAATTATCCTAGCATATTATTTAGCACAACTAGGGTTTCAACGACCTAGAGCTAAAAAGTATTTTCAAATACATAGGAGTGATACAAGAACTGAGAAAGAGATTTCAAATATCGAGATTACGAAAGAATAAAATATAGGGAACCTAGTGTTCCTATTGAGCATATGGGCCATGTGTCCTGTGCTGGGACTTAATGTCTTGCTTGTGTGCATATTTTCTTGATTAAGGATTGGACCTAGTGTTCCGTATAACGTGCCTAGTAACTCAACCTAAAAATTGAGCCTAGTGTTTTGCATTACGTGCCTAGAGTTTTGATCTAAGATTAAGATTAGCGTTCTGCAGTTGAACACCTGGACCTAGTGTCCTGTGTTTGAACTCTAGGGGGTATTTCTCATCATCTCAGTTTACTGTGTGATGAAGAATACCTGGGCATTACTTGAGTAGTATGGGATGCTCATTGTAGTGCTCAAACTTTGAGTTCCCTCCACCCTTTTGGAAGTGAAACATAGTTGCTTGTCGATCCGCATTGATTAATTAAAACATTACTCGGGTGCTCCCTACGGTGAGCATGTCATATTGATGAATTTTTTGGATGCATATTGACCATTGAGCATCGACACTCGGAGCGTTTGAATTGTCTTAAAGACTTCAGAAAAGGAGTTGTCATTACACTCGGAGCGTTTGATTTGTCTTAAAGACTTCAAAAGATGAGTTGTCACTGCATTGCCTAATGTGTGGCAAGCCTAAATTGAGGCAAGCCTAATGTGTGGCTATCTTGTTCGGACGTTGGAAAATAAATTCCTCGTCATACTGCTGATCTATTAAGGCTGCAGGTGTATACACAAACTAGTCATACTGCATTGACATGCATAGCTAACCACATTTATGATTTGTGATGACTTGATCGTTGATCTGTTGATAGAATTGTTGTTCACATGCAATTGTTGGATATTGTGGTGACTTGATTGTTGATTTATTGGTTGATTTATTTGCTCACATGCAATTATTTGATATTATGGTGACTTGATTGTTGATCTGCTAGTTGAGTTGTCTGCCCACATGCTATGCTTGATATACCATGATGATGTGTGCGGTCTATTAAGTATGTATATGTATATAAAAGCATGTTGTTGTATTATATATGTATACATTGTTTGCATGCGACATAGCCTACGATAAACTCGTGGACAAAGAATTTACCCTTGCACTGTTGTTGGATTGGATATTCCTATGGATGTCACTTCCAGATGGAGCTCCATAGCTGCTGCTGTTTCGTCTTTCTAGGAGCATTGAAGATCGAGCCAGTGGGAGAAGATTCCTCTGAATGTTTCATGTTTTGTTCTTGCTGAACTGTTTCTTAGTAAGAGTTATAGTTGATGGCCAGCTTAGCTTAGGGTTTTGTCTTTGTTGTTTTGTAATTACTCTATTTCAGAAAACCCCGCCTTAGTGCAAAACGATTATGTTATGTTTTATATTATGAGAAGTATTGATTGTGATGCATTATACTCTGATATTTGTAAAAGACTGATTTTGCATTATTTAGAAAATTGTAGTACTCTTTGTGTCTTATTTTTTAAAAGGGTTTCGAAGGAAAGAAAAAGAAAAAAAATTTACTCCTATTTTCCATTGCAAAAGACAGAAGAGTACTCTTTGTTGAAAGCATACAAGCATCATTATATTGGGTTGCACATTAGCGCTCCGGAAACGCGGTGTTACAAGTATTGTAAAGGATCCCCCATCACTCCTAGTGATGGGTTTTGCTACTCATTACTAATGATAATAACATAGACTTAGATATGAAATCAGAATAATCCATAATAAGAGAATAAATTCTAAACCGGGACACCCTTTCGGTATGACGACGGTACTTAAGCATGTTCTTCGCGTCCTCACAAACTCCGGTAGCAATTCGAGATGGTACCAAGCTTCAAGGAGACAAGAATTCAATGGAATGGACAAAGGTTTACTATTAGATCTCAATTGGGGGCTCTTGACTCAGAAATTCATCAAAATATCTTTGTAACATGTTAAGAGCCCCTATTTATAGACTAGGCTGTGAATTAGGTTATCTGGCTTCAAATCTGTACTGATCAGGGATGGGGTATGGCCTTACCACATATATACACGACCATACCGCGCTTCGTTGATGATATTGGACCGTACCCATGCGTGCTATTGCCTTGACATCACTTGTGAACGGCCGTACTGCCTTTGGCACGGCCGTACTAGACTATTTTATCGGCATCAGGTGGTACAGACTGAGGGAGTACGCCCCTACTGAGGTTCTGCTCTAGGTACGGTCGTACCGTTGGTAGGTCAGGCCTACTGCTTGTCCAGTAGTGCTAAAACTCTCACAAACTAGCCAGTTTTTGGTCATTTTTCGCATCTTTTGCTCCGAGTGGTATCTTCATGATAATTCTGCATAATAAGACATAAATGAGTACCTTTGTGCATTAATTAGTGCAAAATGGTATAATTAGATACTAAAAATGCCCTATAAATATAGACAAATTGGTTTGCTAACACATCTCCACACTTGAGATTTGCTTGCCCTCAAGCAAACTACTTGGTTAGCTATAGTAAGAAAAACTATTTCTACTGAATAGGGGCAGAAAAATAAGTGAGACAACAATATGATATCATAAACATGCCAGTAAACAGAATGCCCAATTAGAGGTGTAAGTTCAAGTAAGCTAACAATCTGCGATTTTCAAGTCACCCTCTCACTAATCTCAAAGTGTTTGTAGGTATAGTTATTAACACTCAGATTTTTCAAATGAAATGACATTACCATATGCTTGTACATTGACTAAAATCTCTACTATTAGAATCTATAAGACATGCAAAAGAGGAATAAGGGTCTTTCATTGGTTGTAATTGGGTCAAGATAATAATGTTTGGTATGATAAAAGAAAGAAAAATGTCATGCAAAGTGTCAGAAACAAATCAACAAAAACAAGCAACCTAATTCTTTTTCACTTTCAAGAGCAAGCAAGAATCCCAATTTTTTAATCAATATTATTTTATTTTATTTTTTTTTTAAATTATGAAGGCATGAGCATGATCACAAAAAAAAAATTCTTTTTCTTTTCCTCCTTTCATGCATTTATGCAGCAGTTAATCATTTGTAAGAACTAGAAGGGGAATAAATTTTTAAGCCTTCTCTTTTGTAAACATATAAAAGGGATTTTGCAACATTATTTTTTTGATTTTACCACTAATTGCTCTCAAATAAACTTTTCCGAGGTTGCCTTCACAGAAAATAATCAAAAGTAATAAGAAGGGTACCAAAGAAATTAAACATAATACTTTTTGGGCACAAAAGTGGGCAACTAGTGGGATAATGCATTCAAAATGGTAGTGGCCTGAATAATTCCTAAATATTGCCCTTTCCAAATTCACATGCAAATAAATTCATATTCGCTTCGTAATGGTCTCAGCACAAGTTCTAGAATGCACATTCCAAGAAAAATATCACTCAACAAATAAAAGAGGTAAAAGCATGATGTGACCTCTTATTTCAGGCTCAAAACTCACATTTAATAGCTTACACAGAAAGTCAAACTCACAGAACTTCAATGCTAATTTTCAGCAAATTCCAATACTAGCAACGAATTGATTCAATCAAAAGTTATCATAAAGAAAAAAAATTGTATAGCCCCTAAATCAGCAAAAAATTAAAGTTCTTCTATAATTATAAGCAGTTATAAGCACAACCAAGTAATAAGCATAATGTAAAACTCCCTCCCCACACTTATTTCTAGCAGTGTCCCCACTGCGACTATTTTAAAACAAGCACAAAAATATACAATAAAAATAAGTGCTATAAAAGAATGTGGAAAGGGACTCTCCTCTGAAAAATATCACGAGAAAAATGGATGGGGATATTGGCAAAGTATTCTATTTCCTTGTCGCAATATCGTTGGAGCTGGTAAGCAGCGGAAGAACTGTGCAACACAAAATTAAAAAGTTTAGAAACATAATAAAAAGAAACATAGTAAAAGATAATGACAACACAAAAAAAAGGAAAAGCAATAAAATAAAATGTATCCTGCAAGTATGCCCCAAAATATGTGCATCTCTTTTTAATACAAAAGCAAAGCCTAAGTACTAAAAGAGAAAAATAAATGAAGGTCCCGCATCACTCAGCAGGAGGGAAAGGCTGGATGCGCTGTAGGTGCTCCAAAATAAGTGCCAACTGCTGGTCCACATGGGTCCTATGCTCTACAAAGCTAGATTGCATCTGGTCAAGACACATCATGACGTCCTCATAGGAGTGGCCCAGTGCTACTAGCTGAGGCTGTGGCGGTGGTGGATGCTCCTCTGCTAGTGGGACAAAATCTGCAGCCTCGTCCTGTTGCTGTTGCTCCGGTCTGATGATCTCCAAGTCCCCGTGCCCCAATCTTCGCAGAACACCAATGTTAAGAAGGGTCTGAATGCCAATGGGCTCTATCTCAATCATCGTGGCTCCAGCTCCGGCTCGAACATCGAAGTGATGGGCTAGACGGGAGATGAAAGAACCCATGATGATGTGCCCGGTGTTCTGAATCGAAAGATGAATGCACATCTGGGTGCACGTCCGTAAGAAAAACATCCCGACGTCGCAGCGACGTCCCTCTGTCATGGCCCACAGCAAAAATAAGTCTGGTCTTGTGACTGTGTCGTCGCTCAAGGCTCTCCTATTTATGGAACGAGCAATCCATCTGTGCACTATCCGCACAACTGGGTCTCTAATCCTGCTGGCCTTGGCTCGTCTGGGAATGTAGTGGCCATCCCCAGTGAGAGCTCTCTAACTCTCTGAATCCTGTCATCCCTCTGGGATCTCCAGAAGGGCCTCTAAATACTCCGACGTCTGAACTGATTACGTCGTCTCAAATCCAAGTCCAATGTTGAAATCAGCCAAAGTGATCTTGTGGTGGTTCCCACAGATCTAAAATGTAACTACAATCTCCTGCTCCGGCTCATCCTCCCCGTCTGCACGCTGGGGCTCTCTGTCTCTCATATGATAGCCACATGTGGCTAAGAAATCTATAACTACCTCCACAAAGAAGGGCTGCTTGACAGAGGCTGCATGGAGCCATCCTATCCTCTACAGCAGGGTCTCCACCTCTCCCCGCAGGCCAACTTGCTGAAGGGCATTAAATTCTAAGTATCTCTGGGTATGGGGGTGGAAATCCCGCAGCTGTCTGTAACGATCTTTGAACTGCACTAGTATATAGTGAGGTACGGCTCTAGAGCCACGTGCTGCTGTAGTAGAAGAAGAAGAAGAACTGTCGGTATTTTGGTGCTTAGGCATTTTCCTGCAAAAATAAAATTGAAAAAATTAAATTTCAAGTAAAACATGTATTAGGTACAACCGTGCTTCGTGAGGTACGGCCGTACTAATGCTCTAAGTATGCCCTGATTCAATAGGTCAGTACAGCCTGACTTAAGATCTCTGTACGGCCGTACTCTGCCATAGGTACGCCCGTACCTATGGTTAGTTTTCAACCCTAAGGCCGCCAGTACGGCCTTCAGTACGACCTGTTCTTGATAGGTACGGCCGTACTGCGCTACGGTTTTGTGAAAAATCTACTATATGATCAGATTTTCTCAATTTTAAGCCTAGATTTCAAGTCTCGAATCATTCCTAGGGTCTCTAAGCATGCAAAACCAAGCAAAAACTACTCCTAATCACCTAAAGTTAGAATTAAACAAAACCAAAAACCTAAATTAACTAAATACTTAAAATAACCAATAAGACAGCTAATCAATCCACAAATTGAGTTTAGAATCAGTACCTGGATGATCTTGTGAGTGGAAATGTGAAGATAATGAGAGAGGAGGGTGCTCGAATGGAGGGGTTTTGGGCGTACGAGGCTGAGGTACACCCCTACCTCTCATTGTTTGCCTTATATTCAGCCTCTAGACACGGGGTACGGCCATACCTAGTTTATGTCCAGTCGTGCCTGTCTGTTTCTCCGCATTTTGAAAGTGAAGCCTTGTGGTACGACCGTACATGGTGCAAGGTGCTCCTGTACCTACTGGTTTTCTGGAATTTTTTTTGATTTTTCAATTTTGTAATTTTTTTAATTTTTTTTTCCGTATTTACATATTCCTAAAATGAATAAAAATAGAATAGACTAAAATAAGAATAGAAATAAAACAAACAGATAAGAGATAAAAATGTTAGTAACTGAGGTTGCCTCCTGGTAAGCACTTGTTTAACGTCCCGAGCCTGACGGGTCGGAGGACTTAAGAATTAGTCCTCAGCTGGCAATGGCCCGTCCTTAACATTACCTTTTGTCTTCTCACCATTGAGAAACACAACAAAGTAATCACCTTTTTCTGAGTGGTCCATCCATGTAGGACCTGAGCACTTTTTTGGTGGGTTCATTGTGTACTCACAGTCTTCACAGATGTAAACTGGTTTCTCAAAGTTAGGTGTAAAAGTCCTAATGAATTTCTTTACCAAGTTGTTCCATGTTTTTACTTCCTCAACTGGCAGGAGATAAAGCCAAATCTTGACTTCCTCATGTAATGAGAATGGGAAAATCATTAGCTTTGCCTCATCTGGAGACCAGCCTTCAAACTTTGCATTCCTCATCTTCTTACAGAACTGTCTCATGTGCTCAATAGGAAATTGTCCCGTGGTTCCCTTGAATTACAATTTTGACACCTCTGAGATCAATGTTGGGTCTAATTTAAAACATGTATATTCCTCTTGAGTGTCCTTCTTGAATCCTCGGAAGAATTGAAATAGATCCATTCTTTTTTTTGGTGTGGATTTGAAAACTCTTAAAAACTCCTCTTTTAATTCTTCCCAATTTGAAAAGTGGTGCTTGAGATATATTGAGAACCATTCTTTTGCTATTCCTCTTAGAGAAAGGGGAAATAATTTGAGCTTTATCCTTCCTGCTTTGGCTCCTGCAAGATTGTTAGATTTTTCCAAGCCATAAAAGTGTAATAAATGAGAAGAAGGTTTATCACTGTCAAGTCCTTTAAATTTAGGCAAACACAATTGATAAATGCATTTTAATGTACCTTTTATAGCTTTGTACTTTGTATTTTTAAATGTGTGTCATGCCCAATAATTACTTTTTAACATGTTTTATATCTTTGGGTCTTAATTTGGGCTTTAGTGAAATTCTTTGTTAATTTTTGGATTTTGTTACATCCTAACCCATGTTCCTTCTGCAGGCCATAACTTGGGCTATACTTATCCGATTGTAGTGATCTTCATGGTGTTGGAAAGCTAAGAAGCAGAGCTACAACTCTTAGGTTGACACCAAAGCCCAGTTCGGACATTTTGATGGCCGAAAATGCCAATTACTGTAGCTGGTGAGACTGACTGCGAATTCTGAGTCACTTACTCATGTGATTAGTTGTTATTGGGCTAATTAACCTCTTATGGGCCCTTCTCTTTGGTCATAAACTGAAGTTTACCTAGGTTAACCTAAGGGAACATTATAAATAGGATTTTTAGAGTCTTAGGAACTACCTTTTAATTACTTTTGAATCTTTTGCCGTTTTTGAGTTTTAGCAATCTTTTCTCCTTTTCTCCTTCTTAATCTCGTTATTGTCAAATCCTTCCATGGAATGCTAAGACCTTAGATTAATTCACTGGTTAGGGAGTTTTTATAAGGATCTTGAGGTTTGATTATTTTGCCAAGGACTGGTTGTACTACCTTCAACCTGGTTCTGTGACAAGCTGGAATGAATTGAAGAAGTTGTTTCTGGAGAGATTCTTCCCCGCCTCTAGAGCTGCCTCGATCAGAAAGGAAATATGTGGCATCAGGCAGATTGCGAATGAATCTTTGCATGAATACTGGGAGAGATTTAAGAAGTTATGGCAAGCTGCCCTCACTATCAAATTTCTGAACAGTTGCTCATCCAATATTTTTATGAAGGCTTGCTGCCTATGGATCGAAACATCATGGATGCTGCTAGTGGAGGAGCACTTGTGGATAAAACCCCAGCAGATGCAAGAAGCCTGATTGAGAACATGTCCATTAATTCTCAGTAGTTCACTACTAGAAGCAATTCGGTGGTGCTAACAAGGAGAGTCAACGAGATACAAGCTAGTGGTCATAAAAACTTGGAGAGCAAGCTTGATGAACTCGTTTCATTGGTGAAAAAGTTAGCAGTAACTAAAACTCAGGCAGCCAGAGTTTGTGGTATTTGTACTTCTGCAGAGCACCATACAGATACATGTCCTACGTTGTAGGAAGCTGACAATGCTAATACTCCTCAGGCCTATGCAGCAAACATATTCAATGACAGGCCCCAACCCAACTATGATCTGTCTTCCAATAGGTACAACCCCAGTTGGAGAAACCATCCAAACCTGAGATGGAGAGATGCCTCTACACAGCAGCCCAGGCCATAATCTGCCCCACTGCCATCCTAGTAGAAATCTGAACCTTCATTGGAAGACCTTGTTAAGAAATGGCAGTCCAAAATCTCCAATTTCTGCAGAGAACAGATTCAACCATTCAGAATTTGGAGACAAAAATTGGACAGCTAGCAACTTCCATCAATCAGATGCAGTCTCAGGGGTCGGGCAATTTGCCTGCCCAACCGGTAGTGAATCCAAATGTCAGTGCAATTACTCTCAGATCCGATAAAGCTGTTGAAACTCCAAAAATTCGTGAACCTCCTCCAACAGAAAACACAAGTGGCAGGAAAATTGATAAGCCACCTTCTGCCCCTACCTCTGCTAATGATGATGATGCACAGCCTATACCACTTCCCTTCCCTTCTCTCAAATGGCTGTGACTAAGAAGATAGATGAGGCAGATAAAGACAAAGAAATCTTGGATACATTTAGGAAGGTTGAAGTGAATATCCCCTCTCCTTGAAGCTATTAAGCAGATTCCAAGATACGCTAAGTTCCTTAAAGAGTTGTGCACACACAAAAGGAGGCGGAGGCTGAAGGGAAATGAAAAGGTCGACATGAGTCGCAATGCTTCTGCACTCATACAACCCATGATGCCCCAAAAGTGCAAGGATCCAGGAATTTTTACTATTCCATGTAACATAAGCGAGAGTAAATTTGAAAGTGCCAGGCTGGATTTAGGTGCTTCCATTCATGTGATGCCTACATCTATCTTTAACTCTCTGGCTCTTGGACCTTTGCAGAATACATGTGTTGTTATTCAGTTGGCAAACAGAAGCAATGCTCACCCTGCTGGACTTGTAGAGGACGTGCTTGTTAAGGTTAATGACTTGATTTTTCCTGCAGATTTTTACATTCTGAACATGGAGGGAGAGACACGATCCAGCAGGGCACCTATCATCCTAGGCAGACCATTCCTAAGAATAGCAAGAACTAAGATTGATGTCCATGCTAGAACACTCTCCATGGAATTTGGGGATAGCATAATTAAATTTAACATCTTTAATGCTGCTATGAAGCATCCCGTAGAAGAGCATTCTCTTTTTCAAATAGAAGTACTTGCTGACATAGTTGAAGATACTCATTCTGATGTAACTCCATCCACCAGAATGCTTCCCTCCATTGAGCAGCCACAAAGAAGACTTAATCCCTTGATTTTGGATGTTGTGAAGAAGAAGAAGAAGAAGAAGAAGAAAACCAAACACTTCCATGTGTTCCATTCTCGCCTTAAAATCATGGCGGGTAAACTTCGATCCAAGCGCATTGACCCTATTATTGCTACTAGCACTTTTCCTTATGATGCAGTGGGAATAAAGAGTGAAGACACCAACGAAGTCTTCAAAATCAATGGACACTGCCTCAAGCTTCTCCATGACAGGCCCACACTTGAAGAGGAGACTGTAGAAGAGCTCTCCTTGAAAAAGCCACCTTGAAGAGGGAGTTTTCTTTCCTTACTCCTTACTCTTATTTTATACTTGTTTCTTACATTGAGGACAATGTGTGATTTAAGTGTGGAGGGAGATCTTTTAGCATAGTAGTTTTGTTTTGTTTTTGTTTTGCATTTTTGTTTTCAAAAAAAAAAAAAAAGAATTTGCATGCATTTTCATTGAATTTCTTGGTTTGTATGAGTTGGTAGTGATTTCACTATTCTAGGACTATAGGTCTTGTGGCATGATATGGATGACTTCCTTGCATTCTTAGTATGATAAGTTGGACTTGAATACTGAATTGTGCATCATTTGTGATAGATCATTGTCCTTGGTGAGATTTAGGCCTTATAATGAATGGAATACACTTGGCCATTCTCTTTCTTTCTTGTGTGATTTCACTCATGATTGTTAGTTACTCTTGAACTTGACTTGGTTCTTGTTGAAACTCTTGTTCACATGCATGCATTGAAATGATTTAGGCAATTTTTGTTCTTATTAAACCACTAGCCAAATAAGCCTACCTTGCAATTATCCCTTTGCTAGCCCCTTTGAGTCTATTTATCCGATTCTTTGTTATATAGCTCATTACAAGCCTAAAAGTGAAAAACAATGATATGATCCAATCTTAGGGGATAAAGGAGCTTTGCTTTGAAAAAAAATTGATAATAAATATTGCATAAGTGTGGGGGTGCTCAAAGTTGTGGTTATCTTAGAATATCCAAATGTTGTGCTTCATTAAAAATTTGGCAAGTGCAAAAATAAAAAAATAAAAAAAGAAAATGAAGAAAGGTGATAATAAAGAAGGAAAGTGTGAAAGTGGAAAAATGGATTGAAATTTGGTTGAGTTGCCCCATGATTATTTGACAATTGTTTTCCATTGCTCCTGTATCCTTTTTGATTTTATAGCTTAGTTACCCTTTCATTTACCCCACCTTGACCTTGGCCCCATTTTAGCCTTAATAAAGACCTTTTGATCTTTGTGTGCATGTGCTTCAAGTGTGGATGTTAGAGGCTTGTCAAGCCTATGGTAGTGCTAGCTTTCATGATATGCTTTGAGTGTAAACATTAGCCTAGACACTTGAGAGTTTGAGAGAACTTTATTTCTTATGAGAATTCTATCACTCTTGATTCATTCTTTGGTTATTCTATCCTCTTGTTTGCTTAGAAGGTAATAAGATGTTATTCATGATTGCCATGGTTCCTTGAAATCTTGAATGAGCATTTTGCTTGCCACTTTGCATCCTTGGGGTTCATTGAAAATGCATCTTTGCTTTGTTTATTTCCTTTTGAAACTTTCTTTTTGTTTTGACCATGAGTTTTGCTCAGAGTGCAAAAGCTTAAGTGTGGGGGAATTTGATCAATACATTTTAATGCACCTTTTATAGCTTTGCGCTTTGTATTTTTAAATGTGTGTTATGCCCAATAATTACTTTTTAACATGTTTTATATCTTTGGGTCTTAATTTGGGCTTTAGTGAAATTCTTTGTTAATTTTCGGATTTTGTTACATCCTAACCCGTGTTCCTTCTGTAGGCCATAACTTGAGCTATACTTATCCGATTGTAGTGATCTTCATGGCGTTGGAAAGCTAAGAAGTAGAGCTACAACTCTTATGTTGATACCAAAGCCCAGTTCCGACGTTTTGATGGCCGAAAATGCCAACTACTGCAGCTGGCGAGACTGAATGCTAATTCTGGATCACTTACTCATGTAATTAGTTGTTATTGGGCTAATTAACCTCTTATGGGCCCTTCTCTTTGGTCATAAACTAAAGTTTACCTAGGTTAACCTATGGAGACATTATAAATAGGATTTTTAGAGTCTTAGGAACTACCTTTTAATTACTTTTGAATCTTTTGCCGTTTTTGAGTTTTAGCAATCTTTTCTCCTTTTCTCCTTCTTAATCTTGTTTTTGTCAAATCCTTCCATGGAAGGCTAAGACCTTAGATTAATTCACTGGTTAGGGAGTTTTTATAAGGATCTTGAGGTTTGATTATTATTGTTAATTTCGATTTTCGGATTCTATTTCTTTTCCCTTTGATCTTTCATCTCTTTGATCTTTGTTTGCAAATTCGTTTTAGGTGTAGATGCTTAATCATATCAAATTCGTTTTTGCTCTTTGAGATTATTTGAAATATTTTAAACGCTTGTTTTAATTTATTTCGAATAGAGATCAATAGGATCTATAACGCTTAGTTGGAGGTTTGATTGAATTCGGTTATTAGATTAATTGTGTTCTTGTGACGCTTGTTCCTCATTCATGATTAATTGAATTTTGTGATGCTTAATCCAGTAGGAATTCTTATAAAATTAATTGACGCTTGATTAGTTAATTTTATGATCAAACAAGAATAGAATCACGAAATAGAATAATCCTTTGAAACCCGTGATAGATCCAAGTATTAATTATCCTGAACCAATGGATTAGTCGTTTTTATATATTGATATTTTCATCTTTTAAATTCTGTTTCTCATAATCGAAACCCCCCTTTTTATTTCTTCGCATGTTCTTGTTTTTGGTTATTGTTAGATTAGAGATCCTTGTGAGACGACCATAGTTGAATTGCCTTGTTATTACATTTACCCCTAGTGATGGGTTTAGCTACTCATTACTAATGATAATAACATAGACTTAGATATGAAATCTGAATAATCCATAACAAAAGAATAAGTTCTAAATTGGGACACCCTTTCGGTATGACGACGGTCCTTAAGCACGTTCTTTGCGTCCTCACAAGCTCCGATAGCGATTCGAGATTGCACCAAGCTTCAAGGAGACAAGAATTCGACGGAATGGGCAAGGGTTTGCTATTGGATCTCAATTGGGGGCTCTTGACTCAGAAATTCGTCAAAAGGTCTTTGTAACATGTTAAGAGCCCCTATTTATAGACTAGGCTGCGAATTAGGTTATTTGGCTTTAAATCTGCACTGATCAGGGACGGAGTACGGCCGTACCGCATATATACACGGCCGTACCCAGCTTTGTTGATGACGCTGGACCGTACCTATGCGTGCTGTTGCCCTGACATCACTTGTGTACGGTCGTACTGCCTTTGGCACGGCCATACTGGACTACTTTATCGGCGTCAGGTGGTATAGACTGAGGGAGTACGCCCCCACTGAGGTTCTGCTCCAGGTACGGCCGTACCGTTGGTATGTCAGGCTGTACCGCTTGTCCAATAGTGCTAAAACTCTCCAAAACTAGCCAGTTTTTGGTCCTTTTTTGCATCTTTTGCTCCGAGTGGTGTCTTCATGATAATTCTGCATAATAAGACATAAATGAGTACCTTTGTGCATTAATTAGTGCAAAATGGTATAATTAGATACTAAAAATGTCCTATAAATATAGACAAATTGGTGTGTTAACATTGGGCGAAGAGGATCCGAGATTGGGTCGGCAGCTTTGACCTAATTGTTTATACTGACCCCAAGACTTAGAAGCAAACGTCGCTCAAGCGGTTTGTTCATACTCGAACTCTATTGCGGTGTACGACTTGGGGGGACGCTCAACATATCTTAGGTAGGGGTTTATTTACTTGTGTTATGTAAGTCTTATCTGACATGTTTGTTCTTTTGTGCAGAATCCATGTCGAACATAGCAAAGTTCGCTGCAGCTCAATTCGCCCTGGCCAAGAAGTTGGAAAGGGGTTCGGACGAGGGGAATCAAGTTTGGCCTTCGCCTACTGCCGTCGATGTCATCGGGCCCTCCAATTCTGGCCTGTCGAAGGATGGGGGCTCTGGATTGGCTCCTTTGGCCCCTGAAGTGACGTCGGGACCTTCTGGGGTGCCCGAGGTGGTTAGCACAACAGCTGACATTGTCGATATGGAGACACATAAAAGGCCTCCTCCTTCATCGGATGTTCTTCCACCCCAGGCCAAGAAGTCTAAGGGGACGACGCAGTAGTTGTTGCCCTTTGTTGCCAAAGATTCTGCCCAAGCTTCGGGGGAGGTCGGTCGCCCCCTTTAGCAACAAGTTGGTGAACAAGTGAAGGTTCTGGAGGAGGAAGTAGTGCACCTGTGTAAGGTGAAGGGCCAGGCTGAGAAGGTTCTCAAAAAAGATACCCAATTGCGAGATCGGATTTGCAAGTTGGAATTGGATAACCAAGACCTTAAGCTCAAGGTACATAATGTTGTGGGTCTTCAGACCCAGCTTTTAAAGGAGTCTAACCGGGCCGAAGAGGCCGAGAGAAATTATCGCGAGTTGACTTCGGCAAATGAGGAGCTCCAGAAAGAGAAGGAGGGTCTCAAGTCCAAGACAGAGAAGGTCACCACGGATAGAGATGCCTGCTGTAAAGGATGCCTACCACTCCGAAGTCGCCAAGATGAAAAAGGCGTTGGAGGAGAAGAATGAGGAGCTGAAGAAGGCACTGGAGGAAAACGCGGCTAGCGACCGGACCATGGTGGAGATCAGGGCGGAACAATTTGAGAATGGTGTTCAACAAGTGGTGTTCCTGAATCCCGGAGTGGCGGTCCAGACTGAGGGTGTCACGAACCTCGGAGTGGTTTCAGGGGACCACATTGTTCATGCAGAAACACAAGCTGTCCTTGTTATTCGCCCTTCCCATACTTCAGTCGATGCTTAGCTGCTTCCTTGTATTTTGTAATTGTTTAAGACTTTTTTACTTGTCTTTTTGTACTTGCTCCTTTATGTCGAGGGCATTTTGTACTTTTCAAGCATAATGAAATTTCTATTTTTCTGACCTGATGTGGTGGATTCATATGTACATGTTATTTCACAATGTGGTTTCTATTGCATGGTCGTCACTTTGGGAAGGGAGCCCAGCCAAGGAAACTTTCCCTCTACCCCAGAAGATAAACTTGTTGTCAAGCTTCGGGTGTGCGATGGATTGGAAATGTCCGTAGACTGACGTGATGGCTAGTCACGTCGGTTGAGACTCCCAAATGATTGGCGTGATGATGCAAAATTCCGTAGTGGCCGGGGTTTGCTCATCTGCCCAAAATAACAATGGTATTATAACCTTAATAAACCGCGATAATAAAACATTCAAATGCCGAAGTCTCGTTTTATTATGCTTGAATTTTTACAAGTGGTGGGTTCCCTTTTGTGAGGGAATTACATAGGCATTTAGCTAAAATATTTTCAAGTTTGGCAGCAATCCATGTTCGAGGAATCGCTTGGCCTTGCAAAGTTTCCAAGGTGTAGGCGCCATAATCGATCCTCGAGGAGATCCGATATGGGCCTTCCCAGTTCGGTGCCAGCTTTCCCTGGCTCGTGGTTTTAAGGCCGACATCGGCTCTTCTTAGGATGAGGTTTTCCTTTTCGAATTCATGAGGTATGACTCGTTGATTGTGCCTTGCTGTAATTCTTTATTTCACAGCAGCTTCGTTTAGGGAGGCTAGCTCCCGATTCTCTTCGAGGAGGTCTAGCTCCTCTCTTAAGTATTGGTGATAGGATGAAGTTCGAAGTGGGTGAAGTGTTCTCCATCTCAGTTCTCCGACTTCGACTGGGAACACTGCTTTGGATCCGTAGGTAAGCCGAAATGGCGTTTCTCCAGTGGAGGAGTGGGGTGTGGTTCGATATGTCCACAACACTTGTGGGAGTTCTTCTGCCCAATTTCCTTTGGCTTCGTCGAGTCTCTTTTTCAAACCCCTTAAGATGACTCTGTTTGCAGCTTCGGCTTGCCCGTTTGTTTGGGGATGCTCAATCGAAGTGAACCTATGCTTTATCCCGAAGTCAGCTAAGGTTTTTTGGAACCCCTTGTCCATGAACTGTGTTTCGTTGTCGGTGATAACGACTTCGGGAATGCCGAACCTCATAAGGATTTACTTTTTGAAGATCTTGTTCATGTTTTTGGCCGTGATCATTGCTACTGGTTCGGCTTCGATCCATTTTGTGATGTAGTCCACTGCTATGACCAAGTATTTGATTTGGCCTGGGGCCATAGGAAACGACCTGAGGAGATCGATTCCCCACCAGGCGAAAAGCCAGGGGGAAGATAGAGCAGTCATCTCGCAAGGAGGGGTGCTATGTACATCGGCGTGCTTTTGGCATTTCTCGCACTTTTTCACATAGGCAATGGCATCTGCATCTATGGTCAGCCAGTAGTAACCGGCTCGCAGTATTCTCTTGGCCAAAGATCATCCTCCGAGGTGGTGACCACAGACACCCTCGTGGATTTCGGCAAGTACGTACTGGGCCTCGGCTGCGTCAAGGCACTTCAGGAGAGGTGTTGAAAAACCTCTCCGGTATAGATGATCTTCGACTACGGAGTATGAGTACGCTCTGCAGTGAATTTTTGAGGTAGCCATGTCATCGAGAGGAAGTTCGCCCTGGCATATGTATTTAAGGATCAGCGTCATCCACGAGTTACCGAAATCAGTGATTGTGTACACTGAAGGGATAATGAGGACGCGTTCGAACTTTTGGTTGATCCCATTAACCACCGTTATGGTCATGATGCTTGGATGGTAAAAGGTCTCTTGAATGACCGATCTGCTGCCTCCCATTGTCTTTGTGCTTGCCAGCTTAGAGAGTACGTCAGCTCTCGAATTTTGCTCTCGAGGAATGTGTACAATCTCTATTTTCTGGAAACTTTTCATTAGTTCTTTAACTACAGCTAGGTACTTCTGTAGCAGGGGGTCTTTCGCTTGATATTCCCCATTGACTTGAGAAGCTACAAGTTGGGAGTTAGTAAGAAGACTGACCTCAGAGGCTTTTAGATCGCGAGCGACCGTTAACCCGGCGATGCATGCTTCGTATTCGGCCTGATTGTTTGATGTGGGGAAAGAGAGGCTCAGAGATAATTCGATTGTCAGGCCTTCAGCATTTTCCATGATTAGGCCTGCTTCGCTCCCCTTCGAATTCGAGGATCCATCGACGTGGATGATCCATCTGGTGCTTGAGTCTTCAGGCATCGAAGTCATCTTCGCTATGAAGTCGGCTAGGCTTCGAGCTTTGACTGCCTGCCGAGATTCAAAGGAAATACTGAATTCTGAGAGTTTTATAGACCACTTAATCATTCGTCCTGCCAGGTTGGGCCGGTGTAGGACTTATTTTATTGGTTGGTCGGTTCGAACTGCTATGTGGTGTAACAAGAAGTATTGTCGTAGTCGTCTTGCCGTGATAACCAGTGCCAGAGCGACATTTTCGATTTTCTGATATCGGAGTTCGGGGCCTTGGAGCGTTTTCCTTATGAAGTAAACCGACCTTTCCCCTTCTGTTGTTTCTCTTATCAGCATGGCACTGAGAGCCTCTTCGGTGACCGCCAGGTATATGTATAGGGTCTCTCCGGCACAGTGCCTTGTCATGACTGGCGGAGTTGATAGTGTTTGTTTTAGCCTTGTGAAGGCTTCTTCACATTCTGAAGTCCATTCGAACTGTACCCCTTTCTTCAGTAGTTTGAAGAAAGGAAGTTCTCTTTGGGCGGACTTGGAAATGAATCTTGTTAGGGCGGTTATCATCCCTGTCATTTGTTAGACATCTTTCTTCGACTTCGGCTGTCTCATTTCGGTGATGGCGCAGCATTTGTAGGGATTGGCCTCGATGCCACGCTTTGTTATGTAAAAGCCTAGGAATTTGCCCGTTCTAACACCGAACGTGCATTTCTCCGGGTTAAGCCTCATGTTGTGTCAGCGTGCCTATTCGAAGACGGTCGAAAGGTCGGCCACATGATTTAGCTCTCTGGCCGAATTGACGATCATGTCGTCCATGTATACTTCGAGTACATTCCCGATCTGGTCTTTAAAGACCTTGTTCATCATTCGTTGGTAAGTTGCCCCTACGTTTTTGAGACTGAACGACATTACTTTGTAGCAGTAATTACCGTTGTCAGTCATAAACACGATCTTTTTCTGGTCGGCAGGATTCATCGGTATCTGGTTGTACCCAGAGTACGCATCCATAAAGGACACCGATGAGTTATCCACGAGTTTGTCGATGTTGGGAAGGGGATAGGCGTCTTTAGGACAAGCTTTATTGAGATCGGTATAGTCAACACACATTCTCCATCTTCCATTATATTTCTTAACGAGGACTACATTCGAGAGCCAAGTTGTGTACTTGACCTCCCTTACAAAGTTAGCCTTAACCAAATAACAAATAGCCTTCCTAGCCGCTTCAGCCTTCTCAGGGGATTGCTTTCTCTTTCTCTGTGCGACCCACTTCTCAGAGGGATCCAGGGCGAGACGTGAACATGAACACAAGAAGGGGGGTTGAATTGTGTCCAAAAACTTTTCGCAAACTATACGTTAAAAGCACTAAGAATACAGATTTCTCAAAGATGTTTGTTTATCGGACGCTGAGAGACTAACCGGATGCAGGAAATAAACAGTGTATAAAAACTTGT
The DNA here is from genome assembly GCA_037113605.1 of Calophaca sinica. Taxonomy (NCBI): domain Eukaryota; kingdom Viridiplantae; phylum Streptophyta; class Magnoliopsida; order Fabales; family Fabaceae; genus Calophaca; species Calophaca sinica. Next base: position 46,825,043 of record CM073733.1, on the reverse strand, counting down.
TTTACTGAGCAAGATAAAGATAAATGTAAAGCAGTAAAGCAAGAGACACAGAAATTTATACTAGTTCACCACCAACTGGTAGCTACGTCTAGTCCCTTCGTTCCTGAAGGATTTTCCACTATCATCAACTGATTACAATTTCCTCAAGAGTATTCTACTGTTACAAACTTGACAATACTCTCAACTTCTCAAAACGACTCAGTGCAGTCGAGCCGTTGAGGAACAAATCCTTAACTAGGCCAAAAACAGTTTACAAAAGAAAATATACTTTTGAATACTATCAAAATAACTCTCACAGAGAGGATGAAAAGATTAAGCTCAAAACAGAGTAGCTTTCTAAAAGAAAGTATAGGATGCTGAGTTCAGTTCTTTGTAGTCCAGAAACTTGGCACGAAGCTTGATTGCTCACTTGAGTAATATTGCTTTTAGAATAAAGTTTCTTCACAGTTTTTCCAACATCTCTTAAATGAATACCTTGGGGTATTTATAGGAGTCTTCAGGGATATTACCGTTTGCAGTAAAAACATAGCTCCTTTTCATTGAGTGAGGTAATTTGAAATGTAGTCCTTTTCTTCCATTCCAGAGAATATCAGAATAGTACATATTACCGTTTTCGTACTATCTGCTTTTCACAATTGCCTTGTACGATTTTTGTCTTTTGCTAAAGGTGTCACCTTTGCTTCCTCGTACATCAAAATGAGCGCATAAAATCAAATTCAATTAGTTCGAACATTACGAGGATAAGAGCAAAAACGTGATCATCATGTGCTTCATTAAAGAGATCAGGCCTTCGCTCGAGCAGAGGGCGGATGCTCGTGACAATAGAGTATTCCACGTGTCAAAGAGTAACACTCTTTGGCTCATTTGTTAGCAAGGCATTTGGAGTGAGTTCGGACGCTGACATTGGTGGAGTGTATTCAATTCTATTGTAAATTTTCTTCTCCTTTCTTGAGTGTTTTGTACATATATATGAAGCTTTGATACCTGTACACTCAAAGATATGTTAGAAGATAAATTGTTCTCTTGAAAATACTTTGTTATCATCAAAATTAATGAGGGTCTAAACTTCTCAATCGTTTAGGTTCCAACAATCTCCCCCTTTTTGATGATGACAAACATTCAAGGTTGATGAACAATTTAATTTCAAAAATAATATCAAGGGTCTCCCCCTGAATTCAACCATTTAGATATATATGAACAATTCAGGTATTAAGGCGATTGTTGATAAACAAATTCATTTAAGTAATCGCAAAAATACGTAGATGTCTCAGAGCATGTGTTCATTTAATAAAGTGAGATCGGATGCTGATTTCATTTTATCAAAAAGATTTTCATTATACCAAATTTATTGATCATTATTAGAGTACTGGATCAATGAATATCAACGCATTATAGGTTTTAAAGCAATAAATAACCACACAAATGCTATGTATGAAATGCTATGCATGATACTTCAGTTCCAGCGTATCCATCGGAGTTTGAACATCGGACGGTGAATTAGTCAATCAGATTTTCACGTGTTCATCAAACCTTTCTTTTACTCCCCCTTTTGTCATCAGACAAAAAGAGTGTAAAGCACATCATAGTCAAAATAAGACTTAGAAAAATTTGAATATAAGTCAGATATAGGTATATATAAACAGATAATTAGAGCAAAATTAATGAATATATATAAGAGTACCAAAAAAATATTTTATATCACACAGAAATAAATAAATTCACGGGTTTGGTGGAGGTGGTGGAGGGATTTTGAGACGTTCATATAGTAATTTCAGAGTATTCTCCAGCTGAGTAACTTTCAGGTTTGTGGCCTTCATTTCTTCAAACTCTGCTTTGGGAATAGTGACCATCTCAACTGCAGGAGTAGAAGTAGAAGGTCCACCCGACTTTGGTGCAGGTTTCATCTTCTGATGCTCTGCTAGCACCCAGTTGGATAGCTTCAGTCTCAATTCCTTCTTCCGTTGAGCTCCTAGAAAGAATGCTTCATTTGGTATAAACCATTTGATGAGATTTCCAAGTTTTATGTGCTCAGATTCTACCTGAATTTCCCTTTTATTCTTCACATCTTCTGGATACAGCAAATCCATAAAGATGATTTCTCTGTGCAGAACCACATCAGTAGTGAAAGCATCAAACCTGTTTCCAGCATCTTCTCCTCATATTCTTCTGATAAAGACACTCAATGCTTCAAAAGCGAAAGAGAGTGCTTCATTTTCTGCCAGGTATACTCTTCGCAGATTTTCCCTGTCATCTTCTTCAAGCACTAGGGGGACGAGGCATGGTAACATGGCTTTGTCTTTCCAAGACTCAGACCATTGACTCCAAGTAAATCCAATGTCAAAGTGCTTGGTCACAGCAGCCCATTGGACATATATCTTCATGCAGTTAAGAGGCCTGATTGTGAACACCTGAACGTATCATCAAAGTATGCAGTTCCCAGATTGGTGTCAGTAACTTTGCTGATAGTGCCAACCGTGGGAATTGTGGCTTTCTCAGCATTGTAGCAGTTTGAGGAGCCAGTTCTCCATTCATCTTCCTTGAGAGAACTAAGGTAAAACCTTTTGGCATGGTCCTCAGTGATCTTGGCAATCGGAAGCTCTGAGAATCCTTTAAGATTGAACTTCTTAGGAGCCTTCTCATACTCTTTGAGTCCGATTTTGCTGTATGGCAACTTGCCAGGGGCAGGTTCTTTCCTCTTCCCAGCGATAGACCAAGGTAGCCACCTTTGTCTGTCTGGAACAATCTTTATGGATACAGAAGAAGGATCTCTGAACTGTCTAATAACTTCAAGTTTCTTCATTTCAAGACAGTGTGCCATGAAGGCAGCTTCTTCATCCGTGATCCATCTTCCACACTCCTCCAGTGTGAGAGGTTCAGTTTGGGGAAGGAACTTTGGAAGGTCAACAGAGAAAGGAATTGCCCTGCTACCTGTTGGAACCTAAACGATTGAGAAGTTTAGACCCTCATTAATTTTGATGATAACAAAATATTTCTCAAGAGAACAATTTATCTTCTAACATATCTTTAAGTATACAGGTATCAAAGATTCATATATATGTACAAATCACTCAAGGAAGAAGAAGAAATTTACAAAAGAATTGAATACAATCCACTAGTGTCAGCATCCGAACTCACTCCAGCGTCTTGCTGACAGCAAGCATCCAGCAGTGTGACTTCTTGACACGTGGAACACTCAATTGCTACGAGCGTCCGTCCTCTCCTCTGAGCGAGCGTCTGATCTCTTTAATGAAGCACGTGATGATCACGTTTTTGCTCTTAGCCTCAGACTGTTCTGGAACAGAAGTCGAATTTGATTTTGTGCGCTCATTTTGATGTACGAGGAAGCAAAGGTGACACCTTTAGCATAAGACAAAAATCGTACAAGGCAATTGCAAATTATAGATAGTACAAAAACGGTAATATGTACTATTCTGATATCTCTGGAAAGGAAGAAAAGGACTACATTTCAAATTACCTCACTCAATGGAAAGGAGACATTTTTACTGCAACGGTAATACCCTTGAAGACTCCTATAAATATCCCAAGGTATTCATTGAAGACAACAAGAAAAAACGGTGAAGAAACTTCATTCTGAAAGCAATTCTACTCAAGTTAACAATCAAGTTTCGTGCCAAGTTTCTAGTCTACATAGAACTGAACTCAGCGTCTTATACTTTCTTTTAGAAAGCTATTCTATTTTGAGCTTAATCTTTTCATCCTCTCTGTGAGAGTTATTTTGATTGTTATCAAAGCATAATCTCTTTTGTAAACTGTTTTTGGCCTAGTTAAGGCTCTGTTTCTCAAAGGCTCGACTGTACTGAGTCGTTTTGAGAAGTTGAGAGTATTGTCAAGTTTGTGATAGAAGAATACTCTTGAGGAAATTGTAATCAGTTGATTATAGTGAAAAATCCTTCAGGAACGAAGGGACTAGACGTAGCTACCAGTTGGTGGTGAACTAGTATAAATCTCTGAGTCTCATCCTTTACTGCTTTACATTATTTATCTTTACCTTGCTCAGTAAAACAAGTTTTTATAAACTGTTTAAATTTCTGCATCTGGTCCTGTTTAATTCTCTGCATCCGATATACAAACAGTTTTGAACAACTTGTGTTGAAATTTTTACGTATAGTTTGCGAAAAGTTTTTAACACAATTCAACCCCCCTTCTTGTGTTCACGTTCAGTTGGTACCAGAGCTCGGCCTCTTGGTTGAGCACTTAACAGTGTTAAGAGAAAAGATCCTATAATGTGAACATGTCTACTGAAGGTGGTCATATGAACCATCCTCCTCTATTCGATGGAGAAAAATTTGATTACTGGAAAGATAAGATAAAAGCTTTCTTTGAGACACAGCAACTTGAGTTGTGGGATATAGTTCAAAGTGGTTACATTCCTCCCACTAATCCTCGTGGTGTAGCTATAGCCCGAGAAGATTGGAATGATGAACAGAAAAAGAGATATCAAATCAATCAAAAGGCTAGATTCATTCTTATCTGTACTATGACAGAAAAAGAATATGATAAATGTGGCAAATTTGATACAGCCAAAGAAATATGGGACTCACTTGTTTTATCTTACGAAGTCTCTGCCCAAGTAAGAGAAACCAAAGCTAGCATGTTGGTTCGCCAATACGAGTTATTCAAAATGGAAGACGGTGAAAGCATTGAAACCATGTTTGGAAGATTTCAAACACTTGTTCATGGGTTACAGGCACTTGGAAAAAGTTACACTACACCTGTCCATGTTAGAAAGATCTTAAGAAGCTTGACTAAGCAGTGGAGACCCAAAGTCACTGCTATTCAGGAAGCAAAAGATCTAAATGTCCTACGACTTGAAGATCTTATAAGTTCGTTGAAAGCTCATGAACTTGAGCTAAATGAAGAAGAACCTGTTAAAAAGGGCAAGTCTATTGCTTTGAAAGTCGCTCAACATAAAGTCAGTTCTTCCAAAGCCCTTCAGGCTGAAGAAGAAGAATCAGAAGATGAAGCTTTAGAAGGAGACGTTGACACATCAAAAGTTGAGCTCGCGTTTATATCTAGGAAGATACAAAGAATGTGGAAGAAGAGAAACTTCAGGAGGAAGTTTCAGAAGAAAGATACTAAGGACAAGAAAGAAAGCAAGGACAAGGCTCAAGTTATTTGCTATGAATGTAAAAAGCCTGGACATTTCAAGTCCGAATGTCCTAATCTTAAGGAGAAGTCCACAAGAAGCTCTTTCAAGAAAAAGAAGAAGAGCCTCATGGCTACATGGGAAGATCTAGATTCATCCTCATCTGAGGAAGATAATGAAGTAAAAGCAAATCTCGCTCTCATGGCGCATAATCGACCTTGATTCAGAAGAAGTTGAAGAGGTAATAGTATATGATTCCTACTCTGAACTTCAACTTGCATTTGATGATCTTCTTAAGGACTCTGCCACTCTCTCTGTTGAGTATAAGAATTTGAAAAAGAAATTTTCAAAATTATCACAAGACTTTCAAGCTTTAAACAAAGAAAATCAGAAGCTGAAAACTGAAAATCAGCATCTGATGGATAACCAGCGTCTGACCGCTAACAAGCAACCAGAAGCTGAGAGCTCTCAAGCTGAAAGCTCTAAAGTTACAGGCAATCCTAAATGCAAATCAAATGATTATGAATATGCTTTTCAAAAGTTTCTTGCAGAGAGTGCTCCTAGCAAGCAAGCTTCAATGATTTGGGGTGTCACTAAAACGATAACTCATGGTCTTGGTTATATATCAGATGAACCTCTTTTAGAAAATGATTCACCATCAGATAAATCCAATAATCATAGTTAATGCTTGCATTGTACTTACTGCAATAAACCTGGTCATTTGAAAAGTGCATGTACTGTTTTTAAAACTGTGAAGGATAAGCCTCCTTCAAGAACTAACAAGAAAGGACCCAAAAAGATATGGGTACCTAAAGATAAAATAGTCTATGTTGCAGACATGCTTAGCAACAAAGTCAACACACCTATCTTGGTACTTAGACAGTGGATGCTCGCGTCACATGACGGGAGAAAGCATATGTTCCAAGAACTAAGGCCTAAAGAAGCTGGATTCGTTGGTTTCGGAGGAAACCAAAAAGGTAAAATAGTTGGAATTGGTCGCATTGGTAAAGGCTCTCTTCCCTCTATTGATAATGTACTATATGTTGAAGGACTTAAACATAACTTATTGAGCATAAGTCAATTATATGACAATGGTTATGAAGTCATCTTTACAGAAACTGGATGTCTAGTAAAAAGCAAGAAAGACGGCTCTACTTTCTTTACTGCTAAGAGGAAACAAAATATTTACAAAATTGATCTCTCTGAGCTTGCAAAACAAGATGTCAAGTGTCTCATGTCTGCTGACGAAGAACAATGGATTTGGCACAAGAGATTGGGTCATGCCAATTTGAGATTAATCTCAAAATTAAACAAGCACAGTCTTGTCAGAGGCATACCAAATCTCAAGTATCAATCCGATGCTCTCTGTGAGGCATGTCAAAGAGGAAAACAAGTTAAAACTTCTTTTCATTCAAAAAATGTTGTTTCAACCTCTAGACCACTTGAGCTTTTGCATCTTGATCTTTTTGGTCCAACAAGGACAGCCTCTTTAATAAGAAAGAAATATGGGTTAGTCATTGTTGATGATTTTACTAGATGGACATGGGTTAGATTCCTTGCTCACAAAGATGAGTCATACAAGGTATTTACTGTATTTTGCAAAACAGTTCAAAATGAAAAAGGAATTTGCATTTCTTCTATTAGAAGTGATCATGGGGGAGAATTTGAAAATGAAAGCTTTCAAAAATTTTGCGATGATAACGGCATCTCCCACAATTTCTCCTCTCCTAGAACACCTCAACAAAATGGTGTTGTAGAAAGGAAAAATAGGTCCCTCCAAGAAATGGCCAGAACCATGATCAATGAGGCTAATATTGTAAAACATTTTTGGGCAGAAGCAGTAAACATAGCTTGTTACATTCAAAATAAAATTTCTATTAGACCTATTTTGAAGAAGACTCCATATGAACTGTGGAAAGGAAGGAAACCAAACGTATCATATTTTCATTCATTTGGTTATACATGTTACATTTTAAATACTAAGGATCAGCTTGGTAAGTTTGATTCAAAAGCTGACAAAGGAATCTTTTTGGGATATTCTGAAAGATCTAAAGCTTTTAGAATATACAATAAAGAAACTATGACAGTGGAAGAATCCATTCATGTCAAATTTGATGACAAGAAGCCTGACACAGCCATGTCAGAGCTAGATGAATTATTTTCAGAATTAAATATAGGTAATACTACAAATAGTGAACCTACATCTTCATCGTCCGGTGGTGACCAGACACAAGAATCTTCAGAAGCTGAATTCAGAAAGAGCTGGAAGTACAAAGCCAATCATCCTAAAGATCAAATCTTAGGAAAACCTGGAGATAGAGTAAGAACCATATCCTCTTTTAAAGAGCATGCATATACAGTACTCTCAGAAATGGAACCTAAAACGATTGATCAAGCATTGAAAGATGAAGGTTGGATTCTGGCCATGCAAGAAGAATTGAATCAGTTCCAAAGAAACGATGTATGGAAACTGGTTACCTTACCAGAAGACAAGCAAGTTATTGGTACTAAATGGGTATTTAGAAACAAGCTTGATGAAGATGGAAAGGTTGTGAAAAACAAGGCAAGATTGGTTGCTCAAGGGTACTCACAAGAAGAAGGTATTGATTTTACTGAAACATTTGCACATGTTGCAAGGTTAGAAGCTATACGCATTTTTCTTTCCTTTGCTGCACATCATGATATAATTCTTTATCAAATGGATGTGAAAAGTGCTTTCTTGAATGGTTTTATAACTGGGGAAGTCTTTGTAAAACAACCTCCTGGATTCGAAGACATTGAATTTCCAGAACATGTCTTCAAGCTTAAAAAGGCCCTGTATGGTCTTAAGCAAGCTCCCAGAGCTTGGTATGAAAGACTGAGTATATTTTTGATGAAAAATGGCTTTACCAGAGGTCTAGTAGACACTACTCTTTTTAGAAAAACATCAAACAAGCACTTTATAATTGTTCAAATATATGTTGATGACATTATTTTTGGAGCTACTAATGAAAGCCTTTGCAAAGAATTTTCTAAGCTAATGCAAATTTGAATTCGAGATGAGCATGATGGGTGAACTGAAGTTTTTCCTTGGAATTCAAATCAAACAATGCAATGATGGTATATATATACATCAAAGCAAATATATCAACGAATTGCTAAAGAAATTCAAAATGGTGGATTGCAAACCTATGTGCACTCCTATGCATCCCACATGTATTCTTGGTAAAGATGAAACTGGTAAAAAAGTATATCAGAAAATGTATAGAGGTATGATTGGATCTCTACTTTATCTTACAGCTTCAAGACCTGATATTATGTTCAGCGTCTGTCTGTGTGCTAGATTTCAATCAGATCCTAGAGAATCACACCTGAGTGCTGTTAAAAGAATCTTTAGATATTTGCAAGGTTCTACTAATCTTGGTTTGCTTTATAAGAAATCAAAAGATTACAAGTTAGTAGGTTTCTGTGATGCTGACTTTGCTGGAGACCGAATTGAAAGAAAAAGCACAAGTGGACGCTGCCAATTCCTTGGAGCAAATCTTGTATCTTGATCAAGCAAAAGGCAAAGCACGATTGCACTCTCAACAGTAGAAGCTGAGTATATTTCAGCAAAGAAGTTGCAGCTCTCTCACGTGGATGAAATATCAACTTGAAGACTATCTGATAAAAGAGAGTAACATTCCTATCTTTTGTGATAATACTTCTGCAATCTGTCTTACTAAAAATCCCATATTGCATTCACGATCCAAGCACAATCCAAGCACATTGAGATTAAGCATCATTTTATAAGAGACTATGTTCAGAAGGGTATTCTCGAAATAAAATTTGTAGACACTGATCATCAGTGGGCTGACATATTTACAAAACCCCTTGCTGAAGATAGATTCAATTTTATAAGAAGAAATTTAAACTTTCATCTTATAGAAGAATGATTAATCGCAGTGTCAGATAATATGCACAATCTCAGCATCTGGTATGACATAAGCATGTATATGAATAAGCATCTTATTTGTCATGTGCATCATAACTCATCGTCTGGTGAATCGGTTGCGTGCGTCCGAGCACACCCACACGTGTCACACGTGTTAAGGACTTAAGTGTCTCATCACATCTATTGAGTCATAATTATTTATGTCTTTCGATAAAATCTTTTTCTTAATCTTACTTTTCTTTTGGCGTCTGCATTTAATGAAAAGGCGAATCTTTATTTTCTTTTCTTTTTGATTTAATTTTTGTGTGGAAATACGAAGCGATTTTTTGAAAAAGGACTGTACCATTTTCTATCAACTTTTCCACTACTCCACATTTTTCGCTCCATCACTTCACTCTGCGTTTTCTTGCAAACCTGTTCTTTCTCTCTCTCTATCTCTCTGTGTGTGTTTTCAAACCCTAAAACCTCCATTACTCTCTCTGCAACCGCTACAATGGCCGACAGAAAGGTTGGACAATACACTGCTGCCTTCGATGTCTTCTCTGAGGCAAAACTCCTGAATGAGAACCGGGTTGATTTTGAGAACTTCAAGCTATACGGTCTTGATTTTGAAGAAGGTCTGGAGAAACTGGGCTGGAAAAACTACTTCATCTGGGAACCAGTCGACGTACTGAGCCATGCTATTAAGGAGTTCTGGGGGAACGCTTACTTACTTCCGGGGGAAATCATAGAAGGACACATCAGAGGCTTCAAGCTACGCTTCACCATCAACTCTATTGCTCAGACGATCATGTGCCCTTGTGAAGGAATCAGTTACCATGCAAACTGGGCTGATGCATACAGAGGACTTGAAAACGTCAACGAAGCTCTGTTTGAGAACTACCGTGAACTGAAGAAGAACAACATTACTCCCATGGCCAAAGACTTGAAAAGCCACTACAGAGTACTGCACAAAATCATCGCCAAGAGCGTGATTCTGAAGGCTGGCTCAAGCGACATAGTGAACTACGAGCAAAAGTTCATTATGAGGAACTACATGGATGGGAAGAAAATCAATCTGCCAAGGTTGATTATCAACAATCTGATAAATGCTCTTGTCTTCTCAAGGAAGAGTATTGATAAGAAGAATATCGTCAAGGTTATCCCTTATGGAGTTCTTCTCTCCATAATGATGATTAAAGACGGTGTTGTAAGGAAGCTGACTGACTCTATCAACACAGAGGAAAAAGAAAAATACTTTGGTGTTGGCGCTGTTGTTCGTCCAGAAGTTTTTGGAGTCAACAGTTTAGTCAGAATGCAGCTAATTATTGGCTCTATGATCAAGAAAGTGAAAATAGAGCAACAGGAAGGAGAAGCTGAAAAGAAAACAACCAGAAGCTCAATGGCTGGTGTGAAAAGACCTGCTGAATCTCCTTCAAGGGAGACAAGAAGAACAAAACAGAAGGTGGCTCCTGCACCTACTGTTGAGGAACCAGAAGATGAGGATAGAATTCCCATCAGAAAGGTCTTGGAGAAACAGTTTAGGCCAGCAGCTGAAAAAGATGCTTCAGCATCCGGTCAAGGGAAACAAGTCCCTCCTCCTCCTCCTCCTCCTGCTATTGTTGTCACGAGAGGATCAAAAAGAAGGTTGGTTAAGTCTTCAGAGCTTAACCCAAAGGTACTCGACTTTACTGCTGATGAGTCAGTATCTGTCTTTGATGCTCATGATATTATTCCTGCACCACCATTGTCTATTTCACAACCACAAACACAACCACAAACCAAGAAAACCAGAATGAGCCTCCGACAAACCTCTACCCTCTCTAAACCTACCCAACCATCATCCTATACACTCAACCTTGACCTACCACAAAATTCCTAAAATACTTCACTTACCACATACATTTCCAAACTTCACTCTCATCCCTTTAACCTATTATTCAAAATACCTCTCGTTAATCCCTTCAAACCCTACACACCCAAAACCTATTCAATCACCAAAACCACTCCCACTTTACCCACTATTACCTTTAAACCTACAGACTTTGGTGGAAGGAAGAATGTCTCATGTATTAACAAACCACGGTTTGTTAAGTATGAGATATATCACAGCATCTACAATCGTCCCTCTACATGGCATTTGAAAACCTTCACCTCTGGAACTGCCAGACTGGAGATTGCCTCTCCGATGAGTGCTACCTTTAAGGATGGAGAAGACCACTTTCAGACGTCATTTAAAGGAAGATTGAGACCTGCACCTGGTAGCAGAGCAATTCCCTTCTCTGTTGATCTTCCTAAATCCATACCATAAACTGAACCGCTCACATTGGAAGAATGCGGAAGGTGGATCACAGATGAAGAAGCTGCCTTCATGGCACACTGTCTTGAGATGAAAAAGATTGAAGTTATCAGACAGTTCATGAATCCTTCGTCTGTATCAGTGAAGATTGTACCAGACAGACAAAGGTGGCTACCTTGGTCTATCCCTGGGAAAAGGAAAGAACCGGCTCCTGGCAAGCAGCCATTCAGCAAAGATCGGGCTCACGAAGTATGAGAAGGCTCCCAAGAAGTATAATCTTAAGAAATTCTCTAAGCTTCCGACTGCCAAGATCACTGAGGATCATGCCAGAAGGTTCTACCTGAGTTCTCTGAAGGAAGATGAATGGAGAACTGGCTCCTCAAACTGCTGCAATGCAGAGAAAGCCACAATTCCAACAGTTGGCACTATCAGCAGAATTACTGACATCAATCTGGGAATAGTCTACTTTGATGATATGTTCAGATGCTCAGTAATCAGACCACTTGACTACATGAAGACTTATGTCCAATGGGCTGCTGTGACCAAGCACTTTGACATTGGATTCACTTGGAGTCAATGGTCGAAGTCATGGAAAGATAAAGCTTTGTTACCATGCCTCGTCCCCTGGTGCTTACAGAAGATGACAGGGAAAATCTGAGAAGATTGTACCTAGCAGAAAATGAAGGACTCTCTTTTGCTTCTGAAGCATTGAGTGAATTCATCAGAAGGATATGGGGAGAAGAAGCTGGGAATAAGTTTAATGCTTTCACTGCTGATGTGCTTTTGCATAGGGAAACTGTCTTCATGGATTTGCTGTATCCAGAAGAGATGGAGAAAAGGAGAAGAATTCAGTCATAATCTGAGCAGAGGAAACTTGCAAGTCTCATCAAATGGTTTATACTAAATGATGCTTTCTTTCAAAAGGCTCAACAGAAGAAGGACATGAGACTGAAGCTTTCCACCTGGGTGCTAGCAGAACATCAGAAGATGAAATCTGCACCAGAAGCTGGACCTTCTACTTCTACTCCTGCAGTTGAAATGGTCACCATTCCTAAAGCAGAGTTTGAAGAAATGAAGGCAACTAACATGAAAGTTACTCAGCTGGAAAATGCACTGAAACTTCTATATGAACGTCTCAACATCCCTCCTCCACCACCAAACCCTTAAATTTTTTTATTTTTTTTCTGATATAAATTTATTTTTTTTGGTACTCTCATAATTTTTTTTGTTATATATATTCAGTGTTTTTCTGATTATTTGACTATACATACCTTTATCTGATTATCTGTTTATATATACTCAAATTTTTCTTAGCCATTCTTTGACTATGATGTGCTTTACACTCTTTTTGTCTGATGACAAAAGGGGGAGTAAAAGAAATAAAAGAAAGGTCTGATGAACACGTGAAAGTCTGATTAACAAATTCGCCATCCGATGAATACACTAAAACCAAAGTATCATGCATATCATTTCTATCATGCATATCATTTCATACATAGCATGTGTATGGTTATTCATTGCTCTAATATCTATTAATGCATTGATATTCATTGACCCAGTAACCTAACAATGATCAATAAAATTGATAAAATGAAAATCAGCATCCGATCTCACTTTGTTAAAAATATGCTCTGATTCATCTATGTACTTTTGCGATCACTTAAATGAATTTGTTTTTCATCAATTGCCTTAATACCTTAATTGTTCTTATATATCAAAATTGTTAAATTCAGGGGGAGACCCTTGATGTTATTTTGAAATTAAATTGTTCATCAACCTTGGATATTTGTCATCATCAAAAAGGGGGAGATTGTTGGAACCTAAACGATTGAGAAGTTTAGACCCTCATTAATTTTGATGATAACAAAATATTTCTCAAGAGAACAATTTATCTTCTAACATATCTTTGAGTGTATAGGTATCAAAGATTCATATATATGTACAAATCACTCAAGGAAGAAGAAGAAATTTACAAAAGAATTGAATACAATCCACTAGTGTCAGCATCCGAACTCACTCCAGCGTCTTGCTGACAGCAAGCGTCCAGCAGTGTGACTTCTTGACACGTGGAACACTCAATTGCTACGAGCGTCCGTCCTCTCCTCTGAGCGAGCGTCTGATCTCTTTAATGAAGCACGTGATGATCACGTTTTTGCTCTTAGGCTCAGACTGTTCTGAAACGAAATTCGAATTTGATTTTGTGTGCTCATTTTGATGTACGAGGAAGCAAATGTGACACCTTTAGCATAAGACAAAAATTGTACAAGGCAATTGCAAATTACAGATAGTACGAAAATGGTAATATGTACTATTCTGATATTCTCTGGAAAGGAAGAAAAGGACTACATTTCAAATTACCTCACTCAATGGAAAGGAGACATTTTTACTGCAACGGTAATACCCTTGAAGACTCCTATAAATACCCCAAGGTATTCATTGAAGACAGCAAGAAAAAACGGTGAAGAAACTTCATTCTGAAAGCAATTCTACTCAAGTGAACAATCAAGTTTCATGCCAAGTTTCTGGTTTACATAGAACTGAACTCAGCGTCTTATACTTTCATTTAGAAAGCCATTCTATTTTGAGCTTAATCTTTTCATCCTCTCTGTGAGAGTTATTTTGATTGTTATCAAAAGCATAATCTCTTTTGTAAACTGTTTTTGGCCTAGTTAAGGCTCTGTTCCTCAAAGGCTTGACTGTACTGAGTCGTTTTGAGAAGTTGAGAGTATTGTCAAGCTTGTGACAGAAGAATACTCTTGAGGAAATTGTAATCAGTTGATTATAGTGAAGCATCTTTTTCAGCTGTTGGCTTATTCTTTTTCTCCAGAATCTTTCTGATGGGAATTTTGTCCTCGTCTTCTGGTTCCTCAACAGTAGGTGCAGGAGCCACCTTCTGTTTCATTCTTCTTGTCTCCCTTATAGGAGATTCAGCAGGTCTTTTCACACCAGCCATTGAGCTTCTGGTGGATCTCTTTTCAGCTTCTCCAACATTCGCAATAGTTTCTCCTTCTTATTGCTCCAATTTCACCTTCTTAATCATCGAGCCAGTAATCAACTGCATTCTGACCAGACTGTTGACTCCAAAAACTTCAGGACAAACAACAGCACTAACACCAAAGTATTTATCTTTTTCTTCTTTGTTGGTAGAGTCAGCAAACTTTCTCACAATACCATCCTTTATCATCATAATGGAAAGAAGAACTCCATAAGGGATAACCTTGACAATATTCTTCTTATCAACACTTTTCCTTGAGAAGACGAGGGCATTAATAAGATTATTGATAATCAACCTTGGTAGGTTGATTTTCTTTCCATCCATATAGTTCCTCATAATGAACTTTTGCTCATAGTTCACTATGTCGCTTGAACCAGCCTTCAGACTCATGCTCTTAGCGATGATTTTGTGCAATACTCTGTAGTGGCTTTTCAAGTCTTTGGCAGTGGGAGTTATGTTCTTCTTCTTCAACTCACGATAGTTTTCGAACAGTGCTTCATTGACGTTTTTCAAACCTCTGTAAGCGTTAACCCAGTTAGCATGGTAGCTGATTCCTTCACAAGGGCACTTGATGGTATGAGCGATAGAGTTTATGGTGAAACGTAACTTGAAACCTTTGATATGTCCTTCAATGATTTCACCCGGAAGTAGATAGGCGTTTCCCCAGAATTCTTTTATAGCATAGCTCAACACATCAACTGGTTCCCAGATAAAGTAATTTTTCCATCCTAGTTTCTCCAAACCTTCTTCGAAATCAAAACCATAGAGCTTGAAGTTCTCAAAATCAATTCTGTTTTCATTCATGAGTTTTGCTTCTGAGAAGACATCGAAGGCAGCAGTATATTGTCCAACCTTTCTATCGGCCATGGTAGCAGTTGCAGAGAGGGTAATGGAGGTTTTAGGGTTTGAAATCACAGAGAGAGAGAGAGAAAGAAAATAGTTTTGCAAGTAGAAGCAGAGTGAAGTGATAAAATGTGGAGTAGTGGGAAAGTTGATAGAAAATGGTATAGTCCTTTTTCAAAAACCGCTTCGCATTTCTAAAATGAATTAAATCAAAAAGAAAAGAAAATGAAGATCTCCCTTTTCATTAAATGAAGACGCCAAAAGAAAAGTAAAATCAAGTAAAAAGATTTTATCGAAAAACATAAATAATCATGACTCAGTGAGATGTGATGAGACGCCTAAGTCCTTTACACGTGTGACACGTGTGTGCACGTTCGGATGCACGCAACCGATTCACCAGACGCTGAGTTATGATGCATATGACGAATAAAATGCTTACACGTATACATGCTTATGTCATACCAGATGCTGAGATGATGCATATCATCTGATGCTGAGATTAATCATTCTTCTATAAGATGAGTATTTAAATTTCTTCTTATAAAATTGAATCTATCTTCAGCAAGGGGTTTTGTAAATATGTCAACCCACTGATGATCAGTGTCTACAAATTTTATTTCGAGAATACCCTTCTGGACATAGTCTCTTATAAAATGATGCTTAATCTCAATGTGCTTGGCTCGTGAATGCAATATGGGATTTTTAGTAAGACATATTGCAGAAGTATTATCACAAAAGATAGGAATGTTACTATCTTTTATTAGATAATCTTCAAGTTGATATTTCATCCACAGAAGTTGAGAGCTGCAACTTGCTGCTGAAATATATTCAGCTTCTGCTGTTGAGAGTGCAATCGTGCTTTGCCTTTTGCTTGACCAAGACATAAGATTTGCTCCAAGGAATTGGCAGCCTCCACTTGAACTTTTTCTTTCAATTCGGTCTCCAGCAAACTCAGCATCACAGAAACCTACTAACATGTAATCTTTTGATTTCTTATAAAGTAAACCAAGATTAGTAGATCCTTGCAAATATCTAAAAATTCTTTTAACAGCACTCAAGTGTGATTCTCTAGGATCTGATTGAAATCTAGCACACGCATGCATTAATCGAACATAATATCAGGTCTTGAAGCTGTAAGATAAAGTAGAGATCCAATCATACCTCTGTACATCTTCTAATCTACCTTTTTATCAGTTTCATCTTTACCAAGAATGCACGTGGGATGCATAGGAGTGCACATAGGTTTGCAATCCACCATTTTGAATTTCTTTAGCAATTCCTTGATATATTTGCTTTGATGTATATAGATACCATCATTGCATTGGTTGATTTGAATATCAAGGAAGAACTTTAGTTCACCCATCATGCTCATCTCGAATTCAGCCTGCATTAGCTTAGAAAATTCTTTGCAAAGGCTTTCATTAGTAGCTCCAAAAATAATGTCATCAACATATATTTGAACAATTATAAAGTGCTTGTTTGATGTTTTTCTAAAAAGAGTAGTGTCTACTAGACCTCTGGTAAAACCATTTTTCATCAAAAAGGTACTCAGCCTTTTATACCAAGCTCTGGAAGCTTGCTTAAGACTGTACAGGGCCTTCTTAAGCTTGAAGACATGTTCTAGAAATTCAATGTCTTCGAAACCAGGAGGTTGTTTTACAAAGACTTCCTCAGTTATAAAACCATTCTAGAAAGCACTTTTCACATCCATTTGATAAAGAATTATATCATGGTGTGAAGCAAATGATAGTAAAATGTGTATAGCTTCTAACCTTGCAACAGGTGCAAATGTTTCAGTAAAATCAATACCTTCTTCCTGTGAGTAACCTTGAGCAACCAATCTTGCCTTGTTTCTCACAACCTTTCCATCTTCATCAAGCTTGTTTCTAAATACCCATTTAGTACCAATAGCTTGCTTATCTTCTGGTAGAGTAACTAGCTTCCATACATCATTTCTTTGGAACTGATTCAACTCTTCTTGCATGGCCAGAATCCACCCTTTATCTTTCAATGCTTGATCAATCGTTTTAGGTTCCATTTCTGAGAGTAGTGCCATATCTGCATGCTCTTTAAAAGAGGATCTGGTTCTTACTCTATCTCCAGGTTTTCCGATGATTTGATCTTTAGGATGATTAGTTTTGTACTTCCAGCTTTTTCTGGCTTCAGCTTCTGAAGATTCTTGTGTCTGGTTACCACCGGATGATGAAGATGTAGGTTCACTATTTGTAGTATCACCTATATTTAATTCTGAAAATAATTCATCTATCTCTGACATGGCTATGTCAGGCTTCTTGTCATCAAATTTGACATGAATGGATTCTTCCACTGTCATAGTTTCTTTATTGTATATTCTAAAAGCTTTGGATCTTTCAGAATATCCTAAAAAGATTCCTTTGTCAGCTTTTGAATCAAACTTACCAAGCTGATCCTTAGTAATCAAAATATAACAGGTACAACCAAATGAATGAAAATATGATATGTTTGGTTTTCTTCCTTTCGACAGTTCATATGGAGTCTTCTTCAAAATAGGTCTAATAAAAATTCTATTTTGAATGTAACAAGCTGTGTTTACTGCTTCTGCCCAAAAATATTTTGCAATGTTAGCTTCATTGATCATGGTCCTGGCCATTTCTTGGAGGGACCTATTTTTCCTTTCTATAACACCATTTTGTTGAGGTGTTCTAGGAGAGGAGAAATTGTGGGAGATGCCATTATCATCACAAAATTTTTGAAAGTTTTCATTTTCAAATTCTCCCCCATGATCACTTCTAATGGATGAAATACAAATTCCTTTTTCATTTTGAACTGTTTTGCAGAATACAGTAAATACTTTGTATGACTCATCTTTGTGAGCAAGGAATCTAACCCATGTCCATCTAGTAAAATCATCAACAATGACTAACCCATATTTCTTTCCAGTTAAAGAGGCTGTCCTTGTTGGACCAAAAAGATCAAGATGTAAAAGCTCAAGTGGTCTAGAGGTTGAAACAACATTTTTTGAATGAAAAGAAGTTTTAACTTGTTTTCCTCTTTGACATGCCTCACAGAGAACATCAGATTGATACTTAAGATTTGGTAAGCCTCTGACAAGACTATGCTTATTTAATTTTGAGATTAATCTCAAATTGGCATGACCCAATCTCATGCCAAATCCATTGTTCTTCGTCAACAGACATGAGACACTTGACATCTTGTTTTGCAAGTTCAGAGAGATCAATTTGTAAATATTTTGTTTCCTCTTAGCAGTAAATAAAATAGAGCCATCTTTTTTGCTTTTTACTAGACATCCAGTTTCTGTAAAAATGACTTCATAACCATTGTCACATAATTGACTTATGCTCAATAAGTTATGGTTAAGTCCTTCAACATAAAGTACATTATCAATAGAGGGAAGAGAGCCTTTACCAATGCGACCAATTCCAACTATTTTACCTCTCTGGTTTCCTCCAAAACCAACGAATCCAGCTTCTTTAGGCCTTAGTTCTTGGAACATATGCTTTTCTCCCGTCATGTGACGCGAGCATCCACTGTCTATGTCTCAAGACAGGTGTGTTGACTTTGTTGCTAAGCATGTCTGCAACATAGACTATTTTATCTTTAGGTACCCATATCTTTTTGGGTCCTTTCTTGTTAGTTCTTGAAGGAAGCTTATCCTTCACAGTTTTAAAAACAGTACATGCACTTTTCAAATGACCAGGTTTATTGCAGTAAGTACAATGCAAGCATTTACTATGATTATTGGATTTATTAGATGGTGAATCATTTTCTAAAAGAGGTTCATCTGATATATAACCAAGACCATGAGTTGTCGTTTTACTGACACCCCAAATCATTGAAGCTTGCTTGCTACGAGTTACACTCTCTGCAAGAAACTTTTGAAAAGCATATTCATAATCATTTGATTTGCATTTAGGATTGCCTGTAACTTTAGAGCTTTCAGCTTGAGAGCTCTCAGCTTCTGGTTGCTTGTTAGCGGTCAGACGCTGGTTATCCATCAGATGCTGATTTTCGCCACTTTCTGGTTCTCTTTATTGAGTACATATTTTTCTTTGTTTAAAGCTTGAAAGTCTTGTGATAATTTTGAAAATTTCTTTTTCAAATTCCTATACTCAACAGAGAGAGTGGCAGGGTCCTTAAGAAGATCATCGAATGCAAGTTGAAGTTCAGAGTAGGAATCATATACTATTACCTCTTCAACTTCTTCTTCTGAGTCAAGATCAGTGTTTGCCATGAGAGCGAGATTTGCTTCTTCTTCATTATCTTCCTCAGATGAGGATAAGTCTAGATCTTCCCATGTAGCCATGAGGCTTTTCTTCTTTTTCTTGAAAGAACTTCTTGTGGGTTTCTCCTTAAGATTAGGACATTCAGACTTGAAATGTCCAGGCTTTTTACATGCATAGCAAATGACTTGAGCTTTGTCTTTGTTCTTTGCTTTCCTTCTTGTCCTTAGTATCTTTCTTCTGAAACTTCCTCCTGAAGTTTCTCTTCTTCCACATTCTTTGTATCTCCTGGATATAAACGCGAGCTCATCTTCTGATGTATCAACATCTCCTTCTGAAGCTTCGTCTTCTGATTCTTCTTCTTCAGCCTGAAGGGCTTTGGAAGAACTAGCTTTATGTTGAGCGACTTTCAAAGCAATAGACTTGCCCTTTCTGACAGGTTCTTCTTCGTTTAGCTCAAGTTCGTGAGCTTTCAATGAACTCATAAGATCTTCAAGTCGTAGGACATTTAGATCTTTTGCTTCTTGAATAGCAGTGACCTTGGGTCTCCACTGCTTAGTCAAGCTTCTTAAGATCTTTCTAACATGGTCAGGTGTAGTGTAACTTTTTTCAAGGGCCTGTAACCCGTGAACAAGTGTTTGGAATCTTCCAAACATGGTTTCAATGTTTTCACCATCTTCCATTTTGAACAATTCGTATTGGCGAACCAACATGCTAGCTTTGGTTTCTCTTACTTGGGCAGAGCCTTCGTAAGATAAAACAAGTGAGTCCCAAATTTCTTTGGCAGTATCAAATTTGCCACATTTATCATATTCTTTTTCTGTCATAGCACAGATAAGAATGAATCTAGCTTTTTGATTGGTTTGATATCTCTTTTTCTGCTCATCATTCCAATCTTCTCTGGCTATAGCAACACCACGATGATTAGTGGGAGGAATGTAACCACTTTGAACTATATCCCACAACTCAAGTTGTTGTGTCTCAAAGAAAGCTTTTATCTTATCTTTCTAGTAATCAAATTTTTCTCCATCGAATAGAGGAGGACGGTTCATATGACCACCTTCAGTAGACATGTTCACAGTATAGGATCTTTTCTCTTAACACTGTTAAGTGCTCAACCAAGAGGCCGAGCTCTGGTACCAACTGAACGTGAACACAAGAAGGGGGGTTCAATTGTGTCCAAAAACTTTTCGCAAACTATACATTAAAAGCACTAAGAATACAGATTTCTCAAAGCTGTTTGTTTATCGGACGCTGAGAGACTAACCGGATGCAGGAAACAAACAGTGTATAAAACTTGTTTTACTGAGCAAGATAAAGATAAATGTAAAGCAGTAAAGCAAGAGACACAGAAATTTATACTAGTTCACCACCAACTGGTAGCTACGTCTAGTCCCTTCGTTCCTGAAGGATTTTCCACTATAATCAACTGATTACAATTTCCTCAAGAGTATTCTACTGTCACAAACTTGACAATACTCTTAACTTCTCAAAACGACTCAGTGCAGTCGAGACTTTGAGGAACAAAGCCTTAACTAGGCCAAAAATAGTTTACAAAAGAGAATATACTTTTGAATACTATCAAAATAACTCTCACAGAGAGGATGAAAAGATTAAGCTCAAAACAGAGTAGCTTTCTAAAAGAAAGTATAAGATGCTGAGTTCAGTTCTTTGTAGTCTAGAAACTTGGCACGAAGCTTGATTGCTCACTTGAGTAATATTGCTTTCACAATAAAGTTTCTTCACAGTTTTTCCAACATCTCTTCAATGAATACCTTGGGGTATTTATAGGAGTCTTCAGGGATATTACCGTTTGCAGTAAAAACATAGCTCCTTTTCATTGAGTGAGGTAATTTGAAATGTAGTCCTTTTCTTCCTTTCCAGAGAATATCAAAATAGTACATATTACCGTTTTCGTACTATCTGCTTTTCACAATTGCCTTGTACGATTTTTGTCTTTTGCTAAAGGTGTCACCTTTGCTTCCTCGTACATCAAAATGAGCGCATAAAATCAAATTTGAATTCCGTTCCATAACATTCTGAGGATAAGAGCAAAAACGTGATCATCACGTGCTTCATTAAAGAGATCAGACGCTCGTTGATCCGCTGTCGCGCACAAATCAAAATAATTAAAATAAGAATGTAGTAACAAGGCAGTTAACCTTGGTCGTCTCACAAGGATCTCTAATTAACAATAACCAATAGCAAGAACACGCAAAGAATGGAATGGGGGGTTGTTTCGTGAAAACAATTTTAATTAATAACAAAAATCACTTGATAACAACAACCAATCCACTGGTCACAGGAACTTTCACTTCGGATCTATCACAGGTTCAAAAGATTATTCTAATTCGTGTTCTAATCTTGTTTGATCACAGAATGAACCAATCAAGCGGGTGATTAATCCTATACGAATTCCTACTGGATTAAGCATCACAGAATTCAATTGATTATAAATAAGGAACACGCGTCACAAACATATAATCAATTTAACAA
The DNA here is from genome assembly GCA_037113605.1 of Calophaca sinica. Taxonomy (NCBI): domain Eukaryota; kingdom Viridiplantae; phylum Streptophyta; class Magnoliopsida; order Fabales; family Fabaceae; genus Calophaca; species Calophaca sinica. The sequence continues at coordinate 46,803,191 of CM073733.1, read as the reverse complement.
CCGAATTCATCAAACCTATAACTAAGCGTCATAGACCCTATTGATATCTATTCGAACTAAACCAAAACAAGAGTTAAGTTTAATTCCAATAGTCTCAAATCAGAGAGCAAAACCGAAATTATATGATTAAGCATCAATATGTAAAATGATTTTGCAAATAGAAATTAGAAGAGATGAAGGATCAAAAGAGAAAGAAGTAGAACACAAAAACGAAATTAATATTAATAACCAACCTCAAGATCCTCTATGAAATCCTTAACCAGTGAATTGATCGAAAAGAATTAGCCTTCCATTGAAGGTTTCATCACAAAACAAAAATTAAGAAGGGGAGAAGGAGAAAAGATTGCTAAAACTCAAAAACGGCAAAATATTCAAAAGTAATCAAAAGGTAAATCCTAAGACTCTAAAAATCCTATTTATAATGTCTCCTTAGGTTAACCTAGGTAACCTGAAGTTTATGACCAAAGAGAAGGGCCCAAAAGAGATTAATTAGCCCAATAACAACTAATCACATGAGTAATTGATCCAAAACTCGCAGTGAACCTCGCCTGCAGTAGTAAAGTGGATTTTCAACCTTCAAAACAACAGAACTGGGCTTCAGTGACAACATAAGAATTGTAGCTCTACTTCTTAGCTTTCCAACGCCACAAAGAACACTGAAATCGGACAAGTATAACCCAAGTTATGGCCTGTAGAAGCGACATGGGTCAGGATGTAACAAAATCCGAAAATTAGCAAATAATTCCACTAAAGCCCAATTAAGACCTAAAGATATAAAACCATGTTAAAAAGTAGTTGTTAGGCAAAACACACAATTAAGAACACCAAGTGCAAAGCTATAAAAGATGCATTAAAATGCATTGATCAAATTCCCCCACACTTAAGCTTTTGCACTCCGAGCAAAACTCATGTTCAAAACAAAGCAAAGATGCATTTCCAATGAATCTCAAGGATGCATAGTGGCAAGCAAAATGCTCATTCAAGGTTTCAAGGACTCATGGCAATCATGAACAACATCTTATTACTTTCAAAGCAAACAAGAGGATAGAATAACCAAGGAATGCATCAAAAGTGATAGAATCCTCACAGAAAAATATTTCTCTCAAACTCTCAACTGTCTAGGCTAATGTTTACACTCAAATCACATCATGAAAGCTAGCACTACCATAGGCTTGACAAGACTCTAACATCCACACTTGAAACACATGCACACAAAGATCAAAAAGTCTTTATTAAGGTTATAATGAGGCTAAGGTCAAGGTGGGATAATTGAAAGGGTAACTAGGCTATAAAATCAAAGAGGATAGAGGAGCAATGGAAAACAATTGCCAAATAATCATGTGGGGCAATTCAACCAAATTTCAATCAATTTTTCACTTTCACACTTTTCTTCTTTTTCTCTTCTTTTTTACCAAAAGTTGTGCTCCACTATTTTTTTATTTTTTTTTCTGTTTTTTTAAACTTGCCAAAATCCCAATGAAGCACAACATTACATTAGATATTCTATCACTACCACATTTTTGAGCCCCCCCACACTTATGCAAAATTTATTCTCATTTTTTTTCAAAGCTCCTTTATCCCCTAAGATTGGGTTGTATCATGGTTTTTCACTTTTAGGCTTGTAATGAGCTATAAAACAAAGAATGAGATAAATAGGCTCAAAGGGGCTAAACAAAGGGATAATTGTAAGGTAGGCTTATTTGGCTAGTGGCTAAAAAGAACAAAAATTGTCTAGATCATTTCAATGCATGCATGTGAACAAGAGTTTCAACAAGAGTCAAGTCAAGTTCTAGAGTAACCAACAATCATGAGTGAAATCACACAAGAAAGAAAGAGAATGGGAAAATATATTCCATCCATTATAAGGCCCAAATCTCACCAAGGAAAATGATCTATCACAAAAGATGCACAATTTAATATTCCAATCCAACTTATCACACTAAGAATGCAAGGAAGTCATCCATATCATGCCACAAGACCTATAGTCCTAGAATAGTGAAATCACTCCCCACTCATATAAACCTAGAAATCCAATGAAAATGCATGCAAATTTTTTTTTTATAATAACAAAAAACTCAAAACAAAAAACAAAAATAAAACTACGCTAAAAGATCCCCCCACACTTAAATCACACATTGTCCTCAATGTAAGCAACAAGTATAAAATAAGAGTAAGGAGTAAGGAAAGAAAACTCCCTCTTCAAGGTGGCTTTTTCAAGTGGAGCTCTTCTACGCCTCCTCTTCAAGTGCGGGCTCTCATGGAAAAGCTTGAGGCGGTGTCCATTGTCTTTGAAGACTTTACCGGTGGCTTCACTTTTTATTCCCTTTGCATCATAAGGAAAAGTGCTAGTTGCAGCAAAAGGGCTAATCCACTTGGATCGAAGGTTTCCCGCCATGAATTTAAGGGGAGAATGGAACACATGGAAGTGTTTGATTTTCTTGTTCTTCACAACATCCTTCTTACGCTCAATGGAGGGAAGTATCTTGGTGGATGGAGTTACATCGAGAAGCTTGCGGTGTAGCAACATCATTTGTAACATTAGCGAGCACAACCATGCAATTTGTAACATCAGAATGAGTATCTCCAACTAAGTCAACAAGTACTTCTATTTGAAAAAGAGAAGGCTCTTCCATGGGATGCTTCATAGTAGCATTAAAGATGTTAAATTTAACTATGCTATCCCCAAATTCCATGGAGAGTGTTCCAGCATGGACATCAATCTTGGTTCTTGCTGTTCTCTTAGGAATGGTGCCTAGGATGATATAGGCCCTGCTGGGAGTGTGTTCTCCCTCCATGTCCGTAATGTAAAAATCAAGGGAAAAATCAAGTCATTAACCTTAACAAGTACGTCCTCCACAAGTCCAGTAGGGTGAGCATTGCTCTTGTTTGCCAACTGAATAACAACACCTGTATTCTGCAAAGGTCCAAGAGCCAGAGAGTTAAAAATAGATGTAAGCATCACATTAATGGAAGCACCTAAATCCAGCATGGCATTTTCAAATTTACTCTCGCCTATGGTACATGGAATAGTAAAAATTCATGGATCCTTGCATTTTTGGGGCATCATGGGTTGTATGAGTGCAGAAACATTACGACTCATGTTGACCTTTTCATTTCCCTTCAGCCTCCTCCTCCTTTTGTGTGTGCACAGCTCTTTGAGGAACTTAGCATATCTTGGAATCTGCTTAATCGCTTCAAGGAGAGGAATATTCACTTCAACCTTCCTAAATGTGTCCAACATTTCCCTGTCCTTATCTGCCTCATCCATCTTCTTAGTCATCACAGCCCTTTGAGGAAAGGGAAGTGGTATAGGTTATGTATCATCATCTTCATCAAGAGGAGAAGTAGGTGTAAAAATTGGCTTATCATTTTTTCTGCTGCTGCCACTTGCATTTTCTGCTGGAGGAGGTTCTGGAGTGTTAACAGCTTTTCCAGATCTAAGAGTAATTGCACTGACATTTGCACTGACATTTGGATTCACTACTGGTTGGCGAGGCAAATTGTGACCCCGAGGCTGCATCGATTAATGGAAGTTGCTAGTTGTCCAATTTTTGTCTCTAAATTACGAATGGTTGAATCTGTTTCTCTGAAATTGAGATTTTGGAGTGCCATTTGCTTAACAAGGTCTTCTAATGAAGGTCTGATTTTCTTGGGGTGTGGGGCGGAGTTGCGGCTGCTTTGTGTAGAGGCATCTCCCCATCTCAGGTTTGGATGGTTTCTCCAATTGGGGTTGTACCTGTTGGAAGACAGATCATAGTTGGGCTGGGGCCTGTCATTGAATATATTTGCTGCATAGGCCTGAGGAGTATTAGCATTGTCACTCTCCTGCAATGTAGGACATGCATCTGTAGGGTGCTCTGTAGTGGTGCAAATACCACAAACTCTCGCTGCCTGAGTTTTAGTTACAGCTAACTTTTCCACCAATGAAACAAGTTTATCAAGCCTGGTCTCTAAGTTCTTGTGTTCAGCAGCTTGTATCTCATTGACTCCTTTTGTCAACACCACTGAATTATTTCTGGTAGTGAACTGCTGAGAATTAATGGACATGTTCTCAATCAGGCTTCTTGCATCTGCTATGGTTTTATCCACAAGTGCTCCTCCGCTAGCAGCATCCATGATGTTTCGGTCCATAGGCAGCAAGCCTTCATAAAAATACTGGATGAGCAGCTGTTCAGAAATCTGATGGTGAGGGCAGCTTGCACACAACTTTTTGAATCTCTCCCAGTATTCATGCAAAGATTCATTCGCAATCTGCCTGATGCCGCCATATTTCCTTTCTGATTGAAGCAGCTCTAGAGGCAGGGAAGAATTTCTCCAGAAACAACTTCTTCAATTCATTCTAGCTTGTCACAGAACCTGGTTGAAGGTAGTACAACCAGTCCTTGGCAGTGTCTTGCAATGAGAATGGGAAAGCCCTCAGCTTGATGTGGTCTTCTGGGACACCTTGAGGTTTCATGGTGGAGCATACAATATGGAACTCCTTAAGATGTTTGTGAGGATCTTCACCTGCAAGACCATGAAACTTAGGAAGCAAATGTATTAAGCCAGATTTAAGCTCAAAAGGCACCTCAACATCAGGGTATTCAATGCATAAATCATTATAAGTGACATCAAAAGACAAGTTCCTTAATGTTCTATGACCATTGTATCAGAATCAAAATCAGAATCAAAATTAGAATCAAAGAGAGTATGACTAAATAAGCTATAACTATCACTATCACTATCACCTATATGATCGCTACCTATGTTATTACTAGTCATGCATCATAAACTAGCAAATCAGAAATTACCAACAATGTCCTAATTGCTAAAACACTAACGAAATCGAGAAACCCTAACAAATAAAATCTAAAAAATCAAAAAACAGCACAAAAAATCTCTAAAAATCAAATAAAGATTACGCTAATTTTTTTGGATTTTTTTGAAAAAACGAAAAAATAAAAAAAATAAAAAAGTGGTCTAAACGATCGGTTTTCCGGATTTTCTGGCCAAATTTCGGAGCAATCCGAGCAAGTTGATTGAAAACCGATTTTTTTTAGTTTCAATGCAAAATCCAACGTCAGAACCTAAAACACAATGAAACTACAAAATAAAATGTTAGAAACGTTAGTAGGATTCTTGGATTGGCTAATCTTGATTAGAGATCCCCGGCAACGGCGCCAATTTGATCCGCTGTCGCGCACAGATCAAAATAATTAAAATAAGAATGTAGTAACAAGGCAGTTAACCTTGGTCGTCTCACAAGGATCTCTAATTAACAATAACCAATAGCAAGAACACGCAAAGAACGGAATGGGGGGTTGTTTCGTGAAAACAATTTTAATTAATAACAAAAATCACTTGATAACAACAACCAATCCACTGGTCACAGGAACTTTCACTTCGGATCTATCACAGGTTCAAAAGATTATTCTAATTCGTGTTCTAATCTTGTTTGATCATAGAATTAACCAATCAAGCGGGTGATTAATCCTATACGAATTCCCTCTTTGGATTAAGCATCACAGAATTCAATTGATTATAAATAAGGAACACGCGTCACAAACATATAATCAATTTAACAACCGAATTCATCAAACCTATAACTAAGCGTCATAGACCCTATTAATCTCTATTCGAACTAAACCAAAACAAGCGTTAAGTTTAATTCCAATAGTCTCAAATCAGAGAGCAAAACCGAAATTATATGATTAAGCATCAATATGTAAAATGATTTTGCAAATAGAAATTAGAAGAGATGAAGGATCAAAAGAGAAAGAAGTAGAACACAAAAACGAAATTAATATTAATAACCAACCTCAAGATCCTCTATGAAATCCTTAACCAGTGAATTGATCGAAAAGAATTAGCCTTCCATTGAAGGTTTCATCACAAAACAAAAATTAAGAAGGGAAAAAGGAGAAAAGATTGCTAAAACTCAAAAACGGCAAAATATTCAAAAGTAATCAAAAGGTAAATCCTAAGACTCTAAAAATCCTATTTATAATGTCTCCTTAGGTTAACCTAGGTAACCTGAAGTTTATGACCAAAGAGAAGGGCCCAAAAGAGATTAATTAGCCCAATAACAACTAATCACATGAGTAATTGATCCAAAACTCGCAGTGAACCTCGTCTGCAGTAGTAAAGTGGATTTTCGACCTTCAAAACAGCAGAACTGGGCTTCGGTGCCAACATAAGAATTGTAGCTCTGCTTCTTAGCTTTCCAACGCCACAAAGAACACTGAAATCGGACAAGTATAGACCAAGTTATGGCCTGTAGAAGCGACATGGGTCAGGATGTAACAAAATCCGAAAATTAGCAAATAATTCCACTAAAGCCCAATCAAGACCCAAAGATATAAAACCATGTTAAAAAGTAGTTGTTGGGCAAAACACACAATTAAGAACACCAAGTGCAAAGCTATAAAAGATGCATTAAAATGCATTGATCACTCGCTCAGAACAGAGGACGGACGCTCGCAACAATAGAGTATTCCACGTGTCAAAGAGTGACACTACTGGATGATCGCTGTTAGCAAGACGCTGGAGTGAGTTCGGATGCTGACATTGGTGGAGTGTATTCAATTCTTTTGTAAATTTTCTTCTCCTTTCTTGAGTGTTTTGTACATATATATGAAGCTTTGATACCTGTACACTCAAAGATATGTTAGAAGATAAATTATTCTCTTGAAAATACTTTGTTATCATCAAAATTAATAAGGGTCTAAACTTCTCAATCGTTTAGGTTCCAACAAGATGATGGCATGCGGTGTCGGGGGAAATCCCTGGTATATCGGCTGCGGTCCATACGAAGAGGTCGGCATTGGCTCTGAGGCAGTTGATCAGGTCGTCTTTTACCTCAGGTGGAATGGCAATGCCGATCTGGACAGTCTTCTTCGGGTCGTCTCCTAGTTGGACCTTCAGAAATTCCCCATCTGGAATGGGTCGGCGTATTTTCTTTTGAAATTCTTTTGTGACAGGGTCTGTCTCGTCTTTGATCTCGTCCTCGGGCTCGATTCTGGCATCGAAGTCCGCGAGATTGACATCGGATGATCCGATGCTCTTTTTTGGTGGGGCTGGTCTGCCTTCTTGCCCTTTGAAGGATAGTAGGTAACAGCGTTCGGCTGCCTTGAGATCGCCATGGATCGTGATTATCTTGCCCTCGGATGAGTGGAATCTCATTTTGAGGTGGACGGTGGAAGTTACTGCTCCTAACTCTCCTAGGGTAGGTCGTCCTAGGATGAAATTGTATGGTGATGGACATGGAAGGACATTGAATTGTACTTTGACGGTTCTAGTTTTGGCCTTGTTCCTGAACGTGACCATTAGTTCGATGTAGCCCAGGGGTTGGGTTGTGGAACCATTGAACCCTTGGAGATCGGAGTCGTGATAAGGAATCATGTCTTTTTCGGCCAGCTTCAGAGTCTTGAAGAGGTCGACAAACATGATGTCGGTAGAACTCCCTTGATCAACCAATATTCTCCTCACGTCAAAATTTGCCATATAGGCACAAATCAGCAGGGGAATTTAGTGCTTTGGGTGACCATTCAACAGATCTTCATCGTAAAAAGCCAAAGGCGGTCGACTTGAAATTGGTCGGTTGACAGGTGGATAGGCAGTGGTTATGGACATCGCCTCTCGCATCTTCCGTTTGGCGGAATTGATGGAAGGTTCACCCCATCCTGTCAAGCCTCCGAAAATTTCCAAAGCCACAGGTGGGGGTCTAGCTCCTTCTTCGTTGGCCTGATGAGGGCGACTTTCTATCTGGGTCAGGGCGGAGTTATTGTCGCGCTTAGGTCGGGGGATCGAGATCAGGCTCGTCCTTCGCCGGTCCTCGGCTTCGTGTATTTCTGTAATTTTCCCTTTTGGATGAGGGATTTGATGACGTCCTTAAGCTGAACGCACTCGTCAGTGTTATGACCCACACTTTTGTGAAACCTACAATACTTCAACTTATCGGTTCCGGGCCGCACCTTTAGAGGCTTGGGGAATCGAACTCCCGCGTCTTTAAATTTCGCGCTGGCACACTCATGCAGGATGTGAGATCGAGAGGTGTTTAGTGGGGTATATTCTTCGTACCTCCCAAGGGGACCTTTGAGGTCTTTATCTCGGCATGGTTGATCTTCTTTGTACCCAGAACTTTTTTATGGGAGGTCCCCTTTTTTGACCTTGAAGCCATTTGTTTCTCTTCGAAGTTTATGCACTTCTCCGCACGTCGGAGGAAGTCATTCAGGCTGTCAGGCTTATCGACCTTGATGTTGATGCTGAAGAGGCTATCTTCAAGCAAACCCAGTTCAGGTAGGTATAGTTTCATCTCATCGGAGGCGTGTTCGACGAACACCGCTTCCTTGTTGAAGCGTTCGATGTAGTCTCAAAGAGGCTCGTCCTTCCGTTGGTGAATCGCTTGTAGCAGCAATCGACTTGGGTTGGACGCGAGAAGCAGTGAAATGGGAGCAGAACTGAGCGGTGAGCTCGGACCAAGGGTCTATGAACTTCGTCTTCAGCCCCTGGAATCATGTGAGGGCCACTTTCTTTAGGATGAGCGGGAAGATCTTGCATTTCACCGGACCCTTGGCCCCGCGAAACCCCATTACGGTGTCGAAGCATCCGATGTGTTCATTGGGATCTCCCGTACCGTCGTAAGTCTCGAGCGGGGAAGGTTTTTGAAAGGCCTTTGGCAACGGAAATCGGGTCACCCTTGTAGTGAAGGGGCCGGAAGCGAAGTGATCTTCGGTATCCTCTGAAGCGTGGGTTCCTGAGAACGTAGTAGGGGAATCGAAAACGTGACTGGCGGGTGATACCGATGGTCGACTACATCTTAGAGGAGTGACACTCGCTCAGGAATGTCGGATGTTGCATTCTTTCCATCGAGGAGACACGCGCGCCGAACAGCGGTGTCGGTGGTGGAGAGCACGTCCTCGCAATCCTTGGGGGGATTCGGAACGGCGGAAGAAGGGGTGCTCGATAGAGACCCTACGTGTAGAACGCTCGACAGATCTACGATGGTGTGGAGTCCTGGATGGTGAGGAACATCGAGGGGACGAGCGTTCAGGGGTTCGATGCCGATGGAGGTATGAACCCCTTGGGGAACGGCGTCGTGGAGAAGATCGATTAGCGAAACAGTAGTAAGTCCGAGACCTTCGATGTGAGCTGCGACTCGGGGAAGACGGTATATAAGATCTCATTCCCAGAGAAGAGTGAGTGGCAGATCTGGGGCTGGAAGCTTGGTGATCGCCTGGTCTGCTCTCAGTAGTGTCATGGTCTTCGGAGGCTTCTCGTCGGTCCGAAGGGGTCCTTTGCTGGGAACGGCGATAGGCATCGACCCTTCTGGACAAATCATTCTGTTTGTCTTCAATGTTGATGAGACGGAGGTTCTGCGCCACCATGGCCTTCGTTTGCTGTCGAACGAGGTTGAGCACCTCGTCGACAACAACAGCAGTGGCGGGGGTAGGCAGCTGTGTGGGAGCTGGTAATGTCTCCGGTTCGACGCTGGTAGCGGTCTCTCCCTGCGGGACTAAGTGAGACTCAGTTTCATCGGCAAAATGGATCTCGTCGTCCGGTTCATGAACATCAGGTAATGTGGGTATGCGGGTCGTGTTCCGCGTGGTGTTTCGTTTTGGTCCGACCATGGTAAATCAAAGGATTTGACAAAGGAACAAGAATCTCGTTTCCACGGACGGCGCCACAGATCCGGAGTGGATCTCGGAGGTGGCTGGAGTAGGATCACATTGGACACACTCTGATGCCTAAGTCAATATCGGAATATGCTGAGATAAGGAAATGAACAGTACGTACCTTTATTGATTAGGTCATGAACCTTTTATAGGTGGGGTTAGGTTACTGACGTGTGGATATTCTCAAGTAACCCTAGATTGATCGTTAGTCATCGGATGTATCCGACGGTCGATGTGATTTCTAGGGTTACGTGGTTATGAAGTTGCTTTTAGGGCTAGCGTCGCAATGTTTTGCACTCTAGGGTTTGGCGCCGTGGCGATATGATCCCTAGGGTTTGTTGCCCCGTGGATGGAACTCCTGGGTCGGGTCGGTTGACTGAAGTGGGATTTGGGCCAGTTCGGGTCAGTATTTTTTCGGGGTGGATCTCCCTTGTTGGGTCGGATCGGCCCATTGCGGAGTGGGCCTTTTGGCCACTCCGGATCAAGTAGTAATTAATCGCCCATGAAAAGACTAGTCATGGAAAGAGATACTTATTTGCTCTTAAAATATATAGGGTTACTTGAGAAAATCCACACGTCAGCTGTAACACCTGAGGACGAGATCGACATCGTATAGGACGACGTATCGAGACCTCGACCAAGACCTTGTGTCGAGATCCCGTGACTAGATCGTTTGCCGAGATCATTTGTCGAGCTGATGAGACCACGTGCACTAGGCTGCCGGTGAGGAGGTCGGGTGTCGAGTTGATGAAGTCGCGTCATCGAGCGATGAGGGCGCAAGTCGAAATGAGGAGACCGCGTTCACGAACTCGTGTTAGAACCTTATGCGTTTGCACGAGCACCCTTGTCGACATCGTGTCGAGATGATACCTCGTATTATTTCAACGTTACTCGGCGTTATTATTTTATTGTTTGTAATTATTACATTGTCGGCTTGTCGTTGACCGACAGAGTAGAGGGTAATCATGAGAGGAACGAGTTAACGGGTAGATGATTGATGGGATTGGCATCTTATAGCTGGAGTTACGTTTTTACCCCTATCTCGCCAGCTGTATACCACGACCGTTTCACTCATTTCTCTTTTCTTCTTTCTTCTTCCTTCCTTCTGCTCTGTGTTTCGTTGTTTCCTTAAAAACCTTCATCTACAAAACCGTGAGTTCCAGCGAGATTCTGCACAAGCTTTCTTCATCAATTTTGTTCATCATCAACTTCTCGACCCATATCTCGTCTGATCGAACATCACCGTTGAGGTATGAAGAACAGATTTTCTTTCATTTGTGCTACTGTTTAGCGCTAATTCTTCTTCCATTTTTAACCAGTTTTATGCTTCCAAATCATGTCAAATTGATGGGTTTTCTTCTTCATAATATTACCTATCTTTTTAACCGATTAATTGGGCTTGTAAAACAAAATTTCTTTCTCTGTTTTTCTGCAATCGGCAGTGCCCAGAAACCTCCATTTTTGGTTCGTTTCGATTCCTTGATTTTCATTCGTTGCTTCTGATTATTGTTGTTGTCGATCTTTCTGTGAAGCATCAGATAACTCTTTCATGAAATTTTGATCGAAATCCCTAACTTTGTGTTAGAGGAAAAATATCTTTCAGTTCTTGAGTTTTATATTCTCTGGGTTGTGGTTGAGTTTGGGGAAGAGAGAGTTAGATGTATTAGAACCATAGATCGATCTGAGTTGTGTTTGTTTTAGGAATTCTGTTTCCCGAGATCGTGTGAATTCCGAATCAAGGTGTACGGGAAAGCGAATCCAAGGACGCCAGGCGTGAGAATCGAGCGAGGGTATGCGTGTCGAGGTCGACTGAGAAGCGTACGTGTCGAAGTCGTTGAAGACAGCCGTGTCGAGATCGAGTAAGAGAAGTCGTTGTCGAGCTCTTTGAAGACAGCTGTGTCGAGGTCGTTGTCGAGCAGCATTAACTTGGAGTTCGGTAAGGGCGCTTCACATTTATATTTGTTATAGTATGTAAGGGCATTTCATATTCTATGTGGTTATGTTATTGTGTATGGATTTACTGATTTGTGTCGAGATGAAATGTTGTGATATGATTGAGTTTTGCATGTATTTAATATGTGATTGAATATATGTCGTGAATTGTGTATTGCATGTTGAATTGCGTTTCTTCATGTCGAGCTTGCTCTTTTATTTGACATGCGGTTGAATATTTTGTGTTTAACTCTTTGAATATCGTATGCGGCGAATTGTTCATCGAGTGAGCGAGCTAGGTGAGTCGTATGACGTTTTGAGCCGTGACCGGATAATCGAGGGTGCTAGGTCCCCTTTTTGTTTACGGGAGATTGACTAGACGCCGCCACGCCACGGACCTGAGTTGATCGTCCTAGGGAGAGCGAGGATCCCAAGGCTTCGGCTGGACTTTTCCGACATATCTGACGCAGCGTGTGCATTCCGGAAAATTGTCGAGTCGAGAAAATGGAATTGTGAGTTGTGTCGAGTTTAGAGTGAGATGGTCGAGTCACGTCGGTGATTGTTATACTTTCTTGTTTGCTTATATTTTTATGTCGAGCTTACCTTAACTTGTTGAGAAGTTGACCGCTTTCCCGTGGTGCCTTCAATCCATGACGGTTACCCAGGCGATGTCGAGGCGCAGTAACTCGGCGAGTAGATGATGCCGAGGAGGAGCTCGACGAGGACGAGTGACGACCTCTATCCGTCGTGGATTGCTTATTTGTTGGTTGTTTGTTTTCTGAGAACTGTACTTGTTTTTCCTTTGTGTTCGAGGTCGTGACCAGTTTGGGCAGTGTTGTGTTGTTGCTACAGCGTAGACTGGTGGTCTTACTTTTGGAGCAGCCCCTGCGTGAGTCTGGAAGTACCCCAGGGTATGATGGCTCTTTTGAAGTTGTCGTACCTTAGGTGTATTTTCTTTACACATTTGCTACTCTGTATTTTGTATACATTATTATTTCGAGTAATATATATATGTGTATGTTATGCATATGTGTTTTATTTGAATTTAAGTCTTGTGTCTTAGTTGCACCATGTTTCGAAAAGCTGTAATTACTCTGATGTGCACGAGTTGGTTTTATAAAAAAAAAAAAATATATCGCATTTTTAAAAGGCACAAGAGTTTCGTTTTTAAAACACATCTCATATAGGTTGTTTATTTTGAGCTTGGTGTGTTGAGCTCGGTAACTCGAGCTCGGTATATTGAGCTCGGTAGCGGTCGAAGCGGTCGTTCTGACTTTAGTATCGAGCGATTCGGTTACCGAGCTGTGCATAGGAATTTGGACTGGTCACTATGTCGGGTTATGTGTTGGGTACCTAGTTGTATTGTGTTGATTGCTGTTTGATTAAGTGAAGCACTTATTGCTTGAGAAATTGTTTGAACTGTTTCTTGATTGAAGCAGTGTGTTTTAACACATCCTTGTGTGAGATTCTGACAGGGTTTTGAACTTTGTGGAATCTAATGCCACCTCGTAGGAATACGACATCTGCAACCGAGAACGTCGACATGGAACGAGCTATTCAAGCTATGACCGAGATGGCGGCAGCCATGGCTCAACAATCAGCTGCTGCAACTCAACAGGCTAACGCGATGGCTCAACAGACGGCAGCGTTAACTCAGCAGAACTTGCAGCAAAGAACGAAGCGAGCGTAATCTTTGGCGAGAGGATTGCCGACTTTAGGAAGCATGATCCACAAGTTCTACGGTGAGCCAAATCGGATAAAGTCGATCTTTGGATGCAAGAGATCGAGAAGATCTTTGAGGCACTTCATTGCGGGACAACGTGAAGGTCGACTATGCTACTTACTTATCGCTAGGAGACGCAGAGTATTGGTGGAGAGGAGTGAAGCAACGCTTATAGCGTAACATCGCGAGATGACACGGGAGCTTTTTCGTGAAAGGTTCTTGGACAAGTACTTCCTGATCTTGCACGAGCGAGAAGGAGCAGGAATTTCTTCAATCGCGGCAAAGGCAACTCGGCGGTGTCCGAGTATGCGCCAAGTTCGAATCGTTGGCAGGTATTTCAGTCCATTTCGTGACCGAGTTGACCAGAGATGGTTGAGTGAGAGATTCCAACGGGGATTGAGATTCGACATTGAAGTCGATGAGTGTCGTTGAGGATCGAAATCTCCAAGAGTGATTGATCGATGTGTCGAGGTAGAAGGAGTGAGGAGCCACAAGAAGAAGATTGTTGTGGGCGGACCGGTGAGACCCAGTGCGGGCAAAGATTTGCGTGAAGGAAACCACCGCAGAGGAGACCTTACGACCGACCTCGGGGGAACGACAACAGGGGCGATGATCGTCCGATGACCCAAGTACCGAGGAGTGGAGGTCGGACCGGTGTCGAGGTGATTTGCTACCGATGTGGAAAGCGGGACATTACGCGAGTAATCGTACTCGGAGGGAGGAGGTGTGTTTCAACCGCAAGAGGCCAGGGCATTTTGCTAAGGATTGTCCTACACCTAAAGGTGAACCGACGATGCTTGCGGCAAAGGCCAAAGGAAGCGTCAAGTGGCTAAAGGCGTAGTTTTACGCATGAGTGGCGAGGAAGCGGATCGGTGATGATCTTATCCAAGGTGAATGTGAGATCGAGGGTAAATCCTTATCCGTTCTTTTTGATTCGGTGCAACCCATTCCTTCATTTCTTCTCGATTGTGTAAACCTTTTGAGCTTGACTGCGATCGCTTTACCGCTTAAATTAGTAGTTACAACCCAAATGCTAAAACCTTAGTCACAAACACTGCATGTCTTAATTGTGTAGTGATTATTCAGAGTAGAAAGTTTGTGGTCAATTTGGTTTGTTTGCCTCTTAAGGGCTTAGATGTTATCCTCGGGATGGATTGGTTGTCACACCACCATGTCCTTTTGGACTGTACCCGGTAAACTGTAATTTTTCGGACCTTGAGTCTCCAATTTTCTTCTGCCAACGTATTGGAGTTTGTTTGAAAGAAGGAACTAGGGAATACATGTATCTAGCTAGTTCGGAAGTTTTCCAGCAGATCGACGTGAAGAATGTTCGGTGGTGTGTGATTTTGAGGACGTTTTTCGAAGACGTGCGGGATTACCACCAAGATGCAGAGGTCGAAGTTCTCCATCGACCGATTCCAGGAACAGGACCGATTTCCAAAGCGCCGCATGGGATGTCTCCCGCCGAGATGAAAGAGTGAAGTCCCAGATCGAACACTTGGAGTCGAAGCAATTCATACGACCGAGGCGTGTCACCGTGGGGAGCTCGGTGTTATTGGTTAAGAAGAAGGATGGACGATCAAGGTCAGGCGTGGACTATCGCGAACTCAACAAGGTTACCGTGAAGAACCGTTATCCGTTACCACGTATTGACGACTTGATGGACCAACTTCGTGGAGCAGCGATCTTTTCCAAGATAGACTCGAAGTCGGGCTACCATCGATTCGGCGTGAAGGAGGAAGATGTCGCCAAAACCGCTTCCAGGACTAGATACGGTCACTACGAGTATTTGGTGATGCCGTTTGGAGTAGCGAATCGCCCGGTGTGTTTATGGACTACATGAACAGGATTTTCCATTCGTTTTTGGATCAATTCGTTGTAGTGTTCATCGACGACATATTGATTTACTCGAGGAACCGAGAAGAGCACGCAGAACACATATGTCGAGCATCGCAGATATTACGAGATAAGCAACTCTATGCCAACCCGTCGAAGTGTGAATTTTGGCTTGAAGAAGTGAATTTTCTTGGTCACGTGATTTCCAGGAGAAGGGATAGCTATGGATCCAACTAAGATTGAGGCGGTGATAAGCGTGGGAACAGTAGAAGACGATTCACGAGATCGGAGTTTTGTCGGCTTAGCAGGATATTACCGAAGATTCATTGAAGGTTTTTCGAAGATTGTCGCGCCTCTTACGATTGACGAGGAAGGATCAACCTTTGCTTGACCGAGGAGTGTGAAGCCGATTTTCAACGATCGAAGGAGCTTTTGACGACAGCGCTGTCGATTTTGCCTAAACCGTAAGAGCCTTTCGAGGTGTATTGTGATGCGTCACACCAGGGATTGGGATGCGTCGATGCAACATCGGAAGGTGGTCGCGTATGCTTCAAGACGACTTAAGATTCACGAGAGGAACTATCCTACTCACGACTTGGAGCTAGCGGCAGAGTTTTTGGCGCTGAAAATATGGAGGCACTACCTTTATGGGAGCACTCTTCGCTTTCAGCGATCACAAGAGCTTGAAGTACTGTTCGACGGAAGGAGCTCAACATGCGTCGGCGTAGATGGACGAAATTTCTCAAGGACTACGACTTTACGTTGGAATACCATCCCTAAGGCTAACGTAGTAGCAGATGCGTTGAGCAGAAGAGCGTTTTAACCTCGGTAATGATGATCAAGGAGTTGGAGATGCTCGAGAAGTTCCGAGATTTGAAGTTGAGTGTCGAAGTTTCACCGGGAAGCCGAGATTTGGTATGCTTACTATCTCTAACAGATTGTTGGGCGAGATCCGAGACCAGCAAGTTCGTGACGAGCTTCGCAAGAGAAGATCGATTGATAAGCGCAAGGAAGGCGGCGAATTCTGGTCGGAGCGACGACATCTTGAGGTGCAATGGCCGAGTGTGCGTGCCTAACGTATCCGAGTGAGGAAGTTGATTCTCGACGAAGCGCATAAGAGCAACTTTAGTATTCATCCCTGAGTTACGAAGATGTATCAAGACTTGAAGAAGCATTTTTGGTGGTCAGGAATGAAGAAGCAAGTGGCCGTCACGTAGCTTCATGTTTGGCGTGTCGAAGCGAAGGTGGAGCACCAACGACCTGCGGGAATGCTACAATCGCTGACGTGCGGTATGGAAATGGGACAAGATTTCCATGGATTTCGTTGTAGGTTTGCCAAGACGCAGAAGAAGAATGATTCGATTTGGGTGATCGTCGACCGATTGACCAAATCCGCCATTTCTTGCCCGGAGGTCGACATACAACGTGGAAAAGCTGACCGAGATCTACATCGCGGAGATAGTACGACTTCATGGAATACCCTCTTCGATTGTGTCGGACCGAGATCCGAAGTTCACGTCTCATTTTTGGAGGGAATTGCAAGGAGCGATGGGAACCGAGCTCAAAGCTTAGCTTCGGCATATCATCCACGCATCGGTCGGCCGGGAGAGAACGATCCAATCGCTTGAAGATTTGTTGCGAGCTTATGCGTTAGATCACCGAGGAAGTTGGGACGACGCCTTACCATTGGTGGAGTTCACATACAACAACGACTTCCATGCGAGTATTGGAATGGCACCTTTTGAAGCTGTATGGGCGTAAATGTCGACGCCTCTTTGTTGGTACCAGGACGGCGAAATGAATCGTCAGAGGACCAGATATGATCCAGCGGACTACCGAGAAGATCCGTTTGATCGAGAGATCGGATGCGAACATCTCAAAGTCGGCGTAAGAGTTATGCGGACCAACGACGTCGACCACTCGAGTTCGAGGAAGGAGAACATGTATTTCTTAGAGTCACCCCACCATCGGAGTTGGTCGAGCGATCAAATCCAAGAAACTTACCCTAAATTCATTGGACCTTACCAGATTCTTCGTCGTATTGGTCCGTGGCATATCGATTGCCTTACCCCCATTTTTGTCGAACATCCATGACGTCTTTCACGCGTCTCACAATTGCGAACGTTTCCGACCCTTCTCATGTCATCGAACCGGATGTGATTCAACCGAAGGGCGACTTATCTTTCAAGCGCCACGGCAAGGATCGTTGATCGGAAAGCCAAGCGATTCTATGAACAAAGAGATCCAACTTGTCAAGGTTGTGTGGGATCGTAAGGCGGGTGATGCGACTTGGGAGCTGGAGGAGAAGATGAAGATTCAAGACCTGAACTTTTACGAGGTGAGAATCTTATTTGCAATTTCGAGGACGAAATTTTTTAGAGGAGAGATTGTAACACCTGAGGACGAGATCGACATCGTATAGACGACGATCGAGACCTCGACCAAGACCTTGTGTCGAGATCCCGTGACTAGATCGTTACGAGATCATTTGTCGGTGATGAGACCACGATGCACTAGTCAGCCGAAATGAGGAGTCGGGTGTCGAGTTGATGAAGTCGCTGCATCGAAATGACGAGGACGCAAGTCGAGCTGAGGAGACCGCGTTCACGAACTCGTGTTAGAACCTTGTACGTTTGCACGAGCACCCTTGTCGACATCGTGTCGAGATGATACCTCGTATTATTTCGAACGTTACTCAGCGTTATTATTTTATTGTTTGTAATTATTACATTGTCGGCTTGTCGTTGACCGACAGAGTAGAGGGTAATCATGAGAGGAACGAGTTAACGGGTAGATGATTGATGGGATTGGCATCTTATAGCTGGAGTTACGTTTTTACCCCTATCTCGCCAGCTGTATACCACGACCGTTTCACTCATTTCTCTTTTCTTCTTTCTTCTTCCTTCCTTCTGCTCTGTGTTTCGTTGTTTCCTTAAAAATCTTCATCGACGAAACCGTGAGTTCCAGCGAGATTCTGCACAAGCTTTCTTCATCAATTTTGTTCATCATCAACTTCTCGACCCATATCTCGTCTGATCGAACATCACCGTTGAGGTATGAAGAACAGATTTTCTTTCATTTTCTCTTGTTTAGCGCTAATTCTTCTTCCATTTTTAACCAGTTTTATGCTTCCAAATCATGTCAAATTGATGGGTTTTCTTCTTCATAATATTACCTATCTTTTTAACCGATTAATTGGGCTTGTAAAACAAAATTTCTTTCTCTGTTTTTCTGCAATCGGCAGTGCCCAGAAACCTCCATTTTTGGTTCGTTTCGATTCCTTGATTTTCATTCGTTGCTTCTGATTATTGTTGTTGTCGATCTTTCTGTGAAGCATCAGATAACTCTTTCATGAAATTTTGATCGAAATCCCTAACTTTGTGTTAGAGGAAAAATATCTTTCAGTTCTTGAGTTTTATATTCTCTGGTTGTGGTTGAGTTTGGGAAGAGAGAGTTAGATGTATTAGAACCATAGATCGATCCGAGTTGTGTTTGTTTTAGGAATTCTGTTTCCGAGATCGTGTGAATTCGAATCAAGGTGTACGGAAAGCGAATCCAAGGACGCGGAAGCGTAATCGAGAACGAGGATCAGACGTGTCGAGGTCGATCGAGAAGCGACGTGTCGAAGTCGTTGAAGACACCGATGTCGAGATCGAGTAAGAGAAGTCGTTGTCGAGCTCTTTGAAGACAAATGTCGAGGTCGTTGTCGGCAAAGATTAACTTGGAGTTCGTAAGGCGCTTCACATTTATATTTGTTATAGTATGTAAGGGCATTTCATATTCTATGTGGTTATGTTATTGTGTATGGATTTACTGATTTGTGTCGAGATGAAATGTTGTGATATGATTGAGTTTTGCATGTATTTAATATGTGATTGAATATATGTCGTGAATTGTGTATTGCATGTTGAATTGCGTTTCTTCATGTCGAGCTTGCTCTTTTATTTGACATGCGGTTGAATATTTTGTGTTTAACTCTTTGAATATCGTATGCGCTTAATTGTTCATCGAGTGAGCGAGCTAGGTGAGTCGTATGACGTTTTGAGCCGTGACCGGATAATCGAGGGTGCTAGGTCCCTTTTTGTTTACGGGAGATTGACTAGACGCCGCCACGCCACGGGACCTGAGTTGATCGCCCTAGGAGAGCGAGGATCCCAAGGCTTGGCTGGACTTTCCGACATACTGATGCAGCGTGTGCATTCCGGAAAATTGTCGAGTCGAGAGAAAATGGAATTGTGAGTTGTGTCGAGTTTAGAGTGAGATGGTCGAGTCACGTCGGTGATTGTTATACTTTGCTGTTTGCTTATATTTTTATGTCGAGCTTATCTTAACTTGTTGAGAAGTTGACCCTTTCCCGTGGTGCCTTCAATCCATGACGGTTACCCAGGCGATGTCGAGGGCGCAGGTAACTCGACAGTAGACGATGCCGAGGAGGAGCTCGACGAGGACCCGAGTGACGACCTCTATCTGTCGTGATTGCTTATTTGTTGGTTGTTTGTTTTCTGAGGACTGTACTTGTTTTTCCTTTGTGTTCGAGGTCGTGACCAGTTTGGGCAGTGTTGTGTTGTTGCTACAGGGTAGACTGGTGGTCTTACTTTTGGAGCAGCCCCCTGCGTGGGAGTCTGCCGGAAGTACCCCCAGGGTATGATGGCTCTTTTGAAGTTGTCGTACCTTAGGTGTATTTTCTTTACACATTTGCTACTCTGTATTTTGTATACATTATTATTTCGAGTAATATATATATGTGTATGTTATGCATATGTGTTTTATTTGAATTTAAGTCTTGTGTCTTAGTTGCACCATGTTTCGAAAAGCTGTAATTACTCTGATGTGCACGAGTTGGTTTTATAAAAAAAAAAATATATCGCATTTTTAAAAGGCACAAGAGTTTCGTTTTTAAAACACATCTCATATAGGTTGTTTATTTTGAGCTTGGTGTGTTGAGCTCGGTAACTCGAGCTCGGTATATTGAGCTCGGTAGCGGTCCGGAAACGGGTCGTTACATCAGCAACCTAACCTCACCTATAAAAGGTTCATGACCTAATCAATAAAGGTACGCACTGTTCATTTCCTTATCTCAGCATATTCCGATATTGACTTAGGCATCAAAGTGTGTGCAAGTACACCCCTCACTGTCATACCCCGCCGTGCTCACCGTTCGTGATCCTACTCCAGCCACCTCCGAGATCCACTCCGGATCAGTGGCGCCGTCCGTGGAAACGAGATTTATAGCATTGCACTTGCTGTTCTTAAATGTGTGATTTGCCTAACAACAACTTTTTAACATGGTTTTGCATCTTTGGGTCTTAATTGGGCTTTAGTGAATTTAATTGCTAATTTTTGGATTTTGATTACATCCTGACCCATGTTCCTTCTGTAGGCCATAACTTGATCAATACTTGTCCGATTTTAGTGATCTTTATGGCATTGGAAAGCTAAGAAGTAGAATTTGGCCAGAAAATCCGAGCAAGTTGATCGAAAACCGATTTTTTTACTAATCAATGCCAAATCCGATGTTAAGACCTAAAACACAACCAAAAACACAAAACCAATTGTTAGAGACGTTAGTAGGGTCTATGAATTGGCAACTATTGATCAGAGATCCCCGGCAACGGTGCCAATTTGATCCGCTATCGCGCACGGGTCAAAATAAATAAAATAAGAATGTAGTAACAAGGCAGTTAACCTTGGTCGTCTCACAAAGATCTCTAATTAACAATAACCAATAACAAGAACACGCAAAGAAATAAAATTGGGGGGATTTTGATTCAAGAAACAGGTTATAAAAGATGTAAATATCAATATATAAAAACGGCTAATCCACTGGTTCAAGGTAATTAATATTTGGATCTATCACGGGTTTCAAATGATTATTCTATTTCGTGATTTTATTCTTGTTTGAACATAAAATTAACCAATCAAGCGTCAATTAATTCTATAAGAATTCCTACTGGATTAAGCATCACAGAATTCGACTAATTATGAACAAGGAACAAGCATCACAAGAACACAATTAATCTAATAACCGAATTTAATCAAACCTATAACTAAGCGTTGTAGATTCTTCTTAATCCCTACTCGCAGCAGATTAAAACAAGCCTTTAACATACGTTGAATAGATCAAATCGAATTGTATAATAAGAATAGAAGGAAAAAACGAGATTTGGGTGATTAAGCATCAACACAAATAAAGCGTAATTGCTAACAATGATCAAAGGAGACAATGGATTAAAAAGAAAAAGAATTAGAATCAGAAATCGAAATTAATAATAAAATCCAAACCTCAAGATCCTTATAAAAACTCCCTAACCAGTGAATTAATCTATGGTTTTAGCCTTCCATGGAAGGATTAACAGAAACAAAATTAAGAAGGGGAGAAGGAGAAAAGATTGCTAAAACGGCAAAAGATTTAAAGTAATCAAAAGGTAAATCCTAAGACTCTAAAAATCCTATTTATAATGTCTCCTTAGGTTAACCTAGGTAACCTGAAGTTTATGACCAAAGAGAAGGGCCCAAAAGAGATTAATTAGCCCAATAACAACTAATCACATCAGTAATTGATCCAAAACTCGCAGTGAACCTCGCCTGCAGCAGTAATTCGCATTTTCGACCTTCAAAAATTCAAAACTGGACTTCGGTGCCAACATAAGAGTTGTAGCTCTGCTTCTTAGCTTTCCAACGCCACAAAGATCACTAAAATCGGACAAGTATTGATCAAGTTATGGCCTACAGAAGGAACATGGGTTAGGATGTAATTAAAATCCAAAAATTAGCAATTAAATTCACTAAAGCCCAATTAAGACCCAAAGATGCAAAACCATGTTAAAAAGTAGTTGTTGGGCAAATCACACATTTAAGAACACCAAGTGCAATGCTATAAAAGATGCATTAAAATGCATTGATCAAATTCCCCCACACTTAAGCTTTTGCACTCCAAGCAAAACTCATGGTCAAAACAAAGCAAATATGCATTTTCAATGAATCCCAAGGATCCAAAGTGGCAAGCAAAATGCTCATTCAAGGTTTCAAGGACTCATGGCAATCATGAATAACATCTTATTACCTTCAAAGCAAACAAGAGGATAGAATAACTAAAGAGTGCATCAAAAGTAATAGAATTTTCACAAGAAATAAAGTTCTCTTAAACTCTCAAGTGTCTTGGCTAGTGTTTATACTCAAAGCACATCATGAAAGCTAGCACTACCATAGGCTTGACAAGACTCTAACATCCACACTTGAAACACATGCACACAAAGATCAAAAGGTCTTTATTAAGGTTATAATGGGGCCAAGGTCAATGTGAGATAATTGAAAGGGGTAACTAGGCTATAAAATCAAAGAGGATAGAGGAGCAATGAAAAACAATTGCCAAATAATCATGGGGGCAATTCAACCAAATTTCAATCCATTTTTCCACTTTCACACTTTTCTTTACCTTTTTTTTTAACCAAATGTTGTGCCCCACTATTTTATTTTTATCATTTTTCTATTTTTTTTTTTTTTGCACTTGCCAAATTTCCAATAGAGCACAACATTAGATATTCTAACACAACCACATTTTTGAGCACCCCCACACTTATGCAATATTTATTATCATATTTTTTTCAAAGCAAAGCTCCTTTATCCCCTAGGATTGGGTCATATCATGGTTTTTCACTTTTAGGCTTGTAATGAGCTATACAACAAAGAATGGGATAAATAGGCTCAAAGGGGCTAAACAAAGGGATAAATGCAAGGTAGGCTTATTTGGCTAGTGGTTAAAAAGAACAAAAATTGCCTAGATCATTTCAATGCATGCATGTGAACAAGAGTCAAGTTAAGTTCTAGAGTAGCTAACAATCATGAGTGAAATCACACAAGAAAGAAAGAGAATGGCAAAATGTATTCCATCCATTATAAGGCCCAAATCTCACCAAGAAAAATGATCTATCACAAAAGATGCACAATTTAATATTCCAATCCAACTTATCATGCTAAGAATGCAAGGAAGTCATCCATATCATGCCACAAGACCTATAGTCCTAGAATAGTGAAATCACTCCCCACTCATATAAACCAAGAAATCCAATGAAAATGTATGCAAATTTTTTTTTATAATAACAAAAACTCAAAACAAAACAAAAAACAAAAAAAAACTACGCTAAAAGATCCCCCCCACACTTAAATCACACATTGTCCTCAATGTAAGCAACAAGTATAAAATAAGAGTAAGGAGTAAGGAAAGAAAACTCCCTCTTCAAGGTGGTTTTTTCAGGTGAAGCTCTTCTACAGTCTCCTCTTCCAGTGCGGGGCTCTCATGGTAAAGCTTGAGGGAGTGTCCATTGTCTTTAAAGACTTTACTGGTGGCTTTACTTTTTATTCCCTTTGCATCATAAGGAAAAGTGCCAGTTGCAACAAAAGGGCCAATCCACTTGGATCGAAGCTTACCCGCCATGATTTTAAGGCGAGAATGGAACACATGGAAGTGTTTGATTTTCTTCTTCTTCACAACATCCTTCTTCTGCTCAATGGAGGGAAGTATCTTAGTGGATGGAGTTACATCAGAAGCTTGTAGTGTAGCAACATCATTTGTAACATTAACAGGCACAACCATGCAGTTTATAACATTAGAATGAGTATCTTCAACTAAGTCAGCAAGTACTTCTATTTGAAAAAGAGAAGGCTCTTCCATGGGATACTTCACAGCAACATTAAAGATGTTAAATTTAACTATGCTATCCCCAAATTCCATGGCAGCATGGACATCAATCTTGGTTCTTGCTGTTCTTAGGAATGGTCTGCCTAGGATGATAGGTGCCCTGCTGGATTGTGTCTCTCCCTCAATGTCCAGAATGTAAAAATCTGCAGGAAAAATCAAGTCATTAACCTTAACAAGTACGTCCTCCACAAGTCCAGTAGGGTGAGCATTGCTCCTGTTTGCCAATTGAATAACAACACCTGTATTCTGCAAAGGTCCAAGAGCCAGAGAGTTAAAAATAGATGTAGGCATCACATTAATGGAAGCACCTAAATCCAGCATGGCATTTTCAAATTTACTCTCGCCTATGGTAAATGGAATAGTAAAATTTCCTGGATCCTTGCACTTTTGGGGCATCATGGGTTGTATGAGTGCAGAAACATTGCGACTCATGTTGACCTTTTCATTTCCCTTCAGCCTCCTTCTCCTTTTGTGTGTGCACAGCTCTTTGAGGAACTTAGCATATCTTGGAATCTGCTTAATCGCCTCAAGGAGAGGTATATTAACTTCAACTTTCCTAAATGTGTCAAAGATTTCCTTATCTTTGTCTGCCTCATCCATCTTTTTAGTTATCACAGTCCTTTGAGGAAAGGGAAGTGGTATAGGTTGTGCATCATCATCATCATCAGTAGAGGTAGGTGCAGAAGGTGGCTTATCTTTTTTTCTGCTGCTGCCACTTGCATTTTCTACTGGAGGAGGTTCTGGAGTGTCAACAGCTTTGCTAGACTTGAGAGTAATTGCACTGACATTTGCACTGACATTTGGATTCAGTACTGGCTGGGCTGGCAGTTTGTCCGACCCCTGGGAATGTATCTGATTAATGGAAGTTGCTAGCTGTCCAATTTTTGCCTCCAAATTCTGAATGGTTGAATCGTCATTTGTTGGAATTGAGATTCGATCGCCATCTGTTTAACAAGGTTTTCCAATGAAGGTTCAGATTTCTGCTGGGCTAGCAGTGGGGCAGGTTACGGGCTAGGCTGCTGTGTAGAGGCATCTCCCCATCTCAGGTTTGGATGGTTTCTCCAATTGGGGTTGTACCTATTGGAAGACAAATCATAGTTGGGCTGGGGCCTGTCATTGAATATATTTGTTGCATAGGCCTGAGGAGTATTAGCATTGTCACTCTCCTGCAATGTAGGACATGCATCTGTAGGATGCTCTGCAGAGGTGCAAATACCATAAACTCTCGCTGCCTGAGTTTTAGTTACAGCTAACTTTTCCACCAATGAAACAAGTTTATCAAGCCTGGTCTCTAAGTTCATGTGTTCAGCAGCCTGTATCTCATTGACTCCTTTGTCGGCCACTTGAATTGTTTCTGGTAGTGAACTGCTGAGAATTAATGGACATGTTCTCAATCAGGCTTCTTGCATCTGCTGGGGTTTTATCCACAAGTGCTCCTCCGCTAGCAGCATCCATGATGTTTCGGTCCATAGCCAGCAAGCCTTCATAAAAATACTGGATGAGCAGCTGTTCAGAAATCTGATGGTGAGGGCAGCTTGCACACAACATTTTGAATCTCTCCCAGTATTCATGCAAAGATTCATTCGCAATCTGCCTGATGCCACATATTTCCTTTCTGATCGAAGCAGCTCTAGAGGCAAGGAAGAATTTCTCTAGAAACAACTTCTTTAATTCAATCAGCTTGTCACAGAACCTGGTTGAAGGTAGTACAACCAGTCCTTAGCAGTGTCTTGCAATGAGAATGGGAAAGCCCTCAGCTTGATGTGGTCTTCTAGGACACCTTGAGGTTTCATGGTGGAGCATACAATATGGAACTCCTTAAGATGTTTGTGAGGATCTTCACCTGCTAGACCATGAAAATTAGGAAGCAAATGTATTAAGCCAGATTTAAGCTCAAAAGGCACCTCAACATCAGGGCATTCAATGCATAAATCATTATAAGTGACATCAAGTGCAGCAAGTTCCTTTAATGTTCTAGCAGCCATTGTATCAGAATCAAAATTAAAATCAAAGAGAGTATGACTAAATAAGCTATAACTATCACTATCACTATCACCTATATGATCACTACCTATGTTATTACTAGTCATGCATCATAAACTAATAAATCAGAAAATACCAACAATGTCCTAATTGCTAAAACACTAAAGAAATCAAGAAACCCTATCAAATAAAATCTAAAAAATCTAAAAACAGCACCAAAAATCTCTAAAAATCAAATAAAGATTACGCTAATTTTTTTGGATTTTTTTGAAAGAACGAAAAAAAAAAGTGGTCTAAACGATGGAATTTCGGATTTTTAGCCTCTGCTCCCTATATCAATCCTTGATATGGGACCTCAGAACCTTGATTTTTTCCGGATTTTCTGGCCAAATTTCGGAGCAATCCGAGCAAGTTGATCGAAAACTGATTTTTTTACTAATCAATGCCAAATCCGATGTTAAGACCTGAAACACAACCAAAAACAAAAAACCAATTGTTAGAGACGTTAGTAGGGTCTATGAATTGGCAACTATTGATCATAGATCCCCGACAACGGCGCCAATTTGATCCACTGTCGCGCACGGGTCAAAATAAATAAAATAAGAATGTAGTAACAAGGCAGTTAACCTTGGTCGTCTCACAAGGATCTCTAATTAACAATAACCAATAACAAGAACACGCAAAGAAATAAAATTGGGGGGATTTTGATTCAAGAAACAGGTTATAAAAGATGTAAATATCAATATATAAAAACGGCTAATCCACTGGTTCAAGGTAATTAATATTTGGATCTATCACGGGTTTCAAATGATTATTCTATTTCGTGATTCTATTCTTGTTTGAACATAAAATTAACCAATCAAGCGTCAATTAATTCTATACGAATTCCTACTGGATTAAGCATCACAGAATTTGACTAATTATGAACAAGGAACAAGCGTCACAAGAACACAATTAATCTAATAACTGAATTTAATCAAACCTATAACTAAGTGTTGTAGATTCTTCTTAATCCCTACTCGCAGCAGATTAAAACAAGCGTTTAACATACTTTGAATAGATCAAATCGAATTGTATAATAAGAATAGAAGGCAAAAACGAGATTTGGGTGATTAAGCATCAACACAAATACAGCTATTGTGGGTTGTTTTTCTGCTAATCTGGGTATTAAAAACTCTTTTCAGGCAGAATTATCTGGCGCTATGTTCGCCATTGAGACTGCCTATCAGAAGGGTTGGCATCACCTTTGGCTGGAGTGTGATTCCCAGTTGGTTGTTGGTGCTTTTAAGAATCAAAGTATTGTGCCTTGGCGACTTAAGAATAGATGGAATAACTGCATTGCTCTAACAAAGCATATGACTTTCCTTGTGTCTCATATCTTTCGTGAAGGGAATAACTGCGCGGATCGTTTAGCGGCTCATGGCCTCGGAATCTCTGGCTTCATCTGGTGGAATTCGCTGCCTAAGTTTCTTTATGAAGATTTCTTTAATAATAGATTGGGTCGTCCTTGTTATAGATTTAAGTAATTGTGCCCTGCTTTTGGCTTGTTTGCTTTTTGAAACCTTTAGTTATAATTGTCTCACCTTGGGGTTGGGTTTTACTTTGTCTTCCCTTGATGTGCTGCATATGATTGTTAATGGCTTTGGTGCCAACGTAGTTGGGATGAAAGCCATTATTGTGATGCCTGTGCATGTCAAGTTTTGTTCTTTCTTTTTAGGCGGGTGTCTCTTTCTTGCGGTTTTCCATTTTGTTTCTGCTCATGGGTTTTGGTCTAGTCCCCCCATGTTTGTTTGTTTTTCCTTTTTTTTAATAAATTTTAGGCGGGGGTACTCTTTTTCCTTCTTGGTGTTTTTTCCCTAAGGAGGGTTTTGCATCAGAAGGTTTTAACGAGGCCTCTCTCCTCTCTTTTGTAAAAAAAAAAAAAAAAGCATAATTGCTAACAATGATCAAAGGAGACAATGGATTAAAAAGAAAAAGAATTAGAATCAGAAATCGAAATTAATAATAAAATCCAAACCTCAAGATCCTTATAAAAACTCCCTAACCAGTAAATTAATCTATCGTCTTAGCCTTCCATGGAAGGATTAACAGAAACGAAATTAAGAAGGGGAGAAGGAGAAAAGATTGTTAAAATGGCAAAAGATGTAAAGTAATCAAAAGGTAAATCCTAAGACTCTAAAACTCCTATTTATAATGTCTCCTTAGGTTAACCTAGGTAACCTGAAGTTTATGACCAAAGAGAAGGGCCCAAAAGAGATTAATTAGCCAAATAACAACTAATCACATGAGTAATTGATCCAAAACTCGCAGTGAACCTCGCCTGCAGCAGTAATTTGCATTTTCGACCTTCAAACAGTCAAAACTGGATTTCGGTGCCAACATAAGAGTTGTAGCTCTGCTTCTTAGCTTTCCAACGCCATAAAAATCACTAAAATCGGACAAGTATTGATCAAGTTATGGCCTACAGAAGGAACATGGGTAAGGATGTAATCAAAATCCAAAAATTAGCAATTAAATTCACTAAAGCCCAATTAAGACCCAAAGATGCAAAACCATGTTAAAAAGTAGTTGTTGGGCAAATCACACATTTAAGAACACCAAGTGCAATACTATAAAAGATGCATTAAAATGCATTGATCACACACACTCCGATGCCTAAGTCAATATCGGAATATGCTGAGATAAGGAAATGAACAGTGCGTACCTTTATTGATTAGGTCATGAACCTTTTATAGGTGAGGTTAGGTTGCTGACGTGTGGATATTCTCAAGTAACCCCAGATTGATCGTTAGTCGTCGGATGTATCCGACGGTCGATGTTATTTCTAGGGTTGCGTGGTTAGGAAGTTGCTTTTAGGGCTAGCGTCGCAATGTTTTGCACTCTAGGGTTTCGCGCCGTGGCGATATGATCCCTAGGGTTTATTGCCCCGTGGATGGAACTCCTGGGTCGGGTCGGTTGACTGAAGTGGGCTTTGGGCCAGTTCGGGTCAGTATTGTTTCGGGGTGGATCTCCCTTGTTGGGTCGGATCGGCCCATTGCGGAGTGGGCCTTTTGGCCACTCCAGATCAAGTAGTAATTAATCGCCCATGAAAAGACTAGTCATGGAAAGAGATACTTATTTGCTCTTAAAATATATCTATATCTTTTGCTTTGTGTTATTATTTGACTCTTAAATAGGCTAGTAATTTACGTTGCGTTCCTTCGACTTATCTAGAAATTACTTATTAAATACTTAATTATAACTAATTTTTCTGACTATATAATATTACTCATTAAAAATAAAAATAAAAATAAAAATAAAAATAGATTACAAAATTGCTGTATATAACATTAAAGACATTCAGTCAAAAAAAAAAAACTAAAGACATCAGTGATAAAGTTTGCTTTTAGAAAATAATTATTTTTATTTTTCTCTGTCATCGTTAAAATTTTGATTATAAAATATTTTAAATATAAAAAATATAATTTTAACATACATTATATAAATCATATAAACTAAGAAATATTTTCACTAGCTTGTAAAAAATTAAGAAATTTCTCATCAGAAAATTTTGTTTTTCCTTTAAACTCTGTTTGGGAGTTTAGGAGGGGTAGGGAGGGGAAGGCTTTGGGAAAAAAGAAGGAGGAAAAGGAAGAGGAAGAAAGGATAGTCTCCAACTTGAACGAGAGGTTTATTTTTCTATATAATGCTAAAACTCCCTAATATGAGAAACTCAAAAAATGTATTGGAGGAGGATTTTGGAAGGCTTAGAAAAAAATTTCAAATCCTTTCAATCTTTTTATATTACTTTCAAAATAAAAAATATATTAGTCATAAGCATTCATTTTTTATTCTCTACAAAAACACTCTCGCAAATAAGGTCGAGGATTTCTCTCTATTTCCCTCTCCTCCTCTCCCCCCAAAGCCCCCTTCTCCTCCTAACTCCCAAACAGAGCCTTAATCTCGCCCTCCATCAAATTAACTAACTCAATGGATAAGAGGTGGTGTGTTTGGAAATTTATATTACATTTATTTAGTTTAGAATTTTTTTTGAAAATTATTTAGTTTAGATTTGTATATTTTCTTTCAAAAAATTTAATTTTATAAAATTAATTTTGACAAAATTGATTTACATTAGAAACTAGAACATGACCCGTGCGATGCACGGGTTTTTGTTCTTTTTTCGAGATGTGATTGAAGATACTAATATATTTTAAAGGATTTAAAAAGATATTTTGTCGACCGGAAGTGGTTTTCTTATGTGAAAGATTGTATTGTTGATGCATGTCATTAATTGATAATAAATTTTAGTATAAAATTATTTTGTTGAAGTGTAAATATGATAGATGTGTTGTTTGATCATTTCTCAGAAGTAATTATATTTGTAAGATGTAAGTTGGAAAACATTTTTTTGAAACTATTTTTTTTGTAATATATGAACGGAAGTATATTGGAAATACATGGTTTTAATGATTAGTTGGCTTATTTCTTTGAGTTATACCAGATAATAATATAATAAAAAGATAAATGTATATAAATTATGTTTATTAATAAATAAATAAATAAATAGTTAGTTTGTTGATAAAAATCAAGTAACTATTGAACTAAGAATCTGTTTTTTTTGGATAAGAAATTTTTAAACAAATTAAATCATAAGGATAAACGTCTATAATTTTAAGAAATATACTCATATTTGAATTAAATAGTTATGAAATGAGAATTAAAAAAAAAATAATGGTAGATTAATATGAATTCTAAATGACAAAACATAAATTCAGTACATCAATTATTAAAATAAACTCAATACATTAAATTATAAGATACAAAACTACGTTAAATTGGATATTTTAAATTTATAAATTAGAAAATAATAAATTATGATTATTTTATAAATTAATAGCTACAAAGTTGTAGAAAATCAAGTATTGAAAGTCAAGTAATAGTCGAATTAGCAAATCATTTTAGAAATTCAATGATAACGACAATCATCTAATAAAAAATAATTTATAAAAAACTCGTTGTCATTGTCATGACCACATCGCGATGGGAGCGGCGAATGATAATCCTCTTGATTATCTAATTTTTATATTCCTTGTGAAGTCAAAATCTACATGTAAATTTGATTCAAATTTTGTTTTTGTCTCACTTTAGAGTTATTTATGCATAAGTGGCTATGAATATTCTATTTATATACTTTAGAAAGTTGTTCGCGAAAACTAAACAGGATTTAGAAGTGTCGATCCTTTTTTTCAAAGTGGCTATCTTAGCAACTTGTTTTAATTAAAATAAATTTTAAAAATTATTCATGATAATCAAATAGGAAGATCCAAAATAGTTATTGTAACACCCCGTTCTCGGAGCACTACTAAACTGATATTTCTGGCAAAAGTTAACATGTTTCAGAAAAGCGAATTACTCTGCTTGCATGGTTTCCGAAAATGTGGTTCTATATTTTTTTTTCTTTTAAAAACTTATTTTAAAAGAGCAATCAGAGTATCACAACGATTTCAGAAACATGACGGTGAATAAATGAAGACACCAAAATTAAACCATAAGAACCATGCTCATAAATTTATTCTATCATAGTACATTTAACAATTCAAGTCTTGTACGCACAATACATTTTATTACAACATTATAATTAAAAGCAGTACACACCCTATAGCTGGTCGGGACACGACGACACTTACTAGACCTCTAGTAAGTTCAAACAACACAAAAGAACGGATAGCCAAATAGGACTATGCTCAGCTATGCTTGTCAGCAACCTCGAACACTTTGTAGTCTTCATGATATGGGTTACAATCATTGATTGAAAGAACCACGGGCAAGGGTCAACTTCTTAAAATAAAATAGATAACGCAAAATAGGAGATACAACAGTCAATCATATTATACAGACATAATATATAATATGAAACCACAATCTTCAACATGTAGGACCAATCTTGTCAATAGCATTTAGAACAATCAATAAGGATGCACCCGATATCCTATTGATGCAACTATATGTCAGTGCATTTTTAATTCCGGAATCCATGCGCTATGGTCAGGCCGCTCCGTACGTACCAGAGACGACACTTTTCCATGCAATGATAAATTTTAACGACATTCCTGAATTCCTTTGGCCATGAGCAATTCCACTACCCAGGATAGACAGGTCAAAGTTACAACAAGACACGACAATGCCTTCCACCACCCCAATGAACATATCACCACATTTGATATTTCACTTATGTCATAATCAATTAAATCTCAATTATCCAATACCAATTCCACAACATATATCTCAACACAATTTAAGCATACATGCAACCACATCATGTTATCACATTTAATGTCACAACAATTCAGTTTCGACAACAATTCCACAATCCACAACAATTCTCATAACAATAATCATCAACATAGATAGGCAACAATTCGTCCCTTTGAAGCTCTGTGGAACTAGCAAAGAGGTAACATAACCTACAAGTGTGGGGGGTTGGGGGCAGTCGCCAACCTCTTGCAGTCAAACCCACTAATTAATCATATATAAAGCTTTAAAATCAAAGGGGTAACAAAACCCTCACTTTGAACCCAGAGGTTCTTAGACTTCTTTGATAGAAAAAAAAAATAAAAACGTAAGTGGGACTTATGGATGCCCAACACCTAATCATCTCTAGAAGTGGCCCTTACTGAAAGATATACCGCTCACGTGTCCAAGCACGTCGCAATTTACTCAGCACGAATAACACTCAAAGATGATCCTATTAACATAACAAGGCTTAGTACAGTTCTAATTCACCCAAAAATAATTCCCTAGGTTGTGGTTTAATTCTAAACCCCTAGGTTACTCAACCCCAAGAATGTTTTTAATTAAAACACACATATTTGAAATAACACATAAAGTTGAAAAATAATGTTGTAAAACTCAAATTCTTTTTCTTTTGCTTTCAAAACATGACACAACACTAAAATCAACTTCTGTTCATAATAATATGGAATCAAGGCTCAACTTGGTTTTAAGACCACAAAGAATCCAATTCACCTAAGTGTCTCATGGCCTTTAAAAATCAAAACAACTTCCAATCCAATCAAACTGTTTCCAAAACTTCCCAAACTTGAACTACAACCCAATGTAATTAATTCTAGCTAAGGATCACATCGAATTTTTCTTCCCAAGCTCTTGGAACTCTCGGCAACCCACCCAAAAATAGGAAACAATTGCAAAGTTTTTAAATCAACTAACCACATCATTCCACACCTAATTCTTTTCCCCAAATCATCAAATTTTTGCAAAACAAAACCATTCCTCAACACATTACCCTATCATGGCTTTTTCAAGCACTCAAGGGTTTTCCAAAATTGGACATTTTCTTTTGATAGAAACCAAAATTGACAACAACAACAACAATAACAATTACTAAGGAACAAGAAACACAAATTAATTGAATGATTCACTTGAGAAATCACAAAGCCCCTTTTCCCTTAGATCATTGATCTAGGGTTCCCAAAATTTGGGAAAATCTTTGATCATCTAACTCATGATCATTATCAACACCTAATTAGAGCATTTAAACGAGAATTAAGCAAACAAAACAACTCCTACACCTAAAAAAAATGGGGCCACAGTTTAGCTAGGGAACTAAGGGGAAAAACTTGATCATGAACTCACTTAGGCCAAGATGGGAGTAGTATTTAGAGGAGGAAAACTGAAAATTCTGGTGGTGTAGTAAGAAGAAAGCCACGGTTTGAAGAGGCAAGGAAGAAGGAAAGAAAGCTTGTCTTGAACTTCAATTTCTCCCACACTCAAGCCAAGATGAAGATGAAGGAATGAATAGTTAAAATGGGGGTGGGTTACACTGGTGCTAAAAGGGAAAGGAAGGGGAGAAAATGAAATGGATTAAGTGAGAGGAAGCCCACGATCAGGAAGCAAAATGGAGGAAAGGTTAAGTTGCTTTCCTTTCACCCACCTTCAAACAACACTAGGAGAAAAAAAAAATGGAGGAATGGAAGAATGAGAGGGCTCACGGCCTGATGAGGCTAAATAGGAGAAAGTAGTATTTTGGGTTGGAATTGGGTGGATTTAAATGAATGATGGTCCATCATGGTCTAAGAAAAAAGAAGGATAATCACGCTGGGAGAAAAATGAGAAGGAAGTGGGATTTGGGTGGGGAATTGGGTGATTAAATAAATGCTGGTGCACCATGAGTCATGATTTAAAAGGATGTGATTAAAGAAAAAAGGGTATAAGAAATCATAGGATAAAAACTACCAAATTAATCACCAAGAGTGTGACACCTACGCCTCAAAAAACTAGATTCTAATCTCTCTCTTCTCATGATTACCCCCTAATCCTAGAGTCTTAAGTGCACTAAAAAAATAATACGGCGTTGAGTAATCGCGTTACCGATTAATTCTTCCGCCGATTAATTCGCGAAAATTAATTTACTTAGAAATTAATTCGCCGCGTGATAATAGTTTATCATAAATAATAAAAACAAGAGAAAACACTCAAACATAATTACAATAAGTTACGATTCGATTTTCATCGAAATCGGAATTCGTTTTAAAATTTTATTGCGGATAAGAATTACCCGGAAATTCAAAATATGGCGAATATTCATAAGAATTATTCAATGAATTTTGAACCATGAATTAATATAAAATATTAATTCTTAAATTTAATTTTATCTTGATTTAATTCAATCACTTTCTTAGTCAACAAAAATGCGTGTTACCGTGTCAAGAACTTGTATATAGTATAATTGATGAATTCACCATGAAAGCAGCATATGTCTACGCTGTTTATTAATTTGAATTGACATCATGAATAATACTTATCTATAATAAATAAATTATTCAAAATAAGTCAAAATAGTTCCTCGTACTCTTAATAAATCATTGAAGTGATCAATCTCTACGACTTACCTTCAAGTAACTGGGATTTTATCGCTAAAACAATTTTTCTTAAAAATTGGGGTGTTACACTATCCTTAATAACTCAATTTTAATTTTAACATTAAAAAGTTTTGTAATGACAAAACATGAAGTAGATCCAAAGTAGTTATTGTTAACAACCTAACTATTTACAATTTTAGAAAAAAAAATATTTGACTTAGATTAAAAATATTTGACTTTGATTTTAAAAATAACTCAATTTTTTATTTACATAATCCATTGTTTAAAATAGTATTTGATTTTATATTTTCTTAAAAAAATCTTGATTGAAATAAAAAATGATATTGTTTTCTATGATTTTTACTTTAAAATGGAATCAACGCAGAACTTATTCTTTCTTTAATTCAAAATAATTTTTATTTTTTTGTTGAATTAAACTATAAAAATATGAAAAGTGAATCTTCTCATCCAAAAAATAATCACATACCACTTTGCCAAAAAACGATAATCACGTACCAGACGGACATAACCACAAATGCGATATTACACATAAATTGCAAGATGGTCAAACTTTGTACTTTTACTAACAAAAGATATTGCAAATCATGTTACAATACCCATGTTTGAATATAAACATAAAAAAAATAAATTTCCGTGTTAATAACTATCACAATCCGTTACTCATCATATAAGAACTTACGCCACTTAATCGCACATTCATTCACTCAAAGATAAAGTTTTGTCTCTTCACCACATGTGAACAAAAAAACATTAAAATGATATGTAGTACATGTCACACAAACATATACACTATCGTAATATTACTATAAACCAATTCGCGTACCCAAAATAAAGAAAAAAATTAAAGAATAAATTGAATAAAAATTAAGAAAAGGTAAATGATAATTTATGGAACAATATATGCATCACAGGCTATAAAAATGTAATAAGAAATATTAATTGTAATGGTTCATCTCTTTTGGTTTTGGTGGGTGTGTCCCCAAGACCGGGACAAAAAAATACCAAAAAGAAAAGAAACCTTAAATTTGGGTGGTCTGTCATGTCCATGTCTTGGTATTGTATTTGGGTTAAGCTTTATGTTTTTTCACCATTATTTTTCATCTTAGGCAATAAAACTTAGTGGTTTGTTATAAACTCACTGTAAATGGGCTCTGTGTACTTCTTCCTCTATTTACATAATGTAACAGTGGTTTCAATATGGGAAAATTAGCAGGAAAGGTTAGTATTCTGGCTGGCAAGTGATGGAAGAGATGATCATGGGTGGGTTTGATGGAAATTAGCCACTGGTACGGGTGATTTGAAGGAAATAGCCTAATGGTATTTTTTGTGCTGATTCCTTTTTATTTTAGTTCTCCATGTTTCCATTTTTACTCAAAATCTCTTTATCTCTGTATTGTAATTTTCATACTCTCCTTTCTTCAACTTTTTTGAAATTAGTGATAGTATTTTGTTCATTCTTTTATGCATTATCTTCCTTTTATAACTGAATATTTCAATATCTTTTTCTTTTCCCATTTTATCAGTTATATTTTATGTATGAGAGTAACGAGTTATAATAATTTACTTTATATATGGTAAAAGTAATTAAATAAAAAACCGTTGTAGAAGAAGAAACAAATTTAACTATCAATATATTTTTATTTTACAATTTTATTATTTATTTATATTTTTTTTTGTAGAAATTGGTCTAACTAACATCTTCAGCCAACACTTGGACTTTAATTAGTTTTGTGTTTAAATATTATTTTACTGATGAATTTGGAATAAAAAATAAAATATAAATAAATAAATAAAAAGTAAAAGTCTTTTAAAAATTGTTATATTTTTATATTAAACTAAAATAATGCTTTAAAATTTTTAAGAATGTTTTTTGATATAGCATATAATATAAACATACATTTTGTAAAAAAATATAAATTTATTGGTGCAACAAAAAATATAAATAAGCATTAGGTTTATATAATAATATAAATAAATTAAATTTATCATATAAAGTTTTTTTTACATAATCATTTATAATATTTTTCCTTTAAAACCATTAATTCATAAATTAATTGAAACACTTATTACATAAATTAGTTAAAACAATTTAATACAATAAAAACTAACTTTAAGACACTAATTAAAAATAAGCTTATTTATTTTATTTTAAATCTATTAATTAAATTGTAAAATTACGAATTAACCCATAAATGGACAAAGTAAATTTCCAATATTACTCCTAGACAACATTCCTTTGTATATATATATATATATAGATGTAATATTTTAAATTATGATTTTCATATAATTGATTTTGCTTGAATAATAAACGGTAAATCACTTTCGAAGACTAAACTATACTAGCGACTTTGAGTTCAATAAAAAAACAAAAGTAATTATAACACATGCTGGGCTCCACCGTGTATAAGTTTGATAGTTGGTACCACAGTGCACAAGTAGTTTTGATCGTTACATTAAAGTTTTGAGAACTCTTCTAGATCATCCACACACTAATATTGTGGGATTTGGATCCTCTAAAGTGAGCAATTCACTATAGAGTGTAAAGTAAGTGATTTTAACCCTTGATGAGAAAATCAATGGTTGATATTACATGTACATAAATAACAAACAACCCTTTTTTTTTTAAGAAAAGGAAGGAGCCTCGTTAAAACCTTCTGATGCAAAACGCTCCTTAGGGAAAAAAATATCTAGAAGGAAAAAGAGTACTCCCCCTTTAATTTTATTAAAAAAATAAAAAAAGAAGTACAAAGAACCATGGGGGACTAGGCCAAAACCCATGGACGAAAATATAAGCCAGACCAATAGGAAGGAAAACCCAACCTGTAATGAAGAAACTAGATCTTGGAAAAGCAATAATGGCATGCAAAAGCATCACTATAATGACTCCATCCTAACTATGTTGGCACTAAAGACATTTTCAATCATTTGCAGCACACCAAAATCAAAAACTAGAAGGAGATAGTAAAAAACCAACATGAGATCAACAGAACCTGTATGACGGAAGACCCAACCTATTACAAAAAAAGTCTTGCTTTATAAAATCTGGAACCAAATCCCACCACATAAACCTCGAAATTGAAGAACCAAATTTAGCTAGCCTATCAGCACAAGCATTACCCTCTCTATAAACATGAGAATAAACAAAGGTCATACTCCTAGTGAGTTGCAAACAATTTAACCACCTATTTTTAAGATGCCAAGGAACAATCTTCAGATTTGTAAATGCGTTTATGACCAATTTGGAGTCACACTCCAACCAGAGTTTACGCCAACCTTTTTGGTGAGCAAGCTCAATTGCCATCATGGTGCCAATTAGCTCAGCATGCAACACCATAGCCTCACCAATGCATAAAGCAAAACAACCTAGAGCTGCTGCACTTCTGTCACAAAATATTCCACCACAAGAAGCTAATCCTTTGTCCAATAACAGGTAGGAGGATTCCAAATTACCTCTTTGATCACTGGGGCTTTTTGCGGCTTGATATTAATATTGAATTTTTTTAGGATGATCAACTCCGCACAACTGGAATTCATATGGCCATTAGAGAATTTCCCTGTCATGGAGATGTTAGCAGAAATCATGTTTATAAGACTACCAATGGGAATGGCTATGTTTTCAAATCGACTTTTATTCCCGGCGAGCCAAATTCCCCAAATAATACTGCAAATACCAGCTAAAACCACATCAGCAGTTTGAGTACTCCAAGACTGCTTACAAATCTCCAAGACAGTATGAATGGAGGTGGTGTCAATCAATAAGTTTAAACAGTTACCTGACCGATTCCAAAGCCGAGATGTAACAGAGCAAGAGAAAAACAAATGGCTTGTAGTTTCATAATGAGTCCCACAAAGACTACAGACGGAAACAATATTGTAACCACGTTTCCAAAGCTGATCATCAGTTGGAAATCTGTCATGAAGAAGCCGCTAAATCAAGAAGGATTTAGAAAGGGGGATGGAATTCCTCCAGAGAAGTTTACCCTAAGAACAAGAAGGTTGAGATTGCCTATTAAACAGATAAGCTTCTTTCAAAGAAAGATCACTCGAGTCAAAAGTTTCCCAAATAAGACTATTAGAATAAGCTACAGTGGGAATGGCCACCCTCTTAATTTCAGCAACCATGGTAGGGAAACGCCTACACAACTCATCCGAAATTTGCCACTGACCTCCTTGGAAAAAGTCACTAACTGAAGCAGACAATTGAGAATGGTAGTTATCTGGAATGCTCATCAACTCGACAATGGGTTTGGAAATCCCAGATTATTAGTGATCCTGGAAAGTTTGTTGGGAAGAATTGCTCCAGCATAGTACTTTGATTTTTCACAGCTGATAATCTGACCTGAAGCAGCGCTATACTTCTGAAAAAGATCCTTTAAATTATCCAAGTTCTTTTTAGTACCTCTAAAAAAGATAAGGATGTCATCTGCATAAAGAACTTGGCTTGGCACAGTATAACCACGGGGGTTGGACATAGGAAGAAGCTTCTTTTGAAAAATAAGTTGAGATATGCCCCTGCTTAACACATCTTCATCCAAACAAAACAGGAGGGGTGATAAAGGGTCACCTTGTCTCACTCCCTTTTGACAAGCAAAGTAACCACAAGCCCATTCATAGAGATTGAAAGTCTGGCAGATTCCAGGATGACCTTGACCCACTTACAAAAGGTAGGATCAAAACCAAACTTGGAAAGAACTTTGAGCAAAAATCTCCAATCCATGGTATCAAAGGCCTTCTTAATATCAATCTTAAGAGCTATGTCCCCCCCAAAAGACCTTTTATCTAAAAGGTTTACAGCTTCAGAAGCCACACCGATGCAATCACTAATCTGCCTCCCTTTAGTAAACCCCCTCTACTGGTGAGAGATTATTTTTGGAGCAATTAATGCTAATCTATCTGCGAGAACTTTCGTAATAATCTTAAACTTATAATTAGCAAGAGCAATAGGCCTGAAGTAACCTATAGAATGGGCTCCAAGAAACTTTGGAACCAACACCACCAAATTAGAATTCATATTAGGCAACAACCAACCTTGCTTGAAAAATTGAAGCATTGCATTAGACACATTGCTGCCAACAATATCCCAATAATTCGGAAAAAAAAATCTCCCGAAACCATCTGGACCCGGAGCACCATTAGCATTCATGTAAAAAACTGCATTCTTGATTTCCTCCAACGAAAGCAGATTAGTGAGCATTAAATTATCTTCTCTACTAACAGAAGCATTGATGACTGTGTCAATTAAATCATTATCTGAGCAAGCATTTTCCGAAGCAAATAAAGAAGAATAGAAATCCAAAACATGAGATTCTATATCAGCCGAATTGCTAATAACAGAGCCATCCTCCTTTCTTAACATGTGAAGAGAATTCATGGTATTCCTAAGCTTAGTTACCTTGTGGAAAAAAGCTATGTTTCGATCACCTGATGTATGCCAATCAACTCTGGATTTTTCTTTCCAAAACTATTCTTGGAAGAACAAAGCTTGATTCAAGTTAAATTGAGCTTGTTTCTCTTGAGCTTGTAGATCATCATTGCAGCCAAAATCATTGATTTGCTTCTTGAATTATGTCCACTGATTGAACAGCACGATCCACTTCGTGATGAACATTACCAAACTGATGTTTATTCCAATTCTTCAATTTTACTTTCAGCAAATTCAATTTCTCTGAAAGAATGAACATGGGATAGCCTAAAACCTCCTGCTCCCAAGTTTCAGCAACAATTCTATGACAATTTTCATGACTTGCCCACATCTGAAGGAATTTAAAAGAAGAAGGGTGAGACTCACCATCTTTTTACAGATATAAAAGAAGGGGAAAATGATCTGAGTTGTCTCTAGTCAATGTGCAACACATGATACTTGACCAGAAATCCATCCAATTATCATTGCAGCAGGCCCTATATAACCTCTTCTCAGTTAAAGCAGCTCATCTGCGACCATTAGCCCAAGTGTAAAAAGCTCATCTTGTTTCTATATGAGTGATGTTGCAACTGTCTGTCCAAGAATTGAATTCCCTATAAGCAATCTGAGAAGGGGTACTATGCCCTCTTTGCTCATGAGCTCCTAAAATTGAGTTGAAGTCACCTATGAAGCAACAAGGGCCAATATTGTTATCTTGCAGCATTTTCAACTCTTGCCATAGAGAGCTTCTAGTCAAATAGCTTGTTGAAGCATAGATAGCAGACAAGAAGATAGTTTGATTGTCCATCCAACAGAGAAAGAAACATGTTGACTTGAGGCTTGGATGATACTTGGAGTGATGGAAGACTTGCACAAACAACACAAACTTGGAATCCTATTATTCCTATCTGTCATAGCAAAAATTTTATAACCCATATTTACCCAAAATCTGCAAGGAAACTGGTCACTTGTGATCCATGGTTCAGCAAGAAAAAAGATATCTGGTTTGTTTGCAATCACCAATCTCTTGATGACTAATCTAGTAGCAGGATTTGCTACTCCTCTGGCATTCCAGTACAGAATTCTCATTGAGAAGTGGAGGTGGAAGCAGCCCTCGAACGGGTTCTATATTGATTGGTGTTGACCAATTTCTGTTTTTTTCTTTAACTTCTTCTTCTGTGACTTGGAAAGAACTGGAGTGAACACCTCTGCTTGAGTTTGAAGCTGAGCAGAATCAACTTCTCCCTCCTTTTCCTCTTCACTATCTGCATGGTCACTCTACAATCTCCCCACAATAGCCATGTCATGCATTACTTTCGGATTGCTAGTTTGCTCATTTGAAGAACTGGGCATTGCAGGATTTAGTTCTCTAACAGAATCAAGAACCTGCACTGCATTAGCTGCCTTTGGCTGAGGAATAATAAAGTCATCTGCTGATGTTTGGTGAACTGGTGTAGAGTGCTCAGAATTAGTAGAACTATGCTCACCATCAGCATTTGTTGTAACCATCACAAATGCTTGATGATTTGGTGTAGATTACTCGAAATTAGTAGAATGATGCTCACCATCAGCATTTGTTGTATCCACTTCCTTTACAAATCCCAGCATAGGGTTAAACCCAAGGGGATAGTCATCATCTGAAAATGAAACATTGTTCACTCCTTTGAACCTTGAAGGATCCTTAACAACAACTACTTTAATGGCAACAGCCTTCCCTTTTGCCGTAGCTGAGTTATCTACTGGAGCTTTACTAGTTTCCTCATTAGTAGGGATTTCATTTTCTATTAGAATTGCATTAGCAGGACCTTGATTGTTCTCCTTCGAAGTGCCTTGTTCCTTCTCAATATCTTTGATAACAACACCCTACTGGAGCTTTACTAGTTCCTCATTAGTAGGGATTTCATTTTCTATTAGAATTGCATTAGCAGGACCTTGATTGTTCTCCTTCGAAGTGCCTTGTTCCTCCTCAATATCTTTGATAACAACACCTTTCTGCTTCTGCACATATGTCACTGATTCTTTCCTTTGAGTAGCTTTACCTTTGTCACCCAATTTATCCTTTGCTATCAGATGATCTTTACCCCGCATCGCCTCTTTCCTTTGGTTAACACCAATGATCCTTCTACAATTAAAAATTGAATGTCTAATCATTGGACATGAAGAGCAAAATTTAGGGAGATTTTCATATTCTATAGTAACAAAGAATTCAAAATTCCCCCTCTCAACTAGCACTTGCTTAAAGAATTGTCCACTAAGATCAACATCCACCAGTATCCTTGCAAAATGGCCAAATGATCGATCCTCCATACACTTGTTGGTAGTTTCATCAAGATAAAGTGGAGCACCCAGACTGCCTGCAATAGAATATATAATCTTTGGCTGCCAATATTCTTGAGCAAGACCAAATATACGAATCCAATATTGAGAATTGGTTTGCTTCTGAGTAAATGGATTGAAATCTGGAGTCCACGCAAACAAACGAAGTGTAACTGGCTTTAAATTCCATGGAGGAGAGGTTCTTATCTTGCATAAATCATCTACATTGGAGAAGGTAAATTCATAGAAACCTTTGCCAAGTGAAATAATACCCCATTTTCCAATCGGTTTCCAGGCCATAGATAGCTTAGAACGCAAGTCTTGAATCTTGGGAGCTAAATCACCTTTGATGAGGATCAATCTCCTATGCAAATTGTTCTTGCATTTCTCTAATCCAATTCTGTAATCCTCTTCTAGAATCTTAACCGAAACTTGATCACCTTTGATGCATGGTTTTGGAAGTTGACTTGGTGAGATGTCACAAATCTTGCCCTTCATGGCCTGTGCGTAGGAAAGTTTCTTTGGGATTTCTCCCTGAGCTTTGGCAAGGCTTGCACCCTGCGCTGCAGATTGCCCATCGTGAACCAAATGAGAAGGAGAGTGATGAGAGGGCGATGAAGCAAGGTAGCTCCACGCAGCTCCGACATGAATGCGGCTAAACCTTACATATGAAGAAACCCTAGTAGAGCCTCATGCAAAATTTGTTCCTTAACAAACAACCCTTGATTTTCTCATTAATGGTTAAAATATTATTCACTTTATACTTTACTCACTTTAGAGGATCCAAATCCAATATTGTGTATCATTTACATGCTAATATCTCATCTCCAGAAGACCTTAGATCTCTTCTTCTTCCCTTCTTAAGCAATTATGACGGTGTATGGCAGCTCCAATGTGTGTGACTATGATGGAGAAATTTTTCAAGGTCTTTGTTTAGCATTGGCATGGAGAAGCCGCTGACCGGCTTACAATTCTCGATCTAGTTTGGGTTCGTCAGAAAATTGACTTGATTGCGTGGTTAGGGTTTTTCAAAAGTTCTTCTATTCATGAAAATAATTGAGGGTTATTGTTGAAGAGGTTGAGAGCTTCACTTTGATGAGTTTGGTTCGTTGGGAAAGGGCTCTCGGTGGCTGGAATCCGGTCGAAAAAGTGGCGGCAGTGGAGTTCTTTAAGGGAAAGATGTTGGGTTGTTGGCGGTATATGTAACACCCCGAATTTCTTGGCCTTATGTGATTTATTGGCGAATTTCTTGTAAATTGGACATGACTTTGTGATTTGTAGATTGACATAAGGCTGTTGTTTGGTATGATTGGGATGGGTGCAATTGACGACTAGATTAGGACTAATGAAGTGGGAACGCATGAAATAGGATGTTGGGCTATAGGTATGACATTGGGGATTTTGGCTTACAAAGGACATAGGACATTGTTAGAACTAAACCTTGAGAGATTAAGGACTATGAATTGGCATCGATAAAGGTTGGCTAATGAGACTTAGTGTGCGTAATCGCAATGAATCAAATTAGAGAGCTTAATGTAATGTCTACGAATTAAAAGAAGGTGGTTGAGAAGGGGATTTAGATAATTAAAGGTTTGAATTGAATCAAAATTCACAACTAAATAAGGTTGAGCAATCAGCTTAAAATACTCTAAGGACATATTAAGAATTGTTTAAAATGTTGGCTTAGGAGTGGGACCACTCCGACCTTTGAAAGTGTTTGAAAACAACTTTTCTGCACTTTGACGGACGTATTAATCGATTCATGACTGCATGGATCGATTCACAACAAAATTTTGATTCTGTTAATCAAAGTTGTGAATCAATTCACAGCTGTCCAATTCGATTCACAGAATGTCATTTTGACCTTGAATCGAATCATGGGACTCATGAATCAATTCATACCCCTGTTTAATGTTAAATTACTGTTTTAAACGACTTGTAAGGGTTGGTTAAGGGTAGTAACCATTTACGCTCATTGTATATTGAATGTCTAATATACTTGGAGGGGTTATCAGTTATAACCCCATGATTGGTGTTGGTCGCAGGTTATGGCCAAGTGTTGTGTTGGTTAATTTGTATTGTGTATTATTGTTTATTAGTCACGGGCTTGTGACCAATTGGTGGATTGGTATCCAACGGGTTTTGCTCGATACCGTGTGGTTAGAAACCTCATCGATGTTTTAGACGTAGTAGATTTTGTTGCTTGCTTAATGTTTGGGTGTCGACTCTGGG
Source organism: Calophaca sinica (assembly GCA_037113605.1). Lineage (NCBI taxonomy): Eukaryota > Viridiplantae > Streptophyta > Magnoliopsida > Fabales > Fabaceae > Calophaca > Calophaca sinica. The sequence continues at coordinate 46,758,532 of CM073733.1, read as the reverse complement.
TTCTATGGTGGCACTCATCGACGTTTCACTAAAAAAAGGGGACCCCATGGCTCATTGATATCGATTCAAGAATATAGATTACTATGATGACTCTCGTTGATGTTTACTGGCGGGGGATCACATGGCTCATTAGAACGCCGTTGTATAAGAGTTACTATGGTGATACTCGTCGACATTTTACTGACAAGGGATCCCATGGCTCGATGGTGTCGTTTACGGATGTTGAGGACGCTCGCATTCGCTCACCCGGAATGGTAAAGGATCCTAAAGTTGCGATTGAATAGTTGAAGGTTCGCGTTAGTTGGTTGCCGATGTAGGACCGTGGTTTGATTAGTATAACATTTTGTTGATGTTGTGTATGTGTTATTGTTTTCATAACTATCAAGAACCAATTATCCCAAAAGCTTAAGATGTTGGGTGAAGGCAAATAAATGACTTTATATTATATTTTCTAACAGTAACTTATTATATTTGAGCTTTGTCGTTTTCTTTCCGCTTGAATATGATTCCTCACCCCCTGTGTTTTGTGGCTACTTGTGAACCCTTATGTACTAGTAGATGGAGAATTTGCAGTGACGACGTGGACGTGGATGCTGAGGAGTAGTTAGCGTGACGTTGTTTAGCTTAGATTTATTATAACTTGATTGTCACTATTGTTTTTGTGCCGATGTGACCTAAGGGTACAAGCTCTGAGATATGTGACATCGGGGATTATGGGTTTATTTTCCGCAAAGACTTTTCATATTGATTTTATTCCGCACAAGATGTTGGTATTTGTATGATGTGCACTTATATTCTGTTAAAGTTTTTATAAACTACTATTTTTATTATTATTATTTCTACACTTTGAAATGCATGCTTTTACTATTATGTGCTTTATGTGCACTCTTGTGTGCTTGTTTGTATTAGATGAAGTACTATTATGCGATATTATTATTATTATAGATTAGGATCTGACTCGCTTTCTGTTCGTCTAAGTAGGAAGCTATGACAAACAGGAATGACCTCTCGGCATTGATGCTTTGGGATGTTTGACTGAGTGTTGGAGCGCGATAAGACTCGTTACGAAGGAGCTTCTGGAAATCAAGGTCTCACTTTCAGAGGAGCAACTCACCATTGTTCAACGGAACCCATGACCCTGAGGGAGTTCAGTAGTGGATTAAGGAGATTGAGAAGATCTTTCAAACTATGGCATGTGCAGCGATGCACAGAAGGTTAACTTTGCTACATTTGTATTGACTGATGATGCCGCACACTGGTGGAGAATCTGCCGACATCACATGGAGGCGATGGGTATAGCGGTCTCTTGGAACACTCTTAAGGGTCGACTTATGGATAAGTATCTTCTGGAGGATTTGCGCGAATGAAAGGAGGTGGAGTTTTGGAGCTTGATGTAGGGAGACTTGACTGTGGAAGAATACACTGTGAAATTTCAGGAGCTCTCCTATTTTCACCCACCTATTCAATTCCCCACATATGAACGATTCCAGGTGCATCAGATTCGAAGTTGGACTATGTCCGGAGATTAAACTCGCTATGGCTTCCCGGAAGATCCATGAATTTTCCTATTTGTTGTTGAGTGTCAGTTTTACGAAAACATCTACAAGCTTGGTGCTGCATATCTTAATAGTCTGAAACATCAAAGAAGCCAAGGACTAACTAGTCAAGGTATGTGTCGCATTCTGTAACGCCCGACTCAAATCAGGGAATTACTTACTAAACTAATCAAAGCTAACATCTTAATACACTAAAAATTGGCATACATTAATCAGAGTTTTTAAAGAGCAAAAATTAATATAATCAAGAACAAGACTTATAATTCAACATAACCTAATAACAATTTACAGCGACTCGTGATCCGGTATAGCCTAACGACGGACATCCTCCATTATAGGTTGACTATCAATTAGTTTCAGAATTTACTCATTAATCTCCAATGGTACACCTGCCAACTGAAATAAATAAAGGAAAGGGGTGAGATATAAAAATCTCAGTGAGTTCCCTTATCCCCATCCCCTTACATACCATTCATGAATGACAATTATCAATCCAAACAAGTTATACCAAATCACTAGCATGAAGATGCAAGATTCATAATCATTATAATTTTAAAACTTTATTTAAAAGAAATTCATTTCAAATTTAACCTCATCAACAACAAGCCAACACTATTCTTAAGAGAAGATAACTTGATTTGAGTAAGAAAAGATGCTTGAACCTTCATCAATTGAGATCCTTCCACATTCCCTTACCTTCACTTATGCATTACAATGCTTAACATAAAGATTTGCTCATCAATGACCCATAGTAGTCAATCAATATAATCCTTGAGGCTTCCATGAATTGAAGGTGGTATTCCCACCAATCAAACAAGGACACTAACAATTACCATAACAAACTTAAATTTAAACAATCTTGAAGGTTCCAAAGCATGTCCATGAGCCTTTGAATTGGCTCATGGTTTCTACTACCAAATTTATGAGAAAGCTCTTTGATAACATAACACAAACAACTTATGGGCACACAAAGCAACCCAATGCAACATATATGGGGTTCTATCTACAACCCCAATTGATAACAAAACACAACAAGTACTTCTCATACAAATCATCAAGACATGCAATCAATATAATCAACCTAATAATGGGTTTTTAAAGGTTCCCAACCTCTATATGAAATAACCCCAAAAAGGAAACTCACCTTGTTTGCTTGGAGAAGCAAACCCTAAGTTTGAAGGAGATGAAGATGATGGGTCTCCACTCTTGATTTCTCTCCCAGTAGGTTGATCTTCTCCTTTTTTCCTCTCGGTCTCTGACTCTTTCTCTCTCGGTCTGTCTCACCCTCTCTCTCGTCCCTGACAGTGGCGCGTCGATGGTGCGCCGTCGCGCTTGCCGGAGCCACCGCGACTCCTTCCCTTTTCTTTCTTCTCTATTTTTTCCCTTTTTTGTTTCCTTTCTTCTTTCTCAGATTGAATAAAAGGGAGGAGAAGAGAGATTTGGAGGGTGCTAAGGTGGAGGTAAGTGAAATGGGGTGTATGGTGGGGTAATGGTGTGGGTTTTTACTAAAATTGAATTTATAAGTCCTCTTTTTAATTCCATAATTAATCCTTTGATCCCTAATAAAATCTTGGGTAATTTAATAAATTAAAACTACTCCTAAATAATTAGCCCCACATTTTCTAACTCCATGGAAAAAATTACTATTTTACCCCTAAGTTCCAACTTTGCTTTAACTTACTAAATTAAAGGCTATAAATTTTGTTAATCCTAAGGGATTAAATCCCTTTTTCACTTAGGATCCCTAATTACTAAGCTTAGGGAAAGTTGGGATGTTACATATTCTATGAACCCTTTGATTATACCTTATATTTTTGGTGTGACACATTCTTTTGTTGCATAGGAACTTTGTAGCAAGCTTAGTAAGTTTGCCCCTTGACGAAATAGATACTATTCTTAGTCTGGACTAGCTAGCTATTGGTTTTATTCTCTTGAACCGTTCAGACACACTACCGCTTTGAAACTCACGAGCTGAAGAAGCAACTTGAAGAACATCTAAGGATCATATTGCAGACCTTAAAGGAGAAGCAGCTCTATGTTAAGTTGTCCAAGTGCGAGTTTTGGTTGGAGGAGGTTAGTTTTCTTAAACACGTAATCTCCAAAGAAGGAATAGCAGTTGATCTAGAAAAAGTGGAGGTCGTGCAGCACTGGGAAGCACCTAAGACGGTGACGGAGACCTAAGACTATGTATGATCTCTCCTTACTATCTGTCTGTCTCTTATTTACTTGTATTAAAAACTCATTTTTATAATCTTGTGTTTTCAGCGCCCGATATTGCTTCAGCATCCAGTTTTCAAAAGAACTTTGATGTTAACTTAAGTGTTGCGAAAATCTTGTAAACACAATTCAACCCCCTTCTTGTGTTCACCTGTTCACGTTCAATTGACACCATATTCTTTACTACAAAGAGGAAAAACAATATTTACAAAATAAATCTTTCAGATTTGGCAAAACAAGAAGTCAGGTGTCTCATGTCTGTTAATGATGAGCAATGGACTTGGCATAAGAGATTGGGTCATGCTAGTTTGATGTTAATCTCAAAACTAACCAAGCATGGTTTTGTTAAAGGCTTACCTAATCTTAAGTATCAGTCTGATGCTCTATGTGAGGCATGTCAGAAAGGAAAACAAGTTAAAACTTCTTTTCATTCCAAAAATATTGTTTCCACTTCAAGATCTCTTGAACTTTTATACTTGGATTTATTTGGTCCCACAATGATAGTCTCTTTGACTGGGAAAAAATATGGACTTGTCATTGTTAATGACTAGGCTAGATGGACTTGGGTTAAATTCCTTGCTCACAAAGATGACTCTTTTAAAGTGTTTTCTGTCTTCTGCAAAGCTGTTCAAAATGAAAAAAGAATTTTTATTTCATGATGGAGAATTTGAAAATTAAAACTTTCAAAAAATTTGTGAAGAAAATGGAATCTCGCATAAATTCTCCACTCCTATTATAACACCATAAAAAAATGGAGTTGTAGAAAGAAAAACATATCTCTTCAAGAGATGGCAAGAACCATGATCAATGAGGCAAATATTGCAAGACATTTTTGGGCAGAAGCAGTAAAGACTTGTTATATTCAAAATCTATATCTATCTATATTATATACAATTGAGAACAATCCCAAATATGGAATGTTCCAACTCATTTCCTCACAACCAATCAAAATTCAGAAACAGTTAAACGTGGCAATACAAAAAAGGTTTCCTCCAAGAAATGGTAACATGGAATAGTCAGCCGTATAAAAAAACAATATAAAACCGAAAAAATTACAAATATACTCCACGAATTAAATGACATTCCAGCAAACAATTAATGCTGAAACCCTTATATAAGTAGCAACTGAAAACGAAAATCATTAACCAATCTATTTTCAAATGTTCATATCCAAATTAATTAAATACTAAATCATTAAATAGTCAAATTTTATTATAATATACGATTTTAATGCTACCATATTTAAATTCTAATTCTAATATTAAAAAATAAAAATAATAACAAATATACTAGGTTTTGGTTTATCATAATTTTAATTTCTAATTTCTAATATTACTAAAAATAAAAACTAACAATATATATTAAAAAAAAAGTCATATTCATTCTAATAAATAAATTATGAAAAATCGAAATGAAATAGTAGATGATTAGCCAATGCTAAATTTAAATTTTTGAAAGAAAAAACAAATATAGAAAATGTTCAAATATAACCGACTAATTAAATGACTTTCCAACAATTATTTAATAATTTTAGTAATTAAATGCTTAATAATTACAAATTCAAATTTGAATAATTTTATACGATTTTAAGGCTTCCTTATTCTAATTCCACTCCTAATGGGGAAAATCGAAATCAAATAATAAATGATAGACAATGCTGAATTTCTAATTTAAACAGCAACAGAAACACAAATTAAGTAACCAACAATTTTTCAAATATTCATACCAAAAATGATTAAATGATAAATAATTAAATATTCTTAATTTAATTTGTATACTATTGAAAAAGGTAACCATAGTATAAAATGCGAAAATCAATTAAAATGAAATTAAATAACATGGTAAAGTTATAAATGTATTGCTAATTTATATGTTTAATAGTAAATAGCACAACTTCAAAAAAAAATAAGTTTTGGAAAGAGCTTCCATAAAATTGTTGAATTAAGTTCAGATACATAGTATTTATTTGCGATTTATTGTATGATATAAAAGGAAATAAAAAATAATGACTTATATGATACCAGATTATAAATTTATTTGTAAATGAATGAAAAAGGTAACCAACATATATAGAGTAATTTAAAAGGAAATAAAAAAAATGCTAAACTTGTAAAAAATATTACGAATTTAATATTTTTCATTTAATTATTTAATTAAGAAAAGAACAATTCGAATAAATTATTTAAATGTTTGCACGGGAATAAAATAAAAAATTAATTAAAAAGATATTGATCATTTTTACGTAAAAGGGAATAAAATAACCTGTTAAAATGATAAAGTCAATACGATTTTTTAGTTTTTTTTATGCTAAATTGAATATGATTTCAAATTCTATGCATAAACAAAAAAATCATAAAAAAGAAATGACTCATATAACTGACATATTAAAATGAAATAAAGGGTGACATAAAGGAAGGTATTACTCTAGAAGTCCTTTATCTTAATTTAAAATTTTAACTTAGTTATTTAGCTTTTTTGTTTCAATTTAGTCTCGCATGTTATAAAACGTTAATTTCGAGGCAAATTGTTGGATGATCTACAACGAGAAATGCATGTGTGTCATAAAGACAATCTGCCCTATTAATTGTGCCACAAATTAGAACCCAAAAAGTTGTTGTATAAAACCGAAAACAGACCAATTTGGGCAGCATTGTTAATATTTTAGAACATGTGGGACTAAACTGAAACTAAAATTAACTTTAAAGGATTAACTTGATACAAAAAAAAAAGATAAAGGACTGAAGTGAAACTTTAAATTAAAATAAAAGACCTCTGGTGTAATTTTGCCAAAAAGGAAACACTACAAGAAAACTCGGGATTACGATGGCCAAAAGCGGTCGGTAATGCGTTTTTTCTGACGGATTATCGACGGCCACCAACCCGTCGGTAAAACGGGCGCGCAAATCTATACCGACGGGTTTTTTTTTACCGTCGATATTACCGACGGGTTGTATTGTCGGTAAAAGTCCGTCGGAAAACGTCAGTACATTCCGATGGGTTAAACCATTCGGTATATTTTCGATGGGCACGCCTGTTGGTAAAGCCGAAATTTTTTTTCCGGCGGTTCAGCCCGTCGGTAAAGCTGTATTTATTTTTTTATATTTAATTTAATTAATTAATTTTATTTATTAAATTAATTAATTAAATTATTAACTATTAAATTAATTTAATTATTTAATTATTTAATTATTAAAAATAATTTATTCTCATATTAAAAAATGTTTATTTATTAAATTAATTAACTATTACTAGTAATTTAATTTAATTTAATTATTACTTTTAATTATTAATTTATTCTCATATTTAAAAAAGTGATAATGTAAACTAAAAAACAAATTAAAAAAAACGTAATAAATAAAATAAAAAATCCGACGAACAAAGATCGGTAACTAAAAAGATATCCGAAAATATGAAAAAAATATAAGTACAAACATAACTAATAGTCCTGGTAGTCCTGATTATGATCGAGATGCTCTACACCATCTGCATCATTGACATGATCATCAGTACTAGGAGGCGGAGGCGGAGGCGGTGGAGGAGGTTGCTGACGAGCTAACAACTGGTACATTTGCTCCTGTCGCGCCAGCACCTGAGCCAAAATGGCACTCGTGTGGCGGGACTCCTCCTGCTGCTTGGCCACGACCCGCTGCTGCTCATCCGCGGCAGAGCGACCAGTGGCAGCACCACTACTTGACGACTCTCCAATATGGAGGCGGCCCCCTTTCTTGTAGTTGTTGGCAAGGTCGCCAGCACCGTATAGGCGACCCTTCTTCTTGCCGCCAACAACATCTGCCCATACCCTGAGCGGTGCAGATGGATCCTCAGGACTCTAAGAGGGGGAACATGATGATGTCTGAGACATCATCTGAGACATCCTCGCCTCAAACTCCTCCTGTCAAACATAAACAAATAAGTCAATTTTTTTTTGTAATAAAACAATATAAACATTATTAAAAAACTATTCATTATATTTTTATAATTACCTGGGTCCGCCTCGACCGCTCATCGACGAAATCACTGGTACTCCTCCTAATATGAGTTGCACGATGGAGCTCGTGCAACTGTACCTCTCTACCCAACCGCTTCGACTGTAATTATTTAATAAAAAAACCTTAACTAAAAAATAAATAATAAATAGTAACTAACAACAACAACAACAACAACAATAACAATAATAATAATAATAATAATAATAATAATAATAATAATAATAGTAATAGTAATAATAATACAAATAATATAAAACGTACAAGTCGAGCTGCGTACTGCGCCTGACATCTGGTCTTCATTTTATGTTGCAGGAACTTGGACTGTATGAAGAAGTGAATATCGTGTTAACTCCTAATAAATTATGAAATGTCTTGAGAACAAAAAAGAGATATATTCTGCTAATATGGGGCATGTTATTGTTATGCTTTAATGAAAACTAGTTTTAAATAACTTTTAAATGGTTTTCTTGCATTTATTTCACCTATTTAACAATTGGTTAAATGTTAAATCTTCACTAATTGATCTGAATATTTTATTTTCTTAATTATTAGATTAAATTATAGTTGATCCCTTGATTCTTAAATATTTTCTTTTCTTAATTGTGTGTGTGTGTGTAAAACCTATGTGCCCTGATAAACCAAAGTCATCGTTGTGGAATTTTTTTAGAAGATGTAATGAAGGGATGTATAAATGAATAGCAAATATAAAATTTGGTTTAATTAACACAAAAACAATTTAAATCCACACATTTGGAGGTAAATCTACTTTCCTTCTTAACACAAATGTGAACTTTTTACTTGTAGTAGAAATATAGCATCTTCTGCTTCTGTTATTTATAAGCACGCTGTTTTACTGCTTTGTTCTATGTTAATATGAGCTATGGCTAATAGACCAGGTCGATTGCTGGTGACTCACAGGACGGATACAGCTATTAGTGATCTTGTGTCTGGCCTCTGAAGGTGACAATCAATTGGATAGTGTGCCCCCTCATCTTCAGGAGTTGATCAGTTCCTATCAGTTGAGTCCTTTTATCACAAAAGTGGGTCTTTGTTATTTTCCCTTACAAATAGCATGCATCAAATATTGATTTCTAAACAGTTTTGTGATGAATTTTGACTTTTCTAGTTTGGTTATTGTTATTAATAATTATGATGAAGCTGCAAAGCTATCTTACATTTATCGTGGAGTGCATGGTTAATTACTTTACTTTTCACTTTCTTGTAAACAATTCCATATCTTACTTTATGGTACTGAATTAATCATTAGAGCTTAATCTTGAAGCACTGACATTTCTTCTTTATTTTTTTGTCTTTAAAAATTTGCTAACCAAATCACAATTGAAAAGAAACAGCAAACCCTCAACATTGGAAATCAGTAGCTTATATATGAATGGAGTTTTAGTTTTATCATGTGTGTGAAATGTGTATGCAAAGCTCTAGGACCATGTTAGTTAAATGGCCATCCAATATTTTCTTAGGGTCCACTATCAATGAAGACAAAGAAAGATTATTAATTGATCTAAGAGATTATTGTGTGTATTGGCTACTTCAATGTACTTGTCTTCTTTCTCTTAATAAAATATGTTTATCCAAAGATACAGACAAAAACTTGTACAGCATGCTAGTCTATCTTTTCCATCTTTGTGTTTCTCTCATTTTTTACTCCTTTGTTTGTTCCTCTGTTTCTGACTGCATCCAAAAGCATTAGAGTCCCCAGTCCCCATCAACTTTGACTTAAAAAGGAGATCTGTATTCCTGGATTCTCACTTCCTCTCTCCATTAACAATGTGCAATGTTTATATATAAAAATACCGGTTGTGTATTCAATAGAATTCCAATGTATGGAAGTTTTCATTCTTTTGCAGTGGCAACTGATACCCATTAAAATTTAATGGAAAATGTGGGAACATAATTTAGTGATATCATCAATATATTAATATTTCTGTTATCTATTTATATGCTTAATGTAGGTGAGACTGTTATTATTATATAGAATGTTAGATAGGTCAACATCATTTTTGAAAAGAATTTGGAGGTTCTTTAGGTCCCTCTCTTTTGTCCTTCTCCGTTTTCTAACTTGCTTGTCTTACCTGTATATTCATAGAAAAAAAGGGATTGGTTTGAAGGTGAGCTCCGAGCTTTTCAAGGTGGAAAAGATGGCATCATGCCCTGTGTATGGGAGAACGAAATTTCTAGCTTTCCTCATGTATTATTTCTAGCTTTCCTTGGGAACAATCAACTACATGTTTAGTTAATAATATCCAAATATTTTTTAATGGTTAGCTATATGAATAGATCTGTTTCTCTACTTTCTAACATAAAACATACATCAGACAAAATTCCCTCTGTGGAGAGAACTATACATCACTTCAACATAATAACTTTTTGGTAGCAAAAAAAACACACATCACTTCAAAATTCCCTCTGTGGAGAGAACTATGAAGCAAAACAAAGAAATATGTTGGTGTGGGGGTCAACAGCCAATCCTTTTCCACCCAATGAGTCAACTGACATTTCGTTAGAGTGCATACCCCGATCGCAGAATAGTGGTAGAGGCACGAGCGGTGGTGGCGACTGTGGTGGCGCGGCAGAGTGGTGGAGGTGGCGGTCTCAGAGGCCTATGAAACTGAGCTTCTTCTGTTAGCAGAAACTAATAAGCTATAAACAAGAATATCAAAACCACACCAGAATATCAAAACCATCTAAATAACACACCTAATCCTGAAGAAATTGTCTAACCAAATGCAGAATATCCCAAACACAAAGAGCAAATAAGTTTAGAGCTTAATGCAGTAATTTCAATACATATACAAACTCAAAATAAAATCCAACAATGCAAAAATTAACTACAAAATCATAAAGAGCTCAATTTCTCATCAAGAATATCATTAGTCCATTACTACTAATTAAAAAATCATTCAAAACCTTAACAGCCTTTTTTAATACACAATTAATCCTCTTGACATGTCAACCTAAATTTGTATTCCATTCTACCTACTCCAATACCAACATGACTTAATTCAAATACATATTTATTTTTGGGACATTAAAAAACAAATAAAGTATCACCAAGCAAAAATCACTCGTTCATTTAGTTGAAAAAACCACTGACCATGACTATGCAATACAACTGACAATCAGTATACCATATCTAAGCTCACATACTCATTGAATCATAATCAGTATACCATAAATCAGCTCACATAAATCAGATCATTTGGGGATAATCAGTATACCATAAATCAGCTCACCTAATTAATAAAAACGTATACTAATTACAGAATATATCTTGATAAATCTTAGATCATACAAACTATAACACGACATTTCCTAGATCATACAGCACAAAATCACTAACCACAAAATATGTCCAACAAAATGAGAAGTAACAATGACAACACCGACCTCGGCACGGCAGCGATCTCACAATGATCCCGACAGGTCCTTGAAAATTTCACAGCCAATTACAAGTAAATAAAGATTTTTTCACAGCAAAAATTCAAAATACGAAATAAAAAATTTCAAATTACGTTAGAGAGAAGTGGTGGCGTGGCTTGGCAATAATGGTGGTGGCAGCTGGTGGTGCGGCGAGGTGGCTTGGCAGTAGTAGTGGTGGCTGGCTTGGCAGAGAGACAATGAGGCAGTAGTGGTGGTGGCTTGGCAGAGAAAGAAAAAGAGAGTGCGAGAGAGAGGGCAGTGCAAGGTGAGGTGGCATGGTGGAACAGTGCCGAGGTCGAGATATGGTGTTGCGTGACGGTGGAACAAAGGAGAGGAGAGGTGGCGCGGCCACATAGTGGAGGTGGCGATCACGGTGGCCGAATCAGTGAGAGAAAGAGAGAGAGAGAGACGTGGTGGAGGACCAGTAACAGAGGGGCAGTGGACACGCGGTGGTGGCGGAGGCAGACAGGGCGGCGCTACAAGGGGAGATAGAGGAGAGAAGACGAGAGAAACAATGCAAAAGAGGGGAATTGGGAAGAAGCGTAGTCCTTATGTTGTATTAGGACTTTACCGATGGCTTAATTTAATTTACTGACGGTCTCCACCCGTCGGTAAACTTACTCGGCCTTACCGATGGTCACGTTCAAATACTAACGGTTCAAACCCGTCGGTAATCTCAACAGCCAATTGACCGACAAGCTTACCGACGGCCTAGCCCGTCGATATTTGAAAACCCGGAATCTTAAAAATTTGCAAATTTACTAACGGGCTAAGGCCGTCGAAAAATCCAGAAGCAGGTATACCGATGGCCTAGCCGTCGGTAACGCTTTACCGAAGGCTAAAGCCGTCGAAAATCCCAATTTTTGTTCGACGGGTCGTGACCGTCGGTAATAGGCCGTCGGTATGTGCGCTATTTCTTGTAGTGAAATAACCTAAAAAGGAAATAAAGATTCAAAAATAAATGAAACATGTCCAGATATATAACATTTATTGGTCATTGATTGTATGACATAAAAAGAAATAAAAGGTGAATACTATGAGATGATATCGAAATATGATTGTATATGAAAACAAAAATAAGTCAAAGTGCAGATTGAAAGGGTCAACAAATGTGCAGAGAAAACATTCCATTTTGGATGTTGATGGTCAAACATACTAGAATTTCTATATATAGCAATGTTAGTGCACAATTAACTCATCTACCACGAATACCCAAATTCCAAACATAATGCTCAAATAATCATTTGTCTAAGATGGCTGGTAATAATGGAAATGCTAACGTTCCTACTAATATAACTTCACTGCCTACTATCAATGTGAATCGTGGGGACTGAAGTATCCTTGTGCGAGTTATTAGGATGTGGAGAATTTTAGACTATGCGACCAACATGATTCCATTCATTGTTGAGTTGCTGTTGATGGATTCTGAGGTTTATTCACATTGTTTATTTTCTTTGTACTTTTTAAATACACATTTAATCTCATCAATACTTATTGTTTTTCGTGCCTATTTCAAGGTAATAGGATTCATGCTATTGTAAAAACACAATTTAACTACAAATTTGAAAATGAATTGAACAAGGGCTCAGTATACTACATGTCAAGATTTGGTGTTGCTCCAAATGTGTTACACAGGCACATCTGACTCATTTCAATTTTCAATATGGGCTCACGATGAGTGACAGTCGGCAAACAAATTTGGACTAATGACAAGACATTCCAAATTCTATCAAGATATTTTGTGCTGTTGTGATACAAAAGTTGCTGGGTGGGATTTTTTTTTTTTTTTTACTATTGCTATACACGCTGGCTGCTTTTTTCCTCTCATCGTTCAGTTTCGCACATAGATGTGAAGCACTAAACTCTGTTTTTCGTTCAGCACAAGTCGTGTTATTGTTTCTCTTTACATTCTATCAATAAAAGTTCCTTTAAAAATGAAAAAGTTGTATCATTTAAAAATGAAAAGTTCCTTTAAAAATTTTGTTTGGTTCGTATCATTTTGCCATGAAAAGAACAATAAAATATTCTTAGTTTAGTTAATAAGGATGATAAAGATTGTATCGAAGCAGCAATATCAGCAAAAGAACACAAGTCATGATATAAAACAGCGAAAAAAATTTCTTTCAGATTGCTGGTCATTTATAGAAACATTTTTTAATTGACTTTAAGGAAGTGCTTAAGGCAAGTCTCATTTAGTACATCCTCATTCTCAAGTTCTATAGCCGTTAATCAACAAAAACAATTTATTGACATGCTTAGCATTTATTGGTTCGATTTTTTATATATCATCTTGGATTTAAAAAAAACTTTGGCCTTAAATCTACAATCTATTATCAGTATCATAATTTTGTTACAATTGAATTTGAATTAGTTTCCAATTTTTAAAATTAAAAAGACATTAAATATTTATAAATTTTGGTATTGGTTATTAGTAATACTTTTCTGTTTAATGAGAAAATAATAAATTTTAATTTTAATTTAACAAAGGAGTCTATTAAAAAGTTGCCTAACGTGAGTAGTTAATAAATTGAAAGTTGGAAGAATAAATTGTCATTATTGCTTTTTCTGTCAAATAAGAAAATATTAATATTAGTGAATATTTATATCACGCGAAGATAGAAACTATATGGTATTACTATATACATCACAAGAGATAAATATATAATATGCAGGGATAAAAAATTTATATGAAAACGTATTAACATTTAGAGAAATTTGCTTATGTCACATAGCAATGAAAATATTTATATGAAGGCATATTAATGTCTAAATAATAAAAGAAAATATAAATAAAACAGGATAACCTAAGAGTAAAAATATATCACAAAAATATAAATAGTTTACATAAAAGCATATTAGTATATTTGTAAAAATCTGCTAATACTTTAATGATAGAGTAAAAAATACATTATGAATTTGATATTTTATATGAAATAACATGTTAGTTTAATATTATACACCGTCAGTAGCAATAGCCATCATACTATAGATACATTGTTTTTAATATTTAATATAATATAAAATATTGAATAAGACTTTTATTCTAAATTATTTTAATTTTTGTTCTTAATTCCTATGAAGGCATGCTAATGTCATAGAAGTATATATAAATAAAACATGATAACTTAAGAATAAAAATATACCACACAGAGACGAATATTTTATATGAATACATATCAATATCTAAGTACAAATCTATTGATACTCTAAAAATACAATAAAAATTTATTACAACAATATTAAATATTTTGCATGAAAAATTTTATTAGCTTATTTAATATTTTACAACAATATTGAATATTTTTCATTTAATTCATTATTTATAGCTTTGTTTTGAAATTGAAAGTGAATTCTCCAATAATGCTCATTAGTTTTTTTTTTGTTTTTAATTATACCATTTATTATTTTTCTTTGTAGTGTAATTTTAGTTTCTCTCTTTTTTCTTTGTAGAAACTATAGATAAAATATGACACACGGGGATGAATATTTTACGTAAGAGTAATTTGGTAAATTTGAACTTAGAGAGAAACTTCGGTCAATTCACGGGCCACTAAAACATAAATTACTGTAAATGGATATTTTAATAAAAAAATTATTTATTAATATAATCTTTTACCATAATATAATATGCTAATTATACTAATGAAAAACTTTGCAATGAGTTCTCTAAGCTTATGTAGGTAGAGTTTGAAATGAGTATGATGGGAGAATTGAAATTCTTCCTTGGAATTCAAATTAACCAATGTGAAGATGGAATTTACATTCATCAAAGCAAATATATCAAGGAACTCCTAAACAAATTCAACATGAAGCACTGTAAGCCAATGAGTACACCTATACACCCTACATATGTCCTATGCAAAGATGAATCTGATAAAAAGGTAGACAAAAAATTGTACTATGGTATGATTGGATCACTCCTTTATCTTACTACCTCAAGACCAGGCATCATGTTCAACGTCTGCTTATGTGCTAGGTTTCAATCTGATCCTCGAGAATCGCACTTAAGTGTTGTTAAAAGAATCTTTAGATAGCTTCAAGGAACTGTTAATCTTGGTTTGTTGTATGAGAAATCAAAAGATTACAGTTTAGTAGGATTATGTGATGCTGTCTTTGATGGAGATATATAAAATTGAAAGAAAGAGCACAAGTGATGGCTGCCAATTTCTTGGAGCAAACCTTGTCTCATGGTCCAGTAAAAGACAAAACACTATAGCACTCTCAGCAGCAGAAGCTGAGTATATTTCTGCAGCAAGTTGCAGTTCACAACTATTGTGGATGAAGTATCAACTTGAGTTAAAGAGAGTACCATTGCTATCTTATGTGACAATGCATCTACTATTTGTCTCACCAAAAATCCATTTTTCATTCTAGAGCAAAGCATATAGAAATTAAACACCATTTCATTAGAAACTATGTTTAGAAGGGAATTCTTGAAATTAAATTTATAGATACAGACCATTAGTTGGCTGATATCTTTACAAAACCCCTTGCTGAAGATAGATTCAATTTTATAATTAAAAATTTAAATTTTCACCTTATAAATGAATGAGTGTTTAAGCATTTGGTACTTTGTATGCTTCTGATGTCTATATACATCTTATTGAGTGAGCATGTGATTATTTGACAACTATTGTGCATCTGCTAATGTATGCATCTTACGTCATGAGCAACTGATAGCATATGCATCTGGTTATGTGTTGCATCTAATATATGGCTGTTACTTGAACACGTGTCAAGTACATGAGAATTAAAGCGTCTCATATCCATCAATCAATGTGCTTGTTGAGTCATGATTGTTTTTATGTTTTCAGTAAACTTTTTACTGCAGTAACTCACATGTTTGGCAACCGCCGAATTTTGAAAAAGCAAAATCTCTTTAAAAGATTTTTCTTTGTTATTTTATTCTGCTTAAAACCTCTCCACTACCCCTACCTCACCTTTTCACCCCACCCACTCTCTCACTCTCTCTGAAATTGATAAGCGAATAATTTATGATATTTTAAGGGATATCTTTGCCACAGATTTGCATGTTTCTGACTACTTTTATATTAGATATGCTCATATTTGCTTTAGTTTTGTAGAAAAATAGAGAAAGCCTCAATTGGAGCAAAAGTACACAACTTAGGACATAAACGGATCAAAAGGAGCGAAATTCTGAGCTCCTGGACAAGAAGTACGACTAGACACAACTCTAGTACGGTCGTACACCCCTGAGAAGGGCAATAATGGCGTATAGAGCAGTCAGTACGGGCCAACGCCGAAGTTGTTTAGGTGTACGACCGCATATCCTTTCAATACGGTCGTACATACATCCATATAAAGCAGTATGGGCGTACAAGGCAGTCAGCATGGGTCAGCGCCAAAGTTTTCCTGATGTACGGCCGCACATCCCCTAGTATGACCATACATACCTACACACTAAAGTCAGAATTCAGGAACATTGCGAAGTACGACCGGACATAATGCCTTAGTATGGCCTTACATAGTGACGGATTTAGCAAAACTGAATGATTTCTTAACCTAATCTTGCCACATCTAGAGACCCAAGTCACCTTATTCTACACGCTTGGAAGGAGAGAAAAGGCTCCAAGATCCTTGTGTGGACTGAAGTAGAGGGATTGTAGACTCAATCTTTGGTTATCATCATCAATCATAATAAAAAATTGCAAAGGCTTAGAGGTATTCCTTAATCCCTTTTGTGCGACTATGCGATTAACCAAGATCCTTCATCATTGGGAATTTTGCCTTGTATAAAAAAATAATTGAAATTACCTATACATGTTCCCTAAGAGTGGTATCAGAGTATAGATTTGATTATTCTAATAGATCCATGCATGTTTGTCATTTTTTATCACATAGAAGCATGCTTAGGATTTTGTTGATTTTGATTATATTATGAGTATATGCTTCTCAATGTGTTTAATTCATGTATTATGATTGGTTATATGATAATCTGGATTTTTATTAGGTGAAGTGAATTGGTGATTGGATTCGTATTTGGGAATCAAAACTGCTCTCCTATGTGTTTCCATGTTTGCTTGCACAAGCGAGTGCACAACTGCCCTTAAAGGGTGAACGACCATCCATGTGATATTTTTTGGGATTCAAGTGTGAGCACGAACATTGTAACACCCCGTCTCGACAGGGCATTATTTTATTCAAATAATAATAGCACATACGTGTAAAACAACAACAACATAATATTATTTATTATATCAGAGTACGCAAAGCATGGCATACAAACACATATATATGTATATATTTACCACACCCACAAGGGATGACAAAACCTAGGACATACTGTTCGTGATACAACTATATACCAAATATCTGAACATTGCTCCTAGGCAGTTTATCATTGCGGTCACCTCTGCTAGGTCCTGCTTCCCAGGATTAAGCTCTAAGCACCAGCTGCTCCTATTCATATGCTATTCATCATATGAATGTAGAAATACATGAGAAATAAAGGGGGTAAGAAATCCATCAATCACCAATGAGCAGGAAAACATAGTAGAAAAGTAGCCATCAACATGCACAGCACAACCAATCAACAAGGATAACAATCATCGACATCACTGACAAGTACTGACACCACACTACTGCATACGAACTGTTGAGCACACGGACACGGACCACACCATTGATACCACACACTGACATGGACCACTGAACACACGGACTGATCACCAATCTTAGGGTACAAGAGGAATTACACATAAGTTGGGTGTCCCGGGAACATATCCTGATACGCTGTCATCTCTGATCGCTGGAGTAAGGTATCGTCCCCGTGCACAAGGATGACATTTCCAAACACAAGGAATGGCCAAGATTATCCCCCCTATCAGACGTGGAGTCTTGAAGCCTCGTCAGGATGATCGAGACTCTCTCAATCGATCCCCAAGGTGAATGAGCTGCTCCAAACTAATCCGTACCTTTGGTCTGATCACCAGTCCTCAGGTACACTAACCTCGGGTACACCGACCCGGCTATCACCACTGAAAAACAGAGTATTGACGGTAATACTCACTATTACCATATAGGGATTCATAATCCTCTTACGAGAGGGTGTAACCCTTGACACTATGACCATAAACTACTTATCACACTCAAAAGTACCATAATTATTCAATCATCATGTTATAGATATCAGCACATCAATAAGAATTTCATCAGTCACAATATTTAATCATGTACAAACCATTAATCATCCTCAATCGGCGTATAGATTATTCTATTCCTAATGTTGCGAAGGCGACCGTCAACTAATCATGTTATCAATCACATCAAGTAAGCATGTAAGTCAAGCAAGCACACAAATCACACTAAGCAAAACCCACGTTGGTTGATAGGTCTATGATGATTATCCTTAGCCACCGTATACCGCAACCCCTTTTCTAAGGTGTTGCTTATATCAACCCCTAGTAGGGTTTGAGATCCCTTACACATGCTAACAGTACTATCGTACTACATGTTTTTCCTAGTAATTGAGCTATCTTCCCCTCAGCTAAACTCCTAGCCAAGCTCCTATTGGACAACCTTGGCCCTCGTCCCCTACTTGCGCTCCTACCTTGAGCTACTTCTCTGAGTCTCACTCTTTTCTCAAGCTCGAGGATTTCCTACTAAGAGCTTTCTGATACACATGTTCTTCACTCGAGGCAAGTGCAGAGCATACTTACTTCTTAGTGGTCCTCTGAGTCCCACTCTCTTCTCAATCCCGAGGATTGCCTACTAAGAGCTTTCTAATGTACAGGATCCTCACTCGAGGCAAGCACAGAGCATACCTACTCCTTAGAGAAAGTTCCTAGAGAGAAGATGATTTGATGCAAGAAATGAAGGGAGGTGAGCACCTACTTATAGGCAATTTTCGGTACGATCGCACCGTGGCAGTACCCCGTCGTGTCGCGATGGTACCCTATAGAATTTTCTACCTTTACACGTGTCGCAGTTTGAATGGTCTGATACCATCGCATCACAACGGTACCTTTCACATATTTTTTCCCTTCTAGAGGCTTATACGGAATTCCACACCCTTCCGGGGGTATTTTCATCCTTTTAGGGTCATTTTTATCCTAAATTAGAGTTTCCAGATCCTTCCTAGGGTTTCTGGGTATCCGGGACTTCCCCGAAGTCCTAATCTGAGTTCCTACACCCATGTCACACAAGCAAACAAAGAACCTAGATGTTGGGATGTTACATTACCATCCTCCTTAAAATAAATTACATCCTCGGAATTTAACAATATATACCTAAATCTCAAGTCTCTTTAGACTCAGTTCCTTTGATCACAAATACTCTCCTGGTTCATGGAGGACTCGTTGCTGCCCTAGCTGATGGTTCCGTTTCAGATGCAACAGTGGGTTTTTCCTTGACGATTTGTCCCCTAGTTTCAGGCCCAGTTGCTAACCCCTACCTACAATCTCGGGCAATATGTCCTAGTTTCTTGCAACGATCACAAACATATTCTTTTTCAGGACATTCCTGGGCATGATGTCCTTCTCTGTAATGAACACATCTTATTAAACTTGGTTGCTCGCCTCCAGCAACTGTGAGTGACTGCTCAGGATGATCATAGGGTACTCAATTGTACTGAGTTTTTCTCATCCTGATTCTTCATGTTACTCCTTATGGGTCCACCACCCTCTGTCTTTCTTTCTCCATCCCAATATCATTATTTTCCAGCTCAATATATTTCTCCAACAACTCTAGGAAACGACTAATCTTTAGAGGAATCATGGATCTGTGCAGCTCGGGTCTTAACCCGTCCTCAAACTACCTGCACATCCATTCCTCATCTGGGTCCATCTGGTAAAGCCTGAAGTATTTAATCAGGGCTTCAAACCTCACAGCGGTATTCGCCCACAAACATCTTTCCTTGCTTTAGGCAAGAGTTGAATGAGATGCAATTGGAAATAGTTTCCTACCTAAATAGCCGAGTTCTGTGTGATCGACCAAAGCTGACTCAGGACGAGGTGAAATATGGATCTTGTCTTGCTAGAAAATCTTCTAATGGGATTTTATGAGTCAATGGTGAAGGTAATTGATTTGAGTAAAATAGTGGGAGCATATTTAGCAAAGTCTTGGTGAATATGTCTTGCTCATGATACTTATGTTTTGCATATTTTTGTAATTGATTTTACCATGACGTTAAACACATTATTAACTGCAAAATGTCCTTGAGAAGAACAAGGTATCCATAAATGAATTTCTGGAATGATATAGGAATTTGAAGATAGTCCTCAAGCACAAGAAAAATTGTATGTTCTCGAGCAAAAGATTCCTTAGCAACCAACTCCTACTAAGATCGAATAGGATGCTTACGAGAAGTATCAAGTCGATGCCCTGGATGTAGGATACTTTGTGTTTGCAATCATGGAGGCATATGATCTAATCATGCACCTCATGATGCTCTACCAAGAGCAAGCAAGGCATGATAGTTTCGAGGCTTTATGACCTTTTTCAGCTACAAGCTGATAAAAGGGAACCTGGTGGATCCTCATGTACTTCACATTATTGGATACATTGAGATCCTGGAAAACTAGATTTCCCATACGCCAAGAGTTGACCACTGACTCAGTCCTGCAAGAGTTGTCGAATGGTTATAGTCAGAAAGGGAAGCCATATTAATGGTTTGGATAAGGAAAAGGCCTAAAGCATGCCAACAAGGAGTAGCACATGGGCAAGAACAAGTTTAAGCCCAGTACTTCTGCCTTGAAGCTGGCAAGAAGGGTTGCAAAGGAAGGCGCTTACTTCCAATACGGTTGGTGTGACACTCACTACCCCGTTGTATAAAAATGCGTAAACGAGTATACAAATAATACTAAAAATACGGTCTTATAAAAATCTTTAAACGAAAATAGTAGTTTCACATCAAACATAAATTCATCTGCGGAATAAAAATGATTTGCGAAAATAAAACCATAAGCTAAGCAGCAGCACATAGTTTACTCCTCAGTATCCACGTCTACGTCATTACCTGCAATCTCACCGTCTGCTAATCCATGGGTGTACAAGTAGCCACAAAACAAGAGGGGTGAGGAATCATACTCAAATGAAAAGAAAACGGCACAAGAAAAATAGCATGCTGCATCAACAGCTAGTCAAACGTCTCACAAACAATCATGCAAGTCCCGACGATAAATCAGCATGTGGTCATCAATCGGCAATCCTATGTCGGCAACCAGCTAACGCGAACCTACGACTACTTTATCGTAACTTTAGGATCCTGTTCCTTTTCGGGTGAGCGAATGTGAGCATCCCCAACATCTATATGCGACGCCATCGAGCCATAGGATTCCCTCTGGTCAATGACTCATATGCAGACGACATTCTAACGAGCCATGCAGTCCCCTCAATCAGTAAATCGTCGATGAGTGTCGTCATAGTAACCCATTATTCTTGAATTGGTACCAACGAGCCATGGGGTTCCCTCCATCAGTGAAATGTCGATGAGTGCCACCATAGAGACCCAGAGTCGACACTCGAGCATGCAACAAAATCTACTACGTCTAAAACTGGCGACGAGCTTCCAAACACATGATATCCAACAAACCTGTTGGATATCAATCCATCAATTGGTTACCAACTCGTGACCAATAAATAACAACAACCATACAATTCTAATCACACATAGTCATTGTTCAGAACCCACGACCAACATCAATCATGAGGTTACTAAGCGGTAACCCCTTCAAACAGGTTAAACATTCAACATACAATAAACCTAGGTGGTCATTACCCTTAACCAACCCTTACGAGTCATTTTAAACAGTGTTTTATCATTAAACAGGGACATGAATCGATTCATAACCCCATGAATCGTTTCAAAGTCAAAACGACATTCTGTAAATCGAATTATACAACTGTGAATCGATTCACAGTTTCAATTCACAGAATCTGAAACACTGCAGGTGTGAATCGATTCATGTAGGTGTGAATTGATTCATAGGACCTACAGAACTACAGTGACACTGTTTTTCTGCACTTCTCACATTGGGAACTCCTCCTAAGTGGTCTTACGTCCAATCCAAGGTCATGGGCAATTACTAAATTGTCCTTAAGATCTCTAATCATTGATTTTAACTTCAGATCTTGATTTTAAACCCTTTTATTCAATTCTTATATATGACAACCCAAACTTGTCTTTTATTCTTCTTTTAACACCTTAAGCCTCGACTACTTGTTTTAAATCCCTTCAAACTTTTCTCAGTACCCTATTTCGTTCTTTTAATCTATTAGAGGTTCTATATTCATTTCCTAAATTTAAATGTTAAATTCATCAAGGTTTTATTACACATTCACTTCTCTAATTATTTTAGATTTCAAGACGTAATTAACTATCTCTCAACAGTGACCAATTGAAACATGCAATTATTCCTAAAATAGTGACCATTACTCAAGGATTCATACCAATATATAAACCAAATAACACTAATCATCATATAATTCATGCTATAATATTCTACTCATGCTAGATCATCAAAACATCACTCAAGGTTTCTAACTAATACCAACAAATTAATCCTAAACATAAAAACGCATATTTCATCATTAAAACAATGGCCACAACACATGATTCATGCTCCTTTATAAATTCAATATCACGAATATTCATAGTTCATGCTTTAACTATTAAATTCACATTAAACGCCTACAATTCAACACTAAATATGCCTCAAATTACCTAATTATATTAATTAACAATTCTTAGGGCTCCTTGCTTATACAAGGGCCTTATAATCAATCAAAACAGAATTTAAAACACATAAAATCAATGCTCTTGCAAAGATTACACATCATGTTCTTGCCCCGCAAAGCACAATAATCATGGGACATCCCTAAGATGCTATTTGAAGCCATATGCGTCAAGAGATCATCCACCCCTACCTTATATGGTGTCGGCCTCCAAATAAAGCCTTAGAAAGCTTCAAAATCGATTCCACTTGTGGTTTGAAATATCCTTCTTAGAAAAAGAAGTAAAGGGGAATTGTTCTCCGGTCGTGGCCTTGAAGACGGCCTCCAAATCGGTGGAGAAACGAGAGAGATAACGTCAAAACGGTGGCAAAGGCAACAATAGAGCTCTAAGGAGTTCTAGGGTTAATTAGAGCCCTTCAATATACCATATTTAATGATATCATTCCTAAAATACCCTTCAATAAATTTAGATTTCATTTTTTAACAACCGCTTATATTCTTATGAAACAAGTTTTCAAGAAGAGTATTTTGGAGAATATAATTATTTTTTGATTACACCAAGAAAATTAAATAAAATTAACTATTCTTAATTAGCGTGAATTTTTTGTTATTGTTTATATTCAAAATTGAAGGGAGTACATAAGTATCAGAGTGTGCACAAAGGTGGATTAAATATACGTTCTAGACTCTAAAGGTAATTTATTTCTTGTTTCCGAAATTACCATCTAAATTAAATATACGTTCTAGATGTATGACTTTGAAATGTATATATTCGAATTCGAATGTTAACATTGGAGAGGTTCAAATAGATTCCAGATGTCAACACCTGGAACACATTTTCTATAAATTCGGAAAGCATACTTTCGAAATGCATGTTAGAAATATATATACATTGCAGCACAAGGGTGGGTTACATGGAAAAATGGGTGCAAAAAGCAACCCTTTGTGTTCTACACTTCTACTTCTCTTTTTTTTTCCTTTTCGGTTTTCATATCTGTAGTTTTTGGCCATTTGGATCATTACATAAAGCGTTTACGTCTTGGCATTTTTGCAGGGTAATTATTATTTTATTGAGCAGGTGAAATATTTAGAAATTGATCAATTATTTCTTAGGCATATTAAGAAAGCAGCTGTTATACACGACCATTCAATTGGAATTTGGAACATCACACACAATTTCCACATAGAAGACAATTGGCAGAGAATTCAAGAACTGGTACGTACGAGAGTTCTTACTCTACGAATCGTTTTTACTTCTTACAATTAGAATAAATAAATAAATAAATACTCTTCTTCTATACTTGCCTCTAATCTAAAAAGACAAACACACATACACACACATATATATATAATTAATTAAACAAAACAATAAGAAAATTAGTGTGTAGTGAAAAACTATCATAATCAAGGTTTTAAATATTTCGTGGTAAAGGTTGCAATTGCGTCACGATTTTTGGTATTTCGAAATGTGACCTTAATCGCGATCATACCGACGTCAAAAACCATGATGCCGCATCTCAAATCGCGGTTCTATAATTTTTTTGAAAACCTTGATATATTTACAAATAGATATATAACACGAATGCAACTTCAGAGTGGATCGGAGCAGAATTAATGTTAGCAATATATTCAAAATTCCATTAAATATTCTACATATATATAACCATCATAGTTTGTGCTTTTCTTCTGTACCTAATTGATGAGTAACAAATTTGAAGTGCTTAGCAATATACTACTTGCTTTGTTATGCATTCATCCAGTTTTTCCAACTATTTTTTTGAAAGAACCTTCAGCATAGGACTGAGTGGTACTAGAGTTGTAGCAAGCGAAGTTCAGAAGATTTCGCTTCCCTCTTGTCTTTCCCTTATTATTTATAACATTCCTAAATCCTCGTCCTCTTCTTTCTTTCTTCTCAGGTTCCTGCTCAAAGGAATACAAACAAAGTTTAACGAATTGGTTAGAACAAACACAAATTTTTCAACGTGTATATATGGATGAGCAGAGTTATGTTTATTGTTTCAGGTAATTAAACTGTAGGCGTCAAGCGGAAATCTTTTCTAAGATTTTTTTTCTCTACCAAATAAATGCATCTAAAAATTGAACTCAAGAATCAACACCATATATTGACAGCATCTTTTAGTTGGATAAACCCATGCGTGTCATCTAGGTAATTAATTAATTATAAATAAACATGTAGATTGTTTGTTTTAGAGTCCTATAAAAGCATCCACAATCCACCACCCCGCATTTTACTTTTTGGAGTTTTTAAGTTTCATAGTGCGACATTACTCATTTTTTTTTATAACTTAAACACATCATCTCTCCAATTCAATACCGTTAAAAATTTACTAAATGAGCCCACAAGTGATCCCACATCTATATTTCATAAACAATTTTTTCAACAACTCCTTGATTATATTGTTTTTTTATTAAAAATATGCCAGAATGGCCCTCATTGAGTTGCAAGCTTCTGGTGCTTGTACAAGCAACTGGTGCTTCATAAGCACCCCTCCAATGGTTGGTTTTTCTTAATAACGTTCTTATCAGGCAAGCACCCCTTTAAGATATGGTTTTGTGGATGCCCTGAGACATCCTTTGAGTGGGAGGAGAAATTTTTTGTTTTGCTTTTAGTGCATTGGAGTTGTGTTTTTAGTGTTCTATGTGAGAAAAACTTTAGGAGTGTTTGGTTCAAATTAGGAAAGGGGAAAAGTGGGTTTTAAATTTCAATGGTGGGAAGAAGAGTGATTTAAATAGATAATTTGTTTGGTTGAGAAAAAATGAGAAGAGGAAATGAAAAATAACTCTTTTTTGTTTTGTTTACAAGAAGAGGAAATGAGAGGGGAGGAGAGCACAGAGACTATTTTAAGATTTTCTTCTGGTTTCAGGAGAGGAACATAGGCATTAGAGTGATAAGGAGATTACTGGTTCAATTCCCCCACTAAGTTAACATAACATAATAATAATAATAATAATAACTAATATTTGCTCTGTTAAAAAATTTCATTAATTGAAAAAATTATACGCCGAGATGAAGATAAAATAAGTCTATATATATATATATATATATATAAAATAAACTACGAAGTTAAAATCCCAACTATTGATTTTGTGGTCAATGAGTGCTATAATTATGCTTTAGAACAAAGCTAACAATATCAAAACTATATATCTATTGAAAGACTAATTTGACAATTTCAGTACATTAAAAATTAATCAATGTAATGTCTTTGTGTTCAATTATTATATCAATTATTATATTCTTTAGTTTTTCGTAAGTAAATCTCTCTTTGGGATAAGTCAATTATTTGTAATTGGGGAGCCAAAACAAATCATCTATCTAGTATATCATCAATACAAATGGCAAGCAAACAAGCTAGCTAAGGGAACAATGACCATACCTTGTTGAAATTGACACTTTTCTCATTTCTTGGCCTGTTTGTCGAATCATCATCACCTACAGAAAGAATTAAGCAACCTTAATTAGAATTCATTAACATCATTATTCATATAAATCAATCAACAACTAATAATTATTCATTGCTCCTAAACGAAACATGAACGTGAAAATGGTAGAGGAAAATATAAAAATAAATCACATTACTCACTGCCATTCTTGGTGCTTTCCCCGGAGTCACAATCATTGGAATCTCCCACAGAACTCCGATCCCCAGAATCATAATCATTACAATAATCCCTAAAACTCGGTGATCCGGGTCCAATAATACTATCATCCCTATCCTCATTAATAAATACCACCCTTTCTTCTTCTTCTTTTCTATCTACCACACTTTTGAACCCCTCCTCCTTCATTTTCGCTTCTGCTTCTTCATTCACCGCCACGACATCATCATCGTCATTCTCATAATTATACTTCTTGTTATTGTCCGTAACCGGTGGAGCAATGGCGCCGCCATGTTGACGGACCCGGTTGTTACGACGATGACCCTTGGACGCATCTTCTGCATCCAGCGTTGAGATTCCACAACCCATGATGCACAATTAAGGACTTGTATTGTATGTGATGATGAAGAATGGGAATTGAATTGGGTTAACAACAATAGGGGTTGTGTTGTGACATGACGAGATTTAAAAGAAGAGACGAAATGGCAAAGATGTTATTATTAGCTGGAAGATGCAACAAATTAAACGATGGTTACGGTGTTGTGTTGGGTTTGGATTTGTTTTATTACAGGAGCTAGCAATGCCAATGTCTGAGCTTGTTGTTTTTTTGTTTGTTGTGTTATTATTATCCGTTATGAGGATTGCTCCTGTTTTCTTGTTGGCCTCATCTAATTCATTGTTCTTAGGGACTCTCTAGCAACACGAAAAATGACATGTACAGTGGAATGGATGAAAGAGGAGGATAAAATAGGAAAACCAATAAATTTGAAAAACAAACAAACAAACGAACAGTACTTATGTTGTTTTTAAAAGGAGAAACAGAAGAAAACCACTAGTTTGATGTGCCGCTCACAATTATCCGTTCTGGTTTGGGGATCGTTTGTTTTAACAAAAAAAGGGGGTTAATTATTTGCTTTTTTTTTGTGACTAGGGGTTGATTATTTTCTAAATTAATCTCTATCGATTTTATGAACAACGTACATAGTTTTTACATAACATTACCTAGTTTTTCTTTATAAACCCAACAACGTACATAGTTAATTGAAATTAAAATGGTAAATTTTCAAACATGACACGTACGCGTTGCTCACAATTATCCGTTCTGGTTTAGGGATCATTTGTTTTAACAAAAATAAATGGGGTTAATTATTTTCTAAATTCATCTCTATTGATTATATGAACAACGTACATAATTTTTTTTTTTATATAATAAGCCCAACAACGTACATAGTTGATCTTGTCAAAAAAAAAAAAACGTACATAGTTGATCGAAACTAAAATTGTAAAATTTAAAACACGACACATGTTGGCCAAGGCAGACATAGTTTTTTATATTAAAACATATTTATTAAATTTATATTCATATACATCTCTAAAAATTAACAAACTGTGTCATGAATGATAGTTTTAAAATAATTCGAAGTGATAAAAATGTTTTACATAATAGTCAATTATCATTTTTTTCTAAATTTTAATGTTTATTTGAAATATTTGTAAAACTTGGGGTTTCTATGAAAAAATGGGATATTCTTGAGTCTATGAATTAACACTATTGTTCCCCCTTTCATATAATGCCTCTTCAGCCTTTTTGTTCATTAGAAATTGCCCGTAATCACTTGCTTCAGCCGGTTCTAGGCATATTAAAATAAACTTTTTTGTAAAATTTAAAACATGACAAGTGTTTGCCAAAAACCGCTTTTTGTTTCCGGTGTAATACCAAAAGAAAAAAAATTGTTCCTTCTATAGAGTTTTGGTTCAAACAACTGGTTTGTTTTGAAGGGCTAGATAGATACTACGGCTTACATGACCTTATTTGGTTATTTCTAGTTGGTGAGTATCACATACACCACATTTTTTAGTTCATTATTTTTCCAAAAATACCTCATTTCCTTCTCTCCCACCCCCACCCTTGCGACCCCCCCCCCCACCCCCTCTCCCTTCCCCCGTCCCCTGCGACCCCTCCCCTGCCTCACCCTTGTCCCCACTCTACATCCTGCGCCTACTCCGCCCAGTGTTTGAAGCTTTCAAGAGGGTCAAGTTTTTGAGGATGTTTCAACCATCTGTAGGTGTTGTTGTATTTTTGCTAGTCCCAATCTTTGCTATATGCTACTTCTTATACTTGGACTTCAGATAACTTAGTGGAAGATCTAAACTTTCGGGTCAATTCCAAAGGTTTAGTTGGTCGCAACAAGAATGTAATAGAGTTATTTTCTTGGAGAAAAGGGTGTGGGTGTGGTTTGTTTGAAGAGTAACTGGGTTTGGGGTGAAAGCCACCCATTGTATCAGTCAAAAGATTGCAACTTTCTCGATGGAAGAATTCATAGTTCAGAGAATGGGAGACCTGATTTGTTCTACTCACTGTTTTTTCTTTTCATTCAATTCCAAAAGTTTATTTTCCAAAAACCCACTTTTCAAAATATAAAAAAAAAAGTGGGGGAGGAGAATTGCGAGAGGGAAAGGGAAAGGGAGAGGAGAAGGATGGGGGTATTTTTGGAAAAATATTGGGAATGAGGTGTATGAAATATAAAAAAAATTGGTGTATGTAACACCCACCTTTTTGGTTTTGGTTCACTTATTATTGTTGACACTCCAATTTGTCTATTTTTATAGGGTATTTTGAGTACTAAAACATGTTATTTCGCACCATTTAAAGTTTAAAAGTACTCACTTATGTCCTATTTTGCAGAAATATCATAAAGACAACACTTGGAGCAAAAGATGCGAAATTGGACTAAAAACTGGCGAGTTTTGGAGATTTTTGGCATTTCTGGACACGCAGTACGGCCTGCCATATATTCAGTATGACCGTACCTATTCAAGCTCAGCAGTAGGGGCGTACCTCGTAGTTAGTACGGCTGGTGCTGAAGAAAAAGTCCAGTACGGCCGTACCAAAGGTAGTACGTCCGTACACGATTGCTATCAGGGGGTGCTGAGTGCATAGGTATGGGTCAGCGTCGCAACTCAAGGGCGGTACAGTTTCATATAATCACAGTACGGCCGCACCTAGTCCCAAATCGCCCAGATTTGAAGTCAGTTGACCTAATTCGCTGCCTAGCCTATAAATAGGCCTTCTTAGTCCTCTTTGGAAAGACTTTTGACCTTTTGGAGATTTGTGAATCCTTCTTGCTGTTTGGTGACCTCAATGCCTCTTACCCAGACCTTTTGTACCACCGGAGCTCGGGAGGAACGCGAAGAATGTGCTCAAGGACCGTCGTCATACTAAAAGGGTGTCCTGATTTAGTTCTAATACTTTCTATTATGGGTTTTTTATAGCTTTTTTGTATGAATTTATGTTATTCGCACATACCATGAGTAGCTAAATCCATCACTAGGGGTGATGGGGGATCCTTTATTACATTTTTGATATTTGTTTAGTTAATTCTATGAGTTTCCTATTATCCTGTTGATTGTGTTATTTTTGGTATGCTTAATCCTATAAGGCTTGATCACCTTTTAATAAGTTAATCTAATTTGAGGCGATCGTACCACGATTAGTTAACGGAACTCTAGGAATAATTGAACTCGCGTATTATGTCGGATCAAGGATAATTGCTTGTTTCTAATCAATTATTAAATTAACAATTCCACTGTTGCTTAATGCTCTTCCTTCTATTTATCTTGCATGATCATTAGGGATATTTGTTTGGGAGAAGACTGTTAATATTGTATGATCAATGAGTATTAATAGTATTAGAGTGGGAAATTAGCTTTCAACTAGGAAATATAGCTCATAGTTATTAACTAGTAAATTCAGGAGCTAAATATTGGTGAACCCTGCTCCTCTAGGCTTCCCATAATTGTCTTATCTCGTTCTTGCACATTTTTTGATCTTTACTTTGTTAAGTTAGTTCTCGCGCATTCTATGCGGGTTCGACAATCGGAGTCTTATATATACTCCACTATTATTACGAGTTACAATCAGGTGCACTTGTCTGATCCGCAACAAGTTTTTGGCACCGTTGCTGGAGAATGTTTTAGCAATATTTAGCCAATGAGATTCTAGTTACTTTAGACATTCAATTTACTTGTTTTTCCTATTTATTTTATTTTGTTTGAATTTTGCTTATTATAACTATTAGTTTAATTTTAATTTTAATTTTATTTATTTAATTGTAAGAGTCATTCTAATTTGGTTCCCGCTGGTGTAAGCAGACACATTCTCAACGTCCTGAATTACAGTTTGATCCAGAAATTGAAAGAACACTCCGTTCGTTGAGAAGACAACACAAAGCAATGAAAAAAACGAGCTCACGTTGAACGAGTACTTCACTTCAACTACGGATGTGGCAGACAGCATCAACTATCGGGTGATTGAGGCCGCTAACTTCGAATTGTAGCCATCACTGATATCAATGGTATCATCGGTGCAATTCTCAGGCTTACCTTCTGATGACCCAAATGCTCATCTTAAGAGGTTTCAGAAAATTGCAAATATTGTCAAGTGTCATGGTGTGACACCAGAGGCTATCAAATTGAGACTGTTCTCATTCTCACTGCAAGGGAAAGCTCAACTCTGGTTGGACTTTTTAGCTCCAAACTCTATTACCACCTGGGAGCATTTAAAGACCAAATTTCTCAACAAATACTTCCCTCCCACAAAATCTGCAAAGCTGAGAGCTGACATATCTGGATTCGCGCAAAACGAAGGTGAATAAATGCATGAGGCTTGAGAACGATTTCAAGATTTACTTAGGAGTTGTCCCCATCATGGATTTACCAAGTGGCAGCTTGTTCAAATATTATATAATGGTTTCACTATGCAAACCAGAGGTGTTATAAATGCTGCTTGTGGAGGATCTTTCGAGAAGAAGACACCCACTGAAGCCTATGACATAATGACCGAGATGACTCAAAATAATGCTCAGTGGTTAGCAGGAGAAAGACAAACCGAAAGAAAAGCTTAGCAAGTAGAAATTTACAAAGTGGATACTAGCACAACACTCGAAGCTAAATTGGAAGCAATGACTAAGAAGATAGAGACTCTAATGACAGCACAGTCTAATCCAGTAGCAACAAGTAATGACTGGGGATGCGTGGCTATTGAGAGCCAATTGGAAGAAGTCAATGTTGTAGGCCAAAGGGAATTAGATCCAAAAGCTGGAATGCAAGAAGCTATGTTAAAATATATGCAGAGACATGGACACTGTTGTATGGGAGTTTTGGCTAGCTTCATGGAAAAGGCTGATGAAAGACTTAAGGCCATTGAAAATTGATCAACTATAGCTTCCTGCAATTTCTGTTGCATCACAGGACATGATTCCAAGGACTGTACTGAAGAAGTCAACTTTGTGGGAAACAAGCAACATAATAACCCTTACTCCAACACCTATAATCCTGGATAGAAAAATCATCTCAATTTCTCATGGAGAGGTCAACAGAAAGCACAAGGCCGAAACCAGAATGTCTACAGACCACCGCACTTACAAAATCAAGACCGAGGAGACAGGAGACTCGGCTGGAATGAGATGAATAATTTCTTGGCGCAAGTGGATGAGAGATTCAAAGCTATAGAGAAAAAAGTGAGCACGAATGCAGAGAACCAGAATTCCCTGAAGGACCAAGTCTCAAACTTGGTGAATTTGATGACTCAAAGGGAGAAAAGAGCACTTCCAAGTCAAGTAGAGCCAAACCCAAATGAGAAGTGCAATGCTATCTTTACCGCAAAGGAGTAACCAATCCTTACAATTAAGGGCAATTCTGAGAAGAGTGAAGAAAAGAAAGCAAAAATTGAGCCTCAGCAGGTAAGTAACTCTTCCCATCAATATGCTCTAAAAATTCTTATAACGACAGGCAAGCAAGCAAGCTTTTAGAAAAACTTAGAAAATTGCATGTCAATATTCCATTTACTGAAATTGTCTCTAAAGTTCCTATTAAGTTTTTAAAGGAAATAATTTTTAATAAAAATAAATTAGAGGAAGCAGAGACAGTTAAATTGAATGAAGATTGCTCTGCGATGCTTATGAATAAATTACCACCTAAGCTTAAGGATTTTGGAACTTTTACAGTTCCTTGTTCAATTGGAAATATCACATTTAATGCAATCTGTGACTTAGGCTCTCAAGTGTGAATCTAGTGCCTTTGTCTATTTTTAGAAATCTCAACTTGCAGGAACCACAGCCCTCTAACATTTCTTTGCAGTTAGCCAATAGGACTCTTGTATACCCAAGAGGAATAATAGAGGATGTGCTCATTAAAGTAGGGAAATTTATTTTCCCAGTGGATTTTGTGATTCTTGACATGGACGAAGATAGAGACGTTCCTATAATTTTAGGACGACTATTATTGGCAACAGGGGACGCTACCATTCAAGTAAAGAAAGGGACTTTGACTCTGGGGATTGAAGATGAAGAGGAAATATTTTAAATATATAATGCTAATAAAATATTTTCCTCTAGTGCATCTTGTTGTTTCTTGCAGGACATTGTTATCCCAGAGACTAAGGAAATAGAGAATGTCCATCCTCCTGAAGTGAACCATTCTAGAGGCAATAACGAGCCACTTGAGAAGCTTAGAATAGATCCTCTTCTCATTCAAGAAGTGGCATCATTGGACTTCAATGGAACCTCTGGAGAATACCCAATTGAGCATCTAGGGAAATTCTGCAAAATAATGAGGAGTACTCAATACAGAGACATATCACCAGACTCTGCAAAATTAGAACTTTTTCCTTACTCACTCAATGAAGAAGCAAAGATTTGGTTCTACCTATTGCCAAATGAGGAGGAAGAAACTTGGAACATTGCAATAAGGAAGTTCATAAGGACCTTTTCAACAGTCACAAAGGAACCTAATTCCATCTGTCCTTACTGTGGTTTAGCAAAGCTCCTAGAGAAGAGCTTCCAAAAAGGGCTAGTTCCCGCTGAGGACTGATTTCAAGTCCTTCGCACCGTCAGGATCGGGACGTTAAACAAGCGCTAACCAGGAGGCAACCTGTGTTCACTAACCTTTTCTTTTATTTTGCTTATTTTTATTTGCTTTATTTTGAATTTATTGGTTTTTATTTTTATTAAAAATACAAAAAAAATGAAAAATATCAAAAACAAAATTTTTTTCTGGAAAATCAGTATGTAGGGGGGGAGTACATACCTTCAGGCACGGTCGTACCTAACAACCTCAGCCTGAAAAACACGGGAAAAGGGGGCAGTACGCCCAGCCGTATCCCGTGTCCAGAGGTAGAAAATAAAATGTACAATGAGAGGTAAGGGCGTACCTTTCCCTCGTATGCCCAGAATCTCTCTGCTCAAGCACCCTCTACCCTCAATTTCTTCGTATCTTTCATTCCAAGACTATTCAGGTACTGATTTTAAACTTAATTTTTGGATTGAATGCTTGATTTACGGTTTATTTCAGTTTTTATTTGTTTTTAGGTTTTTCAATTAGTTTAATTTTAACTTTAGCAATTTAAGAGTAGAATGGGTTAAGCTTTGCATGCTTAAAGACCATAGGAATGATTATAGACCTAAATTTTAAGGCTAAAACTGAGAAAATCTGATCATAGGGTGGATTTTTAGCAAAACTGTAGCGCAGTAGGTCGTACCTGTCAAGAACAGGCCGTACTGGAGGCCTTAGGGTTTACGCACAAAAACAGGTACGGGCGTACCTGTTGTGCTGTACGGTCGTACATAAGGCTTAAGTCAGGTCGTACGTACTGTTTGAATTAGGGCGTACGGAGACCTAATGTACGACCGTACCTCTCAAGTCAGGCCATTCCTAACATTGAATTCTGTAGAAAAGTTGCTAACTTTTTCCATATTTCTAATTTTGTAGGCACTATGACTATGTGCCAGAGAGGTGAGTCCTCTGTAGCAGCAGCATCTCACCCTTCTAAATCAGTGCCCGCATACATCCCGCAGCAGTTTAGAGAGAGATACAGAGAGATGCGAGAGTACCACATGCACGCGCAGAGGTACTTAGACTTTGACGCCCTCGAGTAGGTTGGCCTACGAGAGGAGGTAGAGACCTTGCTGCAGTGTATTGGATGGCTTCGGGCGGCATTAGTGCGACAGTCCACTCATGTGGACACTGTCCTTGACTTCTTAGCCATATGTGGCTACCACATGAGAGACCGAGAGCCCGAGCATCCCGACATGGACGAGGAGCCAAACCAGGAGCTGGTGGTTACTTTCTTTCTCTGCGGGACGCACCACACGATGACCTTTGCCGATTTCAACATCGCGCTAGGATTTGAGACGGCAGAGACGGTCCGGACTCCAGAGTACTTAGGAGCCCTCTTGGAGGTATCGGAGGGATTGAAGGATTCAGACAGCTGGCGGATCTCATAGGGACACTAATTATATCCCCAACAGAGCTAAGGCCAGCAAGATCAGAGAACCAGTTGTGCGGACAGTGCACAGGTGGTTCGACCGCTCCATTAATGGGCAAGCCCTTAGCAACAGGACAGTTACCCGGCCCGACCTCTTTCTTCTATGGGCCATGACGGATGGCCAGGGCCACAGATGTGACGCAGGGATGTTTCTCCTACGCACATGCATACAGACGGGCCTTCACCTACAGACGCTGAACATTGGACACTTTGTGATAGGTTCCTTTATTTCCAGATTCGCCGCTCACCTTGGAGTTTGCACCGGAGTAGGAGCCACAATCATACAGATGGAGCCTATCTCTCTACCTACTCTCTGCAACATTGGTGTTTTGCAGGACTTGGCCACGGGGACTACATGGTTGTTAGGCCAGAAGAGCCACAGTAGCAGGAGGATTAGGCTGCAGATATGGAGCCACTTGCAGAGGAGCACCCTGCACCACCACCGCCACTGCCACAGGCAGGGCCAGCACCCCAGGCTCACTCCTACTAGGACATCATGGCACATCTCGATGAGATGCAGATCAGCTTCTAGGAGCATAGAGACCATGTAGACCAACATCTTATTGCTCATGGGGAGCAGCTCGTAGCCATGATGGGTCTTCTCCATCAACTCCAGCCACACCCACCTGCCGAGTGATGTGGGACTTTCTTGTTTTTCTTCTTTTAGTACTGAGGCTTTATTTTTGCTTTTGTGTTGAAAACAGGATTGTACATATTGGCACACTCGTAGGGATCTATTTTATTTTATTGCATTTCTGTTTCATTTTGCTGTTTTATTTTTTTATTTTATTTATTTTTAATTTGTTTCTAAAGTTTTTAGTTGCTTTGATGCATAGTTCTGAGCCCGCTTACAAGCTCCATCGGTATTGATAAAGGCAACACCAATCTTGATTCATATTCCCATTCATTTTGCTCGTGAAATTTTTCAGAAGGGAGTCTCTTTCCAACTTCTTTTATTAGCACATTATTTTTGTTCTTATTCTTTTAGTGCTTGGTCTATTACAGTAGCAGTGAGGACACTGCTAAAAATAAGTGTGGGGAAGGATTTCACATTTTTTGTTTATTACTTGGCTATGCCCATAATTGCTTATAATTATAGAGAACTTCAAAATAATTTTGCTGATTTAGGGGCTATTAAATTAATTTTTTTTGACAACTTGTGATTGAATTGAGAATATTGCTAGATTTAGAATTTGCTGAAAATTAGGATTGGAGTTTTATGAGTTTCAATTCTCTGTGTAAGCTACTAAATGTGAGATTTGAGCTTGTATAAGAGGCCACATCATGCTTTTTGCCTCTTTTTCTTGTTTGAGTGATATTTTTCCTGGTTATGTATTCTAGAACTTGTGCTGAGACCATCGCAAAGCGAATAAAAGTTTATTTTCATGTGAATTTGGTAAGGGCAATTTTTAGGAATTTTTTGGGCCACTACAATTTTGAAAAATCTTACCACTAGTTGCCCAACTTCGTGCCTATTACTATGTTTCTTTGGTACCCCTTCTCTTTATTATTGATTATTATTTTGTGGTGGTAACCTTGGAAAATGTTGTTACTAGAGCAATTAGTGGCAAGAAAATCAAGAAATAATGTTAGAGATCCCTCACAAAGGTTTTTATAAAAGAAGGCTTAGCAAAATACTTTTCCCTCATAGAATTGTTAAGTTGTTAAGTTGATGCTTAAAAAGCATAAAAGGAGGAAAGGAAAGAAAAAGAAAAAGAATAGAAACAGAAAG
The DNA here is from genome assembly GCA_037113605.1 of Calophaca sinica. Lineage (NCBI taxonomy): Eukaryota > Viridiplantae > Streptophyta > Magnoliopsida > Fabales > Fabaceae > Calophaca > Calophaca sinica. Next base: position 46,721,962 of record CM073733.1, on the reverse strand, counting down.
AAAACTTTTATGTTACAGCCTTCAGAAAATACAAGCAAAATTTGTTGATCAAAATCAGAGGGATCCTTGCTTGCTCTTTAAAGTAAAAAAGAAAAAGATTACTTGTTTTGGTTGATTTAATTTTGACCCCTTTGCATGACTTTTTCTTTCTCTTATCCCACCTAACATTATTACCATGGCCCCATTACAACCCAGGAAAGACTCTTTTTTCCTCTTTTGCATGATAAGTAGACTTTAATAGTAGAGCTTTGGTCAATGCACAAGCCTATGGCAATGTACTTCTTTGGAAAAATCTGAGCATTCATGACTATACTTGTAAACACTTTGAGAGAGGTAAGGAGTGTGAGTTTTAAATCACAGAGTAATAACTTATTGAACTTACTCCTCTAATTAGGCATTCTATATCTTGGCACCTCTTATGATATCACCTTGTTGTCATGCACTTGTTTTTGCCCCTATTCAGTGAAGAATAGTTTCTCTTATAATTACCCAAGTAATTTGCTTAAGGGCAAACAAATCTCAAGTGTGGGGATGTGTTGACATTTCAATTTGTCTATTTTTATGGGGTATTTTGATTACTAAAACATGTTATTTCGCACCATTTAAAGTTTAAAAGTACTCACTTATGTCCCATTTTGCAGAAATATCACAAAGACAACACTTGGAGCAAAAGATGCAAAATTGGACCAAAAACTGGCGGGTTTTGGAGATTTTTGGCGTTTCTGGACAAGCTGTACAGCCTGACATATATTCAGTACGGCCGTACCTATTCAAACTCAGCAATAGGCGCGTACCTCGTAGTTAGTACGGCCTGGAACCGAAGAAAAAGTCCAGTACGGCCGTACCAAAGGTAGTATGGTCGTACACATTTGTTGTCGGCAGTGCTGAGTGCGCAGGTACGGGCCAGTGTCGCAACTCAAGTGCGGTACGACCATGTGTAATCGCAGTACGACCGTACCTAGTCCTAGATCGCCCAGATTTGAAGTCAGTTGACCTAATTCGCTGCCTATCCTATAAATAGGCCTTCTTAGTCCTCTTTGGAAGGGCTTTTGACCTTTTGGAGATTTGTGAATCCTTCTTGCTGTTTCGTGACCTCAGTGCCTCTTATCCAGACATTTTGTGCCACCGGAGCTCAGGAGGAACGCGAAGAACTTGCTTAAGGACCGTTGTCATACCGAAAGGGTGTCCCGATTTAGTTTTAATACTTTCTATTATGGGTTTTTATAGCTTTTTGTATGATTTTATGTTACTTGCACTTACCATGAGTAGCTAAATCCATCACTAGGGTTGATAGGGGATCCTTTAATATGTTTTTGATATTTATTTAGTTAATTCTATGAGTTTCTTGTTATCCTGTTGATTGTGTTATTCTTGATATGCTTAATCCTATAAGGCTTGATCACCCTTTAACAAGTTAATCTAATTGGAGGCGATCGTACCAGGAATAATTGAACTCGCGTATTATGCCGGATCAAGGATAATTGCTTGTTTCTAATCAGTTATTAAATTAACAATTCCACTGTTACTTAATGCTCCTCCTTCTATTTATCTTGCATGATCATTGGGGATATTAGTTTGGGAGAATACTGTTAATATTGCATGATCATTGGGTATTAATAGCATTAGAGTAGGAGATTATCTTTCAACCAGGAAATATAGCTCATAGTTATTAACTAGTAAAATCAAGAACTAAATATTGGTGAACCCGGTTCCCCTAGGCTTCCCATAATTGTCTTATATCGTTCTTGCGCATTATTTGATCTTTACTTTGTTTGCGTTAACCACTGCAATCGTTAAATCACAACACTCGTTAGTCTAAATAATATAGGATCTTTATTGAGTTAGTACTCGCGCATTCCCTGGGGGTTTGACATTTGGAGTCTTATATATACTCCACTATTTTTACAAGTTACGATCAGGTGCATTTTCCTGAACCACAATAATTATATAAGGAAGTAACTATTAACACCTCCCTGTTTTGCTAGCTTGCACTTCCGGATGTGTATATTTTTTGTATTATTGAAGTTTAATTCTCAACAGTTTTATGTTGTATGAAAATAAACTTACAGAAAAATGACGGTGTTTGCGGGTATTTTACCAAGGATGTGGTATCATAGTTACTCCTAATATATAATACTGATATTGGTTTCCAATTGGGAAGTCCCAATGTTCGTATAACTTACTTTTTGTTTGGTTTTCAATTGTATCCAATTGAAAACTATGTTTTGCCTCATTATTGCCTTGAAACTTAGATTGAAATGGAAGCAAGGGAGAGTTACTTTGCAAAGTCATTGTGCAAAATAAAGTTAATTCAAACTTATGTTTGTAAACTTTAACCCGATCATGTCATCACTTTTCACACAAATTATGTTTAACCAATCAGCGGAGTGATAAGTATATATAAGTAAAGAAAGAAAACGTTACTTTGTAACTGCAACATAATAAAAAAATGAAATTCACTTAGAGTAACGATTATTGTAGTTCATTTATTTAATAACGCTTTATAAACAATAAATTTCACTCATCCAAACATCAAATTATAAGTTCTTATTAAGTTGGTCAAGTTTAAAAATTTTCATAAAATTTTAAAGTTATTTGACACTGTCAAATAACTTCAATTTAATGTATAATATAAGTTTGAAAATATAAGTTAATATCCACTTTAAGATATTATATAACTACAAATATCCAACAAACTTAATTAAATATTCTTTTTGTCCATGAAAATATCTCACTTTTGCGATTAGTCTTTGTAAAAAAAAAAATTTGTTTGCTTTTCATCCATGTAATGTCCAAATTGCTCTTTTTTGTCCCTTTTGTTGGTGATCATTACAAAAACACATACATGGCCAACAAAAATCCATCTATCCTTGCCATGTGAGATTGGTAATGCCACGTGGCATGATGATGTGACAACATAATGATTCTTATTCCCCTAAAAGTACACTAAAAATAAATACAACAATTTGAATACACTAAAATATCAAAAATAGAGTGCATACCAGATAAAAATAATTACAAAATAAAAGTAAAAATAACTAAATAAAATAGGTCGCTATGATGATCGTGCACCTCCACTAATAATTGTTGCACGGTCAACCAGGTTGGGGTCCCCTCCTGTACCTCCCGCCGTCAACATACCCTAGAGCATGTCCCGCATCCTCGCAATCATCGCCTGCAAACAAAAACAACAAGAACAACATATTTAGTAAACAATAATATTATAGTAATTATTGTGCAAAATATTATAACTTAATGTTGACTTAATAGATGAGCCTGAGCGGAACTAGAGGTGGAGTTGTCCTCTGGTATGTCACCAACATCTGCAACCTCTCTAACAGCCTCTACAATACCAGCCCTAAGTGGGCTCTTTTAGCTAGTGGTAGTAGATACAGATGTGAAAAATCTGCACAAATTAGCATAGGTACCACTTTACGTAGTCCCACGACTGTGTGACACACTCATCTTAGACAACTTCAGCCACCAAATGCTCCCCCACTGAAGGTATGCAGGGAAATCTCGGTGCCTATGATTAGGCTACTTACTGCAGTGATTATAATGGTGTACAAGTAGGTGGGTGTGGTGTAACACCCCGTTTCCGAACCGTTACGGTGTAACTCAGTCTAATGCTGAAAACATTTAATTTTCATATGCTTTCAGTAAAATGTACTCTTCTGTTGTTCGCAATGGAAAGTAGGAGTAAATTTTTTTCTTTTTCTTCCTTTGAAACCCTTTTAAAAAATGAGACATACAGAGTACTACAATTTTTAAATAATGAGTAATCAGACTTTTGTCAAGTATCAGAGTATAACACGTCATATTGAAATGCATCACATATAATAAAACATACCGTAATCATTTCGCACTGAGGTGGGGTTTTCTGAAAAATGTAATTACAAAACAATAGGTAATTATGCAAATAACAAAGTCATGCTCCACCAACAGGTCGAGAGACAAGATAATACCCTAAGCTGGCCAATAACTACGACTCTTACTGAGAAACCGTTCAACAATATCAGAACTGGAGCAACAATACCCTAAGCTGGCTCATTCTTAAATGCTCCTAGGAAGGATGAAACTACAGCAACAATAGGAACTCCATCTAGTGGTGACATCCATGAGAATGTCCAATCCAACAATGCAAAACTAAATTCCTTATCGACGAGTTCATCACAGGCTAGTCTCATGCAAACAAGATATATATACATAGTACAACAACATGCTTTATCTATATACATATATAGCTTAATAGACCGCAAGCATCATCATGACATATCAAGCAATTTGCATGTGAACAAACAATTCAATCAGCAAATCAACAATCCAATCATCACATGTTATAATGTGGTAAGAATGCATGCCAATACATATGAAATCCTTTGTGTACATAATTGCAGCCTTAAACAAGGACAACAATAGACACTGGAACTCCTTTTCTAGGTCCAAACAAATTCCCCTATCAAGGATATTACAATCTAATGGCAACTGCATTATACTGCATTGCCACTCGCAACCACTAGTCGCCATAAGGACCTTTGGGTTTTTGGCTAGAAACGACTACCCGCCTTTTGAAATCCAATCATGCAGACTGTCAAACGCTATGAGTATCGATGTTCAATTGTTAGTATGCATCAATCCAATTTTTTTGGTACGACCCACTCACGATACGGAGTGTCCGAGAGATCTTTTAATTAATTAATGTGGATTGACAAGTCCTCAATTCTCTCAACTTGATGAATTCCAATATTAGTTTTTGTGTCACTCCTAGGTACTTCTGTATCCGAAAATACTCTTTAGCTTTAGGTCGTTGGAACCCTAGTTGTGCTAAATAATACGTTAGGAGGATTTCCAGGAAAGAGAGGCGGTGTGAACACTCTTAATTATCAAGTCTTTCCTTGCCAGAATTTTTCCAGACGCATCATTTAACTCAACCGTTTTTGCAAATTTAACTGTTACCTTGAGTTCTTTACTTAATATGGTTCCATTAAAATTCTTGCAAGCTTTAACTAGTTTTACTAAAACTCTCTCGCTTGCTTTTAAATCAAAATCCTTTAATTTTTCACTTCTGAAACTTTTCGTTCGGCTTGTGGAATCGCATCAGACGCACCGGTGTAAGCCGTCAAACCAGTTTAAAATCGATCATCGCATTATTAATTAATTTATCATCATCATCATAATCATCATGCATACTAAATCAATACCAATCCAAATTAAATCATCATATATGATTTAAATCATACAATACAAATCAGTCTTGCTACGCAGGGCCAAATCAAACCACAACAATTCATACTATCACATAATAATACTGCACGTATTATCACAAAACTAATCAATCATTCAAGCCACACACCAAACAAGGCGAAAATCTTAAACTCATTATACAGAAATTTTCCTTACCTCGAATGCGTTTCAAAAGAGGTAATCCCAAGTTGTCGTCAAGTCGTACCTCGCACAAACCTTCACAACACAAGTTCAATTCAATTAGAACTAAAACTTAAGCATTCTACTCCTAGGTCAGCCATTGCTTAGGGTTTTCTAAGGCCTAGGAATTACTCAACTTAATCCCTTTTTTATCACACCTAGTCATATGTCATGAAGCAAGTTTAAATCATGCAAGTTTTTAAGTTTTTACAAAAACTACACACTTAGAAAATTCTTAAACCCAAAACTTACCAATTGGAATAGTATTTTACCAATTGGAATAGTGTTTTCAAACTTTGAACATTTTATTAAAACATCTAAACATGACATAAAACTTTGGAAACAATTTCCTTATAGTTTTAGAACAAATCTTAAAACAAACATCAAATCTTTTTCCCAAAATCAAATCTCTTTGAAAGGTTTTGTTAGATCTAATTATTAACCACTTTTTACAACTCTTTTAGGCATAAAAACAAGTTAATATCACTTTCCAAAAATTCTTTGAAGACCACGGTTTTAAACACCCAAAAACAACTTCAAAGTTTTGAACCATTAACTTCTAAATCATGACAACTTTGCTAGATCTAAAACTTCTTACCTTAAACCAACATCTTTACCACTTTAATACACTAAAAACAAGTCAAGAACTCACTCAAATCTTGTTCATAAGCCACGATTTTCAAAGCCAAAAACAAATCAATTTTAATTTCATAAATCTTTGCTTAAACATGTATATGACTAGATCTAAGCATATTTAGCTAAAACCTTTCAAGATCTCAATTCCAAACAACTAATTCAAGCCAAAATAAATCTCCTTAGACAGCCCCTAGGTTCGGCCTGATCAAGATCTTGGGGTTTCTCAATATTTAAATTCACCAAACTCATTTAAACATAAAGGAAATGATAGATCTAGGAGGTATTAGGCTAATACATCAAGATCTAAGCAATTTCTAAGAAAATAACACTAACACTGTTGCGCGTAAATCGCAAGTGCACGATTACGTCAAGTTATATTATAAAAGATTATCGTCTCCACAGGGAATTGGAATGATTACTGCTCTACTTAGATTAATTTGTTATTTAGACAAATGGTTTGAAGTGAAATCAGATTTAAAGAGAAAAGAAAATTTGGAATAAAAACAAAAACTATGAGTATGGAGATACTAAGGATCTGGGTTCACTTTATACTAATACTTATTCACTTAACCAATTCATAAATAGAGCTGAGAAAAATATTCTTACTGATTACCAATCATCTATTTAAAAGCTATTAACACAGTTTGGTCATGCAATATTAATAATCTTCCTCCTAAATTACTACTTTGTTTGGTCATTCAAAGCAAATAAATAGAAAGAGCATAAAGCGTCAATAGATTTATCAATTCAATAGTGACTAAAAATGAACACACTTTGTTTGGTCATTCAAAGCATACAAATTCAATTATTCCTCGAGTTCCGTTAACTAATTGAAGGTTAGTCGCCACACAATTAATTACTAAATAAAGAATGATCAGTTCTTATTATAAATAAATTTACCAGAATACCTTAATCCTAAGAATTAAAAACTCATATTTATAAATTAGATTAAGATTATAAGTATAGTAAAAGATTCTCCATCACCTTAGTAATAGAATTAGCTACACATTATAGTTAGAAAAGACAACATAACACTAATTCTATAATCTATAATAATATTAAAGAGTAAAGAAATACAATACAAGAATTAAAATGACAAAATACCGAGAAAATAAACTAAGAAGCGAGAAGAATGAGTGCGAATTGCTATTCACTCCCAAAGCGGAGCAGGCCCAAAAAATGATCAGCGACCCCACTATTTATAGGCAAAACAAAGCGTGTGAATGGTAAAACAAAGCGCCACGTCTCCCTAAGACCGCCTTTGATTTACAGCGACATGACTTTTCTCTATTCATTGCACCCATTTGTTTACATCACCTTTTTGACTTTTTCAATCGTTGCAAGTCTTTCTCATGTGCATCATGCTTTTTCATTTGAACTTTGCATTTTGTTTTTGTTTCTTCTTTCAAGTCCAAGTTTTACTGTCAACCAATCAGTGCTCCTCCTTCTCCAATTTGTATCGGCCCTTCTCAAAAAAAAAAAAAATTTATGACTCACTGCCATTTTTTTTTTCAAAAATTAAGTATTTTCACTTTTTATTTTTGATATTTTCTTCACTTCTACAAAATAAAATAAAATGGGTAAGTATTTGAACAGTAATAATCATAAAATATATTAAACTATACCCAAAATACTTATGTAAATTGCATATTTTTGTGGTTTATCAATTCCCCCACACTTGAACTATGCTTGTCCTCAAGCAAAGAATTTGATTTATGAATCTCAAATTTTTGATCATTTAAGAGCTAACCAATTTTAAGGGGCATAGCAAGTAATTTTGAACAAGGCAAGTTTTGAAGCTTTTGAGAGAGTAGTATTCACTGATTGCATCATTTAGATAAATAAACATCTTGATATCAAATCAACTAAGAACGGGTCACTCTCTTTCATACTCTCAAGTGTTTTAATGGGTAAGGAGAATTCACTCAATTTTTTCACAGAGGCAGTGCATTACCATAGGCTTGACAATAGACCAAGACTCGACTAACAATTTATAGAAAAAACTTGAAATCAAGGGGTCTTTCATATGGTTTGTAAAGAGGCTATGGGTGAAAATTTCAAGGTACGGAAATTCAAAGAAAGGATATTTCAAGGGGCTATAATAAATAACAAAATTTGAGCAACTACCCTTTTTGAATCAAAATGGAGCTTTAGATATATAATCACTTTAAACAGAGCACCAAACTTTTCTTATTTTCTTCTTTTTCCTTCTTTTTTTTTCACATTTTCCTTTTTATCATAGTTCCTCATTACAAATATCTTTTTTTTTCTTTTTTTTTTGAAGGAATAGATCTCTGCCTTATCACATTTCCATTTGAATATATCTGTCACCAAAACCAAGCTGCTCCATTTTAAATTTAAAATGGTACCCGAATCTATCATTTATTCAATTAAATCGGAAGGTATAGAATAAAACTTTTTTTTTAAAGCTCAAAATGGTCAACTAAGTGGTGAAATTTAATCGCAAAATGTAGCAGGCTAGAAACAAATCCTAAATGCCCCAATCATTTTCCAAAATTTCTAAAAATTAGTTTCGCTTTGAATGGTCACATGTCAAGTTCTAAAACACAAAGCCAATGAAAAACAACTCTCATGAAGAATAGGGTTATAATAATCTTGTAACAATGCGCAAAACCCAAATCAGGCTCAAATCCTCACATTTAGAAGCTATTTCATGGAAAAAGTTCAATCAAGGGCTCATATCTAATTTTCAGCTTTCAGAAATTTATATCATTTCAATAAGCATCAAAAGCTATCCGAAAAAGTTCATGATTTTAGCCCCAAAATTAGTAGCTCCAAGTTTTTCAAAACAGTGATAACAAATAATTAAGTAGTTAACTCCCCCCCACACTTATTTTTAGTATTGTCCTCAATGCTAGCAAATATAGCACAAGCACATAAAGATATACCAACAAAATTAAGTGCTAAAAGTAATGAGTGGAAAGTGACTCCCCTGTGGAAAATTTCACGAGCATATTCTGGAGGGGGTGTAGTAGACAAACTTCTTCCCAGAAACGACAGTTTGTCAAAGATGGAGTAAGTGAAGAGAGAACTGTCTACAAAAAAATAAAATAAAGTAAACTGAAATAATATAAACACAGGTTGCCTCCTGCGAAGCGCGTGTTTAATGTCACGAGCCTGACAAAACTAAGACAGATCAATTCTTGAGGAGAGTGACATGGCTCACTTGGAGCATCCCTTCCTCATAGTGTTTTGCTCGCTGTCCATTAATTTTAAAAGTGATACCATCCCCATTAGAAATCTCAAGTGCTCCATAAGGAAAAACTTGAGTTATAGTGTACGGCCCATACCACCTTGGCGCAATTTTCTGGAAAAAGGCGTAAGCGTGAGTTATAAATTAAGACTTTCGCCCACATGGAACTCACGATCTTGAATGCGCTTATCATGCCATTTTTAGTTCGCTCTTTGTATAACTTGGCATTTTCATAAGCTTCAAGGCGGAGCTCATCCAATTCATTCAATTGCAGCAATCTATTTTCACATGTCCCGAGTATCAAAGTTTAGAAATTTTAAAGCCCAAAGTGCTTTATGCTCAAGTTCCACAGAAAATGACATGCTTTTCCAAAAATAAGGCAGTGAGGACATCCCAATAGGAGTTTTAAAAGCAGTTCTATATGCCCATAATGCATCATCTAATTTTAAAGACCAATCTTTTCTAGATGTATTAACCGTCTTCTCTAAAATTCTTTTCAATTCCCTATTTGAAATTTCAACTTGTCCACTAGTTTGTGGGTGATAGGGAGTTGCTACCTTATGGGTGACACCATATTTGCTCAAAAGATTTTCAAATTGTTTATTGCAAAAGTGGGTGCCACCATCACTAATAATGACCCTGGGAGTGCCAAATCTAGTAAAAATATTTTCTTTAAAAATTTCACTACTACAGTGCATCATTAGTGGGTAAGGCTACGACTTCCACCCATTTAGACACATAATCCACAAAGAACAAGAATATATTGATTTGAAAATGATTTAGGGAAGGGCCCATAAAATCAATACCCCAAACGTCAAATATCTCACAAACCAAAATATTATTCAAAGGCATCTCTTGGCCTTGAAATATTGCCACTTCTTTGGCAATTATCACATGCTTTTGCAAAGTCATGAGCATCTTTAAAAATAGTAGGCCAATAAAAACCACATTGCAATACTTTATATGCGGTCCTAGTTGGCCCAAAATGACCACCTGCCTCTTTAGAATGACAATGCTCAAGGATAGAAGTTACCTCATTCATAGGCACACAACGCCTAATTACCTTGTCTCCACATACTTTATACGGTGGGGTTATCCCACAAGTAATGTCTAGCATCAGAAGTTAATTTCTTCTTTTGCTGATAAGAAAAATGAGGGGGGACAACCTTACTTGCCAAGTAGTTAACAATGTCTGCAAACCAAGGAGCAGTGGAAATGGATAAGAGTTTCTCATCAGGGAACACTTCCTTAATTTCCCCATCATTTGAGGGTTGCATCACACTATGGTCAAGCCTTGAGAGGTGTCAGCTACAAAGTTCTCTGAGCCTTTCTTGTTTCTAATCTCCAAGTCAAACTCTTGCAGCAATAGAATCCACCTAATCAACCTGGGCTTTGCATCCTGTTTCTTAAGCAAATATCTTATAGCAGCATGGTCAGTGAAAACAATTACTTTAGAAAGAATAAGGTAATGACGAAACTTGTCAAATGCATATACTACAGCTAGCAACTCTTTCTCTGTGGTAGAGTAATTTCTTTGAGCATCATCAAGAGTGCGACTAGCATAGTAAATGGTATAGAATACCTTATTCTTCCTTTGCCCCAAAACTGCCCCCACAGCAGTATCACTAGCATCACACATAATTTCAAAAGGAAGTGACCAATCGGGGGCAACAACAACAGGGGCATTAATTAATTTTTCCTTTAAACAATTAAAAGCTTTCAAACAAGTGTCAGAAAAATCAAAGGAGGCTTCCTTAATCAAGAGGTTAGTCATAGGTTTTGCAATTTTTGAGAAATCTTTAACAAACCTCCTGTAGAAGTCAAAGATGGCCTAAGAAGCTACGCCCTTTCACAGAATTTGGAGGGGGTAATTTTGCAATGACCTCTACCTTGGCAGGATCCACCTCGATACCTCTTGTGGACACCTTGTGTCCTAAAATAATGCAATCATGTACCATAAACTGGTACTTTTCCCAATTAAGCACCAAATTAGTGTCTTTGCATCTCTGCAACACTAAATTGATTTAGTAAACAAGCCTCATAAGAGGATCCAAATCTTGTGAAATCATCCATGAATACTTGATGCATTTTCAATTAAATCAGAGAAAATAGCAGTCATGCATCGTTGGAAAGTGGCAGGAGCATTACATAATCCAAATGGCATCCTTTTATATGCAAAAGTACCATAAGGGCAAGTAAAAGTGGTTTTATCTTGATCTTGTAAAGCCACTGGTATTTGCAAATAACCGGAATACCCATCTAAATAACAATAATAGTCATGTCTTGCTACTCTCTCAAGCATTTGATCAATAAAAGGAAGTGGAAAATGATCTTTTCGGGCGGCATCATTTAATTTTCTGTAATCAATGCACATACGCCACCCGGTAGTCTTTCTAACTGCAATTAATTCATTTTTTTCATTTTCATCACAGTTGTTCCTCCCTTTTTAGGGACACATTGTACAGGACTTACCCATTTACTATCAGAAATAGGATATATAATACCTGCATCAAGAAGCTTAATTACTTCTTTTTTTACCACCTCTTTCATGTTTGGATTGAGGCGGCGTTGAGGCAGTGCTCGAGGCTGGTAATCATCCTCCATGTAGATCTTGTGGGTGCAAATTGTGGGACTTATGCCTTTTATATCATGAATAGACCAACCAAAGGCCTCTTTGTTGTCCATTAATACTCTCAAAAGTTGATCCTCCATGGTTGCTGTTAAATCTGATGAGACAATTACAGGCAAGGAAGAAGGAGGGCACAAGAAAGCATATTTCATATTTGCAGGAAGAGGCTTTAATTCAAGCTCAGGAGCCTCTTCAATGGAGGGTTTAGTTTTTGGGATATCATCCCATTCTAACTCCTCAAATTTATGGTTATTCCAACTTCTTTGGGGGTGGTGTTCTTGTAAAAACATTAAAAGCTCTTCTTCTTCACCACCCTCCAACGTACCAAGTCCCTGTAAGGTTAGTATTTTTTCTAGAGGGTCTTGCGTCCTGAAGTCATCAAAACTGTCAAACGTAACCACATCATTAATATCCATAGACTGAATAAAATTACAGGAAGCAAATGAGGAAGGAGTTTTTAATGAATTAAAAACTTGGAACACAATTTCCTCATCCCCAAATCTCAAAGTTAATTTCCCCTGTTGAACATCAATTAAGCTCTTTTTGTGGCTAAGAAAGGTCGTCCCAAAATAATTGGGACCTCCTTATCTTCTTCCATGTCTAAAACAATAAAATCAGCAGGGAATATAAACTTATCAACTTTCACTAAAACATCTTCCACTACCCCACGAGGGTAGGCAACAGATCTGTCGGCTAGCTGCAAAGTAATGTTAGTTGGTTGTGGTTCTTGTAGGCCAAGTTTTCTAAAAACAGAAAGAGGCATCAAATTTATACTTGCTCCTAAATCACATAATGCCTTTTGGAAATGAGAGTTACCAATAGTACAAGGGATAGTAAAACTACTGGGATCCTTTAGCTTTGGTGGTAACTTTTTCAAAACAATAGCAGAACATTCCTCATTAAGTTTAATTGTAGCAAAGTCCTCCAATTTCTTTTTATTAGATAACATATCCTTCAAGAACTTTGCATACTTTGGCATATTAGCAATGGCTTCCACAAAAGGAATGTTGACAGTCAATTGCTTAAGCATACACAAAAATTTTGAGAACTGGGGATCTTGGTTAGCTTTAAGCCTCTGTGGGAATGGGATGTGTGGGTCAGGAAGGGTTGTAAGAGGTGTATCAGACAACTTTTCCATGGTTTTCTCAACCTCTCTTGGGGTTTGTTTGGTAGGTGGCTCTACTTTATCAGGTACTGGATTTTCAAGGGCTTTACCACTTCTAGTAGTGATAGCATTAGCCTGCTCTCTAGGATTTTTCTCAGTCTGACTAGGTAATGCTCCTTCTTCCCTTTTGGTCATAAGTTGTACTAAAGTAGAAATTTGGCTTTCTAAACTCTTATGGTTGTTTTCCAAACTCTTATGGTTAGAATTAACAGTACCTACCAGGGTGTCAATTTGCTCTTGAAGAGATGGTCTCCTTGGTACTTGGGTTTGGCCTTGCATGTGAGGTGGTCTATAGGGTGCATGTTGTTGTCCCTGATTCTGCTGTTGATCTTTCCATGAGAAGTTGGGGTGATCCTTCCATCCAGGATTGTAAGTCTTGGCATAAGGATCATGCTTGACTCCATTTCCAACGTAATTTACCTGCTCGGTGCACTCATGTGTGTCGTGACCCATTACTCCACAATAATTACAAGAAGATGGCACATACCTTTTCTCTAGAGACTTAAATCTCTCATCAGCCTTCTCCATGTAACTTACAAGTACACCCATGCAGGGGTGTCCATGCCTGTTCATATATTTTAGCATAGCCTCTTACATCTCACCTTTTGGGTCTGAATCTTCTTTATTAAGGGCTTTTACCTCTTCAACGGGGTTATTGCGCCCGGTGGCCCATTCATCCCTCTCATGGGAAGTTGAGGCAACTGTTTGAGAATTAGGGGCTAAGAGAGCTTCATACTTTTTGGTCAAAGCCTCCATCTTAGCCTCCCACTTGGCCTTTACAGCGGTGGTGGCATCCACTTTATACATTCCTGATTGTTGAGGCTTTTTAATGGCACTTCTATCTCCTTGTGACCATCACAAGACTATTCTGGGGCTATTACGCCCATGATCTCGTAACAATCGATGGCGTTTTATAGCCTATTGATCCTCCACATGCTGCATCTACAGCTGCCTTATTCTGAAAAGAAAGTCCATTATAAAAAATTTGAACTAACAGAGATTTATTAAAACCATGATGGGGACAGCATAAAAGTATATCTTGGAATCGTTCCCATGTCTCGTGCATAGTTTCACCCTCTTTTTGGGTAAATCCAGAAATCTCTGCTCTGAGTTTTGCAGACTTTCCAGGTGGGAAGTATTTGTTTAAAAATTTACTTTTCAGATCTGCCCAAGTTGTGATGGAGTTGGATTCCAATGAATCCAACCAATGTTGAGCTTTTCCCTGCAAAGAAAAAGTAAACAAGCGGAGTCTAATGGCTTCAGGAGTAACACCATTATATTTTACAGTCTTTGTAATCCGCTGGAATCTTTTTAGATGGGCATTTGGGTCTTCATGTGGTAAGCCTGAGAATTGCACATCTTTGACCATAGAAATTAGGCCTGGTTTAAGCTCAAAATTGTTGGCTTCCACCGCTGGATATTGGATACTATCATGTTCTTCACAAGTCGGTGTGAAGTACTCATTCATAGTCAATTCCTGTTCTGCCATTGTTCTTCTTTGTCCTCTAATAGCTCTTCTTTGTCTTCTGAGAGCTCTTGCAGTTCTCTCAATTTCAGGATCAAATTGAAGGATAGGATCTTGAGAGCGTGTTAGCATACACTGCAACAAAGCTGGATCAAGTGATCAAGAACTAAAATTTTAATTAATTTATTTAAGGTTAGTCTAAAGAAAAGAAAAATTAAAAGAAAGAAAAAATAATATAGTCTTCCAACCAGGAGACGCTAAATAATAAGTTTTAAGTAATTAAATAGCAATAAAATCTAGTCTTCCAACCAGGAGACGCTACTAAAAGAAAAAGAAATTAAAAATAAAAAGCAAAAATAAAACCATCCATGTAGGAGGTAAAACCTTCCATGCAGGAGGTGATACTAGATTTAAAATGACAAGAAAGAGAAATAAAAATAAAAGACAAAAATAAAAATAAAAATAAAAATAAAAATAAGAGAATGTAAAATAATTACAAAAAGCGTCTAAATTAACAATTAATTGTTTCGAACAATATCATTAACAACTCCCCGGCAACGACGCCAAAAACTTGTTGCGCGTAAATCGCAAGTGCACGATTACGTCAAGTTATAGTATAAAAGATTATCGTCTCCACAGGGAATTGGAATGATTACTGCTCTACTTAGATTAATTTGTTATTTAGACAAATGGTTTGAAGTGAAATCAGATTTAAAGAGAAAAGAAAATTTGGAATAAAAACAAAAACTATGAGTATGGAGATACTAAGGATCTGGGTTCACTTTATACTAATACTTATTCACTTAACCAATTCATAAATAGAGCTGAGAAAAATATTCTTCTTGATTACCAATCATCTATTTAAAAGCTATTAACACAGTTTGGTCATGCAATATTAATAATTTTCCTCCTAAAGTACTACTTTGTTTGGTCATTCAAAGCAAACAAATACAAAGAGCATAAAACGTCAATAGAGTTATCAATTCAATGGTGACTAAAAATGAACACACTTTGTTTGGTCATTCAAAGCATACAAATTCAATTATTCCTAGAGTTAGTTAACTAATTGAAGGTTCGGTCGCCACACAATTAATTACTAAATAAAGAATGATCAGTTCTTATTATAAATAAATTTACCAGGAATAACTTAATCATAAGAATTAAAAACTCATATTTATAAATTAGATTAAGATTATAAGCATAGTAAAAGATTCCCCATCACCTTAGTAATAGAATTAGCTACACATTATAGTTAGAAAAGACAACATAACACTAATTCTATAATCTATAATAATATTAAAGAGTAAAGAAATACAATACGAGAATTAAAATGACAAAATACCGGGAGAAAATAAACTAAGAAGCGAGAAGAATGAGTCTGAATTGCTATTCACTCCCAAAACGGAACGGGCCCAAAAAAATGATCAGCGACCCCACTATTTATAGGCAAAACAAAACGTGTGAATGGTAAAACAAAACTGCTCACGTCTCCCTCGGCACCGCCTTTGATTTCTGGGCAAAGATGACTTTTCTCTATTCATTGCACCCATTTGTTTACATCACCTTTTTGACTTTTTCAATCGTTGCAAGTCTTTCTCACGTGCATCATGCTTTTTCATTTGAACTTTGCATTTTGTTTTTGTTTCTTCTTTCAAGTCCAAGTTTTACTGTCAACCAATCAGCGCTCATCCTTCTCCAATTTGTATCGGCCCTTCTCAAAAAAAAAAAAAAATTTATGACTCACTGCCATTTTTTTTTTCAAAAATTAAGTATTTTCACCTTTTTTTTTGATATTTTCTTCACTTCTACAAAATAAAATAAAATGGGTAAGTATTTGAACAGTAATAATCATAAAATATATTAAACTATACCCAAAATACTTATGTAAATTGCATATTTTTGTGGTTTATCAAACACCATTTGAAACTCATCCACGGCAGCCAAGGAAAATGAAATATGAGTGAAGAAAACTTACCAACAATGATGGTGATGCTTGAACAGGAAGGAAGGAGAAATGATGAAGATTAAGCTTCCAAAATCACAAGTTTCTCACTCAAGTTAAGATCTAACTTTCTCTCTCAAGAATTTTTCTTAAGCTTTCCAACAATGGAGAAATGAAATGGATTAAGGCAATATGGAGGGGAGGGTTACGGCCTTGGACTGGATAAAATGGGAAGGAAATTTGTATAATTAGTTAGGTTTTAACCATTTATTTACAAACTAACAAACTAAACTAACTACCAATTACACCTAGACCAATCACAAGCTTCCACATGTCAATGGTGGCTCCCAAGCACATGGCTTGGCCCTGATTGGTCCAACGTGGCCGCCTCTCAGCCCAAAATATCAAAGGGTTTCACTTCGACGCGTTATCGATCAATCGGGTGCACGACGTTTCACGTATATTAGGGTTTTTCACCCGTCGCTCTAAAATTTTTTCTATTTTACCAGCCCATATCTAAAATTTATTATTCAGTCAAAATGTTCCTTATGACATGAGAAATGATCCCCTGCATCTCGTTTTCTCAAATTATGAGCCAAGACATTGCAGTTACGCAGTTTTTTGGCGTAGAAAATACACTAAATATTTTCTATTACCCCAAAATTCCCAAAAAAATTCCAATAAATCATAAATATTGAAAAATGCTTAAATCTCAAATTTTGTAATCATTAACAGAAAAGTTGCATTCAATACGATAGAAAACAGACAATTAACGATAAACTAAACGTCGAAAATTAGACTGTGACTTAAAAATACTTATTAAGCCCTAAAAATCATTTCTCCTTCAATAAAATACATACTTTTATCTAGACAACAAATTTACGCATTTTTTGGATTAATTCATATTAAAAATAGTATACGCCTACACTGTCCGTTAATCTAAATTAATACCAACAGCGCAGGTTGTTTAAAACAACTCATAGTAGTTCTTTGTACTCTTCACAAATTATTGAGGTGATCAGTCTCTATGATTTATTCCCATGTAGTCGGAAACTGTAAATTAGCTTTCATGAAAATTGGGGTGTTACATGTGGCATTTGAGGGAGGAGAATGAGGGTTTTGATTCAATTTGACGTAATCTATTAGGGGCTTAAAAATAAGTTTAAATTATACAAATATGCTTTTGTATGGTACACAAACTATTGTGTTTGTGTACGATACAAGCCGCTCGAGTTTTATATTAGATTGAAATTGAATATTATTTTATTCTATTTAATATTTTAATTTGTCTTTCTGTTTTGTTTGTAATAGGATGAAAACTTCTTTTTTTACCTTTCTCGACGTTATGACTAAAATATAAACGAGTGTTTTGAGAACCAAACCAAACTGGTTGGTTAGACCAAAAAACCAACAAATCAATATGGTAAGCGGTATAATGTAAGCAGATAATCGGGGTATGCCAAAATCAGTGAACCTGATCAAAGATAGGTGAAATTGGTAAAAATTGACCTTTTTTTGGGTTGGCCCGTTCTTTGAAAATCTCTCTTCCTCTTTGTTCCTTGTGAGCTCTAAGCTGTTTGCAATGGATATATTCTTCAGCCAGGGGTTTGTGGTGGTGATTCTTGATGGAGATAGATAGTTAATGGTTATAGAGGAAAGCTCTTGCCTAAGCGAGTAGTGATGGAACCTAGGAGAAGCGATGTGGTGGGGAGCATAGTTGTTAAAACCGGACCGGACCGGCCGGTCCGACCGGTTGAACCGGGAACCGGACCCCTGTCCGGTCCGTTTGAACCTGAAAACCGGACTGTATAAGAACCGGCCTAAAAACCGGAAAACCGGTAAAAAACCGGCCAAAACCGGGAAAACCGCAAAAAAACCGGCCAAAACCGGGAACCGGCCGGTTCTTAAAAAAATTAATTTTTTATTTTTTATTTTTTTTTAAATGGTAAATGACATTATCTTTGACACATAAGAGATTTTTTTATCCATTTTTTTCATGTTGATGGATTAAATTAAATATTATAATAAAATTTAAAATTAATTTATATATTAATATTATTATGAGAGTACTTACATTACAATATTTGTGATTATTGAATATTATAATGTTATTATAACATTTGTTTTAGTTTAATATGTAATTTTTACATGTTATATGTTGACTTATAACATTTTAAGCGGAGTTTAATTTTTTATATCGTGATGTTATAAATATTATGTTATTTTTTGTTTATTAGTGCTTTATATGTTATATTAAAAATTTTGAAAATATAATTTAATTCATTTCCGGTCCAACCCCGGTTCAACCCCGGTCTGACCTTTGAACCTTGAACCAGTACCTACACCGGTTCAGTGTCCGGTCCGGTTTTGATAACCTTGGTGGGGAGTGCAATTCTATGACTACCGAAAGGTACAAAGACAGATTTGCAGCACCAAACTTAGAGTGTCGAGATATAAGTTTCTCTCCCTCCTTTAGTAGGTGGTGGATTAGAAAGAAATATTAGCTTCTGTGAGAAGCCAATGGAAGTGAAAAGTAGTGGAAGCCTATCCAATTATATTTTTGGGATAAGAGAAAAATGAAGAGTAAAGGCTTCTCATGGAGCCAATTGTGTCATACTAACTTTATTTCACTTTTGATATAATCACATCACATGTTATATATTATATAAATTATTATATTATATATTTTTTAAGGTTTAATTACTCTGGAAGTGTAACAGCCCAGACTGCTTTAAGGATTGCCGACTGTCCCCACAAACCAGCACGGGTCTTTTTAGCATGCTTTGTCATCATTCATACATTTTCTGGGAAAATTCCTAGAAGGTCACCCATTCCTAGAATGAGTGACCTAAGTCAAGCATTCTTAACTATGAAGTTCTAATATTCTAGACTCTCGAAAAAAAGATGCATCTTGTTGGTGTAGGTAGTACTAATCAATTGTTTCAAGCCTTCCTTCAACTATGCAATCACATACCTGCACAACATCAAGATCTCTCTCATTCCGGTGTGAATTTGGTTCATTCATGCGTCTCCTTGCCTAGAAGCTACTAGAAGCCACTCTTTGTCTTTGCCCAATGCACCGGGATCACTCCCCGCCCTCATCAGCCTCAGGCGTCACAAGAATTCCCAGGACTATTTGAGAATTTTTAAGTAGGTCGTCGAACTAAAAATGTTTGTAATTGGGTCCCTAAACTAATATTTCATTTGTAACTGGTCCTTCTATTAGGCTTCTGTGAGTGAGTCGTTTATGGGTTTGACGTCGAGGTCTGTGAACTATTTGAGAATTTTAAGTAGGTCCCTAAACTAAAAAATTTGTGATTGAATCCCTAACGTGGAGGTGCATGAACTATTTGGGAATTTTTGTGATTGAGTTCTTGCTAATTTTCTCTGTACGCTGCAAGCTTGATGAAACTCTCAATGGCATACTTTGGCACTTGATGAAGTTCTCATGGTAGAAGAGAATGCTTAGAAAGTTCTTCAATATCAAAAGAAAAATTTGAAGGATCACACCAAGCAGATGGTGTTACTTGTGGAGGCCGATATGTTTGTTTTCTTTAGAAGTTCCATTTCTATGAATGATGGCTTTCAACAGAAACAACACACCAACATGGACAGGCTTCAATCCCATAAGATGAAAATGCAAAGGGCAATATATAATTTCTTTGGTTCTAGTTTGTTGTCAGAGAAATCGAGGGAAGTAGAAACAATAACACAATTTAGAGGCAAAATTGATGCCTAATGTCATTCTTTAAGTGCTGACTAATTTTGTTTTTATTATCTGGTTTTGGAAAATAAGTTTTCCAAACACTGAATTAGCTTTCCCAAATACCTCTGTCTGAATTTTATATTCGCCGATTCTGTTTCTCGTTGCACTTATTTTCTATCAAACATAGTGCAAGGAAATTTTAAATATATTGAAACGTACAAAGTCAGTAGTGTATTATACTTAGGCTTAGAGAATAGATGAAAGCATACTTTTGCATGAAGATCCAATTCCCTTTATATAGAGTTGACCTAGGTGGGTCATTTTATCTGTCTTCTTCTGCCGAGGTAATACCTTGGTCCTGAGCAATATCATAGTTCTGGGGTAGATATCCTCGGTTACCGGGATAATCGTATCTCTCGGGTACTGTTTGTGTGTTATAAGAAGTTTCCTATGTAAGTATCAATAATGAGAAAGTAAGGCTTCCTTACTTAAGATGGCATGTTAACCTTCCTTCTTTTTTACCTGAGGGTCTCCCTCATGTTTCTTGATGTGGCATGAGCTTCATCAGTGACCCATAATGTGGGTGAGGCCTCTTGATAAACCAAAATTTTGAGTGATTTATATGGGGTATTTACTTGCTAAATAACCATCTTTTATGGTTTTGATCCCTATTTCTCATCCATTTTCTTTTGTATTTGCAGAATTAGCTTGAAGAAGAGAAAAATTGTAAAATGATACACAATGGAGAGAATTTGATGCAAAAAGCCAAGTTTTGAAGTTCCTACACATATGCAAAGGCTTTACATACCTCCTGCACAATATGCAAATGCTCCCTGAATGAAGAAAAGCTCATTCTAGCCAAGCTTGAGACAGCACGACCTTGCATATTCATGCAAAAAGGTCGTTGTAACACCCCAATTTTTATAAAAATTATTTTACAGTTTCAACTACTTGGAAATAAATCATAGAGACTGATCACCTCAATGGTTTGTGAAAAAAACGAAAAACTGCTCTGTTTTGTTGTAAACAAATTACTGTTTTGGAAAATTAATTCAGATTAAGAGACAGTGTAGACGTATACTGTTTTTAATATGAATTAACCCCGGAAAATATGTAAACTCATCATTTGATTAAGGAAAATTATTTTATTGAAGGAGAAATAATTTTTCGAATTTAATAAATATTTTTAAGTCACAGTTTGAATTTTCAACGTTTAGTTGTTGATTAATTATAGGTTTTATGTTGTAATTAATACGATTTTTATTTTAATAATTTTGTCTTAATAATTTTATTGTTTGAATAATATCTAGAGGATAAGAGAAATTGAAATTAGTGATCCTCACTAATTTATAATTTTTATTACGCTGTGAGGATTCTATTGAATTCTGTCGTAACTAAGCTATTGGGTGAGTTTCTAACTGAAAACATGCCCAAACATGATCCAAATTTTATAAAATTTGAGATCTTAGTATTTTCCAAAAATTAGGATTTATTGAAATTTTTCTGGAATTTTTGGGGGTCATAAAAGTATAGGGTATTTTTTACGCCTAGAAACTGCCTAACGGTATCGTTTTAGCTCGTAAATCGAGAAAATGATATTTATAGAAATACTTCTAATATTTTTAGGAAAATTTTGGCTGATTAATAATTTTTATTATAGAATAATTTATTAGATTTATTTTTGGAGATTTTGATACAAAAACCCTAATATACACGTAACGCCTCGCACCCGAGTGATCGATAACATGACGACACGACGCCTGTGACCAAGGGGGATGTATGGCAGCTGCACATGTGCTAAGGGGGGTGAACCATGTGCATAAGAACCTTCCATGACAAGTGTAGCATTAGGATTGGATGATGAGTAATTTGTAGGTAGTTTGTTAAGTTAGTTCCTAAGTAAATTGGTTAGTTTGGAACTAAATGAACAATTTTATTCCCACATTGTCCCAAGCTGAATTTCGTGGGCTTCCCTATTTAAGCAAGACCAGCTCCTTCATTTGTTAATTAGGAAAAAAAAACTAGAGAGAAGTTTAGAAAGAGAAAGGGTGAGAAATCTTTAAAAAAATTGTGATTTTAAGCTTAAATCTCTTTCCTTTTCTCTCCTTTCTCTTGTGCAATCTCTTCCCTATCTCTTGATGGTAATATCTGATCTCCTTTCCACTATTTTGTTCTTGAGAGTCTTATGGTTTAGATCTCAAAATTTTGGTACAAAAGAAGTTGATTTTGAGCTTGTTTAGTAGTAACCTTCCTAGATTTATCTTTTCCTTCATGTCTAAATGGGTTTTGTGAATTTAAAATTTTGAAATCCCTAGATCTAAAATAGGCCGAACCTAGGGGCTGTTCTTAAGGTTTTATTGTTGGGTTTTTAAGTGATTGAAAGTTAGATCTTGGAAGGATTAATAATTAAGAGGTTGGATCTAGCCATAAGCATGAATAATCATGAAGTTTGTGAAATCAAAAGTTTGTTTGCTTTTGCTTTCTTAAAACAGCAACCTATTTGGTCTTAAATGAGTTTTATGAACTTTTTATTTTGGCTTAAAGGTAGTACAATTAGTAGATCTTAGCTTATGAGTTAAAGGCTAACAAGTTTGCATGATTTAGAGTATGAAAAATGAAGTTTATGGATCAAAAACTTGTCTTGTTTTTGGGCATTCAAAACCGTGACTTGGGGAAAAGTTTTTGATGATGTTTTAACTTGTATTTGGATAAAAGATGTTACTTGCTTTAGTATAAAGTGGTTGCGAAAACTTGATTAAAATATAGATGGTTAAATCTTGTTGTTTATATTGAAAAACAAGTTGTTTTATATAATTGAAAAATTATTTGATAGGGGCTGTTTTGAAACAGAATTTTTAGCAAGTTTTGGGATGATTTTTAACTTGTTTTTAAGTGTATTAAAGTAATAAAGAAATTGGTTATAATAGGAAGTTTTGGATTTAATAAAGTTGTAATGATTTAGGAGTTAAAGGTTTAAAACCTTGAAATTGTTTTTGAATTTCCAAAACCGTGACCTTCAATAATTTTTAGAAAGTGATCTTGACTTTTTTTGATACCTAAAATAGTTGTAAAAAAAGTGATTAGTAAGTTGATTTAGCAAAACCTTTCAAAGAAGCTTGATTTTAGGAAAGGAATTCATTTATGTTTCAAGAATTATTTTGAACTTGTAATAAAAGTGTTTCTAAAATTTTGTGACATGTTTTAGTGTTTTGAAAAATGGTTCAAAGTTTGGAAAATACTATTCAAAGTGGTAAACTTTGGTTTAAGTATTTTTCTAAGTATGTAGTTTTGTGAAAACTTAAAGAATTTGCATGGTTTGGATAGGTGTCATGGCATATGGCTAGATCGAACCAATTAGGGATTAAGTTGAGAAATTCCTAGGGATAGGAAACCCTAAACCCGTGGCTTCCTTAGGGGCATTAGACTTGAGTATTGGTTCTAATTAATTGAACTTGCATTGTTAAGGTTCGTGCGAGGTTCGACTTGACGATAGTTTGGAATTACCTTGCTTGGATTGTTAAAGCGCCCAAGGTAAGGGAAGTTCTTACATAATGAGTTTGGACTTTTCGCCTTGTGTGTTGTTTGGTTTGATTGTTTGATTAATTGTGTGGTAGTACTTGTAGTATTCCTATATGTTATCTGAAATGTTGTAGCATGTTGTAGCATACTGAATTGTTATACGCTGTCTGAAATGCTGTAGCATGCTCTTGGACCTACGTGGCATTAGTAGTTTGTATTGTTTGCCTTAAATCATATTTGATTTAATTGGAACTTGATATTGATTGGAAATTGCAAAATATTGTTGATAATAATGGATTAATTAATAATGCGATGATCGACTGTTATTGATTTGACGATTTACTACTGTAAATCTGATGCGATTTCACAAGCCGAATTCTGATTTCGTAAATAAATTGTTAAGGGCATTTTGATTTAAAAGTAAGCGTGAGGGTTTTAGTATAACTAGCCAAAGCTTGCAAAGAATTTTCAATGGAACAATAGTAGGAAAAAGAACTTGAGTAAACATTGTAAATTGCGAAAACGGTTGAGTTAAATAATGTGTTTGAAAAAATTCTGGCTAGGAAAGACTTGGTTATTAAGAGTGTTCGCATCGCCTCTCTTTCCTGGGAACTATCCTAGCATATTATTTAGCACAACTAGGGTTTCAACGACCTAGAGCTAAAAAGTATTTTCAGATATATAGGAGTGATACAGGAACTGAAAAAGAGATTTCAAAGATCGAGATTTTGAAAGAATAAAATATAGGGAACCTAGTGTTCCTATTGAGCATATGGGCCATGTGTCTTGTGCTGGGACTTAATGTCCTACTTGCGTGTCCATTTTTTTTTTATTAAGGATTGGACCTAGTGTTCCGTAAGGCGTACCTAGTATCTCAACCTAAAAATTGAGCCTAGTATTCGGCATTACTTGCCTAGAGTTTTGATCTAAGATTGAGATTAGCGTTCCATAGTTGAACACCTAGACCTAGTGTCCTGTGTTTGAACTCTAAAGGGGTATTTCTCATCATCTCAGTTTACTACGTGATCAAGAATACCCGAGCATTACTTGAGTAGTATGGGATGCTCATTGTAGTGCTCAAACTTTGAATTTCCTCCACCTTTTTGAAAGTGAAACATAGTTGATTGTCGATCCGCATTGATTAATTAAACATTAATCGGGCGCTCTTTACGGTGAGCAAGCCATATTGAGGAATTTGTTTGGATGCATACTGACCATTGAGTATTGACACTTGGAGCGTTTGATTGTCTTAAAGACTTCAAAAAATGAGTTGTCACTTCATTGCCTAATGCATGGCAAGCCTGATGCGTGGTTATATTGTTTGGATGTTGGGAAAATTCCTCGTCTACTGCTGACCCATTAAGGCTACAGATGTATACACAAACTTGTTCATAATGAATTGACATGCATAATTAACCACATTGTAATATGTGATGACTTGATCATTGATCCATTGATTGATTTGTCTGCTCACATGCAATTGTTGATATTGTGATGACTTGATTGTGATCTGTCGGTTGATTTGTATGTTCACATGCAAATGCTTGATATACCATGATAATGCATGCAGTCTTTTTTTTTTCTTTAAATGAAGGAAATGAGCCTCGTTAAAACCTTCTGATGCAAAACCCTCCTTAGGGAAAAAAAACATCTAGAAGGAATAAGAGTATTCCCCCTTGTTTTTATTAATAAAGAGAAAAAAGCAGTAACAAAAGGTGCCTGGGAGGACTAGGCCAAAACCCAAGACCGGAGCGAAAGTGCAAACAAAACAATCCAAATGGACATTAATGAACCTAGGGAACGACAACCTAGCCCAAAAGAGTCTAGGAGAATCTATAATAAGTCAGACTATTTCTATTTCTAAAAAAGTCATTTGAGATAAAGGTCGGGATGGTATTCCACCAAATAGTACTGTTGACATGAGTCCCATGGGAAGCAAGCTTGTCAGCACAAGAGTTTCCTTCTCTGTAGATATGGGAGAAAACGAAAGACATCTGCTTAGTAAGAGCAATACAGTTGTTCCATCTGTTTCTGAGCTTCCAAGGCACAATAGAACTGTTGCGAAAGGCTGCGATAACTAACTGGGAGTCACACTCTAACCATAAACGACACTAACCTCTTTTAAAGGCAAACTCAATAGCAATCATTGCACTAAAAAGTTCCGCCTGAAGAGCATTACGGATGCCAAGACTAGTAGAAAAGCAACCAAGAACAGCAGCATTAGAGCCTCTGAAAATACCCCTACAGGCAGCCGGGCCAGGACAACCCTTAGCTGCACCATCGGTGTTGCACTTAACCATATGATAGTTGGGAGGTCTCCAGATAACTTCTTTGATAGTCTGGCCACTACCAGTACGACCCTTCACTTTGAAAGTTTTTAAAATAGTAAACTCCGAGATAGAAGAAGACATTTTTTCACTGCTAGAATTCCCAGCAAGAGAGACATTACTCAGAATCAAATTGATGGCCGATTGAAGGGGGATAATCTTATTGTCATACCACAGTTTGTTTCTACAGTGCCAGATGGTCCAGTAAATATTGATAATAGAAGCAATGACAACATCCAAAACTTAGGTACTCCAACCTCTATTACAGATAGTGAGGGTGGACTGGGGAGAAAAGCAATCCACAGAGCTATTAAGAACCGAGCCTAGCCAATTCCAGAAGTAAGTAGCAAAAGGGCAGTCCAAAAATAAGTGGCGAGAAGTTTCAGCAGAATTCCCACAAAGAGAAAAAACAGAAACCATAATAATACCCTTATTCCGCAGTTGGTCATCAGTAGGGATTTTATCATGGAGCAGTCTCCAAATTAAAAATAAAGGATTTAGAGGGGGGAATACAGTTTCTCCAAATTAATTTAGCCCAAGGAGCATGTTGACCAATTGGCTCATGGAATAAGTAGGCATCCTTAGAAATTAAAATACCAGTGTCATCAGCACCCCATCGTAAAGTATCCAACCCATGATGAATAGGAATAACAATCTCTTTGATCTCGACCAATATATTAGGAAAGTGAAAACAAAGATCCGCAGGAATACACCAGGAGCCATTATGAATGAAATCACTAACCTTAGCCTTGAACATATGGTGCAACGAAGGGTGGATTCCCATAATATCGACTATGGGTCTAGACAACCAAGTGTCCGTCCAAAAGTTGATGTTAGAACCATCTCCAAGATGCCAAGTAGAGTTATTAACAATAACGGGTAGGTTAGTCTTGATACCAGACCAGATAGAGGAAGAGACATGATACCAAACTGGAGAGTTGTTTTTAAGAACACGGGCTCTCAGGAAGTTGGCCCATTGCAAGTTAGAGGATGCATGCAGTCTATTAAGTATGTATATGTACATAAAGACATGTTGGTGTATTATTTATATATATATATATATATATTGTTTGCATGCGACATAGCCTATGATAAACTCGCGGACAAAGAATTTACCCTTGCACTGTTGTTGGATTGGACATTCTTATGGATGTCACTTCTAGATGAAGTTCTATAGCTGTTGCAGTTTCGTCTTTCCAGAGCGTTGAAGAATGAGCCAGTGGAGGAAGATTCCTCTGAATGCTTTATGTCTTGATCTTGCTGAACAGTTTCTCAGTAAGAGTTGTAGTTGTTGGCCAGCTTAGCTTAGGATTTTGTCTTTGATTAATTGCGTAATTACACTTTTTGAAAAACTCACCTCACTGCGAAATGATTTGGTTATGTCTCATGTTATGTGAAACATTCATTATAATGTGATATACTCTGATATTTGCTAAAGATCGATTATGCATCATTTAGAAAACTACAGTACTCTTTATGTCTCATCTTTGAAAAGGGTTTCAAAGGAAAGAAAAAAAAATTCACTCCTATTTTCCATTGCGAAATACAGAAGAGTACTTTTTACTGAAAGCATATAAGCATCAAATGTTTTTCAGCATTAGATTGGGTTGCACCGTAGCGCTTAAAAAATGGGGTGTTACAGTCGTGCAACATATAGAGGCTACTACAACATAAAAAGAAATCAATAGCGCTTATTTTTTGCCTTCACTAGCACTTAAAAGCACTACCTAATCACCCGCTAGTGATTGTGTTTCGAAAAGACAGCGTTTGGGAAGTACTGGCGAGTTTGTGAATAGCCAGCGCTTCTTTGAAAAAACGCTATCTATTCCCCTTTTTTTTTTTTTAAATATTGATTTTCACATTTCCTCTTTTATTCACCCTTCAAAAAAATGTGTTTATAGTATAAAAAAATCAATAAAATATTTTTTTACTATAAAAAAATAAAATAGCCACAATGATAAAATTAGCTTTTACAGGCCTAAGCCTGTGTTAGACTTAGTTCAAAAAATGGTTAAATGATGATCCTAAATAACAAAATTTGCAATCCATATATTAGAATAGCCACAATAATCAACAAAATTTGCAATGTACACACGTGCGTAGAAACACAAATGGTCCATAAAGACTTAATATTGGAAACACAACAAACAAGTAATGAAAATTCAAGAACAAAGAGGGCCAATCACATAATCATGATACACAAACGAATACTGATATAATTTAAATCTAATATATAATGTAATCTAATAACTGAGCCAATCACATAATCATGATACACAAACAAATTATTCAAAACTCCTAATGAACTCTTCTATAACCGGCTACTACCAAGAATTTCCAACAACCTTCCAATGTACCATACATTCTATTATTAATCCTCATCTATTTCCTTCTATTTCAACAAAAATAAGTCAATTAAATAATATTCTATTTCGTTGGGTGTTTTATAAAAGTCGACAACCTGGTGCTGGCCAATATAGTGCCCTGATGCTCTTCATTCCCTTCAGTGGCTTCCTTATCTACAAGGTATATAACCTGTGTTCAACAAATAACAAGGAACCACTGTTTAAAAAACATTTTTCATTCATTCAAGGACACAAATTTAAACATTTTTCATTCATTCAAGGATACAATTATAATACTTAAATGCAAAGGATGGCAAGTTAACTAATATAAAATCACCTAAGAAAAAAAAAGGTTAACAAGCATCTCAACTTTACAAACTAAAATGAATCAGGTGATCAAGAGAACCTATATCTATGCAAACTAAAGAGAGTGGAAATATACTTACTGTGTCTGCAACCACATGATAAAGAGAAGGAGCATGACCATGCAATCCATCACTACCTCATGACCTGCAACAAAAAAACAAATAACTTCAGACTCGTCACAAAGAGACAAGGACTGCAACAGAAAAAAAAAAGTAACCCAAATTGTGGCAAAGCTAAATTTCCCTGTCCTTTAGTGAAAGGTAAAATATATTTTGATTATATTACTATGTAAAGTTCCAAACCAGTATGTAAAGTTAATATCACTCACAGTAAATGTTTTGAACAAAGAGAATCAATCATCAATGCAATGCATATAATGAAATATCAAGTACACCAATCTCTACCTAAACAAATCGGAGGTTCAGTAGTCTCTTTAAATCCACCACACATACAGCCTTCAGGACAGAAGTTCTCTCTAATTTTCCTTTAGACAATAAATAAAAACTATAGAAATCTGATATACAGAAATCTGATATACCATATATATTCTTGGAATGAATAGTTCAGAAGACAAAGGAACGAGAACAATAAAATCAGAAACAAAGGCAAGCCAGCTCTCAACAATAGAAGAAGCTAGCATGAGCAAGGATGCCAACTCAGCTAATTAGTTAGGATAGCTGTTAACAACTTGTTGACAGTTATTTTTCATTTGCATTTCAGTTTCATTTCTTGTACATTTACATTTAATCTCAACTGCCTTGTAATTAGTATAAATATACTGTAATCCTTTCTGTTCTAGTTAATGAGAATCAGTTTTGTTATTCTCTCATTCAGTTTCAATCCTTTTTTTCTATGTTTCGATTCTGCTCTGATGGTATCAGAGCGGGTTCTTCCCGCTCTGCTTCCGTCGCGTGATCTCTGAATTTTCAGGTGAATATTTCGATTGATTTCCATTCGATTCTTTTTTCTTCATTCGTTCGTTTTTTTTTCTTTGATCTGGTAAAATGGCGAGGAATTCGAACAATAATGTTTCGTCTTCAAACAACAACAATCAAGCTGTGAATCAGGATCAATCGCTTGATCCATATTATGTTCATCATTCAGAATCAACTACTTCTGTTTCGGTAACACCTCAATTGCAATTATCTGGAAAGAATTACCATAGCTGGGCAAGAAAAATGCGAAGAGCGCTAGGGTTGAAGAATAAACTTCGTTTTGTGGATGGTTCAATCCCGGTGCCAACGGAGACGGATCTGAACTTTGTTGCATGGGAGAAATGCAACAATCTTGTGCATTCTTGGATAATCAATTCGATGACTCCAGAACTTCTTTGAGAGTGTGGTGTTTGTTGAAAATGCAATTGATGTCCGGCTTGATCCGAAAGATGATTCATGAGAGGTGATCGCATTCGTGTATCACGGTTACCTTGCAGGAGATTACAAATAAAGCAAGGTAACCTTGGAATTTCAGAGTATTTTACTGAATTAAGAACTTTGTGGGAAGAATTAGAGCAATATAGACCTTTGCCTCAATGCACATGCCGCACAGCTTGCACTTGCTTAGCCATGAGAAATGCGAGAAGTTTCAGATTAGAAGATAAGGTGATTCAATTTCTGGTTGGTTTGAATGAAGAATACCAAGGTGTAAGGTCATAAATACTTCTTATGGAGCCATTGCCTCTGATTAATAGAGTTTTCTCGATGGTTTTGGAACAAGAGAGACAACTAAAAGGTGGTTTATCTGCTGATTCGAATGAGGACTCTGCAGCATTGGTTAATGCAGTAGAAGGATCAAAGAGTTATGGTAGAGGAAGAGGAAATGGAGGTTTTCAAGGTAGAGGAAGAGGAAATGGAGGTTTCCAAGGAAGAGGAAATGGAAAGGTCTGCACATTTTGTGGGAAAATTGGTCATACAATAGAGACATGCTACAAAAAGCATGGTTATCCACCTAATTTTGGGCGTGGACAGAGTTCTTATGGACAGAATTCTTATGCAAACAATGTGGCTGCTGAAGACACAGAAAGCAAATCTGTGACAGATTTTGCAGGAAGAACAGAAAGTGACAACATGACTTTGACAAAGGAGCAATATAATCATTTGGTAGCATTGCTTGAAAAGAACACAGTGGAGACTAAAGCCTCAGCAAATATGGCAGAAGGAAAGAGTTACTGCCATGCAGCTCATGTGGCAGGTAACACTATTTCAGTATCTTTCAATTCGAGATGGATTTTAGATACAGGAGCTACTCACCATATATGCCATAGTTTTGATTGGTTTGTTTCACATAAGAAAATCAGTCCTATTGCAGTAAATTTGCCAAATGGAAATTCTGTTGATGCATTAATCAGTGGGACAGTCAAACTCACTAAGGATTTAACAATAGATAATGTGTTATATCTTCCTAAGTTTGCAGTCAATTTGATATCTGTTGCTAAGTTGAGCAAGGAACAGTGTTGCTCATGTGTTTTTGGACCCGATTCATGCATAATACAGGACAAGCAGCATTTGAGGAAGATTGGTTTGGCTAGAGAAATTGGAGGACTCTATTATCTGGAGACAGATTGTTCTGAATCAGGTTCTGCATCTTGTTTAGCTTCTGCTTTTTCTTTCAATACAAATGATAAATCCTCTGCCATGCTATGGCATTTGAGGTTAGGACATCTATCCTATGATAGAATGCAGTCTTTGAATAAACAATATTCATATATCCCAGCAGCTATGCATAGTGTTTGTGATGTTTGTCATATGTCTAGGCAAAAGAGACTACCTTTTCCTATTAGTAACAGTAATGCAGGATCTTTGTTTGACCTTGTGCACTTTGATATATGGGGTCCATTTTCTACTAAATCAGTACATGGTTATAGATATTTTTTAACCATTTTAGATGATTTCAGTAGATTTGTTTGGGTTGTGATGATTAAATTGAAGTCTGAGGTATCTCACTGTGTGAAGAAATTTATTTCCATGATTGAAACTCAATTTGAAAAGAAGGTAAAAGTTGTAAGAAGTGATAATGGGCCAGAATTTATATTACCAGAATTTTATGCTTCTAAAGGCATCATACATCAAAGGAGTTGTGTAGCTACTCCACAACAGAATGGTAGAATTGAAAGAAGACATCAACATATTTTGAATATAAGCAGAGCCTTGATGATGCAGTCACAGCTACCTAAAAGTTATTGGTCCTATGATGTATTGCATTCAGTTTATTTGATGAACAAAATACCTACTAGATTGTTGGGAAACAAGTCTTCTTATGAAGCTTTACATGGTGAGCCACCTGATCTTAACATTTTAAAGACTTTTGGGTGCTTGTCTTATGCATCAACTCTTTCAAGTCACAGAGATAAGTTTGCATCTAGAGCAAGAAAGTGTGCTTTCTTGGGTTACAAATTAGGCATGAAGGGATTTGTCTTATTGGATATCAACACCAGAGAAATTATAGTCTCCAGAGATGTGCAATTTTATGATCTTGATTTCCCTTTTCATTCTACTACAACCAATGTTATTCCTACTCCTCCATCCTTTTATTCTTCTGTTTCACAGATCAGTAACAACAATACTGCACCACAGCAAATCACTTCTTCTCTGAATACTTCCCCACCTGATGTTTCTGTTTCTACTGATCCTATTTCAAGTAATGTTTCTGATTCTGTTTGTTCTACATCACCTCATTCTACTTCTTTTTCTGATTCTGTTTCACATGATTCTGCTGCTGAAACTGTTACAGCAGCACAATCAGCACCTGTTATTCGAAAATCCACAAGAGTTTCACACAAACCAACTCACCTAAATGACTACATTTGCAATCATGTGTCTTCCATTCCATATCCTCTGTCTGATTATGTTCACTATAATAATCTTTCTTCTAAACACCAAGCTTATGCCTTGTCTCTGACCTCTATTACCGAGCCCACTTGCTACTCAGCTGCTTGTAAAGATCCCAAGTGGATTGAGGCAATGGATAAAGAAATAGAAGCTTTGAATATGAATAAGACATGGGAATTTGTTGACTTACCTGCTACTGCTGTCCCTATTGGCAGTAAGTGGGTTTATAAAATAAAAAGGCACGCAGATGGATCCATAGAACGTTTCAAAGCCAGATTGGTTGCACAAGGATTCAACCAAACAGAAGGTTTGGATTATTTTGAGACTTTTTCACCGGTTGCAAAGCTCTCTACAGTCAGAATTCTTCTTGCCTTGGCTGCTATTCATGGTTGGCATCTTCACCAATTGGATGTCAACAATGCATTTCTCCATGGTGATTTACATGAAAATGTTTACATGAGGGTTCCACAAGGTGTAATTTCCTAAGCAAGGTCAAGTATGCAGACTTCTCAAATCCTCTATGGCTTAAAACAAGCGATCGTCGATGGTTTGAAAAACTTACATGTTTTCTGATTTCACATGGTTTTATCCAAGGTAATGCTGATCACACTCTATTCATAAAGTCTTCCACAAATGTTTTTACAGTGTTACTTGTGTATGTTGACGATATCATATTGGCGGGCACTTCCATTATTGAGTTTGATCACATTAAATCACTGCTGCATAATGCTTTCAAGATCAAAAATCTTGGGCCACTCAAGTTCTTTTTGGGATTGGACGTGGCACGTTCATCCAAGGGAATTTCACTTTGCCAACGCAAGTATTGTTTGGAACTACTTACTGATTCTGGACTTACTGGTTGTGAACCAGCTCCTACTCCCCTTGACCCTGCAGTTCGGCTGCATCAAGATTCCAGCAGTGAT
Source organism: Calophaca sinica (assembly GCA_037113605.1). Lineage (NCBI taxonomy): Eukaryota > Viridiplantae > Streptophyta > Magnoliopsida > Fabales > Fabaceae > Calophaca > Calophaca sinica. Next base: position 46,688,474 of record CM073733.1, on the reverse strand, counting down.
TTTACTGATGTGGCAGCTTATAGGCGCTTGATTGGAAGGTTGATTTACCTTACTACTACACGACCAGACATATCATTTGCCACTCAACAATTGAGCCAGTTTATGGCCAAACCAACTGAAGTTCACCACAAGGTCGCTGAGTATTAAGATACTTGAAAAGGTCTCCTGGTCGTGGTCTGTTCTTTTCCAGCACCTCAGATCTGCATGTGTTAGGCTTTTCTGATGCTGATTGGGGTGGATATGTTGATACCAGGCGCTCTATTTCAGGTTTTTGCTTCTTCATTGGTCATTCTTTGGTGTCATGGAAGTCTAAGAAGCAAAACACAGTCTCTTGTTCCTCTGCTGAAGCAGAGTACAGAGCTTTAACCTCTGCCACCAGAGAATTGCAATGGATCTGCTATCTTCTTGCTGACTTGTCACAGTCTTTCTCGCGACTTCCTGTTTTATACTGTGACAACCAGAGTGCCTTACACATTGCTGCTAACCCGGTGTTTCATGAACGCACTAAACATCTTGATATTGACTGTCACTTGGTTAGGGAAAAGTCTCAATCTGGTTTAATGCGGCTGCTACCTATTGCTTCTCAGTTTCAAGTTGCTGATGTCTTTACCAAGGCTTCTTGTCCTCGACCATTTCATGAGCTGATTGCCAAGCTTGGTATGGTGGACATTTTTCACCCTCCTCAAGCTTGTGGGGGGGTCTCAACAATAGAAGAAGCTAGCACGAGCAAGGATGCCAACTCAGCTAATTAGTTAGGATAGCTGTTAACAACTTGTTGACAGTTATTTTTCATTTGCATTTCAGTTTCATTTCTTGTACATTTACATTTAATCTCAACTGCCTTGTAATTAGTATAAATATACTGTAATCCTTTCTGTTCTAGTTAATGAGAATCAGTTTTGTTATTCTCTCATTCAGTTTTAATCCTTTTTTTCTATGTTTCGATTCTGCTCTGACCAGCTTTATAGGTTATTGGGAGCAAAATTTCTACAAAAGGTACCTGAAAAGGGGTAGACTTATTTGAAGTTGTTTGAGTGCTTGTGACTTGGTGACAAATTTAGCAGCATTTCCCTCCATTTTCTTCTCCTGCCATACAGAAGTAACAACAACAACAACCTATTAAAGGAGAAAGAAACTCTCCGGAATTTTTTTAATTGGTTACTGTTAAATGAATGAGCAGCAACTGAAAAACTATAAATTGCAAATTTTCTCATACTCAATACAAAATCACATGAACATGGATGTCTACAAACCAAAAGGGAATTTTTTTCAAACAATGTTAAATATTGAGTGCTAACAATACACACATATTTTGGATTCAAACTATAGATGTCTTTTCCGGATAATTGCCCCTTCCGGCAAGGAAAGCATAAGTCTAGAAACGCTGATTCCTGAAAAGGAGAGTGGTGGAATTTCAAGGACACTGCAGGAGAGAAAAAACTCACCGTAGGATTTCAAGCCAATTCACCGTCCTCTGTCATATCCATCTTCTCCAAAACAAGCAATATCATAACACAAAGCATCAGAAGAGAAAAAATAGGAACCGAAGAAACAAATAGAAATGAAAGTAACCAACAGCATAAATCCTGGTCCAACAGCATAAATAGAAACAAATAGAAACAAAAATAACCAAAAGCAAAGTGGCCAAATGATGCACCTGTATTGTGGTAGGGACCTAGGGTTTTGAGGGCGTCAGAATCGCGATAGGGGGATAGAAATCACTTTGGCATAGTAAGCTGTTGAAGGATGTGGTGATGTTTTGTTGATTCCCCATGGCTCTCAAGCGCACACACGGTCGTCCACGATTGATGGTGGGCCGGTGGCAGAGGTACTCGCAATAGCGGTGATGTTCGTGAATCTATCTGGGAGGTCGCTGGGAGACTTAAATGGTCACGCGGTGGCCATCTTTCACGGAGAGGAAGAGCTTCGTCAAGGCTCTGATGGATGCGCGATAAAGAAGGAGGAGGAGCTCCACGCGCAGAGACGAGGAAGAGAGAAACGAAGCAAGAGGGAAAAAAATTAAGTGTCAACAGTTATTTATGGTTGAGATTTGAGAAGAGATTGCGTTTCTCTAAGGAAGCACTATCTATTACTTACAATCAATCTTCACCAGTGCTTTCTTAAGGAAGCACTATTAAAGGTCTTCTGCCCATTTACTATGCTAGCGCTTCCTTAAAGAAGCGTTATTAAAGGTTTTCCCCCAATTTTTCAATAGCGCTTTATTGGGAACGCTGTTTAAAGTGGCATCATTTTTTAAAGAATCGGGCGTAGTGTGTGCAGATCTACAAAGCTTGAAGTGGAAATTGAGAAGCTCGCTGTAAAAGACAAGCACGACGATGCTCATTGGGCTGCATGGCCGTGCAGATGCACGCTAGAGCCCATATCTGCCTGTTTTAACATGCAATGGTCATGTAGGCCTATGTAGGGGCAGCGAAAGTGCGTAGTTTCGACTTAATTTGAGATTTTTCTATAAATAAGAAGCCGCCATCATCAGAAAGAGGACCCTTGATTTCTCTATTTTGAAGACCTTTGAACCTTAGACTTTTGACCTTGGACATGGCTTTGCGGAGAGTTGTTCTTGAGCACCAGAGTAAGTTCCTGGAGGATTTCTTGAAGATCCAACCATAGATCAACAAGCGTGACCATATCTGGGTTTTTAATATATTGCTTTCAATGTGATTTATAGAACTTTTCTATTCTATGTTTACCGTGACTATGAGTAGCTGAATTATGTCTTAGGTTTATGTGGATCCTATGCCTTACGCTTTAAATATTTATTGATTATTAAATAGTTTATAGGTTTCTTCTATTGGTTAAATTATTCCTTGTGTTTGAATCCCTATAAGGCGTAGCTAGCCTTTAACAAGTTAATTAATTAAATAGGTAATCTCACCCTAGTTAATTAACGGAACTCATGGATTAATTAGTAAATGAGAGTTGGACTGATAATAACCTAATTCCATTATTTCAATCAGTAGTTAAATCGACGAGCTTGTTATGTTTTAATGCTTTCTTTAACTGTTGTCTTACATGATAATGAGGGTAGATGATTAAGGGAAAGATTATTACTATTGCGTTGACCATAGCAAGTAATAATATTGGAGTAAGTGATTGATAACCAATAAGGGAACACAAACTCTTGTGTAATTTGTAATATTTAGAGTATTGGAATAGGTGAAACCGGTGACCCTAAACTTCCCATTAATTGAACCTTTCTCTTGTGTTACTTGTTTTACTTCTTTAATTTGCGAATTGGTTCCAAGCTCACAATTGTTTTCGAATCTCGATTGTCTAGATAACTTAAGGATATTAATCGAATAAATAGTTACCGATACTCCCTGAAGGTACGATACTCGGAGTCCCAAATACTTCACTTTATTAATTTTACGATAAGGTGTACTTGCCTTTGAAACACAAAGTTTTTGGCGCCGTTGTCAAAGACTATTTTTCGGTGATATTAGTGAACTTAATTCCTAGTTAATTTAGACGCTTTTACTTTTTATTTTATTTTATTTGATTTTGCTTCAACTTACCTCTTAATTTTTATTTTCTTCCACCTTACCTTTTTTGTGATTGATCTTATCTTATTTTAGTTGATCATATTTTATTTTTTTCCATCTTATTCTATTTTATTTTGTTTTGATCTTTATTTTGTTTCATCTTAATTTGATCATTTTTTATTTTAATTTGATTCTTTTTGTTTTAGTTTGATTCCTATTTTAATTTAGAAAAAATTATAAATTGTTTTGTATTTTTGTTTCTTATTTTCTTTTTTTTTAAAATTGTTTTTATTTTTTTGTGTTGACATTTTCCCCCGAGCCTATTTTGCAGTTGATCTTATTTTGCACAATATTTTGAGGAACCATGGATGATATACCTCTTGAAGAAATCTTCACACTTAATTTTGCAGGTTATCTAGAGGAACGATCTCAATGCACATGTGCAACCCTATGAACTCCTTGTGAAATTGTGGTTGGGTAGGACATGAGAGCCAAGGTTGTCAACCAGGCAACCTTTGTGCTAAATATATATATGAGCTGCTCCAGCCTGAACCAATATGATCTTTTGATGATGGCAATGTCTACGAGTCACCTTACTTGCAAAATTTGTGGCTAGAATAGGAAAAGGGAGAGTTAACCATGAAGGAGATTTTGACTAAGTAGGAGGAGAATATTGAACTAACCAAGGAGGAGATTGTGCCTATATTCGAGGAGAAGACTGTTGATCAATTCAAGTTTTTGGAAACTCCTACTATATCTTTGAAGAGTCAATTTTCTGAGCTGGTAAAATTGATGACTCAAAAAGATAAAGCTCATAGGACACCAGTTACTTTGCCTAGCCAAGCTGAACCCACTGAAAGGGATAAAGCTCTTATTGAATAGAGCATTTATGAGGAGAACGAGGAAGATCTCAAGGTTTCGGACGTAGAAAAAGAGGAGGAAATCCCAACTAACATGGGGTAGACTCTTTTAACTATTGGAGTTGTTGTAATTGAGGTCCAAAAGGGGAAGGTGACTTTGAAGTGTGGTAAGGAAAAGGATGTGCTAATGGAATTAAATTTTAATAAAAAAAAATTCCCACTCCTTTTGTTTGTTCTTATTTTATTGATTATGTGGTAACCTCTAATAATCTTAATGTTTTAAAGATGCAGGATCCATCATCTTCTGAAGCTCATCCACCACAAAGAAAGAGGAAGAACAACATGAACCACATGATTAGGAAATTAAGAAGGGGCAATGTCATAAAGATTAAATTTGCTCTTGGATAGCCCCTTGATTGATCCATCCTAAGCAACCGTTAGGCTCGGGACATTAAACAAGTGCTTTGCAGGAGGCATCATAGTTATCTGCTTTATTTTTTTTTTATTCCTTTTTGCTTTATGCGTGCTTTTGTCTTCTTCTGTGCATTCAAGAACAAAGCAAGGTTCTCATCCAAAGATCACTTAGGAGCACTTTACTAAGTGCCAAATTATTAAGGGAAGTCCATTCTACTTTTCTTCATGCTCAATTATTTTATATTTAAAGTTTTAGCATTGAGGCTCATGCTAGACTTTAAGTGTGGGGTGGCTACTATATATTTGTTTATGCAGTGCAATGTCCTTGCTATCCCTTGCATTTATCTGGCTTATTTTTATATGTATGTGTTTAATCTTTGAAAATGCTGTGAAAGGAACCCACATTTTTACTTAAAAATGACAATTGTATAATTCAAGTGTGGGGAGGTCCCTTGTTAGCTGAAAATTAGCGAAAAGCGCTTGTTTGATTGCCTTTCTTAGAATTAGTTTCTAAATTGTAAGACTTAAACCTTTATAAGAGATTGCTTTGAATTATTGTAATTTTTTACCTCTATTTCTTTCTATGAGCATTTTCCCAAGCTTGCATGTTCTAGAACTTGTTCTGAAACCTTAGGTATTTTTTCTGGTCTATATTTTAATTGATTAAAAAGTGCCCCTTAGTTGTCCATTTTGAGCCTGCAATTTTAATTCTTCCTTGGTTCCCCATTTTCTATGATTTTTTTTATGGTAACACCTTGGAAGCAAGATGGAGCAAAGTTTAATTAGGGCTGAGCTTTGGCTGGGTTAGGTCAGATACAGACCCAATTTACCTAATCTATAGAAATCCGAGAATGCTATTTTGAGGCCCACTTTTGTCCAATTGTGTTGACAAATTGATCGAGTGCGGGTTTGGTCAGAATGTGGGTTGATCGGGTGGATTGCACCGGGTATGGATCAATGTTGAAACATGCCCCAAAAAATTACCATGCTCAAACATCTTCTTATTTTGGTGTACTAGAATACCTCTTTGGGTGTCGTTTGCAGAAGTTGAAGAAACTCAATAATGGATAAAAAGGGTTATCGGAAAAGGTGGCAATATCCTCCTTGAGTCCTTGTCCTTGAAGTGTAAGTGTGACAATAGTGTTGTGTGGCGAGTGACGGATGTGATGTGATGACGGGTGTAAGATGGTGAGATGACGAGATAGTGAAATGACGGGGGTTTCTCTTTGGTTCAATGCATGGGGGACTAAGAGTTGAGACTTAAGACAATGTCACAGTGGGATAGAAAACTGAAATTGAGGTCTCAGGGTTGGGAAGACTACCACGGGATGACAACTGAAATTTAAGACCCACATCAGAGAGCTTTGTAAGGCTAAGCGGCCATCCAAGGTTGGGATAGGATTAGAGAGCTCAAATGAGAGGGAGAGAGGGTTGGCTCTAGAGTTTAGAAGATGGAAGAAGCAGTGCTAAGGAACAAAAATGGGAGCTTCAACGTTTTATACTTAGGGTTTTTTATTTTTAAAACTTATGTTCTCGATCGGTATTGGTTGTTGATAGATTGTATAGTGAAAACTGATCCCACCATCATTAACCATCTTAAACTCGCTTATGTTCCACTGAATTACCCGAGTCCCGCTTCAACCCACCCGCAACCCCAATTTTGACATCAAATGCTTCGGTTTAGGTCGAGTGGGAAATTAATGCTCCCCACTAAGTTTAATGTAAAGAGAAAAAAAAAGATTTTTTTTTACTATGCTCATGTGTATAAAAATCTGAATTTCCTTTTCAGATCAATAAAAGAAAAAAAATTTAGTGAGTAAAAAGGAAAGAATAGAAATTAAAATACATATATGTTGCCTACATAGTAGAAGAAAAAGAAAAGAGCCCACATAAAAGGAAAGCAAAGGAAACAAAAGGAAGGAAAAACTGAGAGTTCTAAGCAAAAATGTTTATAATAAGAACTCCATGTTGTTACAAGGGTTTCTCTGTTAATTGTTTTATGTTATTTTTAGCCACGTTTATCCTTTCTTCATTTATCATACCTTGCACTTACACCCGGGCCCCATTACAACCTTGTAAGACCCCTTCTTTCGCATGCAAGTAAACTTTTTAAGTGGAGATTCGGTCAATTTACAAGTCGATGATAATGTGTTTGCTTTGGGAAATTTGGGTGACTTTTGTCCAATCCCTATACACCTTGAAAGTTGTAAGGTGAGTACCCTTTTCTTTGAAAGACATGATCTCAGGGGCTCAAGCCTCTAATTGGGAAATCTTTTAACAATCCCACATAATTGTTGCAATACTATCAGTGTTGTTTGTTTTGAGTCACTTGCTTGACAGTTATTTTTTATCTTGAATTTTATCTGATTCAAGAATTTGCTTGGGACAAGCAAAACTAAAGTGTGAGAAAATTGATAAACCAATATTGAGTAATTTATATGAGGTATTTACTTCCTAAATAACCTTTTATATGGTTTTGATTCCTATTTCTCATCCATTTTCCTTTATATTTGCATAATTAGCTTGGAGAAGAGAAAAATTGCAAAACAATACATAATAGAGAGAATTTGATGCAAAAAGACCAAGTTTTGAAGATCCTGCACATATGCAAAGGCTTTACATACCTCCTTCACAATATGCAAAGGCTCTACAGTCGAATTTGCAAAGTCTTTAATGAAGAAAAACTCATTATTGCCAAGCTTGAGGCTGCACGGCCATGCATATTCATGCAACACGGTCGTGCAACATGTAGAGGTTATGCAAATTTGTAAAGCCTGGAGTGGAAATTAAGAAGCTCGTTGTAAAAGACGAGCACGATCGTGCTCATTGGGCCACACGGCCATGCAGATACATGTTGGAGCACAGATTTGCCTGTTTTAATATGCAGAAGTCATGCAGGCCTATGTAGGGGCGGTGCAAGTGCACAGTTTTGACCTAATTTGAGAGTTTTCTATAAATAGGAAGTTGCCATCATCAGAAATAGGACCCTTGATCTCTTTATTTTGAAGACCTTTGAACCTTGGACTTTTGACCTTGAACTTAACTTTGGTGAGAGCTGTTCTTGAGCACTAGAGAAGGTTCCTAGAGGATTTCTTGAAGGTCCAACCATAGATCAACAAGCATGACCGTCTCCGAGTTTTTAATTTATTATTGCTTTCAATGGGATTTGTAAAAATTTTCTATTCTATGTTTACTATGACTATGAGTAGTTAAATTCTATCTTAGGGCTATGTGGATCCTATGCCTTACGCTTTAAATATTTATTGATTATGATATAGTTTGTAGCTTTTGTCTATTGTTTAAATTATTCCATGTGTTTGAATCTCTATAAGGCGTAGCTAACCTTTAATAAATTAATTAATTGAATAGGCAATCTCACTATAGTTAATTAGCAGAACTCTTTGATTAATTGGTAATTGAGAGTTGGACTGATCATAACCCAATTCTATTATTCCAATCATTAGTTAAATCGGCGAGCTTGCTATGTTTTAATGCTTTCCTTAACTGTTGCCTAGCATGATAATGAGGGTAGTTGATTAAAAGGAAGACTATTACTATTGCGTTGACCATAACAAGTAGTAATTACATTAGAGTAAGTGACTGATAACCAATAAGGGAACACAAACTGTTAAGTAATTGGTAACATTTACAGTATTCACATAGGTGAAACCAGTGACCCTAAGTTTCTCATTAATTGAGTCTTTCTCTAGTGTTACTTATTTTACTCCTTTAATTTGCAAATTGTTACCAAGCTCACAATTGTTTTCAAACCTCGATTGTCTAGATAACATAAGGATATTAATCGAACTAATAGTTACTGGTAGTACCTGTGGGTATGATACTCGAAGTCCCAAATACTCAACTTTATTACTTTTGCGATAAGGAACACTTGCCTTTGTAGCAACACCTCTTAGCCACTAGTCTAAGTTTTATCCATTATTATGTTGTCATTCACATTCAGATCAATGATATTCATTAGTCTTGTTGCTGAGATTAGTGGTTAATGGTGGGAAGCTTTGAACAAAGAGAGAGTTGTTTCCATGGGTGTAAGACTTAGACCCATAAACGGCTCCCTCATATAAGCCTAACGGAAGGAACCAATTGCAATTGAAATATTAGTTTAGAGACCCAATTGTAAATTTTTTAGTTCGCGAATGTACTTAAAAATTTCTAAATAGTCTAGGAATCTCGAGAGTAATTAAACGTTTTTTTAACTAAATGAGAGACCATTCTCTATTTTATCTATTTATTATTTTTTTAAAGATATAATATAATACACACAAATATATGTTATTTATGCCATAATATAAATGGAATAGGCTCAAGTAACTACATCTTTTCGTATATTACTTTCTTTCCCAATTTTACCCTTTAACTCTCACTTATGTAACTGCAAATCAGCAATTGAAACTGTCATTCAATTTTTCTATTCTATACAACTTCTCTTTGTTTCTTTCATGTGTTCGAAACATTAAACAACAAATCGTGATAAAATAATAGATACTGTAACACAATAGAAATACGGAAAGACGGACACGATAGTGCCCGTATTTCTTGTAGCTAGTATTCATTATGTCAATATATTTAATAAAATATTTGTAATGTCAATTTTTTTATTTAAGTTTAGATATTTTATTTGTCAAGAAAAATAAACAAGAATTGTTATAGAGGAGCTCAATCAATATTAATTTATTAAAAAATATTATTTAATTATTATCAGTTGAATAATTGGATCTTAAATATCATCGGGATTAATCCAATTTTATGTATTACTCGTGTTTTTGACCGGTGCAAAAATCACGAGTATCCATTGTATAGCAGAGTAATCAAGCAATATATATATATATATATTATTCAAAAAAAAAAAAGACTTTCCTAAGGCAGCGATAAATATTCATACAAAGAGTTTAATTGATATGCACCGACAGTGTAAAAAGTTTTATACCGTCATCTAATCATATCTAACCATATAGATATTTGTTGAGATATATTAAGAAGGATTAATAAGACATGCATTGTCGGTGTAAATTAATTTTACACTGATATCTAATGAGAATCCATTATTCTACCATGTCAGTCCACTATTATTGCTACATTTTAAAATAACTACCAAATCATGAGTTCTTATTAGATATCAATGTAAAACTAATTTACATTGACAGTGCATGCTAAGGGTATGAAGGAGTGAAGGAGTTAAAGGTGCATGGTTCAAATCTTGACGAAGGAGAAAACTAATCTAACGACTAACATACTAACATTTGCCTATCAAAAAAAAACTCTTTTAGAAAATGATATAACAAAGTGGCACAATAATGAGATATGATTGTATGACGGTGTAATTTTTTTTTGTACATATCAATTAAACTTTCATATATATCCAATTTGAACATAATTTATAATAATATAGGATTTGTGAAATTACTTTAAAAAATATTATATTACTTCATTTGGTGAAAGTTATTATTTGGATTAATTTAATTTATATGTACTGTCAGTGTAAATATATTTTACACATGTATTTAATGATTTATTGTCATATTATTTAATGAGTATGACAAATTTTGTATTTTTAAACTCATTAAATAATGTGCATTTTTATGCCGATTATGTGTATAAATTAAGCTCTATTTGGATTGGAACAAAAGAGATTCATTTTTTGAAAACAACAATTCATATTATCTTTGTAGGTATCCAACTCTCGCTAGGATGGCTCTGCAAGGGTTTGGAAACACGTAATCTTTATTCGGCTACCATCGGCTTGCATGGCTTCTTCCATGGCTTCCAAGCCAATTTGCATGTGGCCTTGCTTCGGTCCTCCTTCTCCTTAGCCCCCTCCGTCCTCCTCTCCTCCACCATCTTTTCCTACTCGTCATGATGATCCTTCACCACCCTCCTTAACACCAAGCACGACGACACAAAATAAAACTTTTGTCGATACCCTCTCCAAATCTTGTGCGATCCCTATCGATCTTCTCCCCAAACCTTGCATCAAAGGGGATTCCTTGTCGATCCAAATACCCGAAGATGAATATAGGGCCGACCTAGAGGCTTGTAAGAATAACCTTCATGGTCGTATTATCCTAACAAAGGGTGATGCTCCTTTTAAGAACGATGAATTGCGTAACAAGCTAGCCTCGCTGTGGAAACCTCTCGGCCAATGGCACATGGTTTTGCTGGGTAAAGGTTTTATGAGTTCTCTTTCTCTTCCTCTGAAGATTTGCTAAGTGTTTGGTCTGCAGGTTCCTGGTCTCTAAAGCCGAGAATCCTTCACCTTTCACGGTGGCAACCGGATTTCCATCCTTCTCTTCAAGGCAATTCTCGCACTCAATGTTGGATTCGCATTATTGGCTTACCTCAAGAATATTGGCGACCCCGGATCTTGTTCTCTATTGCTGGCAGAATACGGGTCCCAATCGCTTTAGATGAAGCTACCATAAAAAAAACTTATGGTCACTTTGCCCGGGTTTTTGTTGACTTAGACCTCAAGGAGGATTTGCATGATCATCTTCTGGTTGAAAGGCTTGATTATGCATTATATGTTAGTTTGGAATATGAGAAGCTCCTGCTTTTTGCACCTTGTGCAAGGCTATTAGTCACTCTAATTCCAATTGTAAGAGGCATGGGCTTCCCTCCTCTACTGCAAAAAAGGAACAACCTGTGCCTAAATAAAAGGAAAGGAAGCAAGGTTTGGGTTATATTCCTAAGGGCAATGGAAAGGAACCTGTGCATCATGCTAACATTTCGGCCCCTACATTGCCCCATCATCCTTTGATTAATGCTTCTGATGGTGTTTTGAACATTGTGGATCCTGTTTTTGATGGCCCGGATGTGGTTCAGGAAGCTCATAATGATGCCAATTTAGCAAATCATGCTGACAACACTGGTGGTGGCAGCCAACATACTGAAGGAAATCAGGATGATGATGACTCTATGGAAACCATCTATGATGAGGCTGATGATGACTCTTTGGCAGCTGTCCCTCTAACTATGCCTGTTCAAATCCTTGCAAATGAAGTTGTGACTAACAATGTGGACATAACAAGGGCTGCTTAGGGCCAGTCAATTGATGATGATATGTTGAAGACAATTGTAGACTCAATGAGTACTTCTCAATCCTTGGACCGAGTGTCTAAGACACCATAATCTGTGGCAGCAACTGTCTCTGGTAAGGCAGTTTGCACACCTATGTTTCATGACTTGCTTGAACATGTGAAGAAGGACATGATTATTGCTGCCAAATTCTAGGCACAAAATGAAGATAATGACAGCATTGAAGATACTTCTTCTACTATTGGTGAAGGTGATGCTCCTTTCACTAAGATCCTAACCAAATCTCAAAAGAAGAAGTTGAAAAAGCAAAAAAAGATATCTGCTAGAGCAGAAGGTTACTTAACCCATTCAAGGGCTGGTCAACAATAGTTTCCTTAATGAAACTTCTTTATTGGAATGCTCGTGGTGTTAGCAATCCTGACACCAGGTCTGTTATTAGAAAGCTTTGCTCCCTCAATAAGCCGAATTTCCTGTTTATTTCAGAACCTTGGATTCCTTACTCTCAATTTCCAATTAGGTTTTGGGAATCTTTGAACATGAAAATGATTGCTATCAATCACCGAGGTGATCTCACTCCCAACCTCTGGTGTTCTTTGCTACATTAATTTATTTCCCTCTTGCTTTTATCAATCACTGATCAACAAGTTGCTTTTAAATTAACTGTGAATAATAATGATATTTTCTTGGCTGCGATTTATGCTTCTACTAGTTACATTAATTCACAGAAGAAATCTTTGGCAACACCTGTTACATTTGCAACATAGTAATCCTGGCCCTTGGTGTTTTCTAGGGGATTTCAATGTTGTGCTTGGCTTTCATGAGCAAAGAGGTATGGGTACTCCTTCCAAGTTGTCCTGCAGTGACTTCTTAGATTGGACTAATGCTGGCACTCTTACTCACTTGGATACCCGTGGTGCACAATACACTTGGTCTAATTGTAGGCGTGGCAGATTTCTTACTGACAAAAGATTGGATAGAGTGATTTGCAATGATGATTGGTTAAATGCTTGGTCTAGTGTGGCTACTTGTACTCTTACTAAAAGTCAATCTGACCACTTCCCCATTTTACTTGCTGTCAAGCAAGATAGTAAGGTTGCTGGATCCTCCTTTAAATTTCTCAAGATGTGGTCAGAGCATGTGGATTGTATTAGGATGATTAAGGAGGTTTGGCATGAGCTTGTTGCTGGTTGTCCTATGTACATTCTCTCTCAAAAGCTTAAAAGGCTGAAAGTCAAGTTCAAAGAATGGAATCATGCTGTTTTGGCAATGTTCATGTGCAAGTGCAAAATGCTTTAGCTGCTATTAATTCTGTTCAAGATCAAATCGATAGTTTGGGTGGGAATGATGACTTATTTGTTCAAAAAAAGACTACTCAGTTATAGCTCCAGCAAGCTTTGTCCTTTGAGGAGCAATTTTGGAAGGAAAAGGCTAGAATTAAATGGCATACTCAAGGAGACCGCAACACAGCTTTCTTCCACAAAACTGCCAAAATCAGAGTTATCTCCAAACAGGTTTCTGTTATGAGGCATGAAGACCATATTTTATATGACTCTAATGCTATTGAAGACCACATCTTACAGTTTTACACTGGTGTATTTAATTCTAAACCTTGCATTCAAAACTCAGATTTTGTTCCTAGTATTATCCCTCATTTGGTGACAGATGAGGACAATACCATGCTTTCCGATTTACCTACCAAAGAGGAGGTGAAGCTTGCTGTTTTCTCTTTAAATGGTGATAGTGCACCTGGTCCGGATGGGTTTGGTGGATTCTTCTTTCATCATTATTGGGATATTATCAATGAAGATGTATACAATTCTGTTTTGCAGTTTTTCAGGCATGGTTGGCTGCTGCCAAATCTGAATTCTAATGTTGTGGTCTTAATCCCTAAAGTGCATGGTACTGATAGCATTGATCAATTTAGACCTATTGCTCTTGCCAACTTCCAATTCAAGATCATTTCCAAGGTCCTTGCTGATAGGCTTGCCAAGGATGTTCCCAAAATTGTTTCCCACAATCAAAGAGGCTTTGTCAAGTATAAAAACACCTCTGATTGTGTTTGTTTAGCTTCTGAGGTTGTGAATTTGTTAGACAAGAAGGCTTTTGGGGTTCACTTGGCTATGAAGATTGACATTAAGAAGGCCTTTGATACCTTAGATTGGAACTTTCTTAACTCGATTCTCATTTCTTTTGGTTTCAATGCCCAATTCTACAAGTGGATTCATTGCATACTTCATTCTGCTAGACTATCTATCTCTATCAATGGTCACTCTGTTGGTTATTTCTCTTGCAATAGAGGGGTTCATCAAGGTAATCCTTTATCTCTGTTGCTGTTTTGCATTGCTGAAGAGGTCCTCAGTAGGGGCATCACTATGCTTGTACATGAAGGGAAGCTCTAATTGATGAATGGTCCTAGGGGATTTACAATGCCGAGCCACATTTTATATGCAGATGATATTTTTGTCTTCTGCAGGGCCTCTAACAGAAGCTTAAGGAGCTTGATTGAATTTTTCCATACTTATGCCTCTTTTTCTGGTCAATCTATCAGCCTTGAGAAGTCTAAATACTATGCAGGCAGCATCCCTGCTTGTAGACAACAAGTTATTTCTGATATTCTTGGTTTTAGATTTGGTGTCATTCCTTTTTCTTACCTTGGTGTACCTATCTTTAAAGGTAAACCAAAGAAGACTCATCTTCAGCCTATTGCAGACCGGTTAAAGTGCGAGTTTAGCCTTTGGAACGGTAGTATGCTTTCTTTCATGGGCAGAGCACAGCTTATCAAATCTGTTTTCTAAAGTAGTTTAATGTACAACTTTTATTTCTACACTTAGCCTGCCTCCCTTCTTAAAATAGTGGATAGTTAGTTAAAGAATTTCTTATGGACTGGTAATATTCATTCGAGCAAATCAGTCACAGTTGCTTGGTCAAAGGTTTGCAAGCCTCTCAATGAAGGAGGCTTAGGTATTCGATCCCTTATCTCTATCAAAAGAGCTGGCATTCTTAAACTTGGTTGGGATTTCATTTCCTCTTCTCTTGAATGGTGCCAACTTATGAAAGCAAGAGTTTACCGTAATAACAACATTATTTCTTACCATATCAGCTCATCCATCTAGTCAGGTATTAAGAATATTGTCCCTACTATTTTAGAGAATTCTTCTTGGCAAATTGGAACTGGTTCAGCTGTAAGTTTTTGGTTAGATAAATGGCTTTCCAGTCCTATTGTTTAGATGCTCGGCATTCCTCCCAATCTTCATTGCAAGTTTACCGCCAGAGTGAGTGATTTCATCCACCATAATAGTTGGCGCATTCCCCACACTATTCTGGTTAACATTCCTGACATTAAATCAGATATTGAGAAAGTTATTATTCCTAGAAGTTGCCTCCAAGACAGGTTGGTTTGGAATAACACTAATTCGGGTTCCCTTACTTTTAAAGATGCCTATACTTTCTATCAGACTACTGGTCTGGCTATTTCTTGGTCTAAGCTTATTTGGAGGCCTTGCATAACTCCTTCTAAGACCTTTTATACTTGGCGGTTACTGCATAACCGGTTCCCCACTGATGAGAATTTGAAAGGGGTTGGCTCCATCTTTCCTTCTATGTGCTCCCTCTGTAATCAAGCTGTTGAATCTTCTGAGCATTTGTTTCTTCATTGCAATTATGCTCAATGTCTTTGGTCTTGGATGAATGCTGTTTTTTGCTGCAATATAGACACAACCTCTTTCTCCTCTGCTCTGGCCATTTGCAATAGTAATTAGAGCTCACAAGCACTGGACTTATTGGTTGCTTGCATCACTTACATCATTTGGTCCATTTGGTATAGCCGCAATCAAGCTAGATTTGAGAATGTCCTCATTCCCTTCAGATTTTAACATTCTGAGTTATTTTGGTGTCCAGCCTTGTCATGCTCGGGCTCCTATAATAACTCAAGTTTCTTGGCTTCCTCCTATGTGTGGTTGGGTGAAGTGTAATACTGATGGTGCTGCAATTGGCTTTCCTGGTCCTGCTGCTTGCGGGGGCATCTTTCGTGATAGAAGTGTGGCGGCTTTAGGCTGTTTTGCTAAGAACCTTGGTACTCTTGATGCTTTTCAGGCTGAGTTTCATGGTGCTATGATAGTAATTGAGGTTGTTTACTCTAAAGGTTGGCATAGGCTCTGGCTTTAAAGCGACTCTTTGTTAGTTGTTAAAGCCATCATAAACTTTTCTTTGGTCCCCTGGCGTCTTCGTAACAGGTGGCCCAATTGCATGGACCTCACCAAAAACATGCAATTCGTCTATTCGCATATCTACAGAGAAGGCAACTTGTGCGGATAAGTTAGCCAAGTTTGGACTCTCTCTCACGGACTATATTTGGTGGGATAATATTCCTACCTTTCTAGCTATAGAATTTTTTAATAATACGTTTGACTTCCCAGCCTATAGATTTGCTTAGCCCTTTTGCTTTGGGTTATTTTTTCCCTTCTATTTGGGGCTGCTTTTATTTTCGTTTCCTCTTTCCTTTAGGTTTTGGCCTAGTCTCTCCATGTCTCTCCTATATTCTTTTTCCTCCTTTTTTTTAATAGAAACAGAGAGAGTACTCTTTTTCCTTCTAGTTGTTTTTTTTCTAAGGAGGGTTTTGCATCAGAAGGTTTTAACGAGGATCATTTCCTTCATTTTATAAATAAAAAAAAGCTCTATTTAGATTTGGTGCCGTCAGAAAAAAAATGACGTTGATATAAACCATTTCATTCACTTCAAAGCAATGTTTTGAAAATTGGACTGGAGATCGAACTGGTGAGACCACCGTGTCATGGTTCAATTGGTTTATTCGGTTAAACCATGGTTGAACCGGCTAACTAATAAAAAAATAAAAAATATTAAATTTTGGAGAAAAAGTAAAGAAAAAAAATCATTTCAACCCAGTTCAATTAGCGGTTTAAAATGGTTCAACCGTAGTTCAATCTGATTCAACCAGACAGCAGTTCAATTGGGGTTAAATTTTGAAGAAAAAGTAAAGAAAAAAAATCATTTCAACCCGGTTCAATTAGCGGTTCAAAATGGTTCAACCGTGGTTCAATCCGATTCAACCAGACAGCAGTTTAAATGGGGTTAAACCCACTGTCAAACTAACGAGTTCCCGGTTGGGTCTCGTTTTTAAAGCATCGATTCAAAGAGAGGGAAAGGGGCCAAGGCCAGAACATGACGTTGACAAGAGTGAATGGCATTTAGGCTATATTTGTTTCTAAGGAAAGAAAGCGGGGAGAAAGGAAAGATTTTTGGAAAATGTAAAAAGTGTGTATGGATAAGTGTGACAGACCAATCATAGTGTAACACATCAGTAATTTTACACTTTAATCAATAAACTTTCTTTCTCCCTACTTTCTTTCCTCCTATTTTCTTGGCAGCCAAACATCACCTTAGCGACCAAGGCAAAAGCGCGATTCAGCACAAAGCACTGTTCTTCTCGAAATTGAAATTGGAAGCGAAGCCAAAACTTACCATTCAGTTAACGCCGACAAGCGACTTCTTATGCTTTGGTCGGTAAGCCTTCTCTTCTTCTCCATTCATTTTCAAAGACAACAACTTTTTGTCAAAACAAATCAGACCCACCTAAAATGTTCTGATTTTGTTCATAGAAATAGGGTTGCCTTTTTCAATTTTGGTGGCTGTTCTTTTAGTCCTCAAGTGCCTTGAAAGCTTTGCTCTCTGTAAGTAGTATTAGGCGGTGAACAACTTGAGTTTGATGTTTAAGTACTACTGATCAAATCATCATTAATACTGACTCAATCTTTGTGTTTATTTTTTTTTTGTAGTTTGCAGACATTTTTTTTTCTTTCATCCTTGTGTCCTTGATTTGTACTTGATAGGATATAAATTGAAAAAAAAAAAAAAAAAGAACATTGGAATTTAGGCACATGTTGGAATGAAGGTGTTGGCTTAAGTATGTTATTCCTTTGTCATGATTAAAAAATAAATACGAGAATCATGATTGTGAAAGCTATGATATTGCCCTCCCTTTCTATCTTTTAACCGGACCATGAAGCATGCATTTCCTAAGAAGCACTAATAAATGAAGAAAAGAAGTGTTTGCTTACCCTAGTTGAATTGAGCGAAAATCCTCTCCATTATTATGATTTTGGGTGTATAAATGCATATATTCCTAAATTAATGACATAAATTAGACATTTATTAGTCTTAAGATTTTGGGTCTAACTGGTGAGGACTACCTAAGCTTTATAAACACCACTCAGGTCATATCTCTAGCCGATGTGAAACTTTTAACACACCCCTGACAAATACGGGTGGAATAACAGAGATCATGACCCATCTAGGACAGGCCTTGATACCATCTTGAATTTGGGCTTTAGGCCTAACTCAACCGCACAAAACCGGCTTATAAGGTGAGGATTGCCTAGCCTTATAAAGGCCACTCAGGCCATATCTCTAGTCGATGTGGGACTTTCAACACACCCCCTCACGCTCAGGACTGGACATTTGAAGCGTGGACTAATGCAGGTGGAATAATAGGGATCTTAACAATTAGTTTTTATACATCCCAAATCATAGTAATGGAGTTCATTTCTTTTGAGAAATGGATAGGATCTCTACTCATTTGAATTCTCGCTTCCAAAGATTGCTGCTGTGACGTTGTTACCTTTCCCTTTTTGTCTTCTAAAAAAAATGTTGGTGGCAATATGCAATAATTTAGTTGGTACAACTTTCTTCAAATGCTCGATACTGTCGAAGGTGAATTTACCATATGAGCGAATGAGAATCAAATGGGATCTTACTCACCAGAACAACTTAGGTTTCTGGTTTTTATTTGAAACAAAGCCTACCATATTTTAAAGTTTATTATAATGTCTAATACAGGAAGTTATAGAAGAAAGGGCAAAATCTTTATGTCCTTTATCTGTATGCCTAAAATCTAGATAGCTTTGAAGTCTGAACACAGGGTTTCCCTAACATAAGGTGGCATGGAACACTACAGAAGTCCTTCTGATTTAGCATTACTAGTGTAGTTACTAATTTTTTCTGTATATTAAAGTAATTTTGAGACTCCTCAGTGTTGGAAGATAACCTGTGGCTCAGTATAATTGTCCAGTAGCTTGGTTGGTTATGCCGTTAATTGATTCAGTTTAACTATTATTACTACATATAGAGCTAATGAGAGGAAGCTAAATGATGTTATTACAAGCTGTCATTCTCAATGCTAGAGACGTCAATGTAACACCATTCATGAGTTCTCATCTAACAGTATGAGCTTTTGGGAGGGATAGTTCATGTCATGATAATAGAGGCTAGAGCCTCTATGACTAAGAGGTCTAGTGCTCAATGCTGGCGGCCCTATTCTTCCAATAATAAGTCGAATTTTAGCACAAAATAGGGATGAGCTTGAGTTTTTGGCATAGTTGGTTAATAATATCACTTGCATTTCATGCATGGTTGGAGAAGAATTACTTTAAATTTCAATTGGACAATTCACCATGATAATGTGCAGTTTTTAGTTTGCTATGTTGAATATGCATCTCTACCTTGGTTTGCATATGATTAGTAGTGATTGTTTTCTTCTCTTTGTCTTAACATTTATCTCGACTGCATTTTTAATTTTATTTCTCGATCGATTTTTCTATTTTGGATATTATATCCTCCTCCTGTTTGTTCCTCTATTTTTTCTTTTTTATATGAAGGGGAGCATTGGCACAACAATTTGAGTTGTTCTCGTGTGATTATGAGATTATATGTTTGAGTTGTGGAATTAGCCTATGCAAATACAAAGTAAGATTGCCCATAATTGACCCACAATTGGTTCGATCCTTACCTGAACCCCGTCATGGCAGGAGCTTTATAGTACATAGTTGCTAAAAGGAAATAATTTTACCAGCCATTGGTTGGAAGTATAAATTGTTAGAATTAATAGTATGTAGGGAAGTTAAGGATTTATTTTATGTAATTATGGTAATTAGGGTAACTGTAAATGCTTGTATTTTTTTTTTTTTACTTTGCCTATATATAATATTCTCTAAAGTGTAATTCAAACACACTGATTCTCCCATATACTTTCACATTTTTCTCTTTCTCAAAATGGTATCTAGGGCCTAACGTGAAGTAACCCTAATCTGTGTTTACTCGGTGGTGGACCCCACTGGCCATCGGTGCAAATTTTTTGGAACCAAGTTCCTTTGCCGCTTTCAACTACCATGTCCCCTTTTCCAGCATGTCCTCCATCCTTTCGGGTTGTCGCCGCTTCCGAAAAGTTCCCAAGGAAATCACCACTGCCAGAATCGTAATGAGTTGATCTAATAGGACCCAATGTTATAGGCCCATCAGACGTTGCACGCACTCCACGCATCGAATCTGTCCACTGTTCATCTCTCACTTGCTCACCCATCCTGTTGTGCATGGCGGCTTGTGAGGCCACCTTTTCGGCATTTGCTTTCATTGCCAACATTGGCAGTCAGTGCTCGTTCGCACGTCCTCTTGCCTATATAGCCTTGAGGTAGAGGGAGGAGAATTAATTACATGGAGGATAGTCCAATAGTTAGAGGTAGAGGGAGTCCAAGAAAACTATAGACAAACCATTAAGAGATTTAAAGGTAAATGACCTATCTTTGAACTTCATGTGTGATAGAGAATTACGCGTGATACATGTAGTTGACCTCATTTAGTGGGATAAGTTGGGAATAGGCTGGGGTGAGCTAGGCTTTGCAAAGCCTAAGCTTGGTATGATCAAAAAATTCAAGGCCCAAGCCTGGCATGTTAGTCATAGGTTTTTTTTTTTTTTAGGTCTGACCTGGCCTTTTTGAAAGTCTGATATGGCCTGTTAGCCTACTTAAAAGTCTATTTGATATTAACGTCTTTGAATAAGTCATTTGACCGATCTTTAAATAGACTGACGGTGTAATTGGTCAATGAAGTTAAGTTCTATTTATAATAAGCTATAAAAAAAATTAAATCCACTCCTATTAAGAGACGTGAAACATAGAAGTGAAAATAGATAGGACGAGTTGAGTTTTATAAGGTCTGATTCTGATTTATTCGTATGAAATAAAACTTTTTCATGGTCTAACATGGCCTTTTAGAGAATCAAACCTTATATGATAGCCTATTTAAATTCTATGTTGCAATAAGGCCTTTAAGTATGTCAAAAATTTATGTAAATTAATATGCTTAAATTAATGAAAATATCAATAGGTATATGATTTAGCACAATGTACAAAATCTAATATAATAATAATAATAATATAAAATTATTATTTATATTTACTTAAATAGGCTGGCCTAAAAGGCTTTTTCAGTGGCCCGAAGCTCGGCCTTTTTAGCTAAATAGGCTTCTTCACGTAGGCTAGGCCGTAGGTCCCAGTCGGGCGGCCTGGCCTATTCGTACCTACTTATTGCTGTTTAAGTTTTCCTTATAAAATAGATTTTTGGCTTTACTGCAGTTTTGGTCCCCCTATTTTCACCAATTCGTAATTTTGGTCCTCCTATATGTAAATCCGCAATTTTAGTCCCTAATTTTTAACATTTCTGAAATTGGGTCCCTATCTCTAATTTTGGTCAAATTAGGTGATGTGGCAGGTCAAACGCTGAGGTGGCAGTCACACATGTCATCTTTTTCATTATTTTAATTCTTTTTTATTATTTTAATTATAAATTTTAATTTAATAAATAAATTAAAAATCGGGAAATTTAAAACGCTGAGGGCTCGCCCCTTTTTATTATTTCCTGAAAATTGAAAATTGAAATTGGGAGAAGTAGATCAAAATCTGGAAAAATAACAACAACAACAACAACAACATCATCAATAGCACCAAAATTAAATTCTGGAACAACAACAACAACATCACCAAAATTAACAACAAAATGGAACAACAACAAATCAAATTAACAACACATCTTCTCCTGGAAAAATCAAATTCTGGATCAAATTCAAAACACTCCACTAACAATAAATTTAACAAATTAACAACAGCACCAACACATCTTCTCCTCTTCTGCTGCTTCTTTTGCTGCTTCTTCTCCATCGTTCTTCTGCTTCTTCTGCAACAGTAAAGGAACCCCAAACCCAAACCCTAACCCAATCCAAAACGCAATCCCAAACCCCCCTGACTCTAACTCCTCCTCAACCTCAACCTCGCCCTCCCACCTCGTTCAATCGAATCATCTTCAACCCAGATAACCCACCATCCCTCACACCCAGAAACCGAAGGAGACAAGATCTGAGGAGAGGCATAAATCTGGAAAAATCTGGATCATTGATAGCACCAAGTACCAACGAGCAGAGGTGAAGAAAGCAGAGGTAAACCCAAACCCTAACCCAATCGAAAATTGTGAGGAGGCGGTTATGGAGGGTTGGGTTGCAGAAAGGAAAGAAATCCCTAAATTGTGAACCCTAAATCCCCAAATCGCATCTTCACCCCTCTTCTTCACCTCTGTTCTTCTCATCTCTTCTTCATCTTTGCCCCATAAGAAGACCAGTGGTTCTGGTTCTCATTTTCGAAAGGGGGTAGAAGATGGGCAAGACGCTGTGGAGGATTTGGAGGTGGTGGTGTGGTAAAGATGAAGAGGGTGAAGTGGGGTTTGGAAGAAGGAGAAGAAGAAGGACGACGTATGTTTAGGGAACAGAAGGAGGACGACCGTGAGGAAGAAGAATGGGTCGAGGGAAGAAGAAAGGGTCTGGGTTCATCTTTTGGAAGAAGAAGAAGATTGTGTCATACATATACCACACACAGGAACAAGAAGTAGAAGAAGAGCATGCAGTGCAGTACCTATCTTTGTACTTGAGGAAGATGTGAGGAAGAAGAAAGGAAGTGAGAGGAAGAAGAAAGGGAACGCTGCTGGGGATTTAGGGTTCATGATAACCCTCTTTTATTTTTTTGATTTTAATTATTTAATTTTATTTATTTAATTGAAAAATAAAATAAAATGATTTAGATTTATTATTTTAATGGATTAAATGACTTGGCAACTAAATAACCACCTGTGTAGTCCAGTCACTTGCCACATCACTGCCACCTCAGCGTTTGACCTGCCACATCACCTAATTTTGACCCAAATTAGAGATAGGGACCAATTTCAGAAATGTTAAAAATTAGGGGACTAAAATTGCGGATTTAAAAATAGGGAGACTAAAATTACGGATTGGTGAAAATAGGGGGACCAAAACTGCAGTAAAGCCTAGATTTTTCAGTTACAGCAGATAGATTATCTTTATTCATATAATCTTCTATTGAATTACATATCATTGCAAGTGAAGCCATTAATCACTCATTCCTAGGTGCAATGATCTAGGAGTTTGGACAAAAAGGTATTAATTTAGAAACTTAGCTTCTATTATTTTATTTCGGTTTGTTTGAAGGTTGGTTAGTATTTGAATCGT
Source organism: Calophaca sinica (assembly GCA_037113605.1). NCBI lineage: Eukaryota > Viridiplantae > Streptophyta > Magnoliopsida > Fabales > Fabaceae > Calophaca > Calophaca sinica. The sequence goes on along the minus strand of CM073733.1, from coordinate 46,665,291 downwards.
TAATAATATGGTGAAATGAAAATCTGAAGCATAGTAAGGATGGGAATGGTTGATGGTTTATGGATGGCAGAACATAGTAAAGATGTGCAGGGGCTGCTCCTCACCCCTAAAAAAGGAATCTTCCCCTGTATGCATATAGTCTCATCTTAATTGCAAAGAGAGTGAGTGCTTAACCGTATAAGTTAAACCTTTTCGCTGCTGAGTTTAATTTATTTCAGCCTACATATTGTATTGTCTTCTAAATCCAAATAGTGAACTAACTTCTGTTTTTAGGATATTATCTTCTTTGGCCTTTATTCCATTTTGAGCAAAAACAGGGAATTTAAATTCACTACGAGTAAGTAGTAATACTTCATTACACTGTATTTATATTACTATTACAATACGTCGTCTTTGTATAATTGTACAGTTCAATCATTAATATGAGCAATGCTAACGAAAGTTAGCTCAACTCAAGGTTTTAAAAAACGTTCCGTGACACAAAAAATGGGCGTGACAAAACGGTATCGGCAGTGGCCGAAACCGTTTTTGACCGAAATCACGGTGAGAATAAAAATCACACGAAACCGCCGAGACCAAACGGCGTTGCGGCCGCGACGGCCGCGACGAAACGCCGTTCAAAAAGAAAAAACCGGTACAGAGAAAGAATCACATGACGCGGCGGTTGTAGGCATGGTAGTCAGGATTTGCAGCGCACAGGAGGGAGCGTCGTGCCTATGTAGGATCGCGATTTGCAGCGCACAGGAGGGAGCGTCGTGCCGGCGCGGTGGGAGCTGTGGGAGCGGCCAAGAGCGGCCAGGAGCGGTGGGAGCGTCGTGCCGGGTCAGATTTTTTTTATCGGGTCATTCTGTGTCTTTCTGGGTCGTCTTGCTGAAATGTAAAAGAAGAAGAAGAAGAATGGGGAAGAAACGAGGAAGAGGAAGGAAGAAACGAGGAAGGAGGCGGCTGACGGTGGTTGTGTGTGGGTTTCTGGGTGCGACCGTGCCTCTGTTTCTGAGAATAAGTAGAAGGGATGCGGCGCCGCGATGAAGAAGGGATGAATGAAGCAACGGCTTAGGGTTTTCTTGAGCAGAAAAAGGCTTAGGGTTTGGTAGACAGGATCATGGGCCTTCAAATAAGCCCAACGGTAAAAAAAAAACTAGTCATACCTCTTTTTTTTTTTTACAAGACCACACAATATAACAATATATTTGTTTAAACTATATAAAATTTATTTAATTTATTTGTTTAAACTAGTATAAAAATAATTTATTCATTATATATTATATAAAAATAATTTATTTAATTTATTCATTATATATTATATGATAATAAAAATAATTTTAAAATAATTTGTGCAATATTGTGATTAATTCACACCGCGACGACCGCGATTCGTAACGCAGTATCCGCAACAGCCGAAATCACGAAATCCTTAACGCGACCGCGACCGCGACCGTTTTTTAGAACCTTGGCTCAACTAATAAGATTGAATTGCATTTATGCAAAATCATCAGGTTTGATTCTTGGTAGTCTGACTGTTAATAGTTGTCGGATGATTTTTTGAATCCATAGCTCACATTCTTCACCTCTTTCACACCTGCTGTGGCGGCTGTGTGGGTTCCATAACCATCACGGTCTCTTGCACTGCCATCCCTAACCCCATTACTGTTGTATCATCCTGCCCCAACAATTTTCTTGTTTCAATTGTAGTTTGCACCACCTGCACCTGCACAAGCACCCGTCCACTTTTTTGGAATAGGACCAAAACCGGATCAATATAAATAAAAGGAATAAGTTTAATTTTCTGCATATTTTTATTTCTAGTAAAAAACTATTAATTTATTTATTGAGAAAAATGCTATCTATATTTTGTGCTCATACTAATTTATGCTTTTTTCTCTCAAATGCTTGTCGAATATATCCAACACATAGTATCACGTGCATGATTTTTACAGATGATACAGTTTTAATTGGAGAGTTGAGAACAGAAATAAATGAAAAAAATTATAAGCATGGAGACAAGCCTTAGAACAAACTTTCAGCAAATCTACTGTATTATATAAACTTGAGTTTTGTCACGTAGACTCATATCATGTGATAGCTCTATATTCATTTTTTTCCCACCAAAATGAAAAATAATTTTTTTTAATTCACAATATTTCATTAATTTAGACATATCAATGCTTAATGTTCATATCTAGACTTTTATCATTAAATCAAATTTGAATTAAATTAATTTAAATTTAAATTCAAAATGTAATAAATTAAAGTATATCAATCAATTAATTGTCATATTTGGACAATTATCATTCAATCAAAATATTGTATAAGTCATGTGGTAACATAAGAATTATTATTCTTTTTGACTAAATTAATTAAATTTTTTTTAGTTATTGTTTTAATTATATCAACCATTATTACCTCATATCAAACAATAATTTAGTAGTGTATATCATTAATGACAGAGAAGCAAATTCTTACACAGATATTTTAACAAATATGGACCATCAGAGTGATTTTACGTGGACTTGCTTTACGTTCTCATGTAATGGGGTGTGCTAACTCTAAACTTGTGTCGTAGTTCTTCTATTATTCCTATTATTTATAAAAAAAGTAAATCATTAATATATTCTCTTAAATGACTTACATATTTTTATTTATTAATTATTTCAACTATCAGTCACTATTAATCATTATTTTACCATACAAATGTGATTACTTTTAATATTTATAACTTTTCATAAATGATTTATTTTACTATGCATATCATAAAATTTAATAGAAAAAATATAACTATATAATGTTAAATTTTAATTTTTATAATTTTTTAATAATTTGTATATTTTATTTCTTAAATATTATTAAAATTTCAAATTTCCAACATTCCATTGGAGTATAAATATTCCCAGTATTCCAGTGTTCACATGATTGTTTATGTTTAATTGTAATAAATGCTAAATCAATATGTATTTTTATTTCTTCCTTTTTAAAGTTTGGATATTATACACGATAGAAACCATAATTTATTCTAGGATTAATTTGTTGCCCAACATAAATAATTAATTATCTCTTTTTCATGTTACTTGTTTTGAAATTATCTTACTGTAATTTAGATAAATCATTCAATTTTGTGCTCTATATTTTTTTTGTTGAAAATCATAGTTGAGAAACCATATCTAAATATAAAGAAAATAGAACCGATATTTTCTATTTATTTGTTATATTTTAAAATTGGAGTATATGTATAAATACACATATTCTCTATTTCATAATGAATTATCTATAATATTTTCTGATAAATTCAAATCTGTTAATACTTTTGTTGAAAAAAAGTATTCAAATTTATTCTTACATGATGGATAAGTTTATGACTCATAGTAAAACAAAGTACATAGAATGCTAGCAAAAGATACAAAAATCATAGTGTAGATGTGAAAATTGGGGAACATACAATACTGGGGGTTCATTTTTCTGAGGAGGGGAGTAGGCCGGATTCTGTAGTAAAACCGGCATTAGCGTTTGGCCATTCGGACCAACGGAGAGGCTAAACAGCGGTAGATATGGGTACTTATGGGGTGCATTCAAATAAAAGTAAATACACCTCTTATTGAACTCAAAAACCTCCTTAGAGGAGCGTTCATGAAAGAGAATGGCCTGCTAGTGTGGTTGCACTTGGGTGGGACCCTTTCTTTCGTCCCTGCCACCATTCCCTGAATGAGTGAATGGCGGGTTCACTCCGGAACGGAACCTCTGCTCGAGTTGCTTCCGTATTTTACTTTTTGGCCGTTGGGGTTGGTGGCGCCCTCTACCGATGCCTTCACGCTCCTTCTCTCTCGCGGTCGAGTGGTTTGGAGATTCTCTTACGCCTCGACTCTATTGGGAAAGCGGTAGAACTCAGGACTTGAGAGATTAGGAATAGAACTCTGTCTCGCCGCTTAAGCTTAGCTTCTCCGCTCCGTCACCTTCGATCAAGCGGATTCTAGCTCGATCGCTCCTCGAGAGAGAATGAGAGACCTCATTTCCTTGATGCACTTTCCTCTATCGCCGTCAATCGGCCTTTAGTGGCCGAGATAGTATAGGTTCTATTCATCCGACCGTACTTCCATCCGGTCAAGTGGCGGATAGCTCGTCTCCTCTTTCGTTTGCTTTCTTTATTATTGCTTCATTGAATGAATATAGGGCTCAGGCGAAGAAGGGTGATCCCTATCAATAGATCGTTATACCTGCCTGGTCAATGACTCCTGCACCTAGCGATAAAGTGTCCGGTTTCTCTTTCGAGCTTATCCTGATAGTGCGGTGCTGTTCCCTCTCTCGGCATAGAGTCTATCAGAGAGGGGCTTTTGTCTCGCCAACTCTGTCTGCTTTTGCTTCGAGTGCCCTTTCCCCTTCCAGTCTAGTACTTTTTTCAATCTTTATTTTTTGCTTAGAGTGAGGTTGTAATCATCAGTAGCATTATGCATTCATTGTTCTTTAAACTAACAAAAGGTATTCAAATAGTTCGTGGTAATCTTCTTGATAGATATAATACTGCTTTACAGGATAGAAGGCTTCCGCCATGGTGGGTTCGCTATGAGACTCCTATTAGTAATCCACCACATATGGATGAGGTTCATCGTGATATGTTACGACATTTCGGAATTAACGGAACCCACCAGATTAGGCATAGATCAGGTGCAGTCTATACTATACATTTGGCCCATTGATTCCCCATAGGAGTATTCCTATTCAAGGTGAATGCATTCCCTTGCTGCGATTGCCACTCAGTCTATCGTGTGTTTTAAGTATCGGAGAAACTTCTAGAATAAAGTCTTTTGGCCTTGGGAAGCCTTACAAGATTCTTACATGAGAGACACTCGCCGTTGTTCTTACTTCTCTTCTACTCTTTTAGGTCTATGGTCTATGTTGTCCCCTGCTCCATTGTGCTTAAAACCAGCTGACCTCTAATTTCTCCCGATATAGGATTTCTTTTAAAGGTAGCTAAAAATATCTATATAGAAGGGATCTGTAGTAACCATCCTCGGGTAATATATCCCTGTGATTGTGGGGAACCTCTTAATAGTATCTTAGAACATATCTTAGATACTCCTAAAGAATCAGAAGATTCCCTCATCTCATATGGGAAGACAATCAATCAAGTCCACTTCGAGCCGGTTGCCATCGGAGCGGGGAAAGAGTCACTCTCACGGACATTGAATAAAGGATTTTCAAGACCCGAACTAGCGTATCGTTTATATCACCTGGAATTCTTAATAATGTGCCAACCATTACGTCGTCGAGAGCTAAGGAAGGGCAAAGGCTTAGAACCCTTTCGACCTGGGCGAGACATTAGAGTGATGAGCTGCTCGCACTTATAACTTCCCAGGAGGTTCCAGGATACACGGCCCGACGGTAGAGTCGGTGGGAGGATCCCCTTATTGTTCTTCGCTCATTGAATAACCCCACGTATGGCACGAGTGAGGAACGAGCTTACATTTGAGGCTGATGGGACATAGGTAAAATTCCACTTTACGGACCGCAAAGAGACTTCACAATGATTCAAAAGCTTCAAAAGAGCTACAATCAAAATCAAGTCAAGTAAAGCGCATGGCTCTTCTACGACCAGAATTGAAGACTTGAAAAGGAGGCGGAGAGAAAGACCCGAATTAGGGTTAGGGAGAAAGACCACAAGCTTTAGGAAATAATCCGGCAAACAATTCGTAGGGTTCTTTCATCGCTCGATACCATGTAAAGAAAAGCGAGTTCAGTGGGAGAGGAGTCATTACTTACCCACAATAGGGATATAAAGTCAAACACCAAGCGTACTCTATTGGTATGACGACAAGTATACAATGGAACAAGAAAAAGGAATATCCCTAAACATAAAATCTCAACCCCCTCTTCTCGGGCGATAGGGGTTCCTCTTTGAACTCCGAGGCTCGAGTGGATGGACCCGCTTAACACCCAGTTGGATACCGATGCGATAGCCTTCCTACCTACTTAGCTCGAGGAATTACAAATAGAAATGCCAACCGTTAGCTTTGAATGAAGGCCTGATTGAGGGGTGAAGGAAGGACTTTCTATCAACGTATCGCCGCTTATGCCTTTATCGGGTGGGATTGAACCACCTTGAGGAACGTAATGAAGAAAGATCGATTGGTTTACTTGCTTGCTAGAACCGCATCGCTTTTATTATCACCGAAACCACCGTGATCGTATACAACCCCCAAAGATAACCTTATTTATACCATTCCAACCCCGAGTAAGTAGGCGGTGGCTCCGTTACGATCATTGGGGAGAGAGATAAGGCACATGCGCATTTTGGGTGAACCGCACGATCTCGAGCTCTGCCCTGAGTCGGTGAAGGCGCCCCGGGTGGCAATAGTGAGTTGCCTTAGTTGAGTCTTCATGACGGAGGAGACTAAAAGGACTCATTGGCATTGGAAAAAATCCATGTTTCATTGGTAAAGACTTAGGTTTTGTCATGCCTCGCTAGGAATGTGACTTATAGTAGTACCCAATTTTGAGTCCGATCGCTTGTTATCAATTGTATAAGGATGGTGACATTCCTATTGTTCCCGATCCTATTTCGACTCTCGAAAGAGAGGAACTGTAGGGCTGGTCTGTGATTACGTGAGGGGAAATTTATAGCATAGTTATATGACCTGTAATGCTACAAGGGACTTGTTAGAATCAAATCTGTATTTATTGTAGATTAATTCTTAGCAATACAATATCGCAGAGTAGCGCTAATTTAGGATTAGAATTAGCAGAGCATATGAATATTATTTATTGTAAATCACTAGTGTAATTACCCCTGCCTTCCACGGGTAGCGTCCAACACAATTTACAAACCTACGTATATTTCTAGATTTTTTTTATTGTGTTTCTTTATTATTTTTAAATTTTATAAAATTATATGTATTAGGTATGGATATGAATGTGTAAATACATACGAAAATACTTTTTCGTACAAATTCATGTGTGCACGAATGATGTGTTGATTGCTGACAAAGCGAGAGTATATGCTTTTCTATTTTTAATTAATAATATCTGATCCGGAGTGGCCAAAAAGGCCCACTCCGCACCGGACCGATCCGACCCAACAAGGGAGATTCGCCCCAAAATAATACTGACCCGAACAGGCCCCAAGGCCCACTTCAGTCAACCGACCCGACCCAGGAGTTTCGTCCTCGGGACAACAAACCCTAGGGATCAAATCGCCACGACGCAAAACCCTAGAGTACAAGCATGGCGGCGCTAGCCCTAAAAGCAACATTATCCGCACATAACCCTAGAATCAACATCGGCCGTCGGATACATCCAACGGCTGATAATCGATCTAGGGTTACTTGAGGATATTCACACATCAGCGACCTAACCTCAGCTATAAAAGGTCCATGACATGATCAATAAAGGTACGCACTGTTCATTTTCTTACCTTACTTTATTCTGATACTGACTTAGGCATCGAAGTGTGTGCAGGTACACCCCCCACCGTCGTGCTCCGCCGTGCCCCACCGTTTGTGACACTACTCCGGCCACTTCTGAGATCCACTTTGGATCGGTGGCACTATCTGTGGGAATGAGATTCTTGTTCCTTTGTCAAATCCTTCGATTTACCATGGCTGGACCAAAACGAAACACCACGCGGAATACGACCCGCATACCCGCATCCCCTGAGATTCCTGAACAGGACGACGAGATCCCTGTAGCCTTCGAAATCGAGTCTCACTCAGTCTCGCAGGGAGAGACTATTCCGACCGAACCGGAGGCGATCAGCCGAACAACAAATTTACCTCGCTATCGCTATCGGGCTGTCAACGAGGTGCTCAACCTCGTTCGATAGCAAACGGAGGCCCTGGCGGCACAAAACCTCCATCTCATCAACATTGAAGACAAGCAGAACGATTTGTCTGAAAGGGTAGACACCTATCGTTAGTCTCAGCACCAGACCTCTTCGGACCATCGAGAAGCCTCCGAAGACCGTGACACGGCTCCGGGCAGATCTGGAGAGCGCCAAACTTCAAGCCCCAGATCTCCCACTCGTTCATCTCCAGGAACGAGATCTTACGTACTGTCTTCCTCGAGCCGCAGTTCACAACAAAGGTCTCGGACTCACTACCAATCAACTGATCGATCTTCCCTGCACCGCCGTTCCCCAGGGGGCTGGCGCCTCCGTCAGCGTTGAACACCGGGACACTCACCTCCTCCACGTTCATCACCATCCAGGATCCAGCGTCACCACAGATCCGCCGAGCAGTCTTCACGCAGGGTCTCTATCGAGCACCCCCTCTCCCACCGTCCCCAATCCCCCCAGAGATCGCGATAAAGCGCTCACCGCCACCGACACCGTCATTCGATGTGCGTGTCTCCTTGAGGGAAAAACAGCCATTTCTGACGTTCGCGAGCGAGTGTTACTCCTCCAAGACGTCGTCGACCATCGGCTTCACCTCCCCGTCACAATTTCGAATCTCCCACTACGTATTCAGGAACACACACTTCCGAGGATACCGACAATCACTTCGCTTCTGACCCCTTCACTACAAGGGTGACCCGGTTTCTGATCCCGAAGGCCCTTCAAAAGCCTCCTTTGCTCGAGGCCTATGACGGTACAGGAGATCCCGATGAACACATCGGCTGCTTTGACACCATAATGGGGTTTCGCGGCGCCAAGGGTCCAGTAAAATGCAATATTTTCCTGCTCACCCTAAAGAAAGCGGCCCTCACATGGTTCCAGGGACTGAAGGCGAAGTCCATAGACTCTTGGTCTGAGCTCACTGCTCAATTTCGCTCTCATTTCACTGCTTCTCGCATTCAACCCAAGTCGGTTGCTATGCTGCAAGCAATTCACCAACAGAAGGACGAACCTCTTCGAGATTACATCAAACGCTTCAACAAGGAAGCGGTGTTTGTCAAACACGCTTCTGATGAGATGAAACTATACCTGCTGGAACTGGGTGTGTTTGAAGATAGCCTCTTCAGCATCAACGTCGGGGTCGATAAGCCTGACAGTCTGAACGACTTCCTCCGACGTGCGGAGAAGTACATAAACTTCGAAGAGAAACAAATGGCTTTGAGGTCAAAAAGTAGAACCGCCTAGGAAAAAGTTCTTAGAATAAGGAAGATCGGCCATGCCGAGACAAGGACCTCAAAGGTCCCCCTAGGAGATACGAAGAATATACCCCGCTGAACACCTTCCGATCTCGCATCCTGCATGAATGCGCCAGCTCGGAGTTTAAAGATGCGGGAGTACGATTCCCCAAACCTCTGAAAGAGAAGCCCGGAACCGATAAGTCGAAGTATTGCAGATTTCACAAAAGCGCGGGTCACAACACCGACGAATGCATTCAGCTTAAGGATGCCATCGAATCCCTCATCCAGAAGGCAAAATTACATAAATACATGAAGACGAGGTCTGACAAAGGACGAGACCGATGTCAATCCCCTCGACCTAAGTGCGACAATAACTCTACCCTAACCCAGACAGAAAATCACCCTCATCAGGCCGACGAAGAAAGGACTAGGCCCCCACCTGTGGCCTTGGTAATTTCCAGAGGCTTAACAGGAAGGGGTGAACCTTCCATCAATTCCTCCAAACGAAAGATGCGAGAGACGATGTCCGTAACCCCTATCTACCCACCTGTCAACCGACCAAGCTCAAGTCGGCCACCTTTGGCCTTTTACGATGAAGACCTACTGAATGGTCACCCAAACGACCAAATTCCCTTGCTGATCTGCGCCTATATAGCAAATTTCAACGTGAGGAGTATATTGGTTGATCAAGGGAGTTCTGCCGACATCATGTTTGTCGACCTCTTCAAGACTCTAAAGCTGGCCGAAAAAGAAATGTTCCCTTATTACGACTCCGATCTCTAGGGTTTCAATGGTTCCACAACAAAACCTCTGGGCTACATCGAGCTAATGGTCACGTTCGGTGACAAGTCCGAAACTAGAACAATCAAAGTTCAATTCATTGTCCTTCCATGTCCATCACCATACAACTGCATCCTAGGATGATCTACCCTGAGAGAATTAAGAGCAGTAACTTCCACCGTCCACTTCAAAATGAGATTCCACTCATCCGAAGGCAAGATAATCACGATTCATGGCAATCTCGAGGCAGCCAGGCGCTGTTACCTGCTGTCAATCAAAGGGTAAGAAAACAAACCAGCCTCGCCAAAAAAGAACATCGGATCATCCGATGTCAATCTCGCAGAATTCGATGCCAGAATCGAACCCCGAGGACGAGATCGAAGAAGACATAGACCCGGTCGCAAAAGAACTTCAAAGAAAAATACATCGGCCCATTCCAGATGGGGAATTTTTGAAGGTCCAGCTAGGGGAAGATTCGATGAAGACTGTCCAGATCGGAATCAACCTTCTTCCCGAGGTAAAGGACGACCAGATCAAGTGCCTAAAAGCCAACGCCGACCTCTTCGCATGGACTGCAGCCGACATGCCAGGGATTTCCCCCGACATCGCATGCCATCGTTTCGCCTTGGATCCCTCTGCGAAGTGGGTCGCACAGAGGAGGAGGAAGCAATCCCTTGAGAAGGCCAAAGCGGCTAAGAAGGCCACTAGTGATTTAATTAAGGTTAACTTTGTAAGGGAGGTCAAGTACACAACTTGGCTCTCAAACCTATCCCCTTCTTAACATCAATAAACTCGTGGATAACTCGTCGGGTTTTCGATTACTGTCCTTAATGGACGCGTATTCTAGGTACAACCAGATACCGATGAATTTTGCCGACCAGGAAAAGACCGCGTTTATGAGAGACAACGGCAATTACTGCTACAAAGTAATGACTTTCGGTCTCAAAAACGCTGGGGTAACTTACCAACGCATGATGAACAAAGCCTTTAAAGACCAGATTGGCAACGTGCTCAAAGTATACACGAATGACATGATCGTCAAATCGGCCGAGGAGCCAAATCATGTGGCCGACCTTTCGAACGTCTTCGAATAGTGACGCCGACACAACATGAGACTTAACCCTGAGAAATGCATGTTTGGTGTCAAAACGGGCAAATTCCTGGGCTTCTACCTAACAGAGCGCGACATCGAGGCCAATCCCGATAAATGTTGTGCCATCACCGAAATGAGACAGCCGAAGTCAAATAAAGATGTGCAATAACTGATACGGATGATAGCCGCCCTAACCAGATTCATTTCCAAGTCTGCCTAAAGAGCACTTCCTTTCTTCAAATTACTGATGAAAGGGGTACAGTTCGAATGGACTTTGGAATGCGAAAAAGCCTTCACGAGGCTGAAAGAAACACTGTCGATTTCGCCAGTTCTAACGAGGCCCTGTGCCAGAGAAACCCTGTACCAATACCTGGCAGTCTCCGAAGAGGCCCTTAATGTCTTTCTGGTCAGAGAAACAACAGAAGGGCAAAGGCCGGTTAACTTCATAAGTAAAACGCTCCAAGGTCCCGAACTCCGATATCATAAAATCGAAAAGGTCGCTCTAACGCTGGTCATTACAGCAAGGCGACTACGACAATACTTCCTATCTCACCACATTGCAGTTCGAACAGACCAACCAATCAAACAAGTCCTCCACCGGCCCCACCTGGCAGGACGAATGATTAAGTGGTTGATAACTCTTAGAAATAAGAGTTATCTAAGCTCTTTTGGCATTGAATCATGCAAGTCCAATAGTAATTTGAATCTTTTATGTTTAGAAAGTGTAAATATTCGGTGCTTAATGTTCAAAACAATTTTGTGGCACCTTGAGTGCCTTTGTGAAGTTTTATAGCCTTTTAGTTTAGTTTGCAGAATTATTTTGGAATGAGCAGATGCTGAATTTGGGTGCCATAGCACCATGGGAGCTGGTAGAGTTTGAAAGAATCAAAGCTTGAGCTGAGTTACTGTGAGATAAAGCAGTGCGCGTGCACTCCAAGTACTATCAGGTCACACTCCAACATGTGGCCCCATGCTTTCTACGCTACAGGACAAACTGTCCCTAATTAGATGGGCCAAGGACAGTGCCTTTCTTTGTACCTTGATTTTTTGACCCATTTGGAGTGTGTATTTAAAGGAATAAACCCTAAAAGGAAGGAGGCTGGTACACTGATCCCTAGGTAATTTTCTGTCTCAACTTCTGAAGCAGCCGCAAAGTACTTCTCCATTTCCATTTTCCATTTTCACCCTCCTCCATCATCCATTTTCCACTGAGTGAATCAAGCTGTTACTGGAGCTATTTGGACTATCTCAAGCACTACAAAGGAGTACAGCAGCAAGACATTACTGCAGTGAAGGTCTTCTCTTCTTGATAGAGAATCTGGAAGCCTTCCTACATGCTCTAATTACCTCTGTTTGTAACCATTTTTACTGCTAAGTTTAAGTGCCATGGATGTGTCTTTTAGCACCTGTTTCTTTTGTTTTGTAATTTTACTCAGCATGAGCTAATTACTTTATGCTAGGATGATTTGAAATTGTTACAAACCCTCGTTGGTGAAGTTATATGAATGATGCTTTGCACTTTTATCTCATGTGAATTACTGTTATATGCTAAATTTGAGCTTGATCACCTTAGGTTTAGCACTTGTATATTTGATACTGAAAGGGTTAAATATGCTGAATTCATGAGGTAATATGGGTAGCATTGGTAATGGACGCATTAACCACTCTTGATTAAACTAGACATAGGTAGTCAAACCCATAGAATTGATCTGAGTCACACTTAGAAGACAAAGGGGAACATAATGGGGGCTTAGACATAAGGAACCCTTTACTTAACCTTGATGATAGTGACTGAAAAGCACTCTACATTCAGGTGCCATAGCACTCATTCACAGCACCTAACCAACTTGATGGAGTTACAATGGATATGATTCCTAGCTGTTTTACTCAATTAATCTCATACAACCTGTGACTGTTTCATTTTCCAATCACTTGTTTACAATCAATGCTATTATTCACTGCATGATTCCACAAATGATGAGAATTTTTAGTTCTTATTTTTATTTACTCACTAGCTTTCTTACATAGCCTAAAACTTATGAAAACAATTAATCAATCCTCGTGGGAACGATCTTGATTTACTCTTTAGTACTCCAGTACCTATAACCTTGGATGGAAGAATCACTCAAATTTCTCCTGGAGCAATAATAATCCTACAGCACCTGCTACAGCACCAACCAAACCGACTCATCCTCCAGGTTTTCCTGCCCAACCACCCCAAAGAGCTACAGCCCCTGCGGCAAAAAACCCTATGGAAGCTATGCTAAAGGCTTTCATAAATGAAAACAAAGCCCAATACCAAAGCCAAGGTGCTCCATAAAAAATTTGGAGAACCAGATTGGCCAATTAGCTACTGCCATGAGCTCTAGGCCAAATGGATCATTACCTTCCACCGCTGAACCTCCCAAGCAGCCAGGGAAAGAAGAGATGAAAGCTATTTTCCTAAGGAGTGGGAACCAGATAAAAGGACCCTCCATGCACCAAAAAGGCAATTCCAGCAAAAGCACCCCTGATACAACTCAAACCATCAGCACACCTGTTGCTGGAAGTTCTGCAGAACCTGAAGTTGATGCCATCACGACACTAGTTTTAGCACCTATCAAAGACCCTGAATCGATAACTCTGCATTCTAAGCTAGTTCTAGAGGTTCCAGCACCTCCATTTCCTCAGAGATTGAAAAAGGCTCATCAAGATAAGCAGTTTGGCAAATTTATGGAGATTCTTAAACAACTCTATATCAACATTCCACCTGTGGAAGTACTTTAACAGATGCCAAACTACACCAAATTCATGAAAGATGTTTTGACAAAGAAGAGGAGGCGTGGAGAATTCAAAACAGTGGCCATGACCAAGGAATGCAGTATGATTATGCAGAGCAAAATACCTCGGCCCGAAAGACCTGGCGGTTTATCGTACCTGCACAATTGGAGATACCTATTGTGGAAGAGCATTGTGTGACTTGGGAGCAAGCATCAATTTGATGCCGAAGTCCATTTTTGAGAAATTGGGTATTGGAAACAACTTCTTTGACACTTCAGTTAGCAGACAGATCCATAGCCTACCCTGAAGGAAAAATTGAAGATGTTCTCATCAAATTGGGTATTGTGTTTCCTGTGGACTTTGTAATCTTGGATTTTGAAGTTGATTCTGAAGTACCTATTATTTTGGGCAGACCCTTCCTTGCAACAGGAAATACTCTGATTGATGTGCAAAAAAGAGAGCTCACTATGAGGGTGAATGATCAAGAAATCAAATTCAATGTGTTGAATGCTTTGAAATTTCCTGATGAGGGGATAGGTGAATGCTCTTTTGTGAGAACAATTAACTCATTGGTGCAAAAACAAATCCTGAGAGATCATGATATACTTGGAAAAGAATTTTCCAAGGGAATTGATGAAGAAGAAATGAAGAATGAGGGGATTTTGGAAGAAAAAGGTTCTGTCAATCAGTTATGGCATAAGAAGTATGAGGCTTTGGAGCTAAGTGAGGGCGGCGCAAAGTCAAGTTTACCTTCAATTTAAAAACCTCCAGCACTGGACTTGGTGAATGCTTTAAAAAGGTATAAGAAGGCCAGCATGGCAGATGGCAGATATTAAAGGGATAAGTCCTACTTTGTGTATGCATAGAATCTTTCTTGAAGAAAATACTAAAAGTAGCATTGAGAGCCAGAGAAAGCTCAATCCTATCATGAAGGAGGTTGTAAAGAAAGAGATAATCAAGTGGCTGGATGCAGGAGTGGTGTACCCAATTTCTTATAGTTCTTGGGTTAGTCCAGTGCAATGTGTTCCAAAGAAGGGGAGAGTGACAGTCATAGCCAATGACAAGAATGAATTAATTCCCACCAGAACTGTGACTGGTTGGAGGATTTGTATGGATTACAGAAAGCTCAACAAGGCAACAAGGAAAGATCATTTTCCATTGCCTTTAATTGACTAGATGATTGATAGATTGGCAGGGAAGGAGTTTTGCTATTTCCTTGATGGATATTCAGGCTACAATCAAATTGCCATAGCACCGGAGGATCAAGACAAGACCACTTTCACATGCCCTTATGGCACCTTTGCCTTTAAAAGGATGCCATTTGGGTTGTGCAATGCACCAGCAACTTTCCAAAGGTACATGATGGCAATATTCTCATATTTTATTGAGAAATCCATGAAAATTTCCATGGATGACTTTTCTGTTTTTGGGGAAACATTTCAAGCTTGCCTGGATAATTTGGAACAAGTGCTAACTAGGTGTGAGAAGACTAATTTGGTAATGAATTGGGAGAAATGCCACTTCATGGTGCAAGAGGGCATTGTTTTAGGCCACAAAGTCTCCAAGAAAGGCATTGAAGTGGATAAGGCAAAGATTGTGGTCATTGAGAAATTACCTCCACCAACTAGTGTGAAGGGAGTAAGAAGTTTTTTGGGGCATGCTGGTTTCTATAGAAGGTTCATTAAGAATTTTTCAAAAATCTCAAATCCCCTTTGCCAACTCTTACAGCATGAGACTGCCTTTGATTTTGATGAACACTGCATGACAGCATTCAAGACACTGAAGACAGCCTTGATCACATCACCTATCATTGTTGCCCCCAACTGGGATAAGCCATTTGAGTTAATGTGTGATGCAAGTGATTTTGCCATAGGTGCTGTTCTAGGTCAAAAACATGGCAAGGTGTTTCATTCAATTTACTATGCAAGCAAGACATTGGTGGATGCTTAGTTGAACTACACCACCACTGAAAAAGAATTGCTTTCAGTGGTTTTTGGTTTTGACAAATTCAGAGTCTATTTGGTTGGTACAAAAGTAGTGGTGTACACTGACCACTCAGCAATCAAGTATTTGATTGCCAAGAAAGATGCAAAACCAAGATTGATAAGATGGGTATTGTTACTTCAAGAATTCGATCTAGAGATCAGAGATAAGAAAGGAGTAGAGAATCAAGTAGCTGACCACCTGTCCAGAATTGCAAATGACAGTGTTGAATAACAGGGAGGTGAAATTAAAGAAAGTTTTTCCTGATGAGCAATCGCTGGCCGTAACAGGTGCCAATGATGATGCCACCATAGCACCCTGGTATGCTGATATAGTGAATTTCCTGGTCTGCAAAAAAATTCCATCTGAGATGGATTACCAACAAAAGATAAGGTTCTTCCAGCAAGTGAAGCATACTACTGAGATGAACCTTTTCTATACAAGAAAGGTGCTGATCAATTATTCAGAAGGTGTGTGGCAGAAGAAGAAGTTGGAAGCATTCTGCAACATTGTCACTCTGCACCTTGTGGAGGACACTTTGGAGGAGCCAGAAATGCTGCCAAAGTTCTGCAATCTGGTTATTTATGGCTCTCTCTATTTAAAGATTCTCATGATTTTGTTAAACATTATGATAGATGCCAAAGGGTAGGAAATATTTCAAGCAAACAAGAGATGCCTCTCAATAGCATCCTTGAAATTGAACTCTTTGATGTATGGGGCATAGATTTCATAGGCCTTTTTCCTCCTTCCTTTGCAAATCTATACATTTTAGCGGCTATGGACTATGTGTCCAAATGGATTGAAGCAGTGGCTCTGCCTACCAATGATGCCAAGGCAGTGAGCAACTTTTTGCAAAAGAACATTTTCACAAGGTTTGATGTCCCTAGAGCAATTATAAGTGATGAGGACACCCATTTTTGTAACAAACTGATTGAAAAGCTGCTGCTCAAGTATGGGGTAAAGCACAAGATAGCCACTGCATACTATCCATAAACAAGTGGCTAAGCTGAGCTATCCAATAAGGAAATTAAGAGGATTCTTGAGAAGGTTATCAACCTTTCTAGGAAAGATTGGTCCTTACATATTGATGATGCCCTGTGGGCTTACAAAACAGCGTATAAGACACCATTGGGGACCTCTCCCTACAGATTGGTGTTTGGTAAGGCATGCCACTTGCCTATTGAGTTGCAGCACAAAGCTTTTGGGCTACAAAGAAGCTGAATTTGATCTGCAGAGTGCTAGTGCAGCAAGGTTGCTGCAACTCCATGAACTAGAAGAACATAGGCTCTTTGCCTATGAGAATGCTGAGCTGTACAAAGCCAAAACTAAGGCTTGGCATGATAAGAAAATTCAACCCAGAGAATTGAAAGAAGGATCTCAGGTGCTGTTGTTCCATTCAAGATTGAAATTATTCCCTGGGAAGCTCAAATCAAGGTGGTCTGGCCTATTCAAATTAGTTAAATTGTACCCACATGGAGCAATGGACTTACTTGATGAAACCACTGGCTCCACCTTCAAAGTGAATGGCCAGAGGGTGAAGACTTATTGGGGAGACCTAGTGACCAGGTTGAAGGTCACAACCACCTTGAAGAACATCTAAGTGAAACAAAAGTCAGGCTGAAGACTCTTGAACCAAGCGCTACTAGGAGGCAGCCCAGATTTTAACATTTTTTATTTTCTTTTGTTTTAGTTTTTAACAGGTAACAGGCAATTCATGATCAGAGAATGTGGTTCTGCTGTGTGGTGTTGGTGTTGCTCAGTTTGCAGAAAGGAATAACGATTAATTAGTGCCATGGCACCACGGGTTTGGCACCTGTGTGGGTCTGATTCTTTTAAGTGAGCCTTGTTGGGTTTAAGTGCAAAAAGTGAGTGCACAGGACACTTAGGCCTCTGCACCTCAGTGAGAGAACCAATCCCATTATGCCACCTGGCCTAAAAGAATTCCCTATGTTTCTCTTGCCTGTCCATTAATGCCCAACAGTTACCAATTAATACCCTTCCCTCGCTTAAACCACCCCCTAATCACTTTCTGAAACACACCATTTCCAAACCCTCTCCACGAACCCACGTTCTCTCTGTAACTTTTCAAGCACCCACTCAAACCTCTCAAAACACTGAAACCACCCTCATCCATAAAAACCCTACCTTCCCACACCATTTCTCTCACTGAGTAATATGTTCTACTTCGCGAAAATGCATGTGAAAAGTGTTGCGAACAAAAGCAAGATCCAAATCCCGAAATGGGAATCTGAGGCCCGATTTGCTAATGAAGATACAAGGATCAGATATGAAGGCTGGATGAAGGAGAGGCACCTCTTCCCTGAGCGAGGTTTCTCCCTGAAGAACATGCTCCTAGAACTCATGGTGATTATTGACCAGCATCGTTGGGGTAAGTTCTGTTGCCACCCTAAGAACCCTGTAACTTTTGTAGTTAGAGAATTTTATGTTGGCATTCCAGTGGTTGAAAAAGGAAAAAAGGAACCAAGATACTCTCAGGTCCGAGGGGTTAGGGTACCCTTTGATGCTGCCCAAATCAGTGAGGTTTACAACCTCCAATATTCTAGGAATGGATTTGAGAAAGTAATGCAAGGCCCGACTGAGGCAAAAAATGGATGCAATCAAGGATAAAATCACAGTTTCTGGAACTGTGTGGGCAAAAAAAAAGGGCAATGATTATAGAATTAGGAGAACTGAATTGGTAAATCATGCCAAAATTCGGTATTGTTTTGTCACCCACAGTATTCTCCCCATCACCCACAACCAAGCCATTGACAGAGAAAGGATAGTGTTGCTATATCAATTGTTTGAGGGGAAGCCCATTGAGGTGGCAAAGTTGATTGTGAGGGAGATGATTGGTTGTGCTAGAAGGGGGAAGGGATGTTTATTTTTCCCCTGCTTGGTCACTGAGCTCTGCAAACAGGAAGGTGTGACTGTGTACGGAGGACAAGAAACGTGGCCTGTGGCCAAGGCCTTTGATAAAACTACCATTTCAAATCAAAACACTGGGCCTTCTCCTCAGGTGTTGGAACAAATTTATTCAGCACCAGCAGGCTTTTTGGAAGTTCTCTCAGGAGCAATTCATTTGGCAAAAGAGGTTATTCCACCTCAATTTTCCCAAAAAGCTTGTGTACAAGGCACCTGTGTTTCCTACTTGGATTTTGGAACCACTAGACACACCACCAACCCATGAAGAATCCACCCATGATGACCCCATTCCTGAGGACACCCCTAGAACAAGCAAGACAAAGAAAAAGAAGTCTAAGAAGACTCAAAGAAGGGGAAGGAAAAAGATGTAAGTGAGGCAGAAGGAGAGATTCCAACAGAGGGTCATGGGAAAGAAGTGAATGAAGAAGAGGCTGAGGAGGTAGGGCGTGAGGAAGAAATAAATGAAGAAAGGACTGAAGAGATGGGAGAGGCAGAAGAAGAAACTGTAGAAAAAGAGGCACATGAAGTGCCAGAAAAAGAAAAAAAGGCACCTTAGGTGCCTGATAAAGAGAAAGAAGATAATGTGGTGCCCAAGGGTGCCATTGAAAATGTTGTTGAGAAGGAACAGTAGAAAATACCTGAGAGCAGTGGTGAATTCTTTGATGCCACTGATGCAACACCAGCTACAACATCACCACAGCAAGGCAGAGAGCATGAGGAAGAAGAATGGCAGAATGAAGAAGTTGATCTTGAAGCTACAGTGGCTGCTGCAATAGCAGGTGCTACCACAGCACCTACTGTTTTGGAAAAGATCAATCCACTTGCTATGGTGCCCTTTGAGGGCAAAGTTGCTGATGATTGGAGTCTACCACCACCTCCCCCTCCACAATCACCTCCTGCCAAGCAAACAAAGAAAAACAAGAAGAAGAAGAGAGGTGAGAAGGAGGTGATTGAAGTGAATGAGGAGTCTGAGGATGAAACCTTGGCTGCAATGAAAAAGAAGAAGGCAAAGAGAACAAGGTTCAGTGACAGGCTTCGAGCAGGGGTTTTCTCTCCCTAGTCTTTGTTCATTTCAAATTTTCTGCAGCAGTTTAGGATTTGTTTTTGCTGTTTTTGTTTTCTGTTTGATGTTTATGTTCTATTTTTGTGTTCAGTACCTCTTTAATTTAATGGAATGCAATGGGGACACTGCACGAAATTACGTTGGGGGGAACTAGTTAGGATTTTAAGTTTGCATGTGTAGCTTTGTCCTTTTCATTATCTTAAAAAAAAATGGTTAACACATGGGCTGACTTAATGAGGAATGAATGCTTGGTGTTTATGGAACCTTGTTCTAATTGTAAATTGACTGGTTGCTAATTTCCAACACTCACCCTTAGCTTGAAGAGGAATCATAGGTGACTTGAGAGTAAAGTAAGGTCAAACCCCCAGATTAGTCTAAGCTTTGTTTCCAAATTTGAAAATGAAGGGGAATGGGCAAAGATATAAGTTTGGGGGTAACTCATGTGTAAATATTCAAAAGAAAAGGGCAGTACACATTAGTAAATAGAAAAAGCCAAAAATAAAAAATAAAAAATAGAATAAGCCTCCTTGTTGAGTAACCAGGTAACTTCATTACAATTGTTGTTATTTGCGTCAAAAGACAAAGAGGCAAACATAGAAAAAGGCAAAAAGATAAAAATTGAATAAAATGTGTACTGACCCTATGTTAATTCTTAATTGCATGTATATTCTTGTTTGTAACAAAGCCCCTAGATCCTTGATGACGCATGAAGTGCAAAGGGGAATGCTTGTTTCTGAGTTTGTCTAAAAGTTGACCCTGTGGAACACCATCAGTTTGGAAATAATGCTAGATTGGACTTGCTGCATTTGTGAACTATGTTTCTGTTTGAATTTTGTTTGTGTCATTACTTGAGGATAAGCAATGGTTCAAGTTTGGGGTGTGATTACTCTTAGAAATAAGAGTTATCTAAGCTCTTTTGGCATTGAATCATGCAAGTCCAATAGTAATTTGAGTCTTTTATGTTTAGAAAGTGTAATTATTCGGTGCTTAATGTTCAAAACAATTTTGTGGCACCTTGTGAAGTTTTAATGCCTTTTAGTTTAGTTGTGCAGAATTATTTTGGAATGAGCAAATGTTGAACTTGGGTGCCATAGCACCAAGGGAGTTGGTAGATTTTTAAAGAATCAAAGCTTGAGCTGAATTACTATGAGAGAAAGCAGTGTGCGTGCACTCCAAGTACTATCGGGTCACACTCCAACAAGTGGCCCCATGTTGTCTGCGCTACAGGATAAACTGTCCCTAATTGGATGGGGCAAGGACAATGCCTTTCTTTGTACCTTGACTTTTGGGCCCATTTGGAGTGTGTATTTAAGGGAATAAACCCTAAAAGGAAGGAGGCTGGTACACTAATCCCTAGGTCATTTTCTGTCTCAACTTCTGAAGCAGCCGCAAAGTACTTCTCCATTTCCATTTTCCATTTTCACCCTCCTCCATCATCCATTTTCCACTGAGTGAAGCAAGCTGTTACTGGAGCTATTTGGACTATCTCAAGCACTGCAAAGGAGTACAACAACAAGACGTTGATGTAATGAATGTAATACCCCATTTTCGGAGCACTATTGTGCAACCCAATCCAATGCTGAAAACATTTTATGTTTGTATGCTTTCAGTTAAAGTGTACTCTTATGTATTTCGCAATGGAAAATAAGAGTAAATTTTTTTTTCTTTTTTCTTCCCTTTGAAACCCTTTTAAAAAATAACACATAAAGAGTACTACAATTTTCTAAATAATGCAAAATTAGTCTTTTACAAATATCAGAGTATAATGCATCACAATCAATACTTCACAAAACATAAAACATAACACAATTGTTTCGCACTGAGGCAAGGTTTTCTAAATAGAGTAATTACAAAACAACAAAGACAAAACCCTAAGCTAAGCTGGCCAACAACTATAACTCTTACTGAGAAACAGTTCAACAAGATCAACACACGAAGCACTCAGAGGAAACTTCCTCCACTGGCTCAATCTTCAACGCTCTTGGAAAGACGAAACTGCAGCAGCTATGGAACTCCATCTGGAAGTGACATCCATAAGGATGTCCAATACAACAACAGTGCAAGGGTAAATTCTTTGTCCACGAGTTTATCATAGGCTATGTCGCATGCAAGCAATATAAATATATAATACAACAAAATGCCTTTATATACATATACATACTTAATAGACCGCACACATCATCGTGGTATATCAAGCATTTGCATATGAACAGACAAATCAACTAACAGATCAACAATCAAGTCACCACAATATCAAATAATTGCATGTGAGCAGACAATTCTGTCAACGGATCAATGTTCAAGTCGTCACAATATCAGATTCATCAAACAATTCATCACATATCATAAATGTGGTTAGCCATGCATGCCAATGCATTATGAACAAATTTGTGTATACACCTGCAGCCTTAATAGGTCAGCAGTGGACGAGGAATTTTCCCAACGTCCCAACAATATAGCCACACATTAGGCTTGGTACAAATTAGGTAATGCAGTGACAACTCGTCTTTTGAAGTCTTTAGGACAAATCAAACGCTCCGAGTGAAATGACAACTTGTCTTTTGAAGTCTTTAAGACAAATCAAACGCTCCGAGTGTCGATGCTCAATGGTCAGTATGCATCCAAACAAATTCTTCAATATGGCATGCTCACCGTAGGGAGCGCCCGAGTAATGTCTTAATTAATCAATGCGGATCGACAATCAACTATGTTTCACATTCCAAAAAGGTGGAGGGAACTCAAAGTTTGGGCACTACAATAAGCATCCCATACTATTCAAGTAATGCTCGGGCATTCTTCATCACGCAGTAAACTGAGATGATGAGCAATACCCCCCTAGAGTTCAAACACAAGACACTAGGTCCAGGTGTTTAACTACGGAACGCTAATCTCAATCTTAGATTAAAATTCTAGGCACGTAATGCGGAAAACTAGGCTCAATTTTTAGGTCGAGGTATTAGGCATGCCATACGGAACACTAGGTCTAATCCTTAATCAAGAAAATGTGCACACAAGCAGGACATTAAGTCCCAACACAGGACACATGGCCCATATGCTCAATAGGAACACTAGGTTCCCTATGTTTTATTCTTTCGTAATCTCGATCTTTGAAATCTCTTTCTCAGCTCTTGTATCACTTCCATTTATCTAACAAAGAGAGGTGGTGCGAACACTGTTAATAGCCAAGTCTTTCCTAGCCAGAATTTTCCCAATCACATTATTTAACTCAACCGTTTTCAAAATTTACAATGTTTTCTTTTCAAAAGAACCTCTTAAACAACTTCTAACCCTTTGATCCGTAAAGCATGTTTGTATGCCGACTTATTTTAGAAGATACCTTTAGTTTACATCGAAAACATTTCTCGGCTCATGGAATCGCATCAGACTTACCGTTGTAAGTCGTCAAACCAATAACAGTCGATCAACAAATCATTAATTAATCCATTATCATCAACAATATTTCTCATATTCCAAATCAATTCCAAGTTCCAATTAAATCCAACATGAATCAAGGAAAAACAACACAAATCATAATGCCACACAGGGCCAAGAACATGCTACAGCATTTCAGATAGCATATAACAATTCAATATGCTACAACATGCTACAACATTTCAAACAGCATATAGTAATACTACAAATACTACCACACAATTAATCAAACAATCAAACAACACACAAGGCAAAAATCCTAATAAGAATTTCCCTTACCTTGGGCACTTTAACAATCCAAGCAAGGTAATTCCAAACAATCGTCAAGTCGTTCCTCGCACGAACCTTTGCAACGCAAGTTTAATCAATTAGAACTAAAAAAAAATCAATTCCTAATACCCCCAGGGCAGCCATGGGTTTAGGGTTCCCTAAACCTAGGAATTACTCAACTTAATCCGTAATAGGTTCTATCTAGCTATATGCCATGACACATATTCAAATCATGCAAGTTTTGAAACTTTTCCAAACAATACACACTTTGGAATAGTGTTTTACCACTTTGAATAGTGTTTTCCCAACTTTGAACCACTTTTAAAAACACTAAAATATGTCACAAAATTTTAGAAACAATTTCATTACAAGTCCAAAACGATTCTTGAAACATAACCCAAATCTTTTCCCAAAATCAAGTTTCTTTGTAAAGCTTTGCTAAATCAAATCATTAACCACTTTTTACAACTATTTTAGGCCTAAAATAAATTTAATATCATGTTCCAAAACACCATAAGGCCCACGGTCTCAAGCTTCCAAAAACAACTCCAAGTTTTCAAATATCTAAACTTCAAAATCTTACAAACTTTGCTTAATCAAAACTTCTAATAATAAGACAACTTCTTTGCCACTTTAATACAATCAAAACTAAGTTAAAACTCACCCAAATAATGTTCATAAGCCACTGTTTTTGCAACCCCAAAACAGCCCCAAATTTATTTTGTTTCAACCGATTTTTCAAAGCTTTAAACTTACAAATCCTTATAGATTTAAAGTTTTAACCAAAAACTAACTTCTTAAACACTTAACACACTTTAAAAAAAATTTAAACATCATCAAAACCATACAAATGAGCCACGGTTTCCAGTCCCAAATTTAATCAAATTAATTTCTCAACACTTTGTAAAGCATGCACATATGACTAGTTTCAAACATACCACTAAAACCCGCCAAAGTTTTCGGCCAGCCCCAAAACTTAGGGTTTCTCAATTTTAAAAAACTCTAAACATGCTTAATCATGGAAGGAATTAAAGGATCAAAGGACTAATCTCACTAATCTAGCAAAATCCAACACTTTCTAAGCAAAACAACTCTAAAATCATTGAGATCTCATCCATGGCAGCCATGAGAAGAGGAAAGTGAGTTAGAACACGTACTAACAAGATTGATGATGGTTGATCAAGGATTAAGAACAAGGATTGAAGGTTGCAAGCTTAAACACCAATTTCCTTCAAGAATCAACACTAAAATTATGAGGAACAACATTAATACCATGAAAACCTAACCATGGCAGCCATGAAGAAAAGGAAAATAAGCTTACCATAATGATGGAGATGATTGAACAAGAAGGAAGGAGAAAGGATTAGGATTTAGCTTCCAAAATCACAAGATTAAGCACCTAAATCAACTTTCTCTTTCTAGGATTTTTTTCTCAAGCTTCCAACAATGGAGGAAATGAATGGGCTGAAGCCAATATGGAGAGGGCAGCCATGAAATTTTGAGGGACAAGGATGGAAGGAAAATGTTCATTTAGCTAGGAATTAACCAAACTAGTTACAAACTAACTAAACTAACTAACTACAATTACATAACCACCAATCATATGCCTACACTTGTCAAGGAAGGTTCTAAGGATGAGATTCATCTCCCCTAGTTGCTGGATGCATCTCCCCTCAGCAAAAATATCAAGATATTTTGTTTCGTCGCGTTCTCGCTCAATCGGGTGCGCGGTATTATGCGTATATTAGGGTTTTTGTACCAAAAACTCCAAAAATAAATCTAATAAATTATTCTATAATCAAAAATTATTAATCAACCAAAATGTCCCTAAAAATATTAGAAGTATTTTTATGAATGTCGCTTTCTCAATTTACGAGCTAAAACGCGACCGTAATGCAGTTATAAGCGTAGACAATACACTAAATATTTTCTGATGCCCAAAAATTCCAAAAAACTTCAACAAATCATAAATATTGGAAAATTCTAAGATCTCAAATTTTAAAAAATTTGGATCACGTTTGGGCATGTTTAAATTAGAAACTCTCCCAATAGCCTAGTTACGGCAGAATTCAACAGAATTCTCGCAGCGTAATAAAAACTGTAAATTACTGAGGATCACTAATTTCAGTTTCTCTTATCATCTAAATATTATTTAAACAATAACGTTATCAAGACAAAGTCATTAAAATAAAAGTCATATTAAATATGACATAAAACAGACAATTAATACAATAACTAAACAATGGAAATTCAAACTATGACTTAAAAATATTTATTAAATCCTGAAAATTATTTCTTTTTCAATAAAATAATTTTCTTTAATTAAACATCAATTTTACACATTTTTCAAGATTAATTCATATTAAAAACAGTACACGTCTACACTGTCTCTTAATCTGAATTAATTACTAAAACAGTAAATTGTTTACAATAAATCTTTGTAGTTCTTCGTACTTTTAACAAACCATTGAGGTGATCAATCTCTATGATTTATTTTTAAGTAGTCAGAAACTGTAAAATAATTTTCATAAAAATTGGGATGTTATAGTGAAGGTCTTCTCTTCTTGACAGAGAATCTGGAAGCCTTCCTACGTGCTCTAATTACCTCTGTTTGTAACCATTTTTACTGCTAAGTTTAAGTGCCATGGATGCATCTTTTTGCACCTGTTTCTTTTGTTTTGTAATTTTGCTTAGCATGAGTTAATTACTTTATGCTACGATGATTTGAAATTGTTACAAACCCTCGTTGCTGAAGTTATATGAATGATGCTTTGCACTTTTATCTCATGTGATTTACTGCTATATGCTGAATTTGAGCTTGATCACCTTAGGTTTAACACTTGTATATTTGATACTGAAAGGGTTAAATATGCCGAATTCATGAGGTAATATGGGTAGTATTGGTAATGGACACATTAACCACTCTTGATTAAACTAGACATAGACAATCAAACCCATAAAATTGATCTGAGTCACACTTAGAAGACAAAGGGGAACATAATGGGGGCTTAGACATAAGGAACCCTTTACTTAACATTGGTGATAGTGACTGAAAAGCACACACATAAGCACTATGCATTCAGGTGCCATGGCACTCATTCACAACATCTAACCAACTTGGTGGAGTTACAATTGATATGATTCCTAGCTGTTTTACTCAATTAATCTCATACAACCTGTGACTGTTTTATTCTCCAATCACTTGTTTACAATCAATGTTATTATTCACTGCATGATTCCACAAATGATGATAATTTTTAGTTCTTATTTTTATTTACTCACTAGCTTTCTTACATAGCCTAAAACTTGTGAAAATAATTAATCAATCCTTGTGGGAACGATCTCGATTTACTCTCTACTACTTGTTGTGATTGTGTATACTTGCACAGCTGTACCTTATTTTACATAACAGTGGTCCATAGAGCTCTCAGAATTCAGCATTTTCTTTGAATCTCGGTAGGCAGTCAAAGCCCAAAGCCTAAGAAGACCTCGACATCCGAAGACTCGAGCACAAGATGAACCATCCACGTCGATGGATCTTCGAATTCGAAGGGGAGCGGAGCTGGCCTGATCATGGAAAATGCTGAAGGTTTGAAAGTCGAACTCTCTCTAAGCTTTTCTTTCCACACATCGAACAATCAGGCCGAATATGAGGCATGCATCGTCGGGTTGACATTCGCTCCCAATCTAGAGGCCTCTGAAGTCAATCTTCACACTGATTCCCAACTTGTAACATCCCAAGTCAATGGGGAATATCAAGCAAAGGACCCCTACTACAGAAGTACTTGGCCGTAGTCAAGGAACTGATGAAAAGCTTCCAGAAAATAGAGATCGTACACGTTCCTCGAGAGCAGAACTCGAGAGCCGACGTACTCTCTAAACTGGCAAGCACGAAGACAACAGGAAGCAATAGATCGGTCATTCAAGAGACCTTTTCCCATCTAAGCATAATGACCACATCAGGGATCCCGAACTCCCCAAATGGAATAAAACAAACCTTCAAGCGTATCCTCATTACCCCTTCGGTGTACATAATCAGTGACTTCGGTAACTCATGGATGATGCCAATCCTCAAATACATTTGCCAAGGCGAACTTCCTCTCGATGACAAGGCAGCATCAAAAATTCGCTGCAGAGCGTGCTCATACTCTATCATCGAAGATCGCCTATATCGGAGAGGCTTTTCAGCACCTCTTCTGAAGTGCCTTGACATTGCTGAGGCCCAATATGTACTCGCCGAAATCCACGAGGGCATCTGTGGTCAGCACCTCGGCGGGCAATCTTTGGCCAAGAAAACATTTCGAGCCAGTTACTACTAGCCGACCATGGATGCGGATGCTATCGCCTATGTGAAAAAGTGCGAGAGATGCCAAAAGCACGCCGTTGTACATAGTGCCCCTCCTTGTGAGATGACTGCTCTATCTTCCCCTTGGCCCTTCGCTTGGTGGGGAATCAATCTCCTCGGGCCGTTTCCTATGGCCCCGGGCCAAATCAAATACTTGGTCGTGGAAGTGGACTACTTCACAAAATGGATCAAAGCCGAACTGGTGGCAAAGATCACGGCCAAAAACATGATCAAGTTCTTCAAAAAGCAAATCCTCACGAGGCTCGACATTCCCGAAGTCGTTATCACCGATAACGGGACACAATTCGTTATCATTAGTGATAGTGACTTTTCCTAAGTATAATATTTCTTTCTATACATCCATTCCAAGACTTAAATTTCTAAATTGTTCTATCAAATCTAATTCTCTAATCATCATAACAGATACATGTAAGGATTTTCTGCTAAAGGCATCCACCACTACGTTAGCCTTCCCTGGATGGTAATCTAAATCAAACTCATAATCTTTTATGAATTCCATCCACCTCCTTTGTCGCATATTTAATTATTTTTGATCAAACAAATATTTCAAACTCTTGTGATCACTATAGACAAAGAACTTTGCTCCATACAAATAATGTTTCCATATTTTCAGGGAAAATACTATAGCTACCAATTCTAGATTGTGGGTTAGGTAATTTCTTTCATGAATCCTAAGTTGTCTAGAGGCATAGGCTACTACTCTTCCCTGTTGGATTAACACACATCCTAACCTTTGATAAAAAGCATCACAATAAACCTCAAAGTCTTTTGAAGGGTCAGGTAAAACTAAAACTGGAGAAGTGATTAATCTACTCTTTAACTCTTGAAAACTTCTCTCACATTTTTCCGTCCATTCAAAGGTGAATCATTTCTAGTTAACTGGGTTAGGGGTAAGGATATCTTAGAAAATCCTTCTATAAACCTTCAATAATATCCAGCTAACCCTAAGAAACTCCTTACTTCACTAACAGTGGTAGGTCTATCTCATTGCAACACAGCTTGAACTTTAGTTGGGTCTACTGCTATTCCTTCTTTATTTATGATATGTCCTAGAAATTGAACTCCTTTTAACCAAAACTCACATTTCGATAACTTAGCATAGAGTTGTCTATCCTTAAGAATTTGTAATACTAATCGTAGGTGTTCTACGTGTTCCTCTCGAGTTCGTGAATATATTAATATATCATCTATAAAGACCACTATAAATTTATCTAAGTATGGTCGAAATATCCTATTCATGTAATCCATAAATAATGCTGGGGCATTGGTTACTCCAAATGGCATTACTAAATATTCATAGTGTCCATATCTAGTTCTAAAAGCAGCCTTAGGAATATTCTCTCTCTTAACTCTAATCTGATGATATCATGACCTTAAGTCTATCTGAGAAAAGACAAAAGCTCCTTTTAATTGATCCATCAGATCGTCTATCCTAGGTAATGGATACTTGTTCTTGATAGTAACTTTATTCAATTGCCTATAATCAACACATAATCTAGAAGTTCCATCTTTCTTCTTTACGAATAGAACTGGTGCACCCCAAGGTGAAGCACTAGGTTGGATAAATTCTTTACCTAATAACTCATCTAACTGTTTCTTTAATTCTGCTAATTCTAAAGGTGACATTCTGTAAGGGACTATGGAAATAGGTCACGTTCCTGAGATAAGGTCAATAGCAAATTCTATTTCCCTTTCTGGTGGTAATCCAGGAATATCATTAGGGAAGACTTCAGGATATTCATTTACTATTGGTATGTTTTTCAAAACTGGAGAATCTTTTCCTTTCATTGAGCATAGCATCATGTATGTCTGAGAATTCTCTTTTTCTCTTCTAGTCCCAGCATTAGCAGACTCCTCAGAAAAGGTCAAAGTTTTTCGAGCATAATCTAAGATAACATGGTTAGCTGATAACCATCCATTCCCAAGATTATGTCTAGTTATTGTAAAGGTAAGCAGACTAGATCTACTAAGAAATCATGGTTTTCAATTTTAATAGAACATTGACGGCACATAGTGGTAGTACGAAAAGAATCATTGGTGGGGGTTGAAACAATCAAGGTACGTGGTAAGGATGACATGGGAAGTTTGAGATGTTCAACACAATCATTAGAGATAAAAGAATGTGTAGCACCTGAGTCAAAGAGTACAGACAGAAGATGTCCAGATACAAAACACATACCTTGAATCATGTCAGACGACTCTGCTGCTTACACTGTAAACACTCTGCCAGTAGCATATTTATTAGATTGTCCCCTTGACTGCCTTCCTCCTCCAGTTCTTCCTGCCATCTGTCTTTCCTGATTCTGATTTGTTCACTTCTCATTAGTTGTACCTATAGATGTTGGGTATAGATTCACTCTGCAATCCTTGATGACATGTCCATGCTTTCCACACCTAAAACAAACCCTTGGATCTGCCTGTGGACAATCCCATACTAGATGATTTCCTCTACACCGATAACAGTATGGAGGTCCATCAAATTTTCTGGGAACCTTTTCCTTTCCAGGTCGAGTATATGGATTTCCCCGATTTCCCAAATTTTCTCGTTCTTTATTATTTCTGAATGGTCCTCCACTCTTAGGTTGTTCTTTTCTTGGCTCCACACTTTCTAACTCTATGCACCTTTCTACCATATCAGTGAAATTTGCCAACTTCAAAGGTAAAATTGACTTTCGAAGTTCCACCTTAAGTCCATTGACAAATCAATGACACATCCATTCCTCACTAGGATTCAATTGATAATATTCAGAATACTTGACAAGAGCTTCAAATCTCATAACATACTCTCCCACCATCTTACTCCCTTGGGTTAATGACCCAAATTCCAGATCCTTCTATTGTCGTATAGTATACGAAAAATATTTTTCGAGGAAATATTCCCGGAAAACTTCCCAAGTAATAGCTCTACCTTCAGCTTCCAATACCCTCCTCTTAATCTGCCACCAACTTTATGCTTCCCTAGACAGCTGAAATGTAGCATAATATTCTTTTCACTCCTCTCTACATCTCATTGCTGCGAAAATCTTCTCCGTCTTTTGAATCCATTTTTCAGAACCTTCTGGATCATATTCTCCTTTGAATTGGGGCAGATTTCCTTTAAGAAAAGTCACTAATCCTTAATCGATTTCGTTGTCCCTTTGTTGTCTTGATGTCATTCGAATTAACTCCGCATTCTTTTGCGTTTGTTGTAACATGGTCGTAGCTAGATCCTAAAGGATTCTAGCCTCCAGATTTCCATATTCTTGCCTAACTCTCCGAACTCCTAATGTAGCTGGCTCGGAGTTAGTAGATTCAACCGATCCTCTATTTATGTTTCTAGTTCGCATCGTGGTTTCTCCTAAAAATCTGGAATTCATTCATAAGATAAATCTTGTGAATCCAGTAGCAATCATCTATATCCACTCACTCAGATAAGATAATTATTAATCGATCTCTCACTCATACCCCTTTAGAGTTGGCGTTCGGTGGGAAATCCAACTAAAATACAGGTTAGGCTCCATAACTCACAGTCCGATTAGGAACGAACTGCTCTGATACCATAAATGTTACACCCTTATTTTATTTATATTATTATTATTATCAATAATAATTATCCCATAATTGTGTATAATAATAGTTATAATAGGAATCAAGAAAAGAAAGAAACTTTTCATTATATATATTATACATCAAAGTTGTATTTACATACAAGGGTTCCAACCTCGGAACCACCAAAAGAATAATGTACATCAATGTCAAAAGCCCTCAAGGGTACAAAAACTATCTCTCCAACTAAAAGTTTCAAAAGTCAAAAAGTCAACAGTCAACAACCTAAAGTCCAACTGTCCACCAAGAAACCTCCTACATCTGACCTGGTTTGGGAATCCTAATACGAAATCGCGGCGGAAGATGGGAATCCCCTGTATGAGGATGTCCCTGGAACCTAGGCTGGTAAGCCCTCACTGGGTCTCTGGAACATGAGGGAATAGTCGACTCTGATCGACGCATTCCCCTAACTCCAACACTATCCTTGACTACACTAAAAGACCCAGATGACGATGGAATAGCAGGGTAGTGTTGCCTAGGTTCATGCCACATGCGGTTGAATGGTAACCGCTGTGCAATTCTGAAATCCCCTACGAAAGAGGCCCTTGGTGATCCCAAAATACGAAAGAAAACACTAACTAGTCCTGTGTATATAACGACATGACGGTTGTAGTCAATCTCCTAACAGTCACCGTCCATGTCATGATAATATACTTCAAAATCACCCCGTACTTGGATGCTCGGCTCCTGTAGCATCGACGGATGGAAGTAATGGGACATCTTCAATCTCTCGTGAGTCTTCAGGGTCTAAATATATAAAACATAGAAAAGAAAACAAACAACACACAAAACATAGGAGATAAGAACACTATACACTAAACAAAGCGGGGAAGTAGAAGAATTGAATACATGAAAGAATAGGTCACCCATCTCCAAATCAACTATTAAGATTATCACCTAACTACCTATATCCATGCAGTTTGAATCTATATGTCTACGTGGCCACACAACTTAATTATGACAGAAGTAGCCCCACCTTAGCTACTTTGCCTTGATAGATTACAACGACCAGACAAAACCAGTTGTCCATCCTCCTATCCCACTCATCGTACCCATAAGAGTGCATCCCTGCTCCTCGATAAGAACAGGTGTCGGGGCAGCAATCGGGATCGGCATATGGACAGTGATGCAACAGTACCCCGTCAGGATGACCAGGCTACCCAACGTCCCGACAGGATGGTAGCTAACCATCCGTCACCTGTAGACTTGTCGGACCCAGACTATCCTCAACGACCAGCGTGTCCTATACCGACTGCATCGTGCCTGCACTCTAGCACTTGGCCTCGTACACAGCCTATGTGTACGGCGGTGGATTACAGCATGGCTATGCACATGATTACTTATTATTCAACACATGATAGCTCATCAACACTTATCACCTCAGCCTTTCAACCTCTTATTATTTATTATTTCAGCCAACAATTTATTTATTTTCCCCTCACCATTAGCATAAGTATATAATATTTCAGCAATAATTAAATAGTTAAATAACAAACATTACATAGCAATTATCAGCACATAAATTAATCCTAGCGCCACTCTGGCGACATACTACACATCACCAAAAAAATATACACAATCATCAAACAATTATAAGTCCTCTACCCTAAGGTTTTCACACAACACTTTACCTTTGGTTGATGGACTATTGACTGCTATCCTTAGCAGTCATAGTCACAACACCCCTCCTAGGGTGTTGGGGCATCAACCCCTAGTAGGGCTTAGGCCACCCTACTTTCCTATTCTACACCTATCGTATTCCTACTATCCCTAGTGTATAGAGTTCAGATCTCCCCATACCTGGCTTAGAAGATTACTGTTGCCCGCGTCCCGTCGTGCTCCTGGAGCTCCTCCACATTCTCCTAATGGTTCCTTGGAAGAAGATGGTGAAAAATGAGGGGTAGGGGTCTATTTATAGGCGTGGTGGAGAGTCCCATGTTTCAGTACTGACTTGGATCGCGTCGTGACGGCAAGACCATCGCGTCGTGACGAACGCAGTCCAGAACGTTCTTGTTCTGTCTTACACCGCCTTACTTCACCTGCGTTCTCTCGCGTCGCGATGAGTTCCTTCCTTCCTTTTCTCCATTGCGTCGCGATGGATGCATTATAGAAAATCTTTATTTTCTTTGAATTCTAGGGTTTTTCTACAATATTCTTAACCTCATAAAAATACTTTTATTTATTTGTTCACTTAATATTCCCAGGATGTCACATTATTCAACTATGGAGGTATGTTTGATAACCTCTTAGATTACTTTATTATTTTCTCTGTAGTTCAATTCATTTTTTCTTTCTATAAATTTCCCTTTTAAGTCTTTTGTACTATCTAAAAATATTTAAGCTGAAAAAAAACTTCAAATGTCATATATATTAAAAAGATACTTTTATAAGATAAATATAAGCTTGTCTTGAGAAAAAAAAATGGAAAAAATGAAACTTAAAATTGAAGAGATTGTTTTGATTGAGCATTATTGAGCAAATATTACAAGTAATGACATTTTTTTACCAGAAATAATGACATCTTGATAATCTGATTCTGATCAATCACATATTTGAAGTATAGACTCATTCAAATTAATCATTTTTTTTACCTTATTACTTAATGACTTGGCATATATAGATTATGAAGAAAAATTGAGTAAATATAATTCTTCCAGTATTTTTATTTAATATTAGCACATGGTATAAAATAAATATGCTAAAATGTTTATAATTTAGCTGTGCGAGAATTCAAATTTACAAAATAATCATTTAAGTGTTATATAAAAAAAGTAATAATCATTTAAGTGATATCTTTTGAAAACCATGTTGTGTTTACATATAATATTAAAAAAGTAACATATTTAATATTAAAAAGTAATTTTCTACATAAACTAATCTAATGATAATTTTTTTAGATATTTTTATGTAAAGAAAAAGTTAAATTGTATTTATTTACAATTATAAAAATGACTTATTAATATTCTTTCTTATTTATTTACTACACTAAATAAAATTATATTAATGAATTCTTATATATTTAATATTTTATATCATCATATAATTTAATTTTTTTTTATTCTTAATTCCAACTACAATTTTTTTGACGAATTAATTCCTACGATGGTTAATTAATTTTTTTCAATTTTCAATGAATTTTCTTTTCTTTATTTGTTATAGCTCCATTTATTTGTCTGATCTATTTATTTTACTAAAACTCTAAGAATATTTATATATTAATTATGATCCTCCCAACATCATTACCTTCATCATGAAATATTTTTTCAAAGCGTATTAAGATTTAAAGAAAAATACTGACGATGTATAGAAATGATAAATTTACAAATCGTTTATTGATATGTGAGTCATAAAAGTAATTATAAATAAAAATATTGCACACTAAGGATAAAAATATATCATAAAAAGATGAATATTTTAAACGAAAACATATTAATCACTATGTAAAGATTTATTAATATTAAAACAAAAGAGTAAAAAATATATTGTTAGGAAATTGAATATTTTATATGAATGAATATTAGTATATAAATTACTATTGATAACTATTTTATTAGAAACACATTAATATAATTTTTCAATCTATATTTTTCTGAAATATAGCTTACATGCTTTTGTTTTTATTACTTTCTACTTTTGTTATACTCAACTCTTTTTATGTTTATATTGTAATTCTTATGAGTGATTTATATGATTTTAATAAGACATGTTTATAACTATCAATGTTGTCATACAAATTCTTTTTGGTTATTTTTTTTTTAAAACTGGGTAGCATGTGTGTGTGTGTGTTTGTGTGTGTGTGCGCGCGTGTGTGTGTGACACACTACTTCATAATCTCTCCGTTTCTTTTTACATGTCATTTAAGGTTGTTTTACACAAAGTAAGATAATCAATAAATTTTGTTGTTTTTTATAAAATTATTAGCCTTTTTCCATGTATTACCGTTAACTTTTCATTACTCCATTGTACATATTTCTCTCTTCATAATAAATAGGTAAGGGTATATTTGACAAATAAGTAGTTAATGTGACCTTGAACTTTGAAAACGACAAGTAATTAAAAACAAAAAAATCGACATGTAAAAAGGAACAGTGGGAGCAATAATTTTTCAAAAAACTCAAATATTCTAACAACTTTTCTAATTTTTTTAAGAAACTTATATTTACACATTAAATACGTTCAAAACCAATATTGATAATACGTGCAAGACACATGTCAATAAACTAATAATTAAATTAAAATAATAGCATTTCTGCGGGAATTGGAATGATGGGGGTTTTGACACGCAGCATAATCCTACGTGGCAAAGCTCCATTGTGCTCGTTGATTTCAGTGGTTATTCTTCATTTTTCTCACGGTGCTTTTTACACCCATATAACTGTCAGTCCTGCTGCCCCTTCTCCAGTGCGACCCAGTCCGAGCCACCATCACAGATCGATGTACCATCTTCTAGTGAGTCCAATCGTCTAAGCCTCGTTGCCAATCATCATCAGATGCGTCGGTACAACATATATGCTTGAAACCCACCCACCATCACAAGATTCGAGCATGCCTCAGTTTCTTGTTGGTGTTGGGACTTTTAGTCCCACATCGGGTAAAATAGTAAAGAGGAGTGAACCTCTTTGTTATAAAAGGAGGCTTGGGCCTTGGTTTTATGTACACCATTCAAAAGCTTGTCTAGCAACTTTTGTCTCTAGATAAATTCCTCTCTTTGTTTTAGAATTTAATAGAATTCTTAGTATGCTCTGTGGTTGCAGCTTGGGCTGAACCTCCACATCAGAAAAAGAATTTATTAGGAATATTTCTTGTAAAAGGAGAGGTGTGAGGAATAAGTTTTGCCAGTGGGGAAGCTTTGTGGGTGTGCGGGGGTGCAGAGAGAAAATTGTGTAGTTGTAATAATTTTCTACATAGTGGATTTTTCTCTGGTGCTGGTGGTTTTTCTCCGGGTTTAGGAGTTTTCCACGTTAAATTCTTGTGTTGTTATTATTTCTCTATTTTGTTTTTCCAATTTTCCACAAGTGCAATTTCTGGGGAAGAGAATTTGAAGAGTCAAATTCCCAACATTTCTGACCACCATCTTCCAGCGCCGACCGTCGTAGATGACCCTTATCTCTGTTCCGGGGTCACCTTCCTCATCGCAACTTTTCTTGCGATCTCTCTTCTCTCTCTTTATGTAAACTACCATGGCTACAACTGGTTTCGCTTTCGACGCTCTATGCATGGTCAGTTTCACTATTGTACCCTTGATTTCCTGCGAAAAATTAGTGGGTGCTACAAATAATGCGTCCTGGGTTGCCACTGTTATGCTATGGTTCCAAGGACAAGGTCGTCAAGATCATTTGCTCAAAAAGGCCTCCGATATCCCCACTAAGGACCAGGCCCATTGGAAATAGATTAATGCCTCTGTTTGTGGTGTTCTCTAATCTCTGGTTCTCAATCGATGCCAAACTTCAGGTCCAGTATCACTCTTTAAAACATGCTATGATGTTTGATCAAAGGCGAAGAAGACGTGCTCCAACGATATCAATCGCTTGTACAACGTCATCTCTAACCTTATGTCTGTGAAGAAACAAAACATGGACATGCAGAGCTATCTGGGTAAGCTTGATAATTTGATTGCTGACTTAGATGCACTTATGTCTTTTATTGACAGTCCAGACAAGCATGTTGATCAACAAGGAAGTTCTTTATGTTTCTAGCACTTGCTAGTCTTCCATCTGATCTCGACTCATTCGCAATCATATTCTGTCCAGCCATTCTATCATCTCATGATATTGTTTGCGAACAACTACTGCGTTTCTCAGATCCTCACTCCTTTGCACAAGCCCCAGCATCCTCTGATGTACTAGCCGACTATATTGTGCTTGTTTCAAATTCCTGTCACCGAGGTGGAAGAGGAGGAGGACGTAGAGGCATAGGCGGACCTACACTATGTTTAGGGTGTGCACTTCCACACCCTGAAAAATAAAAAATACTAGTTACTTCCTGTAAAATTTATATTTTGACCCATCTTACTATAATAATTTGTATCTAGTACTCTCACCTAATCATCTCTTTCATCCATACTCATTCATCTCTCTCAAAACTTATAACACAACTCCTCGCTTACATCTCGATCCACTCTCCCTCCTGTTGGTGAGTCCCATTTTCGGTCTCTATTTTTCCCTTTTACTAGGTTCATATTTCCCCAGTTTAGATTAAAACCCTAATCTGATCCCTCTATTAATTTTCTCTTGTAATTTTTGTTGTTGTAATTAGGTCTATGTTAATTTAGTCTATGTTGTTTTGTTATTTTCTCTTGTGTTTTTTTTAATTCTGAAACATTTCTATTTTTTAAGCCCAAAAACCTGTTTTTTGTTATCAGAAATCATGTTCTTGTTATTTTGCAAAAAGAGTAAACATTTGCTCTTTTTATTTTTTATTTTTTGTAAAAAACATATTTGTTGTTGCAATGCAGGACCAAATTCAATTAATTATAGCCCAAGTCATGAATGTTGCTCAGATCGAGGCCCCCCAACACTTCTGATCAAGTCTCTCAGTCTACATGAGAGTATAATGAGTACCTCAAACTCAAGGCACACTTGCAGTCCACCACACTTGTTGCCTCAATTGCTCAAATTGCTAATCATGTTGCCTTCATTTAACAGTCTTCTACACTTAGGCCTTGGATCATTGACTCATGTGCCTTTGATCATATGTCTGGTAATAATCTGCTTTTCTCCCATATTACTTATATGGACACACTCCCTAATGTTACTTCAGCTAATAGATCACAAACTAAATGCCAAGGCATTGGCTAGGCTAATCCCCTACCCACACTATCCTTGAACTCTATCATATATATTCCCGGTTGTCCTTTTAATTTAGTCACCATTGGTAAACTCACTAGTACATTACCTTACTCTGTTACCTTTGCTAATAATTTTGTTCTTGTGCTGGATCAGAGTACTGGGAAAGCGATTGGAGTAGGGCATGAGTCTCAAGGCTTGTACTACCTTTTAGTGTTTACACTTCCTACTGCATGTGCAGCTGCTGAGTCTCCAAATATTGTTCATCAGCGCTCGGAACATCCTAGCCTTCAAAAACTGTGTCTTATGATTCCTAGTCTATCTAAAATTTTTGCACTTGAGTGTGAGTCATGTCATTTTGGGAAATATACCAGAAATTACTTTCCTAATAGATTCAATAAGCGACCTGCATCTCCTTTTGCTTTAGTTTATTCAGGTATTCAGATATTCAGATATCTGGGCGCCTAGTCGTGTCACTTCATATTTGGGTTATCAATATTTTGTTACTTTTATTGACGATTTCTCAAGATGCACTTGGATATTTTTATTGAAAAATCGTTCTGACGTTTTCTGGATCTTTCGAGCCTTTTGTTTAGAAATAACAACACAATTTGATAGTCAAATAAAAATATTGCAAAGTGATAATACTTGTGATTGTCTATCTACACCCTTTCGATCTTTCTTGACTTCACAAGGATCTTACATCAGACTTCATGTGCTCATATCTCGCAACAGAATGAAGTCACTAAAAGGAAGAATCAATACTTAGTCGAAACAGCTCGCACGTTGTTCCTTCGTAATATGTACCACCTCGTTTCTAGGGGATGCATCTTGCTACTTAATCAATTGAATGCCCTCCTCTGTTCTCAACAACCACGTACCACATTCCATTTTGTTTCCTCAACAACATCTTTACTCTCTACCACTCTACATCTTCAAATGCGCATGTTTTGTTCATGACCTTACTCCAGGGAAAGATAAGCTTGCTAACAAGTCCTTCAAGTGTCTTTGACTCGACTACTCCCATCTGCAGAAAGGATTTCGATGCTACTTGTATATGCCGATGGCATTATCATCACCACAGGTAATGATCATGATGGCATCCAACGACTCAAACAACACCTATCCATACACTTTTAGACTAGATTTGGGTCCCTTAAAATATTTTTTGGGGATTGAAGTTGTTCAGTCTAAGACAGGTGTAGTTATTACTCAGCAGAAATATGATCTTAATATACTTGATGAAATTGACATGCTTGATTGCCGACCTAATGATACTCCCATGTATTCCAACATCAAGCTACTACCAGGTCAGGGGGAGCCTTTGAAAGACCCTGGTAGATATCGATGTCTAATTGGCAAACTTAATTACCTAACGTTGACGGACTTGTCATGGCCTTTATTCTAAGTGTAGTCAGCCGATTTCTGAATGTTCCTTGTGATAGCCATTGGAATGTTGTGGTTCACATTCTTAGGTGTATCAAGAGTGCACAAGGTAAATGACTACTTTATGAAAACAAGGGTAACATCGAAATTGTTGGCTATTCTAATGTTGATTGGGCAAGTTCACCGTCAGATAGAAGATCCACTTCAGGGATTATGTCCTTGTTGGAGGTAATTTGTTCTCGTGGCGACGCAAGAAGCAAAACATAGTCGCAAGATCGAGTGTAGAAGTAGAGTATCGTGTTGTGGCATCAACAACTTGTGAACTCACATGCAGTGACGGAGGTAGGTTTGGAATACTGGGGGCAAGTTTTTTTATAAATAAGAAAGTCAAGGTTTTCTTTGATTGTGGTGATGTAGTGGAATAAAATATTATATTTTGACCACCTAATTTTGAAACTTTCATACTTGTCAGACAACTAACTTCAATTGTTTAAATTTAATATTGTCATTGGACATGGAAGTGGACCGAAAACACAGACACAAACACTACTTTACACTGTGCATGTCATAAAACCATAAAACATCTGGAGGGGTTCAAACACCAATGAGTCTTAGAATCAAATCTGTACTTATTGTATAGATTAATTCTTAGCTGTAGAATATCACAGAATAGTGCTAATTTAGGATTAGAACTAGCAGATCATATCATTAGCATTTATTGTAAATCATTGTACAATTCATTGTAAATAAATGCCAGTGTGATGTCATTAGACACACATAAATTACAAATATTACAGGACTGAATGTTGGGCGGTAAAGACCCAATAAGAAGTGAACTCAGTGTTGTAGAGACGAGAATGTTAAGGTTGATGAGTGATCACACAAGATAAGATAGAATTAGGAATACAATTATTATAGGAAAAATTGGGATAGCTCTCTCCGTAGAAAAGATGGTTAAATCTTGTCTTAGATGGTTTGTATATATATAGAGAAGATCCATAATGGCGCGGTCATCCAATAGTTAGAGGTAGAGGGAAACAAGAAAAACTATAGGCCAAACCATTAGGAGCTGTTTAGCACTAAATGACCTATTTTTGAACTTAATATATGAGAGGGAATAACAGTGTTATCTAATCCATGCAGCCTGAGATAAGGTTTGGTTATTGTTGTTTAAGTTTTCCTTAAAAATTATTCAGTGATAGTGGATAGATTATCTTCATTCTTCTAATCTTGGATCAAGTTACGTATCACTGCATACAGAGCCATTAATCACTCATTGCCTAGGCGCAATGATCCAGGAGTTTGGACTGAAAGGTATTGATTTAGAAGCTTAGTTTTAATTCTTTTGTTTTGTTTATGTTTATGAATGATGGTTAGTATGACTTGTTAACAATATTATGGTAAACTGAAAATCTGAATCATAACAAGGGTGGGAGTGGTTGATGACTTGATGGTTTATGGATGACACATGACAGCACATAATAAGGATGGGCAGGGACTGCTGTCTTAATTGCAAGGATTAAACCTTCTGGTTGCCGAGTTTAACTTATTCTAGCCTCTGTCTTATATTGTCCTCTAAACCAAAATACTGAAACAATCTTATTTGGCCTTTGTTCCATTTTGAGCACAAACAGTATGGATAAATTCAATAATAATAATAATGTCTCATTTACTATTTCTATACATCCTCTTGTAGACCACAGCCATTGAAAGCTAGATCAACTAATAAGATTGAATTGCATTTATGCTAACCTATCAGGTTAGAATTAGATTCCTGATATTCTGACTGTTATTTCAGAAAATGTATCCTTAGTAGTTGTCAAAAGATGTTTGGTATCCATTAATTATAATTAACTAAGAATGAACTTTCATGTATTAATATGTTTCCCTTCAATATTGTGGGCCAAGTTCTACCGCTACTGTTGATTAAAAAGGTGGGTGTTAA
Organism: Calophaca sinica; assembly: GCA_037113605.1. Lineage (NCBI taxonomy): Eukaryota > Viridiplantae > Streptophyta > Magnoliopsida > Fabales > Fabaceae > Calophaca > Calophaca sinica. Next base: position 46,623,864 of record CM073733.1, on the reverse strand, counting down.
TGTATTATAGTACTGATGTCTTGATGCTGTTGGGAAGATCATTCATTTTTGCTCCCACTTGATTTAATGTTAATCTTAGCTTGGCACTATAATGGTACATAAGTGGGTGAAACGTTGCCTCATTAAATTCTGTACCAAACCTTTTTTGTATTCTAAAGCTTCATATATATCTTGTTCACCTCTTCTTTTATATTTATGGATTTACCTGTTATATTGGGGGGTTTTGGTAGAAATCAATGGGAAAAAAAAAATTCTTTCTAAACAAGCAATCAGAAAATTTCATTTCATTTTTAAATTATTCTTTCTTAATTTCATTTTTATAAACAAGCAATCAGAAAATTTCTCTCCCTCTCTATTTCTGTTGCCACTGCAGCATTACATGCAATAACCTATAACAAGACTTGTTTCATATAACACATTTTTTCTCATAGGTTGAATATTTCTTTCCACCTACACCATTTGCATACAAGTTGCACTTTAAGTGGAACCCACGAGATATGGTGTTGTTTTGTTTATTTTAAAGATATGTGAAAAATATGGTGCAGATTTGTTTTTCCAATAAAAGAGGAAATAAGGGAAATGAAATATTTACAAACAGGAAATAAGGAAAAACATATCTCAATAAATATAAAATAAATTAGTGATATATCTCAACAAAATCAACAGCATATCTCAACAGGTGCAGACCAAAATATGTCTTCTTTACTAGTTGCTCCTTTTCTATAAATGGGTATGGCATAAGAGAGAAAAAAGTGGTGCAAAATGTAGAGAGCACCTAGAGAGAGAATGGTAGCCGTGCAACACAAGCACATAAGAAAAAAAATATAGGGTGGGTTTTCAAGTTTCAAAATAGAAAACTTGTACTGTGGGGTAAATATTATTATTCTTTGTAAATCTTGAGAGAGGTATTCAGGTTTGTAAGGTGATACACATTTTGGATAGGTTTTTCAAGATTGCCAGAAAACTTGTTATATTGTGGGGTGGGTTACAATACAATCTTGTAATCTCTATTTGTGATAGTGAAATATTTTTGTTGTGCTGTTTCGTGGATGTAGGCAAGAGGTGCCATACCACGTAAATCCTTGTGTCTTTTATTATTTCCTTTGTATATGTAGAGATTCCCTAACACTGGTATCAGAGATCCTTAGGTGTTAAAATTCCACACACCTAAGGATCTCTGATACCAGTGTTGGGGAATTTATGATGGTTGGTGTTAAAATTGAGAACTTTTTGGTTCAGTTTTGAGCTGTAATTTTATGCTCAGGATTCTACGATATACTTTACTCCCTCCGTTCCATTATAAGTATTACAATTTGTAAAAAAAATTAGTCCTAAAATAAGTGTCATGTTAGGTTTTTAATGTAATATTAATTATTTTTTTCCAATTTTACCCTCAAATTATTAATGAGGACGTCACTACCAAGTCATTATCATCTACTATGCATTTATGAAAATTATTAATACTCAATGGTTAATAAAGATAATTTTGTAAAATTGTTACACTCTTTTATTTATTTATAGTTTCTCCTTAATATGTGTGAAACTTCATAATGTGACACTTATAATGGGATGGGACGGAGTGAGTAGCATCCCAAAACCAACTAACAAGAAAAATCCTTCATTCAGTGCCATTCTTCATCGTTATTAATATTATGAATCCAGTAGCAATCATCTATATCCACTCACTCAGATAAGATAATTATTAATCGATCTCTCACTCATTCCCCTTTAGAGTTGGCGTTCGGTGGGAACTCCAACTAAAATACAGGTTAGGCTCCATAACTCACAGTCCGATTAGGACCGAACTGCTCTGATACCATAAATGTTACGCCCTTATTTTATTTATATTATTATTACCAATAATAATTATCCCATAATTGTGTATAATAATAGTTATAATAGGAATCAAGAAAAGAATGAAACTTTTCATTATATATATTATACATCAAAGTTGTATTTACATTCAAGGGTTCCAACCCCGGAACCACCAAAAGAATAATGTACATCAATGTCAAAAGCCCTCAAGGGTACAAAAACTATCTCTCCAACTAAAAGTTTCAAAGTCAAAAAGTCAACAGTCAACAACCTAAAGTCCAACTGTCCACCAAGAAACCTCCTACATCTGACCTGGTTTGGGAATCCTAATACGAAATCGCGACGGAAGATGGGAATCCCCTGTATGAGGATGTCCCTAGAACCTAGGCTGGTAAGCCCTCACTGGGTCTCTGGAACATGAGGGAATAGTCGACTCTGATCGACGCATTCCCCTAACTCCAACACTATCCTTGACTACACTAAAAGACCCAGATGACGATGGAGTAGCAGGGTAGTGTTGCCTAGGTTCATGCCACATGCGGTTGAATGGAAACCGCTGTGCAATTCTGAAATACCCTACGAAAGAGGCCCTTGGTGATCCCAAAATACGAAAGAAAACACTAACTAGTCCTGTGTATATAACGACATGACGGTTGTAGTCAATCTCCTAACAGCCACCGTCCATGTCATGATAATATACTTCAAAATCACCTCGTACTGGGATGCTCGGCTCCTGTAGCATCGACGGATGGAAGTAATGGGACATCTTCACTCTCTCGTGAGTCTTCCGGGTCTAAATATATAAAACATAGAAAAGAAAACAAACAACATACAAAACATAGGAGATAAGAACGCTATACACTAAACAAAGTGGGGAAGTAGAAGAATTGAATACGTGAAAGAATAGGTCACCCATCTCCAAATCAACTGTTAAGATTATCTCCTAACTACCTATATCCATGCAGTTTGAATCTATATGTCTACGTGGTCACACAACTTAATTATGACAGAAGTAGCCCCACCTTAGCTACTTTGCCTTGATAGACAGACTAAACCAGTTGTCCATCCCCCAATCCTACTCATCGTACCCCTAAGAGTGCATCCGTGCTCCTCGATAAGAACAGGTGTTGGGGCGGCATCGTTCCTATAACCCCAGACTATCCTCAACGACCAGCGTGTCCTATACCGACTGCATCGTTCCCGCACTCTAGCACTTGGCCTCGTACACAGCCTATGTGTACGGCGGTGGATTACAGCATGGCTATGCACATGATTACTTATTATTCAACACATGATAGCTCATCAACACTTATCACCTCAGCCTTTCAACCTCTTATTATTTATTATTTCAGCCAACAATTTATTTATTTTCCCCTCACCATTAGCATAAGTATATAATATTTCAGCAATAATTAAATAGTTAAATAACAAACATTGCAATTATCAGCACATAAATTAATCCTAGCGCCACTCAGGCGATATACTACACATCACCAAACAATATACACAATCATCAAACAATTATAAGTTCTCTACCCTAAGGTTTTCACACAACACTATACCTATGGTTGATGGACTATTGACTGCTATCCTTAGCAGTCATAGTCATAGCACCCCTCCTAGGGTGTTGAGGCATCAACCCCTAGTAGGGCTTGGGCCACCCTACTTTCCTATTCTACACCTATCCTATTCCTACTATCCCTAGTGTATAGAGTTCAGATCTTCCCATACCTGGCCTAGAAGATTACTGCTGCTCGCGTCCCGTCGTGCTCCTGGAGCTCCTCCATATTCCCCTAATGGTTCCTTGGAAGAATATGGTGAAAAATGAGGGATAGGGGTCTATTTATAGGCGTGGTGGAGAGCCCCATGTTTCAGCACCGACTTGGATCGCGTCGCGACGGCAAGACCATCGCGTCACGACGAGCGCAGTCCAGAACGTTCCTGTTCTGTCTTACACCGCCTTACTTCACCTGCGTTCTCTCGCGTCGCGATGGGTTCCTTCCTTCCTTTTCTCCATTGCGTCGCGATGGATGTGTTATAGAAAATCTTTATTTTCTTTGAATTCTAGGGTTTTTCTACAATATTCTTAACCTCATAAAAATACTTTTATTTATTTGTTCACTTAATATTCCCAGGATGTCACATTATTCAACTATGGAGGTATGTTTGATAACCTCTTAGATTACTTGATTATTTTCTCTGTAGTTCAATTCATTTTTTCTTTCTATAAATTTCCCTTTTAAGTCTTTTGTACTATCTAAATATATTTAAGCTGAAAAAAAACCTCAAATGTCATATATATTAAAAAGATACTTTTATAAGATAAATATAAGGTTGTCTTGATAAAAAAAATTGAAACTTAAAATTGGAGAGATTGTTTTGATTGAGCATTATTGAGCAAATATTACAAGTAATGACATTTTTTTACCAGAAATAATGACATCTTGATAATCTGATTTTGATCAATCACAGATTTAAAGTATATACTCATTCAAATTAATCTTATTTTTTTTACCTTATTACTTAATGACTTGGCATATATATATTATGAAGAAAAATTGAGTAAATATAATTATTCCAGTATTTTTATTTAATATTAGCACATGGTATAAAATAAATATGCTAAAATGTTTATAAATTTAGCTGTGCGAGAATTCAAATTTACAAAATAATCATTTAAGTGTTATATAAAAAAAGTAATAACCATTTAAGTGATATCTTTTGATAACCATGTTGTGTTTACGTATAATATTAAAAAATTAACATATTTAATATTAAAAAGTAATTTTTTGCATAAACTAATCTAATGATAATTTTTTTAGATATTTTTATGTAAAGAAAAAGTTAAATTGTATTTATTTACAATTATAAAAATGACTTATTAATAATTTTTCTTATTTATTTACTAAACTAAATAAAATTATATTAATGAAGTCTTATATATTTAAAATTTTATATCATCATATAATTTAATTTTTTTTTATTCTTAATTCCAACTACAATTTTTTTTGACGAATTAATTCCTACGATGGTTAATTAATTTTTTTCAGTTTTCAATGAATTTTCTTTTCTTTATTTGTTATAGTTCCATTTATTTGTCTGATCTATTTATTTTACTACAACTCTAAGAATATTTATATATTAATTATGAACCTCCCAACATCATTACCTTCATCATGAAATATTTTTTCAAAGCGTATTAAGATTTGAAGAAAAATACTGACGAAGCATAGAAATGAGAAATTTACAAAACGTTTATTGATATGTAAGTCATAAAAGTAATTATAAATAAAAATATTGTACACTAAGGATAAAAATATATCATAAAAAGATGAATATTTTAAACAAAAACATATTAATCACTATGTAAAGATTTATTAATATTAAAACAAAAGAGTAAGAAATATATTGTTAGGAAATTGAATATTTTATATGAATGAATATTAGTATATAAATTACTATTGATGACTATTTTATTAGAAACACATTAATATAATTTTTCAATCTATATTTTTCTGAAATATAGCGTACATGCTTTTGTTTTTATTAATTTCTACTTTTGTTATACTCAACTCTTTTTATGTTTATATTGTAATTCTTATGAGTGATTTATATGATTTTAATAAGACATGTTTATAACTATCAATGTTGTCATACAAATTCTGTAACATCCCAATTTTTATGAAAAATGATTTTAGCAATTAAATCCAGAATACTCGAAGATAAGTCATAGAGATTGATCACCTCAATGATTTACTGAGAATACGAGAAATTATTTTAACTTATTTCGAATAATTTATTTATCGTAAATAATTATTATTCATGTTGTTAATTCAAATTAATTGACAGCGTAGACGTATGCTGCTTTTAAGGAGAATTCATCAATTATCCTTATTATAAGTTTTTTGCGTGTGTGATACTTGGGTATTTTGTCTTCGGGAAATTGATTGAATTAAATCAAGATGAAATTAAATTTAAGAATTAATATTTAATATTAATTCATGGTTCAAAAATCGTCGGAAAACTCTAACGAAGTTTTGCCGTATTTTGAATCGTCAGGTAAATTTTATCCGCATTAAAATTTTAAACGAACTCCGATTTCGATGAAAATCAAATCGTAACTTGTCGTGACTATTTTTGAGTGTTTGATATTGTTTTAATATTTATGATAATATTTTATCACGCGGTGAATTAATTTTTCGTTAAATTAATTTTCGCGAATTTATCGGCTGAGAATTTATCGGTAACACGGTTATTTGACGCCGTGTTTTTAGCACGCTTTAGACACTAGGACTATAGGGTAATTATGAGAGATGAGAAATTAGATGGGTTAGTCTAATTGATGAGATTAGAATCTTGCTTTTAGATAGGAAGTGTCACTTTTTGTGTGATTAACACTTTATTACTTTTCCTTATTAATCCTCAACCAAGTGTTTTAAGTCTTTATAAAATAAAAATAATTTTCCCCCCTTTAGGGAGCTGCAGCCGTGACCTCCCCATTCCCATCCTCACTTCATTTATTTTGTTTTACTTGTTTTAGAATGAGGTATTAATATTGTTTAGTATCTGTTTTAGAAACAAAATGGCAATTTCTCCCTTTTATTTTAGAGCATCAGCCGAGCACCCCTTTTTTATTCTACCCCTTATCCTTCATATTCTTTAATTGTTAAAATGGAGGAAAAAGCCCATTAAGCCTTCTCCAAATATTTGTTTTGTTAAGATTTTAATTCCTTCCTTTCCTTTTTTTTGTGTCCAGGCCGTGACCCCCCTTTTCTAACCCTCACTTTCTATTTTGCTTCTTCTTCTTTTTGAGAGAGCAAGTGAAGCTCCATCAAAGGTGAGCCAAGTCCCAACCCTTCTTTTTCTTCCCCTGCGTGATTCCTTCCCCTTCATCCCATTCCATTTTATTTTCTTCCTTCCTCCTTCTTGTTCCAGCCGAGCACCCCATCCTCTCTACCCTATTTCATCTTCCTCTTCTTCCTTTTCTAGAGAAAGAAAGGGTTTGAAGCCCATTGTCTTCAACCATCACTTCCTTGCACTTTAACCTTCAATCTCCACCATTCTTACAACCAAGCTCAACAAGCACATGATTCATCATCTTCCAACCATTGGAGCAAGAAGAAAAACAGATTTTCCCTCCCCCATTTACTGTTCATAACAGCGCCCCTTCCACCCCCTTTTGCCCTAGGTTGTATTTCCTTGCTTCTGGTCTTGATTTATACCTATTTAAGTGTTGTTTTGTGTTTGTTTGTGATTGAAAGAAAGAGATGAGCATGTAAGTCCCCATCTTTGAAAACCCTAGGCGCAAGTCAAGAGGGAAAAGAGGGGTAATGTGATCTTAAGCTTCAATCTAGCAATTAAATTGTTTATTTGAGCTATTTGAAGTTGTTTGAGGCTTGTTTGAGAAATAGTTTTTGATTTGGCATGTTAAACTTGTTGTTTAAGGGTTTAGACCTATTCTTTAATTTGGGGATAAGTGGGTTTATGTTGTAGAACCATGTGTTTAATTGTTAAATGATATGTTTTGGGTAGTTTTATTGTTATTGGAATAGCTATGCATGATTAAGTAGAAGAGTTAGTGTATGATTCATGAAAAATTGACTCTTGAGGGACTAAAATGGCGTGTGAACTTGATTAAGTGATTCTCTAATTTTTAGCATTTCTATGGCCATGATGAAAATGTTTTGGAAAGCAAAAGAATTTGGAAATGTTTTGGTAAGTGAATCATGAAACTTTATGAAATTGGATTTGATCATGACTTATCTTTAAAAGGAAAAATGCTATGGAAAATGGCACTAGCTTGTTGTTTGGAAAATGGTTTGGAAATTTTACTTTGAAATTGTTTTTGGTGAAAGAGTATGAAACTTAGTAATTTTGGTTTTAAACATGACTTGCCAATTGAAAGGAAATTGTGCATTTTATTGTAAGCTTGAGTTGGTAATTGATTTGTGGGAACCATTTGCTTAGAGGTGTGATAATCAGGATTTTAGAAATGTAGAAAAATAATTCTTCAAAAGCTAGCCTTTAAATTGTGTGTTGTGTTTTAGTTCTCAAGAGATGATTCTTTACACAAATACTTCAAGTATGTGACTTAGTATTTCAAACTAGTTTTTAAGTAAAAAGTGTTTGGTTGATTGAAAGAACTCTTGAAACTCTTGTTTTTAGAAAAGGTTTTAGAAACATATCTTTGAATGTGCTTGAGTCATGTCTTGTGTTAATTTGATGTTTATTGCCTTGTAGTATAATTGAAAATGACTTGGAATTGATTTGTGGTTTGTAGATCATGAAAGGAAGTTTTGCAAATTCTTCTTGAAAGAAAAGAGGTTGTGGCCGAGAGGTCCTAGGAGGTATTGGAAGGGGAATTTTGTTTCTAAACTTGTCTAAATGCTTGCATGAGTATGTGTTTTAGGCCTTGAAATTTATGAAAATGGCTAATTGCATGATTGTTTATTTTGAAGTTTCAAGAAAAGATTTTAGTTTCAAAACTTCACTCTTTCCAAATAAGTTAGCATTTTCTAAGTAAGTGTTATGTGTTACTTTTTTTTTAAGAAGTGTTTTGGTTCAAAAGCCTTATTTCTTTTCTAGTAGCTAGTATTTAAATGCTTGAATGAATTTTTGGTTAGGAAAGGGTTAGGGTGAGAGACTAAGGGTTATAGAATTAGGCCCTTAGAATTGTGCTAAGTTTGTTTGCTGTGTTAGGCCTTGAGTAAATCCGAGATCGTGCGGTGTGGAATACGGGAATACGCACAGCTTGGAGTTCGATAAGGGCGCTTCACATTTAATACTTTTCATAGTATGTCAGCGTAAGGGCAACTCTTAGACATTATCTAAGGCTTATATTTTATATGTCCTTATGTAAGGGAAATTTTAAAGCGAAGAAGTCTAAGAACCTCAGGGTTCAAAGTGAGGGTTCTGTAACCCCTTCGATTATTTATGCTGTGCTTTTCCGAGTCTACTGTGGGTATTTGAGTTAAGAGGTTGGTTGCCTGACCCCAACCCCCCACACTTGTATGCTTACCTTTTTGTTAACTCCACTGAGTTGCAGAGGGAAGAACTGAGTTTCGGAGTCGATGTTTGATATGTTGTGATTGTATGAGATGTGAATTACTTATGCTATTTATACTGCTGTATTGCGTTACACTGTATTAAACTTGCTGTGAAATTATTTAATATGCGATTGAATAACTCTGAGAATTGCTTATGCTGCTTATATTGTTGAATTGCGTTTCACTACATTCAACTTGCTCTAAAATTATTTGATATGCGGTCGAATGATTATGCGAATTGCTCTTTGAATTTCGTATACGGCGAATTGTTCATCGAGTCTGAGAGCTTAGTCGAGTCGTCGAGACGTTTTTGAGCTGTGAGCCGGACAACTGAGGGTGCTAGGTCCCCTTCGTTCATGGTGGATTAGCTAGGCGTCGCAGCGTTAAGGAACCAGAGCTGAATGTCCTAGGGAGAGCGAAGATCCCAAAGTTGCGGCTGGTATTCAGTGGATGGAACAGTGTCTGCTTTCCGGGAAAAAAAATTGTCGAAGGTCGAGAGAAAATGAGTCGTGAGATGAGTCGTGAGTGAGTCTTGCATTGTGTCTTGAGAACTGTGCATATTGTTGTTTTGCCTATTGTCATGATTTGCTAATTCCTATAATATGCTGTGCTATTACATGCTTTGTTGTCGAGTGTGTTATCGAATATGTGTACCTGTCTCTTTTATTTTAAGAAGTTGACCCTTGCCAGTGGTTCTTTCAATTGATGAATGTAACCCAGATGGCAGAGCAAGCGGAGGATTTGGAACTGCAGAGAGGAACAGCTGAAGATAGTCGTCCAGCCTTCTACCTGTGTTATGTTGTGGAGCTTACTAGTAGTCTAGTAAGGAGTATAGCTTGTCGACCAACTATAGGATATTTGTAGTTCACTTCAATGTTGTAATGAAATGCCTATTATGTTTTCAAACATGTACTATCGTTTATGAAATGAGGGAATAACTTGATGATTATGGTTAATGTGGTTTATTTGGTGTCTTGAATTATTCACCGCCATGTTTCTAAAAGGCGCTATGATGCTCTGTCCGCTATTTAAAAAAAAATAAAAAATAGGACCACATTTTTCAGAAACCCTACGAGCAGAGTATTTCACATTTCGGAAACACGTCAACTTTTGTCAGAATACTTGCTTAGTGGCACTTCGGAAACGGGGTGTTACAATAGTGGTATCAGAGCGGTTCGGTTCTTACCGGACTGTGCGTTTGGAAACTATAGCTGGTCATGTGTCGGGTTTTGTAGAAAACAATTGTTAAAGGTCAAACCTTGTCTTGTTGTGAGTTAAACCGTGCTTGTGAGCTTGTTCTTCAAGTTGAGTAACTCTACTTGTAATTGTTTGAAATTGTTTCTTAATTGAAACAATGTGTGCTGAGACCTACAAACTTGCTGTGGGGTTTTGACTAGGTTAAACAGCCTTGTGGGAATCCAATACCTTCGAGACGAGCGATTCTTCCTACCGAAGCGGATGGATAGTTCGAGAAGTGGATTAGAGACTTCAGATAGCCAAGCTGAGGCAGGGATTGCCTGTCAGAGATATTATTATCATTATTAATATTATTGCATAGTGTGATCTCCGAAATATTAGTGGTTCTAGATATAAACCACAGTGTTTGATGTTTGAAGTATTTTAATAGGTATTATATTTGAAAATCAAAAATATTTTATGATTTCGCGAGTGTGACATGTTTGCCACCAACATCTGTATTTTGCAGTAGTCTACTTTTGTACTATTGTGAATATATGTTTTATATTGATTGTGTGATTGTTTATTCGTGTGAGCGTATTATTTTTTTTCCATTGAAAATATTATACGCAATTATTTTTGTAGCAAGCGTTAATTTAATGTCCTGTGACAATTTAATTTACGCGAGAACCATTTGACTCAGTTAAATGGAATCTAGAGGTTTAGTGGGAGTCGCGGGTAATAGTTTTAGTACGTGGCGGGTTATGTAGCTAGCATTGGATAGCACCCAAAATTATTTTTCCAAACTTTGTCCTGATTTTTCATATCGTAGAAGATTTCCTTTGGGTAAGAATCAAGTATAGTGGGATGACTCATTTTCCACCTTTCCTCCCTTAATTGCCCGGTACTCTTCCACAATAAGTGGAGTAGAGCACATTTCATTTAGCTTTAGTGTTAGTGGGTGATGTGGACTTAGACCAATCTTGTTATGAGCTTCTACCTTCCTTCCTTTAGGACCGAGACCAGCCCCTCTTGCCTAAAAAAAATGAGATTTTGAGTGATTCTCTTGTTACCTGGTCGGCCACGAACGGAAATAAAAAGTGGGTGAATAATTAGCCTAGTGGGTAGTGATTGAGTGGAAAGAGAATTGATTCCCTTTATCTTCCCCTTGGGTGCGTCGCAAGCCACTTATGCTCCAGAAACCTATTCTCTTCAACCTTCCTCTTAAATATACCAACCGTGTGGTGGTGGGTAGTGTGAGAGATCTTGAGAGGCTTAGAGAATTGCATTTCCTTCTACTCCCTTCTTGAGAAACCGCGAGCCTTAGGATGAGTTTGGAGAAAGATTCCCGCTTCTTTGCTTGTTATTTGTTGATATGGGTGCTGTTATTAATGTTAATAATTCTGAGAGCTTTGATGTGTTGTTTCTGCTAATGTCCTAAAACCACGGGTCCTTGGGAGTTCTAGGTGAGTGTTGTAGTTCTCTTGTTTTCCAATATTGTACTACTGTAGTTAATCTTGTTGATTTTAATTTGGTAGCTAAGATTGAAATGTTTTTGTCCCTCCTCTCGTATAATTTTTTTTTATGATTTCAATTCTTCCTTGAAAATGATTTTCAATTTTCAACAGCTTAGTGAGAAATAATTTTGTGATTGGTGGTAATTTAGAAGTTGTAAAGTTAATAGATTTGGTGTTAATCTTTTGAACTATAAACCTATGTATAAGTAAGAACGGTTTTGAGAAAGATTTTTGGAGAAGAATTTTAGAAAACTTTAGTTTTAAAATTCTTGCTCGATTTCTTAGAATTTTATGGGTGAGTTTTAGTATTTTACTATTTAAGTTTGTTAGAAGAAAATTAAATATTTCCCCCTAATCTTGTTGTTGAAGCCGTGAGCTTCAAGGAAAAAAAAATTTGTGATTTTCAACTTGCATCTTTCATGGTTTAGTTAGTGTCATAGTTTAGAAGTTTTTGAAAACTTGATTGAGTTGAAATTTTGTAAATTGTTATTTTAGTATTTCAAGACAATGAAACACCTAATGTTTAAAGGAATCCTTGTAGTCCTAAACAAGGTGGAGTCTTAGGGAATGAAGTATTTAAAATCTTTGATTTGTTTTAGTATGAGTGTTATGATTGCAAAAACTTTGAAAGGGGAAAATTCTTAGATGATATCTTATTGTTTGAAACTGTGGGAGTATTTGATATCCTGGTGGTAATTTAAAATTTTACGTGTTTAACTGATAGTGTTGGTTAATTAGACATTCTAGAAGTTTAATAATCACTTGAATTTTGAAAGAAAAATGATTTTCTAGTGTTGAAAGTTAAAAGCTTAGTTATTCGTGTGTGGAGAATTTTAGAAAAGTTTTGGTTTAAAAGGATTTTAAAGATAAGTGAGTTATTACTTTGGTTTTAATCTTTGAACTGAAGTGTGTTAGTGATTTTGAGACGATGAGAACCTAATCTCAATGGAACTTTAGTGTCCAAAGAGAATGGTTGAGTCTTGAGAACAAAGAGGTGGTGTTCTATTGATTCTTTGTGTTGGTATTGTCTTTAAGAAATTGATGTTTTCCTTAGAAAAATGTTTGATTCAAGAAAAGAATTTTAATCTTTTTGGGAGTTTTAAGTGGCCTTTTATGTTCTTGCAGTGTGTAACCATGATTGCATGTGAATCGGCTAGTATTACTACCTTAGTGATGACGCGTAACTGTAGTCGAGCTCGTGTTCGTATTCGTGTTCGTGTTCGTGAGCGTGATCGTGATCGTGGATGAGCAGATGCCGTGATCGGGAATGAAGCATCACTCAGTCGTAAGGAAATTTTTCGTCCACCAACTACGCTTACTTGACGGTGTGTGATATATCTGTATATTCTTTGTGATTATTATTATTGCATGCTATTCTATGTAGCTATAAATATTATAGTACTACATATATTAATATGTACTATGAGTGCCTTTGTGTGCAAATTATTTTATGGATTTGAGTAAAGTAAATTTTTCCTTATTTTACTATCCATATAGTTTCAAGGACGAAACTATTTTAAGGGGGATGGTAATGTAACATCCCAATTTTTATGAAAAGTGATTTTAGCAATTAAATCCGGAATACTCCAAGATATGTCATAGAGATTGATCACCTCAATGATTTACTGAGAGTACGAGAAATTATTTTAACTTATTTCGAATAATTTATTTATCATAAATAATTATTATTCATGATGTTAATTCAAATTAATTGACAGTGTAGACGTATACTGCTTTTAAGGAGAATTCATCAATTATATTTATTATAAGTTTTCTGCGTGACGCGGTAACGCGTATTTTGTGCTGACTGAGAAATTGATTGAATTAAATCAAGATGAAATTAAATTTAAGAATTAATATTTAATATTAATTCATGGTTCGAAAATCATCGGAAAACTCTAACGAAGTTTCGCCATATTTTGAATCATCGGGTAAATTTTATCCGCATTAAAATTTTAAACGAACTCCGATTTCGATGAAAATCAAATCGTAACTTTTCGTGACTATTTTTGAGTGTTTGATATTGTTTTAATATTTATGATAATATTTTATCACGCGGTGAATTAATTTTTCGTTAAATTAATTTTCGCGAATTTATCGGCGGGGAATTTATCGGTAACACGGTTATTTGACGCCGTGTTTTTAGCACGCTTTAGACTCTAGGACTAGAGGGTAATTATGAGAGATGAGAAATTAGATGGGTTATTCTAATTGATGAGATTAGAATCTTGCTTTTAGATAGGAAGTGTCACTTTTTGTGTGATTAACACTTTATTACTTTTCCTTATTAATCCTCAACCAAGTGTTTTAAGTCTTTATAAAATAAAAATAATTTTCCCCCCTTTAGGGAGCTCCAGCCGTGACCTCCCCATTCCCATCCTCACTTCATTTATTTTGTTTTACTTGTTTTAGAATGAGGTATTAATATTGTTTAGTATCTGTTTTAGAAAAAAATGGCAATTCCTCCCTTTTATTTTAGAGCATCAGCCGAGCACCCCTTTTTTATTCTACCCCTTATCCTTCATATTCTTTATGATGGGAATTAGCACTCAAACTCACAAGAACATACAGAGAAAGAGATAGAGAAAACAACACAAGCATATACGTGGTTCACCCTCAGTATGAGGATTACATCCACGGGCAGGAGAAGAGAGAAATTCACTATGAATTCAGATTACAAGAGTATGTCACTCAATTGCTTATCATCCTCTATATATAACAAATAGAGGAAGCAATTCTGTTACTTCACCAGAACAACAAATAACAGAAAGTAACTGAACTAAACTAAGGCCCATAAACAAAGCCCAGCAGTGGAGTGTGATCGAGGCCCATCAACCAGACGCTGGTATGCATAAGAGACCGTATTTGGTATGCATAGAGAGAGCAACCAGGTCGATAGACCGTGGTCGATAGACCAGGAAGGCGATATAATGGAGCAGTGGTTTAAACCCAAAACCAACAAATCTCCACCTTGGGGTCAAACCACTATCAGAAACATTTAGCAAATTCACATCTTCCCTTGAACTGCCATTCAAATCACTGTTATTTCCAGCTATCAACATTGAGCATGTCCAAACAATGCATGAACTTGCTCTTGGAAACCGGTTTGGTCATGATATCAGCTGGATTGTCCTTAGTATCAACCTTGAGCACCTTGATTCTGTATTCAGTCCGAATGAAGTGATACCTAACATCTATGTGTTTGGTTCTCTCACGGTGCACTTGATCTTTTGCCAAACAAATGGCACTTAAGCTGTCACAAAATATGATGGCTTTATCTTGTGGAAAGCCTAAGTCACTGATAAGTCCTTTAAGCCAAATGCCTTCTTTTGCTGCCTCTGTCAGGGCCATGTACTGCATACGTGGTTGATAAGGCTACTTTGTGGCTGCAATGTAGCTTTCCAACTTACTAAACACTTGCCAACCGTAAAAGCATAACGATAATGGACCTTCTACCATCAAGATCCCCAAAGATAGTCGAATCCCGAGAAACCAGTAAGAGAACAAGTAGAATCATTCCCATACACAAGACCAACATCACTTGTTCCTTTGAGATATCTGAAAACTCTCTTGACAGCAATCCAGTGTTGCTTCCCTGGCCTGCTCATGTATCTGCTTATGACACTTACAGCTTGTGCAAGATCGGGTCTAGTGCAAACCATGGCATACATGATGCTGCCAACTGCACTAGCATATGGAACTCTCTCCATGTAGTCCCTTTCAGTTTCTGACTGAGTCTCAAACACTTCACTGATTCTGATGGTTGCAGTAAGTGGAGTGGTAACAGGTTTTGCTGTAGACATGCCAAATCTGTTTAACACTTTCTGAATGTAAGACTTCTGACACAAGAAAAGCTTCTTCTTATCTCTGTCCCTGTAGATTTCCATTCCCAAAATCCTCTCTGCAGCACTAAGGTCTTTCAAGTCGAATTCAAGAGGGAGAAGAGACTTGAGCCTATTAATATCAGTCATGTTTTGAGATGCAATGAGCATGTCATCAACATAGAGCAATAGGTAGACATAGGAATCATTTTTCAGTTTACTGAGATACACACATGAATCATAAGGACTTCTTTTGAATCCATGGTGAATCATAAACTGATCAAATCTCCTATACCATTGCCTTGGAGATTGCTTCAAGCCATACAATGATTTCTTCAACTTGCAAACTAATTTCTCCTTTCCTTGTTCTACAAAGCCCTCTGGTTGCTTCATATAAATGTCTTCCTCTAAATCCCCATGTAGAAATTTGTTTTTACATCAAGTTGTTGTAATTCCAAGTCCATATTAGTTACTAAGGCAAGGAGGACCCGAATGGAAGTGTGTCTTACAACTGGAGAGAAAATTTCATTGTAGTCCACACCTTCCTTTTGGCTAAAACCTTTTGCAACTAATCTGGCCTTGAATTTGATTCCATCTACTTTGGAGATTCCAGGTTTCTTCTTAAAAATCCACTTGCTTCCCACCACTTTTCTGCCTTTAGGCAACTCCACAAGCTGCCATGTATTGTTTTTGTGCAGAGACTGCATTTCATCATGCATGGCTGTGAGCCATTTTTCTACTTCTAAACAAGTAATAGCCTCCTGGAAATTTGCTGGCTCTTGAGCATCAACATCTTCAGCAACTTGAAATGCATATGAGAGCATATCTTCATAACCATACCTCTCTGGAGCCTTTCTATTCCTTTGAGACTTTCTGATGCCTCAGATCTGCTTCGCTTTCGCTTCTGCCGCAGAATTTGCAATTCTGTGACAGATTCTGATTGGTCTGCTTGACTACCCGGTTCTGCTTGATTAGTGCCTTTCTCAGCTTGATCATTCTGCCCTTCAATTTCTTCAAACTCCACCTGCTTATAGGTTTTGTCACAGCTTGGTAATTGTGCAATTTTAGCTTTGTTATGCAGTAGAGACCTCTCATCAAAGTTTACATCTCTACTCAAGATCACCCTTTTCTCAGATTGTGACCAAATCCTATATCCCTTGACACCCTCACCATATCCAACAAAAATTCCCTTTCTAGCTCTAGGTTCAAGTTTGCCCTCACTAACATGGTAATAAGCAGGACAGCCAAAAACTTTAAGCCTAGAATAATCAGTAGGTTTGGAAGACCATACCTCAATTAGAGTTTTATTGTCAATGGGTGAGGAGGGTGACCTGTTGACAATGTAGCATATCAGAGCAAATGCTTCAAATTTCGTAAATGTTTCTTCAACCCCTGAATTGGATAGCATACATCTAGCCTTATCCAATAAGGTCAGGTTCATTCTCTCTGCTATGCCATTACATTGAGGTGTGTTCCTCACTGTATATTGCCTAGCAATACCTTCAGCTGTGCAGAATTTATTGAACTCTTCAGAACAAAACTCTAAACCATTATCGGTTCTTAGTCTTTTAATCTTTCTTCCCACTTGATTTTCTATCAAAGTTTTCCAATTCTTGAAACATTGGAAAGCCTCAGACTTGTGTTTCATCATATAAACCCAAGTCATGCGAGAGTAGTCATCAATAATGGAAAGAAAGTACCTAGCTCCACCTATAGATGGAACCTTTGATGGACCCCAACAATCTGAGTGTATGCTGTCCAAAGTAGCCTTGGTTGTGTGTGAAGCCTTCTGAAATTTGGATCTGTGATGCTTACCAAAAACACAATGTTCACAAAATTCCAATGCCCCTCCTTTCTGACCTTGTAACAGCCCTTGATCAATGAGAACTTTCAGCCCCTTTTCACTCATGTGCCCCAATCTCATGTGCCACAGCTGCAGCAAGTCAGAGTTTACGTTTTTACGCCCGCGAAGCGATTCTTCTTTGCGTGTCGAGTTATCCCTTGAAGAATGTATAGATTTACGTGTTTTGAGCCTGTAACACCACAGTCCCTTTCACATTTACGATCTGCATAATCCCTCCTTGAACACTTTGCATATGAAGCCCTTTGAATCCAAAGCACCAACAGAGATGAGGTTTCTTTTTAATCCAGGAACATGCTTGACATTGGTTAAGGTTCTAATCACATCATCATGCATTTTGATTTGAATAGAACCTATACCAATTGTCTTGCACGGTTCATTGTTTCCCATGAGCACATTTCCTCCAAGCTTCTCATCATAGGTCACAAACCAATCTTTGTGAGGACACATATGATGAGAACATCCTGAGTCTAGCACCCACTGTTCAGACTGAGTTTGATCATCATTAACAGTGAGAGCATACTCAGAATCCGATGAGCAGTCTTCTTGAGCAGTAGCAGCAACAGATTCCTTCTTCTTCTTCTTAGGACAGTCTTTCTTCCAATGTCCAGGTTCTTTGCAATAGTTGCATATATCTTTTGGATTAACCTTTCCTTTGGAATTCTTCCCCTTTCCCTTCTTCTTGTTTTGATTGTTTGCTGAATTTGCTGAGTTCTTGACAAACAGACCCGAGGCAGAATCATCACCTGTTCCAGATGCCTTCAATCGAAGCTCTCTAGAATACAAGCTTGTCTTGACTTCTTCTAGAGTGATGCTCTCTTTACCAACACTAATAGAACTTACAAAGTTTTCATAAGATGGTGGCAAAGAAGCTAAAAGAACCATGGCAATGTCTTCATCCTCCATCTTGACATCAATGTCCCACAATTCAAGCAGGATTGAATTCAATTCATCAAGATGCTCTTTCAGTTTTGACCCTTCTTTCATTTGAAGACTGAATAACCTCCTCTTAAGCAACAACTTGTTGCTCAAGGATTTGGTCATGTATAGCTTCTCCAATTTGAGCCATAACTTGGCAGCAGTATCCTCTTCAGCAACTTCATAGAGGACCTCATCGGATAGGGATAGGAGAATCAATGAGTGAGCTTTCTCCTCATGTTGTGTTGACAAATCTTTGGCAGCCTTTCCAGTTTGGCCCGATAGAGGGGCCCAAACCCCTTGTTCTTTGAGAAGTGCACGCATCTTAATGCGCCAGAGATTGAAACTGTTCCTCCCATTAAACTTCTCGATCTTGATTGTGTTTGACATCTTTCTTGGACAGACGGTGGAGAAACTCCACTGTAAAAACAGAAGGGAGAAGAAAGAAAGAACTGGGAGTGATGCCCTGCACCGAGAAGCACCACAAACTGAACAAACACTGAGTCACAAGATTAACAGAATGCAATGTGGATCTTGAACATCCACCGAGAGCGCAGCGGAAGACGGACTGGGAGGCTTGGATCGAGTCTCGCTCTTGATACCAGTTTGATGGGAATTAGCACTCAAACTCACAAGAACACACAGAGAAAGAGATAGAGAAAACAACACAAGCATATACGTGGTTCACCCTCAGTATGAGGATTACATCCACGGGCAGGAGAAGAGAGAAATTCACTATGAATTCAGATTACAAGAGTATGTCACTCAATTTCTTATCATCCTCTATATATAACAAATAGAGGAAGCAATTCTGTTACTTCACCAGAACAACAAATAACAGAAAGTAACTGAACTAAACTAAGGCCCATAAACAAAGCCCAGCAATGGAGAGTGATCGAGGCCCATCAACCAGACGCTGGTATGCATAAGAGACCAGACGCTGGTATGCATAGGAGAGCAACCAGAAGTTGATAGACCAGAAGCTGATAGACCAGAAGCTGATATAATGGACGAGTGGTTTAAACCCAAAACCAACACTTTAATTGTTAAAATGGAGGAAAAAGCCCATTAAGCCTTCTCCAAATATTTGTTTTGTTAAGATTTTAATTCCTTCCTTTCCTTTTTTTTGTGTCCAGGCCGTGACCCCCCTTTTCTAACCCTCACTTTCTATTTTGCTTCTTCTTCTTTTTGAGAGAGCAAGTGAAGCTCCATCAAAGGTGAGCCAAGTCCCAACCCTTCTTTTTCTTCCCCTGCGTGATTCCTTCCCCTTCATCCCATTCCATTTTATTTTCTTCCTTCCTCCTTCTTGTTCCAGCCGAGCACCCCATCCTCTCTACCCTATTTCATCTTCCTCTTCTTCCTTTTCTAGAGAAAGAAAGGGTTTGAAGCCCATTGTCTTCAACCATCACTTCCTTGCACTTTAACCTTCAATCTCCACCATTCTTACAACCAAGCTCAACAAGCACATGATTCATCATCTTCCAATCATTGGAGCAAGAAAAACAGATTTTCCCTCCCCCATTTACTGCTTCATAACAAATAGCCCCTTCCACCCCCTTTTGCCCTAGGTTGTATTTCCTTGCTTCTGGTCTTGATTTATACCTATTTAAGTGTTGTTTTGTGTTTGTTTGTGATTGAAAGAAAGAGATGAGCATGTAAGTCCCCATCTTTGAAAACCCTAGGCGCAAGTCAAGAGGGAAAAGAGGGGTAATGTGATCTTGAGCTTCAATCTAGCAATTAAATTGTTTATTTGAGCTATTTGAAGTTGTTTGAGGCTTGTTTGAGAAATAGTTTTTGATTTGGCATGTTAAACTTGTTGTTTAAGGGTTTAGACCTATTCTTTAATTTGGGGATAAGTGGGTTTATGTTGTAGAACCATGTGTTTAATTGTTAAATGATATGTTTTGGGTAGTTTTATTGTTATTGGAATAGCTATGCATGATTAAGTAGAAGAGTTAGTGTATGATTCATGAAAAATTGACTCTTGAGGGACTAAAATGGCGTGTGAACTTGATTAAGTGATTCTCTAATTTTTAGCATTTCTATGGCCATGATGAAAATGTTTTGGAAAGCAAAAGAATTTGGAAATGTTTTGGTAAGTGAATCATGAAACTTTATGAAATTGGATTTGATCATGACTTATCTTTAAAAGGAAAAATGCTATGGAAAATGGCACTAGCTTGTTGTTTGGAAAATGGTTTGGAAATTTTACTTTGAAATTGTTTTTGGTGAAAGAGTATGAAACTTAGTAATTTTGGTTTTAAACATGACTTGCCAATTGAAAGGAAATTGTGCATTTTATTGTAAGCTTGAGTTGGTAATTGATTTGTGGGAACCATTTGCTTAGAGGTGTGATAATCAGGATTTTAGAAATGTAGAAAAATAATTCTTCAAAAGCTAGCCTTTAAATTGTGTGTTGTGTTTTAGTTCTCAAGAGATGATTCTTTACACAAATACTTCAAGTATGTGACTTAGTATTTCAAACTAGTTTTTAAGTAAAAAGTGTTTAGTTGATTGAAAGAACTCTTGAAACTCTTGTTTTTAGAAAAGGTTTTAGAAACATATCTTTGAATGTGCTTGAGTCATGTCTTGTGTTAACTTGATGTTTATTGCCTTGTAGTATAATTGAAAATGACTTGGAATTGATTTGTAGTTTATAGATCATGAAAGGAAGTTTTGCAAATTCTTCTTGAAAGAAAAGAGGTTGTGGCCGAGAGGTCCTAGGAGGTATTGGAAGGGGAATTTTGTTTGTAAACTTGTCTAAATGCTTGCATGAGTATGTGTTTTAGGCCTTGAAATTTATGAAAGTGGCTAATTGCATGATTGTTTATTTTGAAGTTTCAAGAAAAGATTTTAGTTTCAAAACTTCACTCTTTTCAAATAAGTTAGCATTTTCTAAAGTAAGTGTTATGTGTTACTTTTTTTTTAAGAAGTGTTTTAGTTCAAAAGCCTTATTTCTTTTCTAGTAGCTAGTATTTAAATGCTTGAATGAATTTTTGGTTAGGAAAGGGTTAGGTTGAGAGACTAAGGTTTATAGAATTAGGCCCTTAGAATTGTGCTAAGTTTGTTTGCTGTGTTAGGCCTTGAGTAAATCCGAGATCATGCGGTGTGGAATACGGGAATACGCGCAGCTTGGAGTTCGGTAAGGGCGCTTCACATTTAATACTTTTCATAGTATGTCAGCGTAAGGGCAACTCTTAGACATTATCTAAGGCTTATATTTTATATGTCCTTATGTAAGGGAAATTTTAAAGGGAAGAAGTCTAAAAACCTCAGGGTTCAAAGTGAGGGTTTTGTAACCCCTTCGATTATTTATGCTGTGCTTTTCCGAGTCTACCGTGGGTATTTGAGTTAAAAAGTTGGTCGCTTGACCCCAACCCCCCACACTTGTATGCTTACCTCTTTGTTAACTCCACTGAGTTGCAGAGGGAAGAACTGAGTTTCGGAGTCGATGTTTGATATGCTGTGATTGTTTGAGATGTGAATTATTTATGTTGTTTATACTGCTGTATTGCGTTACACTGTATTAAACTTGCTGTGAAATTATTTAATATGCGATTGAATAACTCTAAGAATTGCTTATGCTGCTTATATTGTTGAATTCCGTTTCACTACATTCAACTTGCTCTAAAATTATTTGATATGCGGTCGAATGATTATGCGAATTGCTCTTTGAATTTCGTATGCGGCGAATTGTTCATCGAGTCTGAGAGCTTAGTCGAGTCATTGAGACGTTTTTGAGCTGTGAGCCGGACAACTGAGGGTGCTAGGTCCCCTTCGTTCATGGTGGATTAGCAAGGCGTCGCAGCGTTAAGGAACCGGAGCTGAATGTCCTAGGGAGAGCGAAAATGAGTCTTGCATTGTGTCTTGAGAACTATGCATATTGTTGTTTTGCCTATTGTCATGATTTGCTAATTGCTGTAATATGTTATGCTATTACATGCTTTGTTGCCGAGTGTGTTGTCAAATATGTGTACCTATCTCTTTTATTTTAAAAAGTTGACCCTTGCCAGTGGTTCTTTCAATTGATGAATGTAACCCAGATGGAAGAGCAAGCGGAGGTTTTGAAACTGCAGAGAGGAACAGCTGAAGATAGTCGTCCAGCCTTCTACCTGTGTTATGTTGTGGAACTTACTAGTAGTCTAGTAAGGAGTATAGCTTGTCGACCAACTATAGGATATTTGTAGTTCACTTCAGTGTTGTAATGAAATGCCTATTATGTTTTCAAACATGTACTATCGTTTATGAAATGAGGGAATAACTTGATGATTATGGTTAATGTGGTTTATTTGGTGTCTTGAATTATTCACCGCCATGTTTCTAAAAGGCGCTGTGATACTCTGTCCGCTATTTTAAAAAAAAATAGGACCACATTTTTCAGAAACCCTACGAGCAGAGTATTTCACATTTCGAAAACATGTCAACTTTTGTCAGAATACTAGTTTAGTGGCACTCTGGAAACGGGGTGTTACAAATTCTTTTTGGTTATTTTTTTTATTTTAAAACTGGGTAGCATGTGTGTGTGTGTGTGTGTTTATGTCCGTGTGTGTGTGTGAGACACTACTTCATAATCTCTCCGTTTCTTTTTACATGTCATTTAAGGTTGTTTTACACAAACCAAGATAATCAATAAATTTTGTGGTTTTTTATAAAATTATTAGCCTTTTTCCATGTGATACCGTTGACTTTTCATTACTCCATTGTACATATTTCTCTCTTCATAATAAATAGGTAAGGGCATATTTGACAAATAAGTAGTTAATGTGGCCTTGAACTTTGAAAACGACAAGTAATTAGAAACAAAAAAACCGACATGTAAAAAGGAACGGTGGGAGTAATAATTTTTCAAAAAACTCAGATATTCTAATAACTTTTCTAATTTTTTTACGAAACTTATATTTACACATTAAATACGTTCAAAACCAATATTGATAATACATGCAAGACACATGTCAATACACTAATAAATAAATTAAAATAATAGCATTTCGGCGGGAATTGGAATGATGGGGGTTTTGATACGCAGCATAGTCCTACGTAGTAAAGCTCCATTGTGCTCGTTGATTTCAGTGGTTATTCTTCATTTTTCTCACGGTGCTTTTTACACCCGTATAACTGTCAATCTTGCTGCCCCTTCTCCAGTGCGACCCAGTCCGAGCCACCATCACAAATCGATGTACCATCTTCTAGTGAGTCCAATCGTCTAAGCCTCGTTGCCAATCGTCATCAGATGCGTCGGTACAACATATATGCTTGAAACCCACCCACTATCACAAGATTCGAGCATGCCTCAGTTTCTGACCACCATCTTCCAGCGCCGACCGTCGTAGATGACCCTCATCTCTGTTCCGAGGTCACCTTCCTCAGCTCAGATTTTCTTGCGATCTTTGTTCTTTCCCTTTACGTAAACTACCATGGCTACAACTGGTTTCGCTTTCGACGCTCTGTGCATGGTCAGTTTCACTATTGTACCCTTGATTTCCTGCGAAAAATTAGTAGGTGCTACAAATAATGCGTCTTGGGTTACCACTGTTATGCTATGGTTCCAAGGACAAGGTCATCAAGATCATTTGCTCAAAAAGGCCATCGATATCCCCACTAAGGACCAGGCCCATTGGAAATAGATTAATGCCTCTGTCTGTGGTGTTCTCTAATCTCTGGTTCTCAATCGATGCCAAACTTCAGGTCCAGTATCGCTCTTTAAAACATGCTATGATGTTTGATCAAAGGAGAAGAAGACGTGCTCCAACGATATCAATCGCTTGTACAACGTCATCTCTAACCTTATGTCTGTGAAGAAACAAGACATGGACATGCAGAGTTATCTGGGTAAGCTTGATAATTTGATTGCTGACTTAGATGCACTTATGTCTTTTATTGATAGTGCAGACAAGCATGTTGATTAACGAGGAAGTTCTTTATGTTTCTAGCACTTGCTAGTCTTCCATCTGATCTCGACTCATTCGCAATCATATTCTGTCCAGCCAATCTATCATCTCATGATATTGTTTGCGAATAACTACTGCGTTTCTCAGATCCTTACTCCTTTGCACAAGCCCCAGCATCCTCTGATGTACTAGCCGACTATATTGTGCTTGTTTCAAATTCCTGTCACCGAGGTGGAAGAGGAGGAGGACGTAGAGGCATAGGCGGACCTACACTATGTTTAGGGTGTGCACTTCCACACCCTGAAAAATAAAAAATACTAGTTACTTCCTGTAAAATTTATATTTTGACCCCTCTTACTATAATAATTTGTATCTAGTACTCTCACCTAATCATCTCTTTCATCTCATTCAGCCATACTCATTCATCTCTCTCAAAACTCAAAACACAACTCCTCGCTTACATCTCGATCCACTCTCCCACCTGTTGGTGAGTCCCATTTTCGGTCTCTATTTTTCCCTTTTACTAGGTTCATATTTCCCCCAGTTTAGATTAAAACCCTAATCTGATCCCTCTGTTAATTTTCTCTTGTAACTTTTGTTGTTGTAATTAGGTCTCTGTTAATTCAGTCTATGTTGTTTTGTTATTTTCTCTTGTGATTTTTTTAATTCTGAAACCTTTCTATTTTTTAAGCCCAAAAACCTGTTTTTTGTTATCAGAAATCATGTTCTTGTTATTTTGCAAAAAGAGTAAACATTTGCTCTTTTTATTTTTTATTTTTTGTAAAAAACATATTTGTTGTTGCAATGCAGGACCAAATTCAATTAATTATAGCCCAAGTCATGAATGTTGCTCAGATTGAGGCCCCCAAACACCAACACTTCTGATCAAGTCTCTCAGTCTACATGAAAGTATAATGAGTACCTCAAACTCAAGGCACACTTGCAGTCCACCACACTTGTTGCCTCAATTGCTCAAATTGCTAATCATGTTGCCTTCATTTAACAGTCTTCTACACTTAGGCCTTGGATCATTGACTCATGTGCCTTTGATCATATGTCTGGTAATAATATGCTTTTCTCCCATATTACTTATATGGACACACTCCCTAATGTTACTTCAGCTAATAGATCACAAACTAAATGCCACGGCATTGGCTAGGCTAATCCCCTACCCACACTATCCTTGAACTCTATCATA
Organism: Calophaca sinica; assembly: GCA_037113605.1. Taxonomy (NCBI): domain Eukaryota; kingdom Viridiplantae; phylum Streptophyta; class Magnoliopsida; order Fabales; family Fabaceae; genus Calophaca; species Calophaca sinica. The sequence goes on along the minus strand of CM073733.1, from coordinate 46,598,624 downwards.
TATATTCCCGGTTGTCCTTTTAATTTAGTCACCATTGGTAAACTCACTCGTACATTACCTTACTCTGTTACCTTTGCTAATAATTTTGTTCTTGTGCTGGATTGGAGTACTGGGAAAGCGATTGGAGTAGGGCATGAGTCTCAAGGCTTGTACTACCTTTTAGTGTTTGCACTTCCTACTGCATGTGCAGCTGCTGAGTCTCCAAATATTGTTCATCAGCGCTCGGAACATCCTAGCCTTCAAAAACTGTGTCTTATGATTCCTAGTCTATCTAAAATTTTTGCACTTGAGTGTGAGTCATGTCATTTTGGGAAATATACCAGAAATTACTTTCCTAATAGATTCAATAAGCGACCTGCATCTCCTTTTGCTTTAGTTTATTCAGGTATTCAGATATTCAGATATCTGGGCTCCTAGTCGTGTCACTTCATATTTGGGTTATCAATATTTTGTTACTTTTATTGACAATTTCTCAAGATGCACTTGGATATTTTTATTGAAAAATCGTTCTGACGTTTTCTGGATCTTTCGAGCCTTTTGTTTAGAAATAACAACACAATTTGATAGTCAAATAAAAATATTGCAAAGTGATAATACTTGTGATTGTCTATCTACACCCTTTCGATCTTTCTTGACTTCACAAGGATCTTACATCAGACTTCATGTGCTCATATCTCGCAACAGAATGAAGTCACTGAAAGGAAGAATCAATACTTAGTCGAAACAGCTCGCACGTTGTTCCTTCATAATAATGTACCACCTCGTTTCTAGGGGATGCATCTTGCTACTTAATCAATTGAATGCCCTCCTCTGTTCTCAACAACCACGTACCACATTCCATTTTGTTTCCTCAACAACATCTTTACTCTCTACCACTCTGCATCTTCAAATGCGCATGTTTTGTTCATGACCTTACTCCAGGGAAAGATAAGCTTGCTAACAAGTCCTTCAAGTGTCTTTGACTCGACTACTCCCATCTGCAGAAAGGATTTCGATGCTACTTGTATATGCCGATGGCATTATCATCACCACAGGTAATGATCATGATGGCATCCAACGACTCAAACAACACCTATCCATACACTTTTAGACTAGATTTGGGTCCCTTAAAATATTTTTTGGGGATTGAAGTTGTTCAGTCTAAGACAGGTGTAGTTATTACTCAGCAGAAATATGATCTTAATATACTTGATGAAATTGACATGCTTGATTGCCGACCTAATGATACTCCCATGTATTCCAACATCAAGCTACTACCAGGTCAGGGGGAGCCTTTGAAAGACCCTGGTAGATATCGATGTCTAATTGGCAAACTTAATTACCTAACAGTGACCAGACTTGACATTGCCTTTATTCTAAGTGTAGTCAGCCGATTTCTGAATGTTCCTTGTGATAGCCATTGGAATGTTGTGGTTCACATTCTTAGGTGTATCAAGAGTGCACAAGGTAAATGACTACTTTATGAAAACAAGGGTAACATCGAAATTGTTGGCTATTCTAATGTTGATTGGGCAAGTTCACCGTCAGATAGAAGATCCACTTCAGGGATTATGTCCTTGTTGGAGGTAATTTGTTCTCGTGGCGACGCAAGAAGCAAAACATAGTCGCAAGATCGAGTGTAGAAGTAGAGTATCGTGTTGTGGCATCAACAACTTGTGAACTCACATGCAGTGACGGAGGTAGGTTTGGAATACTGGGGGCAAGTTTTTTTATAAATAACAAAGTCAAGGTTTTCTTTGATTGTGGTGATGTAGTGGAATAAAATATTATATTTTGACCACCTAATTTTGAAACTTTCATACTTGTTAGACAACTAAATTCAATTGTTTAAATTTAATATTGTCATTGGAAATGGAAGTGGACCGAAAACACAGACACAGACACTACTTTACACTGTGCATGTCATAAAACCATAAAACATCTGGAGGGGTTCAAACACCAATGAGTCTTAGAATCAAATCTGTACTTATTGTATAGATTAATTCTTAGCTGTAGAATATCACAGAATAGTGCTAATTTAGGATTAGAACGAGCAGATCATATCATTAGCATTTATTGTAAATCATTGTACAATTCATTGTAAATAAATGCTAGTGTGATGTCATTAGACACACATAAATTACAAATATTACAGGACTGAATGTTGGGCGGTAAAGACCCAATAAGAAGTGAACTCAGTGTTGTAGAGACGAGAATGTTAAGGTTGATGAGTGATCACACAAGATAAGATAGAATTAGGAATACAATTATTATAGGAAAAATTGGGATAGCTCTCTCTGTAGAAAAGATGGTTAAATCTTGTCTTAGATGGTTTGTATATATATAGAGAAGATCCATAATGGCGCGGTCATCCAATAGTTAGAGGTAGAGGGAAACAAGAAAAACTATAGGCCAAACCATTAGGAGCTGTTTAGCACTAAATGACCTATTTTTGAACTTAATATATGAGAGGGAATAACAGTGTTATCTAATCCATGCAGCCTGAGATAAGGTTTGGTTATTGTTGTTTAAGTTTTCCTTAAAAATTATTCAGTGATAGTGGATAGATTATCTTCATTCTTCTAATCTTGGATCAAGTTACGTATCACTGCATACAGAGCCATTAATCACTCATTGCCTAGGCGCAATGATCCAGGAGTTTGGACTGAAAGGTATTGATTTAGAAGCTTAGTTTTAATTCTTTTGTTTTGTTTATGTTTATGAATGATGGTTAGTATGACTTGTTAACAATATTATGGTAAACTGAAAATCTGAATCATAACAAGGGTGGGAGTGGTTGATGACTTGATGGTTTATGGATGACACATGACAGCACATAATAAGGATGGGCAGGGACTGCTGTCTTAATTGCAAGGATTAAACCTTCTGGTTGCCGAGTTTAACTTATTCTAGCCTCTGTCTTATATTGTCCTCTAAACCAAAATACTGAAACAATCTTATTTGGCCTTTGTTCCATTTTGAGCACAAACAGTATGGATAAATTCAATAATAATAATAATGTCTCATTTACTATTTCTATACATCCTCTTGTAGACCACAGCCATTGAAAGCTAGATCAACTAATAAGATTGAATTGCATTTATGCTAACCTATCAGGTTAGAATTAGATTCCTGATATTCTGACTGTTATTTCAGAAAATGTATCCTTAGTAGTTGTCAAAAGATGTTTGGTATCCATTAATTATAATTAACTAAGAATGAACTTTCATGTATTAATATGTTTCCCTTCAATATTGTGGGCCAAGTTCTACAGCTACTGTTGATTAAAAAGGTGGGTGTTAATGTATTATAGTACTGATGTCTTGATGCTGTTGGCAAGATCATTCATTTTTGCTCCCACTTGATTTAATGTTAATCTTAGCTTGGCACTATAATGGTACATAAGTGGGTGAAACGTTGCCTCATTAAATTCTGTACCAAACCTTTTTTGTATTCTAAAGCTTCATATATATCTTGTTCACCTCTTCTTTTATATTTATGGATTTACCTGTTATATTGGGGGGTTTTGGTAGAAATCAATGGGAAAAAAAAATTCTTTCTAAACAAGCAATCAGAAAATTTCATTTCATTTTTAAATTATTCTTTCTTAATTTCATTTTTATAAACAAGCAATCAGAAAATTTCTCTCCCTCTCTATGTTGCCACTGCAGCATTACATGCAATAACCTATAACAAGACTTGTTTCATATAACACATTTTTTCTCATAGGTTGAATATTTCTTTCCACCTACACCATTTGCATACAAGTTGCACTTTAAGTAGAACCCACGAGATATGGTGTTGTTTTGTTTATTTTAAAGATATGTGAAAAATATGGTGCAGATTTGTTTTTCCAATAAAAGAGGAAATAAGGGAAATGAAATATTTACAAACAGGAAATAAGGAAAAACATATCTCAATAAATATAAAATAAATTAGTGATATATCTCAACAAAATCAACATCATATCTCAAAAGGTGCAGACCAAAATATGTCTTCTTTACTAGTTGCTCATTTTCTATAAATGGGTATGGCATACGAGAGAAAAAAGTGGTGCAAAATGTAGAGAGCACCCAGAGAGAGAATGGTAGCCGTGCAACACAAGCACATAAGAAAAAAAATATAGGGTGGGTTTCCAAGTTTCAAAATAGAAAACTTGTACTGTGGGGTAAATATTATTATTCTTTGTAACTCTTGAGAGAGGTATTCAGGTTTGTAAGGTGATATACATTTTGGATAGGTTTTTCAAGATTGTGCCAGAAAACTTGTTATATTGTGGGGTGGGTTACAATACAATCTTGTAATCTCTATTTGTGATAGTGAAATATTTTTGTTGCGTTGTTCCGTGGATATAGGCAAGAAGTGTCATACCACGTAAATCCTTGTGTCTTTTATTATTTCTTTTGTGTGTGTGGAGATTCCCTAACACTGGTATCAGAGATTCTTAGGCGTTAAAATTTCACACACCTAAGGATCTCTGATACCAGTGTTGGGGAATTTATGATGGTTGGTGTTAAAATTGAGAACTTTTTGGCTCAGTTGAGGTGTAATTTTATGCTCAGGATTCTAGGATATACTTTACTCCCTCCGTTCCATTATAAGTGTTATAATTGTAAAAAAAAATTAGTCCTAAAATAAGTGTCATGTTAGGTATTTAATGTAATATTAATTACTTTTTTCCAATTTTACCCTTAAATTAATAATGAGGACATCACTACCAAGCCATTATCATCTACTATGCATTTATGACAATTGTTAATACTCAATGGTTAATAAAGATAATTTTATAAAATTGTTATACTCTTTCATTCATTTATATCTTTTTCTTAATATGTGTGAAACTTCATAATGTGACACTTATAATGGGATTAGAAGGAGTGAGTAGCATCCAAAACCAACTAACAAGAAAAATCCTTCATTCAGTGCCATTCTTCATCGTTATTATGTTATAATAACTATATTTTCTTGGCCAATAATCTGCAATATAGTTTGTCAGGTTCCATATAGTCCTGAAAGATGGGATTTTGCAGGCTGATGTTTGTCTCTGTTCTCATTCTTTGTACTGTGGACAACAACTATATACTGTGTATACCTTTTTGGGTAAAGCACGTTAGTGAACAGGAGCTGCAATCCTTAGGTTCTGGTTGGTGCAATGTTATAAAATGTTACAATGTAGATACTGTTGTATTGTTTCCTACGGATTCAACTTTCTCCCATGCCTGCCTGCCTTTGTTTTTCGTTCTTTCTCGTTTACCTCGTGAAAAACATGTACCACCTCTATTTTTTTTTGGTTATAAGAAAATTTTTGGTGTATTTTTTAGTCCTAATTATAAGAAAAATAAACTCATTTCAATATGTATTAATTGCTAGAATTTCTTTTATACCACTATTTGACGGGAGATGTATCCACTACTGCAGTTTAGACATTTAACATCGGTTAAAAATGAATTTTCACATCGGTTCTAAATATGTTATTGATTCAGGCGATATTAAAAGCAGTGACTATTTATATCGGACAATGAACCGATGTGTAAAACATTTTTTACATCGGTTCCTGCAACAACCGATGTTAAAAGTACATTTTCCACATCGATTTTTCACCAAAACTAACATTAAAAGTACCATTTTCATATCGGTTTTTAAATAACCGATGTTAAAAGTACCCTTTTCATATTAGTTTTTTAATAACCGATGTTAAAAGTATCCTTTTTACATCTGTTATTTTAAGCAACTGATGTAAAAAGTCATTTTTCTTTTAAAATTGTGTTTAGCCACGATTAAACCGCGGCTAATTTTTTAATTAAAAAAACAATAGCGATTGCTAACTGGTGCACCGATATTGACGGTTCTGAACTCAATATTGGCATAATAAACATCTCAAGGTCCAAATTTAATGAAAAAACAGATACAAAAGAAATGGTAGCTAAACAGATTTGCGACATCTCAATTGACTATGCAATACAATCTAAATACGTGCACTTATAGAATTATAATTGACCAGATTTGGACATCCCAATTCAAGAAATGGAAATTTATAACATTCACAATTACAAAGTTGAGAAAAGAAGTTTAAAAATGCAATCATATTAAAGCAACAACTATCCAGACATCTGGATTCTATGTACCAACCCATGTCAACTTCACATCTTTAAAATTGGCTTGTCACAGTATAGAAAAATATGAGACTGAAATAGCAAACCAAAGAAAAGTAAAACTGACACCCTTGCCATCTGAGGGACGTGGAGCCAATTCCTTCTTGATGACGTGACCCTTGTTCAACTTCAATCCAACAAACAGACCCGTACTAGGCTATTTTGGACTCATTCCCTGTCCCAAAACAAACACACACAGTTGAGAATTATCGATGGTTACATAATAAGAAGCTAAGAGGAACAATCAACACAAAATGAAAGGTTTGAGAGGATCGAAGCTAAAAACTCACGTGGTGAGTATAAAACATTTAATGCTAAGGGTATATTTGGGATAAGATTTCAATTTTAAAACATTAAATAGACTCGTTTGGTTTTGTTGATTTTTGTTTTTTTCCTTCTTATATTAGGGATCAGACGTACTATATATGATAGAAATCATAATGCGTTTATTTTTTTAGAACCACCCTAATTAGTCATTTGTGTTGAGTGAGCTCCCTGGGTATTCCCACAGCAAAGCCCTTTGAGTCCACATGAGACTAATCCCGAGTTGGCGAATCGGAGAGGGGTGTTCTACACTCGATTGGTAGTCTCTCCAAATTAGTTTCTCCAGGTTTCGATCTTGTGACCTCTTTAGATTGTACTCCGCTTACCAACTCAACCACTCACCTTTGGTTAGAATGGATTTATTAGTCACGTACAACATTATTGTTAAAGGCTTAATTACACTTTTAGTCCCCTAGGTATCACGATTATGCGATTTTGGTCCCCTAAGTTTCAATTGTGCGAATTGGGTTTTCCCGGTATTACGATTGTGCAGTTTTGGTCCTCAAGTTATAATTGCGCGAATTGGGTCCTCTAGTTATTGTAATTGTGCGATTTTGGTCCCTCTTGTTGTTCAATTTCTAATGAAAAATTGCTGATGTATCACGTGTGAGTATGATCTAACACATAATTTGGTCTAGGTAGCATGCTTGTTGGCTTAAATATTAAAAAACACTTACAACATTTTTAGTTATAAATTGAATGACAATTGTACGGATGGACTAAAATCGCACAATTGCGATACCTAAATAACCAAATTCGCTCAATTAGAATATGAGGATCTAAAATTGCATAATTGCGATACCTGGAGGATTGAATTCGCTTAATTAAAATTTGAGGGACTAAAATCGCACAATCGCAATATCTGACGATCAAAAGTGCAATTAAGCCATTGTTAAACAAACACCGTCATGAATCACACTATAATACTAACTTCATTTTTGGCAGCTTCATTAAATGGTGAAGCACAAGTACTGACCCCTTTTAATAGGATTAGCTGCTTGTAATAACTATAATTGGTTGAATTATTCAATATAGAAATACTATTTGGTGGGAGTCATTCTTTGATGATCCCTTCTCTTTTAAGAGTACGGATGACCATAAAATTTGATCAATAGAATAAAAGAAAAACAAAATCTCCAACGTCATTGTCAGTGCCCCTCCAATTTTTTTCGCTGTTCATCAAATCTTGACTAGGATAGGAAAGAAACTTTAATAGATATGGTCCAGTTTGTAGGTATGCTTCATTGACAAATTTTGCCCGCAAAGTCAGCTAGTACTCACAACTCACTGAAAGGTGCTCACCCGGTTGGCTCAAACAGTGTATGAGGGTTTTCTTTTGGTTTAAATCAATGTTTTAAAAGGATATTGAACCGGCGAAACCTTTGAATCATAGTTTAATTGGTTCATTTAGTTCAATCATATTTGAATCGAGTGACTAATAAATAAATAAATAATATTAAATTTTGGGAAAAAGTAAATAAAAAAATATTAATTGGTCCCAAGTTGGTAGCTCAGTTGGGTTCAAACCCGGAAAATTAACATTTCTAACAATTACTAACAACTAACATTTGCTTATCAAAAAAAATAAAAAAATAAAAAAATTATTTCAAATGGTTTAACCACGATTCAACCCGGTTATGGAGTGTTCAATCAGACTACAGTTCAAATGAGATTAATCCAACTGCTAAACTGGCCAATTATCGGTTGAACCGGCTGGTTCGGTCTGATTTTTAAAACATTAGTTTGAAGTATGCACTGGCTTCGCTAATGACTAATCTTCACTAGAAAACATGGCTAGCCATCTTTTGTGAAGTCTCCCCTCTTAACCACATTTTTTTCATTGATAAAACTCGAATTCGATATCTTGTTTAAAGGCCTTGAGCTGAGTTTTACTTGGATCAACGTGATGTTGGTAGTGTGTTAAATACTAGCATGACTCACTTAAATTTAAAAAATAAATTTAAAAGAAAAAGAAATTATATTTTATTTTATAAAAATATGATAATTTATTTTGAAAAAAATAGGTTAAGAAGCCAACCCCTCTCAATGCTGTTTTTAAGTGAGAAAATGTGAGTCGTTTTTTCCAAGGCACCTCTAAGACCAGTGCATGATGTCAGTGACGTGGGGAATTTTACCAGTGATGCACAAAAGGCCCCAATAACAAAGATTCTACTACCATTGCTTGAAGAAACCCTGATCGGCGGTTTTTCCCAGTTACTTTGGAACAGATCTTTTCTTTTCTTTTCTTTTCTTTTCTTTTTTTTTTTCAACGAGATGTTCATATTTAGATACCACACAAGCTTGGTTGAATCCTACTATGTCTGAACACGATGTCAAAGTATACCTACTTTAATTTATTTATAGATTGTGGATCCTCATTTTTTTTTTTTTGACTATCGACCATATTAGGTTTAAGTTCTTGGTTTGGTCTTGTCCCATTGTTTCCTGTGAGCTCTATGTGTATTGACGCCGTGTATCTGGCTGACTTAGCCTTTTCTGTTAGCATTAAAATATAGACAAGGAATGCCCCAATACAACTTATTCAACTTATTTGTACTGATGTTTGTTCACTTGTTTAAATGAAACTGGTTTATCGAAAAAAAAAATATTTTTAATTTATTTATGAACTGCATCGTGTTACAAAGACTGATAATCATTACTGACATAAGCTTTTATCTTTATTATTATTACTTTTTACCACTAATACTACTATAAATAATTATTTAATCGTTTCAATTTTATATGGACATGTTTTTAATTCAATCATTGTATAATTGTGTTAGGCAAAGTTAAAAAAAAAAAGAAGCCTGTGACCGTGATTTGGACGTGATATCAAGGTTTTTATATGTCTCTGCGACTCTAACGTAACTGTGATTGAATTCGCATCAGCTTTTAATCGACTATAATCCTCTGCAATATTAAGGATCACGACACGATCACCGTGACCGCGGCCGTGATATATAAAACTTTGCTGTTATGTAGTTCATCAAATATCTAGACGAGGATTATTTAATTTTTTTATTATTTAATGTGGTACATCCAGCACCGCTCGTAAGAAGAAATTAAAGAGATTCAAATTGAAAGAATTTGATGAGATTTAATTTCATGGTGTTGGCTATGTGAAATATTCCCAATATCTCATCATGTATGTTTATAGGGGCATACTTGTTATAATTTATGGTCTCAACATCCATGAATATATTTCTAAATCGTGTACAGCTTGGACATTCTTGACAAGAATCTTATTCTCAATAGCAATGCCGGGTTGCGTTATCCGAGTTTAGAAGAATCATTATAAGAATATTTTGTGTAACAAAAAATAAAAATAAAAAATTTATAAGAATATTTGGTGCCTTCTTTCTTCCCTTCACCTACTTAACCTACACCAAGTCTTTCCTTTTGTGCCTTGTTCGCTTCACTAACTCAAGAACAACGCCAATTTTTATAAATAATTCAAATATTCTTATCATGTCGAATATTTTCACAATAAAAAAAAAATTATTGGCTAGTCCGGTGGGAGAGAGACACCAGAAGTTGATAAACATCAATGAATTTAATTTTTAAAAGGCTAAGGGAACTATCAATTATTTTAACTAACATGCATTTAATAGTAAACTATGTAAACAAAATTTGCTTCGCTAGCATCATATTCATGAGAAGCAAACTTTATTGTCAATAATATACAATTGTTGTAGACTTTTTTTTTTTTGTCCATATTTGTATTCCTTGAACCATATATACTCTCAAAGATTTTATCGAAATAAAAAAAACCTACTTTGCTTATATCCTCACTTCCACCGAGAAGAATATTTTTTTCCACTCTTTTCTTAAAATGAAAATTGAATTTCATAGAGTACCGAGTTCTATTGAAAGAAGGGTGCCAATCAAATCCATGTGCAGATGCTTTCAAAACCTCAGCCACTAACATCTTTGAACTTGGATTGCTTGCGGTAAAAAATTCTTGCAGTCACACAGTAAAAAAAAAAAAAATCTAGACCGTTTATTCTAAATCGAATGGTTCATTTCGTAAATTCGTTAAATTGATCTCTACCGTCCAAATTTTATATCGCAATTACAGCTAAAAGTGACCGCCGGGAATCCATTGCCGTCATCCTTATGGTGATGCTTGTTTGCTTACCCAAAGGGTATCACTTATTTTCATAAAGGTCATGATTAGATAATAAAAGAACCTCTTTACTACTTTCTTTGGATGCCTCCCTTTTGTGTACATTATTTGGACTATTATTATTATTATCATAAAAAATCATTTGCCTTTTGATCTAAAAAGCTAAAATTCTGAACAACAAACAATATAATTCAGAACGGTGATTTTCCAACCTTACAATAATTACTCTCAATTTGACAAACTAATAATGTAAGCTAGCAAGGGATGTTGGTTGAGTGAGAGCAGCTTGCCTCCGTAGAGAGGAGAACATGAAACTCATGTTTGAATCTTTATAGAATCACCCTATTGAAAACGGACACAAAACACCTAAACCATAAGAATACCTGGTGCATCTACTCGGCCCAAAGGATTAACTGGAGTGGGTTAAAAAAAATAATATAGGCTAGTGAAGGATACTGTTAAATGATAAATAGTTGCTTATTATTATTATTCTTATCAAATTCTTGAGTCCATATGCAAAACAAAAGCCCCTATATAAATGTAGAGACTAGAGAACTCAATTCCTGAAAACTAGAAGGGGGAAAAAAAAAAAAAAGAAGAAAGAAGAAGAAGAGAAAAGTTGTTTGTAGTCCATAGGACTGATCTATTGCAACTATTTAATCCCTAAAACTAAAGGCAATTTCACTGCCTTCACTGTTTCATGGTGTCATTGGAGAGGGGGGGCCAGAGACACTTCCATTGTCATTCTCCACTGTGAAATCTATGACAGTGGCTTTGGTGCTTCCTTTTCCCTTCTTCTTACCTTTTCCCTTCTTCTTCCCCACTTTTGCCTCCTTCTTCTGGAATATGCGATAAGCATTCCACACTGCAACCTACATTGAATTCAAAATTAAGTGATATCAGTTACTGATAAACAAAGCAAAAAAATTTAAAGGAAGCAACTTTGCACAAAACCTGCAGGATTTTCAGCTGAATACAAAAAACATATCTCTAAAAATCTGCTGTGGTCACTGTTTTATTTTATTTTTACCTTAGTTGGATGGGCAGTGAAAGAAAAGCGAAACTCATGCATCATCCATCTTGTTTTCACAGCAGCATTTCCTTGAATTTCCCAGAAAGCCAGGGTGTTTTTCTTCCCCATAAAGTTTTTGTTAGGGAGAATAATTCCCTTATCTTTCTCCACAGTCCTCCATTCTCCATTCCCAGCAACTCTCTTGTCAATGTTCTCAAAACGACGTCCCCTCATGTCAAGAAAAAAATACTTCCTCTCCTTGAACACATTTCTGTCTGCAAAAAATTAAAAAAAAAAACAAATTGAATTGCAAAAAAATAAAAAATAAAAACAACCCATTTTTGTAATTAAATTCCCAATTGAAAACATCACATGAGCATTTCATGGAACATTGAAAAATTGAATTTTTATTTTTGTTTTGGTTTAACTTTAATTCCCAATTGAAAACATCACATAAGCACTTCATGAGACATTGAAAAATTAAATTTTTATCTTTGTTTTGGTTTAACTTTAATTCCCAATTGAAAAAATCACATAAGCATTTCATGGGTCATGGAAAAATTGAATTTTTATTTTTATTTTTATTTTAACAAGATACAATGGTCATTCTTCTCAAAAAGATTAAAGGGCTGAAAGAACAACATAGGAATTGAAAATTCGCAAACCTCCTGGAAGGTTCCAAGGCTCAGTTTGAAAGACATCAAATTCTTGAATGACTTGAACAGGGACAGGTTGGTCATAGATTTTCTTTTTGAGGTAGTAGCCGACAAGTACTTCATCAGTTGGATCAAACCTGTAACCAACTGGCAAGATAACACTCCCATCCTCAGCATAACTGATGAGCTCCTGCTCCTCCATTTTTCGTCAATGTGAAGAAAGAAACTTGTTGAAGCTCTTTGGGTGAATCTGAGATGCAAAATCATGCTTCTAGGACATTAATTTATAGGTAGAAGAAGACATGCAGTGTCTTCAATGTGTGAGGGTAAGAGAGAGAGAGAGGATGTAGAGAGAGAAAAAGAGAGAGACAAAAAAGGTAGAATCATCATAACTCTTAATATGCAGTAAATCTGTAATCCTATTTGACTTGTGGAATGAAATTCATGTTTTTGCTTTATTTATTTATTTCCTAAGATCTTTTTCACAAAACTGTATACGGTACATCATGCCTAATGTATGCGGTACAATCGTAACACTATGCCTTTCGGTCAAGAGCTAGAAACATGCTCTCCTTACAGTTTTTACCATGGTTGCCACGTTGGTTTGTGTCAGTTTCCTTAGACACTTTAATGTTAATATTATTTTTAGACGAGTGCTATCAACATACTCTCTAATACTCTTTTTTTTAATACTCATTCTCTTATTGGTTAAAATGTAAGTAGGTCTCATCAAATCATGTGGGTCCCACATAAATTTAGTGGGGCCCATATGCATTTCAACCAACAGAAGAGAGTGTGTTCAAAAGAGAGTGTTAGAGAGTGTGTTACTAGTATTTCTCTTATTTTTATTGGTTCATTGGAGTGTAGGAGCGTATCAACTTTTACTTACATTATTAAAATGATTCTTCAAATTATATAAGTTAGTCGGGTTTGTCTCTCCGTCTGAATTTGTTAGCAAATATAACTCTATTATTATTCACTTAATTTCAAATACATTTATGACATTACCAACTTAACGTCACTGTAGTTCATACAAATACTAATAGAGGGACTAACTTGATTAACTTTTTATAAATCTAAGAATTATTTTGGAATATTGATAATGTATGGACTAAGTTGTTATGCTTATTTATTGTATTTTTATTAATTTTCATTGTATTATTTATCAATTTTTTTGTCTTTCTCTCTTTATTCGGCGGTGTATACATATGATAAGTATGAGTCCTTGTTCTCTAATAGTACTTGAAAGTCTCATCCTTTTGAATTAAAAAGTAATTTTCCTTCAAAGATTTTTAGGAGCACTATCAATGTTTTTTTTAGTATTTTTTCAACTTGAATGATTTTTTTAATTACAAAACTAAGCAATTAAAATATAGGAGTGCTATCAACACTCTCTTTTTAACACTCATTCTCTTATTGGTTAAAATTCAAATGGATCTCACTAAATCATGTGGGTCTCACAATTTTTGTGAAACCCATGTAAATTTTAACCAATAAGAGAGAATGTGTTGGAAAGAAAGTGCTAGAAAGTGTTTTTATCCTTTCTCATTACAAAATAAAGTATACCTTCTTCTCTAACTAAATTTTTGGGCAAGTAGAGTAATTAGATTAGTTTACATAATGTCATAGGCTCAAATTTCATTTTTATCTTTGTACACTGAAAAAAAAAACGATTTTTTTTACATTTTCGAGAATGAAAATTAAAATATAAGTAGTCCAACCATTAAAAAAGTACTTCTAGAATCTAAAGACAAAATAACTTTCTTTTCAAAAATATTTTAAAAAAGAAATTAAAAACATTTTTCAAAAAAGGAATCCAAACGCCCTAAATTTTCTTAGAAAATTCATTGAACAATCTTCTTAATTATCTAAACAAGAAAATTTAATTCCTTTTTAGTATTTTGCTAAAATTTGAACCTAAGAATGATCACCTTTAAGTTGAAAAGGAAAATATAAAATAAGGCATGTATTTAATATAAAATTCTTTCCTAAAGGATAATTCTAAATACCCCTTTCTTGATAATTATCCTGACTATTTTGTGTACACTGGACGTGTACATATAAATATAAATAAAATATAAAAAATACAAATCAAACATAGAGAATATATTTTACTTAATTAATAGAATAACATTTATTAATAAAAAGGTAAATATATAAAACATTCAATTTTAATTTTATAAAATTTTTATTAATTAATTAAAGTATTTTAATAATGATTCGTAATTTTTTTTTTGCTTTATTGGAAAATTTTGGATATTGATTAAAGAATTTAAACATATTTTCTAATTTAATAACTAATTATTTTAAATAGAGAGCAATATTGATTTAATTTAATACAAAATTAAATAACACTGTGTCACAAAATGAGAAAGACATTTGACTATGTAAGAATGTGGACTCAAATTTATTATAAGCTAAAATACACTTTTTATCTCTTATCTTTCACTCAAAATTTTTTTTAGTCCTTTATCTTTTAAAATATTCTTTTCGGCCTTTATCTCTCAAACATTACATAAAGTAGTCTTTTCCGTCAACTCCATTAAAACGTGGCATCCAACTTCATTTTCAAAATCCATTTTGGTCCCTTATCTTATTTCCATAATTCATTTTGATCTTTTATCTTATTTTCTTAACTCATTTTGATCATTTGACATTTAAAAGATAAATGACCAAAATGAATTATAAAAATAAGATAATGGACCAAAATAAATTATAAAAATAAGATAAGAGACAAAAATAAATTCATCTGATGCTAGATTTAACGGGGTTGACAAAAATAACTATTTTGTGTAACGTTTGAGAAATAAAGGACTAAAATAAATATTTTAAAAGACAAATGACCAACTTGAATTTTGAGTGAAAGATAAAAGACTAAAAGTGTATTTTAGTCTTTATTGAGATGATTTATTAAATAGAAATATGTTTGATTAAAATATTCAACATAAATATAGTTAATTTAATTCAATTATGAGTTATAGAATATTAAATATATGAATTTTTTATTATAATATTAAGATGTTTTAGAAATATTTCCAAAAATATTAAATGCATCCCTTAATTTATAATTTTCTTTCTCAAGTTTTCTCCATTAACTTACTCCTTAAGTTTAAAGTGATTATTGTATTGATGTTTTAGGGAAGTAAAAACTTGAGGAATAAGAAAAATAAAAATATGTTTGATTAAAATATTCAACATAAATATAATTAATTTAATTCAATTATGAAATGTAGAATATTAAATATATGAATTTTTATTATAATATTAAGATGTTTTAGAAAGATTTCCCAAAATCTTAGATGCATCCCTTAATTTATAATTTTCTTTCTCAAGTTTTTTTTCCATTAACTTACTCCTTAAGTTTAAAGTGATTATTGTATTGTTGTTTAAGGGATGTAAAAACTTGAGGAATAAGAAAAATAAAAATAAGACATGCAAAACTTTAGCAATAATTAATTATTTTTTATAATACTACAATATTAAATCTACTTTTTATTTGTTAAGTAATACGAAAATGTTTTAGAATTGAATATACCAAAACTCTTAAATACATATCTTATTTTATATTTTCCTTTTTAAAGTTGATATTTTTGATTTACTTACTCCTTAAGTTTAATATTATTATATTGATATTTTAGAAAACAGACAACTTGAGCAATAAAAGAAATTAAATATATGCATTTAATGCTTTTCGATTATACTTCAGAAAGTACTGGAAAAGCACAAAAATGAGAGAGATTGAATTGTGTTTTTTAAAACCTTTTGCAAAACATTGTTTAAAACACATATGCTGATCAGTTCAGACATTAGGATGTGTGAACTGAATGCGGAAAGACCAAGTCAATTAGATGCAGACTTTGCATCTGAAAGTTTTGTAAATCAATTTAACAAATAGAAATTTGTACTTTATGCAAATCCATTTTGCATAATACATATTGCACTTTGTTTTGAATCGTGCTTAGATTAATATGTTCCAAACACAATTCGCATAAGTATAAAGTACTGACTTCAACTAGATGCTAGGTTATTAATCTAGAGATTTTCTTAAACATTTTGCCTACATCTAAACAAAGGAGTGAAAACATAGACGATAGGATAAAACGAGGTTACTGGATAAAAACAGACGCGAGATAAAAAAGACAGTTAAATAAAACAGACATGCATAAAGATAAAGGAGATACAACGATTTATACTGGTTCATTATCTAACTGATAGTTAGCTACATCCACTCCCTTTGTTACAAAAGGTTTTTTTTTTTTCCAATTATAATCAATTTGCGAGTATCTACTGTCAACCTGGCTATACCCACAATATCTTAGACATCCACAATATCTTTGCGACTCTTAGGAAAGGACCTACCCCAACCATCCCTTGCGTACATACTTCTACCGACCTAGCTATGTACCAAGTATCCTAGCAAGCACACAACAGACTATCATGCTTCTAAGAAAAATAGCCTTTCGGGTGGCAATCCCTGTTGTTAGGGTAGCAAACCCATCCCTTACAAAGGGTTTTAGACAACTACATTCAAACTAAAAGAGTGCTCATTACAAGTACATTTTCCTCACATCTACTGGGTAGATTTGTACCAATTTCGCCCGTGTTTACACTCAACACTTAATCTAAGAAGATATACAATTGCAATCGGTTTTTTCACATAGCTCTTAATCTAAGAGAATATACAATTTTCGCTATGTGAACTAAGCTAAAACACTCTAAGAGTGGATATCAATTTGGCTTGAGCTTCTTCTTCTTGATGATAACTCTCATTGATACGATGTATATGCTCTATACCATCTTTGGTTGTGAGTGGCTTTTGAGCTTTGAGCTTCAACTTTGATATATCTTATGCCATCAAAACTTAACAACACTTTATTCAGTGATGTTCTTCAGTAGTTATAGACATCGACAATTTGAAATTGTTATCGTTGAGACTTGAGATTGATTTCTCTGAGAAATTTGTCCATTGCTTTGTCACGTAGTACGTGCTTTTCATACTGACACACTTTATGCAGCTATCTTTGTGCAGAAAAGTGATTTTGCTTTCCAACGGCTATCCCATGACAATTGACAATATTTGAATATCTATTTCTTTTGTCCTTTGTCTTTTCATAAGTCTTCCTACTCTTCAAGGATGATAACATACATTTGTTCTTTCCTATTATCAGATACAGTAGTGCAGTCGATGTTCTGAATAATTGGTCAGACATAAGTTTGTCTTTTCTTCGCTGTAAGCTTGTACTGGCTAGGAACTTATCTTTTTGCCAAACAGACAGACAAGGATTCTTTAATATACTTACACTACAAGAAAACTGCGTATTACCGATAAAATTTTACCAATGGCCCTGACTCCGTCAGTAATGCGCCTGAAAAAATCTGCTCACACAATTATTTTTTTGCTAGCCGTCGGTAACTTAAAAATATGAATGTTGAAGACGGGATTTTATAATTTTACATTACTGACGGCTTGTATAGTTAGCATATGAGCTTTGAAGATTTGTCATTAAGCCGTCGGTAAATAATTATGTTGGGCGGTAAAAATTTTTGTTGTCCCGCATTTAATTGGGTGGATGGTGGATGACCATATCGACGGCTTAGCCGTTGGTAATCTTCAGACAAATTATAATTTCACCTATCTATTCTAGCTTCCCTCTACTTTTCATTCTCAAAACCCTTCCCACTCTTCACTACGGCGCTTGCCCTCTCCACGACGCTCGCCCTCTCCACGGCACTCAGCTCAACCATTTCTTCTTCCATAGTCGCCGCTCTCTCTCTCTCTCTCACTCACTCACTATCTGGTACTCTTTCTGTTCATCTCCTCAATTTTTCCGAAACTATAGTTCTTGCTTTTGCATGCACCGTTTCTCTTTTCCTATGATATATGCACCCTTTCTTTTTTTAAGCATCTAAATTTGAATGGTTGGTAAACGAAAGATCTGAATAGTTTTTGAGCTGGGGTGCCACCCTCTTTCTTTGATGTGAAGCTTTTCTGGGTACCTTTTTATTGCTCTTTAGTTTTGGGGGTTTTTCTCTGTTCTTGTACTGATTGTGAACTTTAGTTTGATACTTGAAGTGGGTCGAGGTTAGAATTGGAAAAAGGTTTAAACTTTATGCTTAGGAAACTTCTTTGTGTTTGAATGATTGGTGTGTCACGCTAGTTGGCCATGTATACTCTTTTCAAAAGCTTTTAATTATTAGTTGGTGTTTTGAGCATATGAGAAAAGTTATAAAAGAGGTTGAAATTGTGGGTTTAACAGCTTTTGATTGCTAATTTGGGTTTTTTATTATTAGTATCAGTTTTGTCATTAATAGCTATATGGTGAATCTTGGTGTGTTCAGAGGGTATTACAGATTTGTATTGCTGGGGGTTTGTTTGTTGTTTATGAATTTTGTGAAATTGGAGAATTACTGAGAAGATTCTTGGTATGGGAAGTAATGGGATTGAGTATTTGTTCAAACTAGAAAGAATTATTGGAAAGCTTTGATAGTAACAAATATGCACATTGACTAATATTAGTAACAACTCTCACCTCAGGATACGTTAACAACTCTCACCTCACCACCGGCTTAGAATCTTTGAGGCATCTGACTTGTTTCGATGGGCGTCTCCTAAGCATATATTGGACTGTAAAACCGTAGTCCACAAAGTAGTTTGAGCATGTTCCATCACCTACAAAAAACATTGACCAATTAATTAAAAAATGAATGGAATAAAATCAATAGCTAAAAATATTTCCGTAGTTCCTTACATTCCATAATTTATTTCCTAGGATTATGAATCTAGTTTAAGTACTACTAAAGGTTAGTACTACATTTTGTAAAACAACACATCACATCTATATTGAGTAATCTAAGTTGAATTACAATCAAAAGTGACTCTGAAATTTTATAGAAGACCTTAAAGAGTCCCTTTTTTGGTAGTTTGAGATATATAAGAGTTCATCACTGGTTTGGTGGCTTGTATAATTCAATATTTCTTCCAAAGAAAAAGGTAAATGGTACGAAAGTTAAAGGCACAAAAAGCGACGAATGTATTGTCCAAAGATTTATTTTTACTTCTATTCATTTTAAAAATGTAAAACAAGTGCATCCTTTATTCCTACAAATTCTTATTGCATATGGACTTGGATTCCCTGCTGTCATTTCCAATGTATATGCTTCGTATTGATTAGGAATGTAAAAAATGAATTGAACTTTCTTCCTCTATTTCTTCTCCCGATTCTTATTATGCACTTTGTGGCTGCCTGTTAGGGATTCTTATTATGCACTTTGTGGCTTCCTGTTATAAGGATGATAGTACAAAATGACAATGTAAGTTTTGTCAAGAACCACGGTATGTTCCCCGTAAGACTGGGATGGGTAAGTACAACGATGTTCCAACAAAGAGGATGTTCTATTTGCCAATCACTCCTATGTTAAAAAGACTGTATGCATTAATAGAGACTGCAACTAAAATGAGATGGCATTCTCACAATTAGGGATGGCAATTTCCACTTATGTGTGGGGATCCCCACGGGGACTGTCTCGAATGGGGCCTCATGAGTGAAATTTTCCCGTGGGGGCGGGATGGGGAAAACCCATGATAGAGTCGGGGACGGGGACAGGGATCATACCCCGCCCCGAGAATATTACTTAATTAACCCTAGAAAATAGAAATATATATACATATCATATTATAAAGCATTGGCCTTTTGGTCATTTTACCTTTTTTTTTAAAAACCCCTAAATTACAGCATTTTTTCCCCTGACTCATTTTACCTCACAATTCACCAACCCTAAAAAAAGAAACCATCGCGAATTCACGATGCTGAGAGGCAGTGCTGGGCCTGTTGGCCATCGCGATTCTCCTGCGTGTGCTGGCCGCCCTGCTGCTGATGCTTTTCTGCGTCTTCTCCTCCCTGTATCTACCGATGCTACTGGTGCGTCTTCTCCTCCTCCCTGTCGTCGTCCTCGCGATTTGCTCTGTTCTCGCTGTCTCGCGATTCTGCTCCTCTGTTCCCGCCGCTACTGCTGCGTCTTTTCCTCCTCCCCGTCGCCGCTACTATTTGCTTCTTCCTGCGCCTCCGCATATGTTAGGTTCGATTTTTGCTTCTTCCTGTGTCAGATTTCTTGCTTCTTCCTGCGTCTGTTCTTGCTTCAAGTTGCCTCTTTTTGCTTTCTTTGTTGTTGTTCTTGTACCTTTAAAATTGTTGTTTTTTTCAGTTCGCCTCTACTGTTGTTGTTGCTTTCTTTGTACCTTTAAAATTGTTGTTGTTGTTCTTATTTTCCTGTGAAAGTTCATGTCAGACTGTCAGTTCTAGTGTTGGTTTTTTTTTTCCTTTCTGTTTGCCTCCTCTTTTTTTTCTGTCAAAGTTTATGCAGGGAAAAGAAATGAAAGTTCATTTTCCTGTCAATTTTATTTGCATGCAGGAGCTTGTCTAAAAATGGTTGAAGGTATTGCATCTAATAGTCCTGTGGAAAACACTGAAGTTCCAGCCACGCCTCAATTAAATTCCATGGGAGTGACACAAGAAGTTGAAGCACCTCTAAATGAAATAAATATGGAAAACCAAGATCAACAAGAGGAGCGAAGTCCTAACAAAACAGGGTTAACTTCAGAGGCTTAGAAGCATTTTAAAAGACAAAAGATAGATGATAAATGGAAGGCAATATACAAGTATTGTGACAAGAAACTTGGTGGTGATACTAAACAAGGCACTGAGTATTTACATGACCACATTAGGACATGTAAACTTCGCACTGTGAGGGGTCCAAGGCAATCTGTGATAAAGGTTATGGAACAAGCGGCATGTTCCTCAGGAAATAGACCAGAATCACTTGTAGTTGGTAACTATACTTTTAATCAAGAAGTTGGTAGGAGGGAACTTGCGAGGATGATTTTATTGCATGAATATCCCCTCATGATGGTTGACCATATTGGTTTTAGAAGGTACAACCATGCTCTTCAACCTCTGTTCAAAATAGTTACTCGCAATACAGTCAAGAGTGGTATAATGAAGTTATATCAAAGTGAGAGGTTAAAGCAAATGAAGTTACTTGCAAAGAGTAGTAGTCGCATTGCGATAACTACTGATATGTGGACTTCTAGCAATCAAAATAAAGGATACATGTCTGTTACAGCTCATTACATTGATGATAATTGGACTTTGCAAAATCAGATCGTTAGGTAAGTTCAACTTAACTACTTTGTTGTGAATATGTAAATGTTATGATTGATGCTTATATGTGATATTTATTATTTGTTTTAGGTTCATTTATGTGCCTACACCACATACTGTTGAGGTTATTTGTGATGTTTTGGTAGAATGTTTGTTGGATTGGAATATGGATAGAAAGTTGTCAACATTAACGGTTGATAATTGTAATACTAATGATGCGGTGGTTGGTCTTTTGTTTGCTAAGATGCCATCTTCTTCATTTGTTTTAAATGGTGAATTATTTCATATGCGTTGTTGTGCTCATATATTGAATTTAATAGTAAAAGATGGCTTGTCAACAATTAGTAAATCTACTGAAAATATTAGGGACAGTGTTGGTTTTTGGGTTGCAACACCGAAGAGGGAGGAGAAATTTAGAGATACTTGTAATCGATTGAACATGACTTATGGAAAGAAGCTTGCACCTGATTGTAGAACTAGACGGAGCTCTACTTATTTAATGCTTGCTTCCGCATTACCTTACCAAGATGTTTTTAAACGTTTAGGGTTACGTGATTCTCTATATAAATGTTTGCCAAGTGAAGTAGATTGGAAAATGGCAATGAAATTTGTGATAAGTTGAAAATATTTTTTCAGGTCACTGAGTTGTTCTCGGGTACTAAGTATCCAACATCAAATATTTATTTTCCAAAAGTTTGTGAAATAATATTGGCTTTAAGAAGTTGGCAAACTTCTTGTAGTGATACCATCAAAAAAATGGCTACAGATATGATATTGAAGTTTGACAAGTACTGGGGTGTGATAAATGGAGTGATGGCAGTAGGAGCTGTTTTGGATCCTAGGTATAAAATGACATTGTCGAATTATTTCTTCCCTCTTATGTATGGAGATGATGCTCCCGAGGAATTGGAAAGAGTGAAGACACTATGTCAAGATTTGGTTGATGAATATCAAACAAAGGATAAGAGTGTTTCCTGCTGGTAGTGATTCTAGTTCTTCAACATTGACAAATGTTCCTTATGCTCAAACTTGGTAGTGTGGTTATGTCAAATATGTGAAAGAAAATGTTTCAACTCTTACTGTGAAGTCAGAATTTAATTACTACTTAGAAGAGCCTGTCGAGCCTGTCTTGCTTGATGAATCAAATGTAGAAAATTTTGACATATTGGGTTGGTGGAAACAAAATGGATTGAAATACCCAACTTTGCAAAAAATTTCAAGAGACTTTTTAGCTATCCCTATCTCTACAGTTGCTTCAGAGTCCGCCTTTAGTACCAGTGGTCGTGTTTTAAGTTCACATCGTAGTAGGTTGAATGAAGACACTTTGGAGGCTTTGATGTGTACCCAGATTGGATGCGCAGTGAAATGCAAGGTAATATATTTATTTTGAATTTGCCTCTTTATTTTTTTTTCATAAATGACTTCTTTAAAAGACAATTTGGTTCTTTATTTGTTAGGTGGTTCTTCATCAAGTATAATGCATCTACTTGAATCCGTTGGTGAGGATATGGATGAAGATAGTGAGGAGGTGATGGATATACTATTTGATTACTTAATAATTTCTTTATAATATTTTTATGAAGAGATGATGATTATATGTTAATTTTGTAGGTAGCGGAAAGCGGGACATAGACATTTTGAAGCGGGATATAGACATTTGGAATGATCATAATGACTTCACATGTTGGACTAGACATGGAAAATTGATTTTGATATTATAATTTTGAAACTTTTTCATGTTTATTAGATAATATGTTTGACCTATTGAACATGTTATTATAACTTTAAATTTAAGGCTTTTTGACTTTTATATTTTTTTTTCAATTTTATTGAGTTTCATTTTTTTTTTTACTTTTTTTAAATTTGTAGGGTCCCTGTGGGGACTCGCGGGGATATGTGGGGACGGGGATGGGGGAGGAAAACTCCCCAAGGTGGGGATCAGGGATGGGGATGGGGGAAAATCTGGGGGGCGGGGTGGGGAGCGGGGGAGCACTCCCCGGTACCGCCCCGCCCCGTTGCCATCCCTACTCACAATAGATATGGGTCAGGCATTTTACGTCATCCATCTGATGGTGAAGCTTGGAAGCATTTTGATGCTGTGTATCCAAACTTTGCAAACGAACCAAGAAATGTGAGGCTTGGTTTATGTTCTGATGGGTTCACACCTTACATTTAGGCATCTACAACCCCATATTCATGTTGGCCGGTTGTTGTGACACTATATAATCTCCCTCCTGAAATGTGTATGACTAAACTATTTATGTTTTTGACTTGCCTCGTACCCGGACCATCTAATCCGAAAGAAAAAACAGATGTGTTCTTACAACCTTTAATAGATGAGCTGCAACAGTTGTGGAGTGAGGGTGTTTTGACTTATAATATCTCTAAAAAGCAAAACTTTCAAATGAGGGCATCCTTGATGTGGATAATTAATGACTTTCCCGCATACGGTATGTTATCTCGGTGGGGTACACAAGGTAAATTGGCATGTCCATATGTATGGACGATACAAAGTTGTTTAGACTAAAATATGGGGGAAAAACTCTTGGTTCGATTGCCACCGTCGATTTTTACTGCGTGATCACAAATTCAGAAGAAGTAAAAAGAGGTTTACAAACAATAGGGTTGAGAAACATGGGCCTCCTGTAATACTGATGGGTGATATCATATGGAATTGTGTCAATGGGGTTCCAAGTGTGAAAGAAGATGGAGAAGTTGATAAGTTACCTGGGTATGGACGTAGTCACAATTGGATAAAAGCAAAGCATATTCTAGGATCTTCCATACTGAAAAGACAATTTATTCAGGCACAATCTAGATGTGATGCACATAAAAAAAATGTATTTGATAATATGTTTATTAAAGTCATGAATGTTAAGGGCGGAACAAAGGACAATGAAAAAGCAAGAATGGACTTGGCCCTCATATGCCAGTATAGTGACTTAGAGTTGATTCCAAAAACCATTGGAAAATTGACAAAACCAAAGGCAAATTATTGCCTTTCTTCAGATGAGGCAAAGAATGTGATGAAGTGGATTAAGGAGATTAAGATGCCAGATGGGTATGCTTCAAATTTGCAAGATGTATAAATGTTAATAGAGGAAAAATGCACGGGATGAAGAGTCATGACTGTCATGTATTTATGGAGTGTTTGCTCCCATTTGCATTTAGTTCATTGTCTGGCCTTGTGTTAAGACCACTTACAGAGTTAAGTCAATTCTTTAAGGGCTTGTGCAGTAATAATTTGAGCCAAAATGACTTGATCAAATTGAATGAAAACATTCCATTAATCTTATGCAAACTTGAAAGAATCTACCCACTAGGATTCTTTGATTCAATGGAGCATCTTCCAATTCACCTCCCATACAAGGCAACGCTTGGTGGTCCAGTTTAATACCGATGGATGTATCCATTTGAAAGGTATTCGTTGATATCTACAATTATTTCCCTCTATATTGTCATATCTTTATTATAAGCCATTTTATTCTCATTTATTTGTAGAATGATGGGTGATTTTAAGCGATTAGTGAAAAACAAGGCTAGAGTAGAAGGCTCAATATGTATGTCTTACTTACAACGGGAGACAACATATTTTTGTTCACATTATTTTAAAACGATTGACTTGTATGCTAAAACTCAACGTAATGAGCTGCAAGATTGAATGACGATGTCACATCAACACTGTCAATTAGCAATGGACTAGGACGTCCTAGTGGGCAATCCAAAGCTCACTAGTTGAGTGATGCTGAATGGAGGTCTGCTTATGTACACATCCTCATCAATTGCATCGAGGTTAAGCCATATATTGAGTAAGTAATACACCATTAAACCCATACTCAGTGTATTTACTAGTATATACTTACAACAAGTCTGTCTTTCTTGGTAGTTACTTTTTGCAATATAACTCCATCAATGAAGCAGATCCTTCAACTCAAACTCGTATTCATGTTGAATTCCCAGAATGGTTTCGGTCCTATGTAAGTATTTGACCAAAAGCCTAATGTAAATAAATTGTCTCCTTATCCTCATTGTGAATGTCTTGATTGTATAGGTTACTAATGAAGCAAATGGCGTGACTGATATATACTTGATATCATTAGTTTGGGGTCCAGAGTCAAAGGCCATAAGTTGGCACAAATACTTCATTAATGGGACAAATACCACACACAAGCATGGGCTCAGGGTAAAAAGACCATAAACATGGGGTTTATGTCAAAGGGGTTACAGAAGGAGGAGAAGGTGATTTCTATGGTGTCATACAACATATCTACGAATTAACGTATCACAAGTTGCCTCACAGGGTTGCCTTGTTTTATTGTCAATGATTTGATCCAAGACGGAATAGAAGAACCAAAGTTCATCTGCAATATGGCATTGTGGATATCAAGATGAACAAGCATTATGATCGTTATGATCCATTCATAATTGCACAAAAGGCTAGACAAGTGTATTATGTACCTTACCCAGATATGAGGACAAACATACCTGGTTGGTGAGCAGTGATAAAAACAAAGCCCAGGGCCGTGTAGAGGTGAATGAAATTGACGACGACATTTCCTATCAAGATGAAGAGATGACACGCATAGAGCAGATAACTGAAATTGAAGAAATAGATTGCTTGCATGATTAAACACATAGGGATGAAGAGGTCGATGTTACGTCAACTCCAAACATTGATATTGATAATGAAGTTGACATGGATGTCGATGACGATGATAATTGTGAGTCTGAGTTTGACTCTAATGAGGGAGATGATGATATGGTTGTGGATGACCAAGATGATGACATTGACTGAAGTCATTGTACTTGTTTATTTTAGAAGTTAGTGATGGCATTATACTTGTTTGTTTTAAAAGTTAGTGAAGTCATTGTACTTGTTTATTTTAAAAGTTAGTGAAGTCATTGTACTTGTTTATTTTAATTATTGTACATGTTGACTGACAATATGTGTGAACATATATGTGAATGCTCGTTTTTTTTTATAGATGCCTCCTAAAGAGAAAGAGCATCGTAGCTCTAAGCTTCCTACGAAGAAGGCTAAGATGATTTTGCCATAACGATTGGCAAATCGATTGGCAGAGTCACCACTCGAGGACGACGCTAGCACAACACTCCATGAGGCTATTCAGTAGCCTCCCGCTCAGAAGACTGCTGGAGTGATACTACTTCCCCTATCCTCTATAACGATGATCCCAAATCCGGGATTCATACCTCCTCCTGTACAGGTATGTATTTAACTAGTTGTTGGATTTATTTTTTTATTGCTTTCCCTTTGATGTACCAAATTGATTTTTATTGTAGGAGCATGTTTCCCCTTCACCGCAGGCGGCATCCATTTCTGAGTAGCATACTTCTCTGAGTTAGGATAATGCAGGTGTAGGACCTTCACAAACTACACGTAGTGGTCCGACAGTGCAGGGGTCACGATACTCCCATCCGGTCGGGACTGAGGTGACACCTGATGGGAGACCCATCATTAGGGTTCATGGCAAATCGTACGTCACTTTATAGCCTAGTTTTTGGATTTGAAACTTGTAGTGTATACCTAAAAATATAGTTGAAGTGGACTCCTGCAAACTGTAACACCCGTACTTTTACGATACATTATTTAGCGTTATTGTAGTTTTATATTTTTGTCGTAATTATGCTATAATAAGCAATTCCTTGTTCTCTAAATAAGTGATTTAAATAAATCATGATCAAATTGAATTTGAGAATTAATATTTCATATTAATTCATGGTTCGAATATCGTCGAAAAATTCTAACGAAGTTTTGTAGCGTTTCAAATTGCCGGGCAGTTTTGCCACAGATAAAATTTTAAATGAATCCCGATTTCGATGAAAATCGAATCGTGACTTTTTGTGATTATTTGTGAGTGTTTTAGATTGTTTTTATTATTTATGATAATTTATTTTCACGCGGTGAATTAGCTTCTCGTCAAATTAATTTTCACGAATATATCGGCGGGAGATTTACCGGTAATGCGATTACTCTACGCTGTGTTTTAGCAACCCTTAGACTCTGCCATTAGAAGGTAATAATGAGAGATGTGAGATTAGATGGGATAGATTAGTTGATGTGTTTAGCATCTTTGCTTTATGGTTATGAGTCACTTAGTGCGTGACTAGTTTTTTTAACACTTTATTAGATTCATTTCCAACCAAGCATTTTTTTAAGTGAAAAAAATAATCCTACCCTCCCTCTAATCAGCCCAAACCGCGCCCCCACCCTCTCTCTACCTTCATTTGTTCATCATCTTCATCCTTTAGAGAGAGAAGCTCCAAAACCTCCATGGAAGCTACCTTCATCAAGTCTTGAGTAACTTCATCTCTTGCTTCATTTTCTTGCTAGTTCCTTCTTCTACCTTCCATCATTACCTAGCTCATCACCAAGCAAGTGGAGAGCACCATTTTCTCCCCCACAAACAGCCCCTAGGCTGCGACCACATAGGATGAGGAGGTGGTGGCTCTTTTCTCATTTCTTTCTTGTTTTCATGCTTTGTGTTGTGTTGATTTTTGCTTGATTGTGATCACAAGAGGAGATGAACACTTCAACCTCTGTTCCTTGGAACCCTAGGCATGACCTAAGGGAGATGAAGAGGGCTTTGTGTGATCCTTGGTGAATCAAGTGATTAATGGGTTAAATAAGCTTCTTTATTGTTGTTGTTGTTGTATTTGTTCATGGTTTAGGATTAGCTTGTTGATTAAGTTATTTTTATGGCTTGAACTTGAAAAGAGGGAAATGGTAGAAATTGATTGGTGAAGCATGAAATTGGTTGATGAATAACATGTTTTGGTTGATAAGATTGTTATTGGATATGTTGGATATGTTGGACATGTTTAAGTGGAAGAGTAGTAAGCTAATTTTGAAAATTTGTTCTTAAGGACAAAAAAGCATGTTGGAACTTGATTGAGTTTGTTCTCTAGTTAATAACTTTGTGATTGCCATTGTTAAAATGTTTTTGGATCAAAAGAATTGGAAGGATTCTTTGAAACTCTTACTCTTGAAATGTTTTGAAAATAGTTTTGGCACTTAGTTGAATATTGGCCTTGAATTGTGACTTGTTGTCTTGAAAAGGAAATGCTAAGCGAAATGGTAATAATTTATGGTTGGAAAATTTGCAAATTGGTCACTCATTTTAGGCCTTTAGCCGGGAGCTCTATAGGCATAGGAAAAAGGGAAATTTCTTGCCAAGACTTGTATTAATACATGCATGCTTAATTGAAGCCTTGAATAAGATAGATTTTGTGAAAAACACACACTTGAAAGCATGATTTTGGAAAGTGGTATATGACTTGCAATATGTTTCGAAATTTGTTCCTATTTCCTTGGTGTTGGCCGCGAGTTCCTTAGGAGTTTTGGGAGAGAAATTGTTTTGCATTCTAGTTTATAATTGTTGTGTTGATGTATGATTAAGTTCCATGTGATGGTGTTGGCTAGGAAAAGGTTTAGGTGTTGAGAGCCTAAGGTTTTTAAGTTGAGTCTTAGAATGGTGATAAGCTTACCTTGTGATGATAGGATTTGTAGATTCCGAATTCATGCGACGCGGGATCGAGGCGAGCAGTACCATGCTAGCGGACGACTTTGGTAAGGGCAACTTGTAGATATGGATATATTTTAAATCTCTGTTATAAAGCGAAGAAGTCTGAGAACCTTAGGGTTCGAAGTGAGGGTCTCGTACCCCTTCGATTTTTAGTTCTTAAAACTTTCATTATGATTATTTAGTGGGTTTGTCTGCAAGTGGTTGGCAGCTGTCCCCAACCCCCCCCACACTTGTTTGATTTCCTCTCTGTTAACTCCATTGAGCTGTGGAGGAATGAATTGTATTTCGACTGTTGTGATATGACTTGATTGCTTGATACTGTTGAATTGGGTTGTCTTGTATTGAGCTTTGTGTGAATATTTATTTAATATGCCATTGAATAATTATTCGAGTTGCTTTCTTGAATTATCATATGAGTTGATTTATTTATCATGCTTCCGTGAATCATCGTATGCGTCGATTTATTCATTGGTTTTTTCATGCTTCCGTGAATCATCGTATGCGTCGATTTATTCATTGGGGTGGAGAAAGTGTCGTCGTGGCATTTTTGAACTATATCCCGAATAAACTTAGGGTGTTAGGATCCCCTTGTTTTTCGGCAGCTTAGTTAGATGTCTTAACATCAAGGAACTCGTCCGGAATATCCTAGGGTGGTCGTGGAGCCCAAAGACTATGGCTGGATTTCAACAGCTTTTCGGCGTTACTTCCAGAAATTTGTCGAAAGTGTCTTGAGAGAGTGTGTCGAGAATTGCATTATGGGCATTGTGCATCTTATTGTCTTTTGCTTTATGTTTGTTATTTCTATGTTTATTCGAGAAGTTGACCCTTTCCCGTGGTTCCTTCAACCCATGATGGTAACCCAGGCGATGACGAAGACCCTGGTGATACCGGCGATGACGACATCACCGGAGATCGTGTTTGATTTTCCAGATATCGAGATGCCTGTGGTGATGGAGTTCGACCCTATCTCCCGCCGTGTTGTATATACATGGGACGTTGTACAGACTTTCCTAGTTGATGGACTAGTGCTGAGACAAGAGACATCTAGGCGTACAGTTAGTTTTCCGATCAGGACCATGCAGGTGGTGGATGCTTGGCGTAGCATTCAGAGAGAGCAGGCGATGCCAGTATCATCTTCGCCGGAGAGATCTTTGGAGATTCTGAGGTGTATTACTACTTGTTATGCACCTCTGCCTAGGGAGTGAGATTTCGGATGACCGCTCGAAAGAGCGTGATCAGGCATGGGACTGCTGGAGCTTCTACATTTCGGGTGGCAGCTACCCAAGTTCTTTGGCAGAGCCTGAGCCTGAGACAAAGTCAGCTTCCCCCATGATTGTCAGGACACCTACTCCATCGGGACATCTTTCACCGGTATGTCGAGAGTGCAGTGAAGGAGGATGTAGTGGCACATGATTTATTGAGGAGGTGCTGGCAGAGGAGGACGTGTCAGAGGATATACCTGCTACGGTTCCTTTCATAGACTTGACTGCAGAGGATGCGGCAGACCCGATGGAGGATGATGATGAGGACGATCCATTTGAGGATTCGGATAGCTATCTGTAGTTGCTGTGATTGCATGATTGCTTGTTTTGTATTTTGGATGACTGTAGTATTTCATTTATAGTGTACAGTTTGTTTTGGTGACCAGTCGGGCTTGGTGGTTGTCTTTTGTGTACTGCAGGGTAGACTGGTGGCATACTTTTGGAGCAGCCCCCTGTGTGGGTGTCTGCAGGGAGTACCCCCGGGGTATGGTTGCTCTCACGAGGGTCTTCATACCATATGTGTATTCTCTTGTACATGTTTATGCACTTTCTATCTGGTACGCACTGCCTGTGGCTACTTGGTTATATATATGTATGTATTTCCAGAGCATGCGTCTTGTGTCTTAGATTGCACCATGTTTCTAAAAGCTGTGACAACTCTGTGTTTGCTTGCGGATGTAATTGTTTTTTTTTTAAAAATAGACCGCATTTTCCAAAGGACACGAGTACTATTTTAAAAAGTGCGTAAAAAGTGCGTTGCATATAGGGTTGGTTTTAGTTTTAGTAGCGGTCCGAAAACGGGTAGTTACAATAGTAGTATCAGAGCAGTTCGGTTCTAACAGGACTGTGCATTGGAAATTTGGAGCTGGTCACCATATCGGGTTATGTTTATCGGGTACCTAGTTGTGTTGTATTGCAATTGTTTGTTGAGTGAAGCAGTTTTGCTTGCCAATTGTTTGAATTATTTCTTGACTGAAGCAGTGTGTGTTAACACATTCTTTAATTTTGAGGTTCTGACAGGTTTTTGGACCTTAGAGGAATCTCATGCCACCTCACAAAGACCTTATGACCGGATCTGATACTCCCAATATGGAAAGGACGATTCAAGCAACGATGGAGATAACGGCGGCTATGGCTCAATAATCGGCTGCTGCGACTCAACAGTCTAATGCTATAGCTCAGCAGACTACAGTTTTGGCCCAACAAAATCTACAACAACAGCAGAGAGCGAAACAGAATGCAGAGGCGAGAGGATTAGCTGATTTCCGTAAGCACGACCCACCGAAGTTCTACGGCAAGCCGAATCCAGACAAGGCATACCTTTGGATGCAGGAGATAGAAAAGATCTTCGAGGCACTCCACTGCCTAGGGAATGTTAAGGTGAACTATGCAACCTACTTGCTACTAGGAGATGTTGAGTACTGGTGGAAGGGAGTGAAGTAGACTTTGACGACAGAGCGTCGTGAAATCACTTGGGAAGTTTTCCACAGGAGATTCATGAACAAGTATTTTCCTGACACTGCACGACCTGAGAAAGAGCAAGAGTTCCCCCGACTACAACAAGGTAGCATAGCAGTGTCGAAATATGTCGCTAAGTTTGAATCACTTGCAAGGTACTTTAGTCCGTTTCATGACCGAGCTGACTAGGGATGGTTGAGCGAGAGATTTCAACGAGGATTAAGGTTCGACATCCAGAAATCTGTGACGTCTCTAAGGATCAGGAATCTTCAAGAACTGATTGACAGGCGTGTTGAGGTGGAAGTTATGAAAAACGCCAAGAAGAGGAGTGGTACAGGGGGACCAGTGAAACCCAAGAGCGCAGGACAGAGGGTTACTCAGAAGGGAAAGCAGCAGAAGAAGTCGTATAGTCGACCTCAAGGGAATAACAGTAAGGGAGAGTACCGTCCGATGGCTCAGAACGCGAGAGGCAGGAGTCGGACCAGCGACGAAGTCATTTGTTACCGTTGTGGTAAGCCGGGGCACTATGCGAGCAACTGCACTGAGAAGGATAACGTGTGCTTCAACTGCAAGAAATCAGGGCACATTGCGAAGGACTGCCTAGAACGTAAGGTTGAACCAGTGATGAATGCAGCAAAAGCTTAAGGGAAGCGTCAGATGGCTAAAGGCAGAATCTTCTGCATGAACGGTGAAGAGGCGGAGCAGGTTGATGATTTGATTCAGGGAGACTGTGAGATTGAGGGTAAATCCCTAACCGTTCTTTTTGATTCTGGTGCAACCCATTCTTTTATTTCTTTGGATTGCGTAGGCCGTTTGCAATTGTCTGTGACGACCTTACCTTTCAAACTAGTAGTTACTACCCCAGCTGCTAAAACCTTGGTTACCAACACTGCATGCCCTAATTGTGTAGTGGTCATCCAGGATAGAAAATTTGTTGCTAATTTGGTCTGTTTTCCAATAAAGGGTCTAGATATTATTCTCGGGATGGATTGGTTGTCTCACCACCATGTTCTTTTGGACTGTGCCCGAAAAGCAGTTATTTTTCTAGATCTTGGAGTCTCCAATTATCTTTCTGCCTAACATATCGGAGTTTCCTTGAAAGTGGGAACTAGGGAATACATGTATCTGGCTAGTTCAGGAGTTTCTCAGGAGATCGAGTTGAAGGATGTCTCAGTGGCGTGTAACTTCTCGGATGTTTTTCCCGAAGACGTACCAGGGTTACCACCAGTGAGAGAGATCGAGTTCTCCATCGACTTGCTTCTGGGAAGAGGACTGATTTCGATAGCGCCCTATCGGATGTCACCAGCTAAGATGAAAGAGTTGAAGTCTCAGATTGAGCACTTGGAGTCGAAGCAGTTCATACGACCGAGTGTGTCACCTTGGGGGGCTCCAGTGTTACTGGTGAAGAAGAAGGATGGACGATCAAGATTGTGTGTGGATTATCGTCAGCTCAACAAGGTTACTGTCAAGAATCGGTATCCGTTACCGCGTATCGATGGTTTGATGGATCAACTACGAGGAGCCACGATATTTTCTAAGATTGACTTGAAGTCATGCTACCATCAGATTCGAGTGAGGGAAGAGTGTAACACCCCAAAATCCCCAAGCCTGATTTGTATGTGGATATAAGCCTAGTATGGCTTAAAGATGAACCTTAAGTGGTATTCTCATTAATTTCTATAGTTAAATGTGTGAAAAATGGTGTTTGGTGAATTTTTGCCCAGTGTGAATCGATTCCCAGGCCCTGTGAATCGATTTAGGGTTGTGAGTTTACTGGGACTCGATTAGGTTTTCAGTGAATCGCAGGAGGAATCGATTCACAAAGGCTGATCCTCTGTGAATCGCAGCATGAATCGATTCACAGAAGTCAGTTCTCTGTGAATCGAATCTGAGAACTGCAGGAATCGATTCCTGCACTTAAAGCTGTGATTCCTGTCAATTTTTCACTGAGTGAATCGATTCACCTGTGCTGTGAATCGATTCACAGCTGCAGTATATCAGAAAAACTCAGCAGAAAAAGAACAGAACGCGAAGGATAGAGAAAGAGTTAGAGAGAGGGTGCGACGAAGAGAAGAAGGAGAAGGGGTCAAACACCTAGGGTTCACAAACTAGAGGGGAAAAACATGGATTCATGCTAGATTCACCATCAATCTTAGCTTGAATCCAAGTTGGGGAGTGTTTACTCTTGATTTGGGAAGATTGGAGGAATCCCTAGAAGGCCAGCTGAAGGAGAAGAGGAAGAAGGAAGAAGAAGGAGCTGAAACATCAACCTTGAAGCTTGAATCTTGGAAGTTGTAGTGAGTTCTTCTTTCTCTTAGGTGTTGGGCACCCATAAGTCCCACATTAGGGTCCCTTTTGAAGAAAAATCATGAACCCTATATTAGGAAGTTCTCCAAATCCTCATTTATGCACAGTCTTTATTTTTGATAGCTATGCATGTGTTATTGGGGCTGATTAAGGGGGTATTGTTGTACCCCTATAGATGTTGTGATGAATGTTGACCATTGAGAGCTCCATGGAGCTCTAATGGAAGTTATTTCTTGTCTTAATGTGTTTTCTTGGACTCATTATGATATATGCTCTATTTTGAACTTGAAATGTATCTTTTACATGAGTGTATTCAGTTGCATGTTGAGTTGAAGTAGCTTCTAATGGTATTCTTGGAGTAAAGCATGCATTTAAGGATATAGTGGTGATTTAATTCCCTAAAAGATACTAAGATGCCTCTAAAATGGGGTGATCAATATGGTTAGCCGTGTGGGACGCCCTCGGACGGTTAAGACGTCTAACCACCATATCGAAAGCGTATTTATGCGGTTGTATAGACGTAAGCATATAACACTACCCATAAATGCGAACCAAAGATGAATTAGAAATTCATAGTAAGAATATGCATTGCATAAATATGTCATATTGATTTTTGACTGATAGAAAATTGCATGAGTGAATGGTGAGGAGTCGAAGGGAGGATTCACTGAGATTATTATCTCACCCCACTCCTTTACTTAATTATTTTACAGATGCACAGTGCAGAAGAGGCGATTGTGATTGCGTGCTCTCGGGATATGGTTCAATGTATTAGTTTATAGTAGCACTTGGGAGTTGTAATTCTTAGAAGTATGTATTGATGTTGTACCGATATGAACTTATGTATTTAAGTCTGGTTTTGTGGTATTTGGACTTAATGTTGGATTTAAGTTTAAATTCTATTTTGGGATTACTGTACCTAATGATAATTATCTTAACTTTATGCGAATGAAAGTAAGGTGTTACATTATGGTATCAGAGCAGTTCGATTCTAATCGGACTGTAGGGGTTGCTAGGAATAGTTTCATGAATTTCTTGAGTCTGCTGTTGTTTTTCTACTTATTATGCTAAGAGATATTGAGCCTGATCAACTCAATGCTTGGTGCATTCTATGCAGAATCATGGCTTGAGTTACGGAAAGCGCGGAAGACCTAGTAGGAATGCTTTGAGGTACCTCAGAATCCTCCGTAACAAGAGAATGCTTGGCTACAAGGGATATTGCAAGCCATTCGTAATCGAGTATTGCAACCAACAACCTTGCGGCTCGATTGGCCCAACAACAACAACAACGATGCAAGCCCAACCTCCCCGCAAGAGGAGGAATTAGACCAGGAAATTCCTCAAGTTCCTCAAGACAAAGCCTCCAACCTTCAATGGAAGAACAGAAGCCATGGCATCCCAACATTGGCTGGAAGCCGTGGAGAAGAGTTTTAAGGTTGTTCACTGTACCGAGGAACAAAAGGTCGAGCTAGCTACTCATGTACTTATAGAGGATGCTGAGAACTGGTGGAAAGGGGCCCGAGCTTATATGGTGGCTCAGGGGATACCATTAACTTGGGAGAACTTTCAGAGGATTTTCCTGGAGAAGTACTTCCCACAGACTGTGAAGGATATGATGGACCGAGAGTTAGTCCAACTGCAGCAAGGAAAATCCACGGTCTCAGAGTATGTGAACAAGTTTGAAGAGTTGGTAAGGTACTCATCTGTTGCTCAATTTGCTCCGGACGATAATTGCAAAATCAAGCAATTCAAGTGGGGACTAAGGCCAGACATCCAAAACAAAGATTTCACAAACTGACCACCGACTTTCACAGAGTAGTCCATCAGAGCTACGTGGCTGAAGCAAGCTTGAAGAGGATGTATGAAGATAGGCAAACTAGGTGGCAAGATAAGAACAAAAAGAAGGATGCAGATAAGAACGCCCAACACATGAGACCGAAAGGGAACCTTTTCAAGGGAAAGCAGGCTCAAACCTCCGAGTCTGATTATCATGCATGTTCAAACTGTGGGAAGAGGCATCCGGGAGAGTGTATGAAGGGCAAGAATGTTTGCTATGTGTGTCACCAACCAGGACACCTGGCCAGGGAGTGCCCCCAATACACTAAAGGGAAAGGAGCCAAGCCTAGTGATCCTAACCAAGGGAGAGTCTTTACTCTGGATGCCCAGAAAGCAAAGGGAGCGGAAAATCTGATGAAAGGTACTTGTTTCCTTCAGGATGAACCTCTAGTTGTTTTGTTTGATTCGGGAGCAACACATTCCTTTATCTCGTGTACATGTGTTCAAAGGTTAGGGTTGTGTCTTACCTCATTGCAAATTCCGTTGCATGTGTATACACCTGCCGAAGGTAGCATTTCCACTTCCTTAGTATGTGAGAATTGTCCTCTCATAATTCAAGGGAGGATGTTTTTAGTAAACCTTGTGTGTCTACCTCTTGTAGGGATGGACATTATCTTGGGTATGGATTGGCTTTCCGCCCATCAAGTTGTTTTAAATTGTTTCTGTAAAACGATTGAGTTTCCAAATGTGCACTCTATTATTGAAGAGTCAAGTCATGTTACACAGAGTAATGATTTTCTATTGAGTCACTGTCTAGTGGAAGGTCTTGCAGGATATATGATCTTACTTTCTTCAACTGTAGAGATTAGCCCCGACCTGGATACTATCCCTATAGTGAACGAATTCTTAGATGTGTTTCCTAGCGAGGTAGCAACTTTACCACCTGAGAGAGAAGTTGAGTTCTCCATAGAACTGGTTCCCGGAACGGGACCAATCTCCATAGCTCCTTATAGGATGTCACCCTTGGAGTTAAGGGAATTAAAGACACAGTTGGAAGATTTGATTGCTAAGCAGTTTATTAGACCTAGTGTGTCACCTTGGGGCGCACCTGTCCTTTTGGTGAAGAAGAAAGATGGGAGTATGAGGTTATGTATTGATTACTGGAAAATCAATAAGATCACAGTGAAGAATAGGTACCCCTTGCCTAGGATAGATGACTTGATAGATCAACTTAGGGGAGCTTCGGTTTTCTCTAAGATTGATCTAAGGTCTGGTTATCACCAGATTAGAGTTAAGGCAGAGGATGTTCCGAAGACGGCATTTAGGACTAGATACGGCCACTATGAATACTTGGTTATGCCTTTTGGTCTAACCAATGCCCCGTATTTATGGACTACATGAACCAAGTTTTTAGGCCTTTCCTTGACAAGTTTGTAGTGGTCTTCATAGACGATATCTTAGTTTATTCTAAGGATCCTCGAGAGCATGAGGAACACCTTAGGATTGTTCTAAGTACCCTCAGGGAGAAAAGCCTTTTTGCTAAACCGGAGAAATGTGAGGTTTGGCTCAATGAAGGTAAGTTTCTTGGTCATGTGATTTCTCAAAGTGGAGTGTCGGTTGATCCTAGTAAAGTAGAAGCGGTCCTTAGTTGGGAGCGACCAACCACGATCCACGAAGTTAGGAGCTTTCTAGGATTAGCCGGTTACTACCGAAGGTTCATTAAGGGATTTTCGCAACTGGTACTTCCCCTAACAAGATTGACCAGAAAGGGGGAGCCTTTTGTATGGACTAGGAGCTGTGAGAGCAGTTTCCTAGAGCTTAAGACCAGGTTGACTTCTACCCCAGTCTTGATTATCCCTGACCCCGCTTTGGGATTTGAAGTTTATAGTGATGCCTCTAAGAAAGGGTTAGGATGTGTTCTTATGCAGAACCGATAAGTTGTAGCTTATGCATCTAGGCAGTTAAGGCCCCATGAGGAGAACTACCCTACTCATGACTTAGAGCTTGCAGCCATTGTCTTTGCTCTAAAGATTTGGCGACACTATCTATATGGTGCCCAATTTGAAGTGTTTAGTGATCATAAGAGCTTGAAATACCTTTTTGATCAGAAGGAACTTAACATGAGGCAGAGAAGATGGGTTGAGTTCCTAAAAGATTATGACTTTGAGTTGAAGTACCATCCGGGCAAAGCGAATGTGGTCGCTGATGCCTTGAGTAGGAAGTCCTTGCATGTGTCTTCACTGATGATCAAAGAAATGGAGTTGCTGGAGTCCTTTAGGGACCTTAACCTTGGAATTTTTTCATCAGTGAACAATCTCATGCTTTACCATTTAGAAATTTCCTGTGATTTTAGGGAACAGATTAGACTTGCCCAGAGCTTAGATGTAGAGTCATAGCCTAGCAAGCCCCGCCCCGGTTTTTCTGAAGCCGAGGATGGCACTTTATTGTTCCATCAGAGAATCTGCATACCAAAGGATAATTCCATTAAACAGCAGGTTCTAGGAGAAGCCCACAAGAGTGGATTCTCGATACACCCTGGTTCCACCAAGATGTATCGGACCTTAGACAGAGGTATTGGTGGCCAGGCATGAGGAATGATGTGGTAATTTGTAGCTCAATGCTTGGTTTGTCGAAAAACCAAGATAGAACACCAAAAGCCTTCGTGTCTTCTCCAACCCTTAGAAATTCCTGAGTGGAAGTGGGATAGTATAGCAATGGATTTTGTGGGAGGATTACCCTACACTCACTAGGATATGACTCTATATGGGTCATAGTGGGATTAACCAAATCTGCCCATTTCCTTCCCATAAAATCCACTTACAAAACTACCCGGTTAGCTGAGATCTATATCAGAGAAATTGTTAGGCTCCACGGAGTTCCAACTAACATTGTCTCTGATAGGGATCCAAAGTTTACCTCTCCGTTTTGGAAGGCACTTCATCAAGCCTTAGGGGCGAGGTTGAGTCTTAGCACTGACCTACCATCCTCAGACAGATGGCGGTCGGAGAGAACCATTCAAACCTTAGAGGATATGCTTAGAGCCTGTGTTTTAGAGGATGGCGGTAGTTGGAGCAAGTATTTGCCCTTAATTGAATTTTCTTACAACAACAGCTATCACTCTAGCATAGGAATGGCATCGTATGAGGCTCTCTACGGTCGCAAGTGTAGAACTCCTCTATGTTGGTTTGAGGTGGGAGAAAAACAATTGTTAGGCCCTGACCTTGTCCAAGAAACTACTGATAAGATTCGCATGATTAGGGAGAAGATAAAGACTGCTCAGAGTAGGCAGAAAAGTTATGCAGATCGTGGGCTTAAACCCCTTGAATTTAAGGAGGGAGAACATGTATTCCTGAAAGTCACTCCCACTATAGGTGTTGGTAGAGCTCTTAGGGCCAAAAAGTTGACCCCTCGGTATGTGGGTCCTTTCCAAATCCTCGGTCGCATTGGTCCTGTTGCTTACCAAATCGCCTTACCTCCTTCTTTGTCAAATCTCCACAATGTTTTTCATGTGTCTCAGCTTAAGAAGTACATTCCAGATCCATTTCACTCTATAGACCATGAGTCCACACAACTTAGGCATGATTGCACATACCAGCCCGAACCGGCCCAAATCGTGGACCGAGCTTCCAAGGCACTCAGGAATAAGACTATCCCTTTGGTTAAGGTGATCTGGGAAGGATCCACT
Organism: Calophaca sinica; assembly: GCA_037113605.1. Classification (NCBI taxonomy): domain Eukaryota; kingdom Viridiplantae; phylum Streptophyta; class Magnoliopsida; order Fabales; family Fabaceae; genus Calophaca; species Calophaca sinica. Next base: position 46,559,185 of record CM073733.1, on the reverse strand, counting down.
CCCGAAGAAGCTACTTGGGAACTCGAAAAGGAGATGCAAAACCAATATCATGACTTTTCCAATAGGTATGTTAATTTATCAATTTTGAGGACAAATTTTTTAAAAGGTGGGTAGTAGTGTAACACCCCAAAATCCCCAAGCCTGATTTGTATGTGGATATAAGCCTAGTATGGCTTAAAGATGAACCTTAAGTGGTATTCTCATTAATTTCTATAGTTAAATGTGTGAAAAATGGTGTTTGGTGAATTTTTGCCCAGTGTGAATCGATTCCCAGGCCTTGTGAATCGATTCAGGGCTGTGAGTTTGCTGGGACTCGATTAGGTTTTGATGAATCGCAGAGGAATCGATTCACAAAGGTCGATCCTCTGTGAATCGCAAAGCATGAATCGATTCACGTAAGTCGATTCTCGTGAATCGACCGAGAACCGCAGGAATCGATTCCTACACTTAAAGTCGCGATTCCTGTCAATTTTACATCGAGTGAATCGATTCACCTGTCTTTGTGAATCGATTCACACCGCAGATATCGTAAAAACTCAGAGAAAAGAATGTAACGCGAATGATAGAGAGAGAGTTAGAGAGAGAGGGTGCGACGAAGAGAAGAAGGAGAAGGGGTCAAACACCTAGGGTTCACAAACTAGAGGGGAAAAACATGGATTCATGCTAGATTCACCATCAATCTTAGCTTGAATCCAAGTTGGGGAGTGTTTACTCTTGATTTGGGAAGATTGGAGGAATCCCTAGAAGGCCAGCTGAAGGAGAAGAGGAAGAAGGAAGAAGAAGGAGCTAAAACATCAACCTTGAAGCTTGAATCTTGGAAGTTGTAGTGAGTTCTTCTTTCTCTTAGGTGTTGGGCACCCATAAGTCCCACATTAGGGTCCCTTTTGAAGAAAAATCATGAACCCTATATTAGGAAGTTCTCCAAATCCTCATTTATGCACAGTCTTTATTTTTGATAGCTATGCATGTGTTATTGGGGCTGATTAAGGGTATTGTTGTACCCTATAGATGTTGTGATGAATGTTGACCATTGAGAGCTCCATGGAGCTCTAATGGAAGATTATTTCTTGTCTTAATGTGTTTTCTTGGACTCATTATGATATATGCTCTATTTTGAACTTGAAATGTATCTTTTCCATGAGTGTATTCAGTTGCATGTTGAGTTGAAGTAGCTTCTAATGGTATTCTTGGAGTAAAGCATGCATTTAAGGATATAGTGGTGATTTAATTCCCTAAAAGATACTAAAATGCCTCTAAAATGGGGTGATCAATATGGTTAGCCGTGTGGGACGCCCTCGGACCAGTTAAGACGCCTAACCACCATATCGAAAGCGTATTTATGGGGTTGTATGGGCGTAAGCATATAACACTACCCATAAATGCGAACCAAAGATGAATTAGAAATTCATAGTAAGAATATGCATTGCATAAATATGTCATATTGATTTTTGGTTGATAGAAAATTGCATGAGTGAATGGTGAGGAGTCGAAGGGAGGATTCACCGAGATTATTATCTCACCCCACTCCTTTACTTAATTATTTTACAGATGCACAGTGCAGAAGAGGCGATTATTGACGGCTGCGTGCTCTCGGGATATGGTTCAATGTATTAGTTTATAGTAGCACTTGGGAGTTGTAATTCTTAGAAGTATGTATTGATGTTGTACCGATATGAACTTATGTATTTAAGTCTAGTTTTGTGGTATTTGGACTTAATGTTGGATTTAAGTTTAAATTCTATTTTGGGATTACTGTACCTAATGATAATTATCTTAACTTTATGCGAATGAAAGTAAGGTGTTACAAAGAGGATATTCCCAAGACAGCCTTCAGGACAAGATATAGTCACTGCGAGTACTTGGTGATGCCGTTTGGAGTGACGAATGAGCCGACATTATTTATGGACTACATGAACATGATCTTTTAGCCATTCTTGGACCAGTTCGTGGTGGTGTTTATAGACGACATCCTGATTTATTCGAGGAGCAAAAAAGAGCACCAAGAGCACTTATGCCAAGTATTGTAGATTCTGAGGGAAAAGCAACTCTACGCTAACCTTTCTAAGTGTGAGTTTTGGCTTGAAGAGGTGAATTTTCTTGGACATGTGATAACCAAGGACGGGATAGCTATGGATCCAGCCAAGTTTAAAGCTGTGTTGGCATGGGAGCAATCGAAGACTGTGAAAGATATCAGAAGCTTTGTCGGTTTAGTAGGCTACTACTGGAGATTTATTGAAGGTTTCTCGAAAATTGTAGCACTGCTTACACGACTCACGAGGAAGGATTAGCCTTTTGCTTGGATCGAAGAGTGCGAATCTAGTTTTCAGAGGTTGAAAGAACTTTTGACGACAGCTCTTGTGTTGATTTTGCCTCAACTGGAAGAACCTTTCGAGGTTTACTGTGATGCTTCACACTAAGGTTTGGGATGCGTGCTGATGCAACATAGGAAAATTGTAGCTTATGCTTCGAGACAGCTTAAGATTCACGAATGGAATTATCCTATACATGATTTGGAGCTTGCTATGGTGGTCTTTGCGTTGAAGATTTGGAGGCACTACCTGTATGGGAGCACGTTCACTGTTTATAGCGACCACAAGAGCCTGAAGTACTTGTTCGATCAGAAGGAGCTCAACATGTAACAGCGGAGATGGACAGAATTTCTGAAAGACTACGATTTCACTTTGGAATATCATCCAGGAAAGGCGAACATGGTAGCTAATGCACTAAGCAGGAAGAGCATTTTAGCTTCAGCAATGATGATCAAGGAGTTGGAGATGCTAGAGAAGTTTCGAGACTTGAAGTTGAATGTGGAAGTGTCACCAGGAAAGCTGAAGTTTGGCATGCTCACCATTTCCAACGGACTGTTGGATGAGATTAGGGAACAGTAGGCTCATGACGAGCTACTATGAGAGAAGGTTGAGCTGGTAGCACGAGGAAAAGCGACGGAATTCAATGTTGGAACAGACAACATTTTGAGATGCAATGGACGTGTTTGTGTATACGACGTGGCTGAGCTAAGGAAGTTGATTCTCGATGAGGCGCATAAGATTGGACTGAGTATTCATCCGGGAGTTACGAAGATATACCAGGACCTGAAGAAACACTTTTGGTGGCCCGGAATGAAGAAACATGTGGCAGATTATGTGGCTTCCTGTCTGACTTGCTAGAAAGCGAAGGTAGAACATCAGCGACCAGCAGGGATGTTACAATCACTTGACATACCTGTGTGGAAGTAGGTTAGCATTTCTATGGATTTCGTTGTGGGTTTGCCAAGAACGCCAAAGAAGCATGATTCGATTTGGGTAATCATCGATTGATTGACCAAATTGCCCATTTCTTGCCGGTGAGATCGACGTACAACGTAGAGAAGCTAGTGGAGGTCTTTGTCGTGGAGACTGTACGACTGCATGGCGTGCCTTCTTTCATTGTTTCTGATCGAGATCCGAAGTTTAGATCTCATCTCTGGATCACATTACAAGAAGCGATGGGAACTAAACTCCAGCTTAGCTCAGCATATCACCCTCAGACCGACGGTCAGACCGAGAGGACGATTCAATCACTAGAAGATTTGCTATGAGTGTGTACGTTGGATCACAGAGGAAGTTGGGATGATGTCTTACCGCTAGTAGAGTTCACCTACAACAACAGTTATCACGCGAGCATTAGTATGGCACCTTACGAAGCGCTGTATGGACGTAAGTGTCAGATGCCTCTTTATTGGTACCAGGATGGTGTGAGCTCTTTTGTGGGACCAGACATGATTCAGTAGACTACTGAGAAGATCCGATTGATCAGAGATAGGATGAGAATGTCGCAGAGTCGACAGAAGAGTTATGCAGACCGAGGTCGCCGACCGTTAGAATTTCACGAAGGAGAGCATGTATTCCTCCGAGTTACACCTACTATTGGAGTTGGTTAAGTGATCAAATCCAAAAAGCTTACTCCTAAATTCATTGGACCCTACCAGATTCTTCGTCGTATTGGTCCAGTAGCATATCAGATTGTCTTGCCAACCTTTCTGTCAAATATTCACGACGTCTTCCATGTTCCTCAGTTGCGGAAGTATGTTTCCGACCCTTCTCACATTATCGAACCTGATGCGATTCAACTGAACGATGACTTATCATTTGAAGTATCACCTGCAAAGATTGTCGATCAGAAGACTAAGCTATTAAGGAATAAAGAGATTCAACTTGTCAAGGTTGTGTGGAATCAGAAGACCAGTGATGCAACGTGGGAGCTAGAAGAGAAGATGAAGGATCAGTATCGGGAGCTTTTCCTCAGTACGTATCTTACTCATAGTTTTGAGAACGAAACTATTTTAGAGGAGGAATATTGTAACACCCGTACTTTTACGATACATTATTTAGCGTTATTATAGTGTAATTTTTGTCGTAATTATGCTATAATAAGCAATTTCTTGTTCTCTAAATAAGTGATTTAAATAAATCAAGATCAAATTGAATTTGAGAATTTATATTTCATATTAATTCATGGTTCGAATATCGTCGAAAAATTCTAACGAAGTTTCTTCGCATTTCAAATCGCCGGGCAGTTTTGCCACAGATAAAATTTTAAATGAATCCCGATTTCGATGAAAATTGAATCGTGACTTATTGTGATTATTTGTGAGTGTTTTAGATTGTTTTTATTATTTATGATAATTTATTTTCACACGGTGAATTAATTTCGCGTAAATTAATTTTCGCGAATTTATCGGCGGGAGATTTACCGGTAACGCTATTACTCTACGCTGTGTTTTAGCAACCCTTAGACTCTAAAATTAGAGGGTAATCATGAGAGATGTGAGATTAGATGGGATAGATTAGTAGATGTGTTTAGCATCTTTGCTTTATGGTTAGGTGTCACTTAGTGTGTGACTAGTTTTTTTAACACTTTATTAGATTCACTTCCAACCAAGCATTTTTTTTAAGTGAAAAAAAATAATCCTCCCCTCCCTCTAATCATCCCAAACTGTGCCCCCCACCGTCTCTCAACCCTCATTTGTTCATCATCTTCATCCTTTAGAGAGAGAAGCTCCAAAACCTCCATGGAAGCTACCTTCATCAAGTCTTGAGTTACTTCATCTCTTGCTTCATTTTCTTGCTAGTTCCTTCTTCTACCTTCCATCATTACCTAGCTCATCACCAAGTAAGTGGAGAGCACCATTTTCTCCCCCACAAACAGCCCCTAGGCCGTGACCACATAGGAGGAGGAGGTGGTGGTTCTTTTCTACTTTTTTCTTGTTTTCATGCTTTGTGTTGTGTTGATTTTTGCTTGATTGTGATCATAAGAGGAGATGAACACTTCAACCTCTATTCCTTGGAATCCTAGGCGTGACCTAAGGGAGAAGAAGAGGGCTTTGTGTGATCCTTGGTGAATCAAGTGAATAATGGGTTAAATAAGCTTCTTTGATGTTGTTGTTGTTGTATTTGTTCATAGTTTAGGATTAGCTTGTTGATTAAGTTATTTTTATGGCTTGAACCTATTCTTGAAAAGAGAGAAATGGTAGAAATTGATTGATGAAGCATGAAATTGGTTATGAATAACATGTTTTGGTTGATAAGATTGTTATTAGATATGTTGGATATGTTTAAGTGGAAAAGTTAGTAAGCTAATTGTGAAAATTTGTTCTTGAGGACTAAAAAGCATGTTGGTACTTGATTGAGTTTGTTCTCTAGTTAATAACTTTGTGATTGCCATAGTTAAAATGTTTTGGGATCAAAAGATTGGAAGGATTCTTTGAAACTCTTACTCTTGAAATGTTTTGAAAATAGTTTTGGCACTTAGTTGAATATTGGTCGTGAATTGTGACTTGTTGTCTTGAAAAGGAAATGCTAAGTGAAATGGTACTAATTTGTGGTTGGAAAATTTGTAAATTGGTCACTCATTTTAGGCCCCTAGCCGTGAGCTCTATAGGCATAGGAAAAAGGGAAATTTCTTGCAAAGACTTGTATTAATACATGCATGCTTAATTGAAGCCTTGAATAAGATAGATTTTGTGAAAAACACACACTAGAAAGCATGATTTTGGAAAGTGGTATATGACTTGCAATATGTTTCGAAATTTGTTCCTATTTCCTTGGTGTTGGCCGCGAGTTCCTTGAATAAGATAGATTGTTTTGCATTCTAGTTTATAATTGTTGTGTTGATGTATGATTAAGTTCTATGTGATGATGTTGGCTAGGAAAAGGTTTAGGTGTTGAGAGCCTAAGGTTTTTAAGTTGAGTCTTTGAATGGTGATAAGCTTACCTTGTGATGATGAGACTTGTTTATTCCGAATTCATGCGACGTGGGATCGAGGCGAGCGGTACCATGCTAGCGGACGACTTTGGTAAGGGTAACTTGTAGATATGGATATATTTTAACTCTCTGTTATAAAGCGAAGAAGTCTGAGAACCTCAGGGTTCGAAGTGAGGGTCTCGTACCCCTTCGATTTTTAGTTCTTAAAACTTTCATTATGATTATTTAGTGGGCTTGTCTGCAAATGGTTGGCAGCTGTCCCCAACCCCCCCACACTTGTTTGATTTCATCTCTGTTAACTCCATTGAGCTGCAGAGGGATGAATTGTATTCCGACTGTTGTGATATGACTTGATTGCTTGATACTGTTGAATTGGGTTGTCTTGCATTGAGCTTTGTGTTAATATTTATTTAATATGCCATTGAATAATTATTCGAGTTGCTTTCTTGAATTATCATATGAGTTGATTTATTTATCATGCTTCCTTGAATCATCGTATGCGTCGATTTATTCATTGGGGTGGAGAAAGTGCCGTCGTGGTGTTTTTGAACTATATCCCGAATAAACTTAGGGTGCTAGGACCGCCTTGTTTTTCAGCAGCTTAGTTAGACGTCTTAACGTCAAGGAACTCGTCCTGAATATCCTAGGGTGGTCGTGGAGCCCAAAGCCTATGGCTGGATTTCAGCAGCTTTTTTGGCGTTACTTCCAGAAATTTGACGAAAGTGTCTTGATAGAGTGTGTCGAGAATTGCATTATGGGCATTGTGCATCTTATTGTCTCTTGCTTTATGTTTGTTATTTCTATGTTTATTCGAGAAGTTGTCCCTTTCCCGTAGTTCCTTCAACCCATGATGGTAACCCAGGCGATGACGAAGACCCTGGTGATACCGGCGATGACGACATCACCGAAGATCGTGTTTGATTTTCCAGATATCGAGATGCCCGTGGCGATGGAGTTCGACCCCATCTCCTGCCGTGTTGTTTATATAGGGGACATTGTGCAGACTTTATGAGTTGATGGACTTGTGCTGAGACAGGAGACATCTAGGCATACAGTTAGTTTTCCGATCAGGACCATGCAGGTGGTGGATGCTTGGCGCAGTATTCAGAGAGAGCAGGCAATGCAGTATCATCTTCTTCGCTGGAGGGGTCTTTGGAGATTCTGAGGCGTAAGACTACTTGTTATGCACCTCTGCCTAAGGAAGCGAGATTTCGGATGACCGCTCGAAAGAGTGTGATCAAGCGTGGGACTGCTGGAGCTTTTACATCTCGAGCGACAGCTACCCCGAGTTCTTTGGCAGAGCTTGAGCCTAAGACAGAGTTGGCTTCCCCCATGATTGTCAAGACACCTACTCCACCGGGACATCTTTCACCGGTATGTCGAGAGTGCGGTGAGGCAGGATGTAGTGGCATAGGATTCATTGAGGAGGTGCTGGTAGAGGAGGATATGTCAGAGGGTATACCTGCTGCGGTTCCTTTCATAGACTTAACTGGAGAGGTTGCGACAGACCTGATGGAGGATGATGATGAGGAGGATTCGTCTGAGGATTTAGATAGCTATCTTTAGTTGTTGTGATTGTTTGACTGCTTGTTTTGTATTTTGGATGACTGTAGTATTTCGTTTATAGTGTATAGTTTGTTTTGGTGACCAGTTGGGCTTGGTGGATGTCTTTTGTGTACTGCAGGGTAGACTAGTGGTATACTTTTGGAGCAGCCCCTTGCGTGGGTGTCTGTCGGGAGTACCCCTGGGATATGATTGCTCTCACGAGGGTCTTCATACCATAGGTGTATTCTCTTGTACATGTTTATGTACTTTCCATTTGGTACGCACTGCCTTATATATATATGTGTATTTTCAGAGCATGCGTCTTGTGTCTTAGATTGCACCATGTTTCTAAAAGTTGTGACAACTCTGCGTATGCTTGCGGATGTAATTGTTTTAAAAAAAAATAGACCGCATTTTTCAAAGGACACAAGAAAACTATTTTAAAAAGTGCGTCGCATATAGGGTTAGTTTTAGTTTTAGTAGCGGTCCGAAAACGGGTCGTTACATAGACTCTTCATCTTGCTTTACCATGTTTTCACATTTGCCTATGTTGCATTATGTTGTTTCATGATTATCTATTATGAAACAGAACTAGAAATGATTTGGTGAATTGACGAATCTTCAATATGTATGTAAATGAGGAGTACTCCTTCAAAATTTATTTCCATATTTCTGAGGTGGGAGGTTGCTTTTGCCTTAGGCAGGCTTTCTAATTTCTGGCTATATTTAACAATATAATTTCCTTATGTATGCTTCCAATCAAACTCAAGGATTTGTTCATGATCATCAAAGGTTGTTGATTTTACAATTTCTCCTTGCACAAGTGCAATTTTTGATGTGTGAGGAATCATATCACGTACTCTCATTTTGATCCTCCTTGAATTTGACCATTGGGAATATATTGGGTTCTAGAATTAGTAATTTATTTATGAAGTAGATTGTATTGTTTTTCTTGGAGCAGTTGGTTGTTTAGTTCACACTTATTTGTATTCTAATTTAGATCTTAATTAGGAATACTATCTATCATGCGAGCTTTGTATTACAAACTGTTTTGTGACTTTATTTAGAGGTAAGAGATTGATCTGTTTCCATGCATGGCATGTGTGGCTTATTAAATAAATCATATACTGGCTTTTGTCCACTGTCTGGTGGGACTAATACGAAGTGTCTGATCACACCTATAGAAGCTTCATTTCCCACCCAAGACAGGGCAAAAAATCACTGCAATAACATTTGTCACATTTCCTGTAATACTATTTGTCACAATTTTGTCATATATTTGTTAGTTTTGATGATACCCTTACCCAAGACAGGGCAAACATCACTGCAATAACATTAATTCAGCATGCAGGTTGGTTGTTATGAATGGTTTTGATTTTTGGTTTTATTTCTTCTTATTTCGCAAGGGTTAAAGAAAATGAAGGTAGTTTCAGAATGCATCTTTAGTTAATGCTGATATTGTGTCTACACCTTATTTATAGGTTCATCCCGGGTAAAGTAGCCTCTAAGGCCATCACCGCGGTCATTCAATCACAGTTCTGGGAAGCATATCAAACTTGGGGAGAGATTCCAAAAAAGAAGTTAGAGAAATGGCTTGAGAAATTTGAAGTAAGATTATGTTACTTTTCTTATTTCAGGGATTTCATTATTGTGTGTTGATATTAATAATGAATATTGATCTTATTTGTAATATAATATTGTAGGAGCATGTTTTGTGGGATCGTAAAGACCATTATATGGTTAAGAAGCTCTTCAACACCAAAGGCTCAAATTGTCTTTCTGAGATGCTTATGGAGGTGAGGAAGAAGGGTCAACGCCCAACCTGGATAGGCGAGGGGGCGTATCCAGAACTTAATGCCAAGTGGAAGGCTTTAGAATATAAGGAGAAATGCAGCAAGGCCAAGCAAAACCACGCTTCTTCTAAGGGTGGTTCTGTACATACTGGTGGATCTGTATCCATCACTGGGCATGCCATGTGCCTGGTATGTTTTTTAAACACTTTATTGCTTAAAATTCATCACATAAATTTGTTATTATATATATGTTCTTAACGTTTTTAATTATGTTTCAGTCTGATGAGTTAGGTATAGAGCCCACGGTGGATGAGATCTTCTTGAAGACTCATACAATAAAGAAGGACAAGTCTTGGGTGGATGACAGATCCAGGGAGACATATGTAAGTCAGATCATTGCATTTCTTAATTAATTTTATTTTGTTTCATAAACAATATTGTAACCGATCTTTACTCTGTTTTGTTTTGAGCAGGATGCCTATCAAAGAAGGTGCAACAGGCCACCTCTCAGGCCTCTGATGGAGGGGAGGCAACTGGCATTGTTGACCCTGCAACTCAGTTGCAGTTATGGGCCCAATCTGCTGGGGGTAGGACTCGGGAACGGCTGTACGGTGTTAGAGGCTTGTCCGGACGTTTAGGCCTGATGTCTCCTCTTTGACCCAGGAGTCTCGTGCATCTGGCACCAGTACCCAGTCCCTGACTCAGTACTCTGCGGAGGTGGCTGCACAGATTGTGGCTTTTGAGGACCGCACAAGAAAGACAGAGGAGGAGGCTCGGCAGGCACGGGAGGAAGCATGAGAGGAAAGGAGAATTGCCTCGGAGCAGGATCACTACATGAATTTCTGCTGTTACTGACGGCCATTTTCCGTCGGTAACGGACGAAAGCCGTCGATAAATCGTGATTACTGACGGCTTACCGATGGCCTCGGGGCCCTTGGCAAATGGCTCGTTGGAAATCTGTTACCGATGGCCATTTAAAGCCGTCGGTATTACCGAAGGCTAAGCCTTCGGAAAACTATACACAGCCGTCGGTAATTTGGTGGTATTTTTTAAAATTTTTGTGAGATTTACCGACGGAATGGCCGTCGGTAAAACGCCACCATGGCATATTACCGACGGCCATTCTGTCGGTAAATCTCACAAAAATTTTAAAAAATACCATCGAATTACTGACGGCTTAGCCAAGAATTTATCGACAGATCACCGTCAAGAATTATCGACAGAAATTTATGACGCTAAGCCGTCGAATATCTTGACGGCTGATTCACAAGAATTACGACGGTAATTTGCTATGGCTTATTACCGACGGCTGTAGCCGTCGGTAACTATGACCAAATAATCGAAAATAAGGATTACTTTTACGACGGCTTAGCTGTCGGTAATTAAAAAATTGAAAAATTCCTTCCATTTTTGCGACGGTGTGGCCGTCAGTATTGTCAAAAAAAATTTGGCAACCCGTTGTTTTTAAAACCACCGCAAAATTTTACGGTACCTGACGTATGAACGCAACAGCAGCAAAGGCTTCAATGGCCATCAACATACATTAACAAAAGAGCCATCAACATACATTTTTAATCATTAAAAGAACAAATCCATAGTGAACAAACCAAGTCACAACAAGTCATTAGCAAGTCAATAACAATCCATAATGTCAAAAGCCAGAAATCCATAATGTCAAAACAAGTCAATAATAAAAAAAGCCCCTAGCCTAACGGCAAGACTAATCCTCCTCAGACTCAGACTCCTCATAGTCCGGATGGCGACGACGGGATTTGTGGGCCTGGATGGCAGCAACACTGGCAGAAAACTCCCTCAACTGCCGTTGAAACTCCTGATCCAGCTCCGAGGAAATTCTCCTTGCCTCCCGTGCCTCCTGAGCCTCCTCATCTACCTTTCTCCTTGCCTCCCGTGCTTCCCGAGCCTCCTCCTCTGCCTTTCTTGTGCGCTCCTCAAAAGCGCGTCTGTGCGACCACGGCGAGAATCTTGAGTCGGGGGGATGCAGTGCGGTGCCATGCACGAGACTCCTGGGTCAAAGAGGAGACACCAGACCTAAAATGTCCGGACAAGCCTCCGACATCGTACAACCGTCCTCGAGTCCTACCCCCAGCAGATTGGGCCCATAATCGCAGCGAGTTGAGGGTCAACACCGCGATTGCCTCCCTCCATCAGAGGCCTGAGAGGCGGCCTGCTGCACTTTCTCTTGATAGGCTTCCTGCTCAAAACAAAACAGAGTAAAGATTGGTTACAATATTGTTTATGAAACAAAATAAAATTAATTAAATAAAAAATGCAATGATCTGACTTACATATGTCTCCCGGATTTGTTGTGCACCCAAGACTTATCCTTCTTTTTTGTGTGAGTCTTCAAGAAGATCTCATTCACCGTGGGCTCTCTACCCAACTCATCAGACTGAAACATAATTAAAAATGTTAGGAACATATATATAAGAACAAATTTATGTGTTGAATTTTAAGCAATAAAATGTTTAAAAAACATACCAGGCGTAAGGCATGCTCAGTGATAGATATAGATCCACCAGTATGCATAGAACCACCCTTAGAAGAAGCGCGGTTCTGCTTGGCCTTGGTGCATTTCTCCTTATAGTCTGGAGCCTTCCACTTGGCATTAAGTTCTGCATAAGCCCCTCGCCTATCCAGGTTGGGCGTTTACCATTCTTCCTCACCTCCATAAGTATCTCAGAAAGACGCTTTGAGCCTTTGGTGTTGAAGAGCTTCTCAACCAGATAATGGTCTTTACGATCCCACGAAACATGCTCCTACAATATTATATTACAAATAAGATCAATATTCATTATTAATATCAACACACAATAACGAAAATCCTTAAATAAGAAAAGTAACATTATCTTACTTCAACTTTCTCAAACCATTTCTCCACTGTCTCTCCTGGAATCTCTCCCCAAGTATGATATGGTTCCCGAAACTGTGATTGAATGACCGCGGTGATGGCCTTAGAGGCTACTTTACCCGGGATGAACCTATAAATAAGTTATAAACATAATATCAGCATTAACTAAAGATGCATTCTCAAACTACCTTTGTTTTCTTTAACCCTTGCGAAATAAGATATAAAACCAAAAATCAATGCTTAAATGCTTGAACTGGGTAAGAATGAATGCTTGAAATACAAATAGTGGGAATGTTCTTGAAAATCTAAGTAAACAATTTTTTTCCTATCTTAGGTTTAGAGACAGTGTATGTGTGAAATTTCAATTTCAATTTCAATTAGCATCACTCATGTATCGGACACTGTATCAACTAGAAAGCCTTGTATTTGAAAAATATAGCTTCAAAGAGATCTTTCTAACATGAGTTCACCATTTCAATACATGTTTAAGTTTGTTTATTTGAATCATGTACTAGCATATTCATTAAAATCAAAATATGGGGGAAGGCCAACAGGTACTGCATCAAAACGTAAAACTAAGGGAAGCAAAATCAATTTACAACACCCTCAAAGGTGGGATTAGTGCTGTAAATTAAACATGAGCAAATTAGTGTTGTAAGTTGAAGATGCAATAAAACACCACATTCCAATAGTTATTTTTCATGGTTTTTAACATGGATTTAAAATTTCTTCAGCAAGAAAAACAAATCAAAGTTGGCTCTCGTTCTCCAATATGACCAGACATTATTTAATTAATATCTCAATTTTGCAACCACATGAAAAGGATAACCAAAAAAAAACATGTAACACACTTCTAAAGCAACAGAAAAATGGCAATCAGTGAAACAGTATGTTTGCCCAATGAATACTTATAATCTCCATTGAAATCAAATGGCAGAAACAACAAACAAAAACCATCCCTTTGAATTTCAAGTAAAAAACAAAAGGCAAGTAGGCAAACAAATTTGAAATAAACCAGATCTAAATTGTTAATGAGGAGCTAAGAACTGAAGCAGAGAAAGGATGCATGCTCTCAGAGAAAGGAAAAATGAGATACTACAGACTTGGAATACTTCAGAAACAATGTTCCAACCGGCAATGGTTAAGAGCATAGAGTACTTTTCAAAACAGATTGCATATTTTTAGGTATATATAACAAGTTTCAAATCCTAAAATTAGGCTATAAAGTGACGTACGATTTGCCATGAACCCTAATGATGGGTTTCCCATTAGGTGTCACCTCAGTCCCGACCGGATGGGAATATCGTGACCCCTGCACTGTCGGACCACTACGTGCAGTGTGCGAAGGTCCTGCACCTGCATCATCTTGACTCGGAGGAGTGTGCTGCTTAGAAATGGATGTCGCCTGCGGTGAAGGGGAAACGTGCTCATACAATAAAAATTAATTTGTTACCACAAAGGGAAAGCAATTAAAAAAAAAATCCAACAACTAGTTAAATACATACCTATACAAGAGGAGGTACGAATCCCGGATTTGGGATCATCATTGTAGGGGACAGGGGAGGTGGTATCACTTCGGCAGTCTGCTGAGCAGGAGGTTGCTGACTAGCCTCACAGAGTGGTGTGCTAGTGTCGTCCTCCAGTGGTGACTGTGTCAATCGATTTACCAATTGTTGTGGCAAAATCATCTTAGCCTTCTTCGTAGGCAGCTTGGACCTATGATGCTCTTTCTCTTTAGGAGACATCTGTCAAAAAAAAAAGCATTCACATATATGTTCACACATATTGTCAGTCAACATGTACAATAATTAAATAAACAAGCACAATGACTTCACTAACTATTTAAATAAACAAGTACAATGACTTCACTAATTTTTAAAATAAACAAGTACAATGACTTCACTAACTATTTAAATAAACAAGTAAAATGGCTTCACTAACTTTTAAAATAAACAATTACAATGATTTCACTAACTTTTAAAATAAACAAGTACAATAACTTTAGTCAATGTCTTCATCTTCATCATCCACAGCCATATCAGCATCTCCCTCATTAGAGTCAAGCTCGGACTCATAATTATCATCATCGTCGACATCCATGTCAACTTCATTACCAATATCAATGTTTGGAATTGACGTAACATCGACCTCTTCATATCTGGGTAAGGTACATAATACACTTGTCTAGCCTTTTGTGCAATTATGAATGGATTGTAACGATCATAATGCTTGTTCATCTTGATATCTACAATGCCATATTGCGGATGAACTTTGGTTCCTCTATTCCGTCTTGGATCAAACCATTGACAATAAAACAAGGCAACCCTGTGAGGCAACTTGTGATACGTTAATTCGTAGATATGTTGTATGACACCATAGAAATCACCTTCTCCTCCTTCTGTAACCCCTTTGACATAAACCCCATGTTTATGGTTTTTTTACCCTGAGCCCATGCTTGTGTGTGGTATTTATACCCATTAATGAAGTATTTGTGCCAACTTATGGCTTTTGACTCTGGACCCCAAGCTAATGATATCAAGTTTATGTCAGTCACGCCATTTGATTCATTAGTAACCTATACAAACAAGACATTCACAATGAGGATAAGAAGACCATTCTGGGAATTCAGCATAAATACGAGTTTGAGCTGAAGGATCTGCTTCATCGATGGAGTTATATTGCAAAAAGTAACTGCCAAGAAAGACAGAGTTGTTGTAAGTATATACTAGTAAATACATTGAGTGTGGGTTTAATGGTGTATTACTTACTCAATATATGGCTTAACCTCGATGCAATTGATGAGGACTGTACATGTGTAGACCTCCATTCAGCATCACTCAACCAGTGAGCTTTGGATTGCCCACTAGGACGTCCTAGTCCATTGCTAATTGACAATGTTGATGTGACATCGTCATTCAATCTTGCAGCTTCATTATGTTGACTTTTGGCATACAAGTCAATCGTTTTGAAATAATGTGAACAAAAATATGTTGTCTCCCGTTGTAAGTAGGACATACATATTGAGCCTTCTACTCAAGCCTTGTTTTTCACTGATCGCTTAAAATCACCCATCATTCTACAAATAAATGAGAATAAAATGGCTTATAATAAAGATATGACAATATAGAGGGAGATAATTGCAAATATCAACGAATACATTTCAAATGGATATATCCATCAGTATTGAACTGGACCACCAAGTGTTGCCTCGTGTGGGTGGTGAATTGGAAGATGCTCCATTGAATCAAAGAATCCTGGTGGGAAGATTCTTTCAAGTTTGCAAAGATTAATGGAATGTTTTCATTCAATTTGATCAAATCATTCTGGCTCAAATTATTACTGCACAAGCCCTTAAAGAATTGGCTCAAATTATTACTGCACAAGCCCTTAAAGAATTGACTTAAATGCAAATGGGAGCAAACACTCCATAAATACGTGACAGTCATGACTCTTCATCCCGTACATTTTCCCTCTATTAACATCTGCACATCTTGCCAAATTTGAAGCATACCCATCTGGCATCTTAATCTCTTTCATCCACTTCATCACATTTTTTGCCTCACCTGAAGAAAGACAATAATTTGCCTTTGGTTTTATCATTTTTCCATTGGCTTTTTGAATCAACTCCAAGTCAATACGTTGGAATATGAGGGCCAAGTCCATTCTTACTTTTTCATTGTCCTTTGTTCTGCCCTTAACATTCATGACTGTCATAAACACATTATCAAATACATTTTTCTCTATGTGCATCACATCTAGATTGTGCCTTAATAAATTGTCTTTCCAGTATGGAAGATCCCAGAATATGCTTCGCTTTATCCAATTGTGACTACGTCCATACTCAGGTAACTTTTCCACTTTCCCATCTTCTACCACACTTGGAACCCCACTGACCCAATTCCATATGATATCCCCCGTCAGTATTACAGGAGGCCCATGTTTCTCAACCCTACATTTTGTAAACCTCTTTTTACTTCTTTTGAGTTTGTGTTCACGCGGTAAAAATCGACGGTGGCAATCGAACCAAGAGTTTTCCCCCCATATTTTAGTCTAAACGAGTTTGTATGTCCATACATATGGGACATGCCAATTTACCTTGTGTACCCCACCCAGACAACATACCGTATGCAGGAAAATCATTAATTGTCCACTTCAAGGATGCTCTCATTTGAAAGTTTTGCTTTTTAGAGATATCATAAATCAAAACACCCTCACTCCACAACTGTTGCAGCTCCTTTATTAAAGGTTGTAAGAACACATCTATTTTTTCTTTCGAATTAGATGGTCCGGGTATGAGGCAAATCAAAAACATAAATGGTTTAGTCATACACATTTCAGGGGGAGATTATATGGGGTCACAACAACCGACCAACATGAATATGGGGTTGTAGATGCCTGAATGTAAGGTGTGAACCCATCGGAACATAAACCGAGCCTTACATTTCTTGGTTCGTTTGCAAAGTCTGAATACACCGCATCAAAATGCTTCCAAGCTTCACCATCAGATGGATGACGTAAAATGTCTGACCCAGATCTATTGTGAAAATGCCATCTCATTTCAGCTGCAGTCTCCGTTGATGCATACAGTATTTTCAACTTAGGAGTGATTGGCAAATAGAACATCCTCTTTGCTGGAACATCGTTGTACTTACCCATCCCAGTCTTACGGGGAACATATCGTGGTTCTTGACAAAACTTATATTGTCGTTCTGCACTATCATCCTTGTAGTACAACATACACCCATTAACACAACAATCAATTTTTTGAGATTCCAAACCTAGCATGGACACCAATCTTTTTGCTTGGTAATTTTTTTTTGGCAATTTCTCCTTTGAAGGACACACGTCTCCCAACATACTTGTAATGAAATTAAGACACTTTTGAGGAATGTTCCAATTTGTCTTGCATGCCAACAATTTCACGCATATTGAAAGCTTTGACTCAGAAGCACCCTCATATATGGGCTCGTTTGCAGCAGTTAGCAAATCATAAAAGTTTTGAGCGTCAGCATTTGGGGGCTCCTCATGAATATCTTCCTCATCTTCATGAATATCTTCCTCGTCTTCCTCATTACCCACATCACCCATACTTTGGAAGTCATACATAGGCCTAAACGCATCGTCGACCATATGTTGCATTAGCGTGAACGGATCATCATTATCCATTTGTCCACTACTACTAGGCACATCTACTGGGTGAACACGTGGCGCTCTTTCACCGTGCTCAGTCCAATACCAATAATTTGGTTGGAACCCAACACGATACAGATGGACCTTGACTTCTCTTTCAGACAATATGCTCCTAAACTTGCAAATGTCACAAGGACATCTGATTCCACCATTACTTGCAACTTCAGGTTGTACTCTAGCTTTCAGTATAAACTCTTCAACCCCTTTTGCAAAGCTTGGTTTCACCCCTCCTCTACCAGGATAAAGCCTATCATATACCCAACTCCGATCTGGAGGGTAACCATCCATTTCTGAAATGAGTCACTTTCAGGAAGGCGACCAAAAAACTCTACTTATACTATTCCAAGAGAGATAACTCAACATTATACTACATCAATTCAAATTAAATATAAAACCAACAGACCTATCCTTCTACTCATCTTTTAAGGGAGGTAACTCAGCACTATATTGCATCAAATCAAATAATATAAAAATTAAAGCACAATAAACAATAAGCCACTTTCTCAATTCATTTTCTATTTTTCCCAAATTAAAGAATGTGATTTATAATCAAATAACAAAAAACAATCCCAACAAAATAATCATGCATCTAAGCTACATATTTTTTAAAAGATCAACACATTTTTTAAGAAAGTGATCAAATTACGAGACCTTTCATAAAGAGTGTGTTAAGAAATGCTAACATTTCTCTTAAATAAGCTTGAAATGTACAGTTACATTTGTTTTTATCCATTTAATTTTACTTTGCACCTCCCATTCTTCCTCACTAACTTTACATGTGTTTAAATTACTAATTTTCATGAAATTTGTTTTATTTTAATCTGCAATTAGTTATTTTTGTTTCAGTAGTTGTTCCTTTGCTTAATTATATCCCCAGCTAAATCTTCTCTCTGTCTTGTATTTCATAGATAAAAGATGAAATAGAGGAGACTCGGAATGATACAAGCTTGAAAAATGATGATGAAGATCAAAAACCTTTACCCAGCTTAGTGGTCCTTATTGAAGCATTCAAGGAAGCCTTTCTTAATGGCAATGAAAAAGTGGCATCACAGATTGAAGAGAGAATACACTCAATCGCAAATGAAAAGAATAAATTGATTCAGAAAGTATCAACTTTATCGGCAGAAAAAGTTGCTTCTAAGGAGAAATATATCCACTTACAAACAGATTTTGATAATTTTAGGAAAATATGTGACAAAGATAGACTTAACACCCATTCTAATGCCCAACAAGAAGTCATTAGAAAACTTTTGCTGCTGGTAGAGAATTTTGAGAGAGTCAAACAAGAAACTGAAGCAGCAACAGAGAAAGAGAAGAAGATTGATGCGAGCTATCAATGTATTTACAAACAATTTGTAGAGACTATGAGGAACCATCATGTCCAACAACATAGACCAGTGGAGTAATTTGCAAGTAGAGAATAAATTCAAGCACCAAAGTGCTACCTTCTTAAAAATTGAATAGAAAGAAAGAAATCAAGAGAAATACATTGCTTTAAATATTGATATCAATCCCAAGATACTAGTACTGTACTTAAAAGTCAGAGTAACATACTTGTAACTTTAATATATACTTACATTGAATCTGATGTGAAGTTGAAATACTGAAATAATATTGCCACAACCAAGAAGACAATACCAACAACTATACCCAATGACTCAGGCCTGCATAGAAAAATGTAGCATAGTCAAAACTTAGTAACAAATATCCAAAGGGATGTGATGAACAATCTGAGAACAAGTATAGGATAAAAAAAGGAGCTTAAAGCTCACATGGAATTGCTTATACCTGATATTTTGCAAATTGTACGTGCTTGAAGCCATTTCAATCAATTTTATTTAGTGCTTGCTCTACTAATAAAGTAATAACCCCTCTACCAAAATAAATAATTTCTACTACTAAAGTTACTTTAGGTTTCCATGCACAGGACATTTTTCTCAACCATTGTTCCATTTCAGCTGCCAACCCCTCCCTCCCTATAAAAACACTACTAATAATTTAATATTTATTTTCTTGGCAATGAAGTATTATTATGTATTAAGTCCTAAGACAGACCATTTATCTTTAAATCCCTAAGATTTTGACTTATAGTTTGTCGTGATGTCTGATTATCTATCATGCCCAAATGACAATTGCATGAGAAGCATATCATACACTGTATCAAATAGAGTTTTTTTTTGTTGTTGATAAATTGTATCAAACTGAGCTTTGATAGAAACACAAACCAGATCACATAATTGAGTGAACCTTCTGAGTGATTTCTTTATTTTAAAGTTTACTTATTTATTTATTTAATTTCTTTGTTCTTCTCGATATACTGGAGCCCGAAGGCAGATTTATTTAGTTTTCTTTTGAAGGCTGTGTTGAACATCAATGCATCTATATTTTCTTAAAGGCATCTAACAGATTGTTGTATTGTTTTGGTTTTCTCCCTTTTCCCCTCTACTTGATGATGAAAAGGTTTCTAGGAATGTGGAAATATATGCAAGAATGTTACAAAGCAAGATCGTGAAATTCATCAAACCAAAACTTTAGATGCCTCCTCATTCAACAGAAAGCTCGGCAATGCTAATATTGATGCAGCAATAAAACTCAAATCTGAGGTACAGAAACACCTGAATGGTTGGCTTGAATGGTTGGCTAGTAAGATGTTTAATGTATGAACCTGAAGAAACACCTGATGATTCAACTCCTTTTTCTCCTGGCAAGATTGGTGCACCACCCGTGTTTGTGATCTGTAATAAATGGTCACGTGTAGTGGATAATCTCTATGAGAAGAATGTAAGTGAAGCCGTAAATGGATTTATACTCAGGGTGAATGAACTATTGGAAAAGCATATTTTAGACCTTCAGCGAAAATTAACATTGGATAATTTCGGTTTCTGTGGTTAAAAATTACTAACAGAACGACACCAATTTTAGAGAACAACAACAGAAACAATAAAATTGAAACAAGCTTGTAAATTTAAAATGATCTTTGGTTTCTTTTCCCAACAAGAACAACAACAACAATTACAAATATACAAAGAAAGCAACAACAATAGAGGCTGAGGAAGATTAAGTTTTTTTTTTAATTTTTATATACTACTCTTCTTCCCCAAACAACACAAAAAATTAAAAAAAACCCTGTGGTAGAGGCGCGAGCAGAGGCGAGTATGCAGCAGCAAGATAAAAAAATTAACAGTAAGTAGAGGTAAGAGGAAGCAGATCTGCAAGCAAAGGAGAGAGGAAACAGATCAGCCAACAGAGGCCGCGACAGAGGTAGAGATAAGAGAGACAAAGGTGGAGGTCTAACAAGCAGAGGCGGAGACAACGAGCAGACGCAGTAGCAGCGGTCGGGACAGCGGTCGCGATGTCTCTTCTCCTCTGGCGGCGGCTGAGAGTTTTCTTTCTAACGTTTTTAATATGAGAAGATGAGATAAGTCAGTGAAGGAGATGGAATAAAAATAAAAATCTGTGTGAATATTACCATAGTCGTCGGTAAGGTCATCGAAAATAAACCACCGTCCACATAAATTAATGCGGGACAACAAAAAATTTTACCGCCAAACCTAACTATTTACCAACAGCTAAGCCGTCGGTAATGAAAATTTTCAAATTCCAAATTACGACTATACCAACAGCTAAGCCGTCGGTAATAAAAAAAATAAAACCCCTTAGTTGAACGTTCATATTTTTTATTTATCGACGACTAAGCCGTCGGTAATTACAGACGGTCTCAAAGCTGTCTGTAATTACTGACGGCGTAGCCGTTGAAAAACTAGCAAAAAAAATAAATTCGCGTTCAGATTTTTTCCCACGCCTTAACGACGGTTTGGCCGTCAGTAATTAAAATTTTTCCGATGGAGTCGGGGCCATCGGTAAATTTTCGTCGGTAATACACTCTTTTCTTGTAGTGGATCAGGAGTTTCAGCGGTAGTTGAGGGATTCGTCTGCCAGTGTTGTCGCCATCTGGACTATGAGGAGTCTGAGGAGGATTAGTCTTGCCGTTAGGCTATGGACTTGACTTTTTTTCTATTGACTTGTTTTGACATTATAGATTTGTGGGTTTTGACATTATGGATTTGTGGATTTTTACATTATGGATTGTTATTGACTTGCTTATGACTTGGTTTGTTCACTATGGATTTGTTGTTTTAATGATTAAAAATGTATGTTGATGGCTTTTTTGTTAATGTATGTTGATGGCCATTGAAGCTTTTGCTGTTGTTGCGTTCATATGGTAGGTAATGTAAAATTTTAGGGCTGTTAAAAAAAAAAATTCCTAATTTTTTTTTTGACATTACCGACGTCCAAACTGTCAAAAATTGGATGAAATTTTTCATTTTTTGTTAGCATTACCAGACGGGGTGGCCGTCCGTAACTTACCGACGGCCAAGCCATCGCAAATATGATGAACTTTTCCAATTTTTTGGTGAGCGTTACCGACGGCTTAGCTGTCTGTAAATTACAGACGTCTTGGCCGTCAGTAGATTACCGACAGGTAAGCCGTTGCAAATGCGATGAATTTTTTAATTTTTTCTGTGAGAGTTTCTGACGACTATACTGTTGGAAAAGCCGGGAGAGCGGTCGGTAACTGTCAAAAAAAATTGAAAAAATTTCACCAAATTTGCGATGGCTGTGTATAATTTTCCGAAGGCTTAGCCGTCGGTAACAGAAACGATCCATTAGCCGACAAATTTTAAGGTCCGGTAGAGTCAGTCGATAATCTGATTTACCGATGGATTTCGTATGCATCGGAAAAAATGGTCGCTTGCAGAATGATGAGAAATTCTTGTAGTGTTATACCACTAAGACTTCTTCAGATTGAGTCTTCGTTAGACATTTTCATTTGTCAGTATTTCTTCGATTCCGCTTCTTTTGTTTGTCTTTAATACACAAACCCTATTATTTCTTCTATTTGAGCTTGAGTATCATCGTTCTGTCATCAAACAATTATATTTGTGTGTTGACTTCCCTAGTCAGACACTGCTCTGTATCAGACACCACAAATGATTTGTTTGGTGTTTGTTGTCAGATATAAATCTTTGAGCTTTAATGCTTGTGTCGAATATGCACATTCCATTTAGAGCTATTGAAGTGATATCAATAAAGTTTTTGGCTCTAAAGGCTTTTAAGATAAGCATTCTTTTGACTTAGACACAGCTTTTATCTTGCTGTTTTTATTAGGTCTTCTTCTTCATCTTCTGTTGTGGTTTGCGCTTCTCAGGTTGATTTCAGGTTGATTTGTTGTAGTGGAGAATTTCTTGTTGTAATTTTCAGTTGATTGTTGTTGTTGATGAGGGCTTCATTGTTGCATTCTCCAGGTTGATCGTTGTTATTCGTTCTTCCTCTTCTTCTTCGTTGTCGTTGAATACGTTGAATACATACATATATATATATATACATATATATATATATATATATATGTATATATATGTATATGTATGTATATAATATGTATACATATATGTATATATATATGTATGTATATGTATATGTATGTATATATATATGTATATATATGTATGTATATATATATATATATATGTATAAAAACGTAAATGAACTATAACGGCAAAAGAAATAAACAAATCTTTTTTATTTATTTTTTATTAATATATCCCAAATGGGTTATTAATACAAACAATTAAATGCAGATGCATGCAACTTATTTCTAGGAAGAGAGAAAATAAAAACTATCCTATATGGAAGGAGTAATATCCCAAATGGGAGAGCTCAAGCAAAAGCTAATCCTAAAAAGGGGGAAAAAAACTAACACCTAAAGATGAGCCTAAGCAGTGGAAAAAGAAAACTAAAAAAGAAGCCATAACCCTCTATTCCTAAACCTAAGATAGGGGTTGACCAAAAAGAAAAACAGAAAACAAGAAATCTAAGATAAGATCCTAAGGGGTCCTAGGGTAGACTACAAGAAAACTTGACAGTCTTTAAGTCTTCACTTCTAAACCACCTTCTGCGAGGGGGTCTTCGTCACCAGACAGTGAGATGTCGAGTCTTCCTTACTAGGGATACACCTTCTTCTATGGTAACTGTCCTCAGTGGAGGTGTAGATACACACGGAGCACTTTCCATTCTATGGAAGATAGATTGCTGCAGATGGTTGCAAAATCCAGAAAGCCAGAGAGTGGCTTGACCAGCAGGATGGGAATAGAAGGGAGTGGCTCTTCTAGAGTAAGGGGGAAGAAGTGAAATGAAAGTTGAGGATGTGAAGAAATAGAAGAAGCAAGAGCTGTATTTATAGCAAAGCTAGGGAACTACAATCGTTAGTAAGTAACGAGTAGTTGGGAATAGACCTAAATGAAACAGTTCTAAGAAATAAATGGCACGAGTTACAAGACTTTCCAGTATAGATTTCGTGGACAAAAGAAGATACGAAACGCGGAAAGGAAATAGAGTTTTTTGAAATGGGACATACCATTATGACACAAGAATATCACTTCTGATGGTTCTTGAATGATGACTTAAAAACCTGTTTCTATTCCTATGTTCTATATGAGTAAAGAAAATGCAAACTATATGAATGTGAGACATATGCAAAATAAGACTACAAAATAAATTTACATAAATGAGGCAAGTAGATGACATTATAAAAATAAATGAGAAAAGACATCAACGGATATTCCCAAAAAATATACTAGCAAAGATATCATCAGAGATATCTTACCACTGAAGGATCAAGTGCTTACCACTGTGCTAAAGAACTATAGCTACACTCATAAGATAAGTCTTGAAAATAGTGACTATAATGTGAAATTAGACTAAGAACTCATAGCTGAAATTAGACTAAGATAATTTAAGAAATATTACCATTAGACTAAAGATCTAATAACTAGAGTAGAGAGAATAACTAAATAGGATCAAGTTTTAGACATAAGGTCATAAACTTGCTACTGGATTAACTAGGTCCATTGGGTTCCAACAATGGTAGGAGCTTGGCCTTGTAACCCCAAGGAACGTGGTTCAAATCCCTCCGGGGATAGTTGTAACATGGCCACTAGTGCCAATAAAATAATAATATATCATCTTCCCCCACTCCTTTTAAAAGAAAATTCATTAGAGAAAAGATACTGTCTAACTAGATAAAACACAAACATGTCTCATTAAAAACACTATGAAGCAGTAAGTACTTAGAGGTCCTAGAAAGTCAAATACTAGTCTAAACACTAATTAACATGCGCAACCTAGGCCTCAAAAGCTGTGACCTAGCTGTAATGGCTTGTTAAGAGATTAATTGATTGTAAGTGGTTGAAACATCACTTCAATCAAATAGAGATAAATACATACATACATATAACTACACAAAATATAATACTAATAAATTAATAGACATACACACATTGTATGATATTGGACAACACCAGACATCATGCTAACAAACAACTATTTCAGGCAAAGAACTACCAGACAGTGATACTTAAACAAGAGACAATCAGACACTTCAAAACTAAAGCACGTCTTTAGTTTACAATAGTTTTAGATGAAAACACTTAGTAAATCAGACTACCAATCACATAGACAACTAACACAAAAAAACACTCTCTAGACAGACACAACTATACCAAAATATTAATCTAAAACGAGTCAATGTATAAACACATCACGTAAGAAGTGTTAATATATTAACACTTACTTTGGTCAGATAAGCCAACCATTGACACTACTCTACTTAAAACTAAAGTAATCATCTTAAGAGAACTAAATACTATCTAACACACATTATGGGAATAGACATATTAAACATCAAAGCTATTAAAAGAAAAAAAATTATATGTATATATATAAAACAAAGAAAAAATAAGTACACAAGAATAACAAAATGAAATACAAAAAGAACAAATGATCAAGGATCATTGTCTTCGAGAAGACGGGAGAGTATACAATTTCGGTCGGTGTTTTCACACAACTCTTAATCTAAGAGAATATATAATTTTCGCTCTGTGTACTAAGCTAAAATATTCTAAGAGTGGATATCAATTTGGCTTCAGCTTCTTCTTGATGATGACTCCCATTGGGAGGATGTATATGCTCTGTACCATCTTTGGTTGTGAGTGACTTTTGAGCTTTGAGCTTCAGTTTTGATATATCTTATGTCATCAAAACCCAATAACCTTTTCTTTAGTGATGATCTTCAGTATTTAAAGTCTTTGGCAATTTAAAATTGTTACTATTGAGACTTGGGATTGATTTCTCCGAGAAATTTGTCCGTTGTTTTGTCTTGTATTGCTTTTCACACTGACACACTTTACACAACATTCTTTGTAAAGAAAAATGATTTTGCTTTCGAACGGCTATCCCATGATAGTTGGAAATATTTGAGTATCTATTTCTTTTGCTCTTTGTCTTTTCATAAGTCTTTCTGATCTTCAAGGATGATAACTGTAACACCCCGCCTAATTTAATTATTTACCTTCACTAATTTAGACTTTATTATGTTTTAAATTGATTGTTAGGTAATTAAATTGGGTTTCATGAATTAAATTAAGGAGGTGCATAGAGTAATGGGATAATGAGAGTATTATGAATAAGGAAGGGCATATAGGTCAATTGCCTTAGAAGAAGAAGGGTAAAATAGTCCCAATTTTTTTAGACCCTCATTTCCCTTCCCTTCCCTTCCCTCTCTTGGTTAACTCTCTCACTCCCCCTCCCCCTCATTTTTGTTCTGCTGAGAAAAGAAAGAAGAAGAAAGAAGAAGAAGGAGAAAGGGTTAGGGCTCATAGAAATGGAGAGAAATTGTGAGATTTCTTCCATTCTTGCTTAGCGAGAAAGATCTAGAGCTGAAGTTTTAGCATTTGAAGGAAGATTGGTGGTGCCCTAAGTGGAAAGATAGAGGAAGAACAAGTGGAAGAGGAGCAGAAAAAGAGAATAAAAGTTTCACCACATTTGGCTCTAGCTTTGGAAATTGTTTGTGAGTTCTTCATCCCTTAAGTGGTAAGCAACCATAAGACCCCCATTAGGGCTTTCTTTTCCCTTCATTTTTTATGATTGCTTGACTTTTATTTGGGGATTTATGAGAATCATAGAATGGGGATGGGTTTGGTATATATCGTTCATATGTTGAATGGATTAGTTCATGTTAAATCATGTTCTTGATTGTGATTCATATGCTAGATGAGTTGTTCTTCAATTATTCATGTTTTGGATGCTTGATGTCGAGTCCTAATTTCATTGAAAATGGTTTGGAATGAGGGAAAATCATGTTTGGGTAAGTTGAAGATGCAGAAAAATGAGTTTCTGCATAATTCTGCGTGCGTTCGCTGGGCCAAGCCCTGCCTTCGCGGGGCGAGCCATGCTGTAATCCAAAATCTGCAATTTTGTACCTCTTCGCGGGGCGCTTCACTGGGCGAAGCATTGCCCCTGCACATTTTCCCTAGGCGAGCCCTTGCAGTTTATTTTTATTTTTTTCTTTTTCCTAATCTTCTACTCTTGGTTTATATGCTTTTTCTACCCATACATAAGAATGACATAGGAGTAATGTTGCTTATGAATTGTTGCTGGCATATTCATGATATAATGTTGATGCATTGATAATCTAGTAGTTTATGATTAAGCACTTGAAAGACTTAAACCAATATTCCTCATAAGAGTATATGACGGTATGGTTAAGCATGTCCATGGGACTAAGGTGATATCATAGGAATCCCTTATAAACATCATTTCAACTTGAGTTTGAATTGAACCCTTAATACTACGGTACTAAAACTATGGAATTGTAATAGTTATAGTAAGATAGTTGTGGAGTGGTGTGCCATTGTGATATAGCGATACGTCCCGGCTGTTGCAAAGACATTTGTATAGAGCGGTGTACCATTGCTATAGAACGATACGCCCTGGCTGTTACAAAAGAGTTGAGTGCAGAGCAGATGTACCACTGTGATATAACGACACGTCCCGGCTGTTACAAAGACGTTTGTACAGAGCAGTTGTACTGCTGCTATAGAACGATATGTCCTTGTTGTTACTCAAAGGGTCGCAAGTACAGAGCAGTTGTACCACTGTGATATAGCTACATGTCCCGGCTATTACAAAGACATTTGTACAGAGCGATAGTACCGTTGCTATAGAACGATATGTCACGGCTGTTACAAACGATCCTTGTTTAATTGAATTTTCATATTTGCTAATAATGTTTGTAAATAAATATTATTGTATGTGTGGTTAGTATTGGTGAGGGGCCCATGAAGGACTCACTAAGATTTTTAATCTCGCCCTTTTTCTCTGTTGTTTTTCAGATAAGCAAGTACCCAAGGATGATTAGGCGATGTTAAAGGCCTAGTACTCCTAGTTTAGGGTTTTGTTGGATGTACGCAGTTTATTCTACTATCTTTTGATCCTGGAAAAACTTGACTTGTAATTTGTATTCCAAGTTTTGTATTTCATGAAAGTAGTAATTCTAACTTTTAGATTTATGACTAAGACTAAAGTTTAGACTTGTAATTCTTTAACAAGTTTTAAATTTTTTGTAACTTCTGTACTTTAGTGTGAATATCGTGCTTTCAAATTTCTTTGAAGTATGACCGTTACATTATGGTATCAGAGCGGTTCAATCTTGACTGGACTGTGGTTAGTTAGTGTGGAACTTTCTCTTGTTTGAGAGTTCCTCTATGTATTCTTGTACTCAATATGGATTATTAAGCCTGATCAACTTAATACTTTAAACCACGTATGCAGAATATGGCAGAAGGAGCTGGAGGACGAGGGAGTGGACTGGGTAGGCGTGGAAACACTGATGAGGCTCGATGGTTGGAGATGATACGGGATCAAGCTGCTGCTACTAATAACTTGGTGAATCATTTCATCTAAACACCATAGCAACCTCCACAACAACCTTTGCCTCCACCCCCACCTATTCAACCGAAAGATCCTAATCGTACTTTCTTCAAGTTCCATAAGCTGAACCCTCCAACATTTATTGGAAATTTTGAAGCTATGGCATCCCAGTATTGGTTGGAGGCAATGGAGAATATTTTCAAAGTAGTCCAGTGTATGGAGGAACAAAAGGTTACCTTTGCCACCCACATGTTGAAAGAATAATCAGAAAATTGGTGGAATGAGACACATGCTTATTTGTTGGCAGACGGGATACCCTTAGACTGGGAACACTTCTGAACTACTTTTCTAAATAAGTATTTTCCCTAAACCATCAGGGAAAAGAAGCATAGGGAATATATTCATCTGTAGTAAGGGGAATTAACCGTCGCTGAGTACGTGGCTAAATTTGAAGAATTAGCGAGGTACTCCTCTCATGCCCGGTATGCACCGGATGAAGGATGGAAGATGAGGGCGGATATACAGAATAATCTGGCTCAGACGGATTTCACTAGCTATCCTGCCTTGGTCCATAAAGCTATGTAGCCGAGGAGAGTTTGAAAAAGTTGTATGATGAAAGGCAACTTAAGTGGCAGAAGAAGAAAGATGAGGGCAAGTCTACCCAACAATTGAAAGCAAAGGGGAATCTCAACAAAGGAAAGCAAATGCAACACTCTGAGGCTTCTAAGACTAAGGAATGCCCTATCCGTGGTAAGAATCACAAAGGGGAATGTATGGTGGGATGGAATATCTATTTTCTTTTCCGACAACCGGGCCATTACATGAAGGATTGTCCCAAGGTCAATTCAGGAGCAGCTTCTAAGCCCAATGATCCGGTTCAAGAGTGTGTCTACACTTTGAGTGCCAAAAAGGCTAAGGGTGTGGAGAATCTGATCAAAGGTACATGTTTTCTGTGCTACACAATCCCTTGTTAGATAAATATCTTCTATTTGAGCTTGAGTGTCATTGTTCTGTCATCAATCGATTATATTTGTGTCTTGACTTCCATAGTCAGACACCGCTCTGTATCAGACACTCCACAAATGATTTGTTTGGTGTTTGTTGTCTGATACAAACCTTTGATCTTTAATGTTTGTGTCGAATATGCACATTCCATTTAGAGCTATTGAAGTGATATCAATGAAGCTTTAGGCTCTAAAGGCTTTTAAGATAAACATTCTTCTGACTCAGAGATAGCTTTTATCTCGTTGTTTCTGATCAGGTTTAGACGTGAACAAAGAAAGGGGTTGAATTGTGCTGAAAACTTTTTTCAAAACTTATAACCAAAAGCCAAGTTCTTTTCAAAGTTGTTTTACTACCGGATGTTGAAAGCACTGGATGTTGAAAAAAGGGTTATGAAAACTTGTTTTCTTGTAACACAGAGAGTAAATCAAGTAGAATAGAGAAGAAGCAGGTGGAAGAATTTATACTAGTTCACTACCAACTGGTAGCTATGTCTAGTCCCTTCATTCCTGAAGGATTTTCCACTATAATCACACTGACTACAAATTTCCTTAAGAGTATACTACTGTCACAAACTTGACTATACTCTTAACTTCTCAAAACAACTCAGTACATTCGAGTCTTTGAGGAATCAGCCTATTACAAGGCTAAACAAATTTACAAGAGTAGATTTGAAAACAAAAGATAACTCTCAACGCGAGAGAATGAAAAGTTTAAGCACTGAAACAAATTACTTTCTAAACGAAAGATTGAGACGCTAGAGCTTGTTCACCGTTTGGTCCACAGAGGCTTGGCATAGAATTCTTGATTGCTCACTTGATTTCACTTTTACATGATTCTGTAACCTTCTTCAATATCATAGATGGAGTATTTATAGTGATCTTCAACATTACCGTTGAGAGGTAAATCAGCTTCAATCATTGAGTGAGGTAATTGTGGAGAAATATCAACAATTTCTTTTCTAGGGGAATATTCAAAAAATAATATGACTTTATTACCGTTTGTACTATTTCTTTTTCCAATCATTTGATACCTAGTGCTATCAAATTGAGCACAAAAGGATATTTTGAATTAACTGTATAGATTCGCTAAGACAGAGTGTTGAAATCAAGGCTTGCTTCACAAGTGCTTCACTTAAAGAACCAGATGCTCGCAAAGAGATAACAGATACTGAGAACCATTAGAGGCTAACTCACGTTTTAGATACGTTTATTGCGGCTCAGGCAAGTGCACCCGATCATAACTTGTAATAAAAGCAGAGTATTTTTAAGACTCCGAATGTCAAACCCACAGAAAATGCACGAGTACTAATCAAGTAAAGAATCTATCCTAGTAGGCTAATGAAGGTTGTAATTAGAGAATAGGAAAAGTTGTCACGTAAATAAAATAGCAATTAAACGAAGTGCAAGAACGGATTAAGAATATTATGGGAGGTCTAGGGGAATCGGGTTCACCAATGCTCAGCTCCTGAATTTACTAATTAATTACTACGAGACCTATTTTCTGATAGAAAGCTAATCACTCACCCTAAATTACTAATAACTACCCAGTTAACAGCTTTCTTCCTAAATAACTACTCCGTTTGGTCCAGGAAGGTAATTTAAGGAAATAGCATTAAGAACTGGCGAGTTTGTTAATCTAATAACCGATTTGAAACAAGCAATAACCTTATCCTGTCATATAAAGCGAGTTCTTTTATTCCTAGAGATCCATTAACTAACTTTGGTATATGGTCGCTGCCAATTAAGTCAATTAATTAAAGGTTGGTCAGGCCTTATAGGATTAAGCATGCTAGGGATAAAACAATCTATCAAATAAATAGAAACTCATAAAACTAATTAGATAAATATCAAAAGCATTGTAAAGGATCCCCCATCACCCCTAGTGATGGGTTTAGCTACATAAATATCCAATGATGATAACATAAACACAATCATAAAATAATATGAATCCATAATAAAGAGAATAAAATATAAACCGGGACACCCTTTCGGTATGACGACGATTCTTAAGCATGTTCATCACGTCCTCACGAGCTCCGGTAGCAAAACAGGATTGGCATGAAGCTTCAAGGAAACTACGATCAACAGAAAAGTAAGGGAATAATGTAGAACTCTCAAAATGGGGTTTTAGCCTTAGAAATTCGTCAAAAGGTTCAAAGCTTAGGCTAAGAGGGCCTATTTATAGGTTGGGATGCAGATTAGGTCATCTGATCTTCAAATCTGCATAATCTGGGATGGGATACAGCCGTACCGTATATATACACGGTTGTACCAGACTTTGTTTGCGATATTGGCCCATACTTGTGCACTATGTACTCCTTGACATCATCTGTGTACGGTCGTACTGAACTTCTTTATCGGTGCCAGGCTGTACTGACCAAGGGGGTACACCCCTACTGTTTCTCTGATTTAGGTACGGCCGTACTGAAGTACTGTCAGGCCGTACCGCTCGTCCAGAAGTGCTAAAACTCTCCAAAACTTGTCAGTTTTCAGTCCATTCTCACATCTTTTGCTCTGAATGGTGTCTTTTTAGTATTTCTTCCAAATAGGACATAAATGAGTACCTTTATGCTTTAAATAGTGCAAAATAATATAATTAAGTACTAAAAATACCCTATAAAAGTAGATAATTTAGTGTGATAACACATCCCCACACTTGAGCTTTACTTGTCCTCAAGCAAATTACTTGGGTAATTATAACAATGGAAACTACTTTCACTGAATAGGGGCAAAAATATGAGTATGACACAAAGTGATATCATAAAAATTTCCAATAAATTGAATGCCCAATTAGAGGTGTAAGTTCAAGTAAGTCAACAATCTGTGACTTACAAGTCACACTCTCACCAATCTCAAAGTGTTTAAAGGTGTAGTCATTAACGCTCAGATTTTTCAAATGAAGTGATATTACCATAGGCTTGTACATCGACCAAAACTCTACTATTAAAGTCTATTTATCAAGCAAAAGAGAAATGAGGGTCTTTACATTGGCTACAATGGGGCTATGGTAATAATGTTAGGTAGGATAAGAGAAAGAAAATGTCATGCAAAGGGGTCAGAAATAAATAAATCAAAACAAGTAACCTTTTTCTTTTTCATTTTTAAAGAGCAAGCAAGAATTCCCAACTTGTGATCAATAACAAATTTTTTGTATTTCCTGAAGGCACTATTACAGTAAACATTTCTTTTTCAATGCTTTTTCTTTTCTTTTTCTTTCCTTTCCTCCTTTCATGCATTTATGCACCAAATAAACATTTTCAATAACTAGGTCGGGAAATAAATAAATCAACCAAAACAAGTAACTTTTTTCTTTTTCATTTTTAAAGAGCAGACAAGAATCCCCAACTTTTGATCAATAACAAATTTTTTGTATTTTCCTGAAGGCACTATCATAATAAACATTTCTTTTTCAATGTTTTTTTTCTTTCCTTTCCTCCTTTCATGTATTTATGCACCAAATAAACATTTTTAATAACTAGGAGAGAAAATAGATACCAAGCCTTCTTTTTATAGACAAATATAAGCGATTCATAACATTATTCTTTTGATTTCTGCAACTAATTGCTCTTAAAGAGTATTTTCCAAGGTTACCTTGACATAGTAATAATCAATAGTAATAAGAAGGGGTACCAAAGAAATATAATAAAGTACTTTTAGGCACAAAAGTGGGCAATTAGTGATAAGATGCATTCAAAATAGAAGTGGCCTGAAAAATTTCTAAAAATATTCACATGAAAATAAACTTATATTCGCTTTTAATGGGCTCAGCACAAGTTCTAGAATTTACATTCATAGAAAAATATCACTCTAACAAGGAAAAGAGGCAAAAAGCATGGTGTGACCTCTTGTTTTAGGCTCATATCTCACATTTAATAGCTTACACAGAAAGTTAAAACTCAGAACTTCAATACTAATTTTCAGCAAATTCCAATACTAGCAACAAACTTATTTCAATCACAAGTTGTCAGGAAAAAATTTATAGTAGCCCCTAAATCAGTAAAAATTTAAAGTTCTCTATGATTATAAGCAATTGTGAGCATAGCCAAGTAATAAGCAAAATGTAAAATCCCTCCCCACACTTATTTCTAGCAGTGTCCTCACTGCGACTAAGATAAAACAAACACAAAAGAATATAAAAGAAAATAGATTAAATGTGCTAAAGTAAAAGAAGGTGAAAAGAGACTCCCATATAAAAAATATCACGAGCAAAATCGATGGGGATATGAGCAAGGTATGTTATTTCCTTTCACAACACCGATGAAGCTGGTAAGCGGGCACAAAAACTGTGCATCACAATACTAAAAAAATTAGAAATAAAATAAAAGAAATATCAGTAAAATAAAATAACAAAATAAATGAAAAGCATTAAAGTGTATCCTGTGAGTATGCAATATATACAAATCTCTTTTTAATACAAAAGCAAGAGCCTAAGTAA
This sequence comes from Calophaca sinica, assembly GCA_037113605.1. Taxonomy (NCBI): domain Eukaryota; kingdom Viridiplantae; phylum Streptophyta; class Magnoliopsida; order Fabales; family Fabaceae; genus Calophaca; species Calophaca sinica. Next base: position 46,525,339 of record CM073733.1, on the reverse strand, counting down.
AAAAAGAGAAAATAAAATGTAGTCCCGCATCACTCGGCAGGAGGGTAAGGCTAGAGACGCTGAAGGTGCTCCAAAATAGCTACTAGTTGTTGGTCCACGTGGGTCCTATTCTCCTGAAAGCTAGTCTGCATTGTTGGAACCTAAACGATTGAGAAGTTTAGACCCTCATTAATTTTGATGATAACAAAGTATCTTCTGATAAGTCTTTGAGCGCGCAGGTATTAAAATCTCTTATGTTTTATCTCACTCAAGCAAGAAGAACAAAATTCACAAGTACTGAAAACATTCCATGTGTGTCAGCATCCGGTTCACTCCAGCGTCTTGTGTAAAGCGAGTGTCCGGTAGTGTTATTCTTTGACACTTGGATTACTCAATTGCTGCGAGCATCCGTCTCCTGTTCTGAGCAAGCATCTGGTCTTTTAATGAATCACGTGATGATCACGTTGTTGCTCTTCACCTCAGCTACTTTGGACGGAATTCGAATTTGATTTTGTGCGCTCAATTTTATGTACGAGGAATCAAATGTGACACCTTTAGAATAAGATAAATTCGTACAAGGCAATTGTGTGAAAAGCAGATAGTACAATAACATAAATATGTACTATTTTGATATTCTCTAGAAAGGAAGAAAAATACAGAATTTCAAATTGCCTCACCCAATGTTTTGGAGCTGAAATATCTGCAACAGTATTATCCTCAAGACTCCTATAAATACTTCAAGGTATTCATTGAAGAAGTGCTAGAAATTGCAAGAAACTACGTTCTGATAAGGTTATTACTCAAGTGAGCAATCATGTTTCGTGCCAAGTCTCTCGACTGCAAGAACTGAACCTCAGCATCTGATTCATTCTTTTAGAAAGTTATTTGTTTGAACTTAATCTTTTCATCCTCTCTGTGAGAGTTATTTTGATTGTATTCAAAACTGTCTTTGTGAAAGTTGTATTGCCTAGTTAAGGTTTGTTCGTCAAAGCTCGAACGTACTGAGTCGTTTTGAGAAGTTAAGAGTATTATCAAGTTTGTGACAGTTGAATATTCTTAAGAAAATTTGTAATCAGTTGATTATAGTGGAAAATCCTTCAGGAATGAAGGGACTAGACGTAGCTACCAGGTTGGTGATGAACTAGTATAAATTTCTATGTCTCTTGCTTTACTGCTTTATACTTACGGTTATCTTGTGCAAAAAAAATAAGTGTTCAAAAATCTTATTTCCAGCATCTGGTCCTACTCCAACATCCGATTTCAAATAGATTCATTTTCAAGTGTTCTAAAGTGTTTTTAACTCAAAGTTTGCGAAAAGTTTGTAAACACAATTCAACCCCGTTTCTTGTGTTCACGTTTAGTTGGTACTAGAGCTCGGCCTCTTGGTTGAGCACTTAACAGTGTTAAGAGAAAAGGTCCTATACTGTGAACATGTCTGCAGAAGGCGGTCACATGAACTGTCTTTCTCTATTTACTGGAGAAAAATTTGACTACTGGAAAGATAAGATGAAAGCTTTCTTTGAGACACAACAACTTGAGTTGTGGGATATTGTTGAAAGTGGTTACATTCTTCCCACTAATACTGTTGGTGTTGCCATTGCCAGAGAAAATTGGAATGATGAGCAAAAAAAGAGATATCAAATCAATCAAAAAGCTAGATTCATTCTTATCTGTGCTATGTCAGAAAAGGAATATGACAAATGTGGCAAATTTGATACTACCAAAGAAATCTGGGATTCACTTGTTTTGTCTTATGAGGGCTCCGCCCAAGTAAGCGAAACTAAAGCTAGCATGTTGGTTCGGCAATATGAGTTGTTTAAAATGGAAGAGGGTGAAAACATTGAATCTATGTTTAGAAGATTCTAAACACTTATTCATGGGTTCCAGGCCCTTGGAAAAAGTTATACTACACCTGACCATGTGAGAAAGATCCTGAGAAGTTTGACCAAGCAGTGGAGACCCAAAGTCACTGCTATTCAAGAAGCAAAAGATTTAAATGTCTTAAGACTGGAAGATCTTTTGAGTTCTCTGAAAGCTCATGAACTTGAGTTGAATGAGGAAGAACCTATAAAGAAAAGCAAGTCTATTGCTTTGAAAGTCAACAAACATAAAGCCAGTACTTCTAAAGCTCTTCAAGCTGAAGAAGAATCAGAAGATGAAGCTTCAGGAAGAGACATTGATGGGTCGGATGATGAGCTCGCGTTCATATCCAGGAAGATCCAAAGGATGTGGAAGAAAAGAAACTTCAAGAAGAAATTCCACAAGAAAGATGTCAAGGACAAGAACGAAAGCAAAGACAAAAGCAAAGTTATCTACTATGAATGTAAAAAGCCTGGACACTTCAAATCTGAATGTCCTTATCTTAAGAAGAAGCCCACAAGAAGTTCTTTCAAGGGAAAGAAGAAGAGTCTCATGGCTACATGGGAATATCTAGATTCATCATCCTCTGAGGAAGATAATGATGAAGAAGCCAATCTTGCCCTTATGGCAAATACTGACTTAGACTCTGAAGAAGAAGTTAAAGAGGTAATAATATATGATTCTTATTCTGAACTTCAACTTGCATTTGATGATCTCCTTAAGGACTCTGCCACCCTCTCCACTGAGTATAAAGCTTTGAAAAAGAAATTTTCAAAATTATCTCAAGAGTTTCAAGTTTTGAAAAATGAAAACTCGAAGCTCAGTGAAGAGAACTGTGTCGAAAATCAAAATCACGGTGGATAGTCAGCATCTGGTGACATGTCAGCAACCAGAAGTTGAGATCTCTCAACCTAAAAGCTCTGAAGCTAAAGGCAATCCTAAGTGTAAATCAAATGATTATGAATATGCATTTCAAAAGTTTCTTGCAGAAAGTGTAACTCGAAGCAAGCAAGCTTCAATGATTTGGGGTGTCAGTAAAACGACAAATCAAGGCTTGGTTACATATCAGATGAACCCTTTTTAAAAAATAATAACCCTGCATCGATAAATCCAATGATCACAGTGAATGCTTGCATTGTACCTACTGCAACAAACCTGGTCATTTGAAAAGTGCATGTACTGCTTTTAAGAATAAGAAGGACAAGTATCCTTCAAGAACTAGCAAGAAAGGACCCAAAAAGATATGGGTACCTAAAGATAAAATAGTCTAAGTTGCAGACATGCTTAGCAACAAAGTCAATACGCCTATCTTGGTACTTAAACAGTGGATACTCGCATCGCATGACGGGAGAAAAGCATATATTCCAAGAGCTTAGGCCTAGAGAAGAAGGATTTGTTGGTTTCGGAGGAAACCAGAAAGGTAAAATAGTTGGAATTGGTCGCATTGGTAAAGGCTCTCTTCCCTCTATTGATAACGTACTTTATGTTGAAGGACTAAAGCATAACCTATTGAGCATAAGTCAATTATGTGACAATGGTTATGATGTCATTTTTACAAAAACTGGATGTTTAGTAAAAAGCAAGAAAGATAACTCTATTTTCTTTACAGCAAAGAGGAAAAAAATAATTTATAAAATTGATCTTTCTGAACTTTGAAGATGAATAATGGATTTGGCATAAAAGATTGGGTCATGCCAGTTTGAGATTAATCTCAAAAATAAACAAGCACAGTCTTGTTAGAGGCTTACCAAATCTTAAATTTCAATCTGATGCTCTCTGTGAGGCATGTCAAAGAGGAAAACAAGTTAAAACTTCTTTTCATTCAAAAAAATGTTGTTTCAACCTCTAGACCACTTGAGCTTTTACATCTTGATCTTTTTGGTCCAACAAGTACAACCTCTTTAACTGGAAAGAAATATGGGTTAGTCACTGTTGATGATTTTACTAGATGGACATGGGTTAGATTCCTTGCCCACAAGGATGAGTCATTCAAGGTGTTTACTGTTTTCTGCAAATCAGTACAAAATGAAAAATGAATTTGTATTTCTTCTATTAGAAGTGATCATGGGGGAGAATTTGAAAATGAAAGCTTTCAAAAATTTTGTGAAGAAAATGGCTTCTACCACAATTTCTCCTCTTCTAGAACACCACAACAAAATGGTGTTGTAGAAAGGAAAAATAGGTCCCTACATGAAATGGCCAGGACCATGATCAATGAAGCTGATATTGCTAAACTTTTTTAGGCAGAAGCAGTAAACACAGCTTGTTATATTCAAAATAGAATTCTTATTAGACCTATTTTGAAGAAGACTCCATATGAACTGTGGAAAGATAGAAAACCAAATATATCTTACTTTCATCCCTTTGGTTGTAAATGTTATATTCTGAATACTAAGGATCAACTTGGTAAGTTTGATTCCAAAGCTGACAAAGGTATCTTTTTGGGATACTCTGAAGAATCTAAAGCTTTTAGAATATACAATAAAGAAACTTTGATAGTGGAAGAATCCATTCATGTCAAGTTTGATGACAAGAAGCCTAACACTGCCATGTCAGAGCTGGATGAGTTATTTTCAGATTTAAATATTAGAGGAACTACAAATGGTGATCCAGCATCTTCAGCGTCTAGTGGTTACCAGACTCTGGATTCTACTCAAGCAGAAGCTGGAGTCAGAAAGAATTGGAGATACAAAACCAATCATCCCAAAGATCAAATCATAGGAGAACCTGGAGATAGAGTTAGAACAAGATCCTCTTTCAAAGAGCATGCAGATATTGCACTTTTCTCTGAAATGGAACCTAAAACGATTGATCAAGCCTTAGAAGATGAAGGTTGGATTCTAGCTATGCAAGAAGAGTTGAATCAATTTCAAAGAAATGATGTCTGGAAGTTAGTTGTAACACCCGTATTTTTTCGCGATGCGTTATTTAGCGTTATTATAGTATATTTTGCCATATTTATGATATAATAAGCAGTTTCTTGTTCGCTAAGCAAGTGATTGAATTAAATCAAGATCAAATTAAAATTGAGAATTAATATATTATATTAATTCATGGTTCAAATATCGTCAAAAAATTCTAACGAAGTTTCGTCGCGTTTTGAATCATCGGGCAGTTTGGCCGCAGATAAAATTTTAAACGAACTCCAATTTAGATGAAAATCGAATCATGACTTGTTGTGATTATTTGTGAGTGTTTGAGATTGTTTTTATTATTTATGATAATTTAATATCACGCAGTGAATTAATTTCTCGATAAAATTAATTCTCGCGAATTTATCGATAACGCGGTTACTCAACACCGTGTTTTTTTAGTACTCTTAAGACTCTAGAATTAGAGGATAATCATGAGAGATGAGAGATTAGATGGGTTAGACTATTGATGGGATTAGCATCTTACTTTAATTGCTAGGTGTCACTTAGCTGATGGTTATTTTTTTATGCTTACTATTAGAGTATTTTTTAACCAAATGTTTAACTTAATAATTTTTTTTTAATCCCACCTTTTTTTTAAGAAGGCAGCCGTGACCCCCCTTTTGTACCCCATTTTCATTTGCTTCATCTTCACCATTCTAGAGTGAGAAAGTCCAAGTTCTTCCATGGCTTCCATGCTTCATCTTCAAACTTGAGATCACCTCTAATGTTCAAGCTTTCTTGCTCCTAGTTTCTCCTTCATCTTCCTACAACCTATTCCCTCATCCAAGTGAGTTTGAAAATCAAATTTTCTCCCCCCATGTTCAGCCCCAAAACCGTGGGGGTGAGAGTGTGTGTGTGTGTGTATAATCTTGGGTTTTCTTGTTTATTCTTGTCCTAGTGCCTTGTATTTTGCTTGATCATGATCAATGATGGAGATGAGCACTTAAATCCCCAAATCTTGGAACCCTAGGCGCTAACCTAAGGGGAAAAAGAGAGATTTTGTGATCATGAGGTGAATCAATTCATTTGGTCAGTGATTCTTGCTTATTTGGTGGTGTTGTTGTTGTTTTGACTTTTGGTTTTGGACTAGAACTTTGATTGAGTAATTTTTGTTGAAAAACCCTACTCTTGAATGAAGCTTAAATTGATGATTGAACTTGAGTTAGGCATGTGTGTTGTAGGAAATGGTTGATTTGTGAAAGGAATGAATTATGGAATGATGTTGTGTAATTAGTTGGAAGATTTGCAATTTTTTTGGGGAAGAAAAGGTTGAGGCCGCCAGCCCTTAGGGGTTTTGGAGAAAAATATTTTGTGTTCTTTGGTTCATATTAGTTGTATTTAAATGTATTTAAGTTTTTGGAAAATTTAGGAAAAGGTTTGATTGAATTTGGATTTATTTTGAGATTTTAAGGCTATGAAGCACCTTAGGTAAGTTGGGTTTCTTGAGACCCAAGGAACCAAGTGAAGCCTTGATTCTAATATTTGAGAAAAGAGTCGAAAAAAAAAAATAATGATATTTTATGTTCTAGGTTTTCAAGAAAAAAATTTCTTAGTCCTTAAGGGTTTGATTCCTTAGTTTGTTAATGAATTTTCAATGTGTACGTAATGTATTAAAAACTAGTATTTTAATTAAGTTTCTAAGTGTAAGTGTTTTGGTTAGGAGAAGGGTTTTACGTTGCGAGGGCCTTAAGTATTAGAACTAAGTCTTTAGATTTATGCTAAGTTTGTTCCGTGGTTTTAGGACTTGAGAATCAGAATTCGTGTGATATGAATTCGGGGTGTGCGTTGACACGTGACAAGGCAACTTTCGATAAGGGCAACTTTTAGATATGTACAGATTTAATTTTTTATTTCGTAAAGCGAAGAAGTCTAAGAACCTCATGGATCGAAGTGAGGGTCTTGTACCCTTTTGATTTTTTTTTCTTTAAGCTTATATTTTATTATCTAGTGGGCTTGATTACAAGTGGTTGCCGACTGCCCCCACCCCACCACACTTGTTTGACTTCCTCTTTGCTAACTCCACCGAGTTGCAAAAGGACGAACTTGATTGATGTTGTTGTTTGCTATGTTGTTGGTTTGTCACGTATTGATGGATTGTTGTGCGTGGATGAATTGAAAAGCATTGTGGTGTGTGTATGCTTAAAACATGATTAAGATATATGTTGTGGATTTTATTGGATAATTGATGTTGTTGATTATGCCATGATTGAAATATCATGTGTGGTGATATGTTCATTGGGGGTAGTTAAAGGCATTGTTGCGTCGTGTCTTGTGGTAATGTCGACATGTCTATCTTGGGTAGTGGAAATGCCCATGGCTAAAGGAATTCGGGAACGTCGTTAAAATCTTACCATCGCAGGAAAAAGTGTCGGTCTGGTACGTACAGCTCGATATGCCTCTAGGGTATGGATTCTGGAATTAAAACTGCACTATCCTGTAGTGAGTCAATAGGAACGGGTGCATCCTTATTGATTGTGCTAAATATTATTGTTATGTGTATTATGCTTGTTGTGATATATGCTGTTTTTGTGTTACCTTTTATTTCGAGAAGTTGACCCTTTCCTGTGGTTCCTTCAACCGGGGATGGCAACCCAGACGATGGCGAAGACCTTGGTGATCCCGGCGTGCTGACGTCGCCGGACATAGTGTTTGACTTTCTAGACTTGGGGACACCCTCGGCGATGGAGTTTGATCCCATCTCCCGTCGAGTTATATATACTGGGGATGTAGTGCAGACCTTCAGGGTGGACGGACTTGTGTTGAGGCAGAAGACTTCCAGGAGGACAACGAGTTTCCCGCTCAGGATGATGCAGATCGTGGACTTATGGCATCACATTCAGAGTGATCAGGTTTTACCAGCTTCTTCTTCGTCACCAGAGGTGTCATTTGATATTCCTAGGAGGATTACGACACGTTACGCACCCTTGCCTAGAGATGCCAGGATCAGAAGGAGCACTCCCAAGAGCGTTGGCGTCAGATGTTGGATAGCCGGGGCTTCAACCTCATGCTCGGCAGCTGCTACCCTGAGCCCTGTGGCAGAGCTTGTGGCAGAGCTTGATGCAGAGCCGACCTCCCCTTTGATTGTCAGGACCCCTGCTCCTCCTGTGGATCCTTCCCCTATTTATTGTAACACCCCGAAATCCAGGCGCTACTTACGAGACAAAAACCACCAAGTATGAAATAGTTTTGATACTGTTCGATAGAAATCACGGTTAATTTTTTTTTTATAAAACCCTTTCGCAAATAATATGACAGAGTAAATACAGCTTGGACAGAACATGGCTTATAAAGAGAATAAAAGGAAATACGTCTGGAATACATATATAAAATCCTGAGGCAATACATCCTACAAGGTTTTACAAAATACAACATCAAAATAGGAATACATCTGACATATGAATTTCCTATAAGAAATACTCATACATCTGAGGTACTCCTACAGACACCTACGCAGAGGTTGCTCCAAAAGTAGAGCCTCACTCGACTACTAAACTACTACAAGTACGGACATAATCCCAAAATACAAATGCATGCATCCGACATAAGAAACACTAAGCTGATCGACACGCTAACTCAAGCAGCAGGGGCGGCTGTGTGATCTCGGTCCGGCTCAAAATGAACTACCAAGGGCGGTGCCTGCCACTCATAGAGGCCCTCCTCCTCCTCCTCATCCTCCACCATTGAATCCTCCTCCATATCGTCTACCACGGGCGTAATGACGTCGTCGTCACCAATGGCGTCGACAGTAGGGATATCGAGAGGTGCATCCCTAGTACTATCCTCCTCGTCAGAAGAATCTATGATCCAACCTCCGGATCCACACCCTACCTAGCCACAACGAGGGCGTACAGAAGGATCCGCCGAGGGAGTAGTCTCAGGGATAGGAATTGGAGATGAGGGAGTATATTCTACGGGTGATACGGATCTAGCAGGGGAATCCGACGGGTCTACTACGGCGTGAGAAGAGGGTGCTCCGACGTCCATCCTCCTGGGTCGCATGCGCCATACAAATCTAAGGGGAGTAGCGCGTAACGCTGAATCCGTAGTCCGAGGCTCGCTGCGAAAAGTGGTCCGGCGTGGAATCTCGGACATGCCCTCTGAAGCTGAGGTGTCTCCATCAGGGTGTGCGTCTATCCAAGCAGCTACTATGCGTGCGAAGGGCACCGGAAACCGCATCACTCGGCGCGTGATCCCTATGTGTGTAGCCTGTCCGTCGGTATGCGTCGTCTCGACCACGTTCCCTGTGTACGTCACCTGGCCTGAGGCGTGGTCTACCTCCCAGGCGAACGGGGCTCCCGAGTCCGGGAACTCAAATGTCGTCATGGACGACATGACTAACGGGGTCAGCTCGATCGTTGTCATCGTCTGGGTTACATTCATTAATTGAAAGAACCACGGGCAAGGGTCAACTTCTTAACAAGACATAAATAATGACAACATATACGAATAGGCAAGCATAACACAATATCATAATGAATAGTCCACAAAATAAGATGCACCACAAATCCCTATTTGTCAGTCTATATGCCAATGCACATGATTCCGGAATATCACCCTCGCAAGGGCCTTAGGAGCTCTGGAGTCCGCTACCAGGCTTTATCAAACGCTATTCCCCGCAGGGATTTGTGCCCAGAGCAATCCCCCTGATGACACAACGCCCGTTTTTTGGCTTGACTGTCGGTACGTGCTCGCAATTAGATCTGGGCGACTCTACGACACCTCTCTTCTGGCATCGATGTATGCATGAACAAGCAACACTATCATCATAGTCAGTTTACCTTGACGGGATCACTCACATGGAGTGTCCGAGATCATCTATTCTTGTACTAACTCCCTTAATTAGAACCCCATATTTTCGGCTCAAGATCTCCCGTTATAGCCCTAAGTCTCTTTTCTTTAGAAAATCTCCAACTAGTTATGAAATGATTTATGTTGAAAATCCACTAATAGTTCAAAATAATTAATTTAATTATTCTAACTCTCACTTAATTCTTTTTAATGAAAAGGTGGTTAGTCCATTACTAATTAGGGTTTTAGAAAGATCTATTTTTAAGTGTCTCTTTAATTTTAATAAAATGCCTCTTAGTTTTTATTTCAAAATCCAAGATTTATTTGACGTTGATGCGACGGTAACCCATCTCACATGCTCTCGGCACTTCCCCAAATTTTCACAGTCATTTAACAATATATTCTCAAATATAGTCAATGATCACAACACAATAATCATAATCACAAGGCATCATTCAAGAAAATCATTCCATCACATTATTCATCATATTGTCACATACTTAATTTATGCATTCAAATATTACTAATATACACACTTAAAGATGTTCTTACACATAAGCATATGGAACATAATCATGTAAAATACAAGCATATAAAGCATATGAAACATAAGCATGTAAAATACAAGCATATAAAGCATAATCCTTAACAATATCTAAGAGTTGCCCTCACCGTAGACGCTTTCCTTCCAACGCACGATTTTGCTCTACAAGTTTACTTTCTCACACCTTCAACCAATCAAGTTATTTAGCTAAGTTAGAAACCCAACCTAGTATCCTAATCCCTACCCTATGGCCACGGTTCTACAAGGAAAGAGCAAGGAGAGTTTGTTTCTCAAAAAAAAGTGTAGGATCACTTAACTATATAAAAAAACATTATTCTTTATTATCAAGAAAACAAGGAATCAAATGAAGAATTTGTCTCCTTCTCCAAGTGGAGCTCATGGCCTCAAGGCCATAAAATGCCTAGATCATTCTTTCTTATTTTAAATATCCATTCCCTTTATCAATAAATTATGATAAGAGAATGAAAGTAGTAAGAAACTTGTCATGGGTTACATCCTTTCATCAAGTAGATGTTTCACCCATTCAAAGTGAGGCTCTCTTTTAGATCATAACCCAAACAATGGAGTTTTTTTAAATATACATATTTTTCTCTACTCATGGTATTCAAGAAGGTAAGGAGGAAATTTTTGATTCTTACCCCGAAAATGGAGAAAGGGGCGGTCAACAAGAAGCAACAAGAAAATATTTTTGTTGTTTCAAAAACCTTTTTATTACTATATTACAAATGATGTAGTAGAGTTCTTTTCCTTGAGGTTCTTGAGTCCATAAACTCTTCAACAAGAAAAAGTGAAAAAAATGGAGTTCCCTTGCTCTCAACAACTTGGGTCATGACCTTTGGAATGATCAAGCCTCTATGTGTTTCATCAAGCTCATTGGAGTTTATAACTTATCTTAAAATATTGGTAGTAGTATTAACAAAATGAAATCTTCCAAGCAAGTTTTAAACAACAAAACCCAAGTCACAATTTTAAAGAAATGCTCTCAAGCCTTTACATAGACCATTCATGACACATATATATATGTATCCATCTATGTTCTTGGCTTCTCATCAAGCTTGAAATGAAAAGAAAACACATGCTTAAGTAACTAGAACTATGGAAGGAAAATGGCAACACAAAGTAGCATAAAAATCCCTTTTGTTTTGGAAATACTCTAGAGTACATCATAACCCAAACATTAGCAATATGAAGTGAATTAAAAGGAATGAAAGGTGGTGGTTCTTACCACAAGGGCTGCTGTTCGCAGCTTAGAAGAATAAGGGATGTGCAGAATTTTTTTTGAGCAAAACAACTTCAATACTCTCTCCAACTACCTCACTTCTTCCACTATTTTTCACTCCTATCTCTCCACTACTTCTTGGCACTAAAACACGTCAAAGTTTAGCTGAAAAGAGTTGCTTCCCTCCCCTTATATAGGCCACGGCCACAGCTGGAAGGAGAAAGGAAAAAAATTAATTGTTTCCCTTGCCAAGTACAACCATGCAAGACTATAAGTTAATAACCTATGTGTTCATCTAATACCTTGTGATGGAAGATCAAAGAAATGATTTGGTCAATTTAAAGAAGCTGATTTCCAGCCAGCAATCAAGGAGATTTGATGTTAAAAAGAAGGAGATTTGGTGTTGAAGTGATCTTAGGAGATGATAGGAAAAACTAGGAAAAGATGGGAAATCATCATGCATGAAGTCAAGATTTTGGTGAATGATTTAGGAGTGGAATTCTCCTCCAAATCAGCTGCATGATGCGACCAATATGGGCTGAAAAGAGGAGGAAATCTTGGCCAAATCCATGGGTGCAAGCTAGCATAAAGACCTTACTAACTCTTACCAAAAATGGAACTAAACTTTAACATTTAAGGTAAGTTAATCACATCACCCTATCCTTATGTCACTCTTAAAATCTAACATAATCTAATCATATATTTTCTGATTTTCGCCCTTCCCTCAAGGTTCTCTCAGCTCCCAGTTTCGTCACACGTTCGGTTTCACGTGTCTCGCGTCTCCGGCGCGTAGAAAATACATTATTAAAAAAAATTAAGTAAAATTACCAAAAAAATTCTAATAAATCCGAAATATTATAAAACATTAAATTTCCAAATATTTAAATATTCAAGTCGAATTAGAGTTTTCAATCGGGTAAAAACTTACCCGGGTAGTTCAAAACGCAACCGGAAAACGGTGGAATTTTGAACTGAAAATTTAACTGTGACTTAATGTAATATATTAAGTCCCAAATATAATTTCATTTTAGTTAAATTCATCCACTTGATTAACAGCACACAAAATATTAATTATGCATATTAATGCGTAATCTGAGGAATTACAATACAAGATGGCGATAATTAAGCCGTAGTAAAACTACCGGTGTTACAATACTCCCCACTAAAATAGTTTCGTTCTCGGCCGAGGGTTAGAGAATAGCTCTGGATACTGTTCCCTAATCTTGTCCTCAAGCTCCCAAGTCGCATCTCCGGTTGCCTGGTTCAGATTACCTTAACCAGTGGAATCTCTTTGTTTCTCAGTCGCTTGATCTTTCTGTCGGTGATTCTGATCGGGGGTAGTTCGAATGAGAGGTCATCCTTCAACTGGATCACATCTGGTTCAATGACATGAGACGGATCAGATATGTACCTTCGCAACTGCGAGACATGAAAGACGTCATGAATGTTTGATAGGAATGGCAGTAAAGCTATTTGGTAGGCAATTGGCCCCACACGACGAAGAATTTGGTAGGGTCCGATAATTTAGGAGTAAGCTTTCTGGATTTGATCGCATGACCAACTCCAGTTGTGGGTGTGACACGGAGGAATACATGGTCGCCTTCTTCAAATTCCAGTGGTCAACGACGATTGTCTGCGTAGCTCTTTTGTCGACTCTGAGATGTCCTCATGTTCTCTCGAATTTTCTTCACCTTTTCAGTGGTTTGCTGTACTATATCAGGTCCTATGATTGCGCTCTCACCATCTTGGTACCAGCAGAGTGGCGTCTGGCACTTGCGTCCATATAAGGCCTCGTACGGTGCCATCCCTATGCTTGCGTGATAGCTGTTATTGTAGGTGAACTCGATCAGCGGCAGTAAGTCGTCCCAACACCCACGATCGTCCAATACACAAGCTCTCAGTAGATCCTCAAGTGACTGGATTGTTCTCTCGGTCTGGCCGTCAGTTTGAGGGTGGTAGGTAGAACTAAGTCTCAGCTTCGTCCCCAAGGCTTCTTGTAATGCTCCCCAAAAGTGAGAAGTGAATTTCGGATCTCGATTGGATACGATACTTGAGGGAATCCCGTGCAGTCGCACGATCTCTGCAATGTAGATTTCAGTCAGCTTCGCCACATTGTACGTCGTCCTTATTGGTAAGAAGTGAGCGGATTTGATTAACCTGTCGACGATTACCCAAATTGAGTCGTATCTTTTCTGCGTTCTGGGCAGTGCCACAACAAAATCCATGAAAATGCTGTCCCACTTCCATTCTGGTACGTCCAACGATTGCAGCATCCCGGCAGGTCGTTGATGCTCCACCTTCGCCTTCTGACAAGTTAAACACGACGCCACGTACTCAGCCACCTGCTTCTTCATTCCAGGCCACCAGAACTTCTGCTTAAGATCTTGGTACATCTTAGTTGCTCCTGGATGTATGCTCAACTTGCTCTTGTGCGCCTCATCTAGGATTGTCCCCTTTAGTTCTGTCACATCGGGTATGCACACACGCCCATTGTACCTCAGAATATTGTCGGGTCCAACCTTGAATTCAGGTGCCTTTCCTAGCACAATTAATTCCCTCTTGTCCTGTAGCAACCTATCATTAACTTGCTGTTCTCTAATGTCATCCAACAATCCACTGGAAATAGTGATCATCCCAAAACTAATCCTTCCTGATGACAGTTCCACATCCAAGTGTAGGTCCCGAAACTTTTCCAGTAACTCCAACTCCTTAATCATCATCGTCGAGACCAACATACTTTTCCTGCTTAAGGTATCAGCCACTACATTTGCCTTTCCGGGATGATACTCTAGCGTAAAGTCGTAGTCTTTCAGGAATTCCATCCATCTTCGTTGTCGCATGTTGAGCTCCTTCTGATCAAATAGATACGTTAGGCTCTTGTGGTCACTAAACACGGTAAATGTGCTCCCGTAGAGATCTCCAAATCTTCAGTGCAAAAAACTATGGCAGCAAGTTCCAAATCATGCGTGGGATAGTTTCTTTCATGGGTCTTTAGTTGTCTTGAGGCGTAGGCCACCACTTTCTTGTGTTGCATCAGCACGCATCCGAGTCCTTGATGAGAGGCATCACAGTAAACTTCGTAAGGTTCCTCTGGCTGTGGCAGGACCAACACAGGTGATGTCGTCAAGCGTTTCTTCAGCAGTTGAAAACTGTTCTCACACTTCTCTGTCCAAGCGAACGGCTGGTCCTTTCTGGTAAGTTGAGTCAGTGGTGCTACGATCTTCGAGAAACCCTCAATGAATCTCCGATAGTATCCCGCTAGTCCAACAAAGCTTCTAATATCAGATGCTGTCTTTGGTTGTTCCCATGCCAATACTGTTTCCACCTTGGTCGGGTCCACGGCAATTCCATCCTTTGAGATAACGTGTCCCAAGAATTTGACTTCCTCGAGCCAGAACTCGCACTTCGACAGATTAGCGTAAAGCTACTTCTCTCTTAAAATCTGTAAAACTTGACGCAGATGCTCCTCATGCTCTTCATGACTCTTTGAGTAGATCAAGATGTCGTCGATAAATACCACGACGAACTGATCCAGGAACGGGTGGAAGATTCTGTTCATGTAGTCCATGAATATTGCTGGGGCATTCGTTACTCCAAACGGCATCACAAGATACTCGTAATGTCCATATCGAGTTCTGAATGCGGTCTTCTGTATATCTTCGGTCTTCACACGTATCTGATGGTACCCGGACTTTAGATCGATCTTCGAAAAGACTACGGATCCTCTAAGTTGATCCATCAAATCGTCAATACGCGGTAAGGGGTATTGGTTCTTGATGGTAACCTTGTTGAGTTGCCGATAATCCACTCAAAGTCTTGACCGTCCGTCCTTCTTCTTTACTAATAGCACTGGAGCTTCCCACGGCGAGACGCTGGGTCTGATGAACTGTTTGGACATCAAGTCTTCTAGTTGCTCCTTCAACTCTGTCAATTCAGATGGGGACATCCGATAGGGTGCTATTGAAATCGGGCCCGTTCCAGGTAGTAAATCGATGGAGAATTCGATGTCTCTTACTGGCGGTAAACCTGGTACGTCGTCAGGAAAAACATCCGGAAAATCTCTCACCACGGTCACATCTGTCAAATCTATTTCCTGAGTGACTTCTAAGCTAGCGGCGATATGTATTCTGAGTCCCCTCTTTCAAGGAAACTCGACTAATTGGCGGATAAGTACTTAGAAACTCCAGTGGTCGGAAAATCACGGTCTTACGGCACGATCAAAGGACATGGTGGTGTGACAACCAATCCATCCCGAGAATAATTTCAAGATGTTTCAAAGGCAGACATATCAAATTTGCAAAGAACTTCCTACTCTTAATGACCACCGGACAATGAAGACATGCGGTGTTAGTGGTTAATGTCTTAGCAGCCGGAGTAGTAACTACTAAGTCAAATGGCAATGCAGTCACAGATAATTTCAAGCGGTTCACACAATCCATGGCAATGAATGAATGGGTTGCACCGAAATCAAAGAGTACGGATAGAAGGTTACCAGCGATCTCGCAGCCCCCTTGAATCAGCTCATCAGATTGCTATGCTTCCTCTCCGTTCATGCAGAAGATTCGTCCCCTTGCAGTTGGGCGGTTGGTTTTTGTGGTATTCACTGATGGTTCTACCTTAGGCGCCTTGCAGTTTTTGGTAAAATGACCCGGCTTCTTGCAGTTGAAGCATAGGTCATCCTTGGTGGGGCACTGGTTGGCGAAATGTCCTGACTTTCCACAGCGGTAGCAACGTACCTCTGCACCTCGAGACTGACTCCCACCTCCTGAGTTCTGAGCCATTGGACGATACTGACCCTTGTTATGTCCCTGTGGCCTATTGTATGGTTTCTTCTGCTGTTGTTTTCCCCTTTGGTTTTGGTCGTTCTGTCTGATTGGTCCCCCAGAGTTGTTGCCTCCCCGATTGAGTCTTCGGTTCTTCATGGTCTCCACTTCTCGACCAGTGGCTGGAATTGTCGGATTTCCAGTGGTAGCACTGAATCTTGGATGTCATAACGGAGTCCCTCCATGAATCGATGACACATGTATCCTTCATCCTGATGCAGCCGAAAGAAGAGGAAATATCGAGACAGTGACTCGAACTTTGCAGCATACTCACCGATCGTCATATTGCCTTGTCATACCTTCAGAAAGTCGTCTCCAAGTTTGGTCCTTGCGCTAATTGGGAAATACTTATCCAGGAATTTCTCCCGAAAGGCCTCCCAGGTAATTGCCTGATGGTTTGCCTCCATCATCAGTCTTGTGCTTCTCCACGATTCTGCGTCCCCAGGAAGCGAGATAAGTCGCATAGTTCACCTTTACTTCCAGAGACTCGTATTACCTCAAAGATCTTCTACTTCCTCGCAGCCATAGGTCCGCCTTCTCGGATCTACTTCTCCATGAAATTTCGGGGTCATGTCGCCAGGTCAACCAATCCCCTTGATTCTGACTCGTGCTTCCCTCTCTT
The DNA here is from genome assembly GCA_037113605.1 of Calophaca sinica. Lineage (NCBI taxonomy): Eukaryota > Viridiplantae > Streptophyta > Magnoliopsida > Fabales > Fabaceae > Calophaca > Calophaca sinica. The sequence goes on along the minus strand of CM073733.1, from coordinate 46,508,568 downwards.
GTTTCTGTAAATCCCGTTGATTCTTGGCAGCAGTTTGCTGAGCAACAGTAGTCGACATCTCGGCCATGGCTTTAGCCATTTGAGCCATCTGTGCCATCTCCGGGTTGTTCATTCCTTCAGCAGGGACTTCGCGTCTTGGAGGCATCGGGTTCCTATAAGGTTTAAAACCGGTCAGAACCCCACAACAAATAGGTGTGTTGGCACACATTACTTCAATTAAGAAACAATTCAAACAATTATAAGCATATATGCTTCACTCGGCAAACAAGTACAATTAAGACACAACTCGAAAGTAGACAACAACCCGACGACCTTGATCAGCTTAGGCTACCCAATTCACAATCCGGTGAGGCCGAACTGCTCTGATACCACAATATAACACCCCGAAATCCAGGCGCTACTTACGAGACAAAAACCACCAAGTATGAAATAGTTTTGATACTGTTCGATAGAAATCACGGTTAAATTTTTTTTTTTATAAAACCCTTTCGCAAATAACATGACAGAGTAAATACAGCATTGACAGAACATGGCTTATAAAGAGAATAATAGGAAATACGTCTGGAATACATATATAAAATCCTGAGGCAATACATCCTACAAGGTTTTACAAAATACAACATCAAAATAGGAATACATCTTGACATATGAATTTCCTATAAGAAATACTCATACATCTGAGGTACTCGTGAGACACCTACGCAGGTTTGCTCCAAAAGTAGAGCCTCACTCGACTACTAAACTACTACAAGTACGGACATAATCCCAAAATACAACAGATAGACTCCGACATAAGAAACACTAAGCTGATCGACACGCTAACTCAAGCAGCAGGGGCGGCTGTGTGATCTCGGTCCGCCTCAAAATGAACTACCAAGGGCAGTGCCTGCCACTCATAGAGGCCCTCCTCCTCCTCCTCATCCTCCATCATCGAATCCTCCTCCATATCGTCTACCACGGGCGTAATGACGTCGTCGTCACCAATGGCGTCGACAGTAGGGATATCGAGAGGTGCATCCCTAGTACTATCCTCCTCGTCAGAAAAATCTATGATCCAACCTCCGGATCCACACCCTACCTGGCCACAGTGAGGGCATACAGAAGGATCCACCGAGGGAGTAGTCTCAGGGATAGGAATCGGAGACGAGGGAGTATACTCTACGGGTGATACGGATCTAGCAGGGGAATCCGACGGGTCTACTGCGGCGTGAGAAGAGGGTGCTCCGATGTCCATCCTCCTGGGTCGCATGCGCCATACAAATCTAAGGGGAGTAGCGCGTAACGCTGAATCTGTAGTCCGAGGCTCGCTGCGAAAAGTGGTCCGGCGTGGAATCTCGGACATGCCCTCTGAAGCTGAGGTGTCTCCATCAGGGTGTGCGTCTATCCAAGCAGCTACTATGCGTGCGAAGGGCACCGGAAACCGCATCACTCGACGCGTGATCCCTATGTGTGTAGCCTGTCCGTCGGTATGCGTCATCTCGACCACGTTCCTTGTGTACGTCACCTGGCCTGAGGCGTGGTCTACCTCCCAGGCGAACGGGGCTCCCGAGTCCGGGAACTCAAATGTCGTCATGGACGACATGACTAACGGGGTCAGCTCGATCATTGTCATCGTCTGGGTTACATTCATTAATTGAAAGAACCACGGGCAAGGGTCAACTTCTTAACAAGACATAAATAATGACAACATATACGAATAGGCAAGCATAACACAATATCATAACGAATAGTCCACAAAATAAGATGCACCACAAATCCCTATTTGTCAGTCTATATGCCAATGCACATGATTCCGGAATATCACCCTCGCAAGGGCCTTAGGAGCTCTGGAGTCCGCTACCAGGCTTTCTCAAACGCTATTCCCCGCAGGGATTTGTGCCCAGAGCAATCCCCCTGATGACACAACGCCCGTTTTTCCGCTTGACTGTCGGTACGTGCTCGCACCTAGATCTGGGCGACTCTACGACACCTCTCTTCTGGCATCGATGTATAAATGAACAAGCAACTCTATCGTCATAGTCAGTTTACCTTGACGGGATCACTCACACGGAGTGTCCGAGATCATCTATTCTTGTACTAACTCCTTTAATTAGAACCCCATATTTTCGGCTCAAGATCTCCCGTTATAGTCCTAAGTCTCTTTTCTTTAGAAAATCTCGTATTAGTTATGAAATGATTTATGTTGGAATTCCACTAATAGTTCAAAATAATTAATTTAATTATTCTAACTCTCACTTAATTCTTTTTAATGAAAAGGTGGTTAGTCCATTACTAATTAGGGTTTTAGAAAGATCTATTTTTAAGTGTCTCTTTGATTTTGATAAAATGCCTCTTAGTTTTTATTTCAAAATCCAAGATTTATTTGGCGTTGATGCGACGGTAACCCATCTCACATGCTCTCGGCACATCCCCAAATTTTCACAGTCATTTACCAATATATTCTCAAATATAGTCAATGATCACAACACAATAATCATAATCACAAGGCATCATTCAAGAAAATCATTCCATCACATTATTCATCATATTGTCACATACTTAATTTATGCATTCACATATTACTAATATACACACTTAAAGATGTTCTTACACATAAGCATATGGAACATAGTCATGTAAAATACAAGCATATAAAGCATATGAAACATAAGCATGTAAAATACAAGCATATAAAGCATAATCCTTAACAATATCTAAGAGTTGCCCTCACCGTAGACGCTTTCCTTCCAACGCACCATTTTGCTCTACAAGTTTACTTTCTCACACCTTCAACCAATCAAGTTATTTAGCTAAGTTAGAAACCCAACCTAGTGTCCTAATCCCTACCCTATGGCCACGGTTCTACAAAGAAAGATCAAGGAGAGTTTGTTTCACAAAAAAAAGTGTAGGATCACTTAACTATATAAAAAAAACATTATTCTTTATTATCAAGAAAACAAGGAATCAAATGAAGAATTTGTCTCCTTCTCCAAGTGGTGCTCACGGCCTCAAGGCCATAAAATGCCTAGATCATTCTTTCTTATTTTAAATATCCATTCCTTTTATCAATAAATTATGATAAGAGAATGAAAGTAGTAAGAAACTTGTCATTGGTTACATCCTTTCATCAAGTAGATGTTTCACCCATTCAAAGTGAGGCTCTCTTTTAGATCATAGCCCAAACAATGGAGTTTTTTAAATATACATATTTTTCTCTACTCATGGTATTCAAGAAGGTAAGGAGGAAATTTTTGATTCTTACCCCCAAAATGGAGAACGGGGCGGTCAACAAGAAGCAACAAGAAAATATTTTTGTTGTTTCAAAAACCTTTTTATTACTATATTACAAATGATGTAGTAGAGTTCTTTTCCTTGAGGTTCTTGAGTCCATAAACTCTTCAACAAGAAAGAGTGAAAAAAATGGAGTTCCCTTGCTCTCAACAACTTGGGTCATGACCTTTGGAATGATCAAGCCTCTATGTGTTTCATCAAGCTCATTGGAGTTTATAACTTATCTTAAAATATTGGTAGTAGTATTAACAAAATGAAATCTTCCAAGCAAGTTTTAAACAACAAAACCCAAGTCATAACTTTAAAGAAATGCTCTCAAGCCTTTACATAGACCATTCATGACACACATATATATGTATCCATTTATGTTCTTGGCTTCTCATCAAGCTTGAAATGAAAAGAAAACACATGCTTAAGTAACTAGAACTATGGAAGGAAAATGGCAACACAAAGTAGCATAAAAATCCTTTTTGTTTTGGAAACACTCTAGAGTACATCATAACCCAAACATTAGCAATATGAAGTGAATTAAAAGGAATTAAAGGTGGTGGTTCTTACCACAAGGGCTGCTGTTCGCAGCTTAGAAGAATAAGGGATGTGCAGAATTTTTTTTGAACAAAACAACTTCAATACTCTCTCCAACTACCTCACTTCTTCCACTATTTTTCACTCCTACCTCTCCACTACTTCTTGGCACTAAAACACATCAAAGTTCAGCTGAAAAGAGTTGCTTCCCTCCCCTTATATAGGCCACCGCCCCAAATTTGGAAGGAGGAAGGAAAAAAATTAAATGTTTCCCTTGCCAAGTACAACCTTGCAAGACCATAAGTTAATAACCTATGTGTTCATCTAATACCTTGTGATGGAAGATCAAAGAAATGATTTGGTCAATTTAAAGAAGCTGATTTCCAGCCAGCAATCAAGGAGATTTGATGTTAAAAAGAAGGAGATTTGGTGTTGAAGTGATCTTAGGAGATGATAGGAAAAACTAGGAAAAGATGGGAAATCATCATGCATGAAGTCAAGATTTTAGTGAATGATTTAGGAGTGGAATTCTCCTCCAAATCAGCTGCATGATGCGACCAATATGGGCTGAAAAGAGGAGGAAATCTTGGCCAAATCCATGGGTGCAAGCTAGCATAAAGACCTTACTAACTCTTACCAAAAATGGAACTAAACTTTAACATTTAAGGTAAGTTAATCACATCACCCTATCCTTATGTCACTCTTAAAATCTAACATAATCTAATCATATATTTTCTGATTTTCGCCCTTCCCTCAAGGTTCTCTCAGCTCCCAGTTTCGTCGCACGTTCCGTTTCACGTGTCTCGCGTCTCCGGCGCGTAGAAAATACATTATTAAAAAAAATTAAGTAAAATTTCCAAAAAAATACTAATAAATCATAAATATTATAAAACATTAAAATCCCAAATATTTAAATATTCGAGTCGAATTAGAGTTTTCAATCGGGCAAAAACTTACCCGGGTAGTTCAAAACGTGACCAGAAAACGGTGGAATTTTGAACTGAAAATTTAACTGTGACTTAATATAATATATTAAGTCCCAAATATAATTTCATTTTAGTTAAATTCATCCACTTGATTAACAGCACACAAAATATTAATTATGCATATTAATGCGTAATACAGGGAATTACAATACAGTAGCGATAATTAAGCCGTAGTAAAACTACCGGTGTTACATTTATGGAGTATGTGGTGAGGTTGGTTACAGCGGAGTGGATTTAATCAAGGAGGTCTTAGTTAAGGATGATGAGCCTGAGGGAGTACCGACACCTGTACCTTTTATTGACCTGACTGGCGAGGACGTTGATGATGACCCGATGGATGATGATGATGATGAGGACCCATTTGAGGGTCTGGGTAATGACTTCTTGTTGATGTGGTTTTTCTGCTTGTGTAGATGTTTTGGGTGTCTGAGAGGTCTGTCTGTGTTATAGATGTGGAGTGGTGACCAGTTAGTCTTTTGGGATAGACTTTTTGTTGTGCAGTTGGGTTGACTGGCGGTATACTTTTGGAGAAGCCCCCTACGTGGGTAACTACCGAGAGTACCCCAAGAGTATGATCACTCTCGTGAGGGTCCTCATACTTTAGGTGTATTCTCTTTTGGACATGCTCATTACTCTTGTATTATATTTCGTACTGGTTATGACCCACGTTGGTGATGTATCTAATATTCACAACGTCTTTCACGTCTCGCAGTTGCAAAAGTATGTTTTCGACCCTTCTCACATTATCGAGCCTGATGTGATTCAACTGAAGGACGATTTGTCTTTTGAAGTATCTCCTGGAAGGATTGTCGACAGGAAGGTCAAGCAACTGAGGAACAAAGAGATTCAACTAGTCAAGGTAGTTTGGAACCAGAAAACCGGAGACGTGACTTGGGAACTGGAACAGAAGATGAGAGGACAGTATCCAAAACTTTTTCTAGGTACGTATCTAACCCATAGTTTCGAGGATGAAACTATTTTTATTGGGGGAGTATTGTAACACCCGTATTTTTCGCGATGCGTTATTTAGCATTATTATAGTATATTTTGCCATATTGCTATAATAAGCAGTTTCTTGTTTGCTAAGCAAGTGATTGAATTAAATCAAGATCAAATTAAAATTGAGAATTAATATTTTATATTAATTCATGGTTCGAATATCGTCTAAAAATTCTAACGAAGTTGCAACGCGTTTTGCATCATCGGGCAGTTTGGCCACAGATAAAATTTTAAACGAACTCCGATTTCGATGAAAATCAAATCGTGACTTGTTGTGATTATTTGTGAGTATTAGAGATTGTTTTTATTATTTATGATAATTTAATATCACGCGGTGAATTAATTTATCGGTAAAATTAATTCTCGCGAATTCATCGTTAACGCGGTTACTCGACACCATGTTTTTTTAGTACTCTTAAGACTCTAGAATTAGAGGGTAATCATGAGAGATGAGAGATTAGATGAGTTAGACTATTGATGGGATTAGCATCTTACTTTAATTGCTAGGAGTCACTTAGGTGATGGTTATTTTTTTGTGCTTACTATTTGAGTATTTTTTAACCAAGTGTTTAACTTAATAATTTTTTTTTAATCCCTCCTTTTTTTTAAGAAGGCAGCCGCGACCCCACCTTTTGTACCCCATTTTCATTTGCTTCATCTTCTCCATTCTAGAGTGAGAAAGTCCAAGTTCTTCCATGGCTTCCATGCTTCATCTTCAAGCTTGAGATCACCTCCAATGTTCAAGCTTTCTTGCTTCGAGTTTCTCCTTTATCTTCCTACCACCTATTCCCTCATCCAAGTGAGTTTGAAAATCAAATTTTCTCCCCCCTTGTTCAGCCCCAAAACCGTGGGGGTGAGTGTGAGTGTGTGCGCGTATAATCTTGCGTTTTCTTGTTTATTCTTGTCTTAATGCCTTGTATTTTGCTTGATCATGATCAATGATAGAGAAGAGCACCTAAATCCCCAAATCTTGGAACCCTAGGCGCTAACCTAAGGGGAAAAAGAAAGATTGTGTGATCTTGAGATGAATCAATTCATTTGGTTGGTGATTCTTGCTTATTTGGTGGTGGTGTTGTTGTTTTGGCTTTTGGTTTTGGACTAGAACTTTAATTGAGTAATTTTTGTTGAAAAACCCTATTCTTGAATGAAGCTTAAATTGACGATTGAACTTGAATTAGGCATGTATGTTGTAGGAAATGGTTGATTTGTGAAAGGAATGAATTATGGAATGATGTTGTGTAATTAGTCGGAAGATTTGCAAATTTTTTTGGGAAGAAAAGGTTGAGGCCGCCAGCCCTTAGGGGTTTGGGAGAAAAATATTTTGTGTTCTTTGGTTCATATTAGTTGTATTTAAATGTATTTAAGTTTTTGGAAAATTTAGGAAAAGGTTTGATTGAATTTGGACTTATTTTGAGATTTTAAGGCTATGAAGCACCTTAGGTAAATTGGGTTTCTTGAGACCCAAGGAACCAAGTGGAGCCTTAATTCTAATATTTGAGAAAAGAGTTGAAAAAATAATAATAATGATGTTTTATGTTCTAAGTTTTCAAGAAAAAGATTTCTTAGTCCTTAAGGGTTTGATTCCTTAATTAGTTAATGAATTTTCAATGTGTATTTAATCTATAAAAAACTAGTATTTTAATTAAGTTTCTAAGTGTAAGTGTTTTGGTTAGGAGAAGTGTTTTAAGTTGTGAGGACCTTAAGTATTAGAACTAAGTCTTTATATTTATGCTAAGTTTGTTTCGTGGTGTTAGGACTTGAGAATCGGAATTCGTGCAGCGTGAATCACTACAAGAAAATTCGGATTTACCGACGGGCATATACCGACGGTCAGAGGCCGTCGGTTAAACGTTGGATTTTCTGACGGCCAAGCCGTCGGTAAAACAACAAGTCCGTCGGTAAATTTACCGACGGTCAATGCCCGTCGGTAATTTCAAAGATATTTCATTTACGCGCCTATTTTTCAAATACCGACGGCCTTATACCGTCGGTAAGTTAAAAAATCTGTCGGTAATGCCGAACAGTTTACCGACAGCCTAGACCGTCGGTAAAAAGTCGATGTCTTGCGATAATAATCGAAGCCAGCCCCTCCCTTTCTCCTCCATCTTCATCCCCCTTCTCTTTCACTTCCCTCTCTTCCTCCGCCCCCACCACTACGCCACCACCACCACGCCCACACCACCACCAGGCCGCCACCACCACCACCACTCTATTCTCTGTTGCCATCGTTCTCACTCTTTCTCTCCACCACCATCACCACCACCGCGCCACACCACCACGTCTTAGTCGCCACCACCACCGCGTTTCCTCTGCCACCACCACCACCACCACCGTGTTTGTCTCTCACTCTGTCTCTCATCTCTCTCTCTATCCGCTGCCACCTCCACAGAACACCATCTCGCCGCCGCCACCTCCACAGCACCACGCGTCCGCCGCCACCACCTCCACAAGACCTTCCGCGCCACCTCCACAAAGACCGTGGTCTGCCGTCACCTCCGCCACCACCGTCTATTCTCTCGTCTCTATTCTCGTCCTTCTTTGTTCGTGTTTTTTCTTCCGAATCCCAAATTGATTTGGTGTTCCTTTTCGATGTTTCAGAACGATTGAAAGTTCTTGAAGTGATTTGAAGGTTTTTGACGTGATTTTGAAGGTTTTGGTGCATCACAGGTATTCTTTGTGGCTTGACCTCCAATTTTGTGTTCTGTGATTTTGGGAACTAAGGTTTGTTTGTATTCCCTGTTGTTGGTATTTGAATTTTGTTTTAGTAGCTTTGCAAGAGTAGTAACTGCGTGAGATTATTAGTTGTTTGATGGTTGTTCTGTTTTTATTGATTTTGTGGATTGTTAGTTATTTGACGGTTGCTCTGCTCTTATTGATTTTGTGGATTGTTAGTTGTTTTAAAAGTTTAGGATACTTATATTATGTCCAAGGTTAAAAGTTTGTCTTAAGCATGCTAATTAGAAGGGAAAAAAACAATTCTAGTTGGCGATTACGCTTAAGTTAGCATCATGATTTGAAAAAAATATTGAAAAAAATATTGGAATAAAGTCTTAAATACTGCAAACCTATGCCTTTGTTCGTTTTGTTGTAATTCGATTATTTTCAGTTTATATGCTCATGACTGACCAATGTTGACAACAAACAGACAATGTCTTTAGATGGAAACCGTGGTCGAGGTAGGGCTTCCAGGAGGCCGATGATGTCTGCAAGGGAGTATCGGAATAGCTTTGTGACGATTGAGGATCGCGATGCTCGCCATCGTGATCCTCCTATGCCTTCCAGGAGGCCGATGATGTCTGCGAGGGAGTATCGAAATAGCTTTGTCATCAGGACTAAGGATCGTGCTGAGGATCGTGATTTGATGAACCAGCATGGTGATCCCAGGAGGCCTGTAGCTACCGGTGATGCTCATCGAGGGACATACATCGTTCAGGTCTCCAGCGATGACGATGAGATCTTGGAGTATACTCCATCCACACCGGAGTATTCTCCAATCGGAGAGGATTACACTCCGACCTCACCGGAGTATTCTCCAATCGGAGAGGATTACACTCCGTCCACACCAAAATATTCTCCCACCGTAGCAGATTACACTCCATCGACTCCTTCGGAGGATTCTACCGCCTGATTTTGTCCTGGGGACCCCTCAAGGAGCCGCCACTAGCTAGCCTCTATTTTATATTATGCATGTTATGTACATTAGTATTTGACTGCTTTAACATTTTAATTGGATAAATGTATTAGGATAATATATGATGTATGTCTTTACATTTGTGCTTTTCTATTTAATTTTTGTCTTAAGCCTAAGTTCCAATTATTCCAACGTTTCAACGATTGTTCGCGAAACCAGGCCGCCACCACCACCACCACCACTCTATTATGCTCTATTATATGTTTTACATGAGGCGGTTAAATAGCTTTTGAGAATTCATGATTTGATAAAAATAGTGAAAGCCAAAAAGCTTACTTGGGGTTTATTTGGAATTATTTTATAACATGATTGTTGTTTGGTTGGCATCCTGCTCATTTTTGCTGATTGCTATTTGGTAGCTTGTTAGTTAAAATTTTCTATGTTTTTTCTGTATTTTTAGTTCGAGGCCACGACATTGCTCCGAGACTGCCACTCACATCGAAGGACGTGGACACTTTCTTGTTCTGAGAATTAGGTATGCACTCTAACGAAATGTCGGTTGACTCATTGGGTGGAAAAGGGTTGGCTGTTGACCCCCACACCGACATATTTATTTGATTTGCTTCATAGTTCTCTCCAGAGAGAGAATTTTGAGGTGATGTGTGTTTTGGCTAACAAAGGATGTTTTATGTTGAAGTGATGTATAGTTGTCGTAGTTTTCGAACAAGATATCAATCCACATTGAAATTGATTTTCGATTCAAAATTGAATTCAATTGAAGAGTAACTCTATTTTTTTTTTAAAAACATTTTTTTTTAAAAACAGTAGTAGTTCTAGTGGTCGACTTGCTTTTTTTAAATTTTTTTTTCATTATTAACAAAAGATACCGAAATAAGAAAGGGTAACGCAGATAAAATACGAGCTTGTTTTATAGCAATCGTAATTAATCGTTGTTGTTTTAAGGTCAATCTATTCACGCGTCTAGATAATATTTTTGACGAATTCGAGGGGTCCCGTTGAGTTCTTCATAATCATAATATTTTGGATTCGTATAAATGACTCAATAGATCACCTTTTCCTATGTTTCAAAAAATCCCATTTCATTTTTTTTAATGATGTTTTTGAAAAATGAACTTCATTAATTGATTCAAAACCCCTCTTTTTGGATAATATATGTCGATACTTTTTCTTTTAAGTTGAAAGAAAAGTAAAAGAGAGAAGGAATCACTCGATTTACTTCTCTCTCCACAGAGGAATTTTGTTTGATGTATATTTTATGTTAGAGTAAGGTAGCATGTAGATTATTCATTTAGCAAGCAACACATAAACTCAATTTGATAAGTGAATCTCTAATCCTATGTTCATGCTACGTATCGCTATACTTATAGAAACCAATTTATATTGAGATAGTAACCATATTAATCTCCAAAATATTTACAGATTATAACTATATACTATACTGTAAATACAAACAACGTTTATTAAACTAAAAAAATTAACATATGAAAGACATATTATTACACAAAAACATGAATTACCGAGGAAATTGATTCCCAAATTAATCGTATCGACACTAATTATAAACTATTAAAATCCTATATTTGATGAATTTAATTATGTGATGATCTTATTTTTTTAAAAATAATAAAGTAACCAATTTTATGTTGTTTAGAGATACCATCAATGCCTTGGTTAATGTAGTAGATTACGGTGCTAGGCTAGTTTTTAAGCTGCAGAAGCAGAAAATGATTGTTTTTGGCCAATTAATGGATTAGGATGTATGGTAGATGTGACCATATAGGAGCTCTAATTGCATGGCATATACCAAGCCAAACCACTATGAAAACAAAAATTGTTAAAAGGATTTATGCTTCCACTTGCCAGTCGGTATGCTTGTTTAATTCTATCCTTTAAGAGGATGTCAACTTTCAACATGTTACTTTTTAATTATTGATGAAATGGATGTTTGATTGTTGTTATTAGTATCGGAGAAAAGCCTTAGCTTCCGTTTGAGGTTCAATATATTATTGAGTGCGTGTACTCTTTTAGATACCACGTGTTCATTGTATATTGAACCTTGAATTGTCCAAGTCGGACAGTTTGGGAAAAAACTTTTTCTTTACTTGTATAATAGTTGTTGCTTGATTCTCGTATCTTGATATTTGATGAAATTTCGGTTAGATTCATTTCCTTTTGTTCTCTGGGTGCATACTTGATTGCCTTGTTCCTAAGCTGCGATCATTTTGTGTACTCGAGAGACCAATGGGAAATGTCAATAAATTTTATCAAGTATAAGATATGAGAATTACGGAATGACTATTATACGAAGTTCTGAAAAAGTTTTTCCTCGAATGGGATAAGTCATACCATTTAAAGAAAGAGAGCGATTGTAAGAATGTCGTCTTCTTTGAAATTGTCATTTTTTTACATGCGTAAGATGGAATTTTTTCCTTCAATCGTAGTTGGATGTACGATAGGTTGTATCAGGGAAGAGGGGTTTGAAACAATCTTTTTGCGATGGGATTGATCACTTCGTTCAAGTCGCAATGGCACACGAAGATTTCGAAATTAATGGAGGGATTAGGTGTCCGTGCCTTAAATGCGATTGCAGAAAGATCAAGAGCCCAGGAGAGGTCATCCTGCACCTGCAGAGAGTTGGATTTATGCCTAATTACTGGATTTGGACTAGACATGGTGAAGAGTTACCTCGGGTTGGATTAGGGGTTGGCGATAATTGCACAGGTGCTTCAAGTAATTGCGTAGATACGGGATATGGTGAGCAGATTGAATTGATGCAAAATATGGTTTGTGATGCCTTGGGGGTCAACGTATCATTCGAGGAGCCACAGTATGATGACACAGATGAACTTCCAAATGAGACTGCACAAAGATTTTATAATCTCTTGTTAGAAACAAATAAGCCGTTGTTTGAAGGGTCTGCCGACTCTAAGTTATCAATGTGTGTGAGACTTTTAGCTCTCAAGTCCAACTGTGGTGCTACGGATGTGTGCTTGGATCTCGTAACGAAGATGATGTTGGACTCGTCACCTATCAGAGATGGTTTGCCAAAAAGTTATTACGAGGCTAAAAGCTTAGTGTCCAAATTGGGGTTGGAATCTAAAAGGATTGATTGTTGTGTGAGAGGGTGTATGTTATATTACGACAATGAATTTGGTAAAAGCGATAAGCTACTGGTTGAATGCAAATTACGTGGTGAGCCAAGGTATATGTCACATACCGATAATGGGAAGGGTAGACAAAAACCAGTTCCACTAAGGCAATGTTTTATTTGCCAATTATTCCAAGGTCTGCAGAGAATGTTTGCGTCAACACGCATCGCAGACAAAATGACTTGGCACTATGAGAATAAAAGCACTTCAGGTATGTTGCGACATCCTTGTGATGGTGAAGCTTGGAAGCACTTTGATTGTGTGAATCCCGAATTTGCAGCAGATCCACGTAATGTACGACTTGGCTTATGCTCTGATGGTTTTACCCCATATGTTCAATCAACGGCGAAACCTTATTCTTGCTGGCCAGCTATTGTTACCCCATACAATCTTCCTCCTGATATGTGCATGTCTAAGCCCTATATGTTCTTGACTTGTATTATACCGGGTCCAGATAATCCAACAGATGGTATTGACATCTACTTACAGCCTCTCATTGACGATCTCAAAAGGTTGTGGAATGGCATTGTGACTTATGATGTTGCACGAAAGAAGAACTTTACAATGAGGGCAGCTCTTATGTGGACCATTAATGACTTCCCTGCATATGGCATGTTGTCTGGTTGGGGTACTCATGGTAAGATGGCATGTCCCCATTGCATGGAGCATACAAAGGCCTTTACCTTGAAATTTGGGGGGAAGAGTTCTTGGTTTGACTCACATCGCAGGTTTTTACCAGCAGATCATCCATTTAGACGGAATAAGAACGCCTTCAAGAAGGGGGAAGTTGAATTAGATGGCCCGCCCCCGAGGTTGACATCATAACAGATTTTTACCAGAGTTATGGATCTGCCAAAAATCACAGATTTTGGTGAATTGGATCGATTTGAAGGATATGGACAATGGCACAATTGGACTAAAAGAAGTATTTTTTGGGATTTGCCGTATTGGAAAGATAATTTGTTGAGACACAACCTTGATGTTATGCACATTGAGAAGAACTTTTTTGACAATGTTTTTCTCACAGTGATGAACGTTAGAGGAAGAACGAAAGACAATGATAAGGCCATCGACTTACCACTTTATTGTAGCGAAAGGACTTGCATTTGATGACTCGGTCGAATGGGAAAACCACGAAACCCAAAGCTTTGTTACTCTTTAAGCGTTGAGGAAGCTATGTCGATGCAGCCGGTGGATAAAAGAACTTGAATGCCAGACGGTTATTCTTCTAATTTGGCAAGATGTGCCGATGTGAACAAAGGAACAATGATTGGGATGAAAAGCCATGATTGTCATGTATTCATGGAGTGTTTACTTCCTATTGCATTTAGTTCCTGTAGTCAAATATTTTAAATCCACTTACGTAACTTCACCAATTTTTAAAGATTTGTGTTCTGCAACATTGAGAGATGATGATCTTATCAAGATGGAGCAAAACATACCAGTCATTCTTTGTAAGTTGGAGAGAATATTTCCCCCTGGTTTCTTTGACTCTATGGAACATCTCCCAGTGCATCTTGCGCATGAAGCTAGGCTTGGTGGACCGGTTCAATACAGATGGATGTATCCATTCGAAAGGTAATATAATCAAATATTCTTTAACATAATTATTCACTGCCCCGGGTTAAATGTTGAAATGTTGATCACCAACCTTGTTATTCTGTAGATTTATGGGTGACTCAAGCGGTCGGTGAAAAATACGGCCAGGGTTGAAGGATCTATTTGTGCAACTTACTTACACCGTGAGACAATTCATTTCTGTTCCCATTATTTTACGAACTTCATGCTTGCACCAACAAAAAATAGCAATGAAATAGAAAATGAAAGTGAAAGACACCCGCCGCCTTATCGGTGTTTTGCCTTCGGTCGTCATCTTTGGAAAGGAGTCAAGTCCTGGTTAACGGAGAAGATTGGAAGTCGGCCTGCGTTCACGTGTTGATCAATGTCTTGAAGTATCACCATATCTTACGTATGTATACTTTTGACCACTTTCAATTTATTTAGTCCACACCTATTCATGATCATTTGTTTGATAATGACTTGTTCAGGGCATTCTTGTTAACTAAGCCCACAAGCGAACAAGACTCTTCTGCCTATATTCATGAATATTTCCCAACGTGGTTTAGGAGCCAGGTATGTATTTTTAGTCCTATTTCAACTATTTGTTGTTTGAAAATACAAAAGATTGTTTGCAAAAAGGAACCCTAAATCACTTGTGCATGTGTATACGCAGGTGTATAGCGAGTCAGAATCGCCCATAATCGAACACTTGAGAAATTTATCTCATGGTCCTAAATCACGTGTAAAAGAATGGCACACGAATTTAGAACGGTTACAAATTTCAAACTCAGTCAAAAACAGAGGGGAAAAAACAGTTAACAGCGGAGTTTATGTAAAAGGTGCCACAGAGGGAGGTGAAGACGACTTCTACGGCGTGATTCAACATATATATGAGCTGGCGTACAATACTTTAGACTATACTAAAAGAATAGTGCTATTTTATTGTAATTGGTTTGATCCGTCAAGTAGAGGCACAAGAATGGATCGCAAATATAATACTGTTGACATATGCATGAGCAGAAGATACCAAATGTTTGATCCGTTTATCATAGCACAACATGTAAGACAGGTGTATTATGTCCCTTATCCGTCAACTCGAAGGGACAAACAAGGTTGGTGTGTTGCAATAAAGACAAAACCAAGGGGCGCCATTGAAGCAGATGATCCACAGGAAGAAGTGGCTTATCAAGTGGATGAGATGTCTCATGTCAACGTAGTAAACGAAGTTGAACCCATTTCTCGACTACGTGACGATCCAATCACATATGAAGATGTAAATGGAGATGAGGAATTAAATGAAGAAGTGGCTGAACCATCAAGATCTCAAGACGATGCCAAGCAGAGTGGGCGTAATGGGCGTAATAAATTTGGTTAACTTTTTACAATTAGAGAATTTAATGTCTAACAACATATTTTATTTTGTCAGTTATTTTCATATAACTTGTTTATTTTTGGAATTCATTTTTAATATTGTTATGTTTAAATATAATATTTCATGACTGTTATTATTGAATTGCTCTATAGACATATATGGCATCAGGAGGTTCAGGCTCCGACCCCCCCGACCACCCAGTAGTGGTCAACGGAAGGGGAAGGGCATCGCTGTCGACCCCCCTCGTCGTCGGAGGCCGAACATTATTAGGATTGATGATGCTGGCTATGCGATGTTGTCATCCACACAGCGTCCGCATACATCTACGCCTACACAGGCTCCAGCGAGTTCGGCCCCTACGCAGCCTACGTCACATTGGGCACCTACACAGCATGCAGGACCTTCTGCATCGACACCCATTTACATGATGCCCACCCCAGGGTTCCAGCAGACACTTGCCGCTTCTGCCTCTCATTTTGTGTTTGAGACGGTGCCCGACACTCATGTGTCCGATCAGGAGTATAGTGTGGGCCAGGCACTGATCAGGCCGGGTTCAAAGAGACGAGGAGGTTGAGTAGCGGCAGGATGAAGCAGGAGGTCGCTGATGATATTCAGATCTTTGCATGATGGCCGAGTTGCTATCGTGCCACCGGTAGAGGGTGAGTATGTAGGTTGAATACACATTTTTGCCCCTTATCTTTTTTTAGTTTTCAATTTAGTCCCTTATCTTTTTAGTTTTCATTTAAGTCCCTTAAACTTCAAAAATCACATCAATTTCGTCTTTTCGTTTATTTATTCATATTTTCTTAGACGAATCACCATATGACATGTGGCGTAAAAATAAAATAAAATAAAACAAAGCGCCACGTGTAAGATGGTATTTCGCCTAAGACAAAAAGAATAATTAAAAAGAAAGGACGAAATTGAAGTAATTTTTATAACTTAATGGACTTAAATGAAAACTAAAAAAAGGATAAGGGGCGAAAATTACAGCTTTAACCTATATATTTTTAACTTGTTTGGTATGTTGTTATTGTTTAGGTTCCTTCCGTCAAAGCCAGTGCGAAGGCTATCACTAAGTAATTGAGCAAAATTACCACATTGTTGGCCCACCTGGGACGCTGATGGTCGAGCTGAGGCACATGTTCAATTCTTTCAGAGTAAGTTGTTTATTTTTTTGTTGCGTATTATTTTTATTTCATGAATCTCAATTATTTTTAATAACGTATTATATTCATACAGGAGAGGGTTTCTTGGAAGGAAGAGCAGGAGGAGCAGATCAAGAAGAACTTCCATATGAAGGCTTCCCACCGCCTATCTGATATGCTTAGAGATGCCCGCCTCAATGGGCAGGCCACGTGGGTAGGAGAGGAGATCCCAAGAAGCTACAAGCGCACTGGAACTCCCCTGAGTTCAAGGCGGTAAGCGAGAAGGCGAAGAAGAATAGAGCCTCTGAAAAGGGTGGGAGCTTGCATACTGGAGGTTCGGTCAATCAGGCGCAGCACGCAGCTCGACTTGTATGTTTTATATTATTATTATTATTATTATTATTATTATTATTTAGTTAAGCTTTTTTTATTAAATAATTACAGTCTCTCGTGATTGCAAAGGGAGGTTCGATTACGAGCTCCATCGTGCAACTCATATTAGGAGAGGTACCGGTGAGTTTGTCGATGAGCGGTCGAGGCGGACCAGGTAATTATAAAACATAATGAATAGTTTTTAACAATGTTTATATTGTTTTATTACAATAAAAATTGACTAATTTGTTTATGTTTGACAGAGGAGTTTGAGGCGAGGATGTCTCAGGTTAGATCTCAGACATCCTCATGTTCCCCGCCTCGTGAGCCCAGAGGATCCACCAAGGCCGATGGTTTGGGCGAATGTTGTTGGCGGCAAGAAGAAGGGTCGCTTATACGGTCTTGGCGACCTTGCCAAAGAACTACAAGAGTGGCCCGCCTCTCGGCCGAGAGTCGCCCAAATAGCCGTGGCCGCGGATGAGCGGGAGATAGCAGAGTTAAAGCGGGCCATGGCCGAGCAGCAGCGATTGGCGGCCGAGCAGCAGCGGATCGCGGCCGTCCAGCAGGAGGAGGCCCGCCGGACGGCTGCCATTTTGGCTCAGGTGCTGCAGCGACAGGAGGATCTGTACCATTTGCTAGCTCGCCAGCCGCCTCCTCCACCGCCTCCGCCTCCGCCTCCGCCTCATAGTACTGGTGATCATGTCGATGATGTAGATAGTGATAGTGATCATGATCATGATTATCAGGACTATTAGTTATGTTTGTATTGATATTTTTTTATATTTTCGGATATTTTTTATTACTGTTTTGTTCGTCGAATTTTTTTATTTATTTGTTACGTTTCTTTTTTTTAATTTGTTTTATAGTTATGTTATCGCATTACATTTTTAAATACAGAAAGAAATTAATTATTAAATGTGATAACTAGTAATCGTTAATTAAATGGATAAATAAATTAAATTGATTACAGAAATTAAAATTAAATAATTTAAAAAAGTAAATAATTTTTTAATAAAAATAAATATTTAAACAATTTTCAAAAAAAAATTTAAGTTCGGATTTACCAACGGTTATGGCCGTCGGAAATGTCATCGGAATTACCGACGGGTTAAAACCGTCGGAAAAACCGTCGGAAACTTACCGACGGCTTAAAGCCGTCGGAAATGGCATCGGAAGTTCCGACGGGTTAAAACCGTCGGAGAAAACCGTCGGAAACTTACCGACGGGTTAAAGCCGTCGGTAAGTATTTGCGACGCGCAGTTTACCGACGGCCTAATGTCCGTCGGTAATCCGTCGGAATTTTTTTATTACCGACGGTATTTGTGGATTACCGACGGCTTTTGGCCGTCGGTAATCCCGCTATTTCTTGTAGTGAATTCGGGACGTGCGTTGACACGTGACTTGGCGACTTTCGGTAAGGGCAACTTTTAGATATGTACAGTATTTAATTTTTTATTTCGTAAAGCGAAGAAGTCTAAGAACCTCAAGGTTCGAAGAGAGGGTCTTGTACCCCTTCGATTTTTTTTTCTTTAAGCTTATATTTGATTATCTAGTGGGCTTGATTACAAGTGGTTGGCGACTGCCCCCACCCCCCCATACTTGTTTCACTTCCTCTTTGCTAACTCCACCGAGTTGCAAAGGGACAAACTTGATTGATGTTGTTGTTTGCTGTGTTGTTGGTTGGTCACGTATTGATGGATTGTTGTGCGTGGATGAATTGAAAAGCATTGTGGTATGTGTATGCTTAAAACATGATTAAGATATATGTTGTGGATTTTATTGGATAATTGATGTTACTGATTATGCCATGATTGAAATATCAAATGTGATGATATGTTCATTGGGGGTGGTTAAAAGCATTGTTACGTCGTGTCTTGTGGTAACGTCGACTTGTCTATCCTGGGTAGTGGAAATGGCCACGGCCAAAGGAATTCGGGAACGTCGTTAAAATTTTACCATCGCAGGGAAAAGTGTCGGCCTGGTACGTACAGCCCGATATGCCTCTGGTGTATGGACTCCGGAATTAAAACTGCACTATCATGTAGTGAGTCAATAGGAACAGGTGCATCCTTATTGATTGTGTTGAATATTATTATTATGTGTGTTATGCTTGTTGTGGTATATGCTATTTTTGTGTTACCTTTTATTTCGAGAAGTTGACCCTTTCCCGTGGTTCCTTCAATCGATGATGGCAACCAGACGATGGTGAAGACCTTGGTGATCTCGGCGATGGTGACGTCGCCGGACATAGTGTTGACTTTCTAGACTTGGAGACACCCTCGGCGATGGTGTTTGATCCCATCTCCCATCGAGTTGTATATACTAGGGATGTAGTGCAGACCTTCAAGGTGGACGGACTTGTGTTGAGGCAGGAGACTTCCAGGAGGACAGTGAGTTTCCCAATCAGGATGACGCAGATTGTGGAAGCATGGCATCACACTCAGAGTGATCAGGTGTTACCAGCTTCTTCTTCGTCACCAGAGGAGTCATCTGATATTCCTAGGAGGATTACGACACGTTACGCACCCTTGCCTAGAGGTGCCAGGATCAGAAGGACCGCTCGCAAGAGCGATGGCATCAGACGTTGGACAACCGGGGCTTCGACCTCACGCGTAGCAGCTGCTACCCCGAGCCCTGTGGCAGAGCCTGTGGCAAAGCTTAATGCAGAGCCGACCTCCCCTTTAATCGTCAGGAGCCCTACTCCTCCCATGGATCCTTCCCCTATTTGTGGAGTATGTGGTGAGGTTGGTTGCAGCGGAGTGGATTTCATCGAGGAGGTCTTAGTTGAGGAGGACGAGCCCGAGGGAGTACCGGCACCTGTACCTTTTATTGACCTGACTGGTGAGGATGCTGATGATGACCCGATGGATAACGATGAGGAGGAGGACCCATCTGAGGGTCTGGGTAATAACTTCTAGCTGATGTGGTTTGTCTGCTTGTGTAGATGTTTTGGGTGTCTGAGAGGTCTATCTGTGTTATAGATGTGGAGTGGTGACCAGTTAGTCTTTTAGGATAGAATTTTTGCTGTGCATTTGGATAGACTGGCGGCATACTTTTGGAGCAGCCCCCTATGTGGGTAAATGCTGAGAGTACCCCAGGAGTATAATCACTCTCGTGAGGGTCCTTATATTTTAGGTGTATTCTCTTTTAGACATGTTCATTACTCTTGTATTATATTTTGTACTGGTTATGACCCACTTTGGTGATGTGTATATATATATGTATGTATTTCAGTGCATGCGTCTTGTATCTTTAGATTGCATAAACGCTGTGGCTACTCTGCGTGTGTTTTGCAAAAGAAGTTGTTTTAAAAAAAAATGTACCTTATTTTCTAAAGGACACAAGAGTAGTATTTTAAAAGTGCGTCGCATTTAGAATTAGGTTGTTGTCTGTGGCGCTTCAGAAATGGGGCGTTACGTTAGTCACTCTACCAGAAGATAAGCAAGCTATTGGTACTAAATGGGCATTTAGAAACAAGCTTGATGAAGATGGTAAGGTTGTGAGAAACAAAGCAAGATTAGTTACTCAAGGTTACTCACAAGAAGAAGGTATAGATTTTACTGAAACTTTTGCACCTGTTGCAAAGTTAGAAGCTATTCGTATTTAGCTGTCATTTGCTGCACCCCATGAGATAATTCTTTATCAAATGGATGTGAAAAGTGCTTTCTTGAATGGTTATATAACTGAGGAAGTCTATGTGAAACAACCTCATGGTTTTGAAGATATTGAATTTCTAGAACATGTTTTTAAACTTAAAAAGGCTCTGTATGGTCTTAAGCAAGCTCCTAGAGCTTGGTATGATAGACTAAGTTCATTTTTAATGGGAAATGGTTTTACCAGAGGTCAAGAGACATCACTCTATTTAGAAAATCATCAAACAAGCATTTTATACTTGTTCAAATTTATGTTGATGATATTATATTTGGAGCTACTATTGAAAGTCTATGCAAAGAATTTTCTAAGTTAATGCAGACTGAATTTGAAATGAGCATGATGGGAGAATTAAAGTTTTTCCTTGGAATTCAAATCAAGCAATGCAATGATGGTATTTATATACATCAAAGCAAATACATCAAGGATTTGCTAAAGAAATTCAAGATGGTGGATTGCAAGCCAATGTGCACACCTATGAATCCCACTTGCATTCTTGGTAAAGATGAAACTGGTAAAAAGGTAGATCAGAAAATGTACAGAGGTATGATTGGATCTCTACTTTATTATACTGCTTCAAGACCTGATATTATGTTCAGCGTCTGCCTGTGTGCTAGGTTTCAGTTTGATCCTAGAAAATCACACTTGAGTACTGTTAAAAGAATATTTAGTTATTTGCAAGGATCTACTAATCTTGATTTGCTATATAAGAAATCAAAACATTACAAGTTAATAGGTTTCTGTGATGCTGACTTTGCTAGAGACCGAATTGAAAGAAAAATCACAAGTGGAGGCTGCCAATTCTTTGGAGCAAATCTTGTATCTTGATCAAGCAAAAGACAAAGCACAATTGCACTCTCAACAGCAGAAGCTGAATACATCTCAGCAGCAAGTTGCAGTTCTCAACTTCTACGGATGAAATATCAACTTGAAGACTACTTGATAAAAGAGAGTAATATTCCTATCTTCTGTGATAATACATCTGCAATTTGTCTCACTAAGAATCCTATATTGCATTCTAGAGCAAAACACATTCAGATTAAACATCACTTCATAAGAAACTATGTTCAGAAGGGTATTCTTGAAATAAAATTTGTAGACACTGATCATCAGTGGGCTGACATTTTTACAAAACCCCTTGCTGAGGATAGAATCAATTTTATAAGAAATTTAAATTTTCATCTTATAGAAGAATGATTAATCTCAGCGTCTTATGATATGCATCATTCAGCATCTGGTATGACATAAGCATTCACACGTATACTCATATGATATGTCATTCATAATGCATAACTCAACATTTGGTGAATTTGTTTGCGTGTGTCCGAGCACACATGTGTTGAACTCGTGTGGGACTTAAGCATGTCATCACACCTAATCTGAGTCATGATTATTTATGTTTTCAATAAAATCTTTTTCTTGATTTTATCCTCATTTTGGTAACTGCATTTATTGAAAAAGGGGAATCTTTATTTTATTTTCTTTTTGAATTATTTTTATTCAGAGGAAATGTGAAGAGTTTTTCAAAAAGTAACTGTACCATTTATCAAAACTTTCCCACTACTCCTTCACTTTCGCTCTACTCTCTGTTTTTATCTGTGAAAACTATTTTCTCTCTCTCTCTGTGTGTGAATTTCTCTGAAACCCTAAACCTCCATCAAATCACTCTCCAACTGCTACCATGGCCAACGTTAAGGTCGGTGACTACACTGCTATCTACGATACCGAGAAAGAAGCAAAGCTTTTGACTGAGAACAGAATCGACTTGAAAAGTTTCAAGCTTTATGGGTTTGATTTAGATGAAGGTTTGACAAATCTGGGGTGGAAAAACTACTTCCTTTGGGAACCTGTTGATGTGTTGGTTAATGCTATCAAGGAATTCTGGGGATGTTCATATGCTTTCGGGTGGAATAGTTGAAGATTATGTCAGAGGTTTCAAGTACCCCTGTGAAGGCATTAGTTACTATGTTGGTTGGTAAGATGCTTTCAGAGGAATGGAAAACGTCAACGAGGCTCTGTTCGAGAACTATCGCCAGATGAAGGAAAATTATGTAACTCCTACTGCCAAGAATCTGAAAAGTCATTACAGAGGTTTACACAAAGTTATTGCTAAGAGCGTTATTCTGAAGACTGGGTCAAGTGACATAGTAAACTATGAGCAGAAGTTCATTATGAGGACTTGCTTGGCAAAACAGAAGGTGAACCTGCCTAGATTGGTCTACAATAATCTGGTTCAAGCCATTATGAGTTCGAGGAAAGGCACTGTAGAAAAGAAGAACATCTACAAGAAGATACCCTATGGTGTTCGTCTTACTGCCCTGTTGATTAAAGCTAGTATTCCCAAAAAGCTTAGAGCTTTGGAAGGAAAAGAAAGGGAAAAGTATTTTGGTGTTAGTGCTCTTGTGCGTCCTGATGTATTCGGTGTATACAGTTTGGTAAGAATGCAGCTGGTAACTGGTGAAAGAATGAAGAAAGTAAAATAAGAGCAACAAGAAGAAGAAGCTGGTGCTTCTGTTAGTGAAGAAGCTAAAACAAAACCCACCAGAAGCTCAGTATCTGGTGCGAAGAAAATTGGTGAGTCTCCTGCAAGGGAGACAAGAAGCAAAAAGCAGAAGGTGCCTCCTGCACCAGAGGGTAAAAGTATACCAGAAGATGATGAGGACCGAGTCCCCATTAGAAGCATTATGGAGAAGAAGAGAAAGGCAGAAGCTGAAAAGCTTGTTTTAGCGTCTGGCCCTAAGAAACAAGCTCCTCCACCTCCTCCTCCTGCTGCTGCTGCTCCACAAGGCAAAAGGAAGAGATTGGTTAGGCATTCTGAGAAGCTTAATCCAAAGGTACTAGATTTTACCATTGATGATTCCATTACTACATTTGGTTCTGATGACGCTATACCTGCACCACCACTCTCTGTTTCATCACCATAAACACACTACAACAACCTCCATCCACCAAACCACAAACCTCCCAATTAACCACAAAGTCCAAAAGAATTACATTTCCCTCACCACAAACCTCTATCTCATCAAACACATCCCTCACTACATACATATCCTCACTCCAATCTCACCCATTCAATTAACTCTTCAAAATCAATCTAAGCATGCCCAAAAACTACACTGTCAAAAAGACCTCACCTATGCCACTTATTCTTACCTACAAACCTACCTCTTTTTTTGGTGCAAGGAAGGTTGTATCTGCCATTAACAGACCCAGGTTTGTTAGAGAAGACGTGTATCACTCCATTTATGATCACCCCTCTCTATGGCATTTGAAAACATTCACTTCTGGAGTTGCAAGACTGGAAGTTGCCTCTCCATCAAGAGTTGTATTCAAAGAAGGAGGTGAGCAAGTCGATATATTCTACAAGGGAAGATTGAGACCTCAATCAAATAGTAGAACAATTCCCTTCTCTGTTGATCTTCCCAGGTTCCTACCACAGAATGAACCTCTTACTCTTAAAGAATGCGGAAGGTGGATAACAGATGAAGAAGTGGCCTTTATGACTCATTTCCTGGAGATGAAAAGGTTTGAGCTGATCCGTGAATACAGAGATCCTACTTCAGCGTCTGTCAAGATTGTACCCGATAGGCAAAGGTGGTTGCCTTGGTTTATTCCTGAAAAAAGGAAGGAACCAGCCCTTGGGAAAATGCCATTCAGCAGAATTGGACTGAAGAAATATGAGAAAGCTCCTAGAAAATTTGATGTCAAATCATTCTCTCAGCTTCCGGTCAACAAGCTTGGTGAAGATCATGCTCGGCGAGTATACCTGAACTTGCTCAAGCAAGATGCTTGGAGCAGTTCTTTTTCTTTGCAATACGAGAGAAAGCAACCATTCCTTGATTGGCTCCATCAGTGAGATGCGGACACAAAATTTCGTACTATTCATTTCGATGATATGTTTATGTGTTCTGTTGTAAGGCCTCTGAATGCTATGAAAATAGATGATTAATGGGCTGCTGTTTGCAAACATTTTGATATTGGCTTTAATTAGAGACAATGGAATATGTCTTGGAAAGACAAAGCCATTTTGCCCTGTTTTAACCTCTCAAGATTGAAGAAGATGATAGAGAAAATCTGCATAAGTTATTCCTTGCTGAAAATGAAGGACTCACATTCATATTTTATGGAATGAGAGTTTTTATAAGAAGAATTTTTGGAGAAGCTGCCTTGGTGCAATTTGATGCTTATACTAAAGATCTGCTTCAGCACAG
Source organism: Calophaca sinica (assembly GCA_037113605.1). Lineage (NCBI taxonomy): Eukaryota > Viridiplantae > Streptophyta > Magnoliopsida > Fabales > Fabaceae > Calophaca > Calophaca sinica. The sequence continues at coordinate 46,483,673 of CM073733.1, read as the reverse complement.
GGAAACTGTTTTTATGCTTATGATGTATCCTGAAGAAATTCTGTGTAGATGGGAATGGGAAATGGATCAAGAGAAATAGAAGCTGAGAAGATTCATCAAATGGTCCTTACCAGATGATGACCTCCTTCAGAAGGCTAAGGAAAGAAAGGAAACGAAACTAAGATTGTCACAAGATGTGCTAGCAGAGAACCAGAAGATGGAATCTCAAAGGGCTGTTATAGTTGAATCGGTTCTAGAAGCTGATGTTGAACCTGCACCTGCAAACGCTGATGTTGTCAATTTGCCTAGAGCAGAATTTGAAACTATCATGGCAACCAATAAAAAAGTGGCTCAGTTGAAAAGCACTTTGAAATTCATCTTGGAACTTTTCAATCTGGATCCTCCACCTCCACAAACCCCTAATTTTTTTTTTACTTTGTCTCTGTGTGCTAATTACAATTTCTATTTTTGATACAATCAAATATTTATGTTACTTGGTACAATTATATTTCTAATTTTTTTATCTTCAAATTTTTCTAAATACTACTACTTACTGTTTTGACTATGATGTGTTTTACACTCTTTTTGTCTGATGACAAAAGGAGGAGTAAAAGAAAGGTCTGATGAACTCGTTGAAAGTCCGATGGACACGCTGAAGTATCACAAATTTCATGCATAAATCATATACATAACATGTTCCTTAATTGCTCAGATACTCATTGATATTCATTGTCTGGTGCTTTGATAATCTTCAATATCTGTTAGCACAATTTTATTCAATTTTATACAATGAATTTCAGCATCTGATACTTGAGTATATTCATTATTGGTACAATGTTCTCAGTATCCGATCTCAACGTTTAAATCAAATATATGCTCTGATACTTGTATGCATTCTTTTGCAATCACATAAATGCTCTAATTATCATAAATCGCTCTCATACCTGATATATTTAATTTTATCTGAGCTGTTGAACTGAGGGGGAGACCCTTGAAATTATTTTTGAAATTAAATTGTTCATCAACCTTGGATATTTGTCATCATCAAAAAGGGGCAGATTGTTGGAACCTAAACGATTGAGAAGTTTAGACCATCATTAATTTTGATGATAACAAAGTATCTTCTGATAAGTCTTTGAGTGCGCAAGTATTAAAATCTCTCATGTTTTATCTCACTCAAGCAAGAAGAAGAAAATTCACAAGTACTGAATACATTCCATGTGTGTCAGCATCCGGTTCACTCCAGCGTCTTGTGTAAAGCGAGCGTCCGGTAATGTTATTCTTTGACACGTAGATTACTCAATTGCTGCGAGCATCCGTCTCCTGTTCTGAGCGAGCATCTGGTCTTTTAATGAATCACGTGATGATCACGTTGTTGCTCTTCACCTCAGCTACTTTGGAACGGAATTCGAATTTGATTTTGTACGCTCAATTTTATGTACGAGGAATCAAAGATGACACCTTTAGAATAAGACAAATTCGTACAAGGCAATTATGTGAAAAGCAGATAGTACAATAATGGAAATATGTACTATTCTGATATTCTCTGGAAAGGAAGAAAAGGACAGAATTTCAAATTGCCTCACCCGATGTTTTTGAGCTGAAATGTCTGCAACGGTATTATCCTCAAGACTCCTATAAGTACTTCAAGGTATTTATTGAAGAAGTTCTAGAAACTGCAAGAAACTATATTCTAAAAAGGTTATTACTCAAGTGAGCAATCAAGTTTCGTGCCAAGTCTCTGGACTACAAGAACTGAACCTCAGCGTCTGATTCTTTCTTTTAGAAAGTTATTTGTTTGAACTTAATCTTTTCATCCTCTCTGTGAGAGTTATTTTGATTGTATTCAAAACTATCTTTGTGAAAGTTGTATTGTCTAGTTAAGGCTTTATTCCTCAAAGGCTTGAACGTACTGAGTCGTTTTGAGAAGTTAAGAGTATTGTCAAGTTTGTGACAGTAGAATACTCTTAAAAAAATTTGTAATCAGTTGATTATAGTGAAATATCCTTCAGGAATGAAGGGACTAGATGTAGCTACTAGGTTAGTGGTGAACTAGTATAAATCTTTATGTCTCTTGCTTTACTGCTTTATTCTTACGGTTATCTTGCGCATAATAACAAGTGTTCAAAAATCTTATTTCCAGCGTCTGGTCCTACTCCAGCATCCGATTTCAAACAGATTCATTTTCAAGTGTTCTAAAGTTTTTTTAACTCAAAGTTTACGAAAAGTTTGTAAACACAATTCAACCCCCTTCTTGTATTCACGTTCATGCATCTCATCGAGATGCGTCATGATGTCCTGGTAGGAGTGGCCTTGTGGTGCTGGTTGTGGCTGTGGTGGTGGTGATGTAGGATGCTCCTCTGCTAAAGGCGCAAAATCTGCAGCCTGATCCTGCTGCTGCTCCTGCTGTTCCTCTGGTCTAATGACCTCATACTTGCCATGCCCCAGTCTCCGCAGAACACCAATGTTGCAGAGAGTCGAAAGTCCAATGGGCTCCATCTCAATGACTCTGGCCCCCGCTCCAGTGCGAACTCCGAGGTAAGCTGACAGTCAAGAAATAAATGAACCCAAAACTATGTAATCGGTGTTCTGGGTCTGCAGATGAACGCCCAATTGGGTGCAAATGCACAAGAAAAACATCCCAGTGTCGCAGTGGTGGCCTTGGGTCGTGGCCCAAAGAAGAAATAAATCTGGCTTGGTGACTGTTTCGTCGCTTAAGGCTCTCCTATTAATAGAACGGGCCATCCAACTGTGCACTGCCTGCACAGTTGGGTCTCTAATCTTGCAGGCCTTGGCGCGACTGGGAATGTGGTGGGCATCCCTTATGAGAGCTCTCCAACTTACTGAGTCTTGCCACCCCTCTAGGATCTCCAAGAGTGCTCCCAAATACTCTGGCGTCTGTACTATCTCTGCCGTCTCGAATCCTAGCTCGATGTTGAACTCGCCTAGGGTGATCATGTGGCGGACCCCACGGAGCCAGAATGTAACCACCAGGTCCTGCTCTAGCTCGTCCTCCATCTCTGGATGCTAGGGCTCGATGTCCCTCATATGATAGCCACAGGTGGCTAAAAAATCTAAGACAGCTTCAACATGAGTGGGCTGTCTGACAGAGGCTGCCTGGAGCCATCCAATCCTCTGCAGCAATGTCTCCACCTCCCCTCGCAGGTGGACTTGCTCGAGGGCATCAAAATCTAAGTATCTCTCTCTGGGTGTGAGTGTGGAAATCGCCCATCTGTTTGTATCTTTCCTTATGCTGATGTGGGATATAAGATGGCACGGCTTTAGACACGCATGCTGTTGCAGATGAGGAACCATCGCCTCTCTGGCGCTTAGACATTTTCCTACAAAATTAAAATAGGAAAAATTAGAAATTCATGCAGTATTCTGTGTTAGGTACGATCGTGCTTCATGAGGTACGACCGTAGTTCATGAATATGTACTCCCTAGTTTAAAAAGTAAGTACAGCCCGACTTAAGCAATATGTAAGGCCGGACATTGCCATAGGTATGCCTGTACCTATGTTTTGTCTTCAACCCTAATGCCGCCGGTATGGCCTTCAGTACGACCTGTTCTTGATAGGTACGGTCGTACTGTGCTACGGTTTTGTAAAAAATCTATCCTATCATCAGATTTTCTCAATTTTAAGCCTAGAATTTAAGTCTTTAATTATTCCTAGGGTCTCCAAGCATGTAAAACCAAGCCAAAACTACTCCTAAATTGCTAAAGTTAGAAATACACAAAATTAAAAACCTGAAATAACTAAAAACTCAAAACAACTAGTAAAACAGGCAATCAATCAAAGAAATAAGTTTAGAATCAGTTCCTGGATCGTCTTGGAATGAAAAACACAAAGAAGTTGAGAATAGAGGGTGCTTGAGTGGAAAGGATTTGGGCGTACGAGGGTGAGGTATGCCCTTACCTCTCACTGTTACCTTAAATATTCAGCCTCTGGACACGGGGTACGGATGTACCTGGTTATATGTGCAGCTGAATCTGCCTGTTTCTCAGTGTTTCTCAGGATGAAGCTGTGTGGTACGGTCCTGCCTAAAGAAAGGTACGCCCGTATATACTGGTTTTCCAAAAAAAAAAATTGGTTTTTCAGAATATTTCATTTTTTTTTGTATTTTTAGTAATTCATAAAAATAAAGTCAATAATAAAACAGAATAATAAAATAAAATAAAATAAAAATATAAAGAAAAGTGTTAGTAAACACAAGTTGCCTCCTGGAAAGTGCTTGTTTAATGTCCCGAGCCTGACGATTCGGAGGGCTTAGAATTAGTCCTCAGCAGACAATGGCCATTCTTTGACATTACCTTTTGGTTTTTTTTAACCATTGGGAAGGACTGTAATATAATTGCCTTCTTCAGAGTGATCCATCCGAGCAGGGCTTGAGCACTTTTTTGGTGGGTTCATTGTGTCCCACACTCTTCACAGACATAAATTGGCTTTTTTATAATGGGTGAAAATGTCTTGACAAATTTCTTCACCAAGTCTTTACACGTTTCTATTTCTTCAGCTGGTAGGAGATATAGTCATATCTTGACTTCCTCATCTAATGAGAATCGGAAGATCTTCAATTTTGCTTCATCTGGAGACAAGTTCTCATATTTAGCATTCGTCATCTTTTTGCAGAACTATCTTATGTGCTTAATATGAACTTGCCCTGTAGTTTCCTTAAATTGTAAAGTTAACACCTCTGAGATAATGGATGTGTCTAATTCAAAACTAGCGAATTCTTCAGAAGTATCATCCTTTAATTGTTGAAATCCTTGGATATGATCCTCTTTTTCCTCAACTGCGGGTTGGAAAGCCCTGACAAATTCTTCCATTAATTTTTCCCATGTTGCAAAGTGGAATTTTGGGTAAACTGAGAACCATTGCTTAGCCACTCCTCCAAGAGAAAGGGGGAATAACTTAAGTCTTATCCTATTTGCGGTGGTTCCTGCATATTCACTATTCTTAACCAAGACATAAAAATTTAATATATGAGGAATAGGATCCTCCCTAGGCAGTCCTTTGAATTTAGGCAAAAGAAGTGCTTGCACTATCAAGGAAGGGGTTATGTTCTTATCCTGCTCAATAGAGTTGTTATCTTGTTTCTCAACTTGTTTTTCTTGTTCTTTCTCCTGTTTTGGTTCCATATCCTACAAAAAACAACAAGAAGCACTAGAGGAAGAAGTTTTGTTAGCATTATAAATATTGAAAATCTCTTCTTCATCTTCAATACTTAGAGTCATGGTTCCCTTCTTTACTTGAATAGTAGCATCTCCTATTGCAAAAAATGGTCTTCCTAATATAATAGAGACATCTCTGTCTTCCTCCATATCCAAAGCTACAAAGTCAACTGGGAAAATAAATTTTTTTCACCTTAACTAGCACATCCTCTATTATCCCTTTTGGGTAAACAAGGGTTCTGTCAGCTAACTGTAAGGACATGTTAGAAGGTTATGGTTCCTGCAAATTTAATTTTGTAAAAATAGACTGAGGCATTAGATTCACACTTGAACCTAAATCGCATCGTGCTTTAAAAGAGTTATTACCAATTGAGCAAGAAACAACAAAGGTTCCTGGATCTTTAAGCTTAAGTGGTAATTTATTTATTAACATAGCAGAGCAATCTTCATTTAAATTCACTATCTCAACCACTTCCAATATATTTTTGTTAAAAATTATTTCCTTTAAGAACTTAACATACTTAGGTGTTTCAGAGACAATTTCAGCAAAGGGAATATTGATATGCAATTTTCTAAGTTTTTCTAATAATTTAATTGCTTGCCTATCCTTATAAAAAATTTTAGAACTTTAGGAAAAAGAATTACTTACCTGCTGAGGCTCAGTTTTAGACTTCTCCTCTTTACTTCCCTCCGGAACGTCCTTCATTGTAATGCTTGGCTTCTCCTTTGCCATAAAGATTGCATTGCACTTCTCATTTGGATTTGGTTTCACTTGACTTGAAAGTGCTCCTTTTTCTCTTTGAGTCATTATATTTACTAGGGTCGCCATTTGGTATTTTAGTGTTTTCTGGTCTTTTGAGGTGGTGCTCACTAATTTTTCTAAAGTCTTGAACCTTTCATCCACTTGTCCCACGAAGTTGTTAAAGTCGTTCAAACTGGGACATCCATCATTTTGGGCACGATTTTGTAAATGTCGAGGCTTGTAAGTATTCTGACTCTGGCTTGTGATCTCTATTGGTCTCCCTATGAGAAATTGGGGCGGTTTCTCTATCCGAGATTGTAAGTGCTTGAGTAGGGGTCACACTGTGGCTTACTTCCAATAAAATTCACCTTCTCAGTGTAGTCCTTGGAATCATGACCTGATATCTCACATAAATTACATGAGGCTTTGGTTTCCTTGGTTTCAATAGCCTTAAGTCTTTCTTCAGTCTTCTCCATGAAACCGGCCAAAACTCCCATACACGGATGTCTATGTCTTTGTATAAACTTCAGCATAACTTCTTGCATCCCTATCTTTGGATCAAAATCCTTTTTGCCTACAGCATTGACTACTTCCAATTGGCTTTCAATTGCCATGCATCCCCAGTCATTATTAGTTGAAATTGCATTAGACTGAGTTTACGCTGCCATTAGGGTCTCCATCTTTTTGGTCATTGCCTCCAACTTCGCTTCAAGGGTTGTGTTTGTTTCCACTTTGTAAATTCCTACTTACTGCTTCTTCCTTCCGGTTTGTCTTCCACTTGCTGACCATTGAGCATTATTCTGAGCCATTTCAGTCATTATATCATAGGCCTCAGTGGGTGTCTTCTTTTCGAAAGATCCTCTATAAGCAGCATCAAAAGCACATCTAGTTTGCATGGTGAAACCATTATACAAAATTTGAACCAGCTGCCATTTGGTGAAACCATGACGAGGGCAGCTCCTAATTAAATCTTGGAACCACCTCTAGCCATGATTGTGCCTTTCCCTGCAGTGAGAATAAAAACAATCTTAACTTAATGGCCTCCAGTGTCACACCATGACACTTGACAGTGTTAGCAACCTTCTGGAATCTTTTGAGATGAGCATTTGGATCTTTAGAAGGTAAGCCAGAGAATTACACTGCAGATACCATTGAAATCAGTGCTGGCTTCAATTCAAAATTTGTGGCCTCAATTGTCGGATAGTTGATGCTGTCTTCCACATCCGTAGTTGGAATGAAGTACTTGTTCAACATAAGTTCGTTTTCCATTGCTAGTTGTTGTCTACAAACGAAGAGTTCTTTCAATTTCAGGGTCGAATATCAATTTAGGATGTTGAGACCTTGTCCGCATACACCAAAGGAAACCAAGTTAGTATGTCATTAAAACAACAAAATAGAAAAATAAATAAACAAAATAAAATGCGTAACGTAAATAGAATCTTGTTCAATCAATATCGCTAAAACATTCCCCGACAATAGCGCCAAAAACTTGTTGCAGCTTAGACAAATGCACCCGATCGTAACTCCTAATAAAAGTGGAGTATTTTTAAGACTCCGAATGTTGAACCCACAGGGAATGCGTAAGTACCAATGAAGTAAAGAATCTATCCTATTAGGCTAACGAAGGTTGTAATTAGAGAATTGCAAAAGTTGTCACAGAAATAAAATAGCAATTAAACGAAGTGCAAGAACGGATTAAGAATATTGTGGGAGGTCTAGGGGAACCGGATTCACCAATACTCAGCTCCTGAATTTACTAATTAATTACTACGAGATCTATTTTTTGATTGAAAGCTAATCACTAACTCTAAATTATTAATAACTACCCAGTTAACAACCTTCTTCCAAAATAACTACTCTATTTGGTCCAGTAAGGTAATTAATGGAAAGAGCATTAAGAACAGGTGAGTTTGTTAATCTAATGAACGATTAGAAACAAGCAATAACCTTATCCTGGCATATAAAGCGAGTTTTTTTTATTTCTAGAGGTTCGTTAACTAACTGTGGTATGCTCACCGCCAATTAAGTCAACTAATTAAAGGTTGATCAGGCCTTATAGGATTAAGCATGCTAAGGATAAAACAATCAATCAAATAAATAGAAACTCAAAAAACTAATTAGATAAATATCAAAAGCATTGTAAAGGATCCCCATCACTCCTAGTGATGGGTTTAGCTACTCATATCCAATGATGATAACATAAACACAATCATAAAACTATAGGAATCCATAATAAAAAGAATAAAATCTAAACCGGGACACCCTTTCGGTATGACGACGGTCCTTAAGCATGTTCTTCACGTCCTCACGCGCTTCGGTAGCGAAATGGGATTGGCACAAAGCTCCAAGGAAACAAGGATCAATAGAACAGCAAGGGAATAATGTAGAACTCTCAATAAGGGGTTTTAGACTTAGAAATTTGTCAAAAGGTTCAAAACTTAGGCTAAGAGGGCTTATTTATAGGTTGGGATACGGATTAGATCATCTGACTTTTAATTCTGTACAATCTGAGACGAGGTACGGCAGTACCAAATATATACACAGCCGTACTGGACTTTGTTTGCGACGTTGGCTCGTACTTGTGCACTTTGCACTCCCTGACATCATCTGTGTACGGCCGTACTGCCTTTGGCACTGCCGTAGTAAACTTCTTAATTGGCGCCAGGCTGTACTGACCAAGGGGATACGCCCCTACTGTTTCTCTGATTTAGGCACGGCCGTACTGAAGTACTGTCAGGCCGTACCACTCGTCCAGAGGTGCTAAAACTCTCCAAAACTTTCCAGCTTTCAGTCCATTCTCGTATTTTTTGCTCTGAGTGGTGTCTTTATAGTATTTCTGCAAAATAGGACATAAATGAGTACCTTTATGCTTTAAATTGTGCAAAATGATATAATTAAGTACTAAAAATGCCATATAAAAGTAGACAATTTAGTGTGATAACAGCATTTCACGTGTCTCAATCTCTGGATATCGGACGCTAATAACTCTAGCACATGAATTCTCTTGTAAACTCCTTCTTCTTACTTGAGTGGTATTTCATATACATAGAAAAATTGAGTCCTACACATTTCAAGACTTATCAGAAGATAAATTATTCTCACTTAGATACTGTGTTATCAACAAAATTATTGAGGGTCTAACTTCTCAATCGTTTAGGTTCCAACAAGGACTTCTTCTTTGTCTTTTGTTGTAGTTTAAGCTTCCTAGGTTGATTTCAGCTTGATTCGTTGTAGTGGAGATATTCTCGTTGTAATCTTCATTTGATTGTTGTTGTCGATGAGGTCTTCTTTTTGCATTCTTCAGGATGATTGTTGTTTTTCGTTCATCTTCTTCTTCGTTGTCATTGAATCTTCTTATTACATCTTCTTTGATGTATCTTGATCATCTAGTTCAGACACTACCATTTAGTGTTCTGATTCTGAACCAGGTTTTTATGTTCATCTAGATCGAATTCAGATACTAACATTTATTGTACTGATTCTGAACTAGGTCTTCATGTTCTAGATCAAATATAATTGGTTGGGTGTTATGTTTGGCTAGGTCTTCTGAGGTCTTCTAAGTCAAACACAATAGTTGAAATATTGCATCTGATGCAGTTTGCATGATTTTTGTTGTTGTTGTTGTTGTTGTTCAGACATTGCTTCCTTTATTTTCATTATTGTTGAGCTTTAGACTTCTTCAAGTTGAACTTCATATATTTGTGTTTCCATCTTTTATAAATACATTATGTTCTTTTAATGTATTTAGTTGGTTTTAACAAGTTTTCCTGCACACTTAACAAATTTGTTAAATACTCATAAGATTAATTGTTCATCTTGTTTCTGATTCTTTGTTATCATCAAAGTTATAAGTGTGTCAAACGCAATTTCACATTTTACTCTAACAACATTTTTTTCCTTACAAAAATTTTGTCTTCTATAACACGTTCGGTTTTAGGATGTGCAATTCTGGTCGCTCAAGTTTTGGTCGATTACAATTGGACTATGTGCAATTTTGGTCGCTCAAGTTTTTTTGAGAGATTTTAATCCCTCAATTTTAAAATTTTAACAAATATGGTCTTACTCTCAATTTTGTTTCACCTAAACCTCTTAAAGTCCCATTTTTTATTAAAATATTTGGGGTCGATGATGGATTTGAGATGTAAAATAAGTTTAAAAGTAAAAAAGTAAAAAAATAATAATAAAATTTGAAGAATTTTGTAGGATTTGGGATTAGGATTTCAAGAGAAGAAAAATTGGGATTTGCTGATTTTGAGTTAAATTTGATATTTTAATTATTGGGTTTTAAGTGGAATAATGTTTAATATAATTTAATCAATTCAATTTGTGAATTTTTTAAAAGATTAAGAGAACTTGAGAGTTTTGAATAAATAAAAAGGGGCTGAAGGGACTTAATTGTAACAATTGAAAATTGAGGATCTAAAACCGCTCAAAAAAAACTAGAGGGACTAAAATTGCACATAGCCCAAACAAGAGGGACTAAATATGTAATTTAGCCTTTGAATTAATTAATTTTGGTGGTTGGTATCACCTTTCCATACGTTCCAAGTCGCTAATGCTGAAGGGCCCATAAAAAGGGGATTTGGGGTGACATTGAATGTGCAAGAACTCTCATTATTTTTCTTGGCTTCCTTACATGCATATAGTGGTTCCTTTTCCTTGTTGAACATTCGGCGTAATCTAATGAGTCTTTTTCTTTGGCTTTGTAGATTTTCCTGGTGTTCAACAATGAAAAAGATCCACAACTTAATGAATAAGTGTTGGGTGCCAAATTTCAAATTTAGATTCTCGATAATGTGCCAAGGATTCGACGGGCTAGGAGCCTGATTTCAAAGCAAATGATGAAAAATAAACTAAGTTTAAAAGATTGAAGGATTAGCGATGATTCACTAAGACAAATGAAGTGTCAAAGATGTCAGCATAGGGACTCAGTCAAGTTAGACTTAGGTTTTTTAGAATCATGTGTAAAAGTTCGACAGGAAGTGTTACTGTTTAAGTTTAATAGTAACTTAGTAAAAATAACTTCTGACTCAATGTCCGTACACGTGTCAGGTCGGATGATAGGTAGTTTTTCTATTTTTTCTCTATAAATAGCAGTTCAGATGATGTAACAAAGGTTGGATACTTAGTCTAAAATTCCTAACATCTCACCGTCGAAGCAGATTAACGGAAATACGACTCAATTATGCCTTCCACTCCTTCTCATTAACAATACTGTAATAAAATCCTTTTATCTTCTTGTTTGTCTTAACTTTTACATTTTTGCATTCCTTTTAACATTACGTATTGCTTTGAAATCATTTCCTTTGATGTTTAGTCTTTAAATTTCTATTCTTGTGCATTTTGTTACGGAATTTAACTTTATTTAAACATTTACTATCTTGTTATTCTTATGCATTTGAAAATCTTCTTTTAATCGCATTAAGTATCAATTAATTATCATTTAACTTCAATTCGCTTTTCTAATTGTTTTTTTCCTTTTATATATTTCTTTAATTTCTGCATTCTGTTAATATTTATGTTCTTTAACCTTTCTTCAGCAATTTTAATTTCACAATCATTTACAAACCTTCTTTTAATTCCTATCCTTTAAAAACTTCCTTTGAAATTCAAGTCACATAAAGGAATTTCTATTGGAAACCATTCTTTTTATATACTTGTCCATTTAGTAATTGAATACACGTTCATCAATTTGCTTGTATACGTTAACTGTACTTACAATGTTTGTTTATGCCTTTTCTGTAAAGCATTGGTCTTCGACGGCCAGTCCTATTAGTTTGTTTTGAATGCCATTCTAACAACAGTTCATATGTTAGTTGGTAATACTTGATTAAAAAATTGGCAAATTGTATTGGAGAGGCTTAAAAGCGAAAAATACTTAAAACTGATATCAAGTCGAAAATATGACCGTTAGCATTTAAAAACCATTGTTTACAAGCGAAATTATCACGTAACTCGTCGAACACATAATCATTTGAATCTAATTATTTGCTTGTTTGACTAATTTGGTAGAATTGTCTTATAAACCAAATTTCTCGGTAAACAAATTGGCACATCCGGTGGGACGAGTTTAGAGTAACTTATTTTACAATGGTTTTATACGTCCAAGAAGTGGAAAATCACTACTTCTAACGTGTTTAGAGAATGCAATATGAGTGGCAGCGCAACTGCTAGCGCCATAATTCCAAGTGTTACAAACACGAATGCATCGATGATTAATACTAATGCGTCGACCACCAGTACAAATGCTGGGGTCGGTAGCATTCCAAGAGTGAATGCTTCTACAGCTGGCCCAAATGATGGTGTGGTGATGGCTAACGTACAAAATGAAGAAGTGATACCAAGCATTTCAGCATCCGACTCACCAGTGGATCACATTGCGTTGGAGGTACAAGCATCGCCTGGTAGCGTGAGAAATTCAAGTGTTAGGCCAACAGCAGCCGTAACACAACCTTTGTTTGGGATGCCCTATGGTTATGTCAATAACTCGATAGTTCCCTCCATTGGTTCGACCATGCTCAATCAATTTACCAATCAGCCTTTTATGTCGTTTGGTAATGCTGCCAATGTACAAGGAATGGCAGGAGTAACTACTACTTCAACAAATAGGCAAGGTTCAGGACCAAGGAACATGTCAAGACAAATTCTTCTGAATAATGGAGGATTGACACAGAGCTCGTTGGCGAACATTCGATAACAAGTCGATGATAGCAACCATGAGATGGTGAATATGTTCACTCAACAAATGGAAGCAGTGATTACGCCTCTTATGGAAACAACTAACCAAGCATGCAATGCATTGGCTTTGCAAATGGAAAGGATAAATCAAGCATTAGGTTTGGTAGCACCAGTAAATGAACTTGCCCAGTAAGAACATAAGAGCAATGCCTCAAGATCAGGGCATGGGGGGCAGTCAACAAGAAATGAATAACCCTGGGGTGGTGCAAAACGAAGTAAATCAACCAAACCAGAACCCTGGTCAAAATATAAACAACTTGGCTTATGGCCAAGTGCAGTTGTTGCAAAGGAATCAAGACCAAGGGGCTCAAGTGCATCCAGGTTTAGCCAACCTTAAGCACAATATCATAGGAAACCAAATAGAGTAGAATGTGAACTAGTCGTCGAGCAAATGCTAAATAGGCTTGGCTTCAATATTGGTCAGGCCAATAGACCATATTGTCCAAATAGAGTAGAATGTGCTTCAATATTGGCTTGGCTTCAATATTGGTCAGGCCAATATTCCTGAAGTGCCTAGAGGAATAAAGAACCTCAAATTGTCCAAGTTTTCTGGTAACAGCTGAGAATCCACCGTCGAACATTTTGCTAGATACACTATAGAAATGGGAGAGTTAGCCACTATGGAAGGCTTGAAAATAAGGTTTTTTTTCCAAGTTCTTTGACAAAGAATGCATTTTCTTGGTTCTCAACATTGAGATCTAACTCAATCCATTCTTGGGCACAATTAGAAGGATTGTTCCATGACTAATTCTTCAGGGGTGATTTGCGTGTTAACTTGACAGATTAGTTAAATGTCAAGCGGATGTATAATGAATCTATAGATGACTATATCTCTAGGTTCAAACAAATGAAGAGCAGGTGTTTTACGCCTGTTCCTAAAGCGGAGATTGTTAAAATGACTGCTAGTGGTTTGGATTACTACCTTAGGAAGAAATTGGTGAATCAACACATAGTGGATCCTGCTCAGTTAGGAGTGAAGGTTTGACAGATTGAACAACTCAAAGCTGAAAAGAACCAGAAAGCTAAGAAGTTCATTAGGCGTGAAAAAGGCAACTGTGTCGAACAAGATCAAACTGACAGTGAAAATGGAAGAGTGAACCACCCTGGAGATGAACAAGTGAAGAAAGTGCCATTGTGGAAAAGTTAGAAACACCGTCGATAGAGGATAAGGCAAGCTCAAAGGCAAAAGATGAAGGCTGCTAAGCTAGAGAAGACTCAACATGAGAACTGTTTCATGGTTGGGATACAAAAGGTGCCATTACCTAAGGAGCAGGGTCCAAAGTTAAAAAACATGATAGTTGCTAACAAGTATGACAGCTACGAAGAAGGGCAGTCTTCCAAAGCACGAGGTCAAGTACCTCAAGGTTGCCATGAGCAGAAAGCCAACACTTCCAAAGCTTCATTGGCTGTAAAACCAAGAGAGCCTTAGCCAGTGGGTTTAATTGAAGCTGAAAAATTGGCTGCAGAATGAGCCAAAATGGGTGTTCGTGCGGCATAAACTGAGAATACTAACAGTGATGTGTCAATGGAAGAATTGAAGATTATTGTTAATGATTCTGACCTGTTAGGTGATCCAGTGGAGCCTGTAAAAGGTGATGTTGTCAAAACTGACTTGTCAATGGAAGAGGTTATTGAAGCTTTAAATGACTCAGAGGACCCAATTGGTCTAAATGACAAGGAAGATTTCGACCTTGACATCAGTTTAGAAGGTGACTTAGATGAATTGGTAATGGCAATGGGCACAGCTTTGTCAAATTTGGGGTCTGAAGATTGCTTTGTTGACAAACAGAGCTTCAGGCTTGGAAGCCATTTGGAAAATGAAGAAGAGGCTACCGAAGAGGAGTTTACTAAACTCAATGTAAACTTGGTTTCAGTTTTGCCAACAGAATATAAAGCTCTTTATGAGTTTGTAATAGAGGTTCCAAGTGAAGAGGACTTAGATGATTTTCCTCATACATGGCAATTTGTCGAGCAGGATATGGTAACTATCTTTGACAATTTTGCTAGACTAAAGAAGCCAACTCATGAAGAGAAGAACCATCTTCGACCATTGCACATTAAAGCAATGATTGAAGGTAAGCCTGCTAACAGAGTGTTGGTCGATGAAGGAGCTTCTATCAACCTAATCCTAAGAGCTATGTTCAAGAAGTTGGGCAAGGATGAAACAGATTTGTTGCCAACTAACATAGTTGTTACTGATTTTGGGGGAAGATCTTCACCATCAGATGGTGTTGTAATGCTGGAGTATAAGTAGGATTAGTGGAAAGATCAACACTGTTTGTGGTAATTCCCTCAAGATCCAGTTATAATGTTCTGTTGGGGAGGGATTGGATTCATGCTGTTGGAGCTGCTCCATCGACGGTGCACCAGAAGACGATCCTTGGAATGCTCATGATGAGATTGAAATAATTGAAGCTGATGATAGTCCATGCTATTTTTCAGCAAATGCATGTGGACTTTAAAGTCTATGATCCAAAGGTGAGACCTATCTCTGTGCAGGGTGGTGTCATTGACAAAGAGATCGTGAATGCTTGCTTGATGGATCAGTTTGGAGTCAAGTTGCTAGATGAGGCCGACAAAGATCGGCCAAACAATAATAATGAGTCTTAAACATCATCAAAGCCAACTGTCGGCCTGTGTGGCCGACCACCAGCCAAACACAGAGAAAGGTGTACTGGCTGACTGTATATTCGATGATGGCCCCTTAGGATTTAAGAAGGGGCTTAAGGATAAAAGTGGGTTCGAACTGGAAGATCCTTTGGAGGAGATTGATTTGGGAGACGCCAATAGGAAAAGGCCAATATATGTTAGTGATTTGCTGTCAGAAGAATTCAAAAGGCAAATTATGGAGTTAGTTTCTGAGTATAAAGACTGTTTTGCCTAGGACTATCATGAAATGCCAGGTTTGAGTAGGGAACTTGGAGAACACAGGTTAGCTTTGAAACCAGATTGCAAGCTTGTCAAACAAGCCAATAGGATATTTGCTCCTGAAGCTGTTTTGCAGATTAAGGAGGAAATTGAATGCATGTTGAAGGCTAAGTTCATTTGTACAACTAGATATGTTGAATAGTTGTCGAATGTAGTGTCTGTCACAAGAAAGAATGGCAAGGTAAGTGTATGTATCGATTTTAGGAATCTCAATGCTGATACTCCTAAAGATGAATACCCAATGCCTATAGCTGATATACTAGTAGATGCAACATCTGGCCATGAGCTTCTAAGCTTTATGGATGGACATGCTGGCTACAATCAGATCTTCATAGCTGAAGAGGATGTGCCTAAAACTGCTTTTAGGTGCTTCTAAGTTTTGGATTGAAGAATGCTGGTGCAACTTATCAAAGGGCAATGAATACTATTTTTCATGAAATGATAGGAAAAATCATGGAGGTGTATATCGACGACGTTATTGTCAAATCGAAGAGCATAGAGGAGCATTTGTACCATCTTAGACAAGCTTTCCAAGAAATGTGAAAGCATAGTTTGTAGATGAATCCTGAGAAGTGTAGTTTTGGGGTTTCTGCTGCTAAGTTCTTGAGCATTTTGGTGCACAAAAAGGGCATTAAAGTTGACAAGAATAAAGCTAAGGCCTTGTTGGAAGCTAAACTGCCAACTAACAAAAAGGAACTGCAATCCTTTTTGGGGAAAGACAATTTTCTTAGGAGGTTTATATTAAATCTCTTCGGAAGAACAAGAGTTTTTGCTCCTTTAGTAAAGCTCAAGGTAAAGGAAGCTTTTGTATGGGGTCCATAACATCAAGCGGCTTTCGACCAAATCAAGCAGTATTTGACAAGTCCACCGGTCATGATGCCAACAGATCCACATAGACCATTGAAGTTGTATATTTCCGCATCAGAATAAACCATAGGCAGTTCACTGGCTTAAGAAGATGAGAATAATGTTGAAAGAGTTGTTTATTACCTCAGTCGAGTACTCAATGATGCAGAAACAAGATATAGTGCCATAGAGAAGTTATGTTTAGCACTGTATTTTTCTTGTACAAAACTCAAATATTACTTGACGCCTTGTAATGTCTTAGCTATGTCGAAAACAAATGTAATCAAGTACATGTTGTCCCAGCCAATTCTAAATGGTCGAATTGGAAAGTGGACACTTGCACTATCTTAGTTTTCATTGCAATATGTACCTATAAAGGCTGTTAAAGGTAAAGTAATTGCTAACTTCTTAGCAGACCATCCATGTTTGGAAATGAATGAATTGATAGGGCTTGTTGATTTAAAGCCCTGGCATTTAGTGTTGGTATTTTAATTATATCTCCCCTAGGGGTACCAACTAAACTAATGTTTGAGTAAAAATATGCTTGGTCTAACAATGAGGCTAAATATGAAGCCTTGATTGTGGGGTTGGAAATTTTGATAGAGATACAAGCACGCACTGTCAAAATTTTCAGAGATTCTCAATTGGTGATTAGGCAATTGACTCAAACGTATAAATGTGTTAGTCACAATCTTGTCAAGTATTGTCAAGTGGCTAGCAAATTGATGAAGTAGCTCGACAGTGTGGAGATGGAACATATCCCCAGAGAACTAAATCAAGAGGCTAACGAGTTAGCTCAAATAGCTTTAAAATACAAATTGTCTTAAAAAACGTTGATAGAAATCATAGAGATTCGTGAGTTATTGTATCCATTAGATGAAAGGGATATTTTCATTGCCAACGTGTCGAACAGAGATGATTGGCGAAGACCAATCATAGAATATTTGGAAAATCCAAATGCAAACGTCGACAGAAAAATTAAATATAAAGCAACCAAGTTTGTTGTGCTTGCAAGAGCTTTGTATAGAATGTCTGTCGATGGAAATTTGGAAACTTGTCTAAGTGAAGAAAAGGCCTATTTGGCTTTGGCAGAGGTTCATGAAGGAATTTGTGGTGCTCATCAAGCAGGTGAAAAAATCAAATGGGTGTTAAGAAGACAGAGAGTATATTGGCCAAAATTGGTTACGGATTGTATTATGTTTGCAAAATCTTGCGAAGACTATCAGAAACATGGCCATATACAGAATATCCCTGCTAGTGAGTTCCATTCCGTCATCAAACCTTGGCCTTTTAGAGGATGGGCATTGGATCTCATAGGCCAAATACACCATACTTCTTCTAAAGGCCATAAATACATTTTAGTAGGAGTTGATTACATTACCAAGTGGGTAGAGGCAATAGCCTTAAAAGAGGTGACACAGGAAGACATTGTTGATTTTATTGAAAATCACATTGTTTGTCGATTTGGCATACCCCAAACAATAACAGCAGACCAAGGAACTGTGTTTGTGGGAAAAAAGATTGTCGATTATGCTGAATTAAGAAAGATTAAAATGGTTACTTCGACGTCATATTATACTCAGGCAAATGGTCAAGTTGAGACTATGAACAAAATAATCATTAGCTTGATAAAGAAGCACATTGGCAGATATCCAAGGAG